>JAINEB010000025.1:31305000-32585000 GCA_022840565.1 Eubasilissa regina
GATTTGCGGGATTGCCAGTCGCAATGAGTCACTGGTCGGGAGCGCACCGCGCGTTCGCGATTGAGCTATATTTAAAATGCGATGATTCATCGGTCGCGCTTTTTGTACTCACATTAATATACGACGAATAAGTGATGGGCCGAGCGCGCAACTTATCCGGTGTCAGTTTCAAAAGTTCAGACGAGAAGGGTCAACGGTTAACCAAAATCCTCCGGGACCATCAACGTCAGCAGCGACGCCAGAACATGTGGCTCAAGTTTGACGTGAAATTATGCGCAATCCGCGTAAATCGATAAGGAAGATTGCAGCCTGTACTGGAATAAAAAAATCAACAGTGCACGTTATTTTGAAAAATAAACTACAGTTTTACCCATACAAACTGCAAATCGAGCAGTTTCTCAACGAAAATGACTATTCTTTACGTGAAACCTTAGCGAGAACGATTGCTGGAACGTTTTGGAACAGCACGAACGCTTGGAAATATATTGTTTACTGACGAAGCACATTTTCATATCGATGACTATGTTAATTAACAGAACATGAGATACTGGTGCCCCGACAACCCGAGAGAACGCAATCAAAAACGTTTGAATTGTCCAAAAATTAAAATATGAATAATAAAATTTATATCTACAATAGAAGTACGTAAATAAAAACGGTAAAGACTGTTACCAGACTATGACCAAAGTATTAACCGATGTTTTCTATATATCACCATCATCTTCGACCCTAGCTCTATAGTCGGGCTGAGTCCTTGACTCCTCGAGAATACCTTTCCACCGGTCTCTGCAATAAGTTAATTTTTTAATCTTACTTTTTTCACCGTTGTGTAAATATTGAAGAGTTCCAGATATATTTGATCGTCTTTGGCTTATTAGATCATCTAAATTGTACTTCAACTTTAGTGAACTCATCAGACCCCAAATTCTCTAGCATAAAAGATAATGCCGCATCAGCTGAAAGAAGATTTGCATTCTCTCGATAAATTTCGGAATTCGCTGTGAAATTTTTAGAATTCTAAATTATGTTTATGAGGACGAATTTCGGAATTTTCCCAATTTTAATCCCTAAGCTTCCCATTGAATTGCTGATTCCAAGAATGATTAAGTCTTTATTTATACTGTAGTGCCACCTCGTTTTGGGTTTACCTGGTCTTCATTTTCCTTCAGTTTCATTATTGAGCAGTCATTTCGGAAGTTTCCCATCATCATAATACGTAGTTTGTGGCCTAACCATCGAAGCCTTTCTAATATTGTAACTATCGGCCGCACTTTATTTAATATTTAAGTAATTTGTTCTGAAATATGTCATTAAAAAAAACGTCTCTCTCCTGCCTTCATAATTTTATGAACTTCAGCTCATCATATGGGTCGTGAAGTTCCCGGTTTTAACGCCTACGTCACACTTCATTTTATTCAATGTAATACATCATGCTGTAGCGATCGTATGACGCGCGCAAGTTGGCAAGAATGGCATCACGGAAGGGATAAATAAATCAGAACATATCTCTTATATTGTATTCATAATTGTGAGATTCGCAATAAACTGTATCGTTGTACATGGAGTTCTTGACTACCTGAATTCCCGCACACAAGAAGACATAATTGTTTGCAGCCGTAATACGAGGGTTAAGGATACAACATTCAGCATGAGAATCCTTCAGTGTCCAGGTTTATGTCAGCGTAATTTAATATAATAAAAAAATATACATAACAAATTTCGCTAGTTTTTCTATTCTCCGAACGACAGAATACTTGCGTCATAATAACACCTCCGCGCGTCCGAGCCCTACGACACGCGGCATGTCGAAACACATCTGCATGTGGAGCAAAATAATTAAAAAATAATGTTCTCATCAAACATCAAATCCGCATTGCGCAGCCGCAGCGCGCGCGGTTGACAAATTCAATTATAAATAATATATCAACCGGCGTTGTCTGCCGCATCAGCCGGTTGTGAAATCACCGAGCAGCCGGCAAGGACTACGTAGGTCAGTTTTTCCCACGCCTTTCCAGAGGAGTGTGGGCCCGAACTTGATTTGTGTTGTCTCAGCAAACATCAGATACCTGACAGATTCGTTTCGTCTTCTCACAGTCGACGATGACAAACAATAAATCCCAATATGTAAAAAAAATACAAGAAAATTTGGTTATTTTGAACCGATACAAAAATGATATAAAAGAAATTTCGTCCAACGCACCTTGGTCAGATCTTTATATGATGAATATAATTCAAAACATTTACATTGTACTAAAAATTTATAAATTAAATATCAAAATAATACGAAATATCAGATTATTAGCATTTATACCACATATTTGTTTCTAAAAATTTATATATAGTTTGTCCCTTCACCGGTAAAGGGATCGATACCAGGCGCCTCTGAAACATTTTTGAAATAAAAAAACCGAGAATTAATCCCGATACCTCACAGCGCTGTCATCTTGGTATTCTCTGATAGACTGGTATCAAATTGTCATATAAGTATATATGCTAAATTATTTTAACGCGGGTTATACAAATAAACAAAAAAAAAATTCTTCCATAATTGCAAAGTTACTTTGTGGCAACATATATTAATAATAAGAAAATACTTTGTTTATACCGCTGTTTATTGAGTTATCAATAAACAGAGGTATAAACTAAAATTAAAATTGCAAGTAGTTTTAGATTTTGTGTAACGTTTTTTCGATATTTAAAAAAAATCTAATTCGAGATTTGATATCACTTTAATATTGTAAATTTTTTTAGAACTATTATACGCCATTAGTTATCGTAATTAATATTACAATTTAGATATTATTAAGGATTCTTATTGTGAAGTTGTAACTGTATCCCGGTAGCAACAACAATATTGTTCGATAAAATCGATTTTCTATGAATATCTTTTTAATTGATACATTCAATTAGTATTTCAATTTAGATATGCTTTATAAGAATGATCACCAAGTTGTTCACGTTGCTTTGAACTGAACATTGTCCCGAAGATACCTGCATACGATATATACGTCGTAAACAGATCTTTGTATTTTGTTTTGGTTAAACATCATCTGTTGTTTTATTTCAAATTCAGACAGTGTTCTTTTGTATTGTGGAAATATTTACTGTTCGTTGGTGTTTATAAAGACACTATAACAAATACACAACATTATTATATATGATACAAATGGTTTCGTATAAAGTACCAACTCAAACGAGATAACACGAAGTGTTCTCTGTAGGTACACATAGAAATAGTTATGCTGTTAACTCGCCAATATCGCGGATGCACCGGCTCGGTAACAAGTTTGAGTTTGAAGAAATATTTGTATTTAAATTATGTTACTTTTTTACGTTATATTTAAACAGTTATATTGAAATTTCAATTAAAAATATACCGTTATATTTTGAATTAAATAAAAATCTATTATGTAAAACTTTACAAGGGTGTTGAAGGAAATAAATATATTACACCCCATCCGCGAACCTCCTATAAAATGTTGCGTACTTTTTAACGCATTTTCGTGACACATTTTACTAGGTAAACTTCAGAATATACTATTTTAAAATATTGTCGGATACCCGAAGGTGGACAAAATATTATAGATGCGAGAAGTTGTATTTTTGACTGCGTGCATCGGATGCTCGTCGCGATCTCGGTGGCGGTGCGGACCAGCCTCGGTCTGCCGTTGTGTCGCGGACCCGAGAAGTGGAAATATCCCACTGGTTCTATTACTCTGAGTAAACATTCCAAAATACGTTCAAATAGTGTTAACAACCTTTCGTATTCCGGTAGTCTTCGGTATTGGGAAAAATATCAGTAATATTCTCAAGTACCTACCTATCTTCATACTTGCACGCATGAGAAACGAAACTACTGGATGCAGACCTCTCAAATGTTATTTGTTGCTATGTATTTCTTCAAAGATTAATGATTTCGTCAATTCAGCCGATTTTATGAGGCCCTGTCGGCTCTTGAGCCTCCTCCGTTAATACTGGATGATAACCTAACTACCTACCTAAGGAACTCCAACGTCTCACCCTTACCCGAATAAATTCCTTATATGAAACAAGATTCGTCCCATCCGCCGTGCGTTTATTCAATGATTGCCTCTTTGTGTGATACCTAAAATACATCTTTCCACTTTTTCGTTAAAAGTTCACGTTTCGCAGCCGCAAGCGAGCGCTTAGTGGAAGATCACTTTTGAAAATCATGTTTATTTACATTTGTCCAAATGTACTCCAGCTAAGTTTTTTTTTTTGAAAATCTGAGAACGAAACTAAAATACATATACCATAATATCAAATATATATATTGTTAGCTTTTAACTACCCGTCTTTAAGGCAGTTTAAACTAATCTGACTGATGGTGCTATCTATGTTCAATACACAGAAGCTCGCTGTTGGGTGACACCGAGATGAACGAGTTTCATCTTACTGTCGACAGGAAATCTCGGCCGGTCGCCGACACTCTGCCGTGGACTCGGCTCGACTGGCGGCAATTTTGAGTGCTTCCTATGTAGCGAAGTTGTGGTTATGTGATCAGTGGTAAATTTTTAGCACGGTAACTTTTTACTTTAGCGACTTTTTACCATCGCCCGTAGTAAAAAAAAAAACCATTTGCCGATTTTTGGTAAGTCAAATTTACTACTGCCAAAGTATAGATAATAAACATCGACTCACAGCGTGGCAAAATTAATAATCATAAAATATGCTTTATCTTTGGGTTTATTCGTCTCTGCGTTCGACACCTGTCACTTTAGTGGCGAAATTTTTTCGGATTATGTGCTAATGTACATTAATAATTTTAATAAATATTTAACAACTAAATCACCATCGGACAAACTCTCATCACTAAAATATATAAAATGATTTGTTGTATACTACAACTTTCAAAGTATCAACGTGACAGATGACTTTTGAAACAGGTGTGAAGAGTCCGCCATATTTGACCAACGATTTACAGTTTTTACCATCCGATATTCGTGAGTAAAATCATTAGTTAACAACCGGTTTTCGCATTTTTTTTACTTTAGTAACTTTTTTAAGCATGGTAAAAAATTACCACTGAGCACTTAACTTATTATGGTGTATAAACTCTAGATTCTGTGATGATTGCATATACCCCCTTCGCCTTCCGATCGCGGTAGAAGCAACCAGGAGTCACTTCCTACCTCGGTGATAATTAATACCTCTGTCTCGGCAGACAGTCGACCAACACATCATACATTACCATACCCTCATATCTACCATGTTTCAAAATACTTTAAATTAAAGATGACTACTTCTCAACCCTCTCTGGCGCCACACTCTGTCCTAGCATACCGCACTTACATAGTCCATGTACCTCTCGCTCGCCAATTATTGAACAGAGCTCCAATATACGATTTACCTGATCCGACACTTGCATTAGCGACTCTTATTAATTTAGTCAACTACGTTACAAACAGACGCAATATAACGCGGTACTTTTATAAATAATTCAAGGATGAATTGAAAAAAAAAAACTGCCGTCTGATTTTACGGTTGCAAGATTTCTCTCAAATACAATTATAAGTACAATGGATTAAATTTATTCAGCCTCCATATGTACATTCTTCTGTGGACCACTTTTCGTCAGAGAGATTCACAAAAGGAAAAAAAGCACCTCCCAGACGTTAGGGGAGATTCTGAATAGGTTTATAACTCCAGGCCTGACGGTAGGAACTACCCGAATAATGCCCACATGCAAAAAGTGCCTTTCGCATAATCTCCAGTACCTAAAGGAACAGTCTAAGTATTTAAAAAATATCTAGCACATGGCAGCAAATATTAATAATTCTACAATTTAATTTAATTTTAAAAACACATATATATATAAAAAAATTATATTTTTAAGGAGAACACATTCTTGTTGGGAAGTTGTAATTATCCAGAACATAGGTCTGTTATATTTTAAATACTAATTACATGTGTTAATTAGAAAGATACAAATAAATATAATTATGTCGAAAAATATTGTTGTTGCGACAGATGTATTAATTTGAAAAAATGTAACATATAGGTTCGAAAGTTTGTCGTCAAAAATAATGTTGACGCAGCATAGTTGGATAATGCACCTTTCCCAGTTTGGAAAGAGATCCAGATTCGAATCCCGGTGGCGCAACAACAATATTTTTCGATAAAATTGTTTTTTTAAGTACATTTTTCTAATTAATACATTTAATTAGTACATATTTAGAAAGATATACATATAAAATCAATTTATCGAAAAAATATTGTTACTATAAATGAATTATCAATTACTTCTGGCGTCTCTTATCGGATTACTCAAAGGCGTTTGAGATTCCGTAAATATAAGGAAGATAGATTGGCTTTCAAATAATAGATTGACAAATGTTTCAATTTGAAAGTGCAACATATAGGTTCGAAAATTTGTCGTCAATTTACTGTGTCGGTGTAGCATAATCGATTAATGCATTTACCCGGATAGGATGAGATCCAAGTTCGAATCCCGGTAGCGACAATAATAAATATATTTTCAAAATGAGAATTACAAATATTAAAGAAATATTCTCAGCCGTGAAATTCACTGAAATGTAGACTTATAATCGCAATAATTGTTTGTTACACACATACAAGGAAGTTAGTTACAAGGAATCATGACAAAATAATATTCTTAGTTTAGGAGCTAAGCGCTCGTGCTATCCACAATGGGACTAATGCGGTGGTTTCGCGGGACTTGTCGCAGAATCTTTGTATCAAACAACGTTAAATTACACGTAATATCCCGAAAATGTTCTGTGTACCTACGTCAAATTGCATATAATATATCTCAAATATTTTCTGTGCGTTCAAGTGGGAAAAACTAACATTACATTGGACGGTGTGTCAATACGCGGTGGTAGATTAAAAAATTTCAAATTTGAAAATTATAAAACTATAATGCAGCAGTATTGTATTGTAGATAAATATTTCAATCGTGTACCGCGTGCGCGTTTCGCGCCTAAAAAAATGCCTTCCGACACCGGCAAAAATCAGAGAGATTTCGTGAATTAAAATGTCTTTTATACTCTTTCTCTAAGTTTCTTTAACACATTGATAAAAGCAAGATGGCAGATCAGGTCGGTTAAATAATATTGCTGAGATATAGTATTACTATTGTGCACGCCAAATATCAAATAACACAGCAGAAATTTTAATAGTTCTTGTATCACATTATTTAACCATTTGGCAAAGAGGAATCTTTTCATATACGGGCATCTTGGGAAAAAATAACACAGCTTGGAGAAGCTTGTTCAAAAGGAACACCCCTAACGTTAGACCAACCATGTGGAAAAAACAATACGCATGCACTTCTCTGGTGACATCCCTCAGGGTGCCGAAAAAAGTGGATGAGCAGTCAAGACATTCAAGGCGTTCATGGAGACTTACAATTCTCAAATCTAATAGACTAACGTGGATGATGTATTAAATACTAGATGTAATACACCTATTACACATGTGCCTAATCTCAACTGTGTCAGAAATAGATATAAAAAAAGTCGTAGTAATAATACATATTTTATTGATTGAACAAATGAAAGAACATCGAACTTCGACCAGCCAGACTATTGTCCGTTAGGGCCGGTCACTTGATGGTCAGTAATAAAATATTTACTTCTCGAAAGTACATCCCGTAGTAAACTCAGTTTACTCTGCGATATCCGATAATAAAAACGAGAATCCACAGTTAAATATGGCGGACTTTTCACAGCTGTTCCAAAAGTCATCTGACACATTGATACTTGGAAAGTTGCAGTATACTACAATACAATTAATCATTCAATATCCCGCTATTTTAGTGATGACAGTTCGTCCGATGGTGATCTCGTTGTTTAATATACATTACACATAATGCGAAAAAATTTCACCACCAAAGTGACAGATATCGAACGCCTAGGCGAAAACATCCATAGATAATGCATAAAGCATGTTTCATGATTATTTGTCGCCCCTATAGACATCTCCATCCACGCTTTAACAGTAGTAAATATGATGTATTAACGACTCGCAAAGGATTTTTACAACGAGCGTTACTATAGTAAAAAGTTACTACTGATCACACAACCGGCCCTTGGATATAATTAATATTGGTTAATAATAATTATTATTTTAGAAATATACACATGACATATTCAAATATTGTTATTATAATATACTGGTCAAAATAAGAAAATATACAAAAAATATTAATTTTTTCAGGCGTATTCTAGTATAACATGTTAAAAAACATTTTACAGATAAAGAATATTGCTTTAAAATAATTTATAAAAAATCAGATTATCATAGTGATGACATATATGCTGTTTAAAAAAGGAAAAATTAATTATCAAATTTGGTCCATAGATGGCGATGGTATAGTGGTATTCGAAGCTAGTCCACATACTAACATATATACAACTTTCAAAAATTTGATAAATCTGGAGATTGAGGGGTGAGAATTGGTGAACGTTATATATATATATATATATATATATATAAAGTGATCACTTAAGCCAGCCGAAGACAGGTCGTAAGCCCTGTAATTACCCGACAATTCCATATATTTACCATCAAATATAATTTTAAAAAAACTTTGTCTCTATGAGATATCTGATATTTGTTTAAGAATTATTTATTTATTTCATATGTTGAGTGTACATTTAGTATTTTAATATCAGGCTCACAATTTCGAAAATATTTATTTCAAAGTACGAATATTTTCCATATCGATACAGAAATGTATACTTTCGGCTCGTAATTTAGTCATGACTATGTCTGCCACACCTGTATATTAATGCAATGTAAATATAAACTATGTAAGATCTGAAAATTTCTATTAGTTATTTCATATAAACATGTGCCAATGCGGTAATATTATCCACACGGCACAATAGCCCGTAAATAAATATATTTTTTTAAATCTGGATAATCCCAGACTATTTCCACGCGTCCGTGAAAATGTGATGTTGATACAAAAAATCCGGACGTATAAACATTTTTCCCGATGCGTAGTAGACCATGCCAAATTGTGTCCAATGGGGCAGAAGGCCACAGAAATGCCGAATAAATCTCCGCGACCCGAGCGATAAAGACCCCTCGGAGCGGTGTTTACCGGCGGCAGGGATAAATTATCGAATGGCAAAAAACGGCGTGTGATATAATTTTCTTCTCATTAAAAACCGCCGCAAACCGGCGGGCGATATTTTGAATTTGGAAAAATTATTTTCGTTCCAAGATTTGAAATCAAATTTAGAATTGACAGCTCATTTCACTTCGGGGCGTTTAACGTCGCAGGATCGAGGAAATTTTTTTTTTTATATCTTGCATGTATTGAATTTTTGATAAACAATTTTGAATATTTTCAATTTAAATTAAATAAATCAATTAGAAAGATAGACACGGAAAAAATCAATTTGTCGATATAATTTGGGATACGAACCCGAGGAAACGCGTTACCATTTCACCACATCAACCGATTACGTTTTGGACAAATTTTGAACTGTAGTATTATTTTACAATCTATTGTTACATTTTAAAAATCTGATTAATTTTACATTGCAACATCGTTTTGATTTTTTTTTTTATCATCGAATAAAAGTATTCGTAACACCGCGTACATTCACCAACACACAGTTGCATAAATATTAAACCTTTAAATGCTGCAATCCTATACAGATAATATTTGTAGTATTATGCATACACAATATAAATTCTGATAGTCATGAATCATCTACATATTTTTGTAATGTAGGCAATAACTTTTCGCCGTATAAACCGCAGCGCACAATTCTTTGAAAAACACGCTCATTTCAATACAATACAATTTCAACTATGAGTAATAATACACAAATGGATATACATTTTGAAATAATGCATGCGCGCGCGCCTTGATAGCTTAATATTTTTTTTCAACTTATAAATTAGCAAGTTACTCTGAAACCGATCGGCACAACTAAATAAAACACTTAAATACGAAGTCAGACTGTTATGCGTCGAAAGATAATTCACCAAGTTATATAATAACACAAGATATTGGAAGACGACTCTGTTAGAAACTGCAACGAGCGTACATGAGAAAATTATAGAAGCAAGGTTGAGATGCCAGGACGGAAGATTTTAACAGTCTATCCTCTGAAACGTCAATTAATTATTGACAAAATTATTTACAAAAAATATTTTATCATGCATCTCGTGGACTGCGAGACGAACGAACGTGTCCAAAGTTGTGCCCGAGACAATCTCAGTGGCAGAAAAATTTGAAGAATATTTTGTTAAATACTAATTAAACGTATTAATTAGAAAGATATACATATAAAATCAATTTTATCGAAAAACATTGTTGTCGCGCTGATAGGATTCGAACCTGAATCTCTTTCCAAACTGGGAAAGGTGCATTATCCAACTATGCTACAGCAACAGTACTTTTGACGGTTACACTTTTTCAAATTAATACATCTATCGTTCCATTATTTGAAAGTCATCTACATTTGTTTTTACGGAATCTCAAATACCTACGAGTAAATCGATAGCAGACAGAATTAACAATTTATTTTTATTAAATTTTGAACACATTGATACAACTTATATATTATTAAGGAGAACACATTCTTATTGTGAAGTTGTAATTATTCGGAACAGATGGTCTGTGATATTTTAAATACTAATTAAATGTATTAATGTCTTCTCCTTAATAATTAGAATATTTTGTTCCCTGCTGTAGATAGGTTATGGCGCCGTTGACTCTGTTACAGGATAGTACACTAGTTTAAGTACTCAAATTTGATATTTTACATGTATAGCTACAATAATGCATCGGTACAGACCTTCCTTCCAGAACCTTCCGCAAAATTTTAACAGATGAACCGATAATTGATGAATTAAATGCTCTATCACATCATAATGAACAAAGTAACAGAGTATTAATAAAGATATCAGGCAATAGCATTGAGCATGTACCGGAGGATTTACAAAGGTCAAACAGTACAACCAGGGAAGTAGAATCATATCCTGAAAGCCGAAATTCCACACAATAGTCAGTACAGGAATTACACGCGAAACCGAGACGTGGACTATCATCGTTAATGGCATATATAAATTAAAAGTTGCCTAAAGAGCAATGAAATCTCTTTGAAAGATGGAGTAGATCAAGGTAATGGACATTATTTTTATTTATTAACTTTGTTTCATTAACCACTTATTACAAAGTTAATTGTGCTAATTTCAAAAGTAGTAATAGATATTACTTTTAAAATTAGTAATATTAACTTTGTAGTTAAAATTAATATTTTTTATTTATTATCTTTGTTTTATTAACCACTGAATTGAGTTTAAATACATCTACCGGTTTCGAAAAATATTTCTTCTTCAGGATGTCATAACTAACTAAAAATATATATCATTGTTTCTTCACCAGAATCTATTTTTAAAAAAACAACAATTATTTAAAAAATAAATTTAGCACCTAATTCAAATTGTTACTTAATACAAATTTAGTCGAATAATTTTTAGGAAAAAATTTTAGAATGGGACTCGTAGTTAAATTTAGTTGGTTGTTTATAATATTTTGATTAGTTTCACACGCTTTATTTATCTCCAATGATTCCAAATTATTTGATTTATGACCAACACCGTTTACACGCAAAATTGACAATCCCAATTTATCAAAACCGTGAAACCGGTAGATGTATTTAAACTCAATTCAGTGATTAATAAAATAAAGATAATAATAAAAAAATATGTAATAGATATTGCCCAAAAAATCTAGAAACTTGAGTGGCAATGATGAACGCCGAGAAAGTTGGGTTCTGGAGCGGAAACCTCACATAAACAGTAGGTAGGTTAGTACAGAAAATCTTGTACGTCCAACATATAGATTATTTTTTAAATTTATTTCTTGTTAACATTGTATAATTCAATTATAGCATAAAACACTACTGAGAATGTATGTGTATGCGTTTCGACTCGTTCTGTGCGCGCCCCTTGTCGTAGTGTGTGTTACGGACCGGTCTCTAAAGAACGAATTTATTTGGAGCAGTCTCGTTTTCGACTAGAAACAAAAAGTACAAAGCTTTTTGACTCTAGAACACAAGGGATGCGGAGCATCCAAAGCACGTATGAAGCGACCGCGCCTGCTCGGTAGCTAGTTATACTACATATAATTAAATAATAGAATGTTTAGTTTTAAATCACTTTATTATGTACATACACTAAAGTCAACTAGTTTCAGTTGGACCCGACCATCTTCAGGACAATAGAACACATTCTTATTGTGAAATTGTAATTATTCAGAACAAAGGTCTGTGATATTTTAAATACTAATTAAATGTATTAATTAGAAATATATACATATAAAATCAATTAAATCGAAAAATATTGTTGTTGCTACCAGGATTCGAACCTGAATCTCTTCCTTTCCGGGGAAAATGCATTATCCGAATATGCTACGGCAACACATCGCATTGATGACAAATTTTCGAACATATATGTTACACTTTTCAAATTAATACATCTATCGTTCCATTATTTGAAAACCATCTACTTTATTTAAAATAAATTCCCGATAAGAAGAGATCCAGATTCTAATCAATATTTTAGATAAAATTGATATTATATATATATATCTTTCTAATTAATACATTTAATCGGTATTTAAAACAATATACCTATTGTCCTGAACATTATATTATTATTTAATTATAACGTCAAGTCACAACTTGTTTGCTTTCTTTGAAAAAAAAAATATTATATAGAACTTATATATATGTATATATAATTTCAATACCGATTTTTTTGTTGATTTCTTTAACAAAATCTATATTTTTAATGTAGTCTTTTTTACATTGCAGATATTTTTGACTTGACAGTAATATTTTTAGAAATTCCTTTATTACAAGCAGGTGAGTGCTTTTTTTAACTTCAACATAATTTATAGCAACGACATAAATTTATTAACAATTAATGCAAAAATATGAATACAAATTGCAAGGCAGGTTACACCAGGTGCTTCATTACGGCGGAATAATTGATGAACGTAAGATGCTCAGGAAATTAATAACTTTTCAGTATTGTATTATGAGACACGAGTATGAATAATACATAGACACTATAGGATAGACGTCCGTTGAAAATATTTAAATGTATTATAAAAAAAATTAATAGTGACTCGTGACTTGACAATGAAATTTCACACGAATATTAAATACAATCTCGATATCGATATAAATATCGATCTTCTCATGTTACCTAATTAAAAAAGAGCTACCTACCTAATTATGTTATTATCAAATTCACCTTAAGGAATATATAAATCCTACGTACATAATGGTCACGGTCCACACTTGTCGCTTAGCAACGAAATTATACAAAAATAATAATTCAATAAATAATTTTAAACTGAAGTAAACTTCGAGACTATTACAATAATCTTGATTGTGGAACATAGTTGATCGACATTATACTATATAAGTATAGCATATTTTTAAGTATCAAAATTCAGACAGAAGAAAAAATGTGTAATTTATAGAGAAATTGATTAAAAATAATGTAAGTATGTTATAAGTACTGTTGATTTCCCGTCATTATTGAAAAATATGGAAATATGTCAATTAATTAATTGCTTATTTCAATTAAAGTGATAAATTCCAACGTTGTTGTCGGGTAGACGTCTGATAACTCTGATATTAGTGAACGCTGGCGTGTCGCCCAAAACGCTGTGGCGATTTGATCAATTGTTTATTGGCACTAGCTGAAGCCTCTTTGCTAGACCCAACTTCTATCCAGACATACAAATTTTTATTTAGTATGTTCTAGAAGAGTACATACAAGAAATATGAATACACACACAAGTACTTAATCTGAATAAAATTCCGATCTTAATAATATTAAAACAAGATAATTTGTATTATTTCTACAGTACACACTAGGAAAACTTCGCGTTGCGTACATCTACCGCATAAATAGTAGTATGTATATAAAGAGATTAATACATTTTGTATCACAATTAAAAAAATGCTCGTCAAGGACGTACGAAATTAATAACGAAATATGTACTTTGAATACAGTTAAATATTTGTATAACTAATTTATCATTCTGTTTCTGATACCTACTCTAAAAGCGATTCATAACAAATCACCTCTCTTTTTTTTATGTTAATCAAATATTTTTAAAATGCAAGTATCTAGTTGGCACCCACCTAACTTTCTACTGAGTTTTTACTTTGACAATATATTGTTTTCAAAATTATAACAATAGAATTATTTTGACATTATAATTAAATGGTGTATTAAGATAATGATTAAAACACACCCTTAATGTGTGTAATATTTATGTATGTTTTATATCTAACGAATACTTTTAATAAATTATTTTAAATTATAATGAATTCTTAGATAATTATTTTCGACAGTGGTCAATAGAGGAACGTAATAATATTATACGATTCAAAAAATACTTCAACAGAATCAATTCTTATTTTTAAGCGATATAAAAATATGTTTCATTATTTTCATGAGGATAAAATAAACGAATTTTTATTTATTTTATATTATAAACAAAAGTTGATTACAGTCGGTGCCAAATGTTTAATGAATGAAAATGAGTAAAACCATATATAAATGACGAAGCGACAGAAAACTGCCGATAAAAATATTACCTAATTTTTTTATTTCAAACATTGTATTATATATGTCAAATTGTTAGATTTATTAAAAATTCTTAATACAAATTAAATGTATTAATTAGAAAAATTTATATATATATATATAATTAATTAGAAGGATATATATATATATATATATCCTTCTAATTAATTTGTATTAAAAGTATCACAGACCTATATTTTGTAAAATTACAACTTCACAATAAGAATGTGTTCTTAAAAATATTTAAAAAATTCTTATTGGACGCCCATTATCTTAATTGAAGATCTATATATTTCGGTACAGTCAGAGAATCGCCGGATCACAGACTCGATTTCCGACGGTTGAAAATTTTCAGAAGTATATATGGCGAAAATATAAATTGGTTAGAATTTTATATAATATGAATGTATTCGCGGCCACCTATTTATAATATGTAGTCGATAATATATTTAAGAAAAAAATAGTAATACTGTATTTAAACTGTTCATCAGCATTTTTTTTTTGAATAGGCAAATAGACACGAATTAACTACTGGTAGGCAACAGTTTAATAAATTATCTAAGTACTACCGGTAGATACTTACTCAACAATAAAAATTAATTATTTACAATAATATCATTAAAATAGTATTAGAAAAACAGCTCCATTGCTACAGTATACAACAAAAAAACAGGAGTTTCTTTTGATATCTATGTAATAGTATGCTCGCAAAGTTTAAACGAAAACGATCTAACGGTAAACTTTTAATCAAATTATTATTGTGTACGATAAACAAATCAGTGCGATACAAGCTAACGATCTCGTTAAAAATCAGTCTTCGGATTGCACACCGCGAAACAGTGAAGAAAGTTCACACAATGCGAAACGCCTAACAAAAAAATGAGCCCATCCACATGTCAAAATAATTCGGTTTCCCGCTCCGGGGACGTCGCATTTACCGGCGTCGATCAAGATTTCCACTGGTTTCCTCGCAAACTGAAGGCTGGACCTGCCGCCAGGACCGGCAGAGCGAGGATCCGACCGCATTTTGAAAAATTACCACCATTTGTTGTCAAAAAAGCTGGCGCACGGTCCGGCGCAGGGCGCGGGGGCCGCGGGGCGAGAGGCATCTGTCAAAGTCGGCTCGGCCGCGCTCGGGCCGCCGGGCTATCCAGAGCGCGACCGGGCCGCGAGGCGCGCACCTCGCCCGTGCCTGCGCCGCAAATCGGTCGGTAAATATGGAATAATGCCAAAACAATCAGAACGCACGGACAACAAAACACAGATGCAAACGTCCGTGATTCCGCAGACGCGCGCCGTCCCGCTCCCGCGCGGCAGGGCGCCCGCGCGCGCGAGCGAGACGCGCAACCGGCTGCGAGAGTTTGACAGCTGAGTCGTGTTAGGTTACCCACCTTTTTCATTATCCCCGTCTTCCGCTTGGAAAACGTTGTGTACCGCCTGAGTTTGTTGTCTATGTACTCCATTTTGATTTTCACTCGGCCTTTAGTCTTTTTGCCGTTGGAAGGGGGGGACTTCTTCGGCTGCAGGGACGTGTAGCTGTCGTCCCCGATGTCCGGCACCGCGCACTGCTCCAGGAGCCCCTGGGAGCCCATGGCGCGGTCGTCGTAGCACTGCTCGCCGCCGGGCCTCTTGAGCCCCCGGGGCAGCCCGCAGCCCGACTGCAGGAGCCCCCCGCGCCCCATCTGCTGCGCCAGCGCGCCGGGCGGCCGGCCCAGGGTGACGTTCGGGTTCCCGTAGATCTCGGGCGGCGACTCCCCGGACAGGAGACTCATGTTGTAGCCCAGGTTGAACCTGGAGTCCCGCGCTCCCCCGGGACCGTCCATTATCACTTCACAGTACGCCACAGTAAATCTAATTCACAAACAGAAAACACGCGAAATGTTTACGTTCCGGACGGCTGAGCAAGCGCGGCACTGTCTCGGCGGAGGATTCGAACGCGACTAACTTCACTCCGTTCGCCGAGGCTGCCGCGACCGAGCGCAGACATACGGCGCCGTCGTCTCGCTCCGCCGTCGAGCCTCCCGCCGCGCGCCAAAGCGAGACGGCACGCGATAACATCGGGGCGATTGTTATGAGAATCACGTAACCCGACACAAGTACATTCAATTTATAATCCGCGAGGAAAGTAGTCCCGATATTCAAAAGTTCTTCCCGGGGTTTGCTCCTGGAGAAAGGTTGTACTACGTCCGAAAGGAGTTATTTCATTTTATCTGTCGCATAAAAACCGAGGCGTGTTATATCTTATTAATGAAGTAAACTAAATATGAGTGTTTGTGCGCGCTGAAAGTGCTGCGATGGTAGGCCGGCCCCAATGCCATATTTAGAATCCCCCGATGCCAAATATGGAAATCTTGTCCTAATAAGGCGAGCTAAAATCCCTCCTCCTTCGATTAGTACCGCTCGCTTATAGATCTCGTATTTGAGTGTATTTGCTAAGTATCCTCTAATTTACATTTTACTTGTGTACCATTGTACCGGCCTACGCAGGTATACGTGCTAATAAGTATACAATCGCCCGTAGCTGGCTGCGTTGTTATCAATTAGATACTTGAACAATTTTATCTCATTACCAAATGGCACGCGTTTCTTATTCATTAATATAACTCTTTCAATTTTTGATAAGAAATACTTTATCAGATCGACCATCTTCGCTGCGTTATCTTTTAATAAAAGCGTATCATTACTTTTTTTTAAATTGTGTAATGTTATCGATTCAAACAATTTGTCAACAACATATTATGACATGTATTAAAGGACCTCATAATATATGTAAGTAATATATATATTTTAAATCCTTCTATTTTAAGAACATTTAAAATAGTAAGTAGGTATTTTTAATCACTTTAACATTGCATTACCGGTAGATGACTTTAACCAATTATGATATAACACTATACAATGTCATTAGATTCCGTAGGTTACATTAATCCTGAGAAGACATAGATATATTTAAAAATACAATGTCATATATCTATGACATACACCACACCATAAACCTAGTAATATATCAATACATAAATAATATATACCTGTACACTTGGCTATGTATGGGGTTTTTGAACATGTTTAGAAGTAATTGTATATATATGAGATGTACAAGGTAGACTTGTTGAAATAATAAATATAACAAAATACGATTATTTAAAAAAAGTATAAAAAATCACTTTTTATAAAGCTATTCAAAATGGCATTAGTTTTATAATTTGTTGTGAGTATTAAAGACAATTCAGGCCAATGTTAATGTGCATTTTTTTAATAAAAAAAACTATACAGATAATTATGTTTATACCATTAAGTTTGCGGTGTAATCTGGTGCATTAAAAGTATATTTTGAATGTGGGTTGGCAAAAATAGTTTATGGAACCTCATTTTTTTTACAATAAATACAACCTCTATTCATTCAGTCCGTATTTCGCACTTCGTTTTTCGATGTTCATAAATAATTATTGACCTTACTCACCTTGTGGAGTTTCACCAGAGGGAACTAGAAATAATTAATTTAATTAATTAACACAGAACTTCTCTAGTGAGACGTGCACATTTCAACATATATTTTTAAATTTGTATTATTTAGTTACCAATAAATAAATAAAATAATCTAAAAGGAAACGATGTATACTGAAATTAAAAATTCAAGCATAGATAAAAAGAAATTTAAAAGGTGACTATTTGCAAAGATGATTTGGTTATTTATAATATTAAGCTCGCTATTAATACTTTTTCTTATTTCTAAAATTTCAAATTTATCTAACTGTAAACCCCTAGTATTTGTATGTATAATTTCTAAACACTTAATATCAAAGGAATGGTTTATTTCCAAAAGGCGATTAGAAAATTCTGAATAGTTATAGATATTTAGGCATCTCAAATGCTCCTTAATTCTAATATCGAAATTTCTGCAATTTTTACCTATATAAAAATAATTCCAATCATTGCAAATTAATTTGTATACCCCTGATTTTTTTATTTTATATAATTATTAATATAAAATGAGGCCACAAAGTAATTTTGCAAATTTAAAAGAGGTGATAATGATATTGACTTGTAATATTTCCTGATCTGTAATATTATTGCATTATTTCTATAAATGTAATGAAATTTTAACTTATTGCTTATGTAAAATAAGAAATAGAACTAAAGTTTGCTCGCGAATATCTTTTTCTTTAATTGTCAGCGTCTATCGAAGGTTTGCAACCTAGTCGCAATATTCTGATTTATTTTGACATTGTGCTATTTTCTATTGTTACACAACCAAGATAATCTCTTTACTTATTATTTGTTTATATTGAACAACAACTGTTCATTTGAAAACATATTAAATTACAACAGTTGAGTTATGCACCCCACAAATAAGAAAAATCTTGAATTATGGGGGTAGCTAAAGACATTTATATAAAAACATTATCAAGATCTATAATAAAACAATGTGAAATTTAAAAACAAAATAGTATTTTTTAAGGTGTTGAGAAATTGATCAAATTAGCACTTCGGAATAAGAAAGATGTCCGATACATAATTTAATATTTATTTTGAAAACCACTTTAGGACGTCTTTCTGTACACATTTATATTTTCTTTCTAGCTAAGCCTGTTGGAACCCATCAAATGTAAAGATTTATTATTAAAAATATAAAGCAACTAAATAATGACACTCTCAGTTGTAATCAAAATAGAAATGTACTTTATTGTATGAAAAGGTGGAGAAAACAACGAACGACAATTTAAAAAAAAACAAAGATAATTGTAGAACTATAAACAGTTTATGTGTAAAGCGCCCTTGAGGTGAAAATTTTTACGAAAATGGCGCTATACAAATTATCCGTTATTATTATTATTATTATGACAATAAACAAATATTTATTTTGACACATGTATCTTTATCTCATCTCATTTATTTCCGTAAAATAACATACAAATACACACAAATTTACAATTGTAACATTCACAAGAGTAAACAATACTTTAAGAAGATAAATATTACTTAAGCATTTTAGTTTACGATTTCCTTAACATTTGATTCAATTTGTGTTTTGTCGCGGTCTTTCTCGTTGCAAAAACGTATTCATAATGTCGCCAATCAGGTAATTTCCTTAGTATAGTGTCTGTCGAGGTTTGCCGCTTTCATGTTTTTCCTTATACGCGCGAAGGCTCGATACTTTATATGAATAATAAACAAAATATGTAAATATTTCCATATCATAGTTCTGTAACGGATTCGTTCAGCAATCACGTGTAACGCGGAATAGCTTTCCTTATACGAACTGTCAAATTTAAGCTTCCGGATACTGTCCAACGGAAGTCCGTGCTTTGCGCTCAAAAACGCTATACAGATACTTAGTACCTACCTACATCGCACACCTAGATCAAACCTAAGACAACTCAAAAAATCATTTTTCAGTACACAAAAAAAAAAAAAATTCTCAATTTTTTGTTACTAAAATTATAAAAGTAAATAATATTTTAGGTAATAAATGTATGTTAAAGCGGCACTGTTTGAGAACTGGGGCTAAGTTAGTTGCGTATATGGCAGTGTATCCGAATACTATAATAACTCAAAATTCTTGTTTTTTTGAGTTGTCTTAGTTTTGATCTAGGTGTGCGATATAGGTACCTGATTGTCTGAAGGTAGATAAACAGATAGTCGGTGCATTTACTTACATGAATATGTATTGAGATAGAACTTATCGATCTCTGAAAGATTTGCCGTTTCTTTAATAGTTACCGGGATGTGTCTTTTCTTATAGCTATGCCTTATTGCACTGTCATTTTTTAATATTAATCTGTAAGTATATCTGTCGTTTTTCTTTCTTTTCTACGTATCTACCGAATATAAATATACAAATAATTATTAACAAAATGTTTTTTCGACAAAAAATCGTATAGTTTATATTGTAGTTTGTTTAACTATTCCCGGATCTAAATTGTCATTGATGAATGGAGACTAAAATTAGAAGTTTTTCTATCCATACATAAAATAATGGAGTCGTGAGTCGAGTACCTAGTCCTAAATTTTGGTTGATAATTTTAGACACCACAATAATCGGTGAGCATACATAAAAGGCTGAATAAATGTGGATGATGCGAGAGTTCTAAGTATGTTAGCATATTGGAAGAGAGCTGCGCTCTATCCTTTCTGCCTACACCCGTGGGGAAACGGCGTGATACTAATTAAGTAAGTTAGAAATTTAAATTGATTTTTTTTTAATGTGTTTAAGCTAATTATTGCAAACAAAATACGAAGGTAGGCAGTCACTTTTATTTATGTCATTTTTACAAATAAAAATGTCAAAATAACTCTTCCTTAATGACTCTACATCTGCGATAAATTAAAATTGTAATTTTAAATCCAACGCTAAAAATGTCGGAGTGAAATTCGGGAAATTTGTACGATTTTATAATTCTACTTTTTTTATCAACTCATGTGTCTCAAAATATGGCGTAATGAGTTTATATTAATATGACCTGGTCTAAATATTTATTAAATTGGTGTTCCAAATTAAATCCAACAAGTCAGAGCAAATACTGTTTATTTTATAATTTATTATATGATCAGCAGTGTCATTTAAGTAATGAGAATCTTTCACCGTCCAATTATGTCATTTTCTTTATATTGGGATTGAGAACATGCAATGGTACCCCATCACTTGGTAATGGTGGGAGTCTCAATAACAAAATGGCGATTTTATCACATTTCTACAGATCAATATTGTCACGGAAAAAAGGTTAATATTCAGTACACAGTCGCGACTACGAGACGATATGTCTAGGCGTTCAAAATTCAAATACTGTTTACCAATAACATTGTGTCCTTTGCAATTATTAAAAGTATTTTGTCGTAATTTATAAGTCATACTCACCTTTTTTAATTAACGTATGATTTGTATTCATATCTGCAGGAACAATTTATTCTCGCTTTATAAGTTTATGCAGCTATTTTTTGCTTGCATAATTGTAAAACCAAATCGATCCATATGTATGTAAAAATACCTGCTTAAAGTGTTTTAAAGACTTCAGCATTTGCAAACTTACGTATTTAGCAATATACACCTGTAATTCTCCATAAAACTACTTTTTTACTGCTTCAGTCTATCCGTCATATAATGTAAATAAATGTTTACGAGAAAAAAGCGTAATGTATGTTTTTTGCGAACTCTGTTTACTTTCCCCTCTCAACACATAATAACATATGATTCTTCCCTCCTAACACACAATATTTGAAATTGTAGCACGTAAAAAATTTAAATTGAAATTACAAACAAATGGGAGCAAAAATAAAATAATTTCAATGAAAACATGATTTGGTTATTCCGTAGTTTTTAATAAATTCAAAACGATAAAAATGCGGCAAAATTTATACTGGCTTGACAGTTCTCTGAATCTTTCCATTACACTTTGCGATTGTGCGAACCTAGCGGAAAAAGTTAGTAAGTATATACCTACTCCGCCATTGGAGCATTTTATAATATTCGAAAAGAATTGATCAAACCATTATAATTATCAGTTTTAATTAATATTTGTGCCTTCAAAGATACTGTTTCCGATTCCTAAAATTGTTATTTGCAAAATGATTAATTAGAGAACAGTAACAAAGGCTTGATTATGAAGAGACAGATTGAGCCTTGATTGAAGCGAGTTGAGGAAATTTTGGGAATGAGGATTCATTATAGATTTAATAAAGAAACTAACATTGATGAAAATTCTATCTACTACCGAAATTTTCCACGAGTAAACACAGTATGCTGTTGAGTATTTGCACATTATTTTTCTAGTTCGTCTCGGTATACAGATAATTGTATTTTGTGTCGGCCTCTTCTACAGAATAGCTACGTACACAACAATGGCCGTGACTGAAGTAGTTATATATGTAATATTTATATTTTGTGTGTATATATGTGTGAACTTTTTACTTTTTATTTATTAATATTTTCTTTGGTTTTCTTTTTCATAGCATTATATTTATTTCGTAACTTTAATGTATAACATATTATCTTTATGGCGAATCGGGTTAAAAAAAACATGATCACGCTGGAATAAATACGTTATTATTATTAAACATTATCCGAAATATACATACAAAACCAATATATTACATCCCCAACGAGATTTTCTTACAAAATATTGCACACTTTTTTAACGCAGTTCCGCGACACATTTTACCCAGGAAGTCTCAGATAAAACATATTCTACATTAAAATAATTCCGTTAGACATAGAAAATGTATATCCAAGATGCATGTGTCATACATTACTTTCCACGACAATCACGCCGAGTGCTGCCATCTACGAGAGGCTAAGCGAAGCAGCCGCAAGCTCGTCAGAGTATAAAAATGTTTGTTGGCTGCGCGCGCACGTTTTTCCCGCAGCCCCGCGCTGTCTACAGAGAAAGACAATCGTGGATGCGCTCGGAATAACAAGGATCGATTATTAGGTGAAAAACGAGGATCGAAAGGAAAGTTCCGCAATCGATCATTTCAAATTTTTAAATCGTTCGATCTCGTACACAAGTTCATTTGTTTTTTAACCTTTGTTTTCATTCTCCGTCGTTAGAAAGTGAAAACATATATGTCAAACATTTTGAACATTCAATTTTAATCCTGTTTTTAAATATACCTGCTCTGGATTGTTCGTTACTCACAATTACCTTGATTTATTTTGACCACAAGATATGTGTAATGCCTGGCATCTTGTGAAAATCTGTTACTAGTACATGTTACATTTGAAATTAAACTGTTACATTAGATGTCCCGCGATTAATTCGCGGGCCAATTCTCTTCAATATCTGATTATCTGATGCATAAATTGGCTGGCACATGGGCGGGACGAATATGAACCACATTAGATATGCCGATGACATGGTCATATCTATAAAAACAATTTGCGAAACATATGCCAGGAAACGTTATATTTTATACAATGCCAGCAAATCAGTCATAATAGCATTCAAATATGGAAAAAGGCCAGATAATATCCATCCCGTGTGGTTGGAAGGGACGAAATTGCGACGAGGGGACGAAGGAGTATTCGAAAACAGGTCAAATACCTTGGCCATATCTTCAATGAAGATAGACAAGACGATGATGGCATGTAACGACAGAGGAGAGAGTTAAACGTTCGTGCGAATATGCTATCACGGCATTACTACCGATGCAGTAAGGAGGCGAAGAGCATTATTTTTCGCCGTTCTTCAACAGCATAAGTATATACTTGCGAGCTCTGGTCGAACTACAAGTAAGTGACATTCAACCGTCTACGAATTCAGTATAACAACTCATATAGAATACTGTAGAATATAGATTGGTGCGTTATTGTAGCGCGTTTACGATGTTTGCCGAAGGCCGTGTGCATGGATTCGTTTCGCTTCTGAAACATTGAGTTTCTGGCGTAAAGCTACGGCTGGAGCTCAGCACCAACTCTCTAATGCAAGCGGCGCTCTTATGGAAAACTGGCTCTCTGACCAGAGAATGGCATCGACTGCAGAGTGATCAATAATTATTTACAGTGGAACCTCGGTTTACGAACTTAATTCGCCCCGTGAAACTGTTAAGAAACCGAGTAGTTCGTAAACCGAAACAATTATTCCCATAAGAATCAATGTAAAATATATTTATTAATATGTTTAAGACCCCAAGAAAATAGCCCTTTATCGAGAGAGCAGCGTGTCATTATCGTGAAAACTTATGATGTACTCGTAAAACGTTAAGGATTTAAGGGAAGGGTTCCTTCCATGCTGGTAGAAGATTATTGTGAAAAAATTATGGTTCGCCATGGGACGATACCGTGAGTCCATCTTTCTTATTTTTTATTTAGGTTTAAATGCCGGGGTGTCTTGGAAAGACGCAACTCGTGCTGAGATGGACGTTCGGCGGTAATACCTGACGGATGGATGACCGCGATGCATCCCATAGATGCCCTCCCCTTTTCTACTTTTTGGTTGAAATCCTATAAATAAAATATAAATAAAAATTCATGGTTTTACCTTATTGTAAATTGGTAAATAATAATACGAAAAAATAAACGTCAAAACAAATTTTAATTTAACTTACCTTGCAAAATATGTAGTAAAGTGTAATTGTTTGGAAGGGGAGTCTCCTTCCGTGAAATATCGGCTGCTTGAAGTTCATCAGGTTTCTGTCTCATGAAAAATCTATCCAACGATATTTGTTTCTTCTTGCTTTTTAAAATATTGCGGAAATGGGACATGACATTATCATTAAGCAGACTTATAATAGGATATGGTAAACATTTATCAAAGTTATATTTTTTCACAAAACTTTGCACCTCGCTATATCGAGCACTTGGTAACATCTTCCATTCGTTCATCAGTCTCTGAAACAAATATTTTCTCTGTCATCTATTTTGTTGCTCATTTAGAAGCTGTTCCAGTTCCAGAAACTGCCTGCCTGTTCGTAAACCGAAGTTCTGTTCGCAAACTGAAGCATTTTTCGTCTGGTTTTTTGTTCGTTAACCGAATTGTTCGTAAACCGAGGTTCCACTGTATTTTTATACATTGATTAAATAATAAATGTTAAGGGCTTGCAAATAACGAAATAATTTTGCATAAAATTCAACATATACGATACATATACCTATATTAAAGTTCATATGTATATGTTTTTGAATTACAATACACTTTATTTTGAAGTTGCAATTTTAGAACATAGTTGTATGATATTTTAAACAAAATAGATTAATAAATTAGAAAGAAATACATAAAAAATCTCTCTATCAAAAAAATATTTGGGATACGTTAATCAATTAAGATTCAGTTTACGAATATTGCTGCCGTTGAAATAACGTGTAATTAAATTAATAATTAAAGCTATCTATTATTTGTTTAATAACAGTGCCTTTGTAGGTGAAAATTCAGTAATTGTGTGTTCTTGGACATATTCAAATATTGCTAATAATATACTGGTCAAGAATAATAAAATATATCAAATTTAAAAATATAGATTTTTCAGACGTATTCTGGTATAATGTGTTAAAAACATTTTACAGATAAAGAATATTGCTTTAAATAATTTCAAAGAAATATTTAGATTCTCATTGCGCCATATTCGCTGTTTAAGGGAAATTAATTATCAAATTTAGTCCATAGATAGCAATAGCGCAGTGGTACTTGAAGTGTTTCCACGTATTAATATTAATATACACAACTTTCAAAATTTGATAGATGCGGAGACTGATTGATGTGTGAGAATGGTGAACGTTATATTTATATAAAGTGATCACTTAAGCTAGTAATAATTAAAGCTGTCGTCTCACTTATCGAGCCTCCCCCCGCGGCCAAGGAGCACCCCACCCCTATTAGGGAGCGCCAGCGCCACCGCATGCCCTTGCAAGGAAACCGGTCACCCATCCCGCGCACTCCCCCTCGCTACCATCAATCTTACTCGCTGCACTCCAGCCCGGTATCTGTCCTCACAATCCACCCGGAACACATGGCAGCTATTCGGAACCTTGTTTAGCGGCTGTTTAAAATGCGTTCACGTTTAACTCCCGCAATGGATCGTGTTCACGAATGAGATTTTCGGCTCGAGACATTCTCTTAGATACTGATTTTTAATAAATAACTCTTCAATATTAATTGAATGTATTAATTATAAGAAAAATACTGCTGTTGCGCTACCGGGATTCGAACCTAGATCTCTTTTCCAATTCGGGGAAGATGGTGCATTACCAACTATGCTACAGCGACATTACTTTTGACGACAAATTTTCGAACCCATATGTTACATTTTTTCAAATTAATACATATTTCGTTAATTTATCTGTTATAAATATAATGTTTTTCATTATTAAGGAAAACACATTCTTATTGTGAAGTTGTAATTATTCAGAACATAGGTCTGTGATATTTTAAATACTAAATTAATGTATTAATTACAAATATATACATATAAAATCAATTTTGTCGAAATATATTATTTTTGCGTCACCGGGATTCGAACCTGGATCTCTATTTCCAATCCGGATAATGTAGATGGCTTTCAAATAATGGAACGACAGGTGTATTAATTTGAAAAAAAAATGTAACATATAAGTTCAAAAATTTGTCAAGAAAAATACTGGCGTTATAGCACAATGGTAGTGCACTTCCCCGGATTGGAAATAGAAATCCAGGTTCGAATCCCGGTGACGCAAAAACAATATTTTTCGACAAAATTGATTTTATATGTATATATTTATAATTAATACATTAATTTACTATTTATAATGTTTTTTGATAAAATTGATTTTATATGTATATCTTTCTAATAAATATATTTAATTAGTATTTAAAATATCACAGACCGTCTGTTCTGAATAATTACAACTTCACAAAAAGAATGCGTTCTCCTTAATAAAATAATTTTTCGAACAAAAAACAGGAACAATACATTTTTAAAAAGATTTAATTATTTATTTATTTTGGAGCCCCCAATATGAATTAGCCCAGGACCCCTTCGAGAGTAAGCCCGGTCCTGCATTTCAGCTAGGACTATGTCTACTTAGGCTCGAGTGCCGAAGAGTGTACATCATCACTGGGTCTGCTGACATTTCTGGCTTAAAATAATTTAATATTTTCAGGATCAAAGCTTAATTATACAATATTATTTGTTGTAACTACTTCTAATTGAAAATAATTTGAATATTCCGTGTGCATTCTGCCTATCCAATAAATTCTAATATATCTTTCTCGCACCGGCAGTCTAATTACTGACATGGGAATAGATTGCATTTCGACGCCGAGTTGTCAACAGGCTTTTTTTGTGGATCAAAATTGTCGTCCTGTATATACACGACCCGGAAGTGCATGATATCTCTGTTCTTCATTTCAAAAGTGCGAGTCAAGTGGAGGTAAAAATTGACGTCCAACCCAGGACTTTAGATCAAGATAGGCCACATCCATCTGCTAATAATCCAACTCCGGGTTGCGTCAACTAAACCATCTTATCCCAGATATTGTGTCTAATGGCCATTGTCCACTTCCAATGAGACTTTAATTTTTCGGAGTCGATAAAGGTATGTGGACACTGAATGCGTCATTGTAATCAGTGAGCAAAACATATGAGGTGATAATTCATAGATCGCTTCGCGCAAATCTCTGATTTGTTCTTTGCATGTACTCGAGTCGAATCTCGGAGAGAATTGTCATCCGTGGACACGGCCCATAACGGCTCTTTCTTTGAAGATTAATTTGGAAATAACTGATACATTACATTGGCGTGAGGTCTCAATTTTCTGTGAACTACGAGTAATGTGGATATGTAACCTTTTTATTCTGAACATTTTTCGAAAAGAAAAACTTCATTTCCACTGTCAGAGAATTCAAAGTTTTAATTCTTGATTTGCAACTTCATAATATTATTATTATATCTTTGTACTATATATACTGTGTGCGTAACACCATAGTAAAAAAAAAACATTTTTTTGGTAATAACCCTTGTCTTAACTTATTTTCAGAATGACCACTGTGAGATGAGGGAAATTAAAAATAAATAAAAATGCAGTTGGAACATTCAGCTCTTCCTATTTTATTCATTTTTCCGTTAAATATAGTTGGTGTGTATGGAAGAAATAAAGAATAATGCATTTTGAACCCATTTCACGCAATAACTCAAATTAGCCCAAAATGTTAGTTAGAACTTTGTTATTCTAAGGAGTATTATAGAAAATTCTACGTACAAACAACCCATATACTACTACATATTCAAACTGCGTATACCCGCCGAACAATTGAATTATAATTTTCTAATGAGCACTCTTAATTTAACTAACGTGTCGTGTAGAAGAACTTAAAGTGATTTATTATTTTAATTTTAAATTGTAAATGACATACTGGACGTCCCTAATTTAACTGAACTGATTGTATACCACGTTCCTGCGCGGAGTACCAGGTCGCCGGCGCTGCTCCATATAAATTCATCATAAACTCATTTTTATAGGAATGCACCCACACAAAGACTTTACAAGCATGGGAACAATTTTGGTCTTGTAGATGTATTCCGATTTTCAATGTTTAAATATAAGAGTGATTTTGATACTCAGCCATTCTTTGTCAAACCTAAATTTTTATTGTTTTTTCTCTTTTGGACCTTTATTTTTATAGTTTGTTTTGTTCATTTTTAAATTTCTGTTTTTCTATTCTATTTTTATATATACTCCATACTACTTCTGTAGCTGCTCATCTTTTTGTCCATAAGGGCGTTAATACGTTAATAAATAAATAATAATAATTGACTATTCTCAAAATTGCCAACTGATCACAAAACTGGCGCTTAAGGCAAGCAAAAAGCTAGTTTATAACTATTTGTGTAGTGATTACATTATATATGTATATTTCTGATTATTTCCTTCGTTCATGCTACGATTAACGAAGGCAAAACGACACAAAAATAGAAAAATTTTCACATTGGCACTGTTCTGTCAGACATTAATCCAAATTACATTATTTAATATCTATTCTTCTTCATTGTAATGGTAATAAATTCCTCATTATTTAAGCATTAACATAAAGCATTGTTTAATAAATGGTGGAGGATTAAACCCAGTGGTGTAACTAGAAAAATTTGGCCCCAATATTTTCATATTTCTTTTTGTTAAAAAAAAAGGATCCTAGATATATAGACATAACTCTAAAGAACTCTTTAAATCCTTTTAAGTTTTGAATATAAGACAACTGTTTATCATATCAATCTTAAAAATATTAAAAGAAAAAAAACTTTCATTTCACGATCCGATCTAAACGAAACTAGGAGCAAAACCTTTGGATACTTTTCAGTGCCAAAAATTAATACAAAATTCGCTCAACGAACTTTCTAGTTTTGTGCACCACGGATATTTAACAAATTGCCACTAGACCTAAAAGGATCTAAAGTGATTAACGATTTTAAACCAAAAATAACAAAGTGGTTGCTTGATGTGCGTAGAAAGCAAAATGAAACTAATTTGTCATTTGTGCTAACCTAACTACCTACACATTTTTGTCTCAATGCAAAAATATTTTTATAACTTTTTTTACTATAACATTTTATAACGTCTGATTGTACTTTTTTTACTTTACTTTTTATATCTTACTACACATTATACTTACTTACTTTACTTTATAACGATTATACCTTATCAGTTACAATTTTTAAAAACTGTACAGGACTGTAGAACAGACGACGTCTAGTAAAGTAATTACCTTTATTTTCATGTGTACCTACTATTTATGATACAAAAAAAAAAAAAATACATGTTTAGCTACTTCTTCTTTATCGTGTGCTCAATACTGAGCATCGTGATCCCTTGATACGTTTGAAACTTGGTGCATAATACTTCTCCATTCCTCCTGCTCTTGAGTCATGTTGATCGCAGCGTTTAAAGATACCTTTATTTACATACACGGAATACATGTCACATAAATATTGTTACTATTTTCAAATTAAGCTTATGCTGAATGAGGCTCAAATCGCCGACCATTAGATCACTAGTGTCATCATGGCGCGTGTCTTAACAACTAGACCAACAAGACTTGATATCTTGGTCGATCCACCTTGCAGGAACTGTCGTCTTGCTCTCCTTCCCTCAACTAATTCCGTGATTTCGAGTTTCTCAAAACTCTCACCGCTTTGTTTGGAAAATGTAATATCTAAGAATATTAAGAACTATAGCGATTAAATCCATTAAACAAAATTGGTCTGTTGTTTCCTATAATATTCAAAGCTTTATGATAAAAAATGGTTTCTAACCCGACATATTGACGTATTTGAAGCAAAAAAAACATTTTTTTAATTATATATTTCCATTTTTTGCTGTGATAGATTTTAAAAATTATTAGTTTATACTAGCTCTGGTAAATATATAATTTCTAGAAGTATTAAATAGGGCGCAGACCTAACGAGCCTCTATTTAACGTGGGCTAGTAACGCCACTGGTAAAAATTAATGGTAAATTCAGATTATGGTAAACATCACTATTCATTTCAAAATACGGCGGGTGTTTTGATTTTGACAAATCACAAAATTCTTTGGAAGACTTGATAGAAAATTGTCCATTAAAACATACAAAGGTTTATTAAAAATAAGTATTATTGCTTTTACGAGTTGTTTCATAAAAAAGTCGTTGAACAAGTTTGAACTAATACGTGCGTAAATTTCGAGCTGATAGGCGTAATATAGCTTTATTGGCGTAAAAATGCGTGATTAAAATTTAGAGCAGTGAAAGCTCACTGTGAAAGTCTTTCTGGCCAAAAAAGAAATTAACCAATTAGGCCTGTTCACCTGACTTAGCTCACTGTGATTTGTGGACCATTACATTATCAATTTTGCCAATTATTCTACGTACAAACACATCTCCTTGATCTCCCCTACCTCAACCATAGTTTCAACCTCCCCATCCTCTCTCCCACTAGTTTTAATCTTCTACTAATGTTATGTTACTTTATATTGTAAACTGCGACATTATTTACCTCATTACTACTGTGCATTTTTATAATTAAACTCAAAGTTTTGCTCTACTGAGCATTTTTATAATTAAACTGTAGTTAAACTCCCGTAATTAATCAAATAAATAAACAAATACATGGATATTTCTAAAATTGTAAGCCGCGCTGTAGGGCCGAAGATATAATTCTAATAAAACATCTTGGTAGGATAAGATTCAGTGGACTGTATCGATTACAATAATGATTAGTTGACACAATCCAATTGGATTCAAGAGAGGAATATTGGCAAATGAATCTGGCCAACCTTGATCTCAATCGTCGTTTTCACCTCTAGTTGACTCGCACCTTTTTAATGAAGAACCGAGATATCACTGCACTTCCGGAGTTGTTTAGAACACCGCATCTTCGTGGTCCTAGCGTTACGCGCGGCGCTACTTTCGGAAGGTAAAAAAAGAACATAGATCTACACCTATACACCTCTTAAATTATAATAAATTTTAGCCCTTTATAAAATAGATAGTCACCACTTCGATTGCTTCTTCGATCGATTTAATTCTGGATTCCATCCAATGTGTAATAGTGCATCTTCGCTGATTAAGAAGTTGTTCATCTTCTCGTCGCCAGGATTATGATTTGCTAAACAAACTACCCAGATCTTAACAAGTCTGCATCAGTCCTCCCCCGCTTATAAATCATGGCATTGATTTCAAACAATGCAATTCTTGAAGGAATGCTCATTTCTTGTGATAACAATCTTAATTTTTTTAAATTCACTTACCACTGCTATCATATCTCCATGGTTAACTTAATTATCCTTGCACGGTTGACTCGGTACCGTCATAACTCTTCAAATGAGGGAAGAAAATCGTGTACTTGTAGAATATAATAGTATAATTGAGCCAATTAAACCATATACGGTTTCAGATTTTTTTGTAACATTTTAGAACTATTATATTATTTTATTTTTAGAGAAACAAACAGTGCAACGATAATAACGTAATATATAAAAATAACACCAGTGAAGTTTCTTCGGTATTAAATAACTAGTATATAATAAACCAAAAAATAGTATACTTAAACAAACTGATAAACAAAAAGAGTTTTACATTAAAATAAACATAATAAAATAAAAATTAGTATCAATTTTTTTTAAAAATGAAAAAAGAAACAAAAGGGTGTTTTTAAACTGAACATACGAAATGGAAAGGGTAAGGAGAGGAGGGATATGATATGCAATATACACAATTTATATTAATAGTTATTAAAAATGTGGCGTATTAATGGCATTAATTATGGTATAATTAATGGCGTAAAGTTAAGAATTTACGGCATTATATTTTGACGTAGAGCGGATCATAAAACTGCCAAAATTTGGGTAAAAAGGATCATTTGATCGTGTCGGGTGTGTGGGACAGCTTAAAGTTACTTGTTCTAATAAATAGGGCGAGTCAACTAATTTATTTCACATTTTATAGAGGTAGGTTTTAAATCTTGTGTGTTTCTTCTATTTAAAAGGGAGAGGGTTTTATGGAAACGCTCACTTTCTGAATGAGATTTAATGTCTAAGCTGGCACGTGAATTTAATATTTACGTCGATATTTTAATCCGCTCGGTGTAGGTGGAATAATGTGTTTTCCAAACTATCGATCCGAATTCAAGTTAACTGCGTACAAACGAGAAATATAAAATAATAAGAGTAAAAGGTGATCGGAATGAGTTAGACGTTCTAGCAATGAATCCGAGGAGTCTACAGGCCTTAGCAATTTAATAAAAGTTAATTTAGAATCTAAGATTACACCAAGATCTTTCATTTGAGTGCAGACGCTAAGTTTGTTACTATTAAGTTGATAATTATACGACAAATTAGATTTTTTTTTCTTTGAAAATGAGATGATGTGACATTTAGCAATATTTATAAAAAGTTAATTTTTTTGGCAGTAAATTGAAAGTCTATTGATGTCATCCTGTAACAGGAGACAATCAGTGGGTGATTTAATTTCTTTGAAAATTTTGGCATCGTCTGCAAATAGTGAAAATTCAGCATTTAAGAAACATTATTTAATGTCATTAATATAAATTAAGAATAAAATAGGTCCAAGGTGTGAGCCTTGTAGAACTCCAGATGGGACATTTTGAAATATAGTACACCCTTGGATCACAATTGCCTGACTTCGATTTTTGATATAGTAAGTAAACCATCTGTATAAGTCCCCGTGTATACCCAGACATCGCAACTTTCTCACAAGTATTTGATGATTGATTTTATCAAAAGTTTTTGAGAAGTGAGTACACAGTGTCTACTTATAATCCTTTGTCCATCGCCTATCAAAATAATGTCGTTAAATTGTAAGAGATTCGATTCTATAGACCTTTGTGATACGGTGCATAAGAGCAAACAAAATTAACTATACAAATCAACCCAGTTAAATGATAATCATGTAAACAAGTTGTTTAATAGTGTACTTGACAGGAAATGGTTTAATTATCTCCACATCTATACTGAGGGCTATTGCTGTGCTGCAGTCTCAGTGCCTCAATTAGAAATAAATATGAAGCCCCGACTTCCTTCGGATTTATCGGTTTTCTCAGCAGAATGTTGGCAATTAAAGAAGCCTCGGTCATCTGCGTACTGCGGAACGTCGACAAGGCTGTTATATTTTCCGACTCGCAAGCGACTCTTGAATCTCTGTCTGCTAATGTGAAAGTGCTAGACAATGAGATAATCTATTCCATCAGAAGATGTCTATTTAATATCGACAGCAACAATGTCACATAATGTACAGTTGTCATTCGTTAAGATATAAGATAATTTATGAAAATTAATGTACTGATAAACTGGCCAAAGAGGCCACTCTTTCCGGAGTTTTCCCTCATCAATTCCATATACCGATGTATGATAGATATGGTAAAAAAAGGACGGATTCTATTTGGACTGCACAATGGATGGATCCAAATAATCATAATGGTAATCGGCTTAAAGATTTATTTCCCGCACCCCCTGGTTCTCCAAAAAGAAAGTCTCCAAAAGAACAATATTAAATATCTCTAGAATGAGAATTGGGCATTACCAGGTAACCTCACATTTATTCAGATTGAACAGAATAGATTCCTCAATGTGTGAGTGTGGTGTCGAGGAGGAAACCCTTGACCATATCTTTTTTTCCTGTTCATTGCGGATCACAGGTTTTTTTTACAGTAATCTTGTCAATGGTAATTTTCAACTCCCGGTTAACTTGTGTCATCTTCTCTCCTTTAACTCGCCACATTTAATAGCAAATTTTTTGAACGACAATGGTATTGACTTGTAATATAATATTATCTATTCTATGATATGATTGTACTTTTTTCTATAAAATAACGTTTTAACTTGATTAATGGCACAAATCACTCTTCACGGGTGGATTGCCTATTTAAAATAAGAAGAAGAAGAAGAGCAAACAAATAAAAAATGTGTTCTCAAAATTGAAAAAATACCGCCCCAACGCATGAACTGTCAGCGGAATGACGGGTCAGCATGATATTAAGGTTTGGGTCAGATCTAAAATGTTTTCTGCCGACAAATATAGTCAGTTGAGCCATCCTTACCATCACGCCATTTCCCCGCGGGGGCAGAGAGGATAGAGTGCCACATTCTTCTGCCCTGACACACAATTCTCACCTCATCCGCATTCATACGTCTTCTCATACAAGCTCGCCGATTGTTGAGACTTCTAACAGAACCATCCTCCATTATCTGGTTTACCTGGTCGTACCAAGTATTCCGCGCACGTCCTCTCTTTCTGGTGCCATCAACACTTGCGTCACATATTTTTCTTACCATTATCTCCTCATTCGTCCGTTCCATATGAGCAAACCACCTAAGTGATCCTTTCTTAATCTTACACACTATACTAACATCAGCTTTACATTCTTTATTTATTTCTTCATTCTCTACTCTGTCATAAATAGATTTGCCATCGCTAGTCTTGCCTCGGTTGACAAATTCCCGTTAGATATAATTTCATTCAAAGCCCCGTTCACTTTATTCCCTGCAGTCACCCTCTACATACTTCCCAAATACACAATCTCATCTACTTGTTCCAAAGTGAGATTTAAAAAATAGTGATATTTTGGAACAACTTTACCTGTTGGCGGGCCAAATATTAATTATTTAACTTTTGTTAAAATCATTTGATTATACCAAGCTTGTGTATGAGTGTACATATAAATACAGTGACCCTTGGCGGGGATTACCAATTGAACTAATGAATTTCAGCGAGTAGAACAAGATTTATCTGCAAATAATATCATATTAAGCAGCTCTGAAGTTATTTATATTTCTTTATAGCTAATTAAATATATTTGCAGCAATAAAAGTAATATAGAAACAAATAGTTGGTCAGATTTAGTAAAAATTATTTTATTCTGCTAAACCTAACCTAACCTAACCTAACCTAACCTTTTTGATGCTGATCAATTTTATAATCCTGCTGACCAAGTAATTAGTTTGTTTCGTGACAATTTATTTTGAATACGCTTAAATATGAAGTTGACTAAAAATGTGTTCAATAAAATAAAATTGTTCTGATAAAATTTAGTTTGTTTGCTAACCACGTATTGAACTGTTTTTCTCGCTAACCCAATATTTAAATGACGAATCATTTAATATTTGAAATATTTGAATACGTCCAAGAATATACAATTAATGGATTTTTACCTACAAAGGCACCGTTATTAAACAAATAAATGATATCTCATAGAGACAATGGTATTTTTATTATATTTAATGGAAAATATATAGAAGTTTGGGGTAATTACCTGTCTTTGGCTGACTTAAGTGATCGCTTTATATAAATAAAACGTTCACTATCTTCTCACCCAATCAATCTCCACATATATCAAATTTTTGATAGTTATATATATGTTAATATATGGACTCACTTCGAGGACCACTATACCATCGCCATCGATGAACCAAATTTGATAATTCATTTTCCCTTGAAACAGCATATATGTCAAGTTAAAATTATTTAAAGCAATATTCTTTATTGTAATTACCCCATACAGGACACCAAAGATCATGACCGAGTTGATACCCCAGAGAAAGCGACCTGGAGGCAGGCCAAGGTGGGCTGTCTGTGCGGAAAAGGACTGGAGCATGATGGAACTGCAGAAGATAGGTCAGGGATAGAAGTAGACGGTGAGTAGTTGTGGAAGGAGCACAACTCCACCCTATGAAGTGTCTTAGAAAAAAAAGAATTTTAATTAAAAAAACGGGTTTTGTGTGTAGCGCCTAGTTTATTTGTATTAAGGGTAGTGTAGATCGGACAGAAAGTGTGAAGATGATACCTGTATGAAAGAAATGTCTAATTATATTACTTAATAATAAAGTACTGCAGTGCCCGAAAAAACTAAAGTATAAACGGAGATGGCAGTACAGTGCATGCATCACAGCTGAAAAAGCTTCCAGTTAAAACCGAGACATTACAAGTATCGGGAGAACAAAGGGGCAGAAGAGATATTGCGGTAGCCGACAACACCTACACCGACTCCTGCCTTGATACAATGCTGATACGGAATTTAAACAGACAGCCGGTGCGCGCGCATGTAAATAAAATAAAACTCAGATTGTGCAACTCTCTCGCAGATAACGCGGACAATAATGTCGGATTGTTCCTCCCCCGCCTTATGTGCTCCCGATACAAAGAGAACAATAACGGCCCGCGACGTCTGCTGGAATAAAACATGTTCCGGTCGCTTTACAAGCGTGTAATTAGTTCCATTATTTACCGCGCGGTGTCACACGATTTATGCGGACCGCGAGATGTTGTTTTTCAGGAAAAAAAGATATATTAGGAACCATATAAGTCAACTCGCCTCTAATTGTTGTGTCCCCGATTTATGTAGTTCGCGAAATGTTGTAATTAGGAAGCGAATTTGTTATTCAATCTTTCGATTGCCATCGATCGGATTTAATTCAATCCAGTGGCGTGAATAACATTGGGCCTCCAACCTCAGCAAGCTATCTACAACAGTGGACAAAATATTCTTCCAATTCTCCGGGCACACCGTGCGTCAAAGTCGAAGAGTGCCTGCCACAGCGACGCATCTGGCTGAAGAGACCCCGGACCTGCAGTCAGCTGCGAGGGCGACCCGGGACCGGAACTCGTCTCATCTGATTGAGACCATTATTTTTAACCATCCGTGCAATAATACTATATATCGTTTTTGGGCAGATATTTATTATATTTATTTGTATGTTTCTTTATTCTAGATCGTGCCAACGCGCAACAGTAATGACGGGTAATAATTAGTGTCCGAAGGTTAGTTTTTGCCGATTGTTCGGCGACTAAAAAGTATACATAACAATGCAAATTCTACACTGTTACTTCTCTGCGTTATGGTGTTGATAATAATTGTAAATATATCCATTCAATAAATAAATTGCAGTTCTCTAGAAATCATAAACTGAATTTTACTTCATTCGTAATAAATAGTTCGTGCGTTTTCGCCACTTTTTGGCTGCTAAATACTAACCTTCGACAGATTTTAGCCGAAGGTGTATTTTTTGGCCGAAGGTGGCCGAAACCGAAGCCGAAGCTTCGGTCGGACTTTAGTAATAATAGAAGTGATAATTATAACAGGTAATCATTATAAAGGGTAATTATAAAAGGTATATAACAAGTCATTTTTACTGTTTGTTCCTGTATTCCAAAGGTAGGATTATTTAGTGAGAATTTATGTTATTTCTTTGGTCTCTTTGCCGGATGGGTGATGGTCTTAATATAATCCGGCAGTTTGTCGAAGAGTCGTGGAAAGGTAATTACTGTTGCTCTTTCTCCCTAGAAATATTACTCCGTCTCACATATTAATACTGATGCACGGTTTAGAGAAAATTTTACTGTATCAGATTTTCACAAAATCATGTCTAGGTTGCGAAATTGACCCCTTTTTATTGTATACATTGGCTAAATCATTCAACAAAAAATAGTCTGGCTGCTCGAATTTCGATGACCTTTTATTTTTTGTATAGTTTAGAATCATTAAAATATTTCAATTAATCAAAATAATTGCTATTTCTAGAAGAAACGTGAACAAAGAACTATGACTTTTTTAAGCTTCTGACATGCTTGAAATTAGACACATACAGCTTAAACATTTTTGACTCATTTGTAATATGTATCCACTCCTAAAATTTTGTACTCTAGGCGAAATATCCTATCCTATATCCTAAATTGTATACACCTAGAATTTATTGGCCTGCTATAAAAATACGATTTGATTTTTTATAATTACATTTACATTACACCGAATTTATTCTCGTTAAATTACAATGGTGAGTTGGAAGCTATTTTTATAATTTCCGTGGTGGAAACGGAACTCGAAGCGGGAACCTGCGAGGTATATCTCTTGTATGCCGCCAAGGAAGTGCACGCGGCCAGCGGTGCGTCGTTCGCGAACGAACGGGCTCACTGAGCCGGTTCAAGGGTTCACCGGATCACCTGTTCAACGGTTCAATTGGGTTCAATCCTCTCAAGTCGGTCCATAGATAAGAGTCGGTCCCAGAACAATTTGAGCGAGCCGGGCGGCAAGCGGCGGATCAGTCGAAAATCGACCCGTGGACCGACAGCCGGCACAGATCGCTCTGTGAGTTATGAAGGTTGAAACTTGACACAGATACAATTGTCAGGACAACGCATCTCTGAGTTACCTTCTTGTTATCGTGGTGTTCGGTAAAACAAACTGTTTTTAAAAGTGAATTATCATCAAAATATTCGTTTCAATTACTTACTACTTTCGTTCTCAAATATCAGTTATGTTATTTATGTTATGTTATTTATTTAAAAAATAATAATGAGGTCATTAACCCTCATCATACCGTGGTAGAAAATATCAATACGCAGCCACAATGTTAACTCTTGTTACCGTGGTGAACGTGTAATATTTAAGTATTTTAAATAATACAAAAATGCTTTTACTAGTTTCAATAGCTATCATACTTTTACTCTAAATATTGAATATTAAAAATGAAATAAACAATTTGAGTTAGGTACTAAATTTATTTTTTAAATAATTATTGTTTTTTAAAAATAGATTCTGGTAAAGAAACAACATATTTTGATTAGTATTGACATCCTGAAGAAAAAAATTGTATTTTTTGAAACCGATAGATGTATTTAAACTCAATAGGTGGTTAATAAAATAAAGTTAACAAATACAAATAACATTATTATTATTGATTTTTTGTATCTAAACCAAAAATATGAAATAATAAACAGAGTTATAAAAGAATTGTAATAACATAATAAATATGTGAAATACTCTCGCTATCCCATGATTGAAACACTATGTAAAACAGAAAATGAATATAAAGAAATGATGTTCTGTTCATGTGATCATTTCCATGAATCTTTCCTCAGTTTCCTTTTTGCCAACACCCTTAGCTCCTAGGATAGTGTTTGAGTTAGTCCATCGAGAATTGTTTCATACTACTCGGCAAAATGTCACAGGCTTTGGGGGCCAGAAACATATGGAAAAATTGACCAAAATTGATTTCATTTTAGACTTCACGGCGAGCCTATTCTTTTTTGCTCTCGTAGCATAATTATGAGATGAATATTGATGATGAAGCTCTTTGTTGGAATGAAAATAAAGGATCAGTTTTTTTACACAGAGTTGTCGAATATATGCATCAGTAGGGATCAGAATTCAAATAAATACATGGCCATCTCAGCCGGCTTCGACGCTAGCGACAGCGCTGCCGGCTGTCGCTATAGATCTGGCTCGACATTTCACCGCCAAGATTTCTCTCCTGTCTCATTACTTCGCAACAGCAGTCTCTTCTGTTTCAACCTCAACACGCAAATCATCAATTTTTTAATTTAACCACTGACCTAACCCTCAAACTGGTGACTACTGACGTGAGTTAGATTATAAACTAAGTACGTACCCGCAATATAACACATGCATTGTGTATTGGATTTGTTTCCCTGTATAGTAAACTCGAACTTTTAACAATGCCCAAGATTTTTAGGCCCCTTAATTTTATCTTCAAAGAATATCAACGGCTCTTTGATTTACCTAATAATAAAGTATAATATAATACTTGTCCATCTCAGAGAAAACTAATTTTATCGTAAGGCACAATATTTTTTTCAGTTAACACGACAAATACTTTTTAAACCAACAACTAACTCTGTCTTGACGCGCTCTGTAGTCGGATTTGCGCCCGCAGTAGGTACGCGATGGGCACATGGTGGCGCACGTTTGACACTCTTGGCGAAGCGCGAGCATTGTGTCCCAAAATATGCATCAAATATTTTGAAATAATGTTCAACAAAATATTACATCATATTTTACAATTTCTTAAGTTTTGTATATAGGCAAAGAATAGTGGGCGGCGTGGAGGAGCGTGACACTGCATTTTTTTTAGTTATCAAAGGAGTTGCGATGTCAAAAAGGTTGGGAAACAATATCATGATACTTTTGAGTCACTCTAGTCTTTGACTAGAACGAGTCACGCGTTATATTTGACTGAACGTACCGCAAACCTTACCCGGGAATACCATAATTCTTGCTATTTGTTATTAACCATAGAAAGAGAGAAGTCTAAGCTTTACAGTTTACATATCTACCAACTCTATGTTTATACCATAGATAAGTTTATACCTTACAAGTGAACATTGAGCGTTGAACTTTGCTAAAGTAAGTTTTCATTTCTTCAACAATGGCTTCAATTTGTCAGTCAAGTGACAAAATCCTTCCGAAAATTGTAGGTTTCTACAGCACTGATTACAACAAGAATTACTATGAAAATATATCGCAATTGAATTACCTAAGGAATGTTTCGAATAGCGAAATGCCGTTTGACTTGAACCGTGGCGTGGTATTGGTTTCTAACTATAACGAAATAATCTTTAGTAATTTACTTAAGTTTCTGAAGAAGAATGAAAGCATTTTTGTAGCTGAAAAAAACAACATTCCATTTGCCTGCAATCAAATGACGCTTGTTAATCTCTGCCGATCAGGATACATGCAAATTACTGCTTGCCTTTATCACAATGTAATATTCCTCAAAGTCCGCAATACTTCAGGAGGCTGTTTTCCAAAACGAACCGAATTGCCCAAGAAGGTGGAACCAGTGATATTCAAAGAAATTCCCGAAGTTGAGCTGCTTTGCGTGGACCCTACCCCGGTATGCGTTCCCATAGTCCAGCAGGCTTATGTAACGCCCACTCTTACCCCAATTCCGCCGCCAGTGCTTGTAGATCAAGAAAAGGTCAACAGAGCACACCTACGGAGGATGGAGGCTGAAAAAGCATTGAAATGGAAATTGAGATTCAAACAGTTTATGCATTCAGGTAATTTATCAATTTTTAGTTTTCAATATTTCACTTTTTTATCTTAAACTTATTCCAAAAAATTAACCGATTACTTTCACCAGAAGAATAATCTCACCATAGAAGACAACACATTCATTTTCATCTAAATACAATTTTTTACAAATTAACACAAAGACATTTCACTGTGCTGGTTACGATAACAAGAAGAATGAGTACTTTTGAGATAATGCATTTTTAAACTTAATATAAATAAAAGATGGGATCCTTCTATTGAATTCAAATGTCGCCTTGAGCAAGCTCATGTGACCTTTATCCGCATGAAAAAATGTTCTGCAGTCATGATTACAAATGTGAATGGTCAGTTGCTGTATGCTGTCGATATTATTTCATGGAATGGAAGCATGGACGCTTACCGAAGTAATGATAAGGCGACTTGAAGCATTTGAGATGTGGATCTACAGAAGAATGCTCAAAATAAGCTGAATGACAAGCAAAATATATTACAAATGAAAATGTTATGGTTCAGATGAATATAAAACAAAAATTCAAAAACTTCAATGTCTCAGACATGTAATGAGACATCCGGAGAAGTGCAATATCTTGCACCTCACAATGCAGGGAAAGATTACTGGAAGTTGGGGAGGCCCTGGAAGAAGGAGAACATCATGGCTGAAGAACCTAAGGCAACGGTTTGGCCAGTCTACTGTAGAGCTTGAAGAAAATTTGATTAGACAATTGTATAAAATTAGCTTATTGAGGTATTTTGTTTTAGTTTCTAACATACCCTATAAAAATTTGTTAGTTAAACAGAGGAAATCAATGATTTTGTATTACTATTTTGAATTATTTACTGAATTGATACTTTAAAAATAATTTACCTTTGTAAGTAATAACTCAAATTGATGAGTGTATTATTAATTAACATAATAATACAATAAAAGTTAAGTGAAACAAATAAAAAGGAAAAACTAAGTATATTAAGTTCAATCTACTCATTTATTTTCTTGTTCTTTGCCCTGAGATTTTTATTATTTAAAGGGAAATTTAACAATAATATTTTTTTAAAGATTGATGACAGAGCTTCCAGATTATTGTAAATGATATGGAGCTGGTATTAAAATGTCCCTAGATAAGTACAGAAGGTCACATTTTTTGCATGTGAAATTTTATGACAACTATCATAAGCTTTGGGCAATATTTCAAGTATCAGGAAATGCATCCACTATGTGTTCCTTTTCTTGAATTTACTTCAATTACTTTAACATCTATAGAAAGTTGTAAAATACCTTATTAGCAGTAACAATTTTCTGTACTTGGGCATTAACTATGTAACAATTTATAGACATTTTGTTTTGAAGAGTTTATTTAATGTACATTTGTTACTTATTTTGTATCAAATATGATACTGGTTTTTTAAAATAAGTAACAAATAATGTACTATTCAAAACAAAATGTAATCATTTTCATTTTATTTTTTTAAGGTTTTTTAAAGATAGTTATTCATAGACTATATTGATAGTTAACCATACAATAGCTGTTTTCCAATCAATCACTTTGGATACGTCCATTCATGAATGTTGCACGGTTTTTTTAGTTGTTATAATATTGAACTACCACAGCGATTTGTGTGCAGACGGTTAAAAATACAAAAGTCAAATTGTAAAATTTCTGTGTTGGGATTCATTTCAAATATTCTTTTTCATTTTAGATGTTCCTCTTCGTAAAAGTGACACAACCAAAGCGGTCTTTGGAAATGAAGAATTCCATTGTGTTTATAAGTATACCTTAAAAGATCACACAATTTTCTACTCGGCATGTGTAGATGGAGTTAATTTGAATGAAAAATGTCCACTGAATGATAAGAATTTAAATAAAGAACAAGTAGTAAAGCGACTCAATGAATTGGAACTGGTGAACCTAGATATAAGTATTCCCGCAAAAAATTCGATACAAGACACTAAGTACAGGTATTTTATAATTTACTGTCTTAATGAATTACTTTACATATCTATTGAAGAGATAATAGCTAGAAAATTTTAGTGACAAATCTAGAGATTTTTAGGAATAACTGAAAACCCACACGCCTTGGCCTTGAAATGGCCTTGAAGCCGCTTGAAGGTCTCGATATGTCAACACACATGTTCAATAACCATCGGAAGACTTCATTCTTTTCTATTTCGGTTATGTTTCAGGATCAAGATGAGCTGCAAAATTGCATAGCAAGATTGGCTAGCATCTTTTAGTGATTATGTAATTTAAATTAATTTAAGTTTTTGTTTACTGTTACTTACTACTAGCACTTATTTTCTTATGAAAAGTAATCTTGTATCACTTTTTTATGAACTCTAATTTTTCATATTCATAGTAATATTCATAAATATATTATAACATTAAATCTGATACTTACCAAGCGCAGAACAAGTAGAGATTAACATTCTGAGGTTGGCAACACAGCTCACGGAGGGACATGATTGCAGGCGACGGTTATCATCTGACAGCTGTCGATTGCAATGGATTGAACAAATCTGATTATTTTAAATAAGCAAGATGTAACTTTTATACGGGGAAAGGGTGAGAACAATACAATATATTAACATCTGTGTTATCCGGCATCATATTTAAACTGACCTTTGGAGTAATAATATGTGAAATTTCAGAATACGCATCCCTTTCCTCCATGCAGTTTTTTCTCCATGCAGCCTTTCCTCCATGCAGCCCTTTTCTCCATGCAGCCTTTTTTTTATCCAAATAGTTTATTTCTACGTTAGTTTATTTCTCTACATAAATTTTTACATATAACTTTCTTGATCTTCTTTTTACTGCTCTCAAAATGCTAACTACGCTAAAGTATTGTTCATCAATGATTCACATTGCCCTGTGACTACACAATGGAAGTGTTGTTGCCTTTTTGTCACAACTCATGTCGTGGACATGACAATGAAGGAGTCATGCCACAACGCACTGGATGCAATCGGGAAGGGTTTCTCCTATACAGAGGATGAGGATAATGTGTTAATCTGACATGGACTACTCGACAGAGTGAATTTCTTCAACCGAAGGCGATTTGAGCGACTCAAGGAAAGCCAAATGTCAGAATCCAGTTTGTCTGATGTACGGCACCAGGAGTGACAAGTTTCAACATGTACCTTGGACTGACCGAATGGACGGAAACAGTGAATTTCGACAGGAATGGACAATGATTATCGCAAACACACCGGTTGTAAAAATTCATTTTTTTGTCTTTTTTTGGAGCATATTTGTTTCTCTAGTTATCATGTTATTCTGTTTTATATTTGACCTGACGAACTGTCATGTAACAATTTTGTTCACTTAGCTTTGGTAAAAATGAATAGTAAACTTTATATTTTATGTGGCAAAAATTGCCGAGACCAACTCTTATTTAAGTTGCAATTGATGCAGTAATGTTTGATGATTTCTATTCATTTTTATATTTTATTTGCTTAGTTCCTTTGTATTAAATTAGGGATAATCTCTTATTTTCCCTGAGCGCGATGGCTGGAGTGACAGGCAAGACATTATGGTAAATTCTGTAACCAGTTGAAAATTTTTAACCTTAATAACACCGTCCAATAGAAGAAGAAGAAGCAGTCCTTACAATGGTTAAAACTCACATTGCTGGTTTGCGCGCGTTGTTGTCGGGACTGACATGTATGCACGATAGTCCTGACAACAGTATTATGTACATGGGTTTGTGCTGAGAGAAGTGTTGCAAACCAGTCTCCCAACAGTCTGGCAGAACTGTCCACAGTTGCGAAAATTTAAAAAGACGAGCAACAACTTATGGTTGTAGTAAGTAAGGCCTAGATCTGGCAGAAGAGGAATGAAAATAGACTGAATGGAATTAGGTATTTAGGTTGTCAGCGCTTCCCAATGTTGCGTACCCAATGTAAGATTGTTGGTAGTTCAGTTATGAAATATGTCAGGTGCTAATTACAATCTTTATTACAAGAATATTGTCATAATACAATAATATATACGTATTTACGGAGACGCGAGCGGCAGGTTAAGAGAGCTGCACTCGGCACGCGTCACCTTTTGAACCCTCTATTCACACTCACACATACATACATCCATGACAGGCAGTGCACATGCGATGACATACACACATCATCATAATCCCAAAGACATCACAGTAACAATTCAAATTTAGTTTTAGGAAGGAAACTATCTGGTTGAAAGCCCACTTAAATCGTGCTGACAAAACCATCATTGGAAATCTGGACAGACAAGGAATTCTTCAAAGTTTAACAGAGACAACTATTGATGACATGATTGAACTTGGCAAGGTAAACCTTCACCACTATTAATCGTTGTATATAATATTAAAAGTCTTTAAAATATATAGAGATTGCACTTATTGTATAGGATGGCGCCTTCAAAGAGTCAGCAGCTTATGTTTCTTTTAGAAATGACAACTTTCATTTGTTGACAATATTTTATGAAAGGATCTATGTTATTCAGGATGTGTACTGATGCAAAACCTTTATAATAGCGACATGCAGAATTTCAGGTAAATAATGTATACCATTATAATATCTTATTACACGTTTATTTATTATTTTCAGAATTATTGGACCCCAGAAACCTGCTTATATGAAGGAAATGTTTTTTTGACATTTATTAAGAAAACATTTGCTAAGTCAGTGAATGATAACATGAATATGCCTCCAGTGAGAAAATACTTCAATCAGATGGGCAAAAATATGATTGAAGTTTCAGAAAAAAATGCTAAAAGCTTTCCTCATATCCAGTTTAACTAAAATGGATACTTGAATCGATGTATGTATTTTGTGTTTTAAAAGTTAAAAAAAAAAATTCTTTAGTTATTAACAGAAAACAATTGGTGGTAAATGATATTATTTTTGTTGTATGTCAATGCATTACATATTTTGTTCTCTGAATGGATAAGCTCGCCATAAATGACCATTAATCTAAGCTATTTTAAAAATTAGGTTTTTCTGCCACCAAAGCAATTATGGAATGTTTGCGTAGTTAAATTAGTATTACCAATGTGGTTCTTGTATTGTGACGATTATCTGCACAAGCAAAAAAAAAAAAAACGGCGGCGGTAACTATTTCTTGTTTTGTTATAAATAATAATATGTTTCATGTAAATATGACTGTTTTAGTCAATGGATAGGTCTTTTAAGATGGGGGTAAAACCCAAAACCCTAATTTTTTGCACCCATTATAGAAATACCACTTTCATTTTTGTGAATGTCAAAAAAAAATTCTTGTTTTACTGAAAAACATATTACAAAAGGTATTTGTAAGGATAAATTGTATTCTGTTATAAATATTTAAACTACTTAGGCGGGAAACTTTATTAAGAGGAAAATGTATTAAGCCTGAAAAAAGCCGTAATTTGTAAAGGACTTTTTCAGAACTGAAGAATGTAATCCTATTTGGCGAGAAAACTTATTAAGGTGGTATGAGAAAACTTATTATTGTTATGGTGGTATGATGCTGTTTTACCTATGATTTTTCTGGGTAGCTAACAGGTTAAGAGGAAAACGTATTAAGCCAAAAAAATCCTATATTTTGTATGGAAATTTTTCGGGACCGAAGAATGTAATGTAAGAAAACTTACTAAGAGGGTTTCACAGTTACTTGTTATCTGAACCACAAAAAAATTTAATTTATTTGATGAAATTGTTTTGGTAAAATTATGTGTAAATTCATATACTTATTGTTTTTAAGCTGAGCTAAGCACTTGTCCATTACAAATTAGTAATCTGGTGGTCTTCCATTTAGATAGATATATATTATAGACACAGATATTTTGTTGTAACAGAGATGAGAATAAAATATTCTAATACAGTCAAATCTCAGTATAGCGAAGTTCACAGGACCAAAGAAAGTGTTTTGTTATACTGAAAACTCGTTATATTGAATCCAAGGAAGAAGATGAAAGTTTTTCGGGAACAAATTGAAGATACATTATATTATATTCGCTACAAAGAGATTTGACTGTATAACTTAATACAGTTCTATTGCTCTGATTCAATTGATAAACAAGGGAGGGATAAGGGCTGAGCCCTCTTGTCTCCAATATATGAGGTAACAACAATGGCAACCCTATTGAACAGGAAACATGTTGAAATTGTTTTATTTTAACTGTATAATTGTATAAAGTAGTAGCAAAATTGTTTTTTATAAAATTTATATTTTTTATTTAGTAATTCTTTTTTTGTTACAAATTTTGATTTTTTTACAGTTTTTAGTGTATGTTTTTAATCATTTTATAAATTTTGTTCAATAGAGTCAAGAACAGATAAAGAAGTGAAGTGGGACAAAGATGATGAGGGATCATATAGGCTGAGGGAGTTTATGTAAGGGTTTGGGATGGAAATTAATTTAGAAGCTAAATCGTATATGTCGTTTAAGTGAAACTGACAAACCAGGGCGAGTTTGTGATTCTCCTAAGGATGTAGTTGTGTTTGGATTCTAAAATTTTTATATTACTTGAACCCCAGATGGGACTCACGTATATTAGTATAGGATGGATGATTGCTTCGTACAAGAGTAATTTGTTTTTTAGGGATAGTGAACAGTAGGAATGATTATATTGCTATCAAGCATACTACTCGTAGTTTATCCACCTCTGATATACATATACAGCATTGTCTTGGTTACTTTGCTAAACTAGCAGAGTAGCCAGCCTTAGCGACACTACTTGATCATTAGGTGAGGATCTTCGCCAGACTGAATAATCGTATATGTTTATACATACATATAAAAATGTTCTAATGAAGTTAATCTTAAATCTGCATTTTAATTTAGTGCAATTAATTGGTTAATTTTTTATGATTTAAGTAAAGAGTACAATGGCATTATATCCAAAAAATTTCAGCGGAGCTTTTTTAAGTTTATGGTATTTGCCCTAAATTGCAAAAGCTGTATGTGTACATGCACAATGAAATTTTAAATGTAGATAGTCTACTTGTGTATCTTTTTGTACATATTTTATTGAGGTTGTATTTTATTATTATAACATTCTTAGAAAGAACTTGTAACCTTTGTAATATTTAAAACACCATCAATTAACGACTCCGGCTCTGACTCCACTTACTTGCTTGGTTATTCACTTGCCAGGGCTTTGAACTCGTATAAAAATCTACCGATTATGGCTCTACCTTACAGTCGAGATTCTGACTCCGCTTAAAATACTGTAAATCAATAACTCCGACTCCGCACCCCGCCGTGGACAAGTTACCATTGTGCTCTATATACATAGTTTAATATGTGTAAAATATAAGTCAAAACTTATAATATTAATTATTTTTATGAAAAACTTAATTCTAATTGCAAGTGCCTTATTTTTAATATATGTACTTTTTAAATTTTAATTATCTTTTAATATTTCTGGTAATAACTATTATAAATCTTGTAATACTAATAAATTATTATTTTCATTCATTAAGTTTCATTTAAATATCTCATTATCATTTCTTCAGCTTCCACTCTTTGATGGAATTGTTTATTCTTAGTGAAATTGAGAAATAAATAAACAAATTAAATAAAAATAAATAAATTTACTTTGAACATTTTAGGGATCTTGTATACCAATAAGTTTAGCCCTCGAGGAGATTTGTCTATGATAGATGGCATGAATTGTGGCAATGGGCAAAAACATATTTTCAGAATAAAAATTTTGTGAACTAATTTGAAACAAAGTAAACATATCATTTGAATTTGTGATGAAAGCACATTGAACAAACTCCCCTGACATAGTATATTGTTATATGTGTAATTCGCTTATTTTCAATTTTGCTAACAGTTCAGATATCATTTGCGGCTCTCGGTGAAGTGACGTATGGGGATATTCACACTTATTTGCAAATTACGCAGTCGTTTGCAGTGCACATCCCCACAGCGTGTTGAAACCATTATTAAATTTAACCACATTTTAAATACACCAAGAAAAATACAAAATAAAAACTATTTTTTTACCCCAAGAAACTGTAAATATTTTGTCAAATATCAACAAATTTCAATCTTGAAGTGGTCATCGATCAGTTTTGAGACATGCTTTTTTTAGCTTCCTTAGTACTAACTAGTGCTAATGGCAATAGATATTATTGGTTAATTTTTTTAATCATTTTCATTTCATAAACAAACGTAGGTTCCATTGTTCTATAGCTATTTCACTTCAATCGAAAATGGTTTTAAGGTCTAAATTTTCACTTCCCTGTCGAACACAGGTCCCAATAGTGGTGCATCGGGGCCCTATTTAATTTTTTGATGCATTTTTAAAGTTATTTGGCCCGAGAGCCAAATGTAAATGATGATTAAAAATTGGACTAGGTCACCAATCCATTCCATTATCAAACTGATTGTTTACTTTTTATTTATCTAACAAATTTCCAAAATCTTGGTGACCTCTAGACTAGTAAAGAGATAGATTGCTACTCTCGACTCACATGGTGTGAGTTGATTGGATGATAAGTGATAAAAACTGTGGTCGCCATTTATATATACAAAAAAAAAAGTCTAAATAGAAATCAATTGTACTATTCCATCTGTTTATGTAAATGCCTTTGATAGCTGGTCCCCAGGTTTCCAATTGACAATAAAGAAACATATGCTGTATGAACCGCATTAACATTTTTATTGTATTTGCTATCTTTCTGGTCCGATGTTATTGTTCCTTTAGCTGGGTAGATTTTGACTGACCAAAGCGCGCACTGGTAGTCTATTTGGACCTCTGGACTGGTCGAAACATGAGATGTAATTGAACCGCCTGTCGTTTACTGTCTTCTTGGCTCTCCGAAAAAAGGCGGCAATACTCACATGTACATTACTATAAATCGGGAAACCCAGTGGTGCCAATCGAAATAACAAGGCGCATAAACAATATGTATTTTCAAATACTCAATTATTGTTAGTGATTATAACACATCAGTGATTGATTAACAGTTTGTGATTTTAAGCTCACCACTGTTCTACACATGATCTAGACCCTCAAATTGCATCATCTCAGGCTTGTCACATTTTGCAAGAAAATTTTACCTATTCCAAACTCGACTTAAAAGAAAAACTCAAAAGAAAAATCCTTCATAATAACCAAATGTTTTATATTTTTAGTCTAAACTCCTTGAGTTTTAGGCAAAAAACATACATCATTTATATATAAATCATTATAATTATTTTATAATAAATAAATATTCCGGAAAAAACTTAATACAGAGAAATACAATGTTTCATATTTATCAAATATTTGTGCTTACTGCCCTCAAATAGAAAGACCTTAGTAAAGCTAAATAATTTTATTGCATTATCTTACAGTATTGAAACAAAAGAGAAATATAAAATATTCAAGTCTTCAATATACGAGTATCCATCTAATTGTCTACCTAGTATCCTTTGTGACCTCGGAATCTCATGCGATTGTCCAGCTGAAAAATTAAAGTAAACAAACATTGAATAAACTCAAAACATTGATGGGGTGAGGCCTGTGTAGGAGATTCGTCTCGAAATTTGCGTGAAGGGCAGTATAATGTTGAGCCTGAAGCAAGCCGTCACCTGTTGTACTAGCACATAAGAGTCTAATAGCCAATTGATATATACCGACCTTTACCGCTGAATCTCTGAGACGAGAGATCTAAGTCTCATTTGTATACATGCATCTATCGTGATTTAGAAATAAAATTTTATGTTTTTTTTTTCCTTCTTCATGTTGATAGTGGCCTCAAACAGATGAGATTCGGTTCGTAATGTACCTCCACAAGTCATGGCCTTGGTCCAGCTGTCTCTAGGGTCTCCAACCAGATGCAATGTATCTATCAACCGTTGTGACATTCTTCCTGGTCTTCTTCGGCCCAATGGAAGAATCTTTTAATCTCTGTTGTAAATAAGGCTTGCTGCGGTTGTATTTAATGCTTTGATCGTGATCAGATTTAAAAATAAATCACTTTCACAAAGATGGTTTGGTCGAGAAAAGGATGAAGAAGATTCATGACACAAGTGTTGAAGGCACCAGAAATGGAGGACATCTGCGAAAGACCTGGCATGATCTGTCTCTGGATGATGGTCCGGTTAGAAGTCACAACAATTTGCGAGCAGGCAAGAGAAGTATGATTATGGATAAGGCAAAAGTTGTAAAAGCGTGTGATGTTAACTTTATTAGTGAAGAAGGAAAAGTAAAATTAAGACACAATCAATTAATTATTGTGATCGTTTGCAAATTGATATGAAATTTTATTACAGAAGGGGATAATAAAACCAACAAAGGGTAAAGATGCGCTACACTTCTGCATCAGAAACTGACTTGACACTTCATCCATAATATTGTACTAATTTTTATTTTGAATCGCTAATATAATCAGATTTGTACAGAATTCTTCCCTGCGCATATGCCTATCAATAAAAATTCTGTATCTACAGTTGGACAAACCAAAAAAATATCAAAAGTATCACTAAAAATATGTATTATACTTACAAGAGAACGTTTGCATTCGAAGAATGTATTCCTTAGGGCTTGACACTGTTGGGCCGATGGATGATTTTCTTTTAAACATTCTCTGGGAGTTTTTTTCAACTGAAATGTGCATTATGAAATAATTCACTATATTGAAAATTGTATTATTCGTCAAATATTATCATTAGGCATTAGCAATCAATTCTAATGATAAATATTGCAATGGCCGATAGAAAACACATCAGGCAGGTAACTATTTAATCTTATTGTGCCAACAGATCCATTGAGGAATTTCGATTTTAAAAACATATTTGAATGCATATTAGTAAGTTCTGTGCGAAACCAGTGAAGACATATACAAAAAATTTAATGAATGAATGCAAAGTGATAATTATTCAATATCATTAAGATATAATTTCTTCTAAATTGAAAATAAAAGTGAGTACATAAATTAAATGATAATATAAGATACCTTGGTGCAACAGTCAGTTGCGAGAAGACACATCTTCAGATCAGCTCTGACCGCAGCACAAGTCGTCTTGTCTTTCAAGGTCTCGTCGTCTTCTCCATATCGCATCATCTTGATTGATTTTTTATGCAATCTCTATTATCCAATAAAAACTCACCTAAAATAATTCTAGGTTAAAAATGTCACAACAATATTACTATTCATAATCGCAACGCAAAATAAATCAATTGAAAGATTTGCATTTTTAAGTAAATTTTAATAGAAATTTACGTAGTACATAAAAACAAACCTCCGTAAAACTCAAGCGTCGAGCTATTAAATATTTCTCGGTTTGTTTTGACAGATTATATATTATTCGTCTGTATCTGTAAACTAACCTAAAATATTTGTATATTTTGACGATAACAGTAGCAAACACGTCGGTCAGTGATCTTCGCTTTTGAGTGCATTAGATATAAAAAAAGTTCATTTGATTAAAATAATAACACTGTGAAGCATTGTACGACTGTGTTTCAAATTCATTTATGAAATATTAATGATGAAATTCCTTAGATTACCGGTGAAAAAATTGTACTCTCAACCATTTATCAGTCAAATTCAAATCAAATCAAACATGTTTCAATCCACGTCCAGTCACGCGGATTGGCACCAACCTTCAGGTGAGGATACCGGGATATCAATATATAACTGCATTGCGAATAGAAAGGTTCCTCTCATTTTAAAAAACAATTTGGCAACATGGTACTCCTGCGGTCCAACTGTGTACGACTCTGCACACATTGGTCACGCCAGCTGCTACGTAAAGTTAGATATTATACAGAGAATACTGACCAACTATTTTAATTTAAATCTCATTACGTCCATGGGAGTTACTGACATTGATGACAAAATCATTAAACAAAGTCACGAGTCTAATATAAAGCCCGAGGAAATAGCTGTGAAATATGAGTTGGAATTTTGGAAAAATATGTCTGATCTAGGAGTTCTTATGCCAGATATAATAACAAGAGTGACAGAACATATTCCTGCAATAAAAAACTTCATTGAAGAAATCATGAAAAAGAAACTCTGTTACATTGGCTCTGATAAATCCATCTATTTTGATACATCATCATTTGGAAACTATGGTAAACTTCAAAACGCCCAAGAAGGTGAAAAGGAACTTGACTCGTTTGTAAAAAAGTCTTTGGCTGATTTTGCTTTGTGGAAAATACATAAACCCGGAGAGCCGTACTGGGAAGCGGAGTGGGGAAATGGCAGACCAGGGTGGCACATAGAATGCTCTGCCATGGCCAGCCGTCTCTTTGGCAAAACTGTTGATTTCCACGCCGGCGGTATAGATTTACGATTTCCTCACCATGAAAATGAAGAGGCACAATCTTGTGCGTACCACGGGAGCAAACAATGGGTCAATTACTGGCTACATGCCGGTCACTTACACGTCAAGGGTGATGCAAAGATGTCCAAATCATTGAAGAACGCGATAAGTATCAACGATTTATTACAATCTCATTCTGCTTCAACGTTTAGAATGGCGTGTCTTCTTTCTCACTACCGTAATCCCATGGAGTACAGTGAAGCTATGATGAAAAATGCTAAAGCTATTGTTGCCAAAATAAAATACTTCATCGAAGACTGCGCAACGTATATGAATAATAACAACACTTCTGGTTTAATTGATGAAATTAAATTATTATCAGAGCTTGAAAATACAAAAGCCATGATTAATAAAGCTCTCAGAGATGACTTTGATACTGCTAGATGTATGACACACATAATTCACCTAACTTCTGAAACTAGTAAAATGTTGACGACTAAATCCTCACCAAATTCAAACGAGAACGAAGAATTCAAACCAATTGCTATTGGTTCGGTGAGCCAGTATGTAAAGAACATAATGAATTCCTTCGGTTTGGTTTTAGATAAGCGTTTGGAAAACACCAACGCAGTACCTAATATAATCGATGCTCTCGTCCAATTTAGACATTCTGTCAGAAAACAAGCTTTGGAGTCGAAACAAAGCGTTTTACTTAAAGAATGTGATAATATTCGTAATATCCTTAAAAATCACAATGTGAAAATAAATGATCAACCTGGATTACTTACTCCAACGTGGGTACTCACTGAATGATTTGTTTTAACTTATCCATTGAAATAATTAGGATAATTTATTTTCTAAAAGATCTGTGATTATTTATTCTATCTGCAATTGAACAATGCTCAGAATGTATCTTTTAAGTGAACAATTCGAACTAGAGAAAAATTCAAAAGTTTACCAGTGGTCATTTATTACATAATTGAATATTTTTATCAGTTGTAATGTGTATATTGTTTTCTGTAATATTTTATAAATCATTTATTGATATTAATGGCAATGCCAGGTATGGGTAGAAACTTTCTAGAAGTGTATCCACAGGTGATTCTGCAGGTAAAACTATGCACTTGCCTGCCAGCCTAAATTTTTATTGTACATACTTCTTCAATGGCCCTGCAGCCTATATCAAGCCTTGGCCTCCTGTATCTATAGTCTCCACATGCTACAGTTCTCGGTAACTGTCTCCAGTTCGGAATTTGTAGCAGCTATTTTTTATTGATACTATTAACTATAAATAAATATATATCTTCTTCAATATTTGCAAAATTACTTTGTGGCAACATATTATATAAATAATAAGAAAAACACTTATTTATTTATACATCAACATGTTTTGATACCTATGGTATCTTCTTCAGGAATCAATGTATGTATACTAAAATTAAAAATACAAGCATAGATAAAAACAAAAGTAAGTGTTTTTATCTATTCTTGTATTTTTAATTTTAGTATACATACATTGATTCCTGGAGAAGGTAGGTATTGAAACATTTTTATGTAATTTGTTTTTTATGGTTTCTTTGACTGGTACTTAATTACAGTGAAAAATCCTAAGGAAGAAAAAATGCGACAAAGATAAATTAATCCATTGGTTGCAGAGTTCCAAGAATTTCATAATTGCATGCATATTTATTTTAAATTTGGATACAATGAAGAAACAAAACTATTATATTACATAACATACTGTAGTTATATGAAAGAAAAATTATAACATTTTAACTAAAAAATAAACATATTTGTTTCTTATTTAACCATCGATATTTCCTAATCAATAGAATTAAAAAATAAATGTATGTTAGGTTTCCGATGACATGTATATTATAATTGCGTTAATGTTGTATCTATTGTCATTGATAGTTTTTGTAAGGAAATTCGCTAGATGGCAGTACAGATAAGCAAAAGATAATCTTTTCGAATTGTGCAATAGATGTCGCTGTTCAAAGCATAATAAGCAATGTGGTGATATTAAATAAATTAGGGACCCACACCGTTATTCTTTTAGTTCCGGTTCGGTAAAATAAAAGTAATTTCGGTTTAGCTCGCATTTAAATATTAGCAAGTTAATGTAAATACACCCACACCTCTCTTTATACGATTTTTCGCTATAACTTAAGGTGATCACATACATACAGAATATTTGGTAGCGTGTGCGGTGCGCTGCGGAATAGAGGGCGGATTCTGGTGTAGATAAAATATATTTTTTTATTCGTACTTCATTGACTTTCTCTAGGCTTGTCAACTTTTCACCGCTCCCTACTTCTAGGAACAAAAATACAACAGTATAGAAAGAATCTGGTTATTTGTTTTAATCTACAGATTGTTTTTATAGACATGGGTGTACTTACTTTTGCTTTGATAGCCAATCTATAATGTGTTTATTGATATTTTCATCATATTAAATCAACTTTATTGAAGATAGATAATAACGTATCTTATCATTTAACTTGCCACTGTTGGCAATTTATTAATTACTTTGGGAAAGGTTTATCAGATGAGGTACGAAATTAAAACGTTGTCTTGGAAACCGCCCATCTATTATATATATATTTGGACATAGGAACCCAACAATCATACCAGGACAACAAACCATTTGAATTATTCTTATACTTTTTATAACAATTAAAAATAAAGTTGCTGTGTTAAAACTATTTTATTTTTACAATAAAACAACATAACATAAAAGAAGACAGAAGAAGAAGCCTCTATATGTCACGTGTACACATTGCGAATCGAGTTTTCGACTAGAAATCAACTTTATCCCTTTCGACATTACGATACCTCGAGTCCACACGCAGATTGAGGTTAGGTTATTGGGTGCAAGGCAATAGTTTATAGGCCCCATACAAAATTAAATCCCCGTAATAGTGGTTATGAACGTCAATGAAACTTGTGTCATTCACGTGCTCTTCTTTAAAGTGAATTTTGTGTACACACAGTTCGTTTACGAACTGCCAACTCCACACTGCACATGAAATACCTACTACGCATCTAGTGTCCACTATACATACTACACATTATATAAATAGTACATACAACAAAACAGCTTTCATCACCAAAAAATTTTCTCGTAAATCGAAAAAAAAATCGGTTAAGTTTCGGTTTTCGTTCCGGCAAAAATAACGGTTTTTTCCGGTTTTCGGTTTGGTTCCGGTTCGGGTCCCTGAAATAAATTCTCTTTGATAATAGGTTACATCGTGAAGGATTAATACGTCGCTAGCTATGGCGAAAAGTTTTTGGGGGTTATGTCGGTGGTTAAATGAAATAGGGATGTTTGTTTGCGCGTTGAAGTTTTATTACATTATGACAGTATGATAAAAACAAGAAAGACAGAATGAAATGAATACATGTAAAAAATGAAATGATGTAGAAGGTGCGTGTATATTACGGAATGAAATAATGTGAAGCGATTTGGCTGTCTCGCCGGCGCTCCGGGGCCGGCGAGACTGCCGCTGTAGAACGCTGAAACTAGAGAGAGTGCCTAGCGGTGAATTCTGAGCCAGGCTTGTGGCAGCAACCGGCAACACTGTCGCTAGCGTCGATGCCGACTGAGATGGCGGTGGATTTGAATTCTGGTCGCTACAAGTTTTTTATTTGACGCTGGGCCGTAGAGAGATTGTTTTATTTTATAAATATTCATTGCATTTACATTACGGTATGAAAATATTTGTCCGCAGACTAATGTTTGTCAAGAACTGCTGTGATAAATTCTTCATTGCATTTCAAAACTGTTTTACACAAAATATTGTGTGCGAGATTTTAAGTATATTTTTTTTACCTGTCCATATTATTATTTTATTTCAGGGGTGATCGGTGAAGCATGGCAAGCCATGTGATCTTCCATTCTTTAGCCATTCTTTTACTTTCACATATGGACATTTCGCTCAAAAAAAGTCAATTACTTCGAGTTTTTGTTCCATGTTCGTTTTGTCTTCAAGATCCGGAAGGCACTTTGTGCAATGGTTCCCTTCCTATACATGATTTATTGGTAGGGGCGCATTCCTGCACCCTTTTTCTTCTAGGATCGTTTAAAGTCCCGAAAGTGCCATTGATCTGCCAATCATCTCTCAAACTAATGGGCTTCTGACGTGGATTCATTTTGGCGTGATATATTGGTTTAGTGTACGTGGCTGTCGCGAAATTGTTTCTCTTTGGAGCTAAGAGACTTTTAAGAACTCATTGTTGCTCGCGACAAAAGAAAACGACTTTCTCGGCCAAGACGAGTAATTTATTATCCTTAGACAGGAGAAATCTCTGGTAATAATGCTTCCTTGTACACAGGAATAGAAAGTGGTCCGCCTCACGCTGGAATGTTCTTCAGTTCCGGCCTATTGTTACCAATATAACGACTTTTTCTGCCACATGGCCTCGCCTGCTTCCGCGACCGAATGTGAATCAATTCATTGAGTTGAGTTTGATGCGATCTATTATTAACCGCGGTTGGTTATATCATCATAATATTTATTTGTATTCTCAAAGTTGATAGAGCGGGTTTGATGATGATTATGAATTTAGAGAGATGTTCTTAATTATTTTATACACATATCAATTGTTTATTTTCTACGATATATATATATATATATATATATATACACAAAGGGCAGGCAGAATTTTTTTATAATTATGACTACCTTACATTAATGACGCGTTGTGTTGCTGGAGCCGGCCTCACATCCGGTTCTTGACCGGATGGAGGGCGGTGTCATCGTTCGCATCTCTTCTGCCGTCCTGGTCTCTGCTGGGCTGGATGCCTGCATTTCTCTGCTAGCACTTTCTGGCTGGGCATCCGCGTTACCACCAAAGCCGCGGTCCGCTCCCTTTCTCCCATGTCGTGGTGTTGGCTGCCTCTGCTCGCCAGCCGTCTGCTTTTCCGTTGGTTTTCTGACCTGTTCAATTCGGCTTTGCTCGTTTCTGCACTTTCTTTTTTCGTTTGGCTTATTTGGCGATTATAGGCGCGATTGATTGCACTTGGCTTCGCTCGGTTCTTAGCGACTTCGGTTTTCTCTGTACGGCAGGAGACTGATGGATCCTCCTCTTTACTGTTCGTGTCGCCGCTGTCTCCAGCAAACTCCGTTACAACGAACTTGTACTATGCCGTCTCCAACGGATTATCTTCGAGGGACCTTGTCGGACTATGCAAAATTTCTGACACGAACTTGAACTACTGTAAAATAGCGTTCCACTCATTTTTTTTACTTGCGGCAAGAGCGCGTTTCCGCCTATCAGCTGGTTCCATCCTCCCAGGACTGGCGCCTATGACTGGCGCCATTCTATAAGTCTATGCTTAGCGATAGCTTCACGTCATTTCGCGTCGAGGTATAACAATATCAACGTAAAATTTGTATTCTCCAAGTTAAATTTTTTAAATGAGCCTACATGCCCCGGTTATAATATTATTTAGTCGCGAAATTTAATGTGTGTATTTTGTCTATATCACAGTTTGTCTATGATCGCACTTGACGTGCGGTAGGTTTTGTTCTTTGTTGCTACTGTGAATAGTTTTCTTATGTTATGGACAACGTGTCTGTGAGGTGCCAAAGATTGATTTTTATAAACTTTTTAACATGTGAGTGATGAGTTGTACGGAAAATGAAAGCGGACCTCTTGTTAAGTATATTCTACCGGCGGTATTCGGCGGGTTGACTCTGCTGTTGGCCAAACGTTGGGCCAATATCCAGGCGCCTCACATATCGACAACCGGAGTGTCGAGGCGGCGTCGTATCGTGAAAGACCCTCTCGTCAAACGACCTATAACTCTCAACAGTTCCAAAGTTATGACACAAACGTCTAATTCTAAAAGGGTGGAATCAGCTATTAGAAAGGTAAGAAAAGTCGACGTCCATTCGTTCTATTTATACACCGTGAACATAGCAACATTACGAAACGTCAAATTTTTATTGTAGAAAATAAACAAAGTCACGTTTTGTCTTTGATTTATGTTATATTCTCAATATTAAATAATGATGGATTATTGGATTGAATCAATAAAATACTAGCAGCGTTCATTCCTAATTATACTCTAGCCAAAATAAGTGCCAATTTTTTTATTTCTGGTAAGCTAAAAATATTTAAAATTTCACCACCATCCACTAAAAATGATAAAAAAAGATTAACTTTGGTAATGATAAACATTGTTATTTTATAAAACAAACAACAATTTCTGTCTAATAATAAGTGAAGTAATAATGATTTGTAATATTTAATGTTAGGAAACATTTGAAGGGTTTTTTTGATAGAATGCTATTTGTTAATAATTATAAATTTTTAGTCAACCAAAATTCTGCGTAAATATATTTTTTAGTCGTAGTTAGTGCAGTAAAGCACAGGTAAAATATATTAAATGGTAACCCAAAATGTGACTAATCTTGACATCATCTTGTAAAAACCATGCATTATGAAAGTTATATAAAAAATGGTTTTAATATTACTAAGGTTAAGTACCAAAGTCCGCATTACTATGCAACTAAGAATAACTTAATAAATAATCAAAGCACCATTTGTCATCGAGTTTTCTGGACTATTCTGGTATGTCTCTCTGACCATAGCGTTGATATGTTTTATTAAATTTAGAACCTCTACTTTCGCTAGTTGATTAGTTTTTGTTTCCAGACTTCTACGCCGTATTTAGCTCCTGAGGAAGATTCTTTAATTAACATGCCCCCGGGCAATCGCCGACCGCAGCGCAACACCCGCCTGTCGCCGACCACCACCAGCGCTCCACCCGTGGCCAATGATTTTGTGAAATGCAATTTTAGCAATGCCGGGGCGAGTATGTCTACTCTGGGTTATGAACTACCGTTTGCCCCTCGTCATATACCATTCCCGAACATTCCGTATGATGGGGACCTTCTCTTCGAGGTGATGATGTTTTTGTTCACCTCGCTGGCAGCTGGGAGCCAGTTTCTTAATCTGTACAGAACTGTGTGGTGGCTGCCACATTCTTATACTAGTCAGACTATGGTTAGTTGTTCTTATTATTTTAATTACCCAGTTGTGTACAGTAAAAACTCAATAATTCAAACTCCGTTTATTCAAAATTCGATATAATTTTTCTAATACTGAGGACTCAAAATATCAATTTTATAGTTGATTTAATACTGTTAATTTGAAAAACCTGTTGATTCGTAGTTTGAGATTATTTTGAGACCCTTGCACAATAAATCAATATCTTTTTACATCACATAATTCCATTAAAAAAAAAAATATAAACAATTGACAATGGATGTGATTTTTTGCCCATGCCAGTCCCTATGAGGTCTCCTTTTAGTACTACAGTGCTTGCAGACACATCAAGCATTTGAGCGCGCTCGTGTAGGACCTCCTTTGATGCTCGCCGCACACTGATAATTTTCAAATAGATTAATATGTGCACCGGTAGTTGTCAAATATATATATTTAACATATAAATAATATGTCGCCTGGGAGCCAAAAGATTTTATATATTTTGTTGCTTAGAAGAAGATTGGGGTATTCAAATTTTAGAACACTCCAATAGATTTTTTGCAATCGGCTTATCAATGTCATAAAAAAACCTCTCACTAGCAGCTGTAAGCAGTTTTTTTCTCACTGAACATTTTTACAAATGGTTCATGCACATAATTGCACTTCACTGCCAATACCATAACCCAGAATATTTTTCTGCCTGTTATGTGAAGAAAATTGATACATTAACTTGGATTGAATTGTCAAGATTTTAATTATGTAAACAATTTTATTGCATTTCATTTTACGAAACCGTCTTATGTACACGATTTGCACCCACCGCAGGAAGGATTTTAATATACTCGAGTGAGTATTTTTAATTTAATTTAAATAATGAAAATCTACACACTGCTTGCTATCTGCTTTGTTTAGTAATTTTGCTTGTTTAATTTCAGAACTTCTACTTAATAGACCGCCACCTGGTGCTATTTATCCTAGTGGTGCTGAGCAGACGCTTGCTCTTCTGTCTCATCACAGCGGGAGCTGAGGCTGTCACACCAGTCAAGTTCCTACCGCTCGTCATACAAATATTGAGGTACAGCCACTTTCACGTACATTCCCCCTGAATAATAAATACAATTTCACTCTGGACTAGATGTGAACCATGAAAGGGGTCGAAGAGTGTATGACGTGAGACAAGGTATGTATGAAAAAAATTGTCTCGCTATGTCTCTTTAATGTACTTGAGCATTCAATGTCTTCCTAATACTTATTTCATAGTAAAATCGTTGTACAATAAAAACGAATTAGAAATCAGCTGTTAGTGAAAAAATGATATGGCTTTCTTTTATCATCATTATCAGCCGTTTTCTATCCACTGCTAGATAAAAGCCTCCCTTCTGTTCACTGTTATTTGCTACCGCGTATTTCGAGATTGGTGATTTCGTCGTTCAGTGGGTTACAGGACGGTCTGTCCAGCTCTTGATTTCCTTTGAGTACCACTGGATGACTGCATTCATCCAGCGATTAACCGTGGTAATGATTGTTCTTGGTGTCTCGATATATCTAATATGTTTTAATTATCAATGAACTAATTAACCGAGTTTTAAATAATTGCAACTTCACAAATCGTCATATCTCATTTTTTGTTAAAATCGAGTTACTACTGGGGTTATATTGCCCAAACACATAGTCAGTCCATTCAAACAGGCATATCTGAATTTTATTCCAATGAAGTAATATTACATGAAAACATTTTGACGTAGCCACTCTTATTGCCGTATGACATTCTTACAAATGACAGTAATAAGTAATATTTAAGGTTCTTTTTTTATCATATTTTAACAGTGAAAAATTTCACTGTTTAATTTACAATTTATTATAAAATCAACAAATTCGAGATTCTCTTTGAAAGATGGGTGACGTGACATTAACAAATATTTGCAAGATCAAATATTGTATATGTGTGGCCTCTATGATTATTTTTAGCATTTTACTAGCCATATTTTATACTTAATCCCACAATAATTTTATCACTATGGACCGGTTGTGTGATCAGTAGTAACTTTTTACTAACGCCCGTAGTTAAAATAAATCCTTTGTGGATTGTTGATACATTACATTTACTACTGTCAAAGCATAGAAGGAGATGTCTATGAAATATGTTTTATTCTATGCATTATCTATGGATTTTTTCACATAGGCATTTGAAATCTGTCACTGAAATTTTTTCATATTATGTATTAAACAACAAGATCATCATCGGACAAACTTTAACACTAAAATAGCGGGATATTGAATGATTAATTGTATTGTAGCATACTGCAACTTTCTAAGTATCAATGTGTCAGATGACTTTTGAAACAGCTGTGAAAAGTCCACCATATTTGACTATTGTACATCGCAGAGTTAACTTCGGGTGTACTTTCGAGAAGTAAATATTTTTTTTACTAACAATCAAACAACCCGATTAAAATTTTAAAAATTACTTTATTAAAAAGAAGTTACTACTGATCACACAACCGGCCCTATGAATCAATACTTTTCCTCTTCATTTAAAAATTTAATATTTGTAACAAATTTTTTTTTTTTTTACAGATTCCTGGTGTTTGGTATAGTTGTGGGTGCCTTGGGATGGTGCACCTACCACTTGATACAAACCCATCCCATCTTGAGCATCTTCTATCTGTGCTATCCGTAAGTGACAAATGTTCCCTCTAGGACAAACTCTCATCACTAAAGTAGCGGGATATTGAATAGTGATGAGCTAAACCATTATTTTAATCGTTATTGTGAAATTTGTTTTCGATTTTAACGATGATTAGTAACTGATTATTCGTAATTCGGCAAACAATCACTAATATACTGGAAACTAAGCCTCTAACAGCTAAATATCAGTCACCAATCCTTGATATAAAAGAAATACCAAACGCACAATCACAATAACGTTTAGCTCATCACTAGTATTGAATGATTAATATTTATTTACTGCAACTTTCAAAGTATCAATGTATCGGATCACTTTTGAAACAGCTGTGAAAAGTCCGCCATATTTAACTAATCGATCTTCATTTTTACTATCATATATATCGGAGAGTAAAATGAGCTTACCATGGGATGTATTTTTGAGAAGTAAATATTTTTTTACCAATGATCAAACAACCTGTTTTTGCAAAAAAAATTACTTTAGTAACATTTTTTACTAAAGTAAAAAGTTACTACTGATCACACGACAGGCCCTTATAGAGAACATTGAATGCCACATAATTTTTTTCTGTAATACTTTATCCAACCACAATACATAATAATAACATGTTATCGTACTACAACCACAGAAGATTGTTAGTACTTAAATTATTTCATCTTATCAATATTATGATTAGTGTTTGGTCAGGATTATTATCTGGCATTATGGTATGTATACACGGATGAGATCTCTCGTCTCGGAGATTTGGCAGTAAAGGTGGGTATATATCAGATGGCAATTCTACACTGCATACAAATTAATGACTGAAGCTATGATTGTATGTTTCCAGTGCAAGTGTATATCTACTGTTGTTTGGCTGCCGTCTTTCACCCCTGCTACAAGTGGGGGCTGGGGCGGTGAGCTCGCCGCACTGCTGCGCCGCGGCCGCTCCGGCTGTCCGCCACGAGGTAGACGAGCTAAAGGCGGATTTTAACAATAGACTGAAGCAGGTCATTTTCAGCTCGGTTGTGGGGGCCTATTATTCCAGCTATGTGCCATGGTGTTTTGCGCAGGTTAATATACTACAGTAAAACCTTGTTAAAACGAACCCCGCTATATCGAAAAATGAAGTATATACATTTTTTTTCAAAATTTAATTCCCTACAATCGATTTTTCATAAAAAAATGTATTAATAAAATGAAATTTCGTTAATATGTACAATATAACATAATAATTTTTATCCCGTACCAAAAAAATACCTATACATTTACGTAAATTTACTTACTATCATGCAATTTCCCGCGGGGGTAGGCAGAGAGGATAGAGTGCCACACTCTTCTAACCTGACACACAATTCCCGCCTCATCCACATTCGTACAAGCTTGACGATTTTTGAGATTTCTAACAGGACCATCATCCAGTATCTGGTTTACCTGGTCTTGCCAAGTCTTCCGCGGATGTCCTCTACTTTTGGTGCCATTAGCATTTGCGTCATATATCTTTCTTACCATTCCCTCCTCATTCATCCGTTCCATATGACCAAACCATCTGGATGATCCTTTTATAATCTTACTCGTTATACTAAGATCAGCTTTACATTCTTTCCTTATTTCTTCATTCTTTACTCTGCCATAAATGGATCTGCCACATATACGCCTAAGTGATTTCATTTCCACCGCATTCAGTCTACTTTCGTTTCTCTTCTGCCAGCTCCAGGCCCTACTTCCATACATCGGTGTCGGTACCAGGACTCCATTGTGAATCACTAGTCTTGCCTCAGTTGACAAGTTCCCATTAGCTATAATAGCTTTTTGGTCTTCTGAGATGCAAAATCTTTTCACATTAAGCATTTTCCACTCTAAATGTATTATTAAGGAGGTAAAATAAAAACTAAATCGAGTCCACTAGTGGCGATTGATTTGATCTAAAAATGACACTTGATCATCTAAAAAATTTAGAGATGGTTTACGACAGATTCAAAGTTTTTTTGTTATTTCATTATTTATATACTTTTTGAAATTGTGGAAAATTATAATAAAACTCGGTCTTTTGTTCTCGCAGCCGTTCCTGTATTTTGATGTTTACCGAGTAATACGCCACCTGGCGTTGGTCTGGCTGGGGCTCTTCACTCAGCACGCAACGCACTGCCTCTCCGCACGGTACTGTGATCACCTTCACAGAGCCGCACTCCATCTCGGAAGGTATATGTTTACACTAATAATGCAGTTATTTTTTAAGCATTGTGCAGTGAAAAATTGCCAACGTAATGGACAATGCAATTTTTAAAATAATCATCTTTTCGGTAACCTTTTAAATTTAACATTTGTGGGATGTTTGTATTTTTCTTGAAAAGATAAATATTAACTAGATTAACAATTAATTGTTATAGTAAGAAAGACTTATCTTACCATAACAATCTCATCCCAGAAGATCGCAACACTGTTTTTCTATTCTATTACTTTTGTACGAGTGCTTAGCTTAATTTGAAAAATGTGTGTATATTCTATTTTTATAAAAACTTTCAGGCCATGTATTAGGCTGAAAGTAGAATTAACTTATTTTCAATGTTTATTCTACGAGGAAATCTATTTTAACAGATGGGTCAGAGGTGGCCCCGCACCCCCAGCGGCCCTGCAGAGCACGCCCCAGCCACCGGCTGCGGCAAACGGTGCGGGAGATAAAGGAACAAATGGCGGCCAGTGGTGCCATCGAACTTTGTGGGCGGCGGGCGCCTCCGTCCGGCACGGCCGCTCTCTGTATACGGCCAAAGGCTGCATGACAGCTGCAGAACCAGGAAATGAGATGCACGCCAGGTTTTATGTAATAACCTTTTAATTAATCAGTCTTATATCATAATTTATTATAACATTTTTATTATGTATCCGCCGTGTGAAAACTGTAATATCAGACAATTTGTCAGTGCTAGAAGTCACTGCATCGTAAGAATATTGTATCTTATTGCAATTAGTCAATTAACAACATTAATTAGTATCCTAAATTTTTTAATGGTGAATGTACATGGATGAGACTCATCTAAAGGGTAATACAAAGTTAAAACTGGAGTGACCTGGCATTTGTTGTATTTTTGTACGCTGAGCAGAATGATGAATGCTGACCTTTACTGCTTAACCTTTTAGCTGTAAAAATCATAGGTGAAACAGCATCATACCACCATATTGGCACCAAAATTCAAAATACGTTAAATATTTTTCTGAATCTTATTTTTACGAAAAACCCATGAAAACATTGGTATAACTAAAAAAAAAAGCTTAGATACTTCAATAATATTTCTATGGGTCACCTTATGATATAACTACTAGAAAGAATAATTTGGTTTAAAATCCGATATGCGGTGGCCATAACAGCTGTTATTTAGTAACGTCGTGCACTGTCACTTGAGTGCCGGCCATAGAATAAGGAATAATAGCTTTTTTTTTTTGCCCATATTTGAACGAACTGAGTTTTATTGTATTGGATAAAAAAACTTCTATGACTGTTTTCAATTTTATTAAAAAAATATTTTTTTCACCCAAAAAAGATCACCTACAGAGTAGGTTATGTTGACAAATACACAAATAGCATTTTTAAAATACTATTGAAACATAACTGGCGTTTTTATTTCAGTCACTATTTCACAATCCATCTACAATCCTGTGCGTGCTCCTCTGCCTACAAATATCGCTGGTCCTTCTGCAGCTGTTCCTGTTGTTCAATACGACAGAGTGGCACCACGTCCTGTCACTCGCCCTCCTACTGTTCTCCAACTACTACACTCTCTTCAAGCTGGTCCGGGACTACCTCGTGACGTGGAAGGTGTACCAGGCGGAGTTCACCATACAAGACAAGGCAGCTCTGCCTGTCAGTTAATCTTGAGATTTCAATCGCTGTGAATTATATAATCACTAAGCTATTTAAGATGTAATATAGTATATTTTATTGTTTCTCATTAATGTGGCATTTTTACTTTATAGGAATAAAAGTTTTTTATAAAATGTCTTTTATTTTGTTGTAAATCACAAATTACTAAACATAATATGTTTTGATAAATTCAAACAATTGTATTTAATAACAAAAAAGCATTCTCCTATACAGCTAAATAAATATCAAAACGAAAACATTTTACAATAAATAACTATGTTAAGTTATACAACAATAGATAGTAATTTAATTTTCTTTGGACTACAGATACACTTTTTAAGCAAAAGAATTATTATTGATGATTTATTTAGAATATATTCACATAATATGGCGTACGCTTATGGTGCATATTTTTATATAAATTGTTAATATTATTTGAATAATATTCTGATAACAGTAAAGATAATAAAATTACATATTAATTTTGAATGAAATCACATTTTATTTGTGAACGATATTTCAGAATTCTTTTCTGTTCCTTTTGATAATTAAAACAAAATATGTAGATAAACCACTTGGAAAGATATTGCGTAGAACTTAGTTGAACTTGGTTATAACAAGTATACTTATGAGAACGGCTATAATGAGCAAAAGGTCACAATGATTTAATTCGATGCACATTTCTATAGAATTGTTTATGGTTATATCGGGTGTGCATAACATTAAGTAGTCCTCAATTCTTGAAATAGACAAACACGAAAATATGACAATATTTATTATTGCATCGGATTACGACCCAGTTAATGGACCCAACTGGGGTTTGCCCTAATTTTTTTATCAGCCATGACCATTAAATTGCATTGACAGCTGCTTAATTGATTTCCTTATATTCACCAAACCTTAAATTAATTTCAGTTTTACCCAGCATTCACAAGATTTTAAAGTGAAATTATTATTAATCAGAAACAAGTCTACTAAAAATGATAAGTGCGTAAAGAATTTTCTTTGACCCCTTTGATAGCGTCGACATTGTGAAAGAATATCGGCATAATGGAATCACAGATATAGCGAATAGCTGTTTATAACGAGGAATTTTGTTGATCCACCGGTTCTTGTTGTATTCGAGTTTGACTGATTATTTTTCTAAGTGATTTATCTAATTTGTTTTATAAATACAAGACTATAATGCTAACCAATTGAGATAAATCGTTCTAAACACAAATCAAATAAAGTAATCTTTGATAGATCAAATTTTATATACAGTACAGTTTCTTATGGTTATTTTCCTACTCTACTTTTACTACCAATGGCGTGAAACATATTCCAACAATGATATTCATCCTACTGTTAAATTTTGAGATTAAGCTCCGCAATTTCCAACCATCTTAAAATTCTTTATTATTTTCTATGTAGCTTTCTCGGTAACTACGGTTCAACTTACTCTCTTATCATGGATTTTTCAATATCTCAGCTGAAATTTGTGCACAAGAAGCTCATGAACAATTGTACACCAAAATTGAACACATTTTTAGATATATCTCCATACTTCGAGTCGACTAGAATATACTTATTTTCAAGATTCTACACCCATTTTCTTGGTTTATTTATGGTACAATTCTCATCACTACATGTTTATATAATATTTAAAATTATAAATTTGTTCACTATTAATATCCGTGCACTAACGTCATTATTTAGTTAAGAGTGCACTGGTTTGGGAATAATTCAATTCTATCATCTCTCCGTCTATAAACTGCCAATGTCATTGAACCACTTGAGCTTCTGCGGAAAGTTGTCCCGGAACAAAACCGGGTCCGCCCGGAACTCGACAGTCTTCAGAGCCATTCGGCCGTAGATCTTGGCCAGCCGATCGACACAAGCCGACCTCTCCGTCATGTGACCTATGTCGGCCGAGAGCATCTCTGTATTGGTACACTCGGGACATTTGAATTTTTTACGTGGAGCGACCTGAAAAATAAAATGGCGGAGTTTAATAATTAACAGGTTTACTGACTTCTGTGAAGGTTAATAATTATCATTTGATAGTCAATTATCTTTTTTTGATAATATTTTGGTGAAAAGGTGGAGATAGCGGAACGTTTCAGGCAGGTCTTCAATTTGTAAAGGCTTTTGTAGATAATAAAAAAGAAGCCAAAAACACAAATAATTAACTTCAAGAAGTTGAAGTTTATCATGCACAATAGCCGCCTGCGGAGCCTAGCAGCAAGCAATCGGGTTTCTCTAGTACTAATCTGATTGTCAAAGAAATAAATGACACATTAAACAATATATGGAGATAAGTGAAGTTGGATTAGGATTGAATGTTATGAAACAGAAGATTATGTGTGTGAGCGCCTAGTACCTCCATATATTACACCCAGTGCTTACAAATTCTTTTGAATATGATTGCGGAGTGTGTGCATGTGGCCAGAGCCAGCTGAACATGAAAGATCTACTTACAGCTGACAGAAGTTTATTGATGCAGTCGCAGATAGAAAAATATCCAATGAAAAGTCTACACCGAGGAGCATTGGATAGAGATCTTATCGCGAAGGCAGCCATAAGAGAAGTGACACGCAAGGGCCGGCCTCTGGACTACTGCGAGTGCATTGTATTGGCACATGTACTGGTGTGTTTTGCGTCTGATAAGAGCTTAGTTTTACACCCAGGTGTGTTCAGGAGCCATCGGTGATGTTGCTGATTGTGGAGGCAACCACCACAAATACATACTTAACATTCTAGTCAACATGCATGTTAGAGAATATTCCTAATCCCGGTATAGATCCCTTACAACCTTCAGGCACGTATTTGATAACTGCTTACTCGCTCATTTAGCGCGGCGCAGCGCAATCAGTGCTAATTTGGTCGCCTGTAAACAATAAAACCTGTGTATCTTTTTGAATACGCGCCGGTCACCTACCTACACCGAGAAATACCTGCAAACTGGCCGACGATACCTTTTAGATAATTTTGAGTGTCTTAAAAAGTGACTCCCAGCATCGGTCGAGGGATTCTTCATTACCGAGTGTGGAGGTGGAGAGAGAGGCGGGACTATAAAAGGTGAGTGGTAGTTTCTTGAGTACTGTTTCTTCCTCCACATTTCTTTCATACAGTCCACTTGAATATTTCTAACAACGCATCCCAGTAATTCTGAACCCGGATAATGAAATTTAGTTTCTAAGTTTCATTGTGTTTTATCTAATACCATGCATTTTCCTGCACGCACTGCTCACAATGAAACTCTTCACATAATATAAAGGGTTTTTCAATAGGGACGCTCAAACTTTCTTTCAACAGGGACAAGAAACTACGCCATATTTCTTCAATTTTTTTAAAAGTTAACACTCGTACTTAGTTAGCAAATCATCATGGAGCAGTACATACCGGAGCAACGCTTGCAAATTATTCAAATCTACTACCAAAATTCGCGTTCGCTCACCGCAACTTTAAGAGCATTACGACCATTTTAACGTCGTCATCACTTGCCTGCCACATCAACAATTCAACGTATGGTGCAAAAATTTGAAAGCACATTGTCGCTACACAATGTTCCAGTGCCAGTGAGACAAAGAAATGTACGAAGTGAGGAAAATATTGCCGCCGCTAGAGCATCTGTTCTTGATGACCCAAATGAGTCACTAACACGACGTTCTCAACAATTGGGCATTTATGTGGCGAATTTTGCGAAAAGATCTTGGCCTACATCCATACAAGATCCAGTTGACATAAGAACTAAAGCTGCTTGACCATTTGAAGCGTCGCCAATTCCTCAATTGGGCTGCACAACAATTTGAAAATGATGCTGAATTCCATCGAAAAATCATCTTTAGCGACGAAGCTCATTTTTGGCTCAATGGATATGTAAACAAGCAAAATATGCGTTATTGGGCAGGCACCAATCCACACGTGCTTCACGAAACACAATTGCATCCCGGAAAAATCACTGTTTGGTGTGGATTACATGCCGGAGGTGTCATTGGACCATATTTTTTTGTTGATGATGCTAATCGTCATGTTACTGTGAATGGTAATCGTTATCGCTCCATGATAACTGATTATTTTTGGCCTCAATTGCAAGGTATGGACTTGGCCAATATGTGGTTTCAACAAGACGGCGCTACCAGTCACACGGCACACGCAACAATTGACTTAATGAAAACTAAATTTGGTGAGCGTGTTATTTCGCGAAATGGACCAGTTCAATGGCCGCCTAGATCATGCGATTTAACACCATTGGACTATTTTCATTGGGGCTATGTTAAATCTTTGGTCTATACCAACAAGCTGGCGACGTTACAAGAGCTAAGAGAAAATATTGAACGCGAAATTGGTGCGATTTGGGCCGAATTATGTGAAAAAGTGGTGGAAAATTGGATTCAACGATTGGACTTCTGCAAACGTGCCCGCGGTGGTCATGCGAGGGAAATTGAATTTCATACATAATTGCCACTAAATGTACTTCAAAACATAATAATTTTTTTTTAGATATATTCATTCGTTTTTGTTTTATTTTAAAAAAAAGTTTGAGCACCCTTAATGAAAAACCCTTTACTACACCCCAGAAATGTCTTCCGTATAAGGAAATTGATACATTGAAGTGTCGAGGATTTAATTGTATAAAAAACTGGTATGTAAAACGGACATATTTTAAACATTAGTTCAAAGCAGAATACAAACTAATAATAAATGTGTGTCAGTCCATACCTTGATTGGAGGTTTGTTGGTAAGGTTGGCAACCAGAAAGTTCATGGCGATATCTTCACAGTTCATGTTATCGTCAACCCATTGCCGAATGTCTCCCGGCATGCCGACAGTGTAATACCAGGACCATAGTTTGTGGTGGAAGGCTGCTCCAGTTAATACCTTTGCAAAGAGAGACATATATGATATTGTATTATGATCTGCAATGCACAGGGTGCAATACATAGTTAATATCAACTGCGCACATGTTGCAGTTGAGTTCTAACCTTATTAAATATGTAACAGGTCGCTTAATTATTAATACATATTATTATTTATTAAGAATTGACTTTAGGTGAATTGTTATTAAATAGCACTATTATAATTATGACGCGGGTAAATAACTTTGGCATTTTGTAAATGTCTCTAAAACACACAAATATTAATTTTCAACATACGGAATATACATAGAATACTGATGAAACGATTCTTCGCCGTCAATCCTCGGTAAACTCCCAAAGCCTTTCCAAATTCAAGAGTTTTAGATGCCGCAGATGCGTGTCGTTTATTACTATTTTTTATTTATTTATTAATCTGTTATAATTACAATGAAACAATACAATAAGTTTTTTTTTTTTTTAGTTCTCTAACTTTTCTAAAAAGCATGTGCTTGTGCAGAGAAGGGGATTACATATTATTAACTATTGTTTACAGTAACACATAATAAAATAAAATACAATAAATTACTAGCAACGTTATAAAAATATTATAATTTCAGGGTACATGTTTATCTTTCAAGTATTTTTTGATAGCATTTATTATTTTTTTGTTATTATTAATGTTCCCGATGTTTTGGGGTAAGCTGTTCAAATTATTTTTTCCTATGTGTATGTAGTGGTGTCGTGCAAATGATGTGTTAATTTTTGAGCATGAAAATACAAATTTAAACCTAGTACGATTTTCATTAATAAATTGATTTTTTTTTTCTCTTTTAATATTTGAATAATAGAATTTCTTTTAAGTAGGTCACAAAATGTAGGTACTTGGAATTCTTCGAAAAGTAATTTATCTGATAATCTTTTGGTATTATTTTTATAAGTTTTTGTAAATTTTTTACTGGAATCATAATTTATAATTAATATATTCATTACTGAACAAACCATTGATATTTGATTAGTCCACTCGCTGTGGTATTTCCACGTCTCTGTCTCATTATCCCACAGATGGACCCTGGAAGGAAAGCCGACAATTCTATCGGGAAACTCTCGCCATACTTCAAAGCTGGAAAAAAAAATTGTAAAAACAGTTGAAAAATGAAATACTTCAAAGAAATCTTAATAATTACAACACAAATTTAAAGATGATATGAACAGAAGAATATTCAAATTACCCAAATTCGAGTTCGTCCGGTGTCAACATTATTATGTCATCATCGATGGTCAAAAGGCATTCTGTTTCAATCTCTTCATAAGGATAGAATCGGTTCGACAGTTTATTTTCCTTCGTTTGAATAACCTTCAATGGTTTGGTTATGGCGGGCCATTGCGAAGCTGCGTAAGAAATGTAAAGATACAATATATATTTATATATTATAAATATAATCAACCGAAAGTAGACATGTAAAAGTTGTAAAAACTGTATAAATTAATTACCAGGTGGTGGCGGTTTCTTCTGGTTATTCCAAACAACGAGAACTTTCTGGAGACTAGGTGTCTTGACTAGTTTGTTGATAAGAGTAAAGAGACTTTCCACTCTGTCGTATGTCAGAATGACTGCTGTGAAACCAGGAGCCTTTGGAGCCGTCACAGGAAGGAACAGCGGGTTTGACGCGGCATTCTGAAAAATAAAAAAATATTTTTATATTTATTCAAAAATATTAATTAAAATTCTAATAATGCAAAATAGGATATAACTGAATTATGGTAATAAGATAATCAATTGTTTATTCATCTTCAGACTTTACTTAGGTCTTCCATGATACCGCTAGGTGGAGGAGTGACACCGAGGAGATATACTGCTCAGCATTAGTGATGAGCTAAACCATTATTTTAACTGTGATTGTGATTTGATTGAAACTAAACCTCCAACAATTAAATCTCAATTACCAATCATAATTACAATCAAATACCAATCAGTCATAATCAGTGGCGTAATTACAAAAATTGGTCCCCAATGCAAAAAAGTCAATGGACCCCAAAGTAAAATGGAAAGGCACCTAAATGTGTACTGTGTTATATAAGATATGAATATATTATTATTAGACAGTTTATCTAGTAAAAAGTAAGAACAAAATTGGTCACTCCACATCATTGGCAATTATAAAAATGTAAAACACAACTAAAAAGGATAATTTTAGCATGGTTCTACTTTTACATGGTATACATAGATAATGTTTTCACACGTTTTAATAATACAAGTGAGAAATGATTTTTATAATTTTATAAGTGTATTTCTTGCTGGTGAATATTAAAATGAATTAGTTTATATTAATTAACACTGCAAAAAAACTATTGATTCTAGTAGAAGTACCAATACTAAAAGGATTAGGACCTTTTGGACCCCTACCTAGCATGGTCCTCAGTGCATCACATCGGCTGCATTTACGTAGTTATGCCACTGGTCATAATAACTTAGCAGATTGAGGAATATAAAAATGAAAGTGCAGGAACTTACAGGATTTGGAGACATATTCCATTGTTCGTAACTTCTTGCCATTAATGGGAAAACTCTGTCGTTAATTATATCAAGTGTAGTCATAGTTATTTGTTTGATCGAAGAGAAATAATTATCAAATAACCATTTAGCTTGCGCGGTCATTTCCGCCCTCCGCTCCTTCGATACCGCTTTCAATGTCGTAATAAGAGTACTCAGGCTGTCTTCCGGGATAAAAATGACAGATCTGTGCCAGTCTATGACAGACTGGAAAGGCATGACAATCGAGTCGATAACGATAACAGGAATGCATCCGACTGACATAGCTTCGAGCAAAGACGGTTGCGCCAGACGAACACCCCGTCCGACAAGGCAGAAATGAGCGTGTTTCAAAACTTCTGGATATCTGTACAAGTTCCCAGTTTTGTACTGACATCTGATGGAATGGTTTGTGGGTTCATCTTCTCCGTGACAGGACTGCAATAGCAGCAGTTCATCATTTTCATCTGTCAAATCTTGCAGATCACTCGCAAGATCGTTGAAAAGGTTCATTTGAGAAGACACCGCAAGGTGAGTTTTGTCTGCTGGAGATTTATTATCGCTTGATACCGCATACGGCGAAATGAGCGGAATGGACACATCCAAGCTGGTGCGATAGGTCCACGAGTCAAAGCCCGCCCCGGCGATCAAACTTCTTCCAGTATTCACATCCATCACAGTGTGGAAATCGGGAGCTGCTCCGGGCAGCATGTTGAACAATAGATGATTCTCACCTTCTTCCCAACTTCAAAAAAAATTACCAAGAAAATTAAAAAAAGTATATATATACATATACATATTATTAAAAACTGCAAGCATTTTCTATTTGACTCTTTTGGATCGGGCGTTTTCTGCTTTATCAGTTGCTTGCCCGGTACAAAATTCTTTAATTCCCTCAGCCAAAACCATTTGAAAAAATACAAATACAACATATGTTATGTAAAAAGAGGCCTCAAGGAACATAGGTCTTATTGAATCTAATTTATATTTTTTGTTACTTAACAAAGTCTAATTACAGATTAAAGATTATTTCTCTTTAGCTCTAAAATTCTAAGGGCCGGTTGAGTGATCACTAGTAACTTTTTACTAACACCCGTAGTAAAAATCCTTCACGGGTTGTTGATACATTAAATTTACTACTGTCAAAGCATAAATGGAGATGTCTGTAGGCGTGACAATCATGAAATATGATTTAATTTTTTTTTTTCGCCCAGGCATTCGAAATCTGTCACTTTGATGATGAAATTTTTTCATATTATGTATTAAACGACGAGATCATCATCGAACAAACTCTCATCAATAAAATAGCGGGATATTTTCAACTGTAACCTTCAAAGTATCAATGTGTCAGATGACTTTTGGAACACGTGTGAACAGCGATGATGGAGGTGGATTTGAATCGCCACCCCCATAAATATAAGATATTGTAGAGCAATGCTTCCAAAATCACCGTAATTTAGAATGTGACCCAAATTTTAAAATGACAATCTATCCACGACTCGCATAGTTTTAAATCAGTCAATTAAAAATGTTCTAGAATGAAATAATATTTATATCTACAATAAAATAACAAATACAATAATGTTAAGCATGACAAATATTAATAATAAAATGTAGATTTATTTTGAAAATTACACATTGACTACAAATATAAAAAAAAAAAAAACAGTTTTTTATTTATTTATTATTTAAAAGTAAAAAAACTTTTATTTCTCATTTAATCTTTGTATGTGAAGGGTATCTTTATTTCCAGTTACTGCTTTCCAACAATGACGATGTCGATGTTGGTTATTTTCCCATGTCGATGTTGGTTATTTTCAGATGCAATGAGTTTGACAAATGTTGTTTATTTTGAAATTTGATTTTGGTTCCTACAATTGTCGAAAATCCAATATCACACATGTACGGAGATGAAAAGAGGAGTGGTAACTTTAAAGCTTCTGTAGAAACAGTAGGATACATTTGTTCAACAGACACCCAAAACTGTGTTCATTGTAATAGTCAAAATACATTCAATAATTAACAATGTGTCCTTGGACAGATCGTTGATCTCTTCATGGGTCTTTGTCAACATCACAATTGTCATGTTGCCCCAAAACGTATTCACAAACATTCAAAACGTATTTCTGCTGACAGAAAAAGAATCCATAATATTGATTTATTACATTTAAAAAAATATATTACATTTATATGTATGCCCTTTTATATATATTCCGCACCATGTAAACCAAAATTATTATTATTTTTCAGATCAGTGCTGCAGCAGTCTTCTAAGAACGTTCAATCGGCCATCTATCTTTTCATTTTTGTATGGAGCGCGCAGTTCACGATTGAGGTTCTAGCAGTTTTTTGATTCCACAAAATCTAATATTAAATATGATATCAGACAACAACAAGCAAATAGAAAACGCAAACCATGGCTGTACAAAACAGAACCAGACACATCATTAGAGAAGGATTATCAGACAATACAGGGTTATCCAGCAAGCTTGAAAGAACTTTAAAATGGAATTAAATTTAAAAAACCAAGCATGACATTAATGATTTTTTATTTAGTTGAAAGATCATTCGATGCCATTAACAATGGAATATAATTTCATTCAAATGTACATCACAACTACGTTTGATACAATGCATCTTTGAATACAACTTTCAATCACTCTTTCACATAAATCTGAAGCACCCATTTTTCACCAATAACACGAGTTGTTGTTTAATTATTCAATTGTTGTTGGTTTTTCAGTGATTTTACATATCTCCCCAGAAAATGTCTAGATATATAATTGACAGGTCCATTTATGGAAATGATTGAATCAACCATAAAATTCATAAAGTGCACGTTGAGTTTGCCGAATCGAAGACTGATTTTGATAATAAGTTATATACATGTGTGTGTGATACATGACGCACAATTTCCTCAACTCTACAAAAAAATTCAACCACAGCAACCCAAGAAAAAGCCGTTTACAAAATATTCTTCCAATTCTTCGGTCACATTATACGTCACACCTTAGAAAATGATTTTCCTGGGCACAACTTGGTCTGAAGAAGACCCGGAAGAGTGCCACAGCGGTGGATAGATATGTTGCACCAGTCTTATCTAGCCACTATATGTCAAAACTGACATGAAGGAAGAAAGTAAAATAAGAAGATATGCAATAAAGGTTGTCAATATACTTACAATGGCAGACTTTGCAGTGCTTGCTGCACCAGTTTTAAATTCAATCTATTTTGATTAAGAGTGTCAATGCTGGGAACGAACAAACACGCTTCAGAAGGGTTTGTTGTGTAATACTTGCTGTCCACTATGGTTTTCAACATGAAGTAAAATTCTTTAGACATAACAGACGTTGCCGAGTTTCCTTGAAAGTCGACGAACCTTTGGGGAGGATACACGTATACCGAGATTCTATTGTGGCCCTTCTGGCCACAGCGATACACATTAAAACAATCCCAAAAGGTACACTTGGGATTTCTGACCGCAGGTTTCGGAGCATCAATCGGCAAAACTACTTCTGGCAAGTCTTTTACATTGCTAAGAGTTAAATGTTTATAACTATCTTTAATATTTGTATTAATCGGTATTAAATGAATAGCAACTAAATAGAATATTGACACTATCAAAACAAGAAACAAGGTAATAAAAAAATGTCTGTACGAAGCGGCGTTCCAAATTGGTACACATTTTTGGACGTTACTTTTAACAAAAAACGTCATTTTGATTTTCGTACACAATATACTTCCAGAAATTTATTTCATCGAGGTTAAAACTTAACAGACCGACGATATTTGTCAATAAATACCGCCCATTTTGACTTTGACGTTTACATACATATGTACGTACTTTATGCGCAGATAAATAGAAAATAATTGATCATTTCTGCCATAGATAAAAACTGATAAACACGTATATATATATACATATATATATTTAGTGTTGCCATAATTTTTACTTAATTCTTTCAGCAAACTGCATGTAATACTGACTTATCGAAAATATCGTATCAGTTTCCCAGCCTGCATTTGCAATTGCAATTGCAATCGCTAGTATTCTACTGTCAGATGGGCAATTGTTTTTGTCGTGTCAGTTGCGCGTAATAAAATTATTTATCAAGTTGTATTTTTAGGATATATGTGAGAAGAATACTTCAATAATGGCAGTGTTACCGCCCGATCCGGTTTTTAGTTTGAGGCATATCACTATGGGCCCAGTGCACAGTTTGTGTTTTCACTGCCCCAGTAATGAGTCGGAAAGATTGCTCGCTGGTACGCAGGACGGTTTCGTATTTTCATGGGATTTAAAGGTAAATATTAATTAAATATATTTAACATTTTCGATAATCGGATCATCAATGTGACTCGATCTGTAACCTTAGATTTTTGCTGATTGGAGTGAGATGTCGCAGTAAATCGATACTCTTTATAAAATATAATTGGAAAGTTATATTTTTTACAAACGTTAACTGTTAATTGGATCTTCGTGGCATTTAGAAATAATCGCGATTTACGTAGAAGTTAAACTAAAGATATGCGAAATATTTATTGTGAACCTAAAATGAGAACTGCACTTTCTCTGGGTGAAAGGTCACATTTCCTATCCATTTATACAAAATTGTCATGAAATTATAATAATTATTTTTTCACAATGGATATTAATCGAAATACGTAAAATCAAGATAGAATAATAATTCAGAGAAAAAGAAGTAGAATTATTTCTTATACCACTAAGCATAATGAAATATCTGATGTTTTTTTATTTTAAATGCTAAAATGCTTAGAAAAATTAATTATCTCTATTACAATCTCTTGTGAGAAAGAATATATTAGTTTAATTTGTCGAGGTCTTAGGAAAGTTTTTTTTCTCCATTAGGTTATTCTGAAAATAATGAATATATCATTTTGAACATTCTTTGCTGTTAAATATTTGTTTTGTTTAACAGTTAAGGATTCTGCTTATTATTTATTGAGTTGGATATTTAATTTCTTTAATCCTTCAGAAATGGGATTGAAAAAATGATGTGCAATTTTTAGCAAGCATTTAAACTTGAGCATTACGCAATGTTAATCAAGGAGCCACTTCTGACAAGTAGTGCAGCATTGGCTTGAAATGACCAATTGCAATTTTTTCTAAAGAAAAACACGCAATCAACACTAATTAACCGAAGAGGATGCGTAGCTTCATGACAACTTTCATATTTTCAAGCATTTCATTAACTATTTACAGCAAGTAATTCAATAACAGAGAAGCAACAGAAAACGCCTTTAAAGAATTCTAGAATTCTAACCCGCCTGAGTTTTATTCCGTAAGCACCGATAAGCTTGTAATTCATGGCTAAAATTCGTAGAATCAAATGATTCTTATTTTTAGGAGAACACATTCTTATTGTGAAGTTGTAATTATTCAGAACATAGGTCTGTGATGTTTTAAATATGAATTAAATATATTAATTAGAAAGATATACATATAAAATCAATTGTATCGAAAAATATTGTTGTTGCGCCACCGGGATTCAATAAAAATGTGTCCTCCTAATAATAAAGTTCTATCAATGGGTTCAAAATTTAATAAAAATTAATTCTGGCGTCTGCTATCAGATTACTCAAAGGTGTTTGAGATTCCGTAAAAATAAGGTAAATGGCTCTTTCAAATAATGGAATGATTGAATGAATGAATGTTCGCTAAAAATATTGTCGCTGTAGCATAGTTGGTTTGGAAAGAGATCCAGGTTCGAATCCCGGTGGCGCAACAACAATATTTTTCGATAAAATTGATTTTATATGTTTATCTTTCTGATTCTTATTTTGGTTAATCAAGTTTTTTTATTTACTCTAAAGCTATGTTTAATTGAATTTGGTGTTAAAATCAACCTAATAGTAAGTATTACATGTAATTCATAAACGCTAAAGCTGGAAGTATATTAGTGTGGAAATTTTAATTTGTCATATTGAAGTTGTTTTTAAACTTTTACAAAACATGTTAATCGTTTTACTAGCACATTTATAAATATATTCATTATTTGAACATTTGTTCCAGTCCAATAGACACAACAAGAAACTGTCTGTCGGACATACTCCTGTTCTCAGCATCCACCACACCAGCGACCACTTGTACACCCAAGAAAAGGAAGGAATTATTAAAGTCTGGGTTATGTCAGAAAGCGACTATGTTCTCCAGGACACCCTTGTATCAGATTACTGTGGATTCTGTAGGTGTGAGATTTCCGAATCAAATAACATTCTCATCAGACCACAGAGAGATTCTAAAATAGAGGTATTAACCCTTCACGGTGCAGAAATAATGACTTTAATTCCAGACTCCGATATAAAACTCGGTGAAGTGATGTGTTTTAAGTTTTTAGAATTAGTTCATAGTCAATATGTTCTCGCTGCCTACGAGAGTGGTGATCTCTTCTTATGGGACTTGAAAACGCAGAAGCCCGTCAGCAAATTAAAGCTGCGAGACTGTCCCATCACTCTAGACTACGATCTGTCCACTGGTCGCGGTGTCTACGGTAACGCGTCAGAAAACATCCAGGTATTCAGCATGTCTAGGACTGATCTCAGCTTGTCATTGAAGTGTGAGATCGTGATAAAAAATGCGGGAGTTAACGTTCTGAGGATACGGCAAGACAGGAAGGTGTTCATGAGTGCCGGGTGGGATGGCAGGCTGCGCGTATTCTCCTGGAAGAGTCTGCGACCGCTGGCCGTTCTCACCGAGCACAAGGCGTCCTTGCAGGACGTCTGTCACTCGGGGAAGCCCGTCTCCCTGTGGAACTCGCCCATCATGGCTGCCGGCGGCCTGGACTGCAGCATAACTTTATGGGATATATACAATTGATGGCATTAGTGAATATCTGTGAACCAAATGATCTTATGATTTAACCCTAATTAAGGATAATGAAGTATGACTATATTATTCAAAATATTTATTTTTTATCATATTTGGCTACCAAATGTGTGTTCATTTTATGTAATTGCGTCGACATGACCTTACTCACTTGAACTGATTTTATAAAGTAATAAATAATTTCATTTAAGGTTTTTTGGAGGAACTTACCTCGTATTTACATCATATTTCTAATTGTAAGCACTAAATGTCTATAATCATGATACTATTATATTCAATGCATTTATTATTTAACTTTTATAAAAAAATGATTTTTTGGGTATTAATTAGTTGCTGACGGCCGTCATTGGTATTGATCAGATGTTTCATTATTGTATTTGACCACTGGAACTGAATTATTTGTATTTAAATTGAGTATCTCTAAATGAATCAATTAATTATAATAGTGATGATGACAAAGAAATATAGATTTTATGTAATCGGAAAAGATTATATATTTTATCTACTTTGTTATATTCTAGAACTATATTAAACCATGTGTAATTGCAAAGCAATTACAAAAGAAAGAAATTTCTTGGGTAAAAAAATTTAATATGTTTTATTGTGGAAGTATTTTTGTATTATTGATTTACTTCTGTGATTTGGAAATAATTCATATATAATGTTAATTGATAACATGTAATGAAAAATTTACGATCTGCTATTAAAATGTTCCTGTATTTTTTTTATAATAAATTAATAATACACACATCACGAGTGAAATATATATATATATATATATATATATATATATATATATATATGTGATTTCGGCATTTTTAATATTTATTTTTCTATTATAAATAAATTAATAAAATTGTTACTTTAATTTGTAAGTTGGGCGTGGGGTATTTTTTTTTTACTTGCGGTGTCATGAGTACCTAAATTAATTTTGTTTGTACTTTCTATCCTGACGTGTTTTGTAACTGTTTGGTTGTGACAAAGTCTACAAAACTGAACCCGCAATGTCATTTCTAAATTCTTTCTAATTTAATGATAAGATAATATCTGTATCCTTATAGAATTATCAATTTTGTTGTCTGTATTAGAAATACACATATTATATAAAAAAAGAACAAATATCTTACACAAGTCTGAACAAGGGCAAAGAATTGATAACTGAGGGCAAAGCATAGATAAAAGCTCAAAAAGTGTTTTTAAATTTAAGAGGATTAACAGATAAATTATATTTTTGACCTATTTGTAATATTTGTGTATTTTTTTCAGTGTAAGTAGAAGACATTTTTATGTGTACGCCTTAGGTTTGATGCTATTTGTATTTGACATACAAAAACACTAGAATCTGTGTCCTCCCGCTACAATCACAAGTCATTAGGTTCCAATATTGTAATAAAATTCTTGCCCTTTCAAAATTATTGTTATGTGCCAAGTCAATTTCCTATTCATCATTTAAACTTTCCGCTTAGATCAGCACGAGCTGTAATTAGATTATACAAATCGAATTGTAAAATGATGCTCATCAAAGCCTTTTTAAATTAATGATTTGTAAATATGCTGAATATTATTTATTTTACGTTTGGTACTTATTTGGTTACATTGCTCTGTGATTTTTTTATTGATATCAGCTAATTATAGTAGTTGTAAAATAGCAAAATTTATACTTTAAAATTTTGACTGAAAACATTAGTAAAAATATACTTTTTGATGTCGTTTTTCTATAGAATTTACGGGAGTCCATGTTTAAATTTTACATTCAATCGATATTTTTATATTGAACTGAACAAAAATATTGTAATGCCATATAAAATGTTTTTATTTGAATTTATTTATACCTGATGTTATTTCAGGTTTTTAGTAGAAATACATTGTTTTTGTAGAATATGGCCACTGTAAGAATGAGGCTGGGGTTTCTACCATGCGCATCCGACTGATTGGGTTAAATATATTAAAAAGCGATCTGATACAACAAAATAGTCACACTCCCTCGTAAGCCGAGCGATGAATAATTTAAATGAATACTGATGGGTGTCATATTGAACTTGGCTTCAAATGCGTTTCTACGCAGATAATACTCTGGCCATATTCTACATAAATTGTGCATAGATTTTATTTAAAATGTTGCGCAAAATATAGTTGTCTATTATATTCTTAATTAATTGATTAAAATAGTCATCACTGATTCTCAACAGAAAGTAAATATGAATTGCGCATATTATCGATGCAGTCTGTTATCCCGTTCTGGTGAGCGACGATGCTGAGGGAGGGGGTATTCACAGTACAAACTGACGTTGCCCGGTTCGTAGTTGATCAGTCGAGAACTAGAGAATGAATATTTAATGCGAGTAGGGCAGCTCACTGGTATATTTAATGAACAATGTTTGTTCGATGGCGTTTAAAAAATAGTAATTGAATATTTATCAGAATTATAAAATAATATCACATGATTTATGCTACGCTCTATATATTAGGATAGTATCATCATTATGCAGTAATTTTAAAACCATCACCTTTTCACATTCAAATTTCATATTTTTTTCCTAAAACCGAGTTGCGGTTCCATTATAGAGGTAAATGTTAGTTAACTTCCATACATCATTCAGTTGTTTGAGCAATAATATTGTTACTTCTGTATGTTTAGCAAAATATTATGTATTTTAATAATAAATGTTATTATAAAATTTACTTGTTTTATTATTTTATGTAAGATAATTTTTTTAAATATTGAGTTGTATCCTGTTTATTTGATATTGTTAATAAAGAATTTTTTGCCACATGGAGGTCGATTGATAAACGTGATTCGTGGTTGTATTTATCAAATTCATAAATCTAGGATCCAGCGGTTTTTTATTGGATATTGGCTATTTTAGTTGCGACTTCAAATAGTTATCGAATGTGTCACTCAGGTCCGTGTTACAGCTAAATTCGGCAATAAAAGCTGCGGATGTACCATGTACGGCCATACTCTTTTGTGGATTATTTTTATGGTTGTACTCCATTAGAAGTCGATATTTTAAAACTCTTAAACATTCACAAGCACATGTGGAAGAATGATGACAAAACTAACCTGTTAACATAAAGCGTGCAATGCATACAAACAAAAAAGAAAAAAACAACAAACAAACATTTTTTGTACAATTAGCGCTATCTGTGTACCAGTAGAGACTTTAATTGACTAGTTCTAAAAATTACCACGACAACTCACCACTGTAGTCATGGCGCTCTTGTGCATTTATCGCATCGAACTATTCACATTACTCTGTTTTATCATTAAGCTAGTGAATTACTCAATTGGCTATTTACTGAATTGAAAATTCCTTTCGGTTGATCCGTTTTGTATGGAGTCATTACCTATGCTGTTTTTTAACAGAATAACATTGAAGGATTTTCAAACAATAAAGAAATAAAAAGTGTTCTTAAAAATGTCCATATATTTTTTATATGGGTAAGGAGGTATTATTTTACGTTAAAACTTAATCTTTAAAAACACTATTAATAGTACTCTAAAATTACAAATAAATACATGGTAGGGTTGCATAAACGACAAATTCATTTTGCTTAAAGACATTGGTTAAACGAAGGTTCATAATCCTATGTATTATAACATATATTGTAGTACATATATGATTGGATAATATCATTGGTAACAGCATAACCTAAATCTATACCTACTGCACGCCACTGGTGTTTACGTTTGCTATCATTTTAATATTCAATAAAGTTTTGGTAAGATATTTTGAATCAGCTTGATTATCTTTACAAATACAGTGGAACCTCTATATCTCTCCATACCTATACCTATTGTTGACATCAAGGAAATGCTGTCTAACTGGGCCAAAACGCAGAATATGGTCGAAAAGTGGCACCCAAATGTTGCCATAGTCAAACAAAATATGAATGCATTCAATGATAATGTGATTGACTACTTCTGGAAGGTTTTTAAAACAGGCAACATTGGAGTACAAGTTCTTTGTTAAACCGAGTGCTACTGAATTATTAGCAAAATGAAAACCATCACCAGAGTTAGAGTTACCTGATGTTTTAATTGACGATGACTCCGCTAAACAATATTGCCTTTTCTCCACTTCCCCTTCTACCATCATGTACAGTACAATAAAGGTAAAGTTTTGAAAATTGATTAATTTATGTACCATTTTTGGGAACTGGGAATGGATTAATTAAATTTCAGTAACTTATAGGAAAAACTGTTTTTATAGACTCCACTGTAATATATATATTTTGAATACTGCTCATTATAAATGCAACCAACCTATTTTAAAAGAATTGGTTTAATTAAAAGGCAATAAAGAACTTTAAAAGTTTATTTACTAATATTTGGTAGATTAATTTACTAATAATACACAAGCCGACTTAACATTAATGACTAAGTATAGAAACATTAATCTGCTACGGACAACTACGAAACAGTATTACATTAAATCATCCCTCTTTAGTTTTTCAATATGGCGCTGTATTTTTATGCATGAACTTGTTTTCTCGTTTTGTTTACTACTGTATTGCATTCATCTTCCGACGCTACCTCGACCAATCTTCTTCTTTTTCTCAGAGGTCTCGTAGATTCTAGAGGCTCTTTCGTTTTAGGCATCACGATCTTGGACATTTTAGCACCGAGTCTGGTTATTTTGAAACGAGGCAAGGTCTGCTCGGGGTTGGACGAATCCACACTTTCCAAGTGGCCGGAAAATTCATTATTACTGATATTTTCTGTGACAGAAATGTTTTCATTTTCATCTTGCTGTACCTTTTCAGAGGTTTCGGTAGCTTTTTTCTCTACCGTTTCCGGTGTTGTGTCATTGTTCGGTTGGTCCGGATCCTTTCGTGACTTGTGCATTGTGAAATCTAACGGCTCCTCGGAAGTTGTGCTTTGGTTTGCGTCTTGCTTCGGATGAGTTTGCGTTTCGTTAGGCCATTTTTTTGTTTCGTAGGCTTTCACAAAGTTCATTATCGGTATGGGAATAGGAATCGGCAAAGGAATGGGTAGAATGATAGGGTAAGGTACCAAAACAGTCAGAGGCGGAGGAGGTCCGAGTCCCAGTTGCTGCAGGGACGGAGGGATGGGGTGACGGTGTTGATCATGCTGATAAAAGGGACGTGGAAAATAATTGTGTTGTGGGAAGAATGGCGGTCTCATCATTCCGGGATTCGGAAAAGAATTTGGCCCTGAGTTTGTGTGTGGAGGTTGTTGGAAATTTAGTAGAGGATTTGGAAAATTACTGGGGTGCATATTTGGTATCCTAGGATTTAAAGTGATCGGGGGTGACGGTAACATGTTTTGAGGAGTGTGTAAAAGTGACGTTGAATTAGGAGAGCTTTCCTGACTTATCGACGGGCTCCTGATTGTTAAATCCTGCGGTTTGATCATCGTCGAAGAAGCGTTGTGTTTGGATACATTTTGAGAGGTAACTGTAGAAGAGCATCTAGAGTTTCTGCGTCTTTTTGAATTGGTTTTCATTATTCTGTGTTCACGTCGCATTTCTGGTGTGATTTGCACTTTAATTCTTTCATCTACGCATGACATTTTAGGTCGCATCAGCTTCGATGTTGGGGCCACAGTTATCATGGGGTGACTCGACGGGGGCTTTGGGTTATTCTGCGTTGTAGTCGTGATTGTTATATCTGGGGAGATGTTGATATTGTTCTTCGCAGGAGGAGAAACATTTTCTGGTGAAACTTTGTCCGCATTAGGCGAAGCAGAATGTTCAGAAGTCGGAGAAACAGATCGACTCCGACAATTTTTCAACCACAAATCCGGGGTGATAAGATTTGTGTTGGACGTGGTGGCATTGACTAGGTGTGGATTTAAATCTAGATGCGCTTGTGTCTCCCTGCAGAATATGTGCATCTTGTATTGATTGAGACATTTGTCCGAGCAGAACTGTAGTTGCGTCGCGCCATCTTGGAAGTCCACGTAGGAAACTGTATGGCGGATGTGCCGACACCAGTCGCAGGTCTTCGCTCTCTTGAACGTGGCCCTTCTGGACTGACTGAAGCAGAGTTCCGAGCAAAACTTGTCTCCGATGGACTGGTTTAGCGGATTGGAGTCCGGAGTTATAGGATTGTTGCACCAGGCGCAGTCATCTGAAATGAGACAAATAATATTGCTTATTTTATGTTTCGATTCCGTCAGGAGTTTAAGAGGGAGAATATGATGAAGATTTCAAAGGAATAGGTAAATGTGATGTATCTATGGAACGAATGCGAGATACGCGCCAGGTTGGCAAGATAACGCGCGTGAAAGAGATAAAGCCGGCGGGGTCTCTCGCCTCCGAAGCGTTGAAAGGATAACATGGATATGTATAGAGGCATTCATATGAAATACTATTGTTACACGTACGAGTATTATTTCATCGACCCAATACCGCACACAACCAGGGAACACCATCATCCTCACAATATAAAATATATATCAGTAAATAACACAACATTATGACAAATAAACAATTAAAAACAGGTTTTCAAATAATCGCCGCGTGTGACGCCGGAACGATATCGATACGTATTTACATCATTTTCAACATTGGAAAATATGTTTTAGGAAAATACTGGCCGTGGCCGCATACCGTCCGCCATTGGCCGCGAAGCCCAGAAAAGTTGCCGATTGCTTTCCGCTAGTAGAATAATTATTCTCTCAGTCGTTTCGTAGTGTTGCCAACTTCGTAAACTGCCAAGGAAGGGCGCTGATCAAAATACTGAAACTCTATTAACTTAGCACGTCGTTCGGAAATGTTCGAAAGATGGCCATAGGTATATTTTTAGGGGCGATTGTGTGATCAGTAGTAAAAAAATATTTACCTCTCGAAAGTACATCCCGTAGTAAACTGATTTTACTTTCCGATATCCGATAGTAAAAACGAGGATCGATAGTTAAATATGGCGGACTTTTCACAGCTGTTCCAAAAGTCATTTGACACATTGATACTTAGAAAGTTGCTGTATACTACATTACAATTAATCATTCAATATCCCGTTATTTCAGTGATGAGAGTTCGTCCGATGACGATCTCGTTGTTTAATACATAATACGAAAAAATTTCACCATCAAAGTGACAGATTTCGAATTCCTAGACGAAAAAATACATAGATAATGCATAAAATGAAGCATATTTCATGATTATTTGTCACACCTATAGACATCTCCATCTATGCTTTGTCAATAGTAAATTTGACGTTCGAACAACCCGCAAACGATTTTAACCACCGGCGTTAGTAAAAAGTTATCACACAACCGGCCCTCAGAACTAAATTCTGTCAGTTGAAAGTTTAACAAGATATTTTTATGGAATTACGTAAAATATGAACAATTATTGAACAATGAAATATTGAAATTGACTTTTTGTTTTTGTGTTATTCCACGTGACATTTTAGATGCAATAACGGAATTACAATGAATCTTAGCCCTAATGTATGCTACAAAAGAAGGACATTTCGCATCCTTCCTGATCTCAAGAAAGGACACAGAGCAAAACGTCTGAAAAAGGATAATTTCCCCCGAAGATTCCTTAAGCTTATTTCTGCACGTGCTGATTAAATTGATTTGTGTACCTACCTTGTTTAACTGGATAATTTTTTTTTCGTACTGCTCTGTACGGACAGTGAATGGTTATTCCAGATAGTGTTAAGAAAACGCCAACCTGGCGGTAAATGTGCACGATCGATGTGGGAGCTTTTACTCATAAAACAGTCCTGGGTAAGCGGTGGGTCATCATTCCCAAAGGTGGACGGATGGCAACCTGGTCACTTGTGCAGTTAAGTATCTAGTTCCAATCCATACATAATACAATACATACATACATAATACAATACATACATACATAATACAATACATACATACATAATACAATACATACATATAAAATGCAGTATTTTAATTTAATAATACATAATTTGTTACAAGAGGCTTTAGATTTAAGCAAAGAGAATACTTTTAGGTGAGATTTTAAATAATTACAAAAACTGCAACTGAATTAAACCAGTTTGCTATACTTACTTATAATACTTTTAACACCTCCTTGGGACAGTCTCCCGCGTTTACTAAATATATTTTTAACATTGGTAGGTACCTACTAAAAACATTATTTTTCGGGAGCTTCTTGGGTAAAATGTCTCAAAAGAACATTGTATGTACTTTAAATAAAATTTAGACAATGATTGAAGGGACTAAAACAAAACACAATGATGTGTACGAGCACCTATATGAGGTGGGGTGGGGCGAATCAGAAAAATAAGTGATATAATACACGTGTCTGAGACAAGTAACACATTTTGCAGTGCCCGAAATTATACAAAAAAAAAATCTCTAAAATGAAATTTTTTTTTTTTCTGATCTGTCGTTAAACTGTTAAAGCTCTGTATAATATAAAATAAAATATAGGTACATTGTAATATATTTGTGTGTATTTACTTTTAGATCAAAAATAGTTTCGGATTTGTGGACCGTCGCGGTTATTAAATTCAGTTTCGGGCCAGGGAACCGATCAGAACAGATCGCCCTCTGAAATTTCACATATAAAATACTGATTAATGGAAAATTCCAGTAGTTTAGGAAGCTACGTTGCCTGCATCCAAATCAGATAAGACACGACGTAAACGTACAAAGAACTGACAAACACTTCAAATTTTCAAGTTATCGCGTCATCGCCATGGAAAAATTCTCCGATGTGAGGATGGGCAGGAGCCGCGAGCTGATAATGTATCCGTTTAATGGCGAAATCCAATCCACTCCATCAGCTCGTTCTATTTTCAGGCGATAAATCAGCGGAGCGGGCCTGACAGCGGCCAGTTCCGGTGCCAGCCGGATATGAGTATTGAAAAGAGACTTGATAAATGGTCAACAGGAGACACGGCATTGGTGGAGACGGCCACGCCCCCGGCCCCGCATTGGCTGCGGACCCGAGGTTTAGCTTATCTGGAATTTATAATCTCATCGTCCCGCCGGCCATTCTGGCGAAATTAATATGGCCCGACGCAGGGGAGTTCAACGTGTACGGTACACTAGGTCCTAGCGACCAGGGACTAGAAAAATTTCTCTCCAAGTATTCTGTATAATTTATACGAATATTAGTACCGCGTGATTTATCCATTAATTAGTAAAAACAAAAACAGTCTTTTATTTCACGACATTCACACTATCATGAAAATAACATTATTGTTTTCTAGGAAATTTTATGCGTTTTACTAACTAACTTACCATTACGCAGTATCCCTGCGAGGGTAAGCAGAGAGGATAGAGCGCCACACACATATTCTCCTCTCATTCATCCGTTTCATATGACCAAACCACCTTAGTGACCCTTTCTTAATTTTACTTACTGATATCAGCTTTGCATTCTTTCCTTGTTTCTTCATTCTTTATTCTGCCACACATACGCCCAAGTGATCTCATTTCCACTGCATTCAGTCGTTCCTTTTTTGGCAGCTCCAGGTCTAATATCCATACATCAGTGTCGGTACCGAGACTCCATTACGTACTGCTAGTTTTGCCTCGGTTGACAAGTTCCTATTAGCTATAATTTCATTCAAAGCGCCGTTCACTTTGTTTCCCGCAGTCGCCCTCCGTTTGATATCATTCTCAGTTTTTCCGTTTCTATCGAACATACTTCCCAAATATACAAACTCATCTACTAATTCCAAACATTCAATACCTACAAGTATTTGGCACGGTGTCTCGCTTTCGTCCTTCTCAAATACCATCACTTTCGACTGATGCTTTTTCAACATTAAAAATACTAGACGCTACTGTATAACGCTATGGATTTACTATTAACGCCGTGAGGAGTATTTACACTTGCGAGACTATCAACGTCAAATGATTGTAGGTCGCGAACATTTTGGTCCCCTATTTAACGTGCGCCCCAATGCACCGCATTGGCACAGTTAAGTCACTGATTAGACAAGCAAAAATAGCAATCTTGGAAATATTGACAAACAAACGTATTGACATTTGGAGCGAGTCATTCTACAACATGTAAGCGTACATTTGAATTATATTATCATCGTTATATAATAGTAAATACATTTCTTAAGTTCACATTAGAATCTAATGTAACAATCTTCATTTAGGGCCGGTTGTGTTATCAGTAGTAACTTTTTACTAACGCCCGTAGTTAAAATCCTTTGCAGGCTGTTGATAAATAAAATTTACTACTGTCAAAGCATAGATGGAGATGTCTATAGGCGCGACAAATAATAATGAAATATGCCTTATTTTATGCATTATGTATGGATTTTTTCGCCTATGCATTCGAAATCTGTCACTATGATGGTGAAAGTTTTTCGTATTATGTATTAAACAACGAGATCAACACGGGACGAACTGTCATATTGGATGATTAATTGTATTGTAGTATACTGCAACTTTCCAAGTATCAATGTGTCAGATGACTTTTGGAACAGCTGTGAAAAGTCCGCCATATTTAACTATCGATTCTAGTTTTTACTATCGGATATCGGAAAGTAAAATGAGTTTACTACGGGATGTACTTTCGAGAAGTGAATATTTTTTTACTAACGATCAAACAACCCGTTTTCGTAAAAAAATTTACTTTAGTAACTTTTTTTATTATAGTAATAAGTTACTACTGATTACACAACCGCCCTATGACAGACATTCTGAATAATTACAACTTCACAATAAGAATATGTTCTCCTTAATAATTTTTAAGACTAATTTAATTAAAAAATTAAATAAAATACAATACAAATTAATTTATATTGTGTGACGACATAATGTACACATTCACGTGTTAGAATTGGCAGCATACACTGTTTTATGTTGCTATGCGACATGGATGGATAGATGGATAGACATAATTAAATAATTTGATATATTGAAAGTATTATTAAATCATAACCTAAAAAGTATAATGTCGATTTTGAAAACATTTTTAAAAAACGCGTTACATAAATGACATGTCATAATACCTCTACATAGGACAGGTTTTTTTGGTTCACCCTACCACACTTCGTTAACAGACCATTGTAATCTTATCTCAAATTCAAAAGTTCGTTTTATGAAAAATAAAAACGACAAACATTTATTTTATTCGTAATTCTGTAAACATTCTTAACGCGTCATATTTAACGCATTTTTGTGACACATTTTACCCGGGAAGCCTCCGAAAAAACATGTTTAAAAAAGGGTAATAATTAATGCATCAATGAGAGTGAGTAGGTACTCTCAAAAACACAATAAGAATCCAACGAGAGCTCATTATTCCACGAAGTACTCTATCTGCAGCCGTGGAACGTAAATTCTCTAATTCGTCTGTATTTCGGCACTGCACTCCAGTGGCGAATTTATCATTTTACCGCCCGTAGGCTCTGCATTCTATACTATAAACAGAACCCGTACAGTTGTCAGAGTCGTGCTCATAGAAAATATTTGTATCTAGAACAAATTTTAAAGCTAAATATTAAAGAAAATTAAATGAGTGATATTGAGCGGATTCCAACGGATGAGTAGCATATTTAAAACTCAGTATGAGAACTGTCACTTTGTACATGTGTGTGTGTGTCAGGGGAGTGAGTAAATGAGTGGTGGGGGACAAGCATTATAAGAGTCTCGGGTCTCTTCCATCTCAGCTTCTCCAGAACAACTAGTCTATCTTTGAAGCGTATAATTTATAACTAATGTAATACTTTTTGTAATAAACTTAATATTATTACAAGGACATACTGGGTTCATATTCCAAAGAACGGGACCCAAAGTAATTAGTCAGTAAGCAGAGGATAGAATCCTTAAGTCATCACACTCAGCCATATTTTCAAGAGCGTCTACGACCAGTGAATGGCGACACGCCGCTTACCCAAGACCGTTTGATGAGCGCAAACTCCCATATCAGTCCTACTCTTTCGCTGCTAGGTTGGCATTTTTACGCTACAAGAAAAAGGACAGTAAATTGCTTTTTACTCTGCAAAAAGCCATTCACTGTCCTTTTAGTGCAGATTCTGTCATTATTCATTTAAAGATAAAGAACATTCTCATTGTGTCATATATGCTGTTTCAGGGAAAATTAATATCAAATTTAGTCCATAGATAGCGATAGTGTAGTGGTATTCGAAGTGATTCCACATATTAATATTATAACATAAGGTTGCTTGGACGGAATGGTGAACGTTACATTGTGTAAGTGATCACTTAAGCCAGCCGAAGACAGATCGTAATTACCCATACTTTCATATTTTTCCATTAATAAAAAAATTGTTGGTTTGTTCATATGGAACGGATGAATGAGGAGAGAATGGTAAGAAAGATATATGACCCAAGTGTTGATGGCACCAGAAATAAAGGACGTCCGCGGAAGACCACGTAAACCATATAATGGAGGATGGTTCTGTTAGAAGTCTCAAGAATCGGCAAGCTTGTATGAGAAGATGTATGAATGTGGATGAGACGAGAATTGTGTGTTAGGACAGAGGAGTGTGGCGCTCTATCTTTTAATTTTCATCGATCGTTGAATCGTAATCGTGCACGTGGAGTCCGCGCAAAACACACCCAATACGTATCACAGTAAGAGAAACACTGAATATAGCGGGCGGCGGTCTAGCGGCAGTGTTGTTAACGGTTAACGTCTAGCGGCAGTGTTGTCAACGGTTAACGTCTAGCGACAGTGTTGTCAACCGTCAACGTCTAGCACCAGTATTGCCAACGGTCAACGTCTAGCGGCGGTGTCGCCAAACGAACCGCGGAAGTCGGGATAGCGTAAGTCGGGGTATTACTTTACACAAATCGGCAAAACTGTCAGTGCATACATCTATCAACTGAGACAGATTAAAAGTATTCGGAGGCATCTTCATCTTGAGGCAGCCCGTTTACTCATTGTGGTGTCACGTGTGGACTATTGTAACAGCATCTATGCTGGCCTGCCAATGTTTCAGCTGGATAGATTACAATCTATTCTAAATGCGGCTGTACGGATAATATATGGAGTTTCCAAATTCTCTCATATAACATCCCTTTAACATCAGCTACATTGGCTCCGATTCCCTGAAAGAGTTGAATTTAAATTGTGCTAGTTGATGTACAAGGCGACACTCAACATGGCACCTCTGTATCTTCAAGAATTTTGTATCCCAGATAATTTGAATGGCAGATGTCAAACTCTCAGGTCAGTCTCTACTTCAGCTGCAGAAAAGGTTGTAGAACCGACTAATCGTTGCCAGAAGTCTAAATTTAGTGAACGGGCATTTGGGGTGGCAGGCCCAAAAGCGTGGAACTCTTTGGCCTCCGTCATAAGAAACAGTGCATCAGAGACTTTATTTAAGAAAAAACTAAAAACGCACGCTGGTGTTTTTTATTGGAAGAGAGTCGTATAGAGCAGGAGATCATAAAAGCAAGGAGGAAAATAAAAAGGCTCTATACTACCCGTTACTCCTCCCTATTGAAACAGTCCTGATTAAAAAATGGTTAATATTAAATTATAGCAGGACGTGTCACAACAATATTTTTACTATTTTCAAACTAAGCGAAACGCTTGTGCTATGAAAATATAACTAACTTGATGGCTTCCTGGAACGAGGCCCACCAGATCACTAAGCGAGTACCGTAATCACGTCATTATGATTTGCTGCTTGACGCGACGATCTAACTGGACCGAATTCGAATCTATTCAATCTGCTTATGCTACGAGTATCTATATACCTCTCTCTTGTCGCTTGTTCAATCCTTAACTAATATTCTCGATAAGAATCTACGTGGCATACACCGATTTGTGTGAGTACACGTTAACCCTTTTTACCCTGATGGTACTTTTAAGTACCATCAACTTTATCTAGTCATATCTTACGGCGGTGTCAATTCTCTGATGATACTACTAAATAATAGTCTGCTCGATTATACTGCTAACATTAGTTATTTTTTTGTTAAGCCAATACTGTGGCAAATGTCAGTTGCGCATTGTTACAAGGTTAGATTTGACGCGCTTGTATTCCTTGTGATTATTTTGACCTGATTGCCATATTCTTAAATTTTCAACTATTCTTTTAATGTTTAAGAATATTTATTTCTTATGTATTGTATTATGCTACATTTTTTATTTACATCATATAAGGTCTGACTGTACTTAAAAGTACCTACCATGAATTATAATTAATAATATTTACATACTTAGATTTTTTTTCCGTCACAATTTGCTTTTTTGTGTTTGAAGAGTACCTACTACAAAAAATATAAAGTTGTTAGGGACTTAACTTTAATGATTCGTGGTAGAAAGGATAAAATTATTATTTCGTTTATTTTTTTTAAATGCTATATAAAACTTCCAAATTTCCCACACCGGGCTACAACCTACTCAGACTTGCGTAAGATCCGCCCCTGTTGCAGTCAAAATATATTTTCTCCCTCGCTGTTTTCAGCCGCCAGAAACGGCGAAACGAGAAAATGCGCATTTTTTCCCATTATTCATTAAGATGCGCTTTGGATACGGGGTAAACCGAGTCGGTAAGTACCGGCACAACAACAGCCCGAGTGTGGCAACACCGGCAACCCCGCGAATGGCAACGGCCGGTTTCCATTACACGAGGTCTCATTAAAAACAATCTAATTATTTTTTTCCAATCGTAAAAATTCCCGACTCGGTGGCGCAGTGTTTTAATTTTGACGGGAGTTTTCGCAAAATGGCGTCATCCGACATTTTGTTCCGTGTTCTATCCGACTATGGCGGGAATCGGGAAAGTCTTAAACGTAGTAGAGTTTAAAGAAAATTTGACATTGTGCAGGCAATGCTGAGCGTGCCGTTTTCCTGATTTTTATTTGAAATTTTGTGCACAATGCGTGTACAGCTGCCTAAACAGATTTTCTCATCATTGCCAAAGGGAAGAAGACCTATACTCAGATCTCAAGGGATTTCATCAAAACGTAGACTACGAGATGGGATATATTAGGCAGATGATGACAAGATCGTGTCAGCGAGAACGCGGACACTTCACTTTTCATAAGTCAAATTTTTAAAACAAACACCGTGCTTGGCGTGACTCACACATCATTGTGTTTCGTCCGAGTCCCTTCGCGGGAGAGTGTACTTGATAGTTAGCCCTTTAATGGCTGTCTTCTATCTTCCGTAGATGACACTCGATGATCTGTTTGTTTGTAATATTGTTATATATCTGTATCTAAGAACAAATAAAGATAGCACTTAAAAGGACGCAGGAAGGTCTAAATTAAAATCTCTGTTCGTTTTGCTTATCAAACTAAAATATACATTTCTTTCATTAGTTTTTGTTTTTCTTCTTTTTTTCTTGTGTTTATTAATTATAGATTTCGCGTTTAGCACTGTGTGTGGAACCGATAAAATAAGTTGCAAAAAAGTATGGGCCCCCCCCTCTTCTAGCGCCCCTCTGAAAAAAAAGGACGACTCAGAAAAACATGAAAAAGGTAAATAAAGAGATTGCGAAGTAAGATGAAACTATCAGTGACCTCAAGTAATCGATATAGCGAAGGACAGAGAGCGGTGGAAGAGTGACGTTCCGACCCGATTAGGATAAAGGGATGAAGAAAAAGAAGATATGTCTCTATTCATCCTGATCTTGAACCGGTTGATTGGAGCGTTTAAAGAGGACCGTGTTAACTATTTTACTTAAAAAGAAAATCAAACGACGTTTAACTTTGATGGAATGAGTGCTCTACTTAAAATGTAAGTCTAAAGCTTACTTTGCCTTTTAAAATACGGAAAAGACATAATTGTGTTAATTCAAACCATTCTAACAATAATATCTATAATAATCGTTTCCATGTCCGTAATAGGTTAAATAATCGGGAACGGTATGATACCCCAAACATCCGATGAAAACAACGATGCTACATGATGACGTGTCCGCATAAAGCTTTCTTGCACAAATTAACAAGATGTAGACCGAGAAATAGAAATAGATTCGCCTAGAGACTGCAAATTCAGCAGACTATACCACAACGGCCGATGTCAAGTGATAACTTTCAACTCCAATAAGGCTGCTAAATAAGAAACCATAATCTTTTTCTTCAAGTGCTTGTCCGATTAATAAACGTTAGAAATCATGTTGGCATTTTATTTTCAGTAGCCCGAATTAGTTAACTGTGAACTTCTCGAACCGATGCATTAAATTCTTCAGCCAGTTCAGTCTCCGTCCTCCAGGGCTTCTTCTGCTTGAAATTTTATTTTGAATGATGAGGTTTTTCTATACGTTTCGTAATACATCCAAAATATTACAATTTATGGCTTATTATCGTATTAATAATGCATTTTTCCGCAATCTGCAACCGAATCATCACATCTCAAGTACTTCAAGTTGGTTTAGCATCGTTTCAGTAAGTTTACGATTCCAATTCTTATAAAAGTGCATTTGCAAATTTTAATTTAGGTTATGACTGCACAACGTGCCGTAGAATACAGTTCGGCCTTGTTGAATACGACTTTTAAATACCGTCTTAGTTAAATAAAATAGAACAAAATAGATACTTATTCCTGAATTGGTTATGATTTTATCAAGAAGCGTTAAATCCTGTTATTTTTTTACTGACATTTCTCATATTATCTAAGAAAAGAGCACAGTAGGCGTCCAATTTCCACACTGCCCGTGGCGTCGAAGTGCCGAAGTCGACTCGGTATGTCCCTGTGTAATTTTCGTTCAATGCTCCATTAGAAACGCAATTTATACCGTAAATAATTACAATGAGAATTTTCCGTTTTTTTTTCTGATTGAATGTTTCCTCGGATTAACGGGCAGCAGGGAAGACGATCCCACTTCTGAATATTTCATTTCGCTTAATTGAACACACGAATTATTATTATTCGGTCGTTATTATTTTACGAGAGAAATTATATCGTTAAAAAGGCGAGTTATTAATTTCCAGTAATAGGATCGTTTCGGCGATCGGAGCTCAAAAGTCCCATTAAAATGGTCGGTTTTATTTATCGGAAAAATGATAGGGAATTAACGGGAGACGGTCATTTGTTTTTGTTTCACGAAACATCGGTTTATATAATGTAATATGTATATACTTTAACCCTCAACAGACGAATAATTGATAAACAAATAATAGACCTTGATCGGGCGGAATGGTGAACGTTACATTATGTAAAGTGATCACTGAAGCCAGCCGAAGACAGGTCGTAAGCTCTGTAATTACCCAGCTTTGTCTCTATGAGATATCTGTTATTTGTGCTTTTGTAGGTGAAAATCCAGTAATTGTGTGTTCTTAAATTTTGCGAATAATTGATCATTTATTTTACATTATACTATCTTCTTCTTCTTATATATATCAAATGTATCAAATGGAACCCTGAACTGCATATTTTAATGCCATCATTTATACGATAAAACATTTAAAAGAGTGGAAATTTATATAGCTAAGTACTGGCGGCGTGCATTAGGCACAAACTTAGGTAATGCTGTTACCGACGATGCTAACTATGTGTAAAAATAATATTCTAATTTTGAGAACAATTAAGTATATCGATTTAAATTAAAAATATAAATGTGAAGTCATTACTTCAAAAAAGGAAGTTCTTTTATTGCTGCGTGCCGTACTCTGCTTCCGATTTCGATAAAAATATTTCTCCTTCGGACAACGGATATTTAAAGTGTCTCATTAATAGTACTTAAAAACATATATTTAAATAACTAGCTTTATAAATTACCAAATCCGACAATTATAACAGAAATAAATTTATTTAAACATTTCACTGGCAATAATCTACCCAAAAAAATGTAAACTCACTCGCTTAACAGATTATTAACGAACACCTATACATGCTCGTATCTCTTATCTATATACACACCATACGAAATGACGTTGGAATAAACCATGAAAACAAAACGTTTAGTCTGTTAGCAAATCAAACATGTAGATGAAGTCATTGCGCGCAGTTTCCAAAAAGAATTAATCCCTTTCGAAGACAACAGAATGAGCACAAATTATTTGAAAAATGTAAAAAATTAGCAGATGTAAAGATACCGACAAATATTAACATAGATTATTATGGGGATTGAATAAACTAATTAGATGCGCACGCACTAGCAAATTACCTGACAGCATTGCCATTAGTGGTGATAAAAATGCTACTCTTGACTCACTGGTGTGATTGTGATTGGTATTCGATAATATCAGTGATTGAAAACTGTGACTGTGATCGCAGTTTCATTACAAATACGCGTGCGCCGCGTGATATCACAATACACGAAATAAATAAATGAAAATTTTGAACGTATTTACTTATATTATTCAGACTTCATTTGCGTAAAAAACATAGTCTAACATATATAATTGATAATTTAATATTATCACATAGAGAATGAGGACCCTTAAAAAAGTTTATTTTTCTGGTTAAATGCATAAAACATTTTGGCAGAATCAATTAAATGGTGCTTTATCACAAATTATAACGTTATTCCTTCATGAATATGTCCGTTTCATAAGCACATGCGCCGAATCACGGTTCACAACAAAATACAAGTAAAATAAAAATAATAAATCACGAATCACGATATTCCAGAGATATTCAATCACTGATAGTGAATGTGACTCAAAGATATTCGTGATTGACTCACGGTTCGTGATTTTGAGCTCATCACTAATTACCGTGACTTCGTGCACAAATTAAAAGTTGCTCAAAGAGTAATGGAAATGACGAAGCTTGGAATATCTCTAAGAGATCGAGTACCTAACGTACAAATTCATCAGAGAACCAAAATAAAGAGCTAAAATGTTTGTCAATGAGATGGTGGATGGAATGAAGATCCTGGAGTGGAAGTCTTGCACAGGTAGAACAGATTAAGGGGTGAGGATAGTGAAAAATGGCGATTCTTGGGGATGGCCTGTATCCAGCAGAAAAGAGACAGGGTGGTGATGATTGGAAATTTGTATTATGTATGTACTTTATACAAGATATTTCATACATTAAGTTTTTATTTATTTATTTATTTAGACTCACATAACATGTAAGCATTGTACAGCTAAAAAACAAAAATAGTTTCTTACATTTATTTTACATAGATTTTAAAATGCATTGCCCAACTAGGCAAACCTATTTTGGGGTAAATTGGCAAACACAATCAAATAGAAAACGAAACATACAAGGCAAGTAAACGTGAAAATATGTAATATATGTACATTATGTAAAAGAATGTAAGGACATATAAGGTAAAGGAAAATATGCAAGATCAAAATGCAGTTATAAGATTAATTTCATAATATAAAACAGTGTTGTACTTGTATAATATTATTTAACATAAAATGTTAAACCTATCAGTTTGCGGTTATCACGTCAAACATATTAATTTTTTTGATTTTGCATACCTATTTGTTGATTTTTTAAATAATCCTATCGACTTAGTTTTTCTGTCGGATATTTTTTTTTTTTTTTACAAAATATATGTCTACATATTATGCTCTTGAACAAGGTAATTATCTGATATTTATATTAAACTTTGAGCTTTAAGTTTTAAATATTAATTTTTCGACTTTTTCGGTGAAGTTTGATTCGTCGTCAATGATGTGAAATTAAAAAAAAATGTCGCTATATACAGAGTGGCCCAAAAGAAGTGTGAACATTTCGTAAAATGTGATATAATTACATCAAAATTAGTTTAATATAAGCAATAGCTAAAATAGTTTACTTATTTACCTACATCACGTTTTATTTCGACAATTTACGGTCGCCATCTTTGATTATTAATTTTCACATTGTTTATATTTGTTTTTTTTTTCAAAGTGTTGCCCAGAATGACAAAAATCAAAAATTTGCGAATTGAAAAACGTCGGGGTGTTAGGAAAATGATCAAAGAATTTCAAAACAAAGCCTGGAGTATAGCTAGGTATTACAGCAGGACGGAGCTCCATCTCACACAGCCAGAAATACAATCAACTTTCTTCGTCGTGAGAATGTTAATTTTATCGAACCAGGCATGTGGCCACCGAACATCCCAGATTTAAACCCAGTAGATTATGCAATAAGGGTGTTTTGATTATCACATAATAATTGTTTATCTTTGTACATGAAGTAAAAATATCTCACTTTTATACCAGATGGTGAACATTCTTGATTATTTGTTAGTATGCGTAATTAGTAGATTGACTGCAGAAAGTTTTATAACATGTAAGAACAGAAAACGACTTCTCATCACAGTATTGCTGTTTCTTACTAGTTTTCTTCCGAGACACGATGATCAGATTACAGGATATTTGAGGGTATTATTAGGTTGACGCATAATTAAGCCCATCCCTGGGTTTCCTCATTTGTCCAGGAAAACTGGCTACTTCAACCAATAATGCTGATGCCAAAATTATCTGAAAACGTACACCCTAGAGCAGCTTCATACTCATCCATATCTTGCATATTTTAAAATGCCAATATTATAAGAAGAGTTTAACTATGTTTTCAAATAAATATATGAAAATTATGACGAGAAATCATGGACTCTGAAGGCAAGGGAGAGAAGACGGAAGACCGTTGAGATGTAGTGCTGGAGACACAAAGAACAAACTAAACCTAAGACAGATCCTTTAATTTTATGAGCATCTTGAAAGAAGAGGAAATAGCTTCGAGATGCTTGTTGTGGTGGGCCACGTAGGAAGAGGAAAATCCCAAAAATAGGAAACAGGCTCTGGTGATAGATCTGCTGAATGCCGGGAAAAGTGGAGGAGCACATTCAAGAGAGCGAACTACGTAAAAGTTGCAAAAGAAAATAATGATTTATTAAATTTCATCGCAAACGTCAAATCTCCCTCCGAAACACTTTACAGAACGGTGAAATCAATCTTCCGTCAGTGATGCTACAGGACAAAGTTTCACAATGTGTGTGTGTGTGTGTGTGTGTGTGTGTACTGGATAGGTACCTTGTAACGCTACAGTAGCCGGGTACTTGGCGTGTAACTAACAGAAGAACTACGGATTCTCCCGCTGAAACTTCAGCCCGTAATCAATTTCAGTTAATTTTAATATAACGTGCAGGAGCTGTCTTCCCAGATCACGTTTCAGCTCCACACTTTGGCTCGCCTTCGTTTTCATACTTTTGAATATAAAGCGAGCGCGGAGCTATTGGCTCGTTCCGACGACGTCTAAGGTTAACTTCGTTCAGAATGCTATGAAACTTCCGTCGACTTCGGTGAAATCGTATAAAAATTTACGTCTTAAAAAAAAATTAAAACTGAACACTTAATGGAATGAAAAAGTAATATCTCGCGTACACATCGGTTCACGAGAACCGATTGTTAAAATATTTATCCAATTATTACTTCTTTCAGAAATGGGATTGAAAAATAAGAATTACATTAATTTAATAAACACGGAATGAAGGAACCAATTCTGAACGAACAGTGTGCCATTAGGAATGGAGATGTAAGTATTACAGATGAAAAGGGTTAAGGACGTCCTTCTGCTGTTGAAAATGATGACTTGAAAGTCTTAGTTGAATGAAACAGCTAAAGAGGACTTTATGACATTTTTTATCTTTTCAAACACCTCAATAAATATTAACCGCAAAAAAATTAATAACAGTTTTTAAATCGATAAATTAGTTACCAATTCGTTGGCAAAGATATGTAGAATCAGATGCTTCCTACTTTGTTTAATAATGTTATTTTTTAAAATCGGCCATTATTTTTGGAATAACTAAAAATGCCTGTTCAAGAAAAATATATTGGATCGTTTTTTTAAATATTATTTTCCCGCTATTTGATATTTTTGTCAAAAAATGATATACTATTCGATAGCATTTTTTCTGTGTCGGTGTCGCCGTTTTCCTGTATCTTTTAGTTAATATTAATTTTTGTGCTTAAATAATGGAGTGTCAAGTTGAAAAAAACGACAGTTTTTGACATATACTTCCTTTGGTCTCTAATCAAAGGTTATCCAGGAGCAATCTTGATCAGTCAGATTAATACATTTTTCGGTCGCTCTCCAATCAAATGCATGTCCTCAAAAATAGGCTCTATAACTATTTCGATGCCAGACCAGCCGATTTTTATAGGAAAGGCATCGACATCGGTTGAAAGATGGGATGAAGTCCTGTACAATAACGAATCAATTAAAAAGAAATATTTCATGATAAATAATCGAACAAATCGCAAAGACTTGTTAGACAACCCAATATAAGTTCTTATGCAGAGTAAAGTTGTAGAAATAAAGCACATCTTGGTCTACTAATAATTTTACTTTAGAATTGTTCTAACTAATATCCTCAATTCGTAAGACCATATCGATATCTAAATATTTACAACTTAAATATTTTTTTCGTTAAATTATTTTTTTCTGTATGTCTATTTAATATTAATCAGTATATTTAATTTATATTAAGATACCGTAGAACTATGTTCTGAATAAAACTGCAACTTCACAATAATAATATGTTCTCTTTAAAAAACAAATATGCATTTATGTATATGTATATTATACATATGTCATAATCTAGTGGGTTTAAATCTGGGCTGTTCGGTGGCCACATGCCCGGCTCGATGAAATTAACATTCTCACGATGAAGAAAGTTGATTTAGCTATACTCCAGGCATTGTTTTTCTTTGATCATTTTCCTAGCACCCCAGTGTTTTTCAATTCGCAAATTTTTAATCGTAATACGGTCTTCTGCAGTGATTTTTGTCATTCTGGGCAACAATTTGAAAAAACCAAATATAAACAATGGGAAAATTAATAATCAAAGATGGCAACCGGAAATTGACGAAATAAAACGAAATAAAGGTAAGTAGGTAAATTAGTAAATTATTTAAGCTTGATGATGTAGTTAAACTAATTTTGATGTAATTACGAACATTTTACGAAATGTTCTTTTTTTGAGCCACCCTGTATATATGGATACTAGTATATACTGCAATTTAAGATTTCCGTGTCTTGGTCGCATTTTTTGTAGATGGTTTTAAACTGTGGGAGATTTATTTATTACTTGTACTGTAACTTTTGTGGCAAAGCCTTGACAATGGCACGTGATAAGTGCTAAAATATTGACCTAGGTTTCTTCGAAGAAACCATCTACAAAAAATGCGATCAAAGCCTGAATATACATGTTGAATTTGATTTGTTGATTGATCTCAAGTCTAAAATGAATTGGAAATTGTTTATCTCGATATCAGTCGCTACGACAGTCGCTACGACAGTTTCTACGACTACATCACTGCGAATAGTCCACGGCTGACGGCGCTTACGACGTAACAGTGCCTAATTAATTAAAGCGATATTCGATAGCTCTCATCATTTAGCTCTAGCTTGTATCCAGTAACATGTCAGTCTGGAGTTGTGAAGCTGGAATTCTGCTCCAGACACAAGATACACAGCCAATCTTTAAACTGGAATATAGGGCCGAACTTGGAACTCGCGATAGGGCTTGCACCAGAGGTATTTAAATTAGTGTCGATAATAGAGTTTATATATTAAAGATTGTAATCTAAGATAGTATTTTGTATTCTAAATTTTATTAAGATGTCTCACAGAGAAGAAGCTATTATTTTTATATGAGAAGTATGGAAGTCTCGGGCATTACAGGGCTTACGACCTGTCATCGGCTGGCTTAAGTGATCACTTTACACAATGTAACGTTCACCTATTTACCCACGCTATCACATCTATCAAATTTTTGGAAGTTTATTATTATTAAATTAGTTCCTACAAAGATTTGGACATACTCAAAATATTGTCTAAATTATATGTTCAATGGTATTGGTGTAATTAGCACCCAGGTATTTTCTCGTGCATTGTGATAATTGTGATAACTCTTCGTAATACTGCACCTTCACGATAATGTCATAAATTTGCTGAGATCTACGGTATTTGAAGAGTTTTTCCGGGTGTCTATTCGTACTGGATGACCAGTATTTTAGTCCTATTATTTTTTAGACTTCTGAAGTCTTTTATGACTTCTTCTCATGTCGCCGTGTCAGAAACATCTTGCTGGGGTAGGGTTTGCTGTTTCCCATGTGTTCGCCTTCATCGTCACCTTTCAGCAGGATCGTGAAGTGATCAGGCTACCTTTTGAAAATGTATTTATTATCACTGAGGAATGTTACTTCATTATCTTAGCAACATATGATTTTGGGTTTGATCTCTTTCCGGGAATCATTTCATAAAATTTTCTAATTTCATTTCTGGAGTTTAGTAGTTTCAGTTTTTCGAGATGTTTGTTCTTATATGAAAAAAATAAGGTTTGAAATGACTTGATCTATTATCAAAATAAACACTAGCAGAATATTGTTAAACATAATGGATGCATTAGAATAACCGAAATGTCCTAATTATTCCTGAATCGCGGTGTCACCTCATGATTAAGTTTATAATTTTCTAAAAAAAAAGATTACTCAGTTTTATGTTAGTGTCCATGTTAACAAGGACTGTTAATAAATGAGTAGATGGAAAATAGGATAGTGAGAAAAATTTGCAGGAGAAAAGCAACCGTACTTTAAGAAAGAAGAAACACAATAATCCCGCAGACCAACGATAGTCCTCACAAGTCGTTTAGAAAAACGTTTCGTTATTTTGAAAATAACGTCAATCGTTTACGTTTACGGATGCTGAGTATCGAGACTAACTCTGAGAAGGGTATGCTGGCTAAAATGCGGGGAAGAAGACGGAATAAATGAAGGCAAGTCTCAGAAGGACCTGTACGAGATACTGGACATCCCTGGCTTCATTTCAGTTTGTTGTCCTGATTACATAAATGAAATCAAATTAAAGCGCTCGCAAATATTTAAAAAGATATTACACTTTAAAGTTTCGAATTTTCACTGTACATTTGACATTTAAGGCCATAGAAAATAGATGTTTACCATAGACAAGAGAGAAATAAATTAATACGTTAACCATAGACCATTAAGTTTTTTTACAAAATTGAAATAGAAATGTATATAGAAACTATGGCGGGGAAAAAAATGAAAAAATCGAAGCGATTATAAAGCTGATATTATAAAGTTATTCCAAATTCTGGATGGCAGTTGCGAGTTTGGCGAGCCGATCCTTGTTGGCTTTCGTCAGCTCGGATCCTCTGCGACACTGGCGTGTGCAAGATGTCAAGATGAAGAAGAAATAGTGCTTCAAGAGACAGATGGGTAAGTGAAACATGGATAAATAGAAGAAATGTGTATGTTTATTGCGAATAGCGTGGGTAGTTGTAAAGTTAATTGTAATTAATTAATTGTGCATTCACCCTCCTTTACAGACAAATATAACCCTCATGTAGCGACCCATGGACATTGACCGGTGACGGCGTTCTATCCATGACATGGAAGGATGCCCGGTCAGCCCGAGCTGCACGTGACAACATTTACATTTAGGGCATGGCTGCAGAACGCTTTCTCCAAGCGGAAGAACACAATACGACCATAGAAGGGTCCAAGTTTATTTATTTATTGTGATTACAAAAGATTTGAGAATGTCTAGAAATTATTAGAATGCGATCTATCTAACCAATAACAGGTTCTTCTTCTTCATATTTTCTTGACTTTTATCGGAGTCATTTGGGTTCAATGGTTCGGATATTCCTTCTCCATATCTACCGGTTATGACATGCCGATCGAAGAGTGGAGATTTTTATGCGTTCCCGTAGAAATAGGGTTCCTCTGATACTCCTCCGTACTATTCGAGGTAGTGATAGAGGTGGCGGCATCTCGCTTCTAGTTTACTACCCAAAGTACAAGTCCACTAGTATACCTTCAAGCCATCTCAGCTTCGATCTACCCTTGTAGTAAGTAATGAAAGTTTTCCAGCCAGGGTAGTTTCCAACTAAGATTAATTTAAACATCCTGCCATTATTTATTTGTTATCTATACAAGTGTATCTATTACACACAGTACATTCGAATTAAAACAATTATTACCTTTTCTGCTAATCTAGTCGGAAAAAAAGAAGAGCTCATGTCTCTTTAGTATTTTTGATACGTTCCGTAAGAGTATTTTTGAAACAAAAGTTTCAATACGATGGCCCATTTTCCAATGCCTGCTCTGGTAGATGTGAAGGCTGTAGAGGAATAGGGTGTAACCGGAGCCCCTAGGTAAGGCAACACCCTCTTCGAATACCTAACAAAAAAAAAAACAATGTTCGTTCAATGTAGAGATTTTCCCAAAGATGAATGCTAGTTTGTGAATATATTATAATAGGAGGATTATGGAGTAGGGGAATTTTCTTAAACATCTTATCAAGCCTTCTAGGCTTCTAGTTCTTAATGAACATCTGTTGGCCAATCTAATCTCATTATTAATATTTATTATTATCTTTACCGATAGTAAGAAGATACGTTTGTACGAAAACTCACTATTATGGACCTTGTGCGCAGATAAGATTCATAATAGTGAGATTCGACTCAAATGTGCTTAAAGAACAGATCTATAAATCATCGTATGTGTTTCGCTCTTTGGATAAGAATGACGCATTCATCTTTACTGACTCTCAGAGATCAAAGTCTCATTGAGAGATAACTTTCGTGCATACTTTAAACCAAAGCAAAATCATGAACCCTAAATAAAGTTTTGTGCACTCCCGCAGCAGGTTGGGTAGGTCGAAGCTGAGATGGCTTGGAGGTTTGGTAGCGCATTAACGCTCTGGGGATGATACACTGCAAACTAGAGAGATGTCATTTTTTATTTAGAAGTAGATGGCTACAAACCCTGCAGAAGGCCATGGCCGTTCCAGGCTGGGTCATGATTCATAACCCATCCCGGACCGCGTTACCTGTTATGCTGAGTATACTACAATAAAATACAGTGGTACCTCGGTATACGTCCTTAACCTTTACCATACCATGCTAAAAATACCCCATGCAGCCATGCTGTCAACTCGTGTTACTACAAGAAATTTGAGTTTTGTGAGCACTTTAAATGGGGGAAAAAAATCCTTTTACAAGGTTAAATGACTTTAAAATAGATAAAATAGTTACCATAAATATAATAAAAAATGATAAATATAATATTTCAGTACGTTCATTTTATTCTCAAACGTTATTCTTATAACGCATTCATCAAAAAACCCATCTAACATGATCTTCATTTTCAACTCTCTTCATCTAAATTAAATGTGATCTTTTTAACGTGATACAAATGCTATTTTTATCGCAAATAGCATGCAACGCATCAATTTTATAAAGCATTTAATTAATTTTTTTTATTTTTTATTATGATTCGCTTTGCATAATTGGTTTTCCACCAATCAATTCTAAGCGCAAATGATTTTTTAAGACTTGGTAAAATGTAAGTTTTAAATAGTGCATATTTATAGAAATACGATTTAATTGGCTCGGTAGATCTATGTTACTGCATGGCTAGGGAAGGGTTAATCCATTCCAGATCTTCGGACTTACATCAAATAAATTTTTCTCATACGAAATAAAGGGAAAATGATTCATCCGTTCCCATTAAATAAAATCCTATTGTTATTGGCATATTATACATTGATGGAGTTGTATAAAATATATTAAACTCAGCTTAATACTAAAATATATAAATACAAAATTTTGGCGAAATTCACAGAGTTGTTCACAAACGCGCGTTGTTCGTGGGCAGTCGCGGCAGAAATGCCCCTTCTCCAAAAACCGAATTCAGCCGAATAAGACAGAGGACGTAAGCGCGCACCGTTACACGCACGCGAGTCGTCGCTAAACAAAGGTCGTATACCAAAGCAGACGTGTACCGAGGTACCACTGTACTGAAGTATAATTATTTGAATTCAATGGTTGCACGCTGTACTAAATATACCAATATACGAGTATATACTGGTATACTCAGTTAATTATTATACATATATTATATACATTAAAACTATATCTCACTAAAACATGGTGGGATCACGCGTACGTTACGAAGACGGTGTGAATATTTTATTAACAAATTCGATTTTGACAACAGAAGGTAACGGAGTTTTAAGCCAACAAAAAGTATAATTTTGAGAAAATTTGTAAAAATATTTCAATATGCTCGAGATTTCAAAATCGATCTCTGTTCGTATTACTTATATTTTTTTTATATATCTTTCAATTTGATTATTTTAGTATGTATTAACTAAGCATCGTTTTTAAACAATGCTGTCATATAATATAAAATGTATGTAAATACATGCAAAGTATTTATTTACTAGAACAAATAAATATGATGTTTAATATAGGAGCAGTTAAATATTAGCATACATTTAATAATTCAATAATAATTAATAACGAAAAAAATATGTAACGTTAGTATGTTTTTTAAATTATATTATTTATTACGTAAATTATGTTATTAATTAATCTAGGTTAGAGACATCATATCGGCATTTACTTGCAACACGATCTCTACGCGGGGGCGATTTGTTCCTCGTAATGAGAGGTCTATGAAAAATCTTGTTTCGGCTATTAATATTGTATTTTGTATCGAATATCGAGTAATTAAATTTTAACTAAATATTACCAGAATTTTGTAGGATATCGGGTTTAAAATGTTTTCCATGAAAAAAAAACAACGCAGAGAATGAGGGGATGTGCTAATAAAATAGATTGTCGGCCGTTTCACGAAACTAATAAGGGTTTTTATAAAAGGTAATGTTGTTGTTATTGAGGGTCCAAATTTCGAGTCACTATTCTGGGAACCTTCAGCCGCGAAGGGACGCGGAGTTCCCGGTATTGCAATGACGGACGATATATTCAGGAAGTACCTCTCAGCATTCAAATAAATTGGATTTAAAATTTTCAAGTACGATATTCGATTCAATGTTTACTCGTCAACTCACGCAAAATATTATTATCAGTGTATATGAAAAATACGCATATAAAAATTCCCGGCAGAAAAATATCCTCGTAGTCAAATGCCTACATAGAATACAGATCACATCAGGTTGGCTGGAGGTCAAAATTAAGTAAGAAAGTCTACGTGGTCGGAAAAAGGGCAAATTGAAATACTTGTTAACTAGCAGAAATAAAAAAGATATATTAACGATTAATAAAACTAACTTCTGCAACATACGTTCAATTCTTAAATAAACATACCTACTTTTAAGTATTATATATATATACATAAAGACCTTCTCTGTGATATTTCTTGATTGTTGAACATTATTTGAGCATTGTCTCTTTGACATTTTTCTGAATGGGAAATTTTCTATGTTTTTCAATTAGACTAGAAGTTAAGCTATACACAGTTTCCAAATTTTTTACGATTTTAAAAAGGATTTAAGAATAGACTTTAGAGATTTTAGTGTTTCGACATAGTATGAGTCCCCCCCTGCAACAACACTGTATATCGATTTTTATTAATGTTGATTGATAAATACCGGAGCGTCAGCCCATCTTGGATCAATCATAAATTGTGTGTAATAATACTTTTATTTATTTTATATCGTAGTTTAATTCACCGATCGATACCCAAGAATATGTATAACGTAGATTTGCCCAAAAACGATATACAGTGTTGTTGCAGGGGTGGCCTCGTGTTATGAAATGTTTTTAAAATGAGTTTAAAATTATAATGAATTTTTGTAAGCTGTTTTCGGCAAAATATAGAATTGCCCTTTCGGCGGCCGATGAAAATAATATACCGGCTGCTTTCTGCATAACTGTGTTCAATTTATTATACCCGTATAAGAGATTAGCGCGAGAACTTCTAATCTTAAATATGTAACGCTAGTTCACGACTCGTTTGGCCGTAAACACGTACACTGTGCACGTCTACCCGCGGCTCCCTTTTTATTGACGCTGTCACGGTTCTCAGAAATTTAATTATTATCCGCATTCTCTTTTATTGTTGGTATCTTTTTGTGCGCGGGCAACACCCGACCCCGGCAGCTGTCATCGCAGTTCCTGATTCGGTTATCGGAACGTTCCGTCTCGAACGAGGCGCGTCGCTACGAAAGCGGACACGCACATCAAATTTTTGCGAGCTATTTAATTAAAACGTATAATAATACGAGGTGTGATAATTTAATTCCCGTAATGATCGTGTATCTAGTCTGATGTTATTGTATCGAAAGCTACTGGGAAGGTAGAAGATATCTGCGCGTGCATTTTAGAGAAAATATCGGAGATCGAAATTCAAATCAGTCACAGTGGCCTCACTGAGAGAGAATTTCTAGCAAAAATAAAACAATTAAATTAAATGATAATACCTATTCATCTTTGAGTAGCTTGTTGGTGTAGTGGTCGAGACGTTGGCCTAGTGATCTAGTGGTCGGGGGTTCGCGCCTCGTTCCAGGACACCACCAAGTTAGTCCTATTTTCATAGTACAAGCATTTAGCTTAGTTTGAAAATAGTAAGAATATTGATGTGACATGTATTCCGTGTACGCATCTCTATTTTTTTTTTTAAAAAAAAAAAAAGAAGTTCTTTGTGATTTCTGGATATTTCTAAAATTAAGTACTGTGCTGAAGGGACGAATATTTCCTAATATAATTGAAATCCAACAGAATGAAGACAGTTCCAGGCCCGCTTCCAGAAATAGGAACGCCCTCTAAGAGAGTATTACTGTCAAAGTGTTCAAATATCTGCAAATTTCACCAAAATTGATTTATTTTAAATATTCACCATTGGCAATACATTCGAAATACACGTTCAAAATCTGTCACTTTACTGGCGAAAAACCTTCGGTTCTATGTGCTAATATAAATTCAACAGCAACATTATCATCATCGGACGAACTCTAATCACTAAAATAGTGGGATATTGAATGAAACATTGTCGTATACTGCAACTATCAATGTGACAGATGACTTTTGAAACAGCTGTGGACAGTCCGCCATTTTTAACTAATGATTTACGGTTCTTACCATCCTTGTGTATGTATTTTTGATAGGTAAATATTTTTTACCACCGATCGAACCTATTTTCGCAAAAAAAATTATTACTAAAGTAACATTTTTACTATAGTAAAAATTTTACACTGATACCGGCCCTAAGTCGAAGTAGGGTTGTACGTTGAAGACGACAGTATTCAATAGTGTACAGTTGTACACCTCCACACGTGTATTTTTAACTTAACTTTCGTAATTAACCAGCACTGCTGAGTCATCAATCATTTTCAAAGTTACATCATTATAAACTCGAAGAGACATGGCCGACGTCATTTTCCTACACAAAATAGGCAACTCTAAAGTTGAGTGTCCTGATTTACTCAGACGCATATCCATTCGAGTGCCAGCCGGGTCAACCAGAACTAATCTTACATTTAACCATCCATATTGCAATACCAATGCCAAACAGAACTCATTTTTCTACCGAGCACACTTTATTTAAATTCACACCTAAACGAACTAGACATATTTAATACTCCAGTTACCTCAATTAAATCAAAATTCAATACATAAATTTTAATGGCCTTCACTTTATTTTTATTTTTATCACACAGATTTTATTTGCTATCCAATTTTCCTTTGCCTTTCCCAGGGAATGATGATGAATGGAGTGATAAGGTGTTTCACCTCTTGTCTCCGATATCTCGAGTGCCATAAACTGTGGTGAAGTTTTGGGATCCCGTGAGCGGGTATATGGGGTGGTTTGGTATATATGTTTTATCCCGTTCCCCTGGAATTTTATCTCTCTGTTTGTATTTTTATTTTCAACTTCTTCTCTCACATTTTTCTGTATTATAGTCCTTTTTAAATTTTAAATTGTATTCACTGTATAAAGTATTTTGTATCTTCTGAGAAAACATGTAACTGGTTTAATAATTGTTTAGCTTTAGTTTAGTATAAACTGTATGTTTTCCGAATAAAATAAAACGCTCTACTTCACATTTTATATTTATTTTTAATTTGGATTGTGAAAAACATGCTGACATTATGTAATTTTTTTTGTATTTTGCACTTCTGATTAAATTTTCTGTTATTTTACAAATTATGTTAATGCCTGAATATGTTTTGTATAAGAATAATAATAAATAAATAAATAAATGAAATGGCAGTGGACAGGCGACAGCGCACAGAGGACGCACAATCATTGGACGAATGCAATCATTCAGTGGTACTAGAGCCTCCAATCCGAATATTCGAACCCCGGATATATTCGCCTGTTTTTAAGTATTCGTATTTATATTATATTATAAGATTTTTAATATTTTTCTAAACGAAACAAAGGTTTACGAACACTGGAAGTCATGCAAGCATTCATTCATTCAGGTATACGATTTTTTCTCCAGAAGTACCGCTATCGGCTATATGGAAGTCGGACAATAAAGATGTAAACGTCTTCGTCGGACATCTTTTGCATTTGCCTTTTTTTTAAGTCTTCTGCTTATCTTTAAGGTTTTATGACAACAAGCGCTTATAATACATGTTGATGGAGTCGGTTTTCTATTATTCTTTAGTATTTAGCTTTCATAAATACTTGAGCCGACAAACAAGAAGTTATATACAAAATAATGAAAAAAAAATTTGCACGTGGGGTGTGAGATATGAAGTAATGTAAACATATCTAAAATTTTGTCAGATATCGAGAGAATACTGACTCCTCTTTATCTCCACAAAGAGTTCGAGTTCTGCAAGTTATTAATCACGAATCTTACATTTTTGGAGAAACATTTGAAACATTTCTGTATTTATCATCCGAAGTAAATTACTCCTTTCTTAAAAATTTTTACGAATATATTCGAATATTCGAATATATTATCATTAACTATTCGATATTCGAATATTTGGAATCACGAATATTTTGAGGCTCTAAGTGGTACGCGAGAGGAATCAAGACCTAGATCCGCTGAATGAAGTAAATTACCAAATTCTGCGGAAATCCGCGGCTGTGAATAAAAATGAACAGAGAAAAGTTGGAGATACTCGGGGAGGCCTTCATTCAGCGCGGATAAAAAATGATTAATAATGATAATGATTATCAACGAGGTAGAAATATGCAGGTAATGTGTATCGTTCTTATTTTCCAACAAAAAAGTATATTTTGTCACGCGGTATTCCCTTTTTGTTTAAGCATGTTTTTACATTGTAAATACTTTGATGCCATCGCAGGATTGTTTGTCAGGGTCATTAAACACCTGTTGACAAAATAAATAATAAAAACAATTCAATTTAGAGCACGGGGCGTCCACGGGTTAGTCTGTTTTGTTGTATTATATATCATATTTCCGATTTGTATCGTGTGGGTGGTGTTTGCCCGTGTTACGAAGAACGAAGAACAATAAAATACACCCATTAGTTATAGCGACACTTACATTATTTATTCATCTTATGGAAGGTTCGAGGGAGACGCTGTGCAGGAAGATGACGCATCTCTATTTGTTTTAGCATAAAATAATAATTACTTTACTCTACGTGGTATGTTCTAAAGCAATTATCTGTACAGTTTTTATAAGTTGTTGTATATTGTTAAGGTACAATTAAAAGTTATAAAAATGATATTGGTCTTTATTAGCACAAATAACAAGTTAGTTTCATTCTGTATTCTACCCGCATCAAGCAACCGCTTTGTTATTTTTGGTTTAAAATAGTTAATCACTTTAGACCTTTTAAGATCTAGCGGCAATTTATTAAATATACGCGGTGCACAAAATAAGAAAGATTGTTGATCAAATTTTTGTCACTAAAAAGTATCCTAAGGTTACTCAGACATGGATCAGAACAGATATTACTATCGTCCAAACAGCAGCGATAAAGGAGTGGATCCATAAGGAAGGGGAACTTAGAAGAATAATAAATTTACTGATATCTCTTTTTGAGACAATGACGTCACTCGTGCACGTGTTTGCTAACAGGGGCGTGGCTAGCGTATATTTTCTTATCGGACTGGAATAATTAAAAGGAGGGGGGGGGGGGGAGGGAGAACACATTCGTATTGTGATGTTACAATTTTATCACTTTCTTATAATTCTATTTTACGCGACTTTCCTCCCCAATTTCCTTGGTATTCGTGCATCCGGCATTCGCAAGACGCGTCCAAGCCACTATTTGCGATCTTTCTATATTGTAAAGCAGTGGCTTCATACCGAAAGTCTCAAATCTTTACTGATCTCTTTATAATAGGGTAAACTGGGGGAATATTGCAACATTTTTTTTTAAGCTATTTCTTTTACATATTTTGATATCTTAAGGAAAAAACAAAACGAAGAAGTTAGTTAATTAATCCAATAATACATCCAAAAATATATAAATTTAATGTTTTAAAAAAAGAGGAAAATCCAATACACACGAGAAAAGATGTCAAAAGTAATTTGGCGTTTGTGTTTTATACGAATACAACTTTCATCAAACTTATTTGAACTGATGTACAATAGATTTCGTGCTTGCACATTGTATCCAGTTACATTTTGGCCAATTGCTGCAATGAAATTCACTGCATTTAATAAACCAAACAATTCAATTGCTCCATCTATCCGGCTAATTTGCATCAACTATTGAAGTTTTGTGTCCAATTTTTATGTGCATTTTGTTACATTCGACTCATCTAAGTACGTATCGGACATTATATATTCTGATGAAGCACAAATCAAATACAAAAATATAATAGTACAATATGGTACCCGCTAAACATCTGCGTTGTCAGAATATTGAATAAGTAATCGACGAAAATAATACCGTGTGTTTTGTCCGGCGTCATGTCATATTATAAATATGACACTAAAATATTTTTAAAAACATTTGCACATATTGTTTTGCGACTCGAATGGTGCTATACGTATTATTTCCGGTTTTAATCTCTTTAGGTACTACAAAGCTTCAGATTCCATCAATGAATAGTGCAGACTGAATAAACACCAGTGCCTTATGGTGATTGTATTTAAAAATAAACGGGAACAATGGTTGTGCGGCATATTCCCCAATGAGGCCGTATTCCCCCAGTTTACTGTACTTATAATATGACAATTTGACACTACAGTCCATTAGGGGATTAAGTCGGCAGAATGCTGGGATAGTTCGCAAAAGGTACTAGAATCGATACTCCTTTAAAATCTTAACATTTTTACACAAAACGAACGAGCACGCGGTAAAAGTGTGAAAGGTATTTAAAAAATATAAAAATAGAAATTTTCAAAATTTCATGGTCATGAAGCCTTGAAGCGTCATGGTCCCCTGAAGTATAACATATGAGAAAGGTTCAAGCAAAATTTTACCACGCATACAATATAACGAACAGAAAAAGTCACTTGCTAAACTGCGTGATAACTTTTTCACACTTCAGCAGAACAAAAATTGATCCGTGATTCGTGATCTTTTCACACCAATTTCCTCTATAAATATCACTACATATTTTCAAAATACGAAGTATGTACCTTCAATCTTTGTGTGGGTATACCACAGTCGAACGACGCCCTCGGTGACGGGTACATTAACGGCGGTGCGCGCGATATAGATCGTATTTTATATCGGTTTAAGGGTTGAAAATTTACAACCCAAAGACACACGAGAGACCATCAGCAGAGCAGCCAGGAGAAACGAGACACCGAACAGACAAATCATTGCACAATCTGGAATTGCATACATTATACGTAGCCAATCGAAAACACAGGACAAAATTGACATGAACAAATTTTGATTTAATTATTTTGCCTACATGGTAGTCTATTAGAGGTGTCTGCCTATGATAGGTCCTAGGTATTTCATATGTTCTAGTTCTTGTTGTGTTTCAATGAATGCGATTAATATGTTATGTTATGCTAATTATCAACATAATAACATTCCCTAACACTTCACATTTACTGTCCATATTCTCGTTAACGACCGGAACTTCCCCCCTTTTCTCTGACTAGACTGCAATATCGTATTTAGTTTAATCATCACCTGATGATGAGAGAGACTACAAAGGTGTGTAGTGCAAAATTTAGTTGTGAAAATTGAAACAATCATGTTTTACCACAAATTAATCGCCATGTCAATTAATGATATGTAAGAAACGGACTTCATCTGCCAATATTTACCATTCTCATCCGGAGTTTTCGGACTCTTGGCCTGGGCCTGTGACGTCACGGGCGGACTGGCCCCTCTCCTGTTCAGCAGGGAGCGTCCCCCCCGGGAGTCGTACCCGTACCAACCCAGCAATTCGTTCATCGCCGTCTCCGCGAAATCCTGGAAACAAAAATGTTTAATTATAAAACTGATTAGGAATAATAGTATTTTATGGGCGTATGATTTTTCAATTTACAAAGATGGACGATGTGATCCACCGCGACAACTTGCACCACTTCATTGTCTCCATCAAAATTTTCAAGATTAAATTATAATTGCTCGAAAACCATCAGGGTGAGGTATGTGGGAGAGGTATTGTTCGACGCGTGTGATTTGCTGATTTTCCAGTCGCAATGAGTCACTGGTAGGGAGCACACCGCACGTTCGCGGTTGAGCAATATTTAAATCGCGGTGATTCATCGGTTCGTGCACGCCGCGCTTTTTGTACTCACTTTAATATTCGACGAATGTAAGTGATGAGCCGAGCACGCAACTTATTTGGTGTTGTATTCAAAAGTTTAGACGAGAAGAGAAAATGGTAAACCAAACTCATCCGGGACCATTAACGCCAGCTGCGACGTCAGAACATGTGGCTCAAGTTTGACGTGAAATTATGCGCAATCCGCGTAAATCGATAAGGAAGATTGCAGCCTGTACTGGAATAAAAAAATCAACGGTGCACGTTATTTTGAAAAAGAAACTACAATTTTACCCATACAAACTGCAAATCGTGCAGTTTCTCAACGAAAATGACTATTCTTTACGTGAAACCTTAGCGAGAACGGTGCTGGAACAGCACGAACGCTTGGAAACGTATTTTTTACTGATGAAGCACATTTACAGAACATGAGATGCTGGAGACAACCCAAGGTAACGCCATCAAAAACGTTTGCATTCTCCAAAAACGACAGTGTGATGTGCAATTTCAGCCCGAGGGATAATTGGCCCTTATTATTTTAACCAGCGAGAGACAGTCACCGCTGACGTGTATTGCCGAATGATCGACGAGTTTTTGGTACCGCAACTGCAGCTGTTTCCCGGGTTCAACACAATTTCAGCAAGACGGGGCCTTTCAACAAGACGGGGAGGGAGTTTCAATGCAGAAGATATTTTTCCCAATAAATGAATCAGCACGTACGGAGACATACCCTGGACACCTCGGTCGCCGAACCTTACACCGTGCGACTATTTTGCGGGATTAAGTCTAGAGTTTACAGCGACAATCCTCGAACAATTCAGGTCCTATAAGAAAATATCCACCGTGAAGTTGCTGCCATTGAACCGTCGCTTTGCTCTCGCGTGTTCGTATATTTAAGAGTCAGATTGCAAGAGTCTCTTGAGAGAAATGAACGGCATTTAGACGATATTAACGATAGAATAACATTATAGTTTTTATTTTTATTTAATATTAAACTTGAAAATTTTCCGCTGGACACCATTTATATAATATATGTATAATACTTACGTCATACATTGCGCAATGAAAATATCAACAATACTTTAATAAATCATTTTAATCAAAAGCGGACTTGGAACTTGTCACAAAAAATTTGAATGTGGATCAAATATCATCGAAGAAAAATTATATAATTATTGGATTTATGGTGTAAAAAATAGGCATTGTTTGTTCAATATAAATTGTACCGCTCAGGTAAGTCAGTGATCTACGCAGGCGAGGGGACGCGGTTGCAAGGGTCAAGGATCGAGCACCGGGCATGTCCTTGACCTGTTAAAGGGAATCCTTGGAACTGAACAAAATGGAAGACATTGACTACAAAACGTTCAATGTTTTACTGGACTTGGCGCGATGACGGCAAATATCCATTATGTCGATGTGCTTCGCAATAATCTCTATTTGTTAATAATAAAATAAAATATTTTATTGACTTGTACTGTTTCATGTTTCAGTACGCGATCTTAATGGTACGATTGTTGGATTTGATTCTTCGATTCTACATGTGACAACTAGGATTGTGGAATCGGAGTCGTGTCCTAGTCATCGTGTACATTATAAAGTAAAAATGTAAGTACGAGTATTTCAGAAGTCTGATGCGAGAGCGAATCATCATTTACGCGGTGATTCTTTCACAAAATATATCGTGTTCTCTCGTTCTAGCGCATGTAGGTGAACTGATCGGTGCTGCATTTGAGAACTTTGGTGACGGTGGTACGGGGGGTTTGACGAGGGGAAGTTACTACCTGTGGAATGGCGGGTATACGATCATGTAAGATGTGAAGTGAAATAATAGTTTTTGTATGTTATATTTAACTAGTAAAAACACGACACAAGCTGTTTAAATAGCCGTTGTGTCCGGCTATTTAAACAGCTGTTTTAATCAAGAAAACAAACCTAATCATCACTGCCAACTATCCACAATAAGCTTTCAACACATAGACTTTCATGCACCCATCTTTTCAAAATTGGTTTTTCCATGAGTTTAAATAACAATTTTAATTACAAAAATAGTGTTGGACTAAACAGTTTATATCTAAAGCGCTCTTGAGGTTGTTGTAGAATAAGGTTGTAGAACATGTCAAACATTATCATACTTTTTGAATTTTTTCAAAATGTGCAATACTTTCGGAGATATCTACGTTCAAAGTTGGTCTTGTTCAAAAACGCTCGGATTGTCAATATCCACCGTGTGACGTCACATCTCTCGTACGCACCGGCCAGTACCTACTAGAGTGTCGAGTACCGATTTGTCGACTCGGAAGATGTGACGTCACACGATAAAACGGTTTATAAAACACGCAACTTTGAACAAGATATCTATAAAATTATTTTAGTTTAAGCTTTAGTTTATTACTGAAGATGACGCATTAAGTGTCGAAAACGTTTTAATTTTTAATTAAAGCGTAGTGTGAAGTAAACAAAGTTGTGTTTTATTTTAATAATTAATTAATATTTTCAAAAGTTGACAATTTTGTTAAAAGTTTTTTAAATGTTAATTACCACAAAGTAAATCGGGAAAATTCTGAAATTCTTTCAATTTCGTAAATGAGAATTTTTTTAAAAAATAAAAATAAAGTGACCCCACCGTTGAGTTGTCTCGAATTGTTTTACGAAAATGACGCTATAAAAATGATCCAATGTTATTATTATTTATTAGGTGATTTCAAAACATGACCAGCGCGCACTCTGGGCATGATCACTTGTGAAAATATTCCAGGATATAGATGACCAGCCTCGCGTGCAGCTCGAGAAGTGTGCCGTGCGTGCCGTGCTATCAGTGAGATGTGAATAATGCAACAACCCATTGTTTAAGACCATATTTGTGCCACGAGGTCTCCAGTCTGTTATCGCATTCATTTTCTTTTTGCAAGAGTCACGAAACGTGACGCGGTGATTCTTGGTGAGAAAAAATAAATATAAAAAATTATATGAATTAAATATATTAATTTGAAAGATGTATATATATAAAATCAATTTTGTCGAAACACATTGTTGTTGCGCACACCGGAATTTGAACCTGGATCTCTTTCCAAACCGAGGAAGGTGCATTATCCAACTATGCTACTGCTACGATATTTTTAGCGAAAAAGTTTCGAACCTACATGTTACCTTTTTGATATTAATACATTTAATCGTTCCATTATTCGAATCTCAAATACGTTTGAGTAATCTGATAGCAGACGCCATAAAATATCACAGACCGTCTGTTCTGAATAATTACAACTTCACAATAGAAATGTGTTCTCCTAAAATTATTTCAATATTATTATTTGAAGACAGAGAGCTTTTCATTATCCACGTACACACTAGGTACGCCTTGGGGCCGGTTATGTGGTCGGTAAATTTTAACCATGGTAACTGTGATAACTTTTGAATTACCACCAGATTTCCTTGGGGTTCTGACCTCTGCTTACTGTCTAATAATACTTGGGTTCCAATTCCTTGTAATATAAAACTCAGTATGTCCGAGTAACAATATTAAGTTTATTAATTATAAATTTTGGTCTTTAGAAGAAGCTGTGATGATGCTGTTCCCCCAGAGACGCCCTCTCTTATAAGATTCGTCCCCCCCAACTCGCTTACTCACTTTCATAACACACACACACACACATACATGTACAAAGTGACAGTTCTCACAGTAACTTTTTACCATCGCCCGAGATAAAAAACCGTTTGCGAGTTCTTCGTACATCAAATGTACTACTGTCAAAGCATCGATAGGAAATCTCGCCGCACAGTGTGGCAAGACGAATAATCATGAAACATGATTTATTTTACGCCTTATCTGTGGCTTTATACAGCCCCGCGTTCGAAATCTATCACTCTGCTGGCGAAATTTTTTCTGTCTATGTGTTAATGTGTATTAAACAAGGAGATCATTATCGTGTACTGCAACTTTCTAAGTATCAATGTGACTGACGACTTTTCAAACAGCTGTGAAGAGTCCGCCATATTTAACCAAACGATTTTCGGTTTTTATCATCCGATATTCGAGAGATAAATTATTTCACCGTTGCATTTTCACCAAACAAATAAACGAATGATACCATGTGGCATCCGTGTGTTTAGGACTTCATTTCAAAATATTTTAGGTTCGGTACCTGACAATGTGTATTGTTTATTTCACTGAAACGCTGAAATTGACTCCCAAAATATAAAATTCATTTTAGACGGTTAACACTTTTCCGGGCGGCAGGTTAAATAAGTGTAGAAAACAACTAATCGCATTATTCTGGCTGGGGTTCCAAAAGCTGCTTAGAAAAGCGCCCCGCGCTCGCTGCCCGCCCTGGGTAGGTGTCGCGTGGATAGATGAGCGGCGGGGGGAGGGGGTGGGGGAGAGGGAGCTGGGCAGACCGGTATCGTGTTATCAAAAGGAGTCGGCTCGGGTGACGCCGAACCGTCCCGTATACAAAATCAAACGAATCCCGCGACAGGGGTGCCAGATGGCAGATTAATTTTTATAAAATCGATATGTAAATCTGGTTAGACTTAATATTTTTAATGGGTGTCGTACTGTGGAAATCTACTATGTTATATTTGTTGTTACATCAGATGCAGTGGCGTGGCGACCGCCTGGGCAGCCGCCCGGAGTACAAGTTCAACAATAGCACAGTTACAACGTAAACAAATAATAAATAAAACTAATATTAGATATCTCATAGATACAAAGCTATTTTTTATTATATTTAATGGAAAATATATGGAAGTGTGGGGTAATTACTAACCGAGTCCACATACTAACGTATATACAACTTTCCAAAATTTTATAAATGTGGAGATCGAGGGGTGAGAATTGGTGAACGTTATATATATATATATATTATAAAGTAATCACTTAAGCCAGCTGAAGACAGGTCGTAAGCCCTGTACTTCCATATATTTTTCATTAAATATAATAAAAAATAGCTTTGCCTCTATGAGATATCTGATATTTGTTTAATAAGAGTGCCTTTGTAGATTAAAATCCAGTAATTGTGTGTTCTTGGATATATTCAAATATTTATAAAATAATGAATATCTCATAGATTATTAATGGAAAAATATAAAAGTATGGGTAATTACAGAGCTTACGACCTGTCGTCGGCTGGCTTCAGTGATCACTTTATACAATGTAACGTTCACCATTCCACCCGATCAACCTCCATATCATCAAATTTTTGAAAGTTGTATATATGTTAAAATGTGGAATCACTTCGAATACCACTACACTATCGCCATCTATGAACTAAAATTTTAGTATTAATTTTTCCCTGAAACAGCATATATGTCACAATGAGAATCTAATTATTTTTTAAGCTCTGTAATTACCCATACTTTCACATTTTTGAATTAATAAAAAAATTAGCTTCGTCTCTATGAGATATCTACTATTTGTTTAATAACAGTGCCTCTGTAGGTGAAAATCCAGTAATTGTGTGTTCTTGGACATATTCTAATATTGCTAATTATGAAATAGATCTAAAAATCTTAATTACGAATGAATAAATAAGAATAAACATTAATATAAAATAATTTCACCTATATTTGTTCCTTACTTACTGTGTTTTAACACACACAAAATAATAAGAATTATTGCACGAACGCTGCAATAAATTCTACCACAGCAAGCCCTATCTTTAGCAATGAACGAAATATGCTTGCAATTATTCGACAATATTACACGTCAAAGAGTCCCACAGCTATAAGGGCAACCCAGGACCGGGAATTGTGGAGGTGTATTACGCGCCAAGTCTCACCTGATTCAGATAACTATATACAGGTTAAATCTCATTATAACGAAATTCAGATGACCAAAAGTATTGCTTATAAGCATAGATGCCGCAAGAATTCAAGATACGGAAGGAACAGGCATTCACAATAATCCAGATTCTGCAGACATCTCTAAAATGTGGACTGTATTATAATTCGCTATTTGGTTTCAGGTTCCTTTAGACGACGACGAGTTCCGTCACTGTATAGACGCGAAGTCTCTAATTAGTATAATATTGTAATCCTTAGGTAAACGTATACCGCACTCGTTCAAGGTCGCTAATCGACTGATCGGTGGCGTGCGGGAGGGGAAGGGAATGAGGAAGAATGCACAGTGCATTACTTTCGTTCAAAGTAAATATATTTATATGTCCCAAACAGAAATAATTATTTTGTTATACTGAAACTTTGTAATAGTGGATATGAGGAAAAACATTGTTACGGTGCCTTGGGGCCATAGGGGTCGCCACCGATCTAGCTCAATCTGAGTCCCCAAGTGTGTGTGTGTGTGCTCTGGTGTCGCCAGATACCTCCGATGGGATGATCATTCATTCAAAGGCATTCTGCTGCAACACATTACACATTTATTCACAGAGCACAATTAATCCCGGTATTGGATGCACAAAAAATGTTATTTAGATCTTTGTTCTTCAGGTCAACTTTCCTCTGAGTCATTTTTATTTATTTCTTCTATTTACTTAGTATGTCTATTGCTAACATTAGCCAACGCGACTGCAGCTGGGGACCCGGGCCGCCACACGCCCGCGCCAGGATTCATCTCTTGCTCCAGGAGATAGACGGAACACCATGTCGTCTCAACCTTGTCCACATCGCCCATCCATCGACCATCTGAGTGTTTAATAACCTAATCTAACTTAGGGCCCGTTGTTTGATCAGTGGTAAATTTTACTGCCCCTTTACTTGACGTGACTTAAAAGAATATAAGCTACGTAATGGTAAATCACTACTTACGCTTTATATAGAATATAAACTTTGAAGCTCTTAAGCTATCTGGCATAAGAAACAGTGCATCAGAGACATTATTTAAGATGATACTAAAAACGCACCCTTTCAAAAAGTCATTATGTACCATAAGTTCAAATAAGATTTTTTATTTTAAATACAAAGATATTGTACCATTAGTACATTTTTAGACTTACCGATTTAAAAAATATGAATTTTAACCACCAAGTTAATATTGTTAATTTTAAAAGTAAAAAAATATTCTTTAAAGCGGTTTTCATCTCATTAGATCTACTCCCTCATTAAGATCATGAGGATTGCGACCTCTGGGTTGTGACCTGTGACCCGTTTCAAGAGTCATCTATTAACTACAATGTCTCTGGTCAACAGTGCACGAACTTATACTCGAAGAAAATATTGGTCAGGCCTATGCAGAAACTTTCTTCCTGCCGCGTACTCTTATTAGAAAAATTCGTCCCTGTAGAGTAGCTCCTAACTTTGAAAATAGCCAGAAATCACAGGGTGAACAAACAGGTCGATGTAAATGGATAATCGGTTTTTTGGTCAGAAAGACTCTCGCAATGTACCTGTTCAAATTTTGCAGCTATCCAACCGGTATGTAGGATATGACTGCAAATAACTTTTTTTTTAAAGGTGAAGTAGATTGAAGTTTTGAGGCTTCTAGCTGTGTTTTACGTTCCCTTTATAGATATGACTTATAGAGCGGGGATAACGTTAAGGGTCAAGACCAAGCTGACTATTTAAATCTGTGCACGGGCACACTATGTACAATACATACAAAATAAGAAGTGAAGAATATCTGTAGCTAATCTGCGGTCGATCCCATTCTCTGGTCAGGGAACCAGACTTCCATGAGAGCGCCGCTTGCTCTAGAGAGTTGGCGCTGAGTGCTGAGCTTCATCCGCAGCTTTACACCAGCAACTCGATCTCTCAGAAGTGGAACAAATCCATACACACGGTCTTCGGCAAACATTGTAGATGCGCTACAATAACGCGCCAATCCGAACAGTATTCTGTATGAGCTGTAGTACTGAATTCGGAGACGGTTGTATTTCGACTAAATTCGCATGTATACATGGTGGTAAGAACGATTTAAACAGGTTCCTCTTCACCTCCTTACTGTATCGATAGAAACGCCGTGACAGCATATTCGCACGAACACTTAACTGTCTCCTCTATCGTTCAATGTCGTCGTCTTATCCATCTTCATTGTAGATATAGCTAAGATTTTTGGCCTTTTTTGAACGCTAAATCTCGTTGATATCTAATAAAGAAGCCTCCTATTTCTACGTATAGTAGGATTTCAATTAAGATGGCCTGGACACGTCATGCAAATGCCAGAAGAATGTTGTAATTTCTTGGTAATTCTGGAGGGAACGCGGCCACTGGCTTGTCCCAGATAATATTAGAATAAACAGCAAAACAGACTGTGCCTTGTAAACAGTGTAAGGTTACCCACCACACCATTTTATGAGTAAAAGCTTCCATATTGGTCCTACTCATATATATCTTTCTAATTAATACATTTAATTAGTATTTCAAATATCACAGACCTATGTTTTTAAAAATTACAACTTCACAATAATAATGTGTTCTCCTTAATGAATGTGATATTGTTTAGCAAATTAATACCTGAGTTGAAATTAATTTTATTTCTAAACTTTCAAAATTATTCCTTTTATTTCCTTTACGCGTGATGAAACGTAGAATGTCGATGAAAGTTACCGTTTCTCTCGAAACTCGAGTAGTGCAAATAAACTCAAGTAGAGTTATAACATTGTTTTATTTAACATTATATCCGTCCAATCGGAATTATAAATCAAAAAAACTAGAGAAACTTTCGGCAAGGGAAGCAAGGAACGGTAGAGTGGATGGTCCTCACACTACTCCAAACCACCAGATTGCTTCAAGATCTCCCACCGAGATCACCCCACGTGTAAATAGTACCTTGTTGAAGCTTCGGTCCCCTGTATCTAGGATAAGGCGTTAAAAAAGATCAAAACGATTTTTGTTATAAATAATTGGCGCCACTCGCCCCGGACCGGCCCTGGAGCTGGCCGCACGTGGGTACCCAGTACCACCCGGCACCCATCAAGTAAGGGTCTCACATTTCCTAGAGAGACAAATAAAGTATAAAAACTATCACTAATTAATCAGCATACCTGCCTTAATGCTCGGTCATCGGTTTACACAAATATTAACCATGCCGCGCGGTATCTTGGCCGGGGTGGAGCCCGATTAAGCTGAAGGGGATATATGCCACTAATGGGTATGAATTGTATAATCGTATCCATCATATCTCGTAAGACTATTGTTGTGCAATCTCCGGGTCGCACGTCCCATGGAACGTGGAAGGAGAAGGGAATTTTTATCGAAGGGATTTAGAAGGAATCCTCACCTTACCTCAACTTTGACGTCTTCGACATCATTTCAATCGCCACTGAAATCACACACACCGTGCACGAGGATGGTCGACGATCTTTGCTCCGAAATGAAGACGATGATTTCACAATTCACCCATGGCACACACAAACAACAGACAACATGATCAATCGCAAGATCAAAAAAACAGTGCTCCACCGCATTGGAGATGATGGTCCACATCGCGAATAGTATCGACGTTGTCGAGAACAAACAGTAATCCAATATTGATCCAGTGACACCTCGACAGCACCAAGCTCCAATTCACACAAAATCTCAACACGTGTCTATCTAGATCTCACTACCGTGTACACGTGTTGTCAACTAAATCTCTTAGATCATTATCCAATGTCCAAAATGACCAAAATCTAAACAAATCGCTCCATACGAAAAAACATAAAAGTGCTTCTTGTTAATTCTTTGGTGCAGCTCTATAGCTACAGAATAGCTTTGAACACAGTTGAAACTTGGACCCTGTGAAGGAACGAACTAAACCTTGTGTTTACGCATGTTCTTATTCCTTCGACTGGCACCCCTGGTTTTTGTCTTGTTGGTATGATTGGTTTATGTAGTGTGAAGATCGCCGCTTTCTGCGACCAGTGAATCGCTGTCAAAACCACGGTCGGAACGGTTAGTTGTCCGCAACATGCAGGAAAATAAGTATGGCTGTATCATTGCCACTATTGGGTACGTTGCTAGAAAAGATGGCGACAGTCTGGAAATATTAGAGATTACTGGGAATGTATAAAAAGGAAGAAAGAGACATCGATCTCCGACGAGATGGACAGACAGTCCGAAAACTGACTGGAATCACTGCAATAATGTAAAATAGGGGCCAGTACTGTAGCAGCAAATCAGAGGACTACAATAGTAAGTCATGAGCACATCGAGTCTCCACGGACTACCACATCAACCGCTCTCTGAAAAATTAGCAGGTTGGCAAAGTCTATGATGATTTGGAGGAGTTGATGGATGATGTTAAATGGTGGATTGCCTCAAAAAACCAGTGCATCTTCGCCTTCTAATCAAATGAGAAGCAGTAATTGACGTTGATGGTGACTACGCTACCAAACGATAATTGTACATAATACGTTTTAATTTATTTTCGTTTTTGGTCATGTTACAACATAATTTTTTAAAAACAGCGAATAATATACATTAACCTAATAAAAAATTGAATGGGTACCTCATCCAGTTCATTCCTCATCGGCACCATACTTTGAAAATATTGTATAATTATCGATCATGCAGACAATGGCTGACATCTCTGTAACGTTTAGCAAAGTGCGTCATAACCAAGACGCAATACTAGATAATAATTACGACACACTGGTCGCACGAATTCCACTTTCTCTCCGATTTCGGACCAGTCAGCAGCTTTTGTTACTCACTTCGTTCCATCAAAAACAGTTTATCAGTATTTTCGTTACTGCCTGATATCATCTCACACATTACCAAGGCACGTTCAGCGATATATGTACCTACACGAATACAGAGTGCTAAATCGACTTGGAGGCGGATTACCACTCCTATCTCATCCCTCTGATATTATCATATATACGTTGCATACCTCCATATCTTCATTCCATACAAGGTTCCACTAGCCTCTATCTGAACAAAACATTTACTTTTGACGATTTAAAGCGTGGTACGTAAGAAATAGAATAACATTATAAACTAATCGCCCCCTCGGCAAAAGGGTTCACCGAAGATGAGCTCACAAAGAAGTGATGTTTTAATAATATTCAGTACACGGTGTCCCTCCCCTTTGTCACCGGACACTCACGGGGGTGCTCGTTAGCCGCCGGACACAGTGTTCACTTTTGGACCATACTGTATTTCACACACTACGGACTGGAAGGGTTGTTAATATGCGTTTGAAACTCTATAAGATTTTCCTATACTAGACTAAATGCCTGCTTGTATCACATATTCACAGGCCAGTACTCGGGGATGGCAAAACAGATAACCACCCAAGAGCGACAAATTGACACAATTCAATACTAACCTCGGAACACCATTGTATCATCTGAGTAGTCGGATGGTATGTGTTCTCTGTATTATTTTATGAAGTGAAGGTACTGATGCTTACCGAAGAAATGATAAGGCGTCTTGAAGTATTTGAGATGTGGATCTATATACTATAAGCTGGATGGATAGTGGATTGACGACAAATTTTCCAATCTTTATGTTACACTTTTAAAATTAATACGTCTATCGTTCTATAATTTGAAAGTCATCTATTTTGTTTTTGCGGAATCTTAAATACCTTTGAGTAAATCGATGGCAGATGCCAGAATTAGCAATTCATTTTTATTAAATTTTGGACACATTGATACAACTTATATTATTTCAAGGAGAACACATTCTTATTGTGAAGTTGTAATTATTCAGAACATTAGAAAATTTGTCATCAATGCACTGTGTTGGTATAGCATAATCGGTTAATGCATGTTCCCCGATAGTAACAACAATATTTTTCGATAAAATAGATTTTATATGTATATCTTTCTAATTAATATATTTCATTTGTATTTGGATGGACTGAGTGACGAATGAAGATTTATGGTTCGGGTGAATAAAGATAAAGCAAGTATTTAACCTTTACCATACCATGATATAAAATACGCAGCCATGCTGTCAACTTGTGTTACCGTACATAACAGTTAGAAAATATATTTTTATTAGCTTAAATGGCTTTAATGGCACGAATTTATTGTAAATACTGAGCGTTCAAATTTGAAAAAATGATTAATAATATAATTTAGAGCATTCGTTAAATCCTATACAATGTTTCCTTCCTTCTTATCTCTCTTCATTTAATTAGTGAGAAAGAGATAATTATATTTGTATGCTTGTTGTTCTTTTCACTGGGAAAATTTCATATCACAAACGGTATTTTTTACCAACGTATTAATTTTACAAAAGAGTAAATGTAAAAAATAATTGTTTTTGTACGATTCCCTTTTCATAATTGGTTTTTCACTAGTCATTCCTAAGCGCTAATATTTTCTTCAGAATTATCTAAGATATGAATTTTATGTTGCACGTATTTACCGAAATATTACAGGTTTGATTATGATGGTAGACTTGTGTTACTGCATGGTTTGGGAAGGGTTAAAACAATAAAAATCAGAATACTTCAATATCTAAGACATGTAATGAGAAGGGAAATATTGTTGGGCTCCGGTAGAAGGAAATATCGTCTATTGTAGACTTTTTTCGGGCCGCAGTAAACAGTTATGATAACCAATAAGGTACGAGAAGAGGAAGAAGATATATTGATCAAAATTAACTTATTGTATCAAAATTCTAACGATAATTTTCTCTTTTAAATTCTTCTCTAATGATTTTTCAATGAGACTTTGATCTCTGAGTCAAGGTACATGTGTTCTGGGGTAGTGATAGTAAACCGCTATTGTGACTACGATTGGTAACTAAGATTTGACTGTTGGCGATTTGGTTTCACTAGAAATAATTAGTACTAGTGATTACGAATAATCAGTTACCAACCGTGGTTACAATCGAACGCGATCGCAATCACAATAGCGATTTAACCGTCACTAGTTCTGCGTGCGTCATGCGCTGTTAATCCTTTATCAGCTGCGACAGAGTCCAGGGACAGCTGTAAAATTCTTAGAATAATCTTCAATACAATACTATCTTCGATCTCTTTTGTGGGAAAATAAGACAGTGGCGTGCACTAGGCATGGACTCAGGATATGCTGCTGATGACAATGCTGTAAAAGAACTGTCGTGGACTGTATTACCACTAGATAATGTTTTATCTAAACTGGAGAAGAAATTGAATATTTCAAAAGTATTTTGTTGTAAAGATAATACTATGAAAACTATTTTCTGTTCTTAAAATTAAAAAGTCTCCAAGCGATCCCCATTTTTCCGTTTCGACAGTTATCACTGGAAGTATGCACTGATGGACGTAGTGGTTGATCATTTTGAGAGATTTTAAAAATCACAATGGATGGATATAAATAAAACAATGTTATAACTCTACTTGAGTTTATTAGCACTACTCAAATTTCGAGAGAAACAGTAACTCTCATCGACAGGTGAAGTATTAAACTGACTACACACAAATATAGGAGACAAGACTTAAGTGGTAGTCATACAAGTAATTAGGTACTGACAGATGGAGCGGGAGGGGGGCGGAGTTACTGGTGGACGGGGGAGGGGTGGAAGTAACGGGAATATTGAGAAGAGAGGAGATGAGTTAGAAAATGTAATATTGTTTAACAAATTAATACCCGAGTTCATATTCCTTTTTATTTCTAAACTTTCAAAATTATTAATTTTAATACCTTTACGCGTGACGGGATGGAGAAGTTTAATGGTACATGAATGAAAGGAATGATTATTATCCATGATGTGATTCGCGAATTCGGAAAGGTTGTTACTAGTTAGATAACGACGATGCTCTTTTAATCTAATGTTGTTGTTCCGAATTCGTAAAATACACTTTTGGCGCGTCTTTCAAATCAGCCGCAATCGTTGTTATTGACACAATTCCGGATCCAAATTACTATTCATACATTTCCTCATGCTCGTCTTGTCAGTGTGAATTGTGACCTTGACGTCAGCAGAAGTCAACTTGACCGATATTTGTTCGATCTCGACATCGCGATAGCATTCGCGGTGTGGACATTTCAGCTTTAGTGCACCAGCACTGTATTTTGTGACATTGTGTTTTGATCACGTATTGTTTGTGTTTATGTGCCATGGGTGAACTTGTGATATCGCCGTATTTAATTGGGATCGGAGATCGGCTCATCCGCGTGTCATTGTGTGATCTCGGCGGCGACTGCGGGGATTAAAGGCGTCATATACAAGGCAAGGCGAACAGTCCTTCCGAATCCCGATTCCCGAGATCACTGTTTCTTTGACTAGAACCCTTATCCCCTCACCGAACCTCGTGTACCAAGGTTTCACTACTTCCTTCCCATACCTTGCGGTGATTCCGATTTACGACCGGAATTGTCGTATTCCATTCCGCGGGACGCGACCCGAAGATTTGCGCAATTCGTTCATTTAGATTCGATCGATCCAGATTTTGTTATTAGTTATTATTTCTAGAGATTTGTTTACTAATACAATCTTCGAACGAAATTTCGTAAACCCCGCTTTTTTCTAAGTTGTCAATTTTTGCCCTTGAATTGAGAAATAATGCGCCTAAGTTTGTAAGTTGCAGAAATTGTGGTTCTGATTATTTTTTTGATTATTTTTTGATGATTTTCTGAAGTGCACGCCCCTGCAATAAGGTATTCATCGTGTTATCCATTTAGGTGATGTCTAGGATGCCGAGTATCGCTCTGATAGAAGATCATTATTAGAAAACGTTGATTCATAATGGTTTAGCGACTTAACCAGGCAGGTGGGCTACGTTAATATACAATCTATAATAATTTTACACTTCTCCATCTTTTATTTGTGACATGCTATACTTTATTGGACTGTAGTGTCATATTCCAGTACAACAAAAACGACCAAAGTAGCGAACATATCGAACGTTTTTTTTAAAATTCTAGGTTAAGATTACTTGAACCTCTTTTATATATTCAATGACAGTGTCTAAATATATATTCAATTTAAAATAAAGTGTTCATTGCCTTTATTACGAATAAGAAAAAACATACATTAGCGAAATCGTACAAATTTTTACGACTGGTGAGTGCGGCTACAGAAATATGGTAAGTGCGACCATGCAAATAATAATGCGACGCTGACAGATTATAATATTTACGTTTGCTCAATAATTATTTATGTAAACATGATCTCAGATTTACAAGAATGTCTTTAAGTAGAATAAGTTGATACGTAAGAACACCGTTTGTACAATTATTTCAGAGAGGGCAATGCAGAAAGCACTAGCAGAAAAGCAATTGGCGATAGTTGATACTAATAATTGCTGCTAGTAATAATGATTCTGATACTAATATATTTATATAGATACTATAATATATGTATCCACTATGTAAACAATCTTTGTATTAAATTTTATTTATTAAAGAGAACACATTCTTATTATGAAGATGTAATTATTCAGTAAATAGGTCTGTGATATTTTTTTAAAATACAAATATACAGATATACATATAAAATCAATTTACCGAAAAATATTTTCGTTGTTACCGGGATTCGAACCTGGATCTGTTCCTGTCCGGGAAACATGCATTAACCGACTATGCTACATCGACACAGTGCATTGATGACAAATTTTCGAACCTATATGTTACACTTTTCAAATTGATACATCTACCGTTCCATTATTTGAAAGCATCTATTTTGTTTTTACGAAATCTCAAATACCTTTGAGTAATCCGATACGATATGCCAGAATTAATAATACATTTTTTAATATTAAATTACAATATTAAATTTTGGACACATTCATAGGTCTGTGATATTTTTTTAAATTTTTCAATTCATTTCCAATGAATATTAATATTTATTTTTGCAAATCTATTATAAAATACCGTAACAGATACAATGTATACAGATACGATGGATACGAAAGGCAATACATATCGTAATAGATGATTCATATTTACGATTTAACAGTGCATTAAAATAAAAACATTGTTCCATATAACGATTTATTTGTGCATTACAATAATGATAAGGAACCCACACCGCGGTTTGACATTACAAAGGGAGTCCAGCAGGGTTGTGTACTGTCTCCATGGCTGATCAACTTGTATGTGGATAAATGTGTGAAAGAACTGAAATATATTAATGTAGGAGCAAAAATGGGCGATTTGAATGTATGCTGTTTATTATACGCCGAATGGGGAATAATAAACAAGAATTACCGAGACTAGTGAGTAGAATGTACGATGTATACAAGGAAAGCGACCTTATTATGAATGTCAAAAAGTCGAAAGTGATGGTATTCGAGAAGGAGGAAAGCAAGACACCGCGCTAAATACTTGTAGATGATGAATGTTTGGCACAAGTAGATGAGTTTGTGTATTTGGGAAGTATGTTTGATAGAAACGGAAAGACAGAGAAAGATGTGAAAGGAGGGTGAATGCAGGGAATAAAGTGAACGGCGCTTTGAATGAAATTATAGCTAATGAGAACTTGTCAACTGAACCAGGACTAGCGGTTCTCAATGGAGTCGCACTACCGACACTGATGTATAGAAATGAGCCCTGGAGCTGACAGAACAGAAACGAAAGTAGACTAAATGCAGTGGAAATCACAGTGAAAATGCAGAAATAAGGAAATAATGTAAAACTGATCTTAGTGTAGTGGGTAAGATTAAAAAAGGATCACTCAGGTGGTGTGGTCATATAGAACGGATGAATGAGGAATGAACAGTAAGAAAGATATATGACCCAAGTGTTGACGGCGCCAGAAGTAGAGGTCGTCCGCGGAAGACTTGGCACGATCAGGTAAACTAGATGGTCCTGTTAGAAGCCTTAATAATCGTCGAATTTTTATGAGAAAATGTACGAATGTGGATGAGCCGAGAATTGTGTCAGAACAGAAGAGTGTGGTGCTCTATCCTCTCTGCCTACCTCCACGTGATGGTAAGTAAGTAAGCAATAATAAAAAATGAACATTGATAAATTTTATTATTTTTTTGCACAAATAATTCGTTCTGAGGAACAAAGTATTCCCGTTCACATCTAACTTGTTAAACTTCACTTCTTCAAGAGTGGATTGCATTAATACCAAAGAGAAGAACCGAGGTAGGCGACAATAAAGCTCGCTGCAGGTGACGGCTTGCGCGACCCTCGGAAGCCCGGCCGGGGGAGGTTCCGCAGCCGCAGCCGCAGCTACAGGGTGCCGCGTGTACCGGGTGGCGCGCCAGGTCACGCGAGACTCTCGGCCACCCGACACCGCGGGCCGGATCAATCCATTAGCGCTGTTTGTCGGCTTATTAGAGCCGGGCGCTGGTCGGGCGGCGGCTCTTCTTACGATCGCACACACATCCGCGACGACAATTAATGTTTCTTGTGTTCTTCTACTTTGTGTACAGAGCAGAACAACCAAACTTAACATAATTTTTGTTCTGTGATACACCTCGCTAACGCGAATTCAATCTGCGCGAAAATCAATTAACGCGCTCTAGCAAAATTGTACTAATTAAGCGGGAGATTAATCAGTTAACACGGTTAAGAGCTAAGCAGCAAATTGAAATTGAACAAATTAAAAATCCACATGTAAAGACCCCGCTCGCGCATCACAAACGTGAGCGTTCAATCAAGAACTTTACAGCCACTTCTCGCCGCCTAGTACCGTCTGAAAATCTAGACAACAATACTTTTCCTCTAGCCGCCTTCTCAAAACCATCTCTAGTAAACATCGCAAGTTTTAATATTTTATATATATAGAGGCGAGGGAAGTATGGAAGTCTTGGGCATTACAGTGCTTCCGACATGTCATCGGCTGGCTTAAGTGATCACTTTACACGATGTAACGTTCACCTATTTACCCACGCTACCATATCTATCCAATTTTTGAAAGTCGTGTATATATTATCATGTTGAAATATTTCAATTATTTATTATCAACTATGCTGTTGCCATCTATGGATTTTTATGAAAATTTGATATTCATTCTTATGTAACCGTATAGATGTCGCTGAAGCTGAGACTATTTTTTTCCTTTATGTCCTTTATGAAATTCATTCGAATTATTAACATATATACTAGAATATGTCTGTAAAGGCAGTATTAAGCCAACCGATGACAGGTCGTGAGCCCTGTAATGCCCAAGACTTCCATACTTCCCATGTAAAAATAATAGCTTCGTCTCTGTGAGATATCTATATCTTGATGACAATCCCAGTAATTGGTTCCTACAAAGGTTTGGACATACTCAAAAATATTGCTTAATATTTTAACTTTCAATTTAACTCTCAACTAATGTAAATTCATTTGTGACTCAAATCTACAATAAACGTGGATCTATAGAAGTTGCATTAGTCAAAACTGTATTTTTTGTATCAAAATTCTAATGATACTTTTCTCTTTCTAATAAGGCTCATGTCCAAGATCACCTCTCAATGAGACTTTGTACATGTGTACTGGGTAGTGATGGTAAGCCGCTATTGTAATAATGATTGGCAACTAAGATGTAACTATTGCGTGGACTGTACAGATTAAAATTATGTTTTAGTTGACACAGCGCGAATTGGATTCAGAAAGGAATAATGGCAGATGGATCTGGCCTACTTCAAGGTAAGATCAATCTAAGTCCTGGGTTGGACGATAATTTTCACCTCCAGTTGACTCACACTTTTGTAATCAAGAACGGAGATATCACTGCACTTCCGGATGGTATAGAACACCGCTTCTTCGAGGTCCGAATTTTTATACACGGCGACAATTTCAGTCTACAAAAAAATCCTCTTGACAGCTCCACGTCGAAATGCAATCTGTTCCCACGTCCGCGAAATCTCTAAGTGATTAGTTGGCCAGAGCGAGAAAGGTATATTAAAGTTTTTCGGAAAGACAGAATGCACAGGGTGTGTCAACTTGTGTCAACAGCGGTTTAGTTTCACAATAAACAGAACCAAACACATAAACGCAGGCAACCCGCATAAACGCAGTCAGCGGCACCGCGAATCGCTACTACTCTCCGGCAGTGAACCTGTCAGCAGCTTATATTACTCACTCCGTTTCACTGTGCGTACAATTAGTAAGTTTTTTAAGCTTCAATTAATTTCATTTTCAGATTTTGAACTGTACTGTAACTTGTGCTGACGATGGACCCTGCAATGTGATCCGAAACATCAGCCAGATTCTTGATGACGGACTTTTAAGTGGTAATTGGTATTAATGTATCGTAAAATTGTTTCATTGTTCTAAGTTATCTGTTTAATGAAGTCACACTCAAATTTCACATTGTATCACATGAAATCGAACGCGTGTTACTTCCGAACCGCCCGCCTGTGACGTCACTCAAATCAAACCGGGATAATGGTCTCTTAAAAGGTTGGCGCTGAGAAATTTAAACCTTCTAGTTTAATGTGGGAAGTGAATTGTCTGTAAACTATATTTTAACGTCACGTGCAATCTGCTTCGGTAAACATCTCGCTTCCTTGTCAGGCCTGTCTTGCGGGGCCGTGCGGGCGGGAGACGGACGGGATTTATTGATTCAACTTTTAATTGTGACACTGTATCGATTCCACACCGAACTAAATTACACGGAAATTCATACGTCATAATTAATATGTGATAACGAGCGAACTGTTAGGTTTGGAAATAAATCGGTCAAAAGCGAAAATACTGGTTGTGGATCGTGCTAATGCAATCGCAACAGATTTCACATATAGGCAGCATGTGAGGTAGATAAGAAACTATTCGGGCTTGCTCATCACTATCCGGGCTATAAAACTAGCTAAAGTTTCTATGGACCAAGAATCGACAATTTGGAAACTATCAAGCAAGCAACTAAAAATATATGTACATATACTTTCCCCTCCCTTAATGTTTCGTCTAACTGTATATGTATTCTGTCTCTCTCTTTCACCTTGAATTTTATATTACATCTCCTTCTTTATGCATATATAAGTGCACTATTTTTGTATTTAGTTATTAGTTTTAAATACGTCCTGACGAAACTTGAGCTAAGTGAAACCGGTTGGCGTGTAATTCGTGGATTCATACAAAGTGATTGTATTTTATTTAATCTAATACGTCAAACCATAAAGTGATTGCTTTCTACGAAAATATAACTAAAAATATGTTGTTAAGGAGAACACATTCTTATTGTGAAGTTATAATTATTCAGAACATAGTTCTGTGATATTTATGTAGATGGCTGACATTTTTTAATCAGCGCGAGACAGTCACTGCTGACGTAAATTTCCGAATAATCGACGAGTTTTTGGTACCGCAACTGCAGCTGTTTCCCGGGTTTAACAACAGAATAGAATTTCAGCAAGACGGGGCCACTCCACACACAGCTAGAGTTTCAATGGAGAAGTTGAGGGGAATTTTTGCCAATAAATTAATCAGCAAGTACGGAGACATACCCTGGCCACCTCGGTCACCGGATCTTACACCGTGCGACTTTTTTTTGTGGGGATACCTTATGTTGAGAGTTTACAGCAACAATCCTCAAACAATTCAAGCTCTACAAGAAAATATCCGCCATGATGTTGTTGCCATTGAACCAACGCTTTTCTCTCGCGTGTTCGCAAATTTAAGAGTCCGATTGCAAGTGTCTTGAGAGAAATGGACTGAATTTAGACGATATTGTTTATAAAACGTTAAATTAGCATCGTTTATCTTATTTTATTTTATTGTATTGGGGTATTTTGACAGTTTATAAACTTATTATAATAATTAACATAATAAATATTGAACACGTGATACTATTTATGAAAATCCACAGAAATGTTTAGGTGCAGAAGATAAATAAAAAGATAAAAAAGAGAGAGAAAGGGTGTTGAGGTTGCAACTATTGTCGCGGTAAAGGGAGAACAAGACTTGTGTGTAGGTAGAATGATTAGTCAAAATTGAGATTGAGGTGGTTCATAAAACGAACCCTTTAAGCGCAGTAAGGCTAATGTTGAACAAGTCAATTTCTGTCAATTTTGTATGTAAGATGTTCTACTTCTGGGAATGTGGAAGAGTACAGATAGTCCATTTAGTATAAATAAAATATGAGAATAACATTGTGTTTTTTTATTATTCAATATTAAATTAGAAAATTTTCCGCTGGACACCGTACATATCTCGCTTCATTCAATTGTTTATATTATTAATTTAAAGAACAGTGAACGACAAATAAATGTAACTTGGCTGTTATCATGGGATACAAGAGCACCAGCTCTTAAAATACTGGTCTTAGTAAAAAAAGTCAACGTTTAGTAACCGGATACGGCGAAAAAGAAGAAGAATAATACAATCGATCTGACAATAGTTCCATAAATGATTATCAATAGAAGAATAATAAGCGGGCGCCCTCCTCGCCTGATAGACGAGAAGCGCGAAGCTCGACTATCCTGGCCGACCCTCGGCAGGAAGGCCGGGCAGGCTGGCTCCCAGCGCGGTATCAAATGTCACCCGTCGCTGCTTTGCGCCATAAAATTAACGATGTGTCGAATTAGTCGTTTTGTCAGCCGCTTCTTGAAAATGAGCTTTCACGGAGGGTGTCCATTACAGATATTACATCCATTTGCGGTAATGTTAAATAGCTACAAACGGTTACCTATATTATCGCTCGAGTAGTGACAGGTCTTCTCTAGTACTAGATAAGTGAACCCAGCGGTGACCATCCTGTTTAACGATCGTTCACATTTACGACCGTTGTCATACGCCCTCTGTACGAGAACAATCAAATCTCTGCGCCCCATCGTCGTCATTACACTTAATGTTATAAGATGTGTCGCGTCGTCTACCTCTAGCGTCAAGTGAGCGGCCGTCAAACGTCAATGTCGGTGACGTCAGGTAGTTATTCTAACCCCTTCCTTAATTTACAGAACGCGTTGCTCATATTCAGTCAATACATCAATGTTTATCGATCGCACGCCGTGCACAAATTATAAAACTACATTGGCACCATTGGGTTTCCTGGTTTATAATAATGTACATGTGTGTGTGTGTGTGTGTGTGTGTGTGCGAGTATTGCCACCCTTTTTTCGGAAGCTAAGAAGACGGTAACCGACAGGCGTCATTCTTATCGCATTCCGTGTTTCGACCAGTCCAGCGGTTCAAATAAACCACCAGTGCGCGCTTCGGTCGGTTGAAATCTAAAGAAGACAATCCAGCTAAAAGAACAACATCGGACCAGAAAGATAGCAAAATGAAAAAGGTTAGTGCAGTTCATATATCATATGTGTGCTTATTGTTAATCGGAAACTTGGGAACCAGCTATCGACGGCGTTTACATAAACAACATTCTTCTCCGTCTTCTTGAATGGCTTTGCAGCCCATATTGAGCCATAACCTCCTGAATTATTCGCCTCGGCGACTGTCTTCCAGTTCGAAATCTGCAACACACTAATACATCCTTCTTTTCGCCATCCTCCCAGCTAAGTCTTCTCCTACCACATGGTTTAAGAAATATTTTTAGAATATTAGGACCCGCTCGTCTGTATCTTGTATCTCTAGCTCCAAACTTTCCCATCCTGCACAGGTCCATAAATTTTCTTACTTATTCGCCCAAAAGATGGAGTACCATTTTACCCGAAGGAAGCAGCAAGAAGCAAAGGAAATTTCGAGATGAAAATAAAGCCTATTAACGACTACAATGTGATTAAGGCTTGGAATATTCTACTATGTATTCTGAAGACAAGAATAGTATTAGACATGATTAGAGAAGGCTAAGATAGCCTTGACCACTGGGGTACGAGGATTTTGAGGCCATTAAGAGGAATTTCAACGAAATTCAACTCAAGTCATGAATTTTTCAGAAACAATGATTTGACTAAAAAATTGTAATATCCAAAGCCTTTGGAATATATTTTGTGTGATTTGATTTGATGTGAGCTTTCTAGTATCAATAGTGTGAAATGTTTGCTTAGTACGGGCAAAGCCTGGTACTAATTTCATGACCTAAAAATATTAAACATATAAATATACATATATTACTGTGCACGGATCCAACACAAAATATAGATATCCTCCCCTCTCTCCCTGGCCACCCCACCCCCATCCTTTTTTAACTAAACACCCACCAAACTTACCCCCCTTGGATTACATCCTCCGTACATTGTTTAGGACTAAGCAAAACATAGGTAACCTCCCCTCCCCCTGGCCACCTATCCCCTCCCCCCGCGACATAAATGAGAACTATTAAATAAAATATAGGATACATTATTTTATAATATATAAAAATGGGCATAAAAATCATAGCGCCACCTAGCATGCATTACACATATTGATTTTAAGATTCATCGCAAATAAGAAGTTGACAATTTTAATTGGAAATAATTAATGTCTCAAATACTAATTAAATGTATTAATTATAAAGATAAACATATAAAATCAGTTTATCTAAAAATACGCTACCGGGATTCGAACCTGGATCTCTTTCCAAATCGTGGAAGGTGCATTATTCAACTATGATACAGTGACAGTATTATTGACGACAAATTTTCGAACCTATATGTTACACTTTTTCAAATTAATACATCTATCATTCCATTATTTGAAAGCCACCTTTCTAATTAACACATTTAATTAGTATTTAAAATATCACAGACCTATGTTCTGAATAATTAGAACTTAACAATAAGAATGTGTTTTCCTTAATAGTATTTAAATGTCTCATTTAAGAATTTTTCATATGAGACCGCTCCTCCAACAAGACTGTATATTGGTTTGGGCAGATCTAATACATGGTATATTAAACAACCATATAAAATAAATAAAAATTAAACTGTTAAACACAATTTCTAAGTGAGCTTACCTGCAACAACACTGTATATCATCCAAGATAGCCGACGCTCCGTGTACCTATCAAAATTGGTAAAAACAGATATACCCATATATAGTTGTAAACCGAAGCAAAACTAGCGGTTCACAATGGAGTCCTGGTATCGACACCGATGTATGGAAGTGAGACCTGGAGCTGGCAGAAGAGGAACGAAAGTAGACTGAACGCAGTGGAAATGAGATCACTTAGGCGTATATACAGAGTAAATATTGAAGAAATTAGAAAATAATGAAAAGCTGATCTTAGTATCATAGGTGGTTTGGTCATATGGAACGGATGAATGAGAAGAGAATAGCATCAGAAATAAAGGACGTCAGCGGAAGACTTGGCCCAACCAGGTAAACCAGATACTGGAAGATGGTCCAGTTAGAAGCCACAATAATCGGCGAGCTTGTATGAATGTGGATGACGCGATAATTGTGTGTCAGGACAGAAGAGTGTGGCGCTCTATCCTCTCTGCCTACCCCCGCGGGGAAACGATGCGATGGTAATTAAGTAAGTAAGTCTCCCGCCAAAAGGAGTACGGGTGGCAACTAAATATTTTTACTGTACTCATTACGCTAAAGAACATTTAATTGGTTTTCCGACAGATATGGGCGACTTTGATTCCTTTTTCTAAAATGGCATGCGTTCAGGAATACCGACAGAGTGTAGAATAATAGACGCCGCTGGCTACCCGAGCTGTTCAGGGCAACCCTAAACTGCCGCCGGATCGGGTGTCGCGTGCAGTATAGTCCGCTCCAGAGTTTAATGCGTTTCCTTCACTGTGTGCGTTAAAGGGTTATCAGATGTCTCTCTGCCATTTCATTTTTAATAAAGTTCTCGGATATCAAACATTCCGTTTTTTTATTCCCACGTTTTACAGAAGTTTTTTCGGCTGCAGATCGCGAGCAATGTGCAGGGGCGGATTTATGGTGCGGCGTCCTAGCTCGCTGGATGTTTTGGGGGTCCAACTAGTAAAACGAGGGACCCCCAACTGAGAACAGCATCACGACACGATGTTTTAGATGTGTTGACACCTAAAATATGTGTAATCGTGATTATACGTTTGGTCTTTGTCGGGTCAGCTCGGGAACTCTAGACCCCAGGTCTGTTATTATAGAATTACAGTTTTATAAACATTTTTTAAGCCTTTCACAGCAATTGCACAGGGTGAATATTATGTTCCAGGTCGATTTTGTTTGACGGCCATTTTGGTTTGGCAGATATTTGTCAGTTTGCATTTTGATTATCGTAGAGAGTAGTTGATTACAATTTATTGTGGATTATCTAATGTCTCAACAATGTCTTAATATTGTTAAAACATTTTATCTAAATATATTTGCTCGATAAGCTATTATTGGTGCACTAAAAATACTTAATTGATTCACCAATGACCTTTACATCCATGCAAAGTTACTGTGGTGTCATTGGGCCCTATTTTTTTCACGATGCAAGAGACAATCGCTATAGTCACATGTCGGAAAACTTATTGGTGGCCGAATTGGGTCGATTGGCTAGCAACACATACGGTTTCAACAGGACGGTGCCACCTCACACAATATCGAATAATGTCGAAAAGTGGTGTCAACACATATAAATGATATCAAGGTGATCAAGCCTCCTCGATCACCTTGACGCCAGAGGCGGCTACTCGGTCAATATTATATTCTATACGTAATTCTAATAAACCAAATAATTGATAAATAAAAATTAAATTTAAAAATTGTGTTTCATTCTCTATTTATTTAAAAACAATATCGGCCTGGATTATAATATTCACCCTGTATTATATGAATACGTTACAGTGGATGTGCATTACCAGTGAGAATATATTTTCACTGACGTTTCAGTGAAATCATATCCGAATACGTTTCCACCAGTGGAAATATATTTCTACTGGTGGAAATATAACTTCACTGGAAGGTTTTAGCAAATGTATATTCTACTCTAACCTACAATTGAACCTAACCTAATCTAACCTAACATAACCTATGTGTAGAAAAGGAAATAAAAATGGCTGAGATTATAAACACGGTAGTTTATGCAGTAAATAATTTTATTTAATATAAATGAAAATAATGAAGCGAATAAAAGTGACAGTTGTGAACGCCACCCACGCCACCAAACTATTTGTTGAAATACTGTAGGGCGACACATCGACTCTTAAGGCCAAATATTCCCGCGCTGCGTATTCTCCCTTGCCAACGAATACAAACTCACTAAATGTAACCAGTGAATTTGTATCTTCATTGTTAGATATACATCCACTGACCGGCTTAGCGAAAATATACTTTCACCAGTGAAAATATATTCTCACTTTTTTGACATTGTTGACACTGATTTCGCATTTAAGATCATGATACTATGGAAACAAAAATAAAAGTTTAAGGAGAACACATTTTTGTTGTAAAGTTGTTTTTTTCAGAACACAGTTCTGTAGTATATTAATACAAATTAAATTCAATAAATGGGAAGTATCAGAAGATTTATTAGTACTGAGTCTTGTAAAATAGTATCAACTCTGTTATTATTCTTCACATCGACTACTGGAGCAGCGTTTTGTTTTTGGCTAACGAAGAAGAAATGCAACAATTGTCAGTGTTGCGAAATAAAGCTTTGAGAATAATACTCAGAAAAAATAAATATATTCGGATCAGTACAATACTAAAAGATCTGTATATGACGACCCTTAAGTAGAAGATATATTTTAATATAATGGTATTTATTTATAAAATCCTCAATAAGAAAATATCTAACGGGAATTTGTCAACCGAGGCAAGACTAGCGGTGTACAATAGAATTCCGGTACCGACACTGATGTATGGAAGTGAGGCCTGGAGCTGGCAGAAAAGGAACGAAAGTAGACTGAATGCAGTGGAAATGAGATCACTTAGACGTATTTGTGGCAAATCAATAGATTATATGATAGATATAAGAATGAAGAAATAAGGAAAGAATGTAAAGCTGATGTTAGTATAGTGAGTAAGATTAAGAAAGGATCACATAGGTGGTTTGGTCATATGGAAAGGATGAATGAGGAGAGAATGGTAAGAAAGATATATGACGCAAGTGTTGATGGAACCAGAAATAGTGGACGTCCGCGCAAGCCTTGGCACGACCAGATAAACCAGATAATAAAGGATGGTTCTGTTAGAAGCCTCAACAATTGGCGAGCTTGTATGACAAGATGTATGAATGTGGATGAGGCGAGAATTGTGTGTCAGGACAGAAGAGTGTGGCGCTCTATTCTCTCTGTCTACCCCCACGGGGAAACGGCGTGATGGTAAGTAAGTAAGTAAGAAAATATCGGCGGAATTTACACGAAAAATTAATGCAAATCAATAAGAGCATGTGCATTGTACAAGAGGGGAGGTTAGGCTGAAACTGGCATTCAGGAAGAAGGCCAAATCTCAGAAATCGATGATGAAGATTTTTAATGAAATGCCAGAAAACATAAGAAAGGAGTAGAAATTTAATAGATTTAAAATGAAATTGACTAAATATGTAAAAGATAATTTTTAGTAAAAGAAAATACTTTAATCTTGTTTATATTAGAGAATTAACTAAATAAATCAACTAGAAACATATACAGAAAAAAATCTGTCTAGATTTTTAAATCTTATTAATTGATAATTAAATTAGGGTCTTCTTAACGTGTGTGTTGAAACTATACCTGTGTGTTGAAACTATAACTATGATGATAATAAATAATAATAATAATACATTTATTAGGTTCACTTTTGACATGCATTATGGACTTACATTGATAAATAATGTCTAACGGTCTGACGTATTACTCTTCCAAATTAATATTCATTAAGTATACATTTTCACCTATTTAATTACTATGAGTGTTGCGTAATATTTCAAATATCAGACAAATGTACCGAGGGTATGCATATTAAATTTGGCAAAGTAAATACAACATATCAGTAAGAAAGTAAGACATGTATTTATTTGGGTACCCTGTAGCCGAGTTGCGGGTGTATGTCCAGGTGGAAGATCCTGGGTAGACCTGTTGCCGAAGGTGTCTGACTGGCTTGCCTGTTGGACCCCTTAGTGTGCTGTTCCTGGAGAATATCTGCCGGCAGTGGTGCTCGGATAGGGAGTCAATCCTATATTTCGTTTGCCCCTCTGTTCCCCGATTCTTGGTGTCTCTTTAAATTTCAATTGTTTTCGGTGTATTTTGATATTGTTTTTTTGTATAGATAATAATGATTGTGTTTTGTTTATTATGTTTGACTGCAAAAATTTTATTAAATAAATATGGGTATTTTATTGGGGGATGTTCAACAATCATTGGGATGTTTTTTGGTTGGCGACCGTGCGTAGTGGCTTAGTTGCTTATGCGCTGAACTGCGTTGCACGGTCGCCTGTTTAGCATAAAAAAATTTCAATCTGGCGATGAGTGAGTAGTACCGATATGGGAGCCTTTGTTTTTAGAACGGTTCTGGGTTAATAGCGGGTCCTCTGTCATTTTACATTATTTTCAAGGGTTCAACAAGTTTAAAATTTCTATCTTTGCAACCTCGGATACATTTGATGGTAAATATAAAATAATATTGTAAACTAATATAATGTAATATATTATAATGACTGCATTCATCCAACGTGTTCTGAGTAATATAGCCTCTCCATTTCCATTTAATTTCCTTGTCTCTTCTTTTGATGCCCATGAAACCTCACATCTTTCCATGCTTCACACGATGGACTTACATGTTACCATGTTACTTACAGTTTGGGACCCCTCTTTTGTTGAGAGTCCATGATTCGTAGCCATACTGCACAACTGGAAGTGTCCTTTGACTGAACACATTTCAAACATACGAATTCACTCTAGTCTAGCTTTGTTCTTCAGTACTAAAATTAAATAATAATTGACATTCAATAACACTATACCGTGGAATTGCTCCTGTAATTTAACACCACCAACACAACGTCTTAATAGTAGAAAGAGTCAGTGGCGTAGCAACAAATTACAACCCCCCCCAAACACAAACACGTGTACCGGGTCATAACTCCTCCCCCTCCCCATGAACGCACCAAGTTTTACTTTTTTGCTGATACTATTTATACATATGACTCTCCTAAAATGGGATTATCTAATTGGATCAAAGGTTAATTCTACTATTACGAAATTATTTTAGATTTAAATGTACACCTACTCGTGTCCTGGAATGAGATTTTTAAGAGATTTTCGACTCGAGACAATCTCTGAGATACGAATTTTATTCCCATGATATTCGTCGTAGACAACTCTCAGATTTCGTAGTCCCCGTGTACACACCATGCCAAACGTCAAATGTCTCGTCAGTTGGGTGATTTTGAGTCTCTCTAGCATCAGTTAAAACGGAATACATGTTATACTTTAACGCCTTATTATATACTCGTATGTATATTAGTGTTTAATGATTAACATCTAATAAGTTAGATGTTAGAATAGATAATTGTACTGATCTAGATGACGTTGATTTGTACATATAAAATTTCGCTATCAGATCGAACGTCGTGTACACTAGTTTGAATTTTTGTTTCTTTCCACCAAACTCAAGCTGATCTCTGAGATTATTTTCAAATCAAAATCTTAACACGTGTACATGATATTGAAATATATTTCAAGTAAATCTCTGAGATTACATCATCAAGTCTCCTTCGGTGGACATGGGCCTTTAAACGGGCGTTAACCGATTATGCTACAGCACACAGTACATAGACGACAAATTTTCGAACCTATATGTTACACTTTTCAAATTAATACATCAATTGTTCCATTACTTGAAAGCCATCTACCTTTTTTGAATAGAATTACAGCGTCATAATTAGAATGTGTTCTATTTAATAGTTAATAAATTCCTAATGAGATATTCTCAGCAATGAGAAATATGATATCCCACTACTCATTATGTATGGAATTAAGGCGAGGTTATCTTAGCTGCGAATCCTCATAAAATGACCCAATGTCAACATACTGAAGATCTTACATGTAGTGTATCTAGCACATGGTAAGTCAGCGTTCTGCATCGCGCACGCCAACCTAAGACAGAATACAACATGAAGAAGAATGAATAAATATATTATATTATAAGACTGACCATAGATAATAATAATTTAATTTAACACTGCAAGGTTTTCATCCAATGTTGACATATTTTCATAATTTCACAAAATTTCTAACATATTAAAATACAGTTTTGGAACCTTTCCGCCGCGAATCGCACAAAAGAACCATCAATTCGCAAAGTTCAGCATATCGCGTTACATTCGCATTCTACACAAAGTACAAATGTAACAGGATACTGAAGCCTGAATTAATTGCAAACACAGACGGTCTTGAACGCGCCATATTAATTATAGAAATCCAAACGTACGTATTGTGCACACCGACGCATCGCCATCTTTGTTTTTCGGAGACGTCAACGTCCCATCGGCATTACAATAAAATAAATGCAGGCCATATTCCAACATAAATCCGCTGTCAAAAGGGTTAAAATGCAGCGAATCTCGTATTTCAAACTCTCGATCGGCCGCGACAAACGAAAAACGGCTTTAATAACGCGCGCGCTACGGGGCGAATTGCCTCACGGACCCTGATAAGGATATCAAGTTCCCTTTCGCGCGCATGCGAAATAAAGACTCGCCACAGTTTCCCGCTCTTGTCAAACAAACCGAGTCGGCCGTTCGTAATTCAAAATGTGGAAACCCAAATAAACACAGTGTGTAACGGTTGCCAGGACGTGCACTATAATATTTATGCGCGCTCAGTACGTATCCACCATTAAATTCGCAATGTGACCCGATGCCGTAAGATGTCAGATCCCATTCGAATACACTCTAATGAAATAAATACTCCTGGCGTATTACAGGAAAAATACAAAACATTTAGTAAAAGTAAGTTATATTTAGCACAATTTTTTGTACTTGTATTCATATTCATCGTCCATTGCTCTGTTATTGGCTTGTAAATGATACGTGACCAGCCTAATGTGTCACGCGAAAATATGTTACTTTGAACTGTCACGTCGTGCCGTTCCACGAACCGATATATTTTTTTGCTGAATCAATAATGATATTATTATGATCGCTCGACTAATGGTTTAAATATCTCATTGTTTAATTTTTTAAGTTGATACATAGCGTCCCGAAGAATGCTGACATTGCGGACAATTAGTGTTATTGAACTTGACAAAGGGACAACCGCACGCAGGCGCTCCATGTTATGAACCGCGCACCCGTAACGCGATATCGTTTAAATAAATAAAACATTTATATGGCTATTGGATTCACAGTAATATAATCGTTTCTTACTATAACGAGTATCTCTCAAGAGCGGCGGCGCAGTCGCGCCGCTGCTATGTCGAAACTGACCGAAATTTGGACTCAAAGATCATATTATATAGTCGAAACATAGACTCTAAGAAGGAAATAAAGAAACATGCTAGTCTTCGAGATGCGGTGTAGTGAGCCGAGCTTTAGGTACGTTGCTAGAAGATAGCTTGGATAAATAGGCGATCACTGGGCAGTGGCGTAACTACAAAAGTTGGGCCCCATTGCGAAATAGAAAAATTGGTCTCCTATAAATTGGCCCCCCATAAAAATGACGAATACCAAAATAATTTTGGTATTTCAGTAGTTTTTTAAAAAAAAGTTCATTTATACGTATATGTGGCAAATCCATTTATGACAGAGTAAACAATGAGGAAAACGACACTTCCTCTCCTCAAATACAAAAACATGCAGTAGAGCCAAAGGAACTATGTGTACTGATTGGAAATAGGCTAAGGGGTAGGAATATATTAAAAACTGGTGACTATATACTACATTTAACAATAATTATTTAGGGTCAAATATGAAAATATATGTGTTCACCTGTACAATTTTTTTTTTAAATAATTACGAATACAAAACAGTCATGTGAAACAGATAAAGAACGGAAAGATATAAGACGCAAGTGTTGATGGCTTCAAAAATAGAGAACGTCCGCGAAAGACTTGGCATGACCAGGTAAACCAGATACAGTATGGTGCGAACCTTTTGCGCCGCCATCTAATTAACGCAGTTACGCCGCTGTCACTGGATATGTTCAAGTATGAAGGGAGAAATGTCGATTTCCAACAAAATGGACTGACACATCACACTAAACAAGGCCCAGGATCGCGAATAGTGGAGGCAAGCACAAATAAATTAGATACAAAGATATGAAGTTGCAAAATATTAACTTTTGAAATTTCTGACGGTAAAAATTAAGTGGTTTCTCTTTTTTTTATTTGAAAAATGTACATTCAAAACAATGACCACGTATCCGCTTATTTCGAATTTCGAAGAAAATTGACACCTCACTCCGATATAATGTATCAGTTTGTAAATATAATATATCTAATTATAAATATTAGCTGTCCAATACTAGTAAGAAAAAATACCAAAGTAGCGAAGATGTCGAACGCGTTTTTAACAACTCTAGGTTAAGATTACTTAAAAGTTTACTCTTTTATATATTCAATAGTAATACGCAAACATATACGTATTCAATTTGAATTGAAGTGTACATCGTTTTTATTACAAGTAAGAAAATACATATAATAGCAAAATCGTATGAATTTTTTCGACCGGCCAGTATATTGACCATTTGCCATCTCGCGTAGTCAAATATCTGCTCGTAATGTTTACGTTTGTTCAGTAATTATTTATTGTACACGTGATTTCAATTTATTCAAAAATGTATTTTAGTAGAATGACGAAGAATAATTAATTAGATGTACAGGGTGGCCCAAAAAAGTGAGAACATCTCGTAATACGTGAGTTATTTAAAAACATAATATAATTAATTGTAATTCTTAATGTAATTTTTTTTGTACAATATTTAGCTAATCAGAAATCATCAAAGCTCTCCATATTGCATAATCTAGTGGGTTTAAATCTGGGCTGTTCGGTGGCCACATGCCTGGCTCGATGAAATTAACGTTCTCACGACGAAGAAAGTTGATTGTATTTCTGGCTGTGTGAGATGGAGTTCAGTCCTGTTGTAATGTCTAGCTATACTCCAGGCTTTGTTTTGAGACTCTTTGATCATTTCCCTAGCGCCCCGACGTTTTTCAATTCGAAAATTTTTGATCAAAATACGGTCTTCTGCAGTGATTTTTGTCATTGTCGAAATAAAACGTAATATATGTAAATAGGTAAGTAAATTAGTTAACTATTTAAACTATTTTCGATATAGTTAAACTAATTTTGATGTAATTATGATGTGTTCTCTCTCTTTTTTGCAGTTTTATTAGTTTGTGCGACCGGAAATAATCGAAATAAAACATTATATAAGTAAATAGGTAAGTAAGTAAATTAGTTAACTATTTAAGCTATTGTCGATATAGTTAGACTAATTATATCACATTTTACAAAATGTTCTCATTTTTTTTGGACCATCCTGTATATAATTCAAAATTGATACTTAAGGACACCATTTGTACAATTCCAAAATGCACTAGCAGCAAGAAATCGGCGACAGCTAGGCCCTGCAGGCGGCTATTGTTATGATTATTGATTATTACTTATGACTGTATGGTGAAAGTGATACAAAATTAACTTCCTCTACCACCCTGATAACGCGAGGCCCTCGTTAACATGTTGGCAGCCCTGCCCCGCTAACGTCCCTGTCCCCCTGAATTGACGGATATTGCACCTCTCGCAAACACCGGGACAATATCGGTTAATAGTTAATAATTTACCCGTAATACGACACGCGGCAGTTGAACCTTCAATAGGCATGACAGAAGCGTAGTTCGCGATTAATCTTGCATTCGTACAGCGATAACTTATTTCACGTTTAATGTGGAAACACTAAACCCGATACCCACGGCGTGCGTTCATAATACGGTGTACCTCCTCGCAGCGGAAACATTGTGTACGAAAATCACACATTTCCTTACAGCGGACACCGTCTTTGTAAAAACTCCCAAAGCAGTAGGCACTTATAAAAATTTTATTGCCGGACAGGACTTCTTCTCTAGTCAGTTTTCTCATTACTGAAGGTCGTGACCTGACTCAAATAGTCGTGGACAATCTACGATATCTCAAACTGTTCAAAAATTGACCCAGTGCTGTCCAGCATCCTATTCAATTGTGTCAAGTTCCTTTCTCTCACTTGCTTTCAATGTCAATTTTTATGTAGAGGCATTGTAACGTTACAAATTACGTTCAAATACTTGAATTATTTGGTACTTAATATTATTTAAGAATTAAGGCCGTTGGGAATAATTATCATGATAATAGCAACACTCGTTTCGTAATCGTTTGGTAAACGCACGATTTGAATTTATAGTTCAAACGACAATTCTTTTACCACTGAGGGAATCGTGGTCTACACAATCAGCAACCGGGTAGATGTCGGGTTTATTGCCGTCGAAGTGTTGTATTTTTCTCCCGTTACATTTGTTTATTAAACATAACTTGTAACATAATAATACTACCTATTTTCACAATTGTATAAAATTTTTAAAATTATTTTGCCTCGAGGGACGAATGCAGAGGGGAGATTGTTGGTAAGGTAAGAAATTCTGGTAAGTGTTTGTCGCGAAGGATCCACATCTCATGTTCACAACTGAATTACCCGGTGGAGATGTGGAGCCCCGGTTCTGTATATCACAGCATATTAAAAAACAAGAAACTAAAGACACGAAAAATATCGAAAAATTTGGAAAAATCAACTACGTATACAAACAACCGAGTCCCGCTTGCGCAGTCTCTGGTGGATTCAATACTTTTATATGGTGAGGAATCATAGAGGATTGAAGATGTATTTTTAGTGCTAGAGACACGCGTCACGCTTACCGTGGATGGCGAGACAAATTAATCACGTCTTCATCTGCAGGAGCTGAAGTCAACAATTTGCCTAAGACGAGATTTAGCCACATGGAAGGACGGAGAGGAAGATCTCCAATCGTTAGACCGACCGAGCGGAAAAAATAACAGGCCCTTCTCTGGTAATAACCCTCTGCAGATCTGCAGGATGCAGAGAAAAATGGAGGAGCGTAGTCAAAAGGAGATGGGAGTTATAAGGATTACGATCATCTGTCATGAAGGATCAACGTGGGTGACGATGTGCTCGTGTCGCCCTTGGCTCCACTCTCCGCGATCCACGGCCAACGTGGAATCTAATGGTGTTTGTCTACAGACGATGACATTGATCTCTGAGAGTCGGCAAAGATCGGTAAGTACAGGTAGATAGGTAGTCTGTTTATAAAGTACCTGCGGCACTGAATCATAGTTCACCTCATGCTTACTTACGAGCTTCAAAATAAATCTCACCCGTATTTACCCTTAGATACTATTTCACATACGAGGCGTGTCCGTAAAATAAGTTCCACGAATTTTTTTCACATAAAAAAACTGGTTTAATTTTAAAGAAAAGTATATTTTTGGAAAGTTCATTCCTTCTTTTATTTTTCTACATAATCGCCGTTGCGTTCTATGCACTTCTGCATTCGAGACACCCACTTCTTTAAACCAGAGTCATAGAACTCTGCCGCCTGTCCGCGTAGAAAACTAACAACCGCATTTTGTACCTCTTCATCTGTCTTGAATTGGGTTCCGCCAAGGTTTTTCTCCAACTCGGGGAAGAGATGGAAGTCACTTGGTGCTAAGTCTGGACTGTAGGGTGGGTGAGACACCATTTTCCATCCAAATTTTTCGATGAGGGCTGTGGTTCGATAGGCGGTGTGCGGTCGGGCGTTGTCATGGTGAAAACGCACTCCTTTGGTCAGCATTCCTCTTCTCTTGTTCTGAATTGCACGTCTAAGATTTTTCAAGGTCTCACAGTACCGTTCAGCATTGATTGTTGTCCCGCGAGGCATAAACTCGCACAACAATACGCCCTTTCGATCCCAAAAAACGTTAGCCATGATTTTTCCTGCAGACAGGATTTGTTTGAACTTCTTTGCTCTTGGCGAAGAAGGGTGCTTCCACTGCTTCGATTGCTCCTTTGTTTCCGGTGTGGTGTAGTGTACCCAGGTCTCGTCGCCAGTAACAATGGAGTCCAGAAATTCCTCTTCGGTTGTTCCGTGAAAAGCGAGAAATTCTTGGGCCGCTTCAACCCGCTGCCGCTGGTGATCTGCAGTGAGCATTTTTGGTACCCATCTTGTGCAGACCTTTGAATAGCCTAAATGTTCAGTCAAAATCTTGTCGATTGTGGTTTTGCTGGCCTCCGGAATCTGTTCGCACAGCTCCCTAACTGTAATCCGTCGATCTTCGAGCATTGCCGCTTCGACTCTGCAATTGTTTCGTCGGAAACCGATGGCCGCCCTGCACGGGCTTCGTCGTGGACGTCTGTTCGGCCATTTTTAAATTCCCTGACCCATCTGCGCACCATCCCGGAGCTCATACACTCTTCTCCATACACTTCACAAAGTTCTTCGTGAATTTCCTTCGCCGATTTCTTCTTAGCGGCCAGGAAACGAATAACAGACCGCAACTCGCAGCTGGCGGGAGACGCAAGAGGAAGCTCCATTGTTGACGGCTGCTGGGCCTAGACTAAACGTCGCAGCGACGCTGGCTTGGTGAGGAATTGTAGTGGGGGAACCAAATAACCTGCCTCTGCTGTCTGGTCGCGCATAGAAACAATCCTAGCGCCAGCGGCAGTCCGTGGAACTTATTTTACGGACAAGCCTCGTAATTCAAATAATTCCTAAATTATTCACAAATAGTAGCGACATATTTTGTTCATACGAGATGTTATTGCCAACTGACGACTTCAGTCGGTATGGTAGAGTTCTATGATAAATTTCCTACCAACCATTAATTAAAAATAAGTCAAAACAACATTTTTTTCTTTTTGATATATTCGATTGTTTACATTTTTGCTGTGGCTTGTTTTTCAACCAATACTGTCATTGTTGAGACTGTTTTCTCTCCATGTGCATATATATCACGGAAAAAGAAGTTAATTGTCATTATAAATGTTCTTATTTGACTTTATACTTATTTGACAAGATGTCGGAACAATGCGTTGGAACTTTGTGAACATCGAGAGGTACCAACTGATGCTAGCTAGCTGAAATGCCTTATAATGATAATGTTGTATGCTTTTATACAAATATGTAAAAAAAAAATATTAAATATTTTGTATTTTCAGTGTGGTATCATACTCAAGTATTCGAAAATAAAAGTTTGTACAAGATTTACGCCCATTTTATATTATTCTTCCCCCGATAGTATATATCGAGTCAGCCTAGGAGTGAAGATTAGCCACAACTACAACAACAATAACAGAACGAGAGAGAATTTATATGTATATTATACTTGCTAGGCCCTGCGGGCGGCTATTTTGGCCAAGATCTCAACAGAATCTATAATTCAATGATGTGATTTCCCCAAAACAAACCACACGGAAATAAAATGTCGTAAAATTAAAAAGATTCAATTTTTGTAGGTTAGCCATCAAAACGAACAAAAATGACATATAAGAATCGTGGAACTTCTCCCTTACATACACAGATGTCAATATACGATTTCGCTCAAATATGTTTTCATTTCAAATTAAATGTGTATTAACGTACTGTTATTGAATATATAAGAGAAAATATCTAAGTAATATTAATAAGTAATATTCGTTTATACAGACTTGTCAGTTTAATCAAGCACTATACAACCATAATGAAGCCGGCATCCAAAAGTCACAGACGCAGATGGGCAAGCGTAATATTATTATGGATATAGAGGTATATCTACAGAACATTTTAAATCTTCCGTAGACCGGACACCCGGATGCATCTCTCGTGTCCGCCGTTGGGGAGCTTCTCCGTAATACGTGGATATCAAAATACTAACACAGAATAGTCTGTAATAATAAATATGAACGTATCCCCCATCCACGCGATATTTCTCCATTAACATCACAGAAAGTTCTCGTGTCTCGCGTGGAGATGCCTCCTTGAGTTACAAACACTGCCGGAGGGTCTCGCATTACCTAACCTCCGAATTATCCCTACCAGCGCGGGTAAGCTTTATTCTAGGTACATTTCATATATTTTAGAAACAGTAATTCGAGCTACCCTTCCCGACTATTCTCTAGGACTGTTAATAAACTTCTGACTCGAAATACGTACCCATGTAATGTTACAGTACGAGCGGTACCTACCGACTGGAATAATTAGGGTCTGACTAGTCCATGTAGATACTGAGAGTTACACGTCAGCAGTATTTAAAATTTTAAATTCAATCAGAATAGAATATTATCTATATGATATAGTTACGTTTTAAATATCTATATACAGGGTGTAACAGGGTTCTCGTGCTAAATTTCAATCATGTCAGAGATTTAAAAAAAACATAGTTACACGATTATTTGTATTAATTGAAATATTTCAGTGATTCCAAATATTTCATACAAAAAAAATCATCGAATTTCGAGCCTGATAGATTTGCGGCCTGAATAGGTCAATTTAGAAAAGATTCTGTAAGAGAAATGTATATATTTGATAAGCGTACGTAAATACCCATTGTTTTTAACGGAAGATTTTTAGGCTAGTTTAAACAGTTTTTATGAGTTCATTGAACTAGCTGATTAAATATAAACAGCAATCCTTCTACGCTGGGACTCGGGACCTGGGATCTCAAGAGGGACTAAATGTAAACGCGTTCGTTGACCTGACGTGTTACTCAAAAAACAAACGAACACAATAAGAATTGGTATAAATTGTATCTAATTTGATAAGCCGACGACATGACTAACATGGTTTAATATTATTTTGTAAGCATCTCGAACAATAATTACAGAATTTATACTCTTTGAATATGTCTGTTCTCTATTTTCCCTTACACCCTTTGACCGATCTAATCCAAATTTTGTATAGTTAATCTTTAGGACCCTGCGCAAAACGTAAGCAACATCCCTCTGACCTCCTCGCCTCCGCCCCGCGATAAGTGTGTTTTAAAGACACTTCCCCTTTCAGTCTGACCAACCCCTATCTATAATAGAATTGCGAATCAATTGATTTCTAAAAGATAGACTAAACGTTTTAGAGAAGACACGGGGGAGATCATCCAGTGGTATCCGAGGGGAATCAAGCTTAAAACCCGCTAGACTGAAGAAATCATCAAATTCTGTGAAAATACGCAGCAGCTAATAACAAAGGACAGTGAAGTTGTATATGTGTGCTCTTGTCTCTGCGTGCATCTGCCATGTGTGCAGTTGCCAAGGAATCAAATGATGACGATAAGCTTTGTTGACATATTTGTGCAGTTTTTTTGCATTACAAATTTGTTATTTGTTGAGTGGGATGAAGTATGTACCATCTCTGATGAATTCAGCCTTGTCCTAATTACTTTTCGAGACTTTTAAAAGTAGATAATGACCATACGTCTATACCAAAAATCAATAATTACGATTTGTAAACTCCCTTAGTAAAAATGAAAAATATTTCCCTCAGCATTAATTTCTCTCCGTTGTATCAGAGAGCACGATTCCCGAAATATAATAATTCCCCATCCATTACACAGACTAAGACATGACTGTATACAGTTACAGGCCGGTGTCGGGTTACTCCGGGACCGAATTCGTCAGATATTTACATTGCGGTGGTTGTCGGTTGTTGGATATTTCGTTGGATATCGCCATTATACTCCATTCTGGATATCGGATAGTTTGGTTGAAATCTGACGCCAGCCGTTCGGGGTCGAGTGTAGTACAATTTCCAGCCGTGAGGAGAACTCACCCACTCACACCTACTATTGTTATCCTTCATAACTCCAGCTGAACCAGCTCTGACACCAATCAGACGTTTAAATCATCATCATCATCCCTGGTTCTACATTTCGATATAGATTCTGACCAGAGTCCCTTCTAACACAGGAAATGAATCATATCAATCTTTTAAGGTTATGATTTATAAAGGTGTCCCAAAAAATGTACATGTTTATAAATTCAATATCGATTAAGCCAAATTTACGTTTTTTTTATGTCAAATCAAATAAAATAAATGTAGATTTTTTATAAAATATAACTTTATATTTAAAACAAACAATTTTTGAGCTGATAACACTACTAGTTTCTGGAAGAGCAGTCCTTTACATCTACAAGTGTAAAATAAATAAAATTAAATACAGTTGGCTATGGAGCGGTGGGAGTGGAGTTTATTATTTCTTGGAAACACCGCTAGTAACGGTGAGGTATTTGAAAACGTGATATTGTTTATGAATATTTTTTCCGAATTCAGATTCTTCTGGATTTCCATCATTATTCATTATACTGTTACTGGTACTGAGTGGAGTAATTTTAGATCGTGGCTCTAGAATGAATGGTTGGTTTTAATATGATATTGTTAGCGAATAGTAGTCAGAGCCGTGCAACGTTAATAGTTGCTTTTAATTGTTTAATTATTAAATTGGGATATATTGAATTTTTTCTCTTCGACGAATTCATCTGTTAGGCATGATAATTATGAGAACTGTCACCTTTGTATGTGTGTGTGACAGATGAGCGATGGGGGTCATGGAATATAAGAGGGCGTCGCTGGGGAATGGGGCTCTTTTTCACCGTTCCTTCGCATTAGCAGTAAGCAACATCTGAGCTATATTATTGTACATTACTCTAAATATATTATTGTAATAAACTAGTATTGTTACACGTATCGTACTGAGTTTCGCTACAAGGAACTTGAGTGTACAATGCAAGGAAATAACCTAAAGGGAATCTAGTGGTATTTCCAAGGAGACCACACTGGTGCAGTCAAATAGGAGAGTCACTACACTGACGCAGCCGGTAATCACTACAATAATTATCAAAATTGATCTTCACATCTCGATGGTAGTGGGATGTGCAGGAAATAAAACTCCTCTATACCAAGTAAAACTTTTACAATAGGCTCACTTTAAAATACAATGGTCGCTCGATTTATAAACTCCTGTCTCATGTGTATACATTTCTAGATCTTCAGAAAACCTTTGATACAGTATGTCATGAAAAACTACAGAACTATTTGAAAGGCAGAGTTCAGCAGGTTAAAGTTAATGACTACATAAGTGATAAACTAGTGTTTAATTGCGGAGTACCACAAGGTACAGTTTAAGGACCCTTATTTTTCTCTATCTATATAAACGGTATCTATAAGATAAATACTTAAATAATCAGGTTCGCGGACGATTCAGTTATCAGGTTTTTAAAGAAGCTATATAAAGAATTCGATTAATTATAAAATGGCTCCATTGTAATCTGCTAACTCTAAATGTCAATAAAACTAATTATAGAACCTTCTCTGCAACAAAAGTAGGGCAACCGACTGACCAATATAAACTCATCTTACATTCCTGTGATTGTGATTTTGTAACGAACACCATTAGTCAATGCAACTGTAAAACAAATATACAAAGAACAACTAAGTATAAATATTAAGGATTAATTCTAGATATAAATTTAAACTTCAATAAACACACAACCCTCTTAAAAATTACGTAAATTTTTGTTCCACTTAGATAATATTGTCTTTTCAAACTCTTAAAATGATATACCACGCATTGGTTGAATTAATATTACAATATGGAATACCAGGTCGGGGAGGAACGTGTCCCAACGTCTCGAAAGATAATAATAAAAATAATTTTATAAAATGCTAGAGATTACCCAACCAAACAGGTTTTTAAAGATTTTCCTATTTATCTTCCTAATATTTATAAAAAAAACAGTTTTATTTCATTTTTTTAAAGAGGACAAAATAAAAATCCATCACAACTATCAGACACGGAGCAAGACTAGAATATGTAAGGTATTATATATAAAATTATTGTAGTGTAACTCCCTCTCCAAGCGCGAGAGCTGGTCTCTTTTTTGGAGAGGTGAGCGAAAATAAACCATGTAATTTAAAAAATGTTAAATACTTAATTCATGTTATAAAAAATTGTAAAAATGTCAAATAAAAAAATAAAAAATAATAAAATGTTATTTTTAAAATGTCCAAATAGGACAGAGACACGCATCATACATTGCTCTCCTAGAGCGTATAACCGACAGCCAAAATCAAATAAATTAACAGCAATTACAAATGTGTACAAAAAAGAGGTTCTAAAATGGCTTAAAGGTCTTTAAAATAATTAAATTCTCATAAGACGTACGGATATATGAAGATTCTGGTGGTACAAGGCAGATTCGAAGGGACCCGTTCCCGCGGAAGATCGCCGACTGGATGGAAGGATCTAGTGAGGTCTGTAACTGATGGCTCACTCCAGGCTGCTGCAGATTTGAGCAGACGGCGCCGAACACTTTCGACTATCGTATCATCATTATCACAGCGACCACGGCTGATGAAGAAGAGAGTATAAATACAACATAATTTTACTTATTAACGTCTTTTTTACATTTGTGCCTACGTCACGCAATTTGCAAAACATAACCGTTATTTATTATGAAGATAGATTTTTTTTTCAAATTATATGTAGTTTAGTGGTAATTTATCATTTAAGCATTTCTCAGTTGCCATTTACATAATTTAATTTTGTACCAAACACAAAAAATACAAACAAACGTCCAAATTGATTAGCGAAAACTTGACACCCTTCCTTAATGATTTACTATGCTATCTTTGAAAAAATTCTAAATGTCAAACGCCAACCGGGATAGTTGTTTCCATGCCAACGTTGACATATGTCTAAATTCAATTTTTAATTACAAAATTTAACCGTTCAGGTCCGCGTGCTGACGCGGAGGACGTCGTATTTCATTTTTTAATAAATATTTATGCGTATGCAGATTAATATTCTTACTCTACTTCAAACTAAGCAGAGCGCTTGTGCTGTGAAAAATACGACCAACAGGGCAAGAGTCTTACCGTCGAGTCAAACAAGCACGTATCTATCATTATATTAGTCGAAAAATCATTGCCAATTTATCGCCAGAGGCAGACAAGGCAGTAAGTCTATAGAAGGTGGCGCACGTGTGTTGCGTTATCGCCGGAATGGTACATTAAGTTTTTTAAAGTTTGATTAGATATTTATTCCGTCAATTGGTCAAGATTCGTGTTTTTGTTAAGTCGGCACTCATCTTGATAATAAATTATATTTTCATCATTGAAAAATAGATTTACGAAACATCAGAAATGCTCTAGAACAATTAAAATTTTGGTAAAATAGAATAATATGGTAAAAAAACGTACGAATTCTATTTGGACTGCACAACGGGTCTCCAAAAGAACAATATCAAATATTTCTAGAATGAGAATTGTGCATTGCCAGTTAGCTTCATAATATTTAGATTGAACTGAATAGATTCCCCAATGTGTGAGTGTGGTGCCGAGGAGGAAACTCTTGACCATATCTTTTTTGCCTGTCCATTGTGGATCACAGGTTTTTTTTACAGTAATCTCGTCACTGATAATTTTCAACTCCCGGTTAACTCGTGTCATCTTCTTTCCCTTAACTCGCCACATTTAATCTATATAATAGCAAACTTTTTGAACGACAATGGCATTGACTTGTAATATAATATTTTCTATTCTATTATATTATTGTATTTTTTTATATAAAATAAAGCTTTAACTTGCCTATTTAAATGAAGAAGAAGAACAATATAGAAAACAATGTAACTTCTTTATATATTATAAAAATGAATGTCTGTCTGTTATGAAATGCAACACCGATCTAAACCAAATTTTGCGTGGTTACACTTTAGTATCCTGCAAAAAACATAGACACACTCTCTCCCACCGATATAAATATGTATAACGTTGAGCGCAATACTTGGAAATTTTTTTCAGTTGAACTCTAAGACCCTGCAGAAAATATAGTCAAACACACTTTAAAAAATGTTACTCGTAATTGCACCTCCCTCGGATCAGCTGTTTGATTCCTTTGTCTCGCGTTACCGATCTATTTTAACATAATTTCATAATATCTCCGGCAATACGCGAGGAATCCTACGATTCTCCGGCTTTTGGATTCAATCCAAAGTGTTGGGCTGACAGGGCGCGCGAGATGGCGTCGAACGGGGTGATCGACTGGTCGGTGTTCAATGTGGTCGGCCACGCGACATGCAATAGGACATTACGTAAAATTAAATAACATTAGGAAAAAAGTACGAATCTATAAAATTGAACATCTCTGTTTGTCAATACAATTCTATATTCTTTGACCGCTCAAAGACAAATTATGCATAGTTGTTCTTTAGGACCGTGCACAAAACATAGGCACCTTATTTACCCCTCCCCACGGCATTAATGTGTATTATATTCAATGATGTTGATGAACGGAGAGAAAGATTAAGATCCCCCATTCATTGAACCGACAAAGTGGAACAGGCAACAGACATTCCGCTGGTGACAGTCCTCACATCTGTAGGTTGCCATTAAAAGTGGAAGAAAATAATCAAGAGGGCGATAGTTCATTGAGATCACGATCCTCAGTCATGAGGGACCGACGTGGACGATATTAAATGCCACCCGTTCTAAATTTTGCACAGTTTCACTCTAGGACTATAAAGTAGATAGGTTTTTCTAGACGGGTTTGACAACAAATTAAGTAAATAATGTAATAATAACGTGATATCATTAATAATAATAAAAAACAAAATGATAAATATGAAGATGTTATGGTTTGGATGAATAAAGAAAAATAAGTATTTAAAACAATAAAAATCCGAAAACTTCTATATATATATATATATATACGTAATAAGATATCCGGGGAAATATGAGATGATCTTGCACCTTATAATGCAGGGAAAGATTGCTAGATGTGGAATATTATGGCTGTACGCCGGCAGGTTGGCATTTATTTAATGGTACTATGATAACTGTGCAACACTGTCCCGCACACAGTGCCAGGGCGGTGCTGCACAGCTGTCAACACTAAATTGCCCTCATAGACCCAGACAACTTCCACTTTATTGAGGTATAAACAAAAACGTATTAAAAAGATTAAAGTAACATAACAAAGTAAGATAACAAAAATAAATAACGTTAGTAGAAACAAATAAACGTATGACTTTAGTCGAGAAGTAGACGGGGTGATGACAACACATTCCCACACGTAGCCCAAAGAAAAAACACGAAATTACAAAAACATTACAGATTGATACACGTGAAAAACCATAAAACCATAATTAAAATAAAAAACACCGGGCCTCGCAAGAGTTTCCATCTGAACACCCATACTTGCACAAAAGTCCTGAACAATTTCAAATTATTTTTACAATTGAGTAGATCGTAATTTTTGATAAAAACCTGATCTACTCCCACCAAACCCTCAACCGAATCCTCTCTAGCATCCGTCAGTATAGCCAATGGATGGGATCCGGCGTCTATCTCACATGACTACAGGTGTACCACGGGTCCGGTGCAAGTCCTAAATAACAAGTCTTGGTCCTAAATTCCCCGTGTTCTGGCAACAGAGAAAAGGAAGGAAGAAGTCCATTTCCCTAGAGGTGTCGCCTCCCATCTATCTTGCCAACTTCTTAAAGTAATCACACTTAAACGTTTGCACATAATCTTATACTCTGCATCCAATGGCCTGAAAGTGTGTCCCAAATGACACACTTCCAGGCCCTTCCTTAGAGCACGCCGGGCAGACGTTTCTAGCACCAAGAGATCTGCAATGAGGGCAGACCCATCACTTACCCGAGACAATAAGCTCAAGGCTCCTATCTCGATCCTACTCATTCAACGTCCGGTTGGCATTTTTCAATGCTACTAGGCAACTGATTGATAGCGCCCCACATATATGGACAGGGCGATACCGCACAGCTGCCAAAACAAAATTTGCCCTTATTGTCCCCGGCTGACTCACTTTATTAGTAAATAAAATATTTACAATACATTTAAATAAATAACAAAACATATTTATATATAAAAGTGATAATATAAATAATACAATTAAAATAAAATATAATAGTTGATAGCGAGATAGACAAGGTGCAATAAGGACGGGGAGCAGAGGACAAATGAAGTGAAGACGCACTCTCTTCCGGGAAACGAGACGGCACAAAAGAAAAACATAAAGGAGACTCACCCTCCACGCACCACTGCCGGCAGGTTTAACCCACAAGAATAGTATATCGCAGATCATATTTGAATAGAAGCTAGAAAATAAAAATAACAAAGCGAACAAGAGATATAGAGATACAACAAGAAATCTGCAGGCAGCACTGAAAGCGAGCAAGCTGAAGAACCTGAGATAATGGTTTGGCCAGTCTACTGTAGTCCTGCACCGGGCCGCAGTAAACAAAGTGATCATAGCCAACGTCTGTTGAACGGATAAGGTATAAGAAAAAGAAGAAAATTAGTATACAAAGCAATATTCCTAAAACACGATACACAAAGCGACTCAACCAGTATCTGTTCAAACAACGATTTAAGAAGTTCTTCCAATGCTTTACGTCTGCACTAACACACTCAATACTCTCAACAACCACCGCTGTATTTCTGAGAAATTTTAATGAGAAGTGAATGACGTAGATGGGTGACAGTTTGTCTGACATTAATACGGACGCGCCAACACACTCGGAACACCAGTGACACCGCCTACCTGACCGCCCTTGACCTGCAGCAGCTGCAGCCCTGCCGAAGAAGTTGCAAAGAAAATATGTAAATCGTTTTGATTTACGTTCGTGACTTGGGCATCCTTGAAATCTAATTCTTGGAACTCTGTATTTTGGTCTAACTATGTCTAAGTACAGAAATTTTATGGACCACGCGAAGCACTTTCCACTTGCAAGCTTCAAAGCGCGTCAGTCGGTCTTCATCACAGATCAGTAAATGAATACACATGAAATTGTACATATAGGAAAGGGATTTGGAACATTAGTTGCGCGACGAGGGGCATTCTACCCACATTATTTATGGAAACATATATTCGACAGTTTACGACACATTTAAGCAACAGTAAAAGTATTTACTCTTCGAAAATTAAATCTTTGTGTAAACAAGATGTATTTTTTACATTAATGCATATTATATTTTAAATTTTCGTTCCAATCAAGTCAAATATTTAAAAAAAGTTGGGGAGCTATTTGTTTTCGTAAATGATACCAAAGTGATCACGTGGGTGACACAAAAATGCAAATATTGAAACAAGGAATTTGCGTAAAAATATGGAAAAATGTGAAGATGGGTTATGATTTCCCCCTTTATCCCTTTGTGAAGATATCTACGGAGGTAAAACTTTGTTGACAATAGGTGGGTAAGCAATTCTGAGGAAAATGATCCACAAGTCTCATATTCTCGGTTGAAGCTGTCGGTGGAGGTCTTAGAACTCCATCTCGCCCCGACAATGTATCTACCACTAAAGTATTGCGCACCAGATGTGTTACACTCAGTACATGGTTAGGTTTATCAGACGTATATTAATTCTACAGACAGTACGTATTTTAGAAGGTCGCATGGTCGCATTAATCAATGCATACTTCCAGTTTTTACATGGACATGGATAAACATGGACTCGCAACAAAATTGAGGCCCAAAAAGAGCAACGCAGAGACGTAGACATATGTATGTGGCATGATGAAACAGGAAAAATAACAGAGAAGTATAGTAGATATAATTTTTGAAAATGAAATGGCAATGGGCAGGCCACCTAGCTCGTAGGACGGAAAATCTTTGGACGAAGATACAACCATCTAGTGGTACTCGATGGTTGTATTTTCGCCGACAGACGCCCTACCCACTGGAATAATGAAGTCATCAAAGTTGAAAAACAGTGGACGGAAAAAAGTGGGAGATATTAAGGGAGGCCTTCATCCAGCAGTGAATAAAAAACAGCTGATAAATATGGTGATTTTATCTTCTTTTTTTTAAACTTCGAATTATTTTGATCCGCCTTATGTTGATAAATCTATGGAGTCAGGTAATAAGTGTCTGAAATTGACTTTCTGCCAATTTATCCGCACGCGCTGATGACGTCAGCGTGGTCCAATCCATCAAAGTTGGTAGACTTCACTGCTTTAATCATGCACATCATGTTCAGCGCAGGAATCAGCAAAGAGAGTGCTGTTTAGCAACTCAGAAATGGTGGACATGTGGCGGACTTCACCGATATGGAAAAATTAACTACCGAACAGCCACGATGAACAGGAACCGATGTAGAACAATTTTTGTCGGGATGACGAAATATACCCAGGGCTAGATTAAAAAAAAAAAAACATAACACTTAAATAAGATCAGTGGTTGCTTATTGCGATGAAACATCGTGCATAACCCAAATTAACAATCTTTGAGCCCAAAATATTAAGAAAAATGTATAGACCTATACTAGAAAATGGAACTTACATACAGAATAAAAACAAATTAACATTTAATTGAGCAAGAAACAATTGTAATATTCTGTTGGTCTCAAACATGGCGGTGGGCTGGTCATGTTAAAAGAATGCCAGACGACAGGACACCAAAGATCATGATCCCGTCCTGGAGGCAGGACGAGGAAGAGGTGGGCTGACTGTAGGAAAGAGGACTGGAGCAGGATGGGAGAATCTGGGAACTGCAGAAGAATGGCCAAGGATTGAAGTCGGAAAAATACCTACAGGGTGGCCCAAAAAAGTGAGAACATCTCAAAACACATGTGTAATTAATTATAATTCTTAATGTAATTTTTTTGCACAATATTTAGCTAATCAGAAATCATCAAAACACCCCATATTGCATCATCTACTGGGTTTAAATCTGGGCTGTTCAGTGGCCATATACCTGGCTCGATGAAATTAACATTTTCACGACGAAGAAAATTGATTGTATTTCTGGCTGTGTGAGATAGAGCTCCGTCCTGCTGTAATATCTAGCTATACTTCTGGCTTTGTTTTGAAACTCTTTGATCATTTCCCTAGCACCCCGACGTTTTTCAATTCGCAAATTTTCGATCAGAATACGGTATTCTGCAGTGATTTTTGTCATTCTGGGCAACAATTTGAAAAAACAAAATATGAACAATGGGAAAATTAATAATCAAAGATGGCGACCGTAAATTGTCAAAATAAAACGTGATGTAGGTAAATAAGTAAATAAGTAAACTATTTTAGCTATTGCTGATATTAAACTAATTTTGATGTAATTATATCACATTTTACGAAATGTTCTCTTTTTTTTGGGCCACCTGCAGATTAGAGTGCAGATCTATGTGAATAGCCTCTGCGGCGTCCTCGGGTGAAATTTTTATGGGCGCCCCCATCCCCGATTATAAAAAAACGGTGGATCTGTTGAACCATTCACTCAAACTCTCAGATTCTGCAGCTACAACGTCCTTCTGCAGCCAGACCCTCTTTTTCGTGATTTAACCTTGCACTGATGATAAGGTGGAGAGTGTTGTCTTACATGTCTCTCAAGTTTCGCTTCACATGGACACAAATATTCCGGTTTCCGAATCTTCATTGATTTCTTAGCTCGTTTTTCGGTCAGTCAGGGAAATACGGTTGCCCCGTCTTGCTCGGCGCCCCGGCTTGCTCGGCGCCCTCGGGCCGGCCCTGGCAGTATACCAAGCTCGTCCACTCGCCATTGCGGCTACCCCAATCGACCGACCGTGAAGCACGTCATCGGTTGACCCGAGCGCCCGTCTCGCGATGAAATGTAACGGCATGTAATTTATTATATAATAATGAATATACCCATCGCCGACATAGACTCACCAGCTCAGAGTACACCAACTGCCAAATTCAACAGCTTAATTAGATTTGCATAAAGTTCAATAGCAGCAGAATGTCTGGGGGTTGTGGAAAAACCTGCTTCATGGAACCCTAATGTAACTTGTATCTGGGCTCCCTAGTTTAAAATGATGCACATATAAATTATCGTATAGTTTAAAACTAAAATGTAATATCACAGCGAGAAATAAACCAGGCTAAGCACCATTGAGGAAATAGAAACATACATAACGATAGCGCATTCTCCCTGCAAGTAAATATTCCAGGTTCGAGTCCCGGTGGCAACTAAATATTTTTAGATTTTAGAGTGATTTGTTTTAAAAATCAAGTTAAACTTGATTGACTGAGATTTATTTACTATTTTCGAGGTAAGTTTGTAGAACTCCATAATCACATATGTGAAAACGAAATGATTTTTATTCTACTCGTTTAATTTACTCGAGACGTGTTTCGCCTTGTAAGGGCATTATCAAACTAACAATTTAACTCAACAACATTGGATTAGATATACACGTTGTTTACACGGGGAATACGAAAGCTTAAATTGAGATGTCTCCAAAACATCAAAGCAACAAAATCCGTATCTTAGAGATTATCTCGAGTGGAAAATCTCCTAGAAATGTATATTATTAGTACTGTAGATAATGTTTTTTTATGTAATTCTTATGTAATTTTTTTTTGTTCTTTTTTACCATTTGTAATTATTATGTAATTCTTTGTAATTTTTATGCGATTCTTTTTTGTCCTTTTTTTAACATTTAATTTAATTTGTTACCTTACTTTAGCTTATAATCCAGCTAATAGAACCTAATGGCTACTTACCTCAGAACAGGTCATTTATATGAAGCAGCCAATAGGTTTGCATGCAAATGGAATACAGTATTAATACTTGTACTTTCTGGTGTATTGGTTACTTTAAGGATTTTTATATTGATGCAAACTTTAAAGGAATGTTGTTATAAAAATGAACGCTGATTTATCGGCACTGAAAAATGAATGTAAATGTATAATAAATATTACTGAATGTGTACAATAAAAGAGAAAATATTTAATTAATCTTTACCTGGAGATATTAATATAGATATTAAATATAATATATGTTCATTAGCAAACACAACGCAGCTGACCTATACACCTGGCTTGCGATATAAATGAAATATGGAATCCTTCTGTTGAAATAAAATGCCGCATTAAAAAAATATTCTGCAGTTAAGTTCTCAGCCTTAGATTACGAATGCAAATGGTTAGATGCTATGTGTTCTCGATATCATTTTATGGAATGGAAGTACGGACACTTACCGAAGCATTTGAGATGTGGATCTACAGAAGAATGCTCGAAATAATGTGGATGGATTGTGTTACGAATAAAGATAAAGTTGTATTTAAAACAATAAAAATCTGAAAACTTCGATATATCTGACGTGGGAGGATACATTGGAAGAAGTGCGAGATCTTGCACCTCATAATGCAGGGAAAGATTGCTGGAAGTCGAGGCCCCGGAAGAGGCAAGAAGGAATGAAGAAATGGTTTGACCAGTGTACTGTACGGCACAAGAAGAAGAAAAAAAAAGTATATTAAAAATACATTCGACATACTTATATATATTTTTTCTAACTAGCAATATACACTGACACGCATCTGGTCAATACGATAAGTGATAATTTAAAATGTAATAGTTAAAATAGTTTTTGAAATTAGTTTGAAAATGTTCGACTTATATTTTTAATATGTACCCATCTACTCCTAAAATGTGACGTACTAGGTGTGCCTATACCAGTGTTGTATTAAAGTATCGGAGCGACGATATCTTTCTTAGTCAAATATTAAAAGGAGCTCCCGGGACATAAGCATATCGAGTTATCCTTTTGTGTTCAGTCTCTTTCAAAAATAGTTGACCAGTAATTGATACGGGACTACAGGCGATTGGATTTTGAAACGCGATCTCGCTGAGCTCTCCAAATCGGATAATATTGTTTTCCGATAATGGAAGGTCCATATTGAATATTCCTATGTTTTTGGCTCCCGTATTGTTTTGATAGAAATGTACACCGTCTACCATTAATTTGGAATTTAATATCGCTAAATGATATGGAGTTTCTGGGTGGGATGGCTGTTCCTGGCTTAAAATACCCACCTGAGAATGTTTTGGGAACTGCCACTGGAAAGGTGGATTCCAGTTAATATTGTTTTCATTAAATTGTACTGTTATTTAACCGCCATCTGATACAGCCGACCCGAAGACTACACGAAACAAACCGGCACTCGCAGAAAGCACGAGGCTACGGGCACTATTTCCGTTAAATCTATTTTTCAATGTTCTAAATGATTTAGAACTTAATGTATTTGTACACAACTGCGTCGCAGCCTAGCGCTAAATAAAGTGGTTTACGTCTTGGCTGGGATTTAGAATCTCCAGACGAAATTCGTCGATATTATCGTATTTCTAATAAATGCGTATTTGTGGTACAATATAGTATATAGATAGATAATGTGAATAACTTATTTGTTTAGTCTTAAAAGACTTGCCTAGCAACCGAGACGTTCGCACTCTGCTTGCATCAGCGATGTTAGGCCCTGGTGATGGATTCCTGCATTGGGATTCGAAACGTCGGTAAACTAAATCATTTCAGAATTTCCCAAAAAATTATAGTACCGTTAATTAAAAGCTTCAATATTTTAAATACAAATTAAAAAACAGAAAAAATCTATCAATCGAAAAAATATTTATTTGCTACCGGGATTCGAACCTGAATCTCTTTCTATGAAGTCTCCTAGTCCTACAGGTGCGGCAGATGGATCCAAACGATCTCTCTGGCTGCGAGATTTAAAAAACTGTGACAATTAAATGTAACCCCCGCGAATTTATTGTCACTCCTTGAACCTTCGGTGTGTTGAGGCCAGTGTGTCGGGTTACCCTGTACGGGGTGTCGGGTGGCTACACCCCTCCTGTGTAAACGGATACCGAAAACCTCCCCGCCGCGCGCCGTACGTAAATTAGGGATGCTAAAAATCATTCTCAAATTAAATTGACAAATTTTTATTAGCTGCAGGGGCGAGTTTCTCGGCAAAACCGATTAATTATGCATGTTGGACGGAACCTGAAAATGTAAATGATTCCATTTTATGTGTATCAATAAAGTTAAAAATAAAATATATAGGTTTTTCTAAAAGTTCTTATGGTCCATTTCCGCAGATGACATTTTCGACTCAAAATAATTGGATCTAGGTTTGGATTATGCTCCCGAGAGATTATTTGGAGAAAATTCTCTGCTCTCGCCATCGTCTCACTATCAGTCTATTTCACCACCCATATTCTATTGCTCGATTGAGTGAATTTGAATCTCCCCACCGTCACTTAAAACTGAATAAATCTGTTCTCCTAATAATAAAGTTGTATCAATGTGTCCAAAATTTCATAAAAATGAATTGATAATTCTGGCGTCTGCTATCAGATTACTCAAAGGTATTTGAGATTCCGTAAAAATAAGGTAGATGGCTCTTTCAAATAATGAAACGATTACATGTATTAATATCAAAAAGATAACATATAGGTTCGAAAATTTGTCGCTAAAATATCGTCGCTGTAGCATAGTTGGATAATGCACCTTCACTGGTTTGGTAAGGGATTCAGGTTCGAATCCCGGTGGCGCAACAAGAATATTTTTCGATAAAATTGATTTTATATGTATATCTTTCTAACTAATATATTTAATTCATATTTAACACGTGTATAATTTAATGTCTTCTGTTTGTTTAACTTAAAACTAAATACTTGAAGGTATCTATGGTTTTCGTTTTTATCTCTTTCTATCAATCTCAATCTGAGATTGTTTCCAGATAAAAATCTCAACACGTTCGTACGCAACTGAGATATATCTCAATTAAATATCTGATATTTATGTCATCCATCACACGTAGTCTTCTAAAAGTGGTGACCCCGACACGACTTGAACGGTTAACATTCTGATCATCTCATTAACGCATTCATATGAGGTAACAATTTATTTTTCCAAATGCATCTTTAAAAAACATAGATGTGGAACACGTATAGCTACCGTCGTAGCCAAAATAAACTATACCTTGTGGAAAGTCGGCAGGTTATCGGGAGATAAAAGACAGGATGGCACTTACTTGTTGGTCTCCTGTCTCTGGAAGCTGGTTCATTTCTCCCCGATCCACCAATTCACAAGCGACGCAGAATTGTGTCACGCACTTGTTGACACTCGCGTTAAAAAAATAATTGTTTTAAATATATTAGCGGTAGTAAAATATTATATATTAGCGTTAATTAATGTTAGCGGTTGTAAGCGTATTTACAGCGACGGCAACGTACCGTGTTCGGTTTCAAAAGCGGAGTAGTTCGTTCAGGCGTATCAAATATTCTTTCTCCCTCGTGCCTAGGGACTAGGATTGGACAAGAGTAAAAGGGAAAGCATATATTTCTGTAACCCAATGAGATGTGCGCGCGTATACGTGCGTAGTACATTTAATGGCGCTAACACCTTGATTTGAACAGTGTTCGCGTCTTTGGAAACAGTCCAGAAACTATCGAATATCTGTCTCACATTCTATTGGTTATCAGTTAAATTGTTAAACCTTCGTTTCTTTCAGCGCAGCTTTTAATTTTGGAAATAGCCTGAAATCACGGGGATGAGGGATGATTGAATTATCCTAATTGCTAACCGACAACTGGCTCTATTATTTTGAAATGCACGCACATATTAGTACAAGCATGATCAAAAAGGAATGCTCACGTGATTTCGAAACAATTTATGGAATTAAATTCTAGTTCATATCTCGTATACCCGTGAAATATTATGTTCTATGTATAATACATACCTTGGAGTAACAACTGACTATTATTTTGAAATTTACGCACGTATTAGTACAAACATGATTAAAAACGAATGCTCACGTGATTTCGAGACAATTCATGGAATTAAATTCGAGGTTATATCTCGTATACACATAAAATATTATGTATAATACATACGTTGGAGTTCCAAAGAAATATTTATTCTATGAAATATACGTTTGGTCTGATTTTTATATAAGAAATGATAACAACATGACGATAACAACAGGTAAGTGAAGCGGGTAGGTATTTAAGGCTGTGCGCGACAACCCTGCTGCAGAAGAGATTGCTGTGTCGAGAGCGCTGCCACACCGGGGTATCCTGTTACTCCTTAAATTACGTGTCAAGGGTAAAGGATGTCGCGCGGACAACTTTTATTACAGCATGGTTTGTGACTTATATTTTTGTCTTCACGGTGTATTTTGTGAATCATATACGTATTGTTATTTAGCACCGAAAGCGACCTACTGTCGAGGTAAAAGAGAGAAAAAAGATTGCCGCTTTTGATATCTGCTGCTGGAGACGCAAGGATTCATATATTGGGGAATTAAAAATAAATTTAAAACTCGTGACTAGTGAATCCAATCACAAACCAATATTTAGAGATTCATTTTTGTCGATACTCGATACGAAAGTCGACAAGAGCTAACATAATATACATTTTATATAAGGTATTTGTATTTAAATAAATAAGGAATGTTTAAATCTCAAAAATAACGTGAGTAATAATGCAAGATTATGATATTTAATTTAATTTTTTATTTCTATTTACCCTTGTGGGATTTTACATAAAAAATTTTTTTTTAATATAACAGTACATTTTTAATTAACATTTCAATGTAACAGTTTAAATATAACGTTAAAAAAAAACTTATTATCGAGCCGATGCATCCGCGATATTGGCGAGTTAACAGCATAACTATTTCTGTGTGTACCTACAGAGAACACTTCGTGTTGTACTTTATACGAAACCATTTGTATCAACTCAGGGCGGTCCAACATGGTATTGATCATTTTATATAGATATACTATATCGCTCACATCTCTTGTACGGGCAAATTTTTTCAAATGAAGTAGACTCGTTAAATAATCGTAATTTACATTTTTTATCGGAATATGCAATTTAAAATTGATTGATTTAAAATCTTAGAAACTTATGTTACACATATTATGATAATAAATCATAGATTTTCATAATTTAGTCTTGATTATTTTAAAAAATATATTTAGAGTGATCCAAGCTCAACCGTTATTTTAAATATATAGAGTACTAGTTACAATTTCAGCAATCTCCATATTTTTTATTTGGAGAAAATCGTAAAAAAACTGACAAAAGCTTGAAGAAAAATATTTTTAATAATGCACTTTTTATTAAGAATATTAACCCCCATAAACTGATTTAAATTGCAAAATTAATTATTATACTTTATTGACAATGTAACACCTTCAACAACAAAAAACTAGTTTCCATATTGGCAACTGCAACTGATTTTGCAACTTACACCGATTTTGACGAATGACCAAATTATATTAAAAAGAGCAATTTTTGGCTACCAATAAATTAACACAATGAGTAAAGCTGTAAGAGAAGACAACTACATTAAAATTTACAAGAATATAAATAGTGCAGATTGCCGACTTTGCAACTAGTACCCTCTCCTCATATGTGACATCTGTCAAATGAAAACAATATTATTATCTAAAATAAGTCGATAAATGACTAACCAATACATTTAAATTGTGAAGATTCATTACAAAAATAATGAAAATTTCGCAAAAACAAAATTTGGTTTTGGACGATGTCTATTTTCAGCAGGATAGTGCTACGTGCCACACAAGTTGGGAAATAATGGAGTTATTTAGTTATCATACGAGGCTTGTCCGTAAAATAAGTTCCACGGACTGCCGCTGGCGCTAGGATTGTTTCTATGCGCGACCAGACAGCAGAGGCAGGTTATTTGGTTCCCCCACTACAATTCCTCACCAAGCCAGCGTCGCTGCGACGTTTAGTCTAGGCCCAGCAGCCTTCAACGATGGAGCTTCCTCTTGCGTCTCCCGCCAGCTGCGAGTTGCGGTCTGTTATTCGTTTCCTGGCCGCTAAGAAGAAATCGGCGAAGGAAATTCACGAAGAACTTTGTGAAGTGTATGGAGAAGAGTGTATGAGCTCCGGGATGGTGCGCAGATGGGTCAGGGAATTTAAAAATGGCCGAACAGACGTCCACGACGAAGCCCGTGCAGGGCGGCCATCGGTTTCCGACGAAACAATTGCCAGAGTCGAAGCGGCAATGCTCGAAGATCGACGGATTACAGTTAGGGAGCTGTGCGAACAGATTCCGGAGGCCAGCAAAACCACAATCGACAAGATTTTGACTGAACATTTAGGCTATTCAAAGGTCTGCACAAGATGGGTACCAAAAATGCTCACTGCAGATCACCAGCGGCAGCGGGTTGAAGCGGCCCAAGAATTTCTCGTTTTTCACGGAACAACCGAAGAGGAATTTCTGGACTCCATTGTTACTGGCGACGAGACCTGGGTACACTACACCACACCGGAAACAAAGGAGCAATCGAAGCAGTGGAAGCACCCTTCTTCGCCAAGAGCAAAGAAGTTCAAACAAATCCTGTCTGCAGGAAAAATCATGGCTAACGTTTTTTGGGATCGAAAGGGCGTATTGTTGTGTGAGTTTATGCCTCGCAAGACAACAATCAATGCTGAACGGTACTGTGAGACCTTGAAAAATCTTAGACGTGCAATTCAGAACAAGAGAAGAGGAATGCTGACCAAAGGAGTGCGTTTTCACCATGACAACGCCCGACCGCACACCGCCTATCGAACCACAGCCCTCATCGAAAAATTTGGATGGAAAATGGTGTCTCACCCACCCTACAGTCCAGACTTAGCACCAAGTGACTTCCATCTCTTCCCCGAGTTGGAGAAAAACCTTGGCGGAACCCAATTCAAGACAGATGAAGAGGTACAAAATGCGGTTGTTAGTTTTCTACGCGGACAGGCGGCAGAGTTCTATGACTCTGGTTTAAAGAAGTGGGTGTCTCGAATGCAGAAGTGCATAGAACGCAACGGCGATTATGTAGAAAAATAAAAGAAGGACTGAACTTTCCAAAAATATACTTTTCTTTAAAATTAAACCAGTTTTTTTATGTGAAAAAAATTCGTGGAACTTATTTTACGGACACGCCTCGTAAATATTATTGATTCGTTTCAAAGACGAAGGCCGCCCAGATGGTGCGATTTAACGCCTCTGGACTTTTTTAGGTTATGTGAAAGATAAAGTCTACATTTATGCTCCAAAAACGATTCAAGCACTTAAGGTTAATATGTGAGCTGCTATTTATTAAATAATGTCTCAATTATGACAAAAAATTCAAATAACGCTTGAGTTTGGATCACCCTATATAAATGAATGGGGTATCCAGTAAATAGGGTTTTATTGCTAATCACCAGTCAGCATTGTATTAAATCAAGGAAAAATTTACATAATTTTGGAACCCCGAAATTAATCTAAAATATCAATCCCGAAATTTTCGGGATTAAACGTACTTATCCCGAAATTCATTTATAGTGTAAATTGGTCTAAGATCCCGGGATTGGATTCACTTCTCATAACTAAATACCATATGGCGCGTGTAAAGCACAGTACAGAGTTAAGCGCGTAACGAACTAGCCTCCGAGGTTGTATCTCAAGAAGGCTTCTTCAAGAGGCTGGGCGCAGTGGATGCAGTGGCGACGGTGGTCTCAGGTCCGCCTCTGTCCACTGCAAGTTCTCTGAAGCGATAACCGTCCGAGCTGACGAGGCACATTCGGAATGTAAATGCTTATTTTATGGACGGATTTGTCAAACGGGTTTTAAATAATTACAAATTCGGGAGTCGTCTATAAACACATCTCATGTTTTTAATGAAGTGCACTTCGAATCATTATATTTATGCGGGTTTCGGTAACTATAATAAAAAATATTTTAAAATTACAGTGGGCTAAAACTACACATATCATATTTGAATGATACATAAATATATTTTATAAACTTGTCATTGCTGCAAATTCATTGCAAAGAAAATGACAAATACAGCGTCAGATAAAGCGATACGTGATGCAATATCAAACTAATGTCACCATAAATCCGTGTAATTGTTGGCCTAGGCTGATGTCATTGACATCGCAAGATCTGAACAAGCATTGAGGAAGGCGTCTATCTAGTGGTTGAGGGTTCGATCCTCGTTCCAAGAGGTCATCAAGTTAGTCCTGTAAGAATATTGATGTGACATGTATTCCGTGTACGCATTTCTTTCTTTCATTTTTAAATCTCTCGGCGGTAAACTCCGTATTGACCTTAACCCGCTTTCGAGAGAATCTCTGAGATAAATTTCATCCAAACACACGCAAGTGTGATTCTGCTGAGGGATTTTTATATCTCTGATTACTAAGTAATTTAACTGTACACCGTTTCTCCATAGAGGTAGACAGAGAGGATAATATATTCTGCTCTGGTTACCATTTTTCTCTCTTTTACTTACATACATCTTCTCCCACACCCTAACAGGGCCATCCTCTGATTTAACAGATAATGCCAGGTCTTTCTCGGACGTCCTTTGTTCCTGTTGCCTTCAATATTTACCTCATCTATTCTCCTTACCGTTCTCTCCTCACTCATTCAATCCACATGTTCAAACATCACCCATGGCAGATGACATATATTGCGAGATTAGAACGAATACAAAATAGATCTCTTCGATATCTTAATGTTAGATCTAATCTGTCATTCAACTACCACAATTCGAAAACCCTAGAATATCGAAGAACACGTGCTGACCAAATTCTTATCATCAAAGGCCATATTGACTGTCCCAGCCAATTAGAATTAATATCTCTCCACTACTATCTAGACTGACCTTTCTAGAAGTAGAACATCTAACATATAAAATTTATTCATTCACCGGTCATGCAAATACCATAATGAGAAATTTACAGAAATTGACTTGTTCAACATTAGCGTTACTAAGCTTAAAGAGTTCTTTTTATGAACCTCAATTTTGGCCAATCATTCTACCTATAAACACATGTTGCTCTTCCTTTACCACAACAATAGTTGTTACCTCCCCACCCTTTCTCCCATCTTTTTTCTTTTTATTTATCTTCTACACCTAAACATTTCAATGGATTTTCATAAATAGTATCACATGTTAAATATTTATTATGTTAGTTATATTAAGTTTACACTGTCAAAATCCCTTAATAAAATAAAATTAAAATCACATTGGTCATTATCAAAATTCTTCCCCCGCATTCAGTCTACTTTCGTTCTTCCCCCTTTTCGTCATTTTCACACATTACACTTTCACAGTGTTGGCAACAGAACTCAATTGGAGCACTTTTTTACCCTGGGACCATTGAGCGGCCCATCACTTCCAGAAACTGTTGCCCCCATATCAGATTCTTTCAGTAAAGTCTTCCGATGACAATAGCAAACCTCAATTTATTTGCCGTTCACTATTTTTTTTAACTGAACAGAACATTTATTTATAAATTAACAACAGTACCTCCATTAACATGAGCAACAATACAATAGAATGACAGATGATAATTAACACAGTAAATATAATGAAAGAAAATAATGATATATAACAAATGTTAACCACCAATCAAGTCTACCACCCGACAGTACAATAGGGGTGCATGTCATACTCCCTTAATGGGAAAGGATAAACCAATAAGGGATGGTGATTCTCGGTTCCGAAACCACCTGACACAAACAGTAAAAAAAATTGGAATGTAGATCGCAAATAAATTTAATGGCAAAATAGATCTTATTGTTGCGCTACCGGGATTCGTACCTGGATCTCTTTTCCAATCCCGGGAAGGTATATATTATGCTACAGCGACAGTATTTTTGACGACAAATTTTCGAACCTATATGTTACACATTTTCAAATTAATACATCTATCATTCCATTATTTGAAAGCCATCTACATTGTTTTTACAGAATATTAAATACCTTTGAGTAATCTGATAGCGGATGCCAGAATCAACAATTCATTTTCATTAAATTTTGGACACATTGATACAACTTTTATATTATTAAAGAGAGCATATTCTTATTGTTAAGTAATAATTATTCAGAACATGGGTCTTTGATATATTGAATTGATAAAGATATATAATTTATTTGTATGTCTTTCTAATTAATACATTTAATTAGTATTTAAAATATCACAGAGCTATGTTCTGAATAATTAAAACTTCACAATAAGAATGTGTTCTCCTTAATAAAAAATAGTTGATTACCCTGCTCCAAGGGCCGATTGTTTGATCAGTAGTAAAAGTTTACCACAGTAGTTAGTAACTTTTTACCATAGCCCATGGTAAAAAAACGTTTGCGAGTTGTTCGAACGTTGAGTTTACTACTGTCAAAGTTGATTCAGCCTATTACTGTAGCAAGGCGAATAATCATCAAATATCTGATAATGTAGTCGAATTAGATTTATTTTAAATATTCATTATTGACAATACATACATACAATTTAATGCTTTATCTATGGTTTTATTCACCCCAGTGTTCGAAATCTGTCACTTTACGGGCGAAAAATCTTCGGTCTATGGGCTAATATAAATTCAACAGCGAGATCATCATCGAACATTAAAATAGCGGGATATTGAATGATTAATTGTCGTGTACTGCAACTGTCCTTTTTACCGTCCGATACAGGAGAAAATTTTTTTTTTTTCTTGAATAAATAGAGATGCGTACACGGAATACATGTCACATCAATATTCTTACTATTTTCAAACTAAGCTTGTACTATGAAAATAAGACTAACTTGCTAGTATCCTGGAACGGGGCTCGAACCACTGACCACTAGATCACACTAGGCCAGCGTCTTAACTACTACACCAACAAGATACTCATCATACTTGAGGATAATAAATATTTTTTACCAACGATCGCAATTTTTTTACTCAAATTACTCTTTTATTATAGTAAAAATTTACCACTGATGAAACAACGTTTGAAATGAATTTTTTGAATTATTGCTAAATAAGTCAAATTGTAGGATAATGATAAAATCCCGCTCACCTCGATGTGCACCGCGGTCCAGTAAAATTGCACTCGTGTAAAATATGCAATGCAAAATATGTTAAAAATAAACACAATTCCAACGGTATTATTAGAAACTCAATAAACTGTCAACAACTGACAAGTGCGAAAATCGATCGAGTCAGCGATCTGCACCGATCGAAGCGATCGGATGGCACGTGCCGCGTACCGCGTGCCAGCTGCAGGAGACGTCCGTCAGCGTTTCGAGCGTCGTCTCCTCGCACTGTTTTTCCGCCAGTGACGTCAGCGACAGGCGTTGCCTAACGCGACGACTGCATCGGGTGTCAAATATCGCCGCGATTCTTGGTCAGCCACGTTGGAGCAACTTGCAACTGTCAACTGACTTTGAGCAATGCTCGCAGGCTAGCATGAAATAAATTGGGTGAGCACTTTCATGATTATGTGTACGTACACCTGACAATCAGCAGAAGACTATCAGCCATCAGATATTCTAACCAATTTGAGATTGAAAGAAAGAGATTAAAACTTACACAAGTTTACACGACATTCGATCGAGATTTGACAGGTGCACGCAAACATTACCTAAAACCGCCATAGATTCTTACATTTATCTATTTTGAAAAGTTAGACAAAAGTCATTAAACATCAACGTAAAGAGTTAATTTACAAACATCAATTCCGTTTTAACTGCTAGGGCTATTCAAAGCACCCAACCGACGAACGACAATGACATTTGATGATTGATGTACGACAATCGTGAAGTAAGGCGCGAGACGATGAATTCCTGAGGACTACGAAAGATAAGGATTTTCTAAAGAATCTCACGCGAGCAAAATCTATTCCGTTTCGTTCCAATCTCAAAGACTATCTCAAGTCAAAAATCTGTTAAATATAAAGAGTTAAACTGAGAAAAATTTGTAAGTATTGCGCTCAATTTTATACACATTTATAACGGTGGGAGGGAGTGTGTCTATGTTTTTTGCAGAATACTAAAGAGTAACCATGCAAAATTTGGTTTAGATCGGTGTTGCATTGTACAGATAACAGACAGACATTCAATTTTATAATACATAAAAAAGTTACATTGCTTTCTATATTATTCTTCTTCTTCTTCATTTAAATAGGCAATTTAAAGCTTTATTTTATAGAAAAAAGTACAATAATATAATAGAATAGAAAATGTTATATTACAAGTCAATACCATTGTCGTTCAAAAAATTAAATGTGGCGAGTTAAGGGAAAGAAGATGACACAAGTTAACCGGGAGTTGAAAATTATCATTGACGAGATTACTGTAAAAAAAACCTGTGATTCGCAATAAAATATATGATCAAGGGTTTCTTCCTCGGCACCACTCTCACACATTGGGGAATCTATCAAGTTCAATCTGAATAAATATGAGGCTAACTGGCAATGCCCAATTCTTATTCTAGAGATATTTGATATTGTTCTTTTGGAGACTTTCCTTTTAGAGAACCAGGGGGTTGGGGGAAGAGATCTTTAAATTATTTTAAACCATAAGAGATCAAGCTTGTTTATATAACTGAAAACAATGTGACAAAGATTATTGGAATCCAATAAGAAATAAATAGCAAGATAAAATTAGAAACTTTGCTCGATATTTTGCTTGACCGACATTGCTATTGTCGAGGCTGTTGTCACAGAGGATGAAGACCAAACCATAGACATCACTGATACGACCAAACCATAAACACCACTAATACGACTAAACGCTTTATATGGATGTGAAGTTTGTTTTCTCTAAATAGATTTAGTGTATTTGGTTATGTTTTACACAGGGTCTTAAAGAGGAAGAGGAGAGTGAGACGGTGCCTATGATATTCACAGACAGAGTAACTGTACAAAATCTTGTTTATGTTCGTCAAGGGGTTTGGGATTGGGTAAAGAACGTAATAACATTGTAAACCTATCTAAATTTAAAAATCAATTTATTTATTTATATATATTTTGACATCCATATTTTTGTACTAACAGAGGTGGATACATAATAAACATACATAATACATAGTTTATTGTGTGGGATGGAGTAGACTTCACCTCTGATATATGCAGCGTTGTCCTGGCTACTTTACTAGACTAAAGTCAGTGTTAAAGTAGCCAGTTTTTTTTTCGTGCTGTTGTGGTGCTATTTGAAATAAAGAAAATTTTGATTTCATTATATCTATTAGACTTGTTCAATTGTCCCTACAGTGCGCGACCTGTGTGCACACTGCACATAGATTACCATAGAATCAACATTTCAAAATGACACGTGCACGAGGGCAGCCCATTCGGTAATTCATCAGCAAAGTGCTCGTCACAAAATAGACTCCGTTATGACCGCGCTTATACTGAATTGCTATGAAAACGCATTCATTATAAATTTAAAACGTTGCAATTTTGCATTCAATTTGGAAAACGGCCCATTAAGTGCATTCGCATGCATTGTTTATCGCATCCATGCAGTTTGCTTTCCACGAAAAATAACAAATTACCTCAAATTACAGGAAATTGCGAAATGTAGTTATTTATTTTGAGGATAAAGAAAATTGATAGCGAATATTAATATTGGAAACAGTAGCGGGACGATTTTAAAATATTCGCATTAAATAATTTTTTTATTTTTTTATTTTGCAATATTTGAATATGTCCAAGAACACGCAATTATTGGATATCCGTCTACAAAGGCACACAGAGACAAAACATGTTTTATTATATTTAATGAAAATATATGGAAGTATAGGTAATTACAGGGCTTGCGACCTGTCTTCGGATGGCTTGAGTGATCACTTTATATATAAATATAACGTTATTAAGGAGAACACATTCTTATTGTGAAGTTAAAATTACTCGGAACATAGTTCTTGTATATGTTTTTAAATACTAATTAAACGTATTAATTCAAATAATGGAATGGTAGATGTGTTCATTTAAAAAATGTAACATTTGGGTTCGAAATTTTGTCGACAAAGGTACTGTCTGCTGTAGCATAGTTGGATAATGCACCTTCCCCGGATTGAAAAGAGATCCAGGTTCGAATCCTGGTAATTAATACGTCGTAAGCCATATAAAGGTCGTAAGCCCTGTAATTACCCATACTTTCATATATTTTTCGATAAAATTGATTATATATGTATACCTTTCTAATTAATACGTCGTATGCCCTGTAATTACCAATACTTCCATATATTTCCATTAAATATAATATAAAATAGCATCGTCTCTATGAGATATCTATTATTTCTTTAATAACAGTTTTTTTTAAATTCATTGTTTAACGCTTGTTTCAGGTGAGCCAAGAACGGTATTTTCAATGCGTCCAGGTGTCCCTGTCTATTTATCTATCATTATTTCATTATATTTAATTACTCCGATATCTGTATTTAGGCTAACGCCTTTGAAAAAATAATAATTTTCACGTAACTGTGTTCAATTGTCACTTGCAAGAATTAATAATAATATAATAAGCACAGAAATTACAAAAATACTACAAATCGCTAGACGCTGAATTTGTGAACCCGATCGGCTGAGGTGGGCTGGTCACGTCCAACGAATGAACTCAGAACGACTAGCGAAGAAGTATTGGAAGAGCAAAGCTGCGGTGGTTATGTGATGGCATTACCCATGACGCTCGTGCAGGCGGTATCGCGAATTGGAAAAGGCCGGCGGAAGACAGCAAAACTTGGTCGAGGAGACCGGGGGTAACACCGAGCTGTTGCGCCTTTGATGATTTTTAAGATGATGAAATGAAATTTTTGGTGATAAGATGTAATCAACATAGAAATACTTCTATAATCACTTCATCGAGAAATACATTTTTATTTTGTGGCAACATTTTATATTAATATAATATTAATATAATATTAATATATATTTAAATGAAAACGCGCATTGTTTAAACCGCTGTTTATTGATTGCTCAACATGTTTCAGCACCCACAGTCTCTTCTTCATGTATACAATACAATCAGTGTACATTTTATCCTGAAGAAGTTTTCATTATTAATACTGTTATAATCGTCTGGCAATTTATCACTCGATTGGGGATGCAAAATTATTGCTCTCTGAACGTTCTATTTTTCAAATTAATCAACCTACTCTGCTAAGTACATATCTAATTTTCATGTGTTCAACAATAATGTAATTCTACCTCAGAAGGTACATAGAAACCTACCAACGTTCTGTATAAATTAGAAAAGATATTTTTTTACTGTCATTATGGTCTTGTCCAATCAAGATCCAGTCTGTTTTCCACAGTCTTTGACGCCGTTTATCTCAGCCGAGTCTGGGACGGTCCACCGCCAGGAGTTTCCAGGAAGATACATTTCCAAGTCACCTAAATTAAGATCTTTCTACATGTAGAAGTACCCCTGCGCTAGGTGCTGTTGATACACCGCTAGTATATTCCTACCACCATTACATCTGTTTGTGTTCAGTACATGTGCAGTGTATGAAAGTATATTTGAGGAATACATATCGCATTGTTCATTTCCAACTGTCTGCGGATCGCGTGTTGTAGTTTTAATTGGAGATATTTCGCAGAACAATTAAAAATATAGGTAGCCGCCTCGCCCGATCATAGTAACATCACAAGTTTGTAATAACAAGACCTAACTTCAATGTCGAAATGATTACGTTTTTGGTGTGATACATTCTGGAACCAGATAGAGTTAATCATCAAAAACCGACAAAGAAACGAAATCTTATTACGGAAGTGACATCATTCATCACACCGACCGTGCTGCACAATACACACACCATTACTTGGTAGTGCGGCACTCTTTAAACTACTGCAAGGCCGTGTCGGCTGTCCCAGCCAATCAGAATTAATATCCTTCCAGTCTGTACTCTTCCATATCTCACTACGCTAAAAGAGGTTTTTTCACGAACCGCTATATTTTCAATTTGAACCAATCATTCTACCTGCAGACACTTTTTGTTCTCCCTTTACCGCAACAAAAGTTTCAACCTCCCCACTCTTTCTCTCGCCAGTTTATATCTTCTACTAATATTATATTACGTACTTCATGACTACCTGTTGATTTTTATAATTAGTTTCATAAGCTATGCACTATGTTAGTTGTATTATGATTATTTATACTGTTAAAATCCCCTTAATTAATTAAATAAATAAACAATTTCATAAAACGTACACCGGTTTTCACGCATTATCAATCTAACCATTCTAAATTATTAACTAGAATAATACAAATATAACCCTAAAAATTAACATGAATAATGTTGTCTCTACCTCATTTACATAAAATTGTATAGTTATCCTCTTTATTATTATTTAAAATGTCATTAATGTTTGAACAGAATTATTTCTTAGAACAGTGCCAAAATATAAAAATCTAAAATTCCCATTATTACCGTAAGTACTTAAAATTATATTGCCGCCCGTTTTCAATACATTTCATATAAATACTAATGGTTAGATTGATAATGCCCTCATAAGGCGAAACGCGTCATAAGGAAATCAAACGAGTAGAACTGAAAAAAACAAGTGATTTAATTTTCATATGTGTGATTATGGAGTTTTACAAACTTACTTCTGAAATAATAAATTACTTATACTAGTTTTCCTTATATCTTCATTATTAATATAATATATAAATATTCTTTGAAAACAACTCTTGTCTTTTGTAATACACAGTGTACACCAAGTGTCGGATATTCGTCTTACTTCGCTCTTGTTGTACGTCAAATGTCGGTCAATTGATCATTGACAGTTGATCAGTTGGGTGAATTTAAATCTCCCCAGCAGCAGTTAAAATAGAATAACTTCTATATTTTTTATTTATTATTTTTGTTTTATTAACCACTGAATTGAGTTTAAATACATCTATCGGTTTCGAAAAATACCATTTTCTTCTTCAGGATGTCATAACTAACTAAAAATACATATCATTGTTTCTTCACCGGAAACTATTTTTAATTTTTTTTTAAAAAAACAACATTGTTTATATGCAAAATTGACCGTTTATATGCAAAAAAGTAGAATAACTTCTGTTTATGTAACTTTTGAGTTTTTGTATATTTCTACTAATCTCAAGTTGATTTCTGAATTAATCTCTAGAGCAAAATCTCAACACGTGTACATGGTACTGAGATTTCATGTCTCATTCCTCATTCATCGTGTAAATAGGAAGTTCCTCCTTTTACATTTTGGTCATGTGATTGTGAATTTAAAACATGTACTGTTTGGTGTTAACAGTCTGCGATCGCCGTTGTACAGTTACAGATGGAGAGAATGAATCGTGTTGTCCGGAAGTTAAATGAAGGTATGAATAATACTTCCGTTTAGTAATTTGGCGCCGGTGGTAATGCTTCCTGCATCACGCCATGCGCCGCGCTAATTGTTTCCAGGGTGGGCAGTAGGGGGTAGCTACCAAAGGCGGTGCATCAAGACAGATGGGGTGTTTTTTAAATTTATTTAAAACACAGACCACCGAATAAATAGTCATGAACTAACACAAATCCTTGTCCTAAAATTTTCATTTTGTGCCACCCTCGTGATCACGCAATCAAAAAACTCCGCGACATTTTTTAAATATATGACTAGATTAGAACGAAAATTTAAACGCTGATAATATAATATGTATTATTGTAAAAAATACGCTTTATTTACCCAAAGATTTAATTTTCGAAAAGTAAATACTTTTACTGTTAAATGTGTCATAAACTATTGGATATATGTATGTTTTTAGAATACCCCTCGCCCCGCAAATAATGTTCCAGTGAATGATGGTTAGATGGAGTGATAAGGTTGCCACCTCTTGTCTCCTATATCTCAAGTGCAACAAACTGCGGAGAATTTTTGGGATCCCGTGAGCGGGGGAATGAAGTAAATTTGTATAAATATATAAATGTTGTAAAAGTGTATATGTTTTGTATATTTTTAGGTTTTTATTTTTTGTTAATTCTTTTTTTTTTTTTTTTTTTTTTTTTTTTTTTTTTTTTTTTTTTTTTTTTTTAAATAATGTTCCAAACCCCTCTCCTATACATACACTTAATATCATGTCTACTAGTCTATGAATTAAAAATAACTTCACAATTTTTCTGGCTGGATCCTGAAGTCTAATTATCAATCTCATCTGATTGAGGTCACTATATGTCAATCGACGTGCTTGTGGTCTAGTAGTTACGATACTCGCCTAGTGATCATAGTGGTCGGGGGTTCGAGCCTCGTTCCATCAAGTTAGTTCTATTTTCATAGCACAAGCGTTCAATTTAGTTCGAAAATAGTAAGAATATTGATCTAACAGGTATTTTGTGTACATAACTCTATTTTTTTTTAAATGACATGAATGAGAAAAGAATAGAAGACATACCCACACCCAACATTGCAGTAAAATGTGTCTTCTTCTGTTCTTTCTTCATTTCCATGCGCCATCTTCTATCGAAGACCATGTTGCAGTATACTGATTTATCCTCTCCAAGATGTATTATATAAGATCACAGTTAATCTTTTTTTAGCTATGCCTTTGCAGCCTTCTATCTTCCTCTGCGTAATCAGAGATCATATTTTAACTGCGGAGAATACATATTTCTTTCGTTTGATTGTTGTTATTATTGCAGTTGACTTATTCATACGTCTTAGTAGGCCTCTTCGTCGGTAGTATAATCAATCTAGGAACTCCTTAGCAAAATGCGTCAAGGGAGTTGTTACAGCTTCTACATCCGCCGCCGGCTCCACACTTACCCTGTAATGTAACAGGCGCATGTCCCGGGCGGTAGCATCTTGAGTAGCGACGAGCACAAAGTCACGAACTGTGAGTCAATCACTGATACCTTTGAGTCAGTGATAGAGTATTTGAAAACATCGTCAATCGTAAATTGATTTTTTTATCATTATTATTATTATTTTAACTTTAAAATTGTCTAGCGAGTTCTGCTAATGCTGGGAATTTATTCCGAAAAATACACTTTTATTTTATAAAAAGATGTCATTCTCTTCGTGATGATATTTATATTGAATTTTTATTAATGAATTATTAGAATATGTTTTTAACGCATTTGAAGTTTTAATATTACGCTCGGTCTTTTTTTGTGTCTTTATTTATTTAATGTATTATGATAGCAGCGCACGGACATTAGTAATGAAATAGTGATCACAGTCACAGTTTTCAATCACTGATATTATCAAATACCGATCACAATCACACCAGTGAGTCAAGAGTAGCATTTTTTATCATCACTAGTCTTGAGCATTTCTGATCCAGTATTTTGCGTTTTAGTGCACCGATTCCGTCGCTATTTTTTCGTCCAACTGTATAGTACATTTCCTATTTATTGTCAATTATTTGACATATGAAGGTAGCTCGGGGAGCTTGTTGTAGTGGGTCGCGTCAAAGGTCGGAGACCCCACCCGTTGGACCGACCGAGAGCGACAGGCACATCAGGTGACTGCCAAAATCTGTGATAACCCAAATTTGCGCGATACTATGAGTGGAGTAGCATAAACAAGTCGGCGAGAGTTCATGAAGATTACGACCCTGTCGTGAGAAAAAAGTTTGATATAACCATAACCTTTGTTTATGTAAATGCCTTCGATAGCTGGTTCCCAGGTTTGCGATTAACAATAAGCGCACATAAGATATATGAACTGCACTAACCTCTTTCATTTAGCTGTCTTTCTGGTCCGATGTTATTGTTCTTTTAGCTGGGTTGTCTTCTTTGAATTTAGACCGACCGAAGCGCGCTCTAGTAGTTTATTTGGAACGCAGGACTCGTCGAAACACTAGATGTAATAAGAATGACCGTCTTCTTAGCTTCCGAAAAAAGGGTGGCAATACTCACACACACACACATATGTACATTATTGTAACAAGGCGCGTAAACAACCCTGTTAATGCTAAACTATATGATTGTTCGAGTTCTGGATCAGCGTCTGGGCAAAATCCAATATCTCTTTAAATTTTTTACAAAAATTAACGTACTATCGATCCTATGTTTCGGCAATTAAGTTCAGATCAGTGTGTTTCAGAATATCGATAGCGATTGTTCTGCATTTTATAATTATGAATAATAATGCAATAATTAAACGGAATTACTTTTATTATTCGCACGGTGGTTCAGCACCCTCGATGGAGCCGCCCCTGACAGGTACAGGTCGAGGATAGTAATGGCCTATTACGGGGCGGATATCTAACACTATTCCACATTCTATTATTATTGACAATTGTCCAATGAAAGCCATTTGTGTTCCATGATATATTTGATAGAATGGATTAATTTTGCGAACATGTGATTAAAATATTTAACTGATGTTAAACGCCAAGAATATTAACCAACAGAACATATGTCCATTATTACGGAAGTGGTCCAAGTCATGTTTCTTTCGTTTCGAGATATTTAAAGGTTTGCGTTTGAATTGATTGAAAAATATTTTTATATTACACAACGCAATGTTTCAATATTTATTTAATCTGCTAGATTTATAATTTATTTTGACATATAAATGTTGCGAGGAAATAAAAAAATTAAGGTTAAAATGACTTACTCTATTATCAAAATAAACACTAGCGGAATACCGTTCAATATGACGCTTCAAAATTAATCATCATATTCATTTAAAACAATGTGACGCTAAATAATTTTAAAAAAACTTTTTTTTTTTCTTGACTTAGACCACTTTCATAATAAAAGATTATTGTTTAATTTAATTAGTAATTGAAATAAATTACAATACAGTGAATTATTCTCTCATATTATATAAATTATGTGGCTATGTGGCTTTTTGAAAATTGGAACTGTTAATGCTGTTGTAGTATAGATAAGTAATTAATTTAATTAATATATTTTTACAGATTTTTAAACTATAATATACGTATATATAAAAAAATATTAATATGTACATACGATACCTGGTGATATGGATAGTTCTAGGGGTACAGTAATGAGCTTACTAGGGATATCTTTTCACGGCGGATAACATAGGCCTACCGAGACAGCGAAATCTTTGCTAGGGTCTGAAAATTATGGGGTGATAATACATGGGCTAGGTTCTGCCCTAGGTAGGGATGCTAAATAAATGTACGGCAAAAAGATTTTGTAGCCGTCGTCTGAACGTCAGTCCCACTTTAAACAAAAATGCATCAGGGGGAGTTCCGTAGGGTCTAAAGTCGTAGGGTGGCGTGCGGTGTTTAACTACGGGGAGGGTTATTGAAAATAAATGGTTCTAGAAGTTATGGGAAAAAAAGTTTTAAAAAATTACACACAACCGATTTGTGAAGGTTAAGTCAAATATTGTAGTAAATTTTGAAAATCAATATTCCTGCACAATTAATGTCAACATTGTGGCGAAATAACACAGATGCAGATAGATTTGGCCCTGGTTAATCTGAAAAAAAATAATAAAAAATATATGCTCCAAAAAAATATCATTCCTCCCACTTGTGCCAAGTTCACAGATGTCAAATAGTCCATTGCACTGACGCGAAATACTCTCTTATTTTTTTACGCCTGACACCACTCGGTATTGCGCAAAGAAAAAAAAGAATATTCCCAGAACAATTAAACGAAAGAACATCTGCATTGCTAACAGTTAACAATATGAACCCAACTATTCAAATAATTCATTTAACTTAAAATATTTTTTCGATGCCTGTTTCACTTAGTGGGGTAGCCGATAATTAAAAAATTTAGGTCTCTACGCTATTTGCACGAAATACATTTAGATTTATGTAAATAAGAATATCGTGGAACCATAAACTGCAACCTACTTTAAAGTTCTTATATATCAGTTGCGAAAACTCCTACATGAAAAGACGAAGATCTTCAATGGATCGCAGCCACATGATGAAAATGATGACATGAAAATACAATTTAATAAAGCTAAGGAAATAAAAAAAAAATTGTGTGTACCATGAACTGCGAGACGAACGAACGTCTCTAATCTTCAGGAACTAGTACTTAAGAAGATTTCTCGAAAATATTTATTGCGCGCTTTTGGCACAGAAAAGATAGAAATAATCTACAGAAATCAGTGACCACTGAATATGTACAAGAACGAAGAACAAGAGGTAGATTTCCAATATGATGGACGTGCCATATCCGAGAGATGACGTTTGTCAGATGAGAAATCTCTTCTCACAGTGTGACGAGACAAATGATCACGAAATATGCTTTATTTTATGCATTATTCGGCTTTGCGTTTGAAATCTGTCACTTTGCTGGCGAAACTTCTTCGGTCTATATGCTTAATGTATATTAAACAACGAGATCATCACCGGACGAACTGTCATCACTAAAATAGCGTCCTGTACTGCAACATTCTAAGTACCAATATGACAGATGACTTTTTAAACAGCTGTGAAGGGTTCGCCATATTTAACCAACGATTTTCGGCTTTTGCCATCCGACATTCGAGAGTAAAATTAGTTAACTATTGCATTTTTTACCAACGATCGAACAACCCGTTTTCGCAAAAAATGTTACTTTAGTAAAAAGTTACCATTGATCACACAACCGGCCCTTAGAACTTGACTGAGGAAGTAAAAGCGAAGTGGAACGATAATAAATAAGCCAAATCAAGATCAGAGACTAGTTGTGAATGACTGTAGCGTTTCCGTTTCACAAAATTTTACTGTAGATAGAAAAATTTCGTATCTCTGAGATATGCCCGGAGTTTCCTCCCGTGAGATTCTCGGCTTTCATACTCCACGTGTACACACCGTGCCTCAGAGATTTGCCGTCGTGCGTCTCACTTTACGCTTGTTGTCAAATGTCATTAATGTTCCGTTCGTCAGTTGGGTGAGTTTGAATCTCCTCGGCAGCAGTTACGGCGGAATAAATGTTTGTAATTGAATGCCTTCTGTTTGTCTAAATATAAGAATAATTGAATGAATGCTGTTTGGGCGCACGAATCACAATGCGTCTCTTTGTACCAACGTCAAGCTGATCTGTGAGCTTATCTCAAAATGTCAACACCGCTTTAATAATAATAACAGTAATGTGTGAATTTTCGGTCGTGCGTAATGGCAACCCTGACAATCGTCGTGCCCACACACAGTTGGCGAGTAGGTACGTACCAATCAGAAAAATATCCCCTTACAAAAATATAGAATATCACGTCTCTCATGTTACCGCAGTGTTCTCGCAGCGTTCGGGTTTACTAGTAATAATTTATTACGTTAACCTATAAATAGTCGTGAATAATATGGAACGCATTTGGACTAGAGGCGGACGCGTGCGCGTGTGTGCGCGCGCGTGTGCGCGTGTCTGTGTGCAAGGGGATATTTTTGAAAAGCACGCCAGTGTATATCAAACAAACTTAAAAATACGATCCCAGCGCTGCGGTGTCGAGTTACGGCTATCGGCTTCATGCCAAGGGAGGCGCACTGAACGACTGAACTGAACGCTTCCACTGAGCACACACTGACACGGATCTGCCGGATTCAATCATTCAACCTTCTTCTTCTTCTTTTCTTTCATTCACCTTCCCATTTCTCAAGATCGCGACAATACCTAGTGTATAATTCGGCGCCCCCTGGAACATGGAAGGACCCCCTGAATATGTATTTATATTGTATTAAAAAAATAAGAATTTTAGTAAGTATTACGTGGTTTATCTATTAAATTATTGTTCTACATCAAAATTGGTCTATTTTCTACTATAATAATCACATATTTGTAAGATAAACGTGATTTACGCTCACTCGCAACATAAAAAATCTTTGTTTCTTATTCCTAACCCACTATATTACGGGCTCTAGTATGTGTATACATCGATACTGTGTATTTATTTAATTAATTAAGATTTTAACAGTATAAATAATCATAATATAACTAACATTATATATAGCATATAAAAATCCACAGATATGTTCAGGCGAGGCAGTAATGAAGTACAAAATAGAAGTAATACGGCAGTTTACAATATAAGGTAATATTATATTAGTAGAAGAAGATTAAAACTGGTGAGCGAAAGGGAGGGCAGGTTGAAACTATTGCTGCGGTAAAGAAAGAGCAAGATATGTTTGTTATTTTAATTTGTATAATTCCATTTTATATCGCGAGGGATTTTATAAACGATTAGTCCATATGACAGCGCTGGTAAAAGTAATCATACAAAAATGTATTCGAAAGGGTCGCGAACGCGGGCCCCTATCGACACGGGTCTCAAAGCATCGGTTGCATTAGCGAAGTTACGCCACTGACTCCACCAGACGTCCCATTCCCATCATTTTATTTATCAGCTCTGAAATATATACAACACAGTGTAAATGTAGCAGACAGTGCAATGAAAAAAGTACCAAAACTTGGAGCAATATTGCCATTTCTGTAATTTTTATATAATATACGTATTAATACTGGAAATAATGACGGGAAAATAATAATTTAAGCATCAAATGGTTCTCATTTTGATTAGTAAAGTTTATCTCGCCATTATCAGCCATTTTCTATCCGCTACTGGTTTAAAGCCTCCCCAAATTCTCTCGTAATTCCGCAAACGTGTTGGCTTCTTGATTTCTCTCGGGTGCCACTGGAAGACTGCTTCGCCCAACGATTATCTAAAATTATTTACAATAACTGCGTTTAAAGATCAAAATCGGCCATTATTGAATGTGTTTAACAATCTAATATGTCACAAGAATAATTAGATAATGTGACTTTAGGTCTAGGTCTAGGTCTAGTTTCGTTTCGTGTACGTCCCGTGCCGATGTGTATCGATACGTAAAAATGGTCCATTTGCCGCTGCACGGGCGTCAAACAAAAGATCGCACTGTGCACGTTTACCAGCCACGGATCGAATATCCTTTGGAAATATAATATGGCGTATCTACACTTATTTAATTATTCCAGCCATAATAACGATACAGGCTTATCTAATGTCAATTCAACACTTTAAACATTACATATTTTAACGTGGAACATGGTTATTCGGCGGCAGGGCCGTTTCTAGATGTTTCGGCGCCTGAGACGAGAATTGATAAATGCCATCCCTTCACTTTTACTACCATCACCTTCACTCTCTTCCCCTGCCATCCGGGCTAGAAGGATTAATATATTATACAGGATGCCCCAAAAAAAGTTAGAACATCTCGTAACGCGTATGAGTTATTTCAAAACATAATATAAGTAATTAGAATTTTGAATGTAATTTTTTTTGAAAAATATCTAGCTAATCAGAAATCATCAAAACACCCCATAATCTAGTGGGATTAAATCTGGACTGTTCGGTGGCCACATGCCTGACTGTGTGAGATGGAGCTCCGTCCTGCTGTAACGTTCAATTATGCTGTAATGTCTGGCTATACTCCAGGCTTTGTTTTGAAACTCTGATCATTTTCCCAGCACCCTAACAAGTCTAGCTAGAAGACTTTCTGCAGTGATTTTTGTCATTCTGGGCAACAATTTGAAAAAAACTAAATATAAACAATGGCAAAATTAATAATCAAAGATGGCGACCGAAAACTGTCGAAATAAAACGTAATATAGGTAAATAGATAAATAAGTAAATTAGTAAACTGTTTTAGCTATTATTGTATTGTTAAACTAATTTTGATGTAATTATATCACATTTTACGAAATGTTCTCACTTTTTTGGGCCACCCTGTAGATATAAAAGAACTTGTATTCAAAATAAAACGCATCAAACAATAATTAACTAAATAAGCACTGTTCGTATTCTATTTCGTTTTTAAATTCTTCTCTTCTAACTTCAATGGTATTTTGGGTTCTTCCTCTTAATCCAGTAGTACCTTCCTTGCCTCTATATTACCAAACTCTTCAATAAGACCTCTAAGGTCAAGCTAGTTTGATCATATGAAACGGGTGAATGAAGAGATAATTGTAAGGAAGGTATATGACGCAAGTGTTGATGGCACCAGATATCCGCAGAAGACTTACCACGATCAGGTAAACCAGATACTGGAGGATGTGGATGAGGTGAGAACTGAGTGTCAGGACAGAGGAGTGCGGTGCTCTATCCTCTCTACCTACCCCCGCGTCAAGGTCAAGTTAGTAAGCTATATCTTTTTCAATTGAATTTGTTGCTATTTCATTTTTTTCTCCTAATTTGCTAAATTTTTTTATCGTTTGTTTATATAAAAATAATGAGTAGTATATATATAATTTCTTTTAACATTTATTTCTTCTCTATGAGAGTAAAACTACGTAACTTTCTGTCAGTCTGTATACATATTTTTTGACTTCAGATACAAATTTAAAGTAGTCTGTAATTTTCTAATTGTGATGGGGAGATTGTTAAAAAATTTGATGTCTTGATAAATATAGTGATTTTGGTTTGCGGTATATTTTAGTTTTGGAATATTAATTTGGTCTCTAAATCTTGTAGATCGGAATTCGCTTCTATTATTTAATTTTTTGGTACTTTGAAATCTGTGAAAAGTTGTATACTTGGATAGTCCTTTTTTTCTAGAATGATTTTTATAGTTTTATATGCTCCTCCCCATCCAATAATACCGTATTGCAAATGTGACTGTACAAACGCGTAATATATCATTTTCAGATTTGTAAGTGATAAGATATTTCTGAATCTTAAAAATATGTAGGAAATTTTTCTTATTTTGTTTGTAAGATTAGTAATATATTCTTTCCATTTAATTTTGTCATCTATTATGATTCCTTGGTACTTTATACAGTATTTTTCTTCAATTGGTGAACATTGGTCACGAGTCTTCTTGAGTACAGGCTTTGGTGCGAATTTTAGTATTAATTTTGAGTGTTTCCTTTCTGTCGAATAGCAAATCGTAGAAAGTATGTTTTATCAGTATTTTAAATACTTTTTTAAAATATTTTTATTAAACAGTTACTTAACCATAAAAGCTATATTGTATACATGTTATATCTTCAATTTTCTCTAAATTAATATCGTACCAAGGATTATTTGTCAGGATTTTCAACAACTTGTCGATAGCTGTATACGAAAAAATAATAAAATGAAATGAAAATAAATTAAATGCCGTATGAGTATAAAGTGTTAATTTTTATGTTACAATTAATAATACAAACATTATTTTATATATTATAATTTATATCCAATTATAGTGCAATCATTTAATTTTATTTTTTTAGGAAAAAGTTACTCCTGGTGAACTTTGTAACAAGCTAGTATTAATAAAGAGTTAAGATTTATATTCCTCGGTAGTATAATGATAAGTATCCCCGCCTGTAACGCGGGAGGTCAGGTTCGGTTCTCATCCGAATAGATTTTAATTTTATTCATTTATCTGAATTAACTCTGAAATCGCGCTTGGCACGGGTTAATCGTCTAGTTATGATAATAAATATCGGATATTGGGTGGAGAATGTTAATGGACATTTTATGGCGAATTTTATAAATACGATATTAATTTGTATTTCTCGCGAAACGGCTACCGGTCACAGAATGCGATGAATCGTTATGACAAGATGGCATTAAGGAACGTTGGATATTTCAGCGTCGAATGGAACGCCATTACGGACGTAATGGCCCGTGTCCACGGAACGAGAAACGATAAGATAAATCTCAGTGTTTTAATTGAGATAAATCTTAGTACTGTGTACACGTGTGAGACTTCGATCTGAAGATAAATTCGGAGACAAAAAACCCTGCATACGACGTTCGATGTGACAGCGACACTATACACGTGCTCTCTCATACGTCACCGTCATCGATACCTGCAACTATTTACTCTGAAATGTTTAACAAACGAGACATTCAATTTAAACATTTTTTCTTATGCTTCAACATGTCGACCCCTGAGAATAACAAGGTTCCAACTAACATTTTGGGCTAATTTGAGTTATTGTTCCAAACAGTGATGAGTTCAAAATCACGAATCAGTGATTGAATATCTGGGAATATCGTGATTCGTGATTTATTTATTTTATTTATATTTGATTGTGAAGCGTGACTCGGCGCATGTGCGTATGAAACGAAAATATTTATGAAGGAATGACGTTATAATTCGTCATTTATATCATGCCATCTAGTAGATTTTACAAAAAATATTATAATACTAAATGTTTATACTAACACTTCGATTAATAAAAAATGTAAGAATTTTCATGAGGTAAGATACATTTTGTAATACGTCAAATGTAGTGGAAACTTTGAACTACAATCTTAGAAAACAACTATTTTTCTACACCAAAATGGTTAAAGTGCGACTACTTTTTGAATAAATTCCGTGTTTTAATCAATTCCTCTACTGGTACAACTGACCCAGAGGACGGGGTCACTTGTACCACTTCCCTCGATGTGTTTGTAAGTTTACAGTTTTATATCTATCATAATTAGAGAAATAAGAATATAATAACTTTGAAGACAACTAAATTGTCTCAGGCTTAAAAAATTTGTTTCGTATATATTTATTATAGCAACGATGTAAAAAATTGTAAAACACATTTTGGTACAATTGACCTCGGTCTACCCTACGCCTCGGCTGTCTTCTAACCTTCCCTGCATGAAGAGTTGTAAGGGATCATATTTCTCATCCAAAGTACGTAGCTTTTCTTCGTTTGATAGGGTTATTAGTTCTCTTGACTTATTCAATTTTAACAATGTCAATTGGCTGACATTTGACGTGAAGTGACTCTGCGTGGACACGATGATCCACGAATCTCTTGTGAGGATAATCCACGCTTCAGAGATTGTCTCGAGTCGAAAATCTCGTAAAAATCTCATCAGGACGCAACTCGGCAAATCGACATCTTGCATATTTCCATACGGTTGTAATGCGAACAGAAGTGGACACATATTTGAAATTAGATATTTTACTGCAAATTTATGTAAATAAGTTTACCTACGAGGACTGTATTTTGTGGAATTTATGGACGACAATCTTCGGCAACACACGAAGGTCAAAAATATCTTTGAGAACGATAATATATTATATTATACACATATTTATATACATTTTTATTACAAATGGGCCGGGCAGTGTTTGGAATTTTTATATTATTTTTATTTTTTATTTTATAGAAACAAACTGTAAAGCATATAAAATATTATATCTAACACATATAATCGGATAAGTTCATTCGTACAGATGAAAAAAAAAATACAAACTAATAAAACTCTGCAAAAAGGAGAGACAGGAAGATATAGAGAACAAAAAAGTATAGGTTCGTATTTATACACATACGGGTGGGCCAAAAAAAGTGAGAACATTTCGTAAAACGTGAAATAATTACATCAAAATTAGTTTAACTATATCAACCATAGCTTCAATAGTTTACTAATTTACTTACACATCTATTTACCTATATTACGTTTTATTTTAACAATTTCCGGTCGCCATCTTTGACTATTAATTTTCTCGTTGTTTGTATTTAGTTTTTTCAAATTGTTGCCCAGAATGACAAAAATCACTGCAGAAGACCGTATTCTGATCAAAAATTTGCGAATTGAAAAACGTCGGGGTGCTAGGATAATGATCAAAGAGTTTCAAAACAAAGCCTGGAGTATAGCTAGACATTTCAGCAAGACGGAGCTCCATCTCACACAGCCAGAAATACAATCAACTTTCTTCATCTTGAGAATGTTAATTTCATCGAGCCAGACATGTGGCCACCGAACAGCCCGGATTTAAATCCACTAGATTATGCAATACGACGTGTTTTGATGATTTCTGATTAGCTAAATATTGTGCAAAAAAATTATATTAAGAATTATAATTAATTATATTACGTTTTGAAATAGCTTATGTGTTACGAGATGTTCTCACTTTTTTAGGCCATCTTGTATATTGTTTCCTGATGAAGATACCATAGGCAATAAAACATATAGAATAATCAATAAACAAAGTGTTTTGTCTAATTATTAATTTAAGATAATAATTTTAATACATGTATTGAGATTTATCTGAAACATATCTAATCGTCATCGTCCTATCCTATCGTAACCCAACTAACCATGGAATGAAAAGCTTGGAATGATTTCACAGTATAGAACGAAATGTACATTCATCATACAACCAAGTTACGATAACTAAGCTGAAATGGCTGTGAGCTGAGCACCTAAACTAAACTGACCAGGGGCCGATTGTGTAACCAGTAGTAACCATGGTAAATTTCTACTGCAGTACCATCGCCCGTGGTGAAAAAAACGTTTGCGGGATGTTCGTACGTTAAATTTACTACTGTCAAAGTCAATCCCGCCTAATAGAGTGGCACGATTTTTGCCAAAATGTATGTATTTTAAATATTACCATGATATTGTGGATAGAATGTAAAAATGAGTTGACGCCCCTGCTCTAAGGATCAGTAGTAAAAGTTTACCATAATAAATTGCTACTATAGTAACTTTATGTCATGCCTGTGGTAAAAAACGTTTGCCCGTTTTTCGAACGTCAAGTTTACTATTGTCAAAGTTAATCCCGCATAACAGTGCGGTAACGCGACATCTGAGAATGTCGCCGAAATTGATTTATTTTAAATATTCATTATATTGGCTATACATACAATTATATGCTTTATCTATGGCCTTATTCACACCTGCGTTCGAAATCTATCACTTTGCTGGCGTAAAATCTTAGCAAAATCGGACGAAGTCTCATCACTAAAATAGCGGAATATTAAATGATTAATTTTCGCATACCTACTGCAATTTTGATGACTTTTGAAATATCCGTGAGAGTGTCATTTTTAACTAACAATTGACGGTTTTACAATTGGATATCGGAGAGTAATATTAATTTACTATCGAATGTACTTTCGATGCTTAGATACTTTACCAACGATCGAAAAATTCCTTTTTGCAAAAATTTTTCACTAAATTAATTTTTTACCATAGTAAAAAGTTACCACTGATCACACAACCGCTCCTCAGTGACAACTGTTGAAGAAAAATGCGCTAGAGTTGAAATGCTGTACTGGAAGTCGAAGCGTGGGTCGTTCACCAGCTCGCTGGACCCATGACGTTCAATTATATTAACTGGACTCTGTGAAAGACAAATAAAGAAGAGCGTCATGTCTGTATCCGTTAGGAAATGTTCGTGGGATAGCGAAGAGAGAGATTATTTAATTTTTATTAGTATATAATTTATATTGTTGGCCTCGGAAGAGGAGACACGATGATTTAAGATTGGTAGAATATTTTAAACAAGTACACGAGATGTTCGATCGGACGACGAGATTTGACACGTGCACACAAACGTCACCAAAAACTATCTATTCTGACAATATTTCTTTATTTAATTCTTAATATAGTGCATACATAAGCACTCCCATATATCCTCTAATAAAAACAAGATTGAAGTCTAAAGTTCCAAGTCTGAAAAAATTTAATTCAGAGAGAACATTAATTATATTTTCAAATTTTTCGCCGCTATTATCAATGAAGCCATTCCAACCCTTACGTACCCCGTCGCCCCAATATCCAACTGTAGGAAGGGAAGGACTGCTCTTCCCGAAACTAGTCGTGATACAACTCAAAAAAATTGTGTGTGCGTAGTACAAAGCGAAAATAAAAATTATATATATGTTTTAATTATAAGGCGTTATGTAGAAAAATTTATTTAGTTTTAACTGCTGCTGGGGAGATTCAAAATCACTCAATTGACGAACGAATGTGCGTGAAGTGAGGCGCGAAATGGCGAATCTCTGAAACATGGCGTGGGTGACTACGAAAGCTGAGAGTTGTCTCAAAAGAATCACATGTGATCAAAAATCTCATTCGTGGACACGGGCCATAATATGATATCAGTTGAGACGGGCATCGCACCCACACATCTGACTGCACTTCCTGAAGACGTTGCGGTCCAACCTCACAACCATATATTATCGCGGATTTGTTTGGCCATTTCCGACATCAATACGGAATGTCAGCATGCATGATACATTGGTGTCTCTTTAACAGACACCCTGAAAGCGCATTTATTTCGGTGACATGTTTATTTTGGCTTAATTATATTATCAAGGGTCGATATGTTCTGAAGAATCGAAACATCACCAAAGCGGGTGAATTTAATAGCACTAAAAATAGTTGTTTTCAGATATTTCAGTTATAATATATATTTTAATATGACGAAACTTTAAACTAGTTACACACACAAATGTGTATTATTTTTATCACGATCATACTTCTGAGAAGTGCCATCTTGTTAACATGCATAAATAACAGTTTTAAGACGACAGGGACTGCACCTCTTGAAACTAAAGAGTTTATTTTTCGAATAGGCAATACTTTTTTACGATACAGCCAATTTGACAGCTGATTTGTGCTCAGTTTGGTTTGCCATTTCACCATGAATAGCTTCAAAATTGTGCAAATTTATTTCGAAAATCGTGGTTCAGTACGCAAAACTTACCGTACATTTTACGGTCGACATAATCGTCCATCCGAGCAAGTAATTCGAATAACCATGGATCGTTTTCGCACCACGCATACTCTAATTGATAATACGCATCTGTAGAGATATCGTACAGCGCGCACCGAAGAAACGTTGCTGCAGTGGAGCGTAGTATTGAAGAAGACACAAATGAGTCGATTCGCGATCATGCACAACAATCTTTTGACTTTTTCGTTTCCTAATTGAATAGCATTAATGTGGAAGAGCTGCGGTTTTAACAAGACAGAGCAACATGCCACACAGCGCGTCACAATCAATCTATTGAAGGAAACATTCGATGAGCGCATTATTTCGCGTAATGGATCTGTGAATTGGGCTCCAAAATCGTGTGATTTAACTTACACCTTTGGATTATTTTCTGTAGGGATATGTGATGTTATTAGTCTACGTCGATAAACCAGAGACGACAGATGACTTGGAAATTAACATTCATTGCGTTATTGCCCAGCTGCTCTAAAAAGTGGTCGAAAATTGGCCTTCCAGATTGAGCTTTATTCGAGCAAATCATATTTAAACACAAATGGCATAAAATGATCTTTCCAATAAACCCAATACCGTAGCCATTAGCACGATTTTGATGTGTTTTATTTCATTTTAAAGTTCTATACCTCTAAAAATAACATCCTTTACAATCATGGCAAAATAAAAATCAAAATATTATTGTCTGAAAGTCCTTGCAGGTTTTATTCATAAATAAATCAGAGAAATATTGCGTTCAATGAAACTGGTAGTTTTCTACTGACAACAATAGATGGGTCACTGAATACCGGCATAAAAAATATTACCAGCAAATGACGCACCCTCACTTAACAAGGACACAGGCTAACTGTCACTATCTTGTGCCAAAACTAAACAAAACTTTTGCACAAAGACTCAATTTATTTCTAGAACCTAAAATGTACAACAGTCTACATGCAAACGTGAAAAATTGCAATCATAGTCTTGCATATTTTTCACGAAAAGTGCAGTTCTGGCTCCACGAAACGGGAAGAAATTACGCCCAAGAACTTTTAAAGGTCTAAACTTGAGATTAAAACTAATACAATAGTAAATATATTGAATTACCTAATTGCATTTTGTTTTACTCTTTATATATCTTTTTTTATATATTATCTAATTGTATCTTATCTACTCTTTATACATATATATATAATTATTTTTAAAATATTTTTTTTTATACATGGAACATTGGACATATTTTAAGTTTTACGTTTTAATTATATGTTATTTAATTGCATCTTGCTTTACTCTTTACATATACCATATATTATATCTTATACATTGAACAATACATTTACGTTTAGTTTTACAAAGCATTTACCTAATCTAATGACATCTTATTTAACTCTTTATATATATAATTTTGTACATTGATCATTGCACTTTGTTTACTATTATACCGGAAGAACACTGTCTGCTATAATACAGTGTGCTACTAGTGTAGCAGGCAGGGTACCCAAATATACGTCTTACTTTGCACAAATGTTCATCCTATTACAACACACTGTACTGTACTAAGAATCAAATAAATAATTATTTATTATTAATGAAAACTAAGAGAACTTGATATAGTTCAGTAGAAAAATTTCAGGTTCAGGTCCTGGTCAAAAATATTATTTAATAAGAAACTTAATATAAAACTTAGTTTTAACTAGTAACTGACACCTTAAATCGTGTAAGTAAATACTAAATGAAATAATGTCTTTCAAATTGAACAAATTACAACTCTATTAATTTAATTTGACGATTTCAAAAAATACAGATTTAATTTTGAAACTTTGGCTCTGGACACAAGAAAACTTATTCCGTGTGAATTTTCTGTACTGAAAACAAATTTAATCATCGCAGTCTTTCAGTTAATGCCTATATTGTATTAATTATGGCAAATAATATTCAGTTTATTCATTTTAGATTAGTGTAAAGGTTCTATCTAAGTAATAGCTTTAAAATAAAGTGAAATCTAGTGTATAACTTCTGATATAAATGAATAATAAAAACCCACATATTCGCAAAAACCGCCAAAATATTAATTAGTTCTGAAAGGGGGCTTTAAGTTTTTGTTGCATATTTGCACATGTGACAATTTATACGAATTTTCAACTACCTATTCATATTTTTCCTAATTTTACACGTCGATGGCCTAGTATTACGCACCAAGAGTTGCGCAATTTGAACCAAAGTCTATTAAATCTTCTTCTCGTATCATTAAATTCACGTCAATAATAGAAGAAGACTTCAATTATTGTTAAGTTATCCGTTCTATGGACGTTGGCTATGATCACTGCGGCCCGGAGCAGCTCTACAGTAGACTCGCCAAACCAATTGCGTTAGGTTCTTCAGCCATGAAGTTCTCCTTCTCCCAGCAATCTTTCCCTGCATTATGAGGTGCAAGATCACGTACATCTTCGGATGTCTCATTGTATGTCCGAAATATTGAAATTTTCGGATTGTATATGTATTATTATTGTACTGATATAATAATACAAACACGATGCCTCCTACGTAGCTAACAAACAGGCAATTTTTATCATTTTTAAGTGACAATAATTTTTTAAATATTATTTATTGTGTTGAATAGAATATATGCAGTATATAATATATACAAAAAATTTACTGCCATTTGAAAATATTTCAAATACGCGAAATATTAGAACAATTAAAAATCGTCTATTTTGCCAGATGGTTAAAAAAAATATATTTACATATCTATAGGTAGGAACGCAATATACAATATCATCCTTTTTCTTTTTTCCATGTTTTATTTATATTTTAAATTCAACCACCTAATGCAATCAATTCTATTTTTTTACTTTTAAAAACATTAAAACAATTTGACATATACAGTTTTAGTTAGTTTATTTGACATCCCGATGAAGGAAATTGCATTTTCAGAAACTGGTTGGTGTGTTAAATATAACTCATTAAGTCGTTAAAAACAAAGTCTTAAATAATCTACAGGTTGGCCCAAAAAAAGTGAGAACATCTCGTAACACACGAGTTATTTCAAATCATAATATAATTAATTATAATTCTTAATGTAATTTTTTTTTGCATAAATTCAGCTAATCATAAATCATCAAAACACCCCATATTGCACAATCTACTGGATTTAAATCTGGGCTGTTCGGTGGCCGCATGCCTGGTTCGATGAAATTAAAATTCTCACGATGAAGAAAGTTGATTGTATTTCTGGCTGTGAGAGATGGAATATAAACAATGGGAAAATTAATAATCAAATATGGCGAAATTGTCGAAATAAAACGTAATATAGGTAAATAAGTAAATAAGTAAACTATTGAAGCTATTGTTGATATAGTTAAACTAATTTTGATGTAATTATATCACATTTTACGAAATGTTTTCACTTGTTTTGGGGCCACCCTGTATGTAAAAATTAATGAAAATCACAATATAAAATTTTGCAACGAATATTAAATTAAACATCACATTACTAAAAAATATTTAAAGTTAACAATCAATAATCATAGCTTTTCAATTCTTCCCGCGTTCGGCATGACGCGTTCCGTGCCTCATATCCTGGTAAGCAACGATAGTCTAAAAAGTCACGCACCTCTTCAGTTTCTCCCGCTGGCGCGATATCCACCGAACGCGTCCTCAGGCTCGTGATATGGCCGACTGGCCGACTTCCAATATTATCTTTATAATCTAATCAGGGCTTCTTCAGACGTCATCTTTTCACCGACACGCCTGTTCCTTAGCTAGTCTAGTTCGATCCCTATTACCTTCACACATTGATTCCTCGAGTCTAAACCGATTTAGAGTAGGTATAACAAGATATAAACAGATCTATGTCTGTATCTCGTAACATCGAGACGCATCATTTTTTTTAAATATCACACTTAACTCGCGAATAGACTATTCCATTTTCATAATAAGTGTCATATAATAGTGCCACGTCTCTGCGTAGGCGTAGAGGATAGAACGGCGCATTTATGTGATGTTTTAAAATCTGCTTTTTGTCTACTTGCAATTTAACTAAATAAACTATTTTATTCCGTTATCAAGGAGAACACATTCTCATTGTGAAGTTGTAATTATTCAGAACATAGGTCTGTGATATTTTTTAAATACAACTAAAATGTATTAATTAGAAAAATATACATATAAAATCAATTTTTTCGAAAAATGTTTTTTGCTACCGGGATATTTTTCGATATAATTAATTTTATATATATCTTTCTAATAATTTAATTTGTATTTATTTTATTCCAATTTAAAAATATTACTCTGTTCTGAAAATAAATGTCGATTTTAATTTTCAACATACATCCTTGGTAGGAATTAATTGTTCTTTTTTTTTTGACAGTTATGAGTGGGACTAAATTACAAACATGTAATTTTGTTTAAATTCAAACATAGGCATTATGCATTTGAAACAGAACGCAATGTTGAGCAACCGCGGGATGAAGAAATCATTTCTGAACGTGGACTGCAGCGTTGCCATCGGTTCGAAAGGTTTAGTAACTGAGATGTAAGTAGATAAAGAGGGTCGAGAATGTCCCAAAACGACCAATCAAATGCTTCAATGGAAGAAAATACGCATCAAACAATCAGAACTGATTAACTTAAAATAATCAATTTTGCTTCACAACAACTCTCTTTTCAAGCAACTATACTCGATAATTATTTAAGATAAAAAAAAATTAAACAGATAATCAGCGGAAAACTGTTATTGAATTTTAATCTACAGGCATAAGTGAGCAATTCATTGGCAAAAATACTAAGAATCAAATGTCTATTAACTAACATTGCTAACAAACAACTTACCATCACGCCGTTTCATCGCGAGGATAGGCGCGATCCTTCCACATTCCTCATCCATATTCTTCCAGTATCTGGTTTACCTGGTCGTGCCAAGTCTTCCGCGGACGTCCTCAATTTCTGGTGCCATCAACACTTGCGCCATACATCTTTCTTACAATTCACTCCTCGTACTACATGACCAAACCACCTGAGCGATCCTTTTTTAAACCTATTCGTTATGTTCAGATCAGCTTTATAATCTCTAATTCTTTCTTATCAGAATTTATTTTGATTTAACTTCATTTTGTGCTCAGTGCTGAGCGTAATAGTCCTCTAATACGTCTGTAACTTGGTGTTACGTCTCCATGAGCCATGTCAGTGGACCCTGTTAACTTCTTTATTTGGTCTATCCGTCTTGTAGGAGACAATTTTATGTTCGCTTTTATTTATTTGTTTCTGTGGTCGCGAGCTTTTTGAAACTATCAGTTTTTTTTTGGCAACTTTGATTTAAATTACTTTAAATTGAATTTGAATGTTAATATGCTAATATAATAATAACCTGGTCTACGATTTGATTCAAAAATCAATTTAAATTGATAAATTTTGATTTACGTAAAAATCACAAATAAACAACCAACCTTTATCTCGTCATCCGGCACTTCCTTCTTCACAGTTCTGGCGTCCAGCAGCGGCGAGCTGGTGGACGAGGAAGCCGGACTCTTGCCGGACATCATCAAGTGCATCACCAGGAGAAATATAATAAAAGAAATATCGAAAACAATGGAGCACACTACACTTCACAGAAACCGCGCGGAGATCGAAAATAGACGTATTTTCCAATCTATTCCGGGTGTTTCGGAAAAGTTTATACATTTCAATACTTGTGTCATGTTTCGTAACGCGATGTCGCGAAATGGTATTCCGAAATAGTCCCGACCGACGCACACCCAACCGACACCGAAGTATTCGCTGTACTGAAGAATAATCGCGTTTTATTTTTCAAACTCCGCCGATCCCCGCCTAGCGAAGTGACAAGGAAAATGGACATGTAAATGAAGACACTTAATACAAACATTAACGCATTTCAGATTATTTCCTTAAATGGTATTTTTGTTCAGCGGGTATCCCAGTTAAATTTGTCACAAAATTTTTACATGTCGTCGCTTTCGAACTGAGTTTAATTTATTTTTCAATTACAGATTATTAGCAGGTCCTTGTATGACATTAAGATACAATATAAAAACGTCTAATTAAATGATTAATGCACTTTTTATCAGGCAGGGAAGAAAAATAGTCTAGACTGTTCTCCCATTAGACTGTGGTAACAAATTGTCACATATATGTACAATGACATGCTGTTGGTCCAGTTCGAGAATCGCTCCGGAAGACCGATAAGTTAGTCTTATAGACATGATATACACTTTAATTTAAAAATTTCGACGCTTAATGCGTCATCTTCAGTGATAAACTAAATCTTAAAACTAGGAGATAGACTATGGACTACATTTGGGTTAGTGGGGAGGGGGGTATGAGAGCGGTGTTGGGGAGAGGGGGGAAATGTAGTAGGGGATGTTTGTATGTTAAGTACGTTTTTATTGTTAATATATAATAATAATCTCTATACTTTCTAGAATGTTTAATTTTCTCCCCTTTTTTGCATACATGTAGTGCTTCTAAGTTGTCATGGGCAAAATGATGACCTTCTGATCTTGAATGGTCTGCAACGTTTGAGTTTATACTGATATATCTTCAATTCGTGTTCCTTCCAGCTTGTCCAATATAAGATGATTGACAGTATTGATGTATTTTGTGTAGTGATGGTAGACCGTTATGTAACTGAGTGTGAGGATGATTGGCAATTGAGATTTAACTATGATTGGTAACTAAGATTTAACTACGATTGGTAATTATGATTTAATTGTTGGGTGTCTATTTTTAGTGTAACAGTCACTGCTCAAAGAATTACAAATAATTGGTTACCAATCAATTGAACACAATATCTATTTAACGTACATGTATCTATTTTTTATAATTTTTGTGTTATATGCTGACTGCATTGATTAATATTTTTGTTATACTTGTACACACTCTATTATTTGTACATTCTTGAAATAAAATTTTAGACTCTCAACCATTTGCCTGAGACGAAATCTTCCATTTTTGAGCATCTTGCGAGAAGGAAAGACAGCTTGGAGAAGCTTGTTGCGGTGGGCCACGGAGAAGGACGAAGTGGAAGAGGAAGAACCGTGGAAATGGCAATAGGAACTTCTCTGGAGGCAGCGCTTAGATCTGCAGGATGCCGAAAAAAGTGGAGGAGCATAGTCAAGTGGGTGGGAGTTTATAAAGATCGGGATTCTCAGTCATAAGGGACCGACATGGATAATGAAAATCAAATTTGAATACTGATATTTCATTTTATTTAAAAATATACATAAACCTGGTGAACTTTGTAGCGAGCTAGTATTAACGAAGCGCTATTTTCGCATCTCATTTCCATTCCTAGGTATAGTAGAGATTATTATCTCCGCTCTCTCGAAGGTATGCATCTATTCATCTAATGTAATTTGTAATTTTTTTCAATAATTCTATACTATAAAGTGAACGAAGTTTGATTTCTTTTTACATTGTGATTTATATTTATCTTCTGGAAAATTAAACAACTCATGGTCAAACAGGTCTCGGACAAATCGAGAGAAAAGCATATGGACATTAACTCATTCTCTGCGGTGGTGGGTCAGATATGACCCGGGTCTTTGTAAAAATATGAATTACGCGACAAATATTCGTTTAATGCTGTTTCATTACCAAACATTTCCAAATAATTTGAGACAAAAATTAATATTATCGGACGAGATTCAAATGAGTGAGTGAAAATTGCTAAAAAAACTGACCTAAGACAGTCGCTTTTACGGAATTGAATCTCACTGCTTACGCCGAAACATATATTATCAACATTTTGAGCATATTTTTTACGGCAGGTAGACAAAGGATACCGTCCGTGTATTGAAATCCAGTTCAATTATTGTACACATTTATATTGTTATTTGTTTTACTTATTTTTGTCTGGCGGCTCCTATGTTTGCGGCAGTATGTTTGATAGAAACGGAAAGGCTGAGAATGATATCGAAAAGAGGGTGACTGCAGGAAATAAAGTAAACGGCGCTTTGAATGGAATTATATCTAACGGGAATTTGTCAACCGAGGCAAGACTAGCGGTGCACAATGGAATCCTGGTACCGACACTTATGTATGGAAGTGAGGCCTGGAGCTGGCAGAAAAGGAACGAAAGTAGACTGAATGTAGTGGAAATGAGATCACTTAGACGTATTTGCGGCAAATCTATTTATGACAGAGTAAAGAATGAAGAAATAAGGAAAGAATGTAAAGCTGATGTTATTATAGTGAGTAAGATTAAGAAAGGATCACTTAGGTGGTTTGGTCATATGGTGACACTAGCGTAATCTATGGGATGATTGTGTATGGATATTTTTGCTTTCGGCTTTCTTTCTTATGTTAATTGCGAGCGACATCAGCGCTGTCTATGGGATGATTTTGTAAGGATAATATTATTTAGAACTTTCTTTCGTATGTTAGTTACGGGTGACACTAACGTCATCTGTGGGATGATTGTGTTAGGATATATATTTTCTCCTCTTTCCGTCGCACGTTAATTAAGAGCGACAGTAGCGCCATCTGCGGGATAATTTTGTAAGGTTATTATTATTTAACACTTTCTTTCGTATGTTAGTTGCGAGTGACATTAGCATTATCTATGGGATTATTATGTTAGGATATATAATTTTTCCGCTTTCTTTCGCATGTTAATTGCGAGTGATAGTGGCGCTATCTCTGGGATAATTCCGTAAAGATATTATTATTTAACACCATCTTTCGTTTGTTAGTTACGGGTGACACTAGCGTCATATATGGGATAATTATGTTAGGATATATATTTTTTTCCGCTTTCTTTCACATATTATTAAATTAGAGTGACACTGCCGCCATCTGTGGGATGATTCCGTAAGGATATTATTATTTAACACTTTCTTTCGTACGTTAGTTACGGGTAATACTAGCGTCATCTATGGGATGATTGTGTTATGATGTATATTTTTTTCGTTTTCTTTCGCATGTTAATTGCGACAGACAGTGGCGCCATCTGCGGGATGATTTTGTAAGGATATTTTTATTTTCAGCTTTCTTCCGTATATTAGTTATGAGTAATACTGGCGGTGTCTGTGAGATGATTTTATAAGGAGATTTTTATTTTCCGATTTCTCTCGGATCTTAGTTGCTAGTGAAGTTAATTTTTTTCAGTCATTATTTTGTTCTGATTTTTGTATATTAGTTGCAAGTAACACCAGTCCTATCTGCAGATTGATTTTATAAGCGGAGAGGGGGATAGTGACCGTGTAACTTAATAATTCTCAATAAATAGAGTCTTAGTAATTTTCTTGGGATCCTGGACGTCTCCCATGGCGGCCCCATATTCATCCCCACATTCAAGTTAAGCAGATAATTCAAGGAGTCAAATTTTTCGATGTTACTCAAATATATTTAAATATAGGATTTTTATGAGATCCCAAATTATATTTTTATAATAACAAAAAATATACCTTCACATACTAATATTTTAATCTGCATTACAGAGATTTGCTGCCAGATCAGCTGAACAAAGATTTGGAGTAACTAGAAAAATATTCGCACCATTTAACGGGTGTTCCATATGCCTTTACTTAGTAGGAGCTTGCCGGAACTTTAATTGCATAACGCTCAAATGTTTTGGTAAAGTAAACATTGAACCAGGGCCGCAGAAGCCTTACACTGTGGCCAACCGGAGATTTTAATCCCGGCTACCCCAGCCCGGTGGTTCAATATAAAATACACCCAGCGGTTATGGGTCATTTCAGATCAAGTACATTAGAACAATTTTCTAATTTTTATTGCATTTTTTTACCTTTCATTTTCTTGAGATTTTTATTTACCTTTCATTTTGTTTTATAATATATTAGCATATAAATATAAAAGTTTAAAGTAGAGTACATTGATAAATTTTTAAAGAATAAGTATAGGAATAATAGTACCAGTGAATGCTGAATATAATAGAGATAACTAAATTTTAAAATAAAAACTAGAATATTATATAAAATTACGTAGCGCGCACCGACAACAGTAAAGAGATGTAAGACGCAACTGAAACACACTGCAGGGTGCTCGTAACCCAGTGAAGAGATCTAAGACACGACTCATCCAAACACGTACGTCATGTCTGCCGTTACGTACATTATTCGTAATTTTTTTAATTTTTAACTTTTTTTGCAGAAACATTACGGCACATCATTAAATCATATTTAAAATTAAATATCTATAAAAAATCTCCCACAAAACGTTTGAAAAACCGAAAACTTGAGGTGGGTCTAAAGAGACCCACCACCGCCGGACGTGTATTGTTTTGAGCCACCGAGTAGTAAGGGTTAAACGAAAATGTTTTTTTTTTTCCAATCACGGCGTGTACTGAGAATGTTCTGGATCTTTTTACTAGTTGCATATGATTTAATTGACACGGATGTGTTTTAGCTTGACGCGTAAAGTCAGAAAAGTATAGTATTTGCCAGATGTTGCGTCGTGGTTGATTCGTATTTCGAATGAAAAATGAAAACTTTTAACAACATCCGGAAGCTTATTTCCGGAAAAAAGTTGAATTGATCATTTTCATTTCTATTTTGCACGTAGGATTACGCACTTCATTAGTTCATTGCCCTCGTTTCTATCAACATTAAAGTTTATTATATTATAAACTCACTCACTCACTCAGCGGCCCATGGTGGTCGCTCTACGATCACGGCCAATGTTTCCGTAAAACCATTTTTTAAAATGTTAATAGGATAATTTAGATTCCATGACTACTGCACACAAGACAGATGCACGCAGGATAAGTGTACACATGAAAACTGTACACAAAACAGTTGCACACAGTCAACTTATTACTTTGCTGCCATGATTTTGTGTGCAGTTGTAAATGTGTGCACCTGTCTTGTGTGCAGATGCCGTGTGCAGTGTCTGTTTATGCATTATTTATTGCCAAAAAGGGGAGATGATCTACCACAGTTCAACCTAACTTAACTCAGTTAGCGTAAAGAAATACCCAACCAGACATATTCTTAAAATTACTCATATTAAAATTAATACATGACGACACTCGTGCGCCACGTTTATGGCCAAAGGGCAACTGCTGATGTCGCCTGACGACAGAATATGAATTACTTTTTTTCACGAGAGTTTTTGAAAGCAATAAATCACACACAGTTAATAATCGAACAACTTTTGATCAACACTTAGGCTAGGCTCTAAAATGCAACCAAAAATGAATGGAATAAAATATCTCTAACTGCTCTAAAGGGATCAATACCCAGATGGCTAATAGAGGTAGGTCGAGAGCGTTCGGAGCTATTGTATCCTTGAATTTACTTTACTTTTATTTATATTTTTTTTATATATCATGTTCAATACCATATATTTACAGTCTTAAGGATATAGTTATTTTAACTGTTGTATTTACTCTACATTTCTAAATTTTTATTTACTAAGTTCAATAGTTTCGCAAATGATAAAAAATAACAAATATAAATGATATAGAGAAAACACTGTCCATCTCGCTCTAATCTATTGAGGTGGGCAGGGAACATATGAAACATTGAACGTATTAAAGTTTTAAATGAATAAATAAATTAAATAAATCAAAAGTTTCCACAGAAATTAAATGCAATTTGTGACGATGTAGCAAAAATATAATTTTTTACGCAGTGTAAAATTAACCCCCAGCGTGAGACTCACACCCTTATAAATTCCCGATAATGTCCGAAATTCCTTTAATTTCTTACATCGTTCCGGAGATCTGCACCGAGGAATAGCGCGTTATAAAATTTCATAACAATTGTATATACATTTGATCAATTCTAATACATATATTTGATCAATTCGAATAATAATGATCATAAATTAAGCCATTCAGTGAATTACAAGTTCAGATGTAACGATTGCCCATCATTTTACACAGGGGAAACTACAAGAAACGTACATACGAGGGTAATTGAACACATGAGATGCCTAAATAGTGTGCGTTATTTACAATTCGCGATCAATTTAATTGAGAAATATCACTCCTATCAACAATCTTCGCGTATAAATTTACTCCACAGAAATAACGTCTAACAATTTAGAAGTCTGGAAATCAAAAATATCCATTTACTAAACAAACAATTAGATTTATCGAGTAGCCAAATTTTAGATTTGTTCCCTTTCTAGTTCCCTACACCCACTTCTTCCCCCTCTCTCTTACCTAACCAGCACCAAAGTTGATATTCTATCTCTCTCTCTCTCCTCTCACTGGTTGTAATTTGTATATATTCTTTCAACCCTGATGAAGTTTCAAGCCTGAAACGAAACTAGTTAGTTATATGTTGAAATAAAGTGGTGTTAAAACAAAATAATAGTTATTTATTTAAATTATAATTATGTCTAACCATAATGCGTTTGCTTCATGTGAAAGTTTAATTGTATATTCTCTCACGTAACGGATACCGATCCCAGTACCCTTCACATGCTAAGCCAGTGTTCTGCCATATTAGCTACTTCCCTAATATACTGTGGTATCAAATTGTCAAATAGATAAATATATAATGCTGATTTTTTTTTTGTGTTAGAATTTAATACTTTGTCTTATATGTATTTTATTGTTTGTGCATTCTTAAAATCAAATTTTAATACTGATATCGAATTTTACAATTGTAACATCTGGTGAATTTGATAGAAGATCTTTACTTTCACGCCGGTAGCGCAGTGGTTAGTATTCATACTCCAGGAAAACATCTTCTGTCATTGTGTGTTAATCCGTATTCCTAACCAGGAGGATTCTTTTATTATTATTTATACATCATTGAAGCCCCATCCGTGTTGGGGGCAGTTTTTTAAGTTTTATTTAATTATACGTTATATATTATTGAATTGTACTATGCCTGTCTTGCTAGAAAATAAATCTGTGTAGAGACAGTCTCATATGTCATATATAAAAAATAGATAACCTGTTCCATAATATACATAAATATAATTAAAATGAAAATACAGCCAAATTTCATCATGCTTCTCACCGCACAGAAATCATAATTTTGTTCTTATCCAGTAGAAATCAAAAGTAGGTACATATCCGAAAATAAAATACATGTTTTTTTGTTCAACTCGTTTAATTTACTTGAGACGCGTTTCGCTTTATTATCAATCTAACAAATGCCCTAACAAAGTGAAACACATATCAAGTAATTTAAACCAGTAGAACATCAGTAGAATTAGAAACAAGTATTTTATTTTCATATGAAAATGTAGTTCCCCAAACTTACCTCGAAACGGTAATAAGTAGATACCTACATAAAGTGACCAGCTATTGCAGCTCTCGTTGTTCGAAAAAAAAAAGTTAACATTTTGACAGCTAAAATTACATAACCTCAATCTGTAAAAATGTTTTCCTGAATGTCAAAAATAATATTTTACATACCAATCTCAGATGTAGCCGAGTGATTCAATTAGAATATTAAACATGAATAAAATACCAGGAACCGCGTTGAATTTAAAGCAGGTTGTCAAAATAATAATTATAATTTATATTTTTAAATGCGTAATTTAACGATGTATTTTGAAGTAAGATTTACTAAATGTTAAACTGTTTAAATATTCTAATTATAGCAAAAAATAATATTTTGAAAATGCTTAACGAATACCCAGCAGCAAATAAAATCTTTCAGTATTAGTATAACAAGTAATTCTGTACAGGTACTTTTCACTTAAAGACATGTTGTAAACGATCGGACTTCTGACCAGCTCTCCAGCGCGGAGATGCACTAAACTGGTAAAATTTTCTGTAGCTATCTCTTCATAAGCTGACTATATTTAAGAATAAAACAAAATGTAAACGTCAAATTCACTTAATAATTCTGGTCAATTTGGTAATCAGTTGAGTTTGAGGAATCTTCTCGAATGCTACTTACTACTAAAAGTACTTTCATTTCCTCGCCGTCATATCCCTTACCCGAGCCCTTTACAGCTTCTGATATCTCCGATGACTTTAAAGGCTTCGATAACTAAAATGTTAATACGCATGTCTATTTTTATGAATAAACTTTGCTGTTATATTTTCATGTTGTGTAATTCGTTTTGTTCATCCCTATTCAGATGATAAACAAAAATGATTATGCACCTCGCTTATCAACCAATTCGTTTAATGACCTAGTCGTAGGAACGAAACTCCTTGAGCGATGAATACCTGTATTATGGTTGTTGAGCGATGAATACCTGTATTATGTTTAAAGTGTCAATTGTAATTCTATTCGGTACTGAAGGTAAATTTTTCAAATAGAAAAAAAAATCTATTGTCAGAAATTTGAAAAGAAAACTGTAATGTACTGCAGGTAGATAATTATTTAAATTATGCCATATTTATGTACAAACAAATTGGGAGTGAATGTAAAGCTGATCTTAATAAATAAGATTATAAAAGGGTCACTTAAATGGTTTGATCATGTAGAAAGAATGAATGGTAAAAAAAATATATGGTGCAAGTGTCGATGGCATCAGAAATAGAGAATGTCCACGGAACAAGTAAACCTTTTAAGTAAGTTTTCTTTTCTTTCAGTTTTTACTACGAGCGGAAGTATTAAAACTATACAGACAGATCTTAAGAGTGATCAAAGAAGTTCCAGATGAAAACGGGCGGAAGGAGCTCAGAGAGTGGGCCAGAACCGACTTTAAAAAAAATAAACATCACACGGACGAGCTGGTCATTAAGATGATGATGAATCATGGACAAAAAGCAATGAAAGAATTAAAAACTAGTTTAGATTTGTGTAAATAAGTATTTATTAAAAATTGTACAAAAATCCATTAAAATTAAATAGGTATACAAACATTAGGTGATTTGTTTAATTAACTTTAATAATAAACACTCATATTTCACTAACTTTACATTTATACTTAATATTCATGGCATTGAAAGGATAAAATTGTTTAACATGTTTCAAAAATACTGCGTACACCTTTCTTGCGTAAGCTGTTTTTTTTTGTTTAACATTATTAAAATTCATTAGAATATATTTTTTTAGACTACAGGCGAACTATGTTGAAACAGAAAAAATAAATAAGCAAACATCAGTTTTAATCTTTATATTGTTTAATAGTATTCAACTTCGTAAGCAAAATCCTGAATTCAGCCATGTTCAGCATCTTCAGTTTATAACAGCTCTATGGAGATGTGACTATATATTAAAAACTATTATAATGGTGAAATATGATAAAAAAGTATGCAACCGAACCATGTAATTTGGAAGATTTATATATCTTAAAACGTAGCAGCCTTAAAAGCAGATGTTTTCTCAAATAAAATATGAATTGAATGAAAATTCAATTCTCTGAGAATTTTAATGACTTGGCAAAATCAAAATGAGATCAAAAACACAGGGTATGGATAGCAGAGTTTAAAATATATTTCACACATCCCTTAGAAAAGTGTTGCAAGTAAAAAATAAAAGTCAATTTTACATGAAAGCAAAAACAAAAATGAGCAGTTTTTAAAGATTAATGATGGAACTATTATTGTCGTAGGACCTTAATTTGGTTTTATTGTTAGATAATGAACTTGATACACTTTTGAATGAAATCAACACGGGGAATAATGAACAAGCGGTTCTGTCAAAGAGAGACAATACCAGCCACTCGCAGAGAAAGTGTTACGATTTTCACAGGGCATAAAAAATTATGTATACTGGACTATTCCAAAATAAAATGTAAATTGGAAAAATTTCTATGGGATGTGCATTTTATAGGATTGTCACTGCGAAGATTTATAGAAATATAATTATAGTAACAAAAATATAATACAAAGTAAATTATTGAGGTGAAATCATTAAGCATACTGACAGTTTGTATCGAGCCGTCACAATTTGACTTGTGAAAGATTTTCAGGGCAGTTTTAAAAAAAGATTGTATCTATGTTATTTTTATTATGCCATGGGGGTCACCAGTCACCGGTGCCAATATATTCCAATTTGGCCGTGAGGGTCACTAGTGGTTGACGGTCACATTTCCTTTGTGTTTTACCATATAATGACCTGCACGGCTCCACTAAACGTTCCTCACCACATACCACTATCAAAATCTTTATTAGTATGTGAAATATGAAAGTATTTACACATGTATATGAACATTTAACACGTTGCTTGACAGTCAACGTGTTAAATTTGAGGCTTTCGTGGACTAAGTATGTGAGAAAATAAATTTCTTGATTATTCTGCATCTATTGGTCTTGAGAAGGACCATTTTTATCCCAATGTTTCGGATAAATCATTACCCATCTTCAGGGAATGCCATATCGGTGAAACATTGCCCTAAAATGGTCATGAAACGCGTCTTTTCAGGCCAGCAGTTCAGCGCTAAGTGAAATCACGGTACAATTATGGTGCTTCTGGGTAATTATAGCATTAGATGAGGTAATTATACAAAATAAAGATTAGTTATTTCACATAGTGCCGAACTGCCATCCTGATAATGACGCATTTCACAATCATTTCAGAATGACGAAAATATTAATGTACAATCATAATATGTGTACATAATAACCCAATCACATATACACATGCATTTCACACATTGAATAATATACCTAATATTTCAAAACACACTTTGAAAACAATATTAAAGTCCTTTTTATCTTCAAACCTTTCTGCCTAACAGAATTTACAAAAATGCTTTCTTAAAAACTTCATTTTGGACATGGAATGGTGTGCTTCTAAGATAAAGAAAAGATTTCTTGCATTACTAGTAAATACAAAAATAACCTCACTTTACGATTCGCTACGAAATTTGCAGTAGTTCATTATAAATTAATTTAAAACCATAATTGGCTTTACATGATAAAAAATAAACATTCGCCAGAATTTTATATAATAACATTAATTACACATTATATTTTATCAGCGTTACCAATGGAAAAAAGGATCCATCCCCCCTTGCTGGCAAAAGCCAAAACCAGTGACCAAGGCATGCTACTTGTATATTTACGAGAATTAACTCCGAAGATGATGTGATATTGCCAAAATTAGTAGTCTTATTTTTAAACTGATAAAAAGACTGGTTATTAGTTTTAGATAATTAGTCTATATTATTTAATAAAAATGGCATAGAAACTAAACATAATGATAATATATTACATATTTTGTTTAACTGCCATACCAAGAACGGTAACTCAAAAAGCAAATGGAATCGTGAAATTATCAGATTGTAAATAAAGTATTTTAAATTAAACTATGTACTACGAGTTAAGATTGTACAATGTTACTGCTCTAAACGTTAAAGGTCACACTAAAAGAAACTAGCATTATTGATTTCATCAGGAAGAACTTTACGAACTGCAATTATTTTGCCAGTAAATGTAGCCCGTATTAATGTCAGTTTTATTTTCCGGATTATAAAAATTTGTTGGTTTATCATATAAATATTACAGTCTACATTCGGGAAATCATATAACCAAGTCTGAGGACTAATTTCAATAACTATATTTCTAACTTAGATCAAATATTTCAACACAAACATTAATTTTAGAGATTTATTATAACTAAACTATTTTATATACTACAAATTAAAACCAAAATGATTATTAAATGAGAGTTAAATAGTCCTCGCTTGTGACCATGCTCCATCCCACCGACCCAGTCGTGAAGCGAATCAATTAGTAAATGAACTCCAATTTTACTTTATAATGAAAGATGTAAAGTTTTATAATTTGTGCACAGCAAGCGGTCGATCGGCACAGTGAACACTGACCTTACCGACAGAATATAGGCAAAATGTTCACTTGGTGCTAGAGATAGACGACTCGATACATCTTGTAAGATTATGCGCTGGTAAACCTACGGTCGTAATTGTGTGCAATCATTAAACAAAATGGTTATTAAGTAAAAAAAAGGAGTGCAGGTTTGAGCGCAAACGATGAACGATGTCATTGTCACTGCTGTGGGCCATATTTCAAGACGCAGAAATAACAAATGTAAAAAAAATATTCTCAAATGTTATTTACGAGACAAAAAATGATCTAGAGGATGCCCAAAATCTCGACAAAACAATCGGAGCAATGGGAGTGACATGATAAAAATTGGTGGAGGACTGAATGGAGAGAGGCAGTCACGAAGAAGCCTTCATCCGGCAGTGGATTGATAATTATTGTATTGTACTATTGTAGACACAATATAACTAAAGATTAATAATACCTAAGATAATTTTACAATAATGAAAAATACAACAATAATATATTTTTGTTCACTTGTTTCTTCTGCAACATCTCTAGTGTTTGCGACTAAAGGTAAAGAAAATCTTTGTAACTAGCTTATTTAACAATACTTCGTTAATGGACATTTGAATTCAGGACCCGAGATGCAGAAGGAGACAAGTACACCTATTTACAAAAGTGAAACTTGATCCAGCTAATTAAACTGGTATTCATAATTTAGTGATGTAATTCAATAAAAAATCACTTTAAAATGTTAATAGATTGCATATTGCTTTAAATCTATTATTAAAAATCACTTGTGGTTCATGCCTGGCTTAGCCAAGGATCCTGATTTACATCAAAGCAGCATGGAGGGGACAACGGAGGAGGGAGGTGGGTGTCATTGTGCAGGCCCTAAAGAGTAACAGTCAGTGGCGTGCAGTAGGTATAGACTTAGGTTATGCTGTTACCATGATATTATATAATATACTATATGCTACACTGTACATAGGTTTATGAAGTTTTGTTTAACCGACATCTTTAGGCAAAATGAATCTATCATGATAAACACTGCTTTATCCTCGAATGCAAAAAACAATCATGAAAACAACACATTTAGTAAGATAGTAAATGATGACGTAGATGCTTCAATCAGCTGATCACCTATGCCAAGATCCAAGCCAAGTTCAAAATTATAAGTACATACTAACAGCATGAGTAAGGACTCTGTACTACATGGATCAGCTGATCCATTTCTGACTCTGCCGAGTGGAATTTTCAATTCAGTAGGTAGCAATTGTATGGCTTGAATAGAACAATAGATTAAAACAGTGGCTAGCAATTGTAGTAGCAATAAATGAAGAATAACCCAGTAAAGGATTACAGCGCTCTGGTGGTGTCGCGTGGTAGCTTCCAGAACTATGCAAGTAATGATTTTACTGATACATGGCTAACGTAATTATAACAAATGGATTATTTCATTTATATTTGTTTCCCAGAATTTTTAGTAATTCAATATATGCAAAATTTTGTCCTGGCAGGGGGAAGATTGTTGAAATGTCGGGTGTCTATATTTTCCACAGAGTCCTAGAGTGCAAATGAACAAAATTTACAACACAAGGCATTCAATATAATATGTACACTTTGAACAACATGCAGGAGAAGGATTCTTACAATACAAGTTGCTAGAAGAAACAACGAGAAGCTCGTGATCCCAGGGACAGTTGAGAGAAAGTGAGCAAGAGGATGATCTCCTACAAGACGGACAAAGGAGTCAAGAGGGTTCTCTTTAAACGGCTCAAGACCAGGAGGAATGGAAACGTTTTGTACATCAAGTTCTACACATATCAGGGGACCACAATGCCCAGCATTGAGCATATGATGAAGATGGTGATCAAGGGCAGGAGGGAGAGTACCTACAGCTTGAATAAAGTCATAAAGAGTTACTATGCAAATTTTGATTTAGATCGGTCAAAATGTATAGGATTGTGTAGAAAACAGACAGACATACATTCATTTTAATAAACGTTTATCGCTTTACGTTGAAAGTCATTACATATTATACACTAAAACATTCTATGTGACATAGAATGTATCGTGTTAAAAATAAATCAAAATGTTTCTTAGATAAACTTTCACTTTTGTAAAATGTATTTTAATCTTATTCATATTCAAAAGGATCCATTTTACATCACTTTAAATTAGTTTGAAAACAGTACAAATATTGACATGTCTTATTTACAAATCCATAATAATAAATTCACATTTTATTTGTGAAGAACAAATATTGTCCCTTTATAATTAAATATAAGTGAACATGTCACTTGAAAATCAAATAAAACAAAGCCCCCCGTTCCCTGTAGCAGATCTGTTTATTTCAAAAGAATTTTGTATTTTTTTTCAGTGACAAATTTACTTTGATTTGAATAAATAAGCGTTGAAATGATAACACTTTTGTCAATTCATAATTGATATATGTTTTTGAATAAAATAACAGCTATCAAAATTTTGTTCAGAATAATCCAATATGAATAATCGGAATATGTACACATTTCTACAATTAAAATATATAGCTTAACATTAATTAACAGTGTATTAGGGAGAAAATTTCAGCTGGTTTACAGACAAATAATATTCAGATTGGGGTGTTATTGAAATCTCTAAATCTCAGTGTTATGATGTTACATTTGTAAACCTAAATCTTACCAAAAAAAATACAGTTTTATATACATTATAAGTATGAAATATTATAAAGGTGCACCCTTGTGGTTTAACATTCTACTAATTAAATTTTAATGTGACAATTTTCCTTGCAAACATACTATAACTATAATAGAAAAACTGAATTAATACAAATGCGTTATACTAGTTCCCCCCCCCAATATGAAATTCAAATATGACCAAGCATATATTAATTCTAGAGAAACTCATCCAAAACTTGTCGACTTCATTCTTTATTACATTGGATATCAGTACTGTTTGTTTTAATATTTTTATAACAATGTCAATATTTGAAGTGTGGATATAATATTGTACATGGTTTGAAGCAGTTTCTAGGAAGCTTGCTTTCCATATACAACGACATTCTTGTACCAATGGCCCATCCACGCACACAGAGCGTGCAAGTAGCATAGCAGACCAAGCATTACCGTGTTGACTTAACGATGCATGTCAATGTCGCTTAATAATAAATAATATAATAATAACAAATAGATATATGAATACTGTCTGTGGGTCACCGATATATCAGTGCGACACCCTTAAGATGAAACACTAATCAGCCAATAATGTATTAAATGCAGAGAATTGCACAAATTTAGAGGATAACATAATGACTAATATAGTGCCCAATTACAGAATCAATATTTGTAGTCATCTGTGCCCTCGCGGCGAAACTATGAGAAGTGCAGAATTCAAATGAAATTATTTATTGAATCTCTGATACGATGAACAGCAATATTTGTTTTATGGACCGCAACCAATTTTATGCTGAAGACATAAATTAATGCCTTTGCTGACTGATAATGATGGGTTTTGAAGCAAAAATTGATTCTGCAATTCTATCTGTTACGTACGCCTAAAAAGCAACATTAAATACATATCTTAAAACATCCTACATTAAATACATATCTTAAAACATCCTAATATTAAATATACAACTAAAATTATCATTTCATGATTAATGTCTAAAAAATAAATGCAAGGACCTGTATTTTGTGATATTAAGAAATAAATAGAGTATTTTAAACTGATTGAAATAAATTGCGAGTGTTTTAAAAAGTGAAGTGATTTCCCGTTGAGCGTCTAATAGTTAATAGGATGTAGTCATTTGTAATTCATAAATCAGTTTAAAATGTAGACTTACTATCACAGGTGTCTACATTAATGTCCACTAATATCTAAAATCTGTGTCAAATTACATGAATATATTAAAATGTGGGATTTCTAGTGTCAGATCACACAAAAAATAACCTAGACCACCGTTCGCACGCAACAAAATTTGGAAAAGACTAGCCCCTGCTGAAGCCGGGATTATACTAACTGTTTCCAGAGCATCGCACCAAACACCACCACCAAAATAACAGTCCCAATCAACGTAATACAAAAAGTCATATTTCTAACACTGTTGTGTTTCATCTTAGAAATAAATATTAAATGAATGAAAGTCTGTATTATGAATTGACCGTCGAAAACAAAGCACGGAAATACGTTGACGACTGCTAGACCGATGGAAAACATGATTATATATTTCATAGCCTTTTCAAAACCTTCCGGAATGCTGGCGGGGAATAATTTAGATTTAGGTATGTATTGAGAAACGATAACCGTGTGGTGCACATCGAAAGGATGGCCAATATACAGCACATCAGGCTTGTTCATTCGCTTGATAACCATAAGGCTCGTTGTGTTCTGTAAAATGGGCTTCACGCAATGGTATTCCATGGGGCAGTTGAACCCCTCAGTGAGGTAACACTTCTCAAAATCACTTTCAATTATCCTTCTAACAGGTAAACACATGTGCTGAGGGAGCTCCACTATCCCGTGGGCCGGTTCCAAGTATTCAAAGCACAAGTTTTGTCCGTCACTCTTCTCGCAGCATTCCAGCAGCCCGCTATTTGAGTGTTTGATCTGGACCGACTCATCAAACTTGTGCACAAAGTCGGGGGACACGCACACGCCCCACTGCTGTGATAGCACCCCTATCAAACAGTCTTCCCAGTCCAACTTATTGTTAATGGGACACTCGTTTATGTGTGTGATCGTATCGAGGTAATTCACTCCCTTGGGGCCGTAAAGCGGCGACTTGGGCGATATTTCTATCACTTGAACGCCTTCATTAATCCGGTAAGCATATCCAAAAAATACGGGAATGCCAAGAAATAAGACATAAGCGACGACTGCTAACACAGTGTTGTGCCAAATTCCTGCAGAGTAAACACGTAACTTTCTCCAAGGGCTTAAAGAATGCAACTGTTCCGTGCTCATGACAACAAAGGCAATCGGAATAATGAAAACAATGTGGAATCCAAAATTGATTAATGTTACGTCCTCTCTCACCGCAGCCAGAGCGTGCCCTAACTCGTGGATGACACTACTTAAAACAAGAGAGAAGAGATAATAACCCAAATCTTCCGCCGGTAAATTCACCCCAGGAATGGCCGACTCCAATATTGGTCCTTTCCTCACATATTTGCCGTCGTCCGGTGTAAGGTAATCGGCGCCCGACTTTAAAACAATACCGACAGCTATCGGCAGCAGGATGAGAGTGGTGTAGCAGCCCAGGCTGAACCACTGCTGCAAGAATCTTGGAGAATTGGATCCCCATTTGTACACGGTTCTATTAAAAGCAGAAGTGTACCATGACATGTGCAAGAATCCGAATTTCAGCCCGGTGCCTTCCAATAGCGCGAGATAAGGATAATGCATGCAGCTCTGAAACAATGAAAATGAAAATAACATCAAATCAGCATCAAATAGGTTAAATGCGTTATATTCCAAAAAAACCCACCTTGAAAAACGAATCGAAGAAAAATAAAACTCCATATATTATCCCAACAACAATAAATAACGTAGCGAGATCCATTTTTGACTATTATTATTAAAAAAATTATACAAATATTTATCGGCGATCCATATTATTACGATCATTTGACAGATTGACATTAGCGGTGTGTCGTTCCGGCAAGCAAGAGCGGTAATCGGTCGCGTTCATATTTTGAAATCACCGCTTCATAAGCAAAATTATTAAAGAAAGGCGATTATTGTTTATTCGACTCCACTATCCGTTCATAAAACTTCTAAGTGCCTTTGTATAGACAGCCAGCAACTTAAATCAACTTTATACCGCTTTTTCAGTGTGGGTAGTGGGCGATTTTCGAAATTTTCATTTTCAAAACCGTACAATATAACAAAATATCGTATTTAAAGCAAAACATATCAATAACCGATGTGGTATGTCTCATCTGCGCTAACTGTCGATGCGATCGACCGACGGACTAAATCTGTGCTCTGCGATTCATTTGTAAAAAAAGCATGCGTTGTAATTAGTTTGTTTTTATGTAATGCGTGTGTAGTGGAGATGTGAGTCGCGACGTGAGCGTATAGGATTGGTAACTAAATGACAAATAATTTATTGGTATAGTCGAATGAAGATCGAATCTTATCGTACATTAAGACGAAGATATTAACAGTGTTAGCACTATGTTAGAGGGGCCGTGACTTCCCCGGGAAAGAAATTTTACGAGCGGTTTTACGAGGAATACAGTTCAAGGAACTGTTCAGGAAAACATTGTGTTATTCAGAAGTCTGAAGTTAGACATTTTTGTTATTTTTTAAAATTTATTAAAAATTAAAATGTGATTTTTTCTGAATGTTTTTATTTCATTGATAAATCGTCACCTCTAATCTTGACGAAAGCTCTAAATATCGAAAATATCGGGATTCCGGTATTCGTAAAACTTTAATATCGAAAATACCGGTTTTGGTAAAAGCTACTCCTAGTGGTGATACGCATGAGATACGCCAGCATGGATAAGATATATATGAGGGCTGTCTGAAAAGTTTCTGACCTAACAAAAAAACAAGACATTTTTTCTTCAAATTTATTTATATTTTTCTACATAGTCTCCTTGTAAGTCTATACACTTTTCCCAGCGATGCTCCCGTCCAAATAGTACTTGGAGTCTTTATCTGCAAAATAGTTATTTACGAAAGTATTGTTGATCTTCTTATTTGATGAAAATTTCTGTCCTCCGAGCGCAACTTTTAGCTTAGGGAACAAAAAAAGTCGCTTAGGGCTAGATCTGGTGAGTAAGAAGGGTGGTCAAGCAGTTTTACCGTAATTCGTAGATTTTCGCCTGAGCAACCGCTGAGGTGTGAGATGGCGCATTGTCTTGGTGAAACAATATTTTTTTCAAATGTGGCCGTTTTTCACAATTTCTGTCTTCAACCTGTCAAGTAATGATGCGTTGTATGCTCCTGTAATGGTTTTTTCTCTTTCAAGATAATCGATTAAGACAACTCCATGGCTACCTCAGAAAACAGTCGCCATCACTTTCCCAGCCAAAGGAACAGACTTTGCATTTTTTGGAGCCAATTCTTCCTTCATAGTACACTGTTTTCACTGTGTTTTTGTTTCTGGAGTATAATTGTGTATCCAAGTTCCATCTACAATAATTAATCGGCGTCAAAACTGATTTGTTGCTCTTAAATTGGGCCAAGAGAGCATTGGAATGTTCATTCGAACAGGTTTTTGGTCCGGAGTGAGCAAATGCGACACCCAATGTGCAGCCAGCTTTCTCATGTCTAAATCTTGATTCAATATGTGACAAACACGTTATTTGAACGAATTCATAGCCTCTGCTATCTCTCTAACCTTAATTCGATGGTCGTCCAGCACCATTTAGTGAACTTGAGCGATGTTATCGTCAGTGGTTGCAGTTTTTGGGCGTTCCGAACGTTCATCGTCACCCAAGCTGGTACGGCTACATTTAAATTTAGCTTCCCAAAATTCACCATGGTAAATGATGGTGCAGAGTCCCCGTACATTTGTCTTTAATTTGTGTAAGCGTATTGCCTTTCAAAAACAAATACTTAATGATAGCTCGATACTTGATTATTTCCATTTTCTCAAAAACACTTATATCGATTCACTCAAACGATTATCAAACAGCAACTGCACGCCCAAAATGGCTGAAATTTTAGTGAGTACTTATCAAAGCATGTGCAAACATATTCCCCAACTTTTGTTGACGAGTGCTGCCATCTTCATGTTGAGGTCGGAAATTTTTCAGACAGCCCTTGTACTACTGAGATACTACTCCAGGCCCAGGGTACGTCTATCACTCGCTCATAGACCGACGGGTGATGCCATAATTACATTTATTACTGTCTAACCAAGTGATCGTGATTTTTACACCAATATTTTAATATAGAATAATTTGTATATTTAGGTGGGTTGTTAAATGAAAGAAATGTTGTTTGGCGTGTTGAGGTGTTTATTGTGATGGATATAACAATGAAGACAAATACAATGAAAGGAATTAATTAAAATGTAGAAGGTGCGCGTGTATTATGAACTGAAATAAAGCGAGTTGGTGGTCTTGCTCGGCGCACGCGGGCCGGCAAGACCGCCGTTGTGAAATAATGAAACTGGAGAGACCGCTTGAGCTAGACTTGTAGCGGCAGTCGGCAGCGCTGTCGCTAGAGTCGATGCCGACCGAAATGGCGGTGGATATGAATTCTGATCGCTACATATATATGGAATATGAATCTGCTAACAGAACATTAGAAATGGCATTAGTTAATTTCGGAACATTTTATAGTAAGTTTGCGAGAGGACTGTAATATAAAAAAGCGTTGTTAATAGGCATCATTGTAAAGCCCATCGATGAAGAAATTTGTAGGAAAAACATAATCTCTACGCAGGAACGATATGATGTAACGCGTTTTTTTTAATAATGACCTGTGAATACAACTTATTTACTTAAAATCTTTACAAAAAATAATAAGTAATGCTCTCCTCATAGTGGTAAAACTATTCTAAAGACTTTGTGATTGTAGTATTGATTTTTTTTATTACCGCTCCGTATGATAGGGTCTTTGGGGGTTAGGTCGGTAGTTAAATGAAAAAGTGTTGGTGGGCGTGTTGATGTTTATTGTGTTGGATAGAACAAGGAAGACAGATATAATGAAAGAAATGAAGAGATGCAGAAGGTGCGCGTATATTATGAAATGAAGTGAGTCGGCGGTCTCGCTCGGTGCGCGTGGGCTGACAAGACTACCGTGGGAGCGATGAAACAGAAGAGTGCTCGTTGGTGATGGTAAGCTCGTTGGTCAGGCCAGACCTGTAGCGGCAACCAGCAGAGTTATGTCACTAGCATCGATGTTGGCCAAGACGGCGGTGAATTTAAAATTTAATTAAAAAGGTCTTTACGGTATGTAATAACTTCTGTTACCTCATATTATTAAGTTATATTTTAATTACAGAATTTCCACAAATATTACTAAAATTGGGTTTTCTATATAAGAGGAAAACAATATGATAAAGAAAATTTGTAAGATGTTGTACACTTTTTTCAATATCCAGATCTATTCAAAACAAAAGTATTGCTTAAACTCACTTAGAAAATAACACTGGGTACGTAGGCTAGCATTTTTAATTTAAATTATGAGCAATTCACGAGACAAATCACCAATGCTAGTGTTGTGTAAATTGCAAATACCGTAGGAGCAAGCCTTTTATACTCATCAAAATATATTCATAAAATCGGGTTTTCACTACCCGTAGGTTTGATTGCACATCAGAGAAAGGCAATATAAGCTGGAAGTCACCTCTCTCGTGTGATAACGACTCCAGTGCATATCAAGGTAGTAGTGTTTTTTTTCGTGTAGGTATCTTTTTCAATAATAAAACCTTATCTATGAATAAAACCCATAGTCATAGATAAAAAAGACCCATAGTTGCTCATGCTCATCTCATATCTATTGTAAACATCAAAGCGTAGTAATATGTATATCCTTATTCTATGGATTTATAGAATAGGAGATCCTATCTCTATGGTCCTATCAAAAGTGACAGAAGTATGTACCGACGCTGGAAGAGAATTTCGATCGTTTTGTGTAGATAAGGATAAAAGATATTTAAATAATAAATATAATGAGTTTGAGAAGATAGCACAATGCGTTTTGCGTATTCAGTGTTAATAGTTCTTTACCAGTTAACTGTCAACCACGCAACTTTGCTCGGTGAATCAGCTCAAAATGAGTACGTCCCGTTGGGCCCCCTTGTCAAATGCAACTTTCTACCAATGCAATTCATCCAGTGCGATGAGCCGATCGACCACAAAGGAAACAAGACGGCGAAAGACGAGGCAGGTCACGGGTGCATTAAATTTGGAGGAGTGAAATACGAAGATGTGGAAAAGACAAAGGTGCAGTGCACAGTGCTTCCAGACATAGAGTGTTTCGGTCCCAGGACATTTTTGAAGGACGGCTTCCCCTGCATCAAATATTCCGAACAATATTTCACTACGACTCTGATCTACAGTATTCTTCTTGGATTTCTCGGGATGGATCGCTTTTGTTTGGGGCAGACGGGTACTGCTGTGGGAAAACTGCTCACCCTTGGGGGCTTAGGCATCTGGTGGATCGTTGATATAGTACTACTTATCACAAACAGCCTCCATCCTGAAGACGGCAGCAACTGGAACCCTTATGTTTAAAAATAATATTATTTGATTGGCATTTCCTACCTTCACTGATTAGATGATTCTTGAGACTAAGCAACAGATAGTATTAAAATTGGTCTAGAACAGGGAAACTGAAAATTTTTCTAATCGGAACGGTCGATATTTATGTGATCAGAAGGTATACACTTACACTACAGTACTACATACATGTATATAGTTTTTGGTTCTAGAAGACTTCATTTATGACTTGAATGTTAACTAAAATTAACAATTTGTAATACTTAATTACATTGAAAAATATTTGAGATTTTTTATTAAATCTAAAATAATGATCGGGAACTGTAATTGAAATTGAAAGAACATCACGAGCCGTAGATATATTTTCCAGTTCATAGTGAGCCGTGGTGTAGTAATATATTTCACCTACATACCATATTGAGGAGCCTGTACAACACAACACTTGCAATATCTGTAGAATTAAGAGTAATAATTTGAACGCGCGAGTGACATTTTCTACTGGTGAAATTTGAGAGTGCAATAAACTCCTTAAATATAGTGAGTGATTAATTTAATTGAACTATTTATAGTAACTTATGTTATGCCATTCATCAAAAAGACTATGAATGTTGAATAAAATTAAAGGCCATTATATCCTTTGAATGTATTTATTTTACTTTTTTACAATAAAACATTAAACATATAGTATATTGTCCTAACAATTATTTACAATTTTTGAATATTATAAAAATATTATTTTATGCACACCTATCTTATTTTAAATTAGATCAATTGCACGATGAACATTAATATTTTAATTGTCACATGTGTACGTCACTCATAAATCTTGTACCATGGACAAATAGAGCTGTTGGATAATAGTTAATTTCTAAAGTTTTAAAATTGATATATTTAGAGCAAAAACAATAACCACATTAAGGAATGCTAAAAAGACCCAATTTATTGTATACATCTAATATAATATTGTACTTCAATAAAAGTGCAGTTATAATGGCCCAGGTGTCGACGGATGAGAGATGAGAATCTCCGAGAATCGGTCAAGGTACATATTCTGCACCATCCTGCTCCGTGTGCATGATCATAGATCGTTTCGCACTGAACTCTCTAGTGTTCTTTACATAAATCTCATCTCAACACCGGCCATAAGGATAATATTGAAGAGAAAATTGAAATATGAATACGTCATTTAAAAAATTTTAAGTTGCGTACAAGAAAAAAGTTTATTCTTTTCATATTGTTTTAGGACAGGATTAAATTACAGCTGAAAGAATTTAAACCTAGACTTTTGATTCCATAGATGCATTCATATGACCATAAAGCCAAACAATTATTAACATTATTATAATTATAATCCTCAAATTTTATGTAATCAACTTCAAAATAGGATGTTGAAAATTTCATTTAAAATCACTCATTAAAAATATCCTCAATGAAAAGTGAGTCAAAAGAACAGGTGCAAACAGCGGCTTATAAAGAATAATTAACATAATACAATATATGTACAGCGAGTCATACGGGTATTTGCGCAAAGCAAAATAATATTAAAAACATAAATGTAATTTGTTTTTTATTTGTCCTTTATATATTACTTGTCAGTTTTTTGTGAAACAATTACAACACACAATAATGCAGAATTTTACTTCACACGTGTATTCATAGATACTGTTATATTAGCTATTATAGCTCCATCACTTTCTTTTAAGATATTTAGTAGTCGCATAATATTTTCAATACGGTGTGTAAATTGAAAATCGCTAGGGTCCAAGTGTTAGTTTTCCCCTTTCAATAATGATTCATCTTTTCACGTTTCACATTTATAGGACTGACAAAATATTATTTAATTAGAAATTATTATAATTTTAATACAAAACTTAGTTTTAAATATAATAGTAACTGAAGCTCCAAAGTGTGCGAGTTTAATATATTTATTAAAGTCACTTTTTTATATGAATACGGAGCATTTTAAAACCATAAAATATTAAATAATTTCATCTTCGTAACCTTGGCTTTGGACCCATAAGAAAACATATTCTGTATATGTATAAATTTTCCATATTCTGAAATTATTCAATAATTGTAACGAGGCCAGAATAATCGACACTAGCAAAATAAACAATTTATAGTAATTCCGTATACAGTAAAATAGATTAGTATGTTAATTTTAACATACTAAAGAAAAATGCGGAAAAAGTCATAGCTCAATTTTAAGGTAAGAAATACTGTTTATGACTCAACTTTCTATAGACTAGACTGATATCCGCCAATAAACGAGTTTAAAATAAATTAAGTTTGTAAAATTTACCTTGTACATATATAGCGATAAAAAAAGGTAATTTGTATCTGTGTTTGTTTAAAATTCATTGAAAAAAATCTGTGTAAATGAATTTTATAAAATTTCTTTAAACATGAAATATCTTGATCCCCGCAGGTTCGTGTTACCCTATTCTAACTGTAAGTACTCTTTTAATTAATCTTGACATCAGTCATTAAAATAAGTTATACAATCTATGTTTAAAAACGCAGGTTCGAAGTAATAAAATAAAGGGCACCTAGAACAACAGTATTGAGTGTTAATAATTTTAGTTTTTTTTATCTGTAAGAAACTCGCATGAGATAAAACTGCATATTGTTGTAGTATACATTTATAAATTTTTTGTAATATACCATATACAGGTCAGTAGAAAAACCAAATATAAATAAAATATTTTTATTTATACATTTCACTATATTTTCAGTACAACTTGCTTTGAACGAATACCCATGTCACTCAGTAGTTACAAGTTATTCTATTAGACATTTATTCATACACATTTTGCACCAAGAAATAAAAAATCGTATACTTAATACAAATTAATAATTTATACACAAAAATTTGACATATATTAGCAGAAATATAAAGAGAAAAACAATATTTTAATATGTTAAACAAAAATTTCCTCTGAATTTGTTAAAAAGATTTTTAAGAATATTGCCATTTACAATTCTTAGATACCTTTCACATAGAAACAATAAAATAAAGTAATATTTATATCTAGGAAAACTTACATAGGTACCCGTTACAAAAATTGAAATTGCCATAACCAAATTATTGAAATAACTAAAAAAAAAGATGCACACATCGTGTCATCTAGACACATAGGAACAAATACAACTTTTATCACCAGGAATATAAAACAGTACACACATTTTTATATATATTAAAAATAGAGTATATATGTGTCCATTATTATGAAAGTGGTCCAAGTCAAGAAATTGAATAAAATGAGTTTATTAATTATTTCGCATCACATTGTTTTAAATTATTATAATATGATGCAAATTGTAATTGTGAATTATTACGACGTTCAACGGTATTTCGCTAGCGTTTATTTTGATAATAGATTAAGTTATTTCAACCTTACATTTTTTATTTCCTTATAAACTACATGCAACATTTATATGTCAAAATAAATTATAAATCTAGTAGACTAAATAAATTTTGAAATATTGCATTGTGTAATATAATAATATTATATTAATCAATTCAAATGCAAACCTTTAAATACCTCGAAATGAATGAAACGTGACTTAGATGACACTTTCATATTAACGGGCACATATACATTTTGCAGACAACTGTTTTTAAGAGGCTACCTTGCATACAAGTTGTAATTGTGCATTTTTATATCCTTCAATTGATAGCTCTGGGTTTTCTTGTTGAAGGTGAAGGCCTGTGTACTTGGTATTGGTGAAGATGCCACTTAACTTGTGTCAGAAATAATACAGCTGTCATCGGGGTCAGTCCACTCTCAGAAACGCTCTAGTAAGCATGGCGCACGCGAGGAATTTACCAAGACCAGCAGAGAACATACAACATCAGTACAGGATTCGACAAAGCAGTCTGCATCTGTCTACTAGAGTGACACGATTTTTATATTATCAATAGAAAACCCAAGACCTAGGATTAAACACTATCGAAGGTGATTTACACTAAAATAAATTTAGAAAATATTAGGGAACGGGTCTATGAAAATATTGTTTGTATGTAAACTTTAATTACACGTATCTGAATTTTGCAACGAATAATCCCCTCAAATTAGGACAAATATTTGACAGTTTTGAAAAGAAGGTACTATGGGGAGTTTCTGGACCTGTGTGGGATGGGAAGTTTGAAGAATAACATATAATATAATGACAGTTACATACCACTTATCAGAATCAGAAACCCTGTTAAAAATTTCAACAACCAAAGAGCATACATAAAGTAGAAGAGACAAAAGTGGTGTGCCGGGACGGAAAAGGGTGGCTTTAATCCTCTCTGCCTCTGCCCTGTGATGGTGAGTTAGTTAGAAGACCCAGACTCCGATGGTAGAACACAAGAGAACTGTTGCAGATTCTGAATTGGAAGACAGTCGCCGAGGACCAGAGCATGCGGGGGCGAAGGATTCAAGAGGCTACGGGCTGTAGTAACTTGCTTCAGTGAGAAAATACACAGAATTGAGAATCTAACATTGTATCTTATGGACTTTAAAAAGGTTTATGATGGCGCTACTAGAGCCAAATTCTAAAATCTTTAAAATTAAATACATTTTTGTTGTGAAGTTGCATTTTCAGAACATAGTTCTGTGGTATTTTTAATACTACAAGTTAAACTAGTTGATTAATTTAATTTGTATTAAATTTATACATTCTTCCCAGCATTATAGTAATGGATTTATTTTATTTTTGTATTATATCGTACGACAGAAACACAACACCGGAATAAAGACTTATTATTGTTAAATCGCACTCACATAACTATTTATTCTCACAAATTACTCTGTAAAAATTTTAAGTTTACAATACAATTTCAAATAAAAAATATCAAAAATAAACAGCACTACACATTATACAATTTTCAAAAATTGCTAAAAACATCTTCAATAGCCAGAGAACCCTCAATACTTGAGGGCGCGACTTAAGATTTCTTTTCAAAATTGAGAGAGCCGCTACGGCAATATTATTACAAGACACAAAACCATGATTCGGTATGTGCCAAATCACGTCAGTCGTCTACTGGCTCGTGCTGAAGATATGCATTCTGCAATATTTTGGCTGTTGTTTGATAGAACCTTTGAAAAAATCTATTGTTTAAGGGTTGAAAAAGGAAACACCTATATTATAGAGCTAAATTCATTATATAATCGATGGATATGGATTCACCTTATGTGATTTTCTTTTAAAAATTTGTTTACAGAATTCACCTTTCTTACGGCTTGTGTACACAGATATCTCATGTCACTCAAGAAAAGTACAGAGCAATCTAAGTAATTCAATGCCAATTGTATGAAAAATAGTATGTGTAACACAACTGATACATACCGACCTTTACCAATAACTCTCTGAGATGATAGATAAAAATCTCATCCCTGCACATGAGCCATCAGTAATCTCATCTTCATCTCATCCTTGTAATATCAAAAATATTTATTTTGTGTTTTTTTAATGTGAATATACAAAATGTTTGCAAACAAATGATAGATGACAGAGACAAACTCAGTATGTTGATCTTGTGAATGTAATTGCAAATTTTTTTAAGGAAAAGTGAATCCAAATCCAAGTGATTGATAATTATCATCATTAGAGCTAGCGCACACCTGCAACTTTCTGTCATAACAATAAGGAATATGAAGGCACACAGTCATCACAGTCACACAGCAACGCACTGTCATATATTTCCATAGCTCTTCATCATTACGACAGAAAGTGTCTTTTAAAAACTGTAAAAATGTTAAATGCACACACCGTGGAAATTTTTACACAATACTTTACATATTTGTCACCTGAAAATATATCATTTGATTTAATTTCCAATATCACATTCATAAAGGGAGGGTAAGGGAATATAATTTTAAACAACTTTGTACCATATTAATTGGCAATATTGATAAATGTTAATTTCCTCAAATTGTCATGGTAAATATTTTAAGAATACCTTACACCATTTTGAATAGGGCAAACCATGAACCAATGAATATAATTAACTAATTCATCATCAAGTCCTACATGTATGTAAATATCTTGTATGTAGTAAAATGATACATTTTTGTGTTGTTGGTAATATTATTTGTATCAAAATTTAAAAAATATTTTTTTCTGTCCATTTCCTAGACGTTTAGGAGGCAATAAGAAATAGCACTTGTAATATATTTTATAATATAAGGTTGATTTGAATACAAATAAAATTTATAAGTTATATTATATACCAACGTGTCCGAAATCGGGAATATGTTTGCTTTACATCTCTAAATTTTAGTGACATTTTTGTCAAAATTTCACCTGTTGTTCCGAATTTCACTTAAAAAATTACTCAGATATGGAAATCACAAGTTTAACACGCCCTGTGTGTCGAACACTGCACTCGTATCCATACAAATATTGCAGCCACGCAGCAGCATCTGTTTAGATTACGCGAGCATCGTGTATTTTGGGGAGATGAAATAATAAACCAGTACATACAGGGTGGCCCAAAAAAAGTGAGAACATCTCGTAACACATGAGTTATTTCAAAACAAATTATAATTCTTAATGTAATTTTTTTGCATAATATTTAGCTAATCAGAAATCATCAAAACACCTTGTATTGCATAATCTAATGGGTTTAAATCTGGCCAGTTCAGTGGCCACATATCTGGCTCGATGAAATTAACATTCTCACGGCGAAGAAAGTTGATTGTATTTCTGGCTGTGTGAGATGGAACTTCGTCCTGCTGTAATGTCTAGCTATACTCTAGGCATTGTTTTGAAACTCTTTGATCATTTTCCTAGCACCCCAACGTTTTTCAATTTGCAAATTTTTGTCATTCTGAGCAACAATTTGAAAATTAATAACCAAACATGGCGACCGGAAATAGTCGAAATAAAACGAAATATAGGTAAATAGTTAAGTAAGTAGATTAGTAAACTATTTAAGCTATTGTTGATATAGTTAAACTAATTTTGATGTAATTATATCACATTTTATGAAACATTTTCACTTTTTTTGGGCTACCCTGTGTATGGTATCAAAATTGATAATACTTTTTGATTTTTAACAAAGTTATAGAGGTTCATAAATTCGCGAATTTACAGGTACTCTGTATTACTGGGATATTTTTATGCAGTGAATGTGTTAACTTCTCCACTATATCCATTAATAAAAAAATCTCCTCCGGCACTAGCTGCAAGAATAAGAAATATTTTGTCTGTTAGTCCAATATTAACAGCTACTAAATTTTAATTGCTATTTTGAAACAAGATTAAGATGATTAATGTACTTAGCCGAGAACGATTTACCATGTCAATTTTTCAGAACAGTTTTGATTAAAATCTGATAAGAGCTATATATACTGGGTGTAATATACAATATTTTAAGGGAAGATGCATATTGAAAATATGAGTCAAAAATGTTCAAGTTGTTTTAGACATAGCGAAAAACAGAAAAATGACTCATCTTTGCAATTCACATTTTTAATTTACAAGATGTAACAGACCTAGTCCACAATACTTTATGGGTGAATATCTGACTAAATTACGAATCGAAAATGTTCAAGGGATATGTGCCTAATCTCAATCATGTCAGAGATATAAGCATTTAAAAAAGTCATAGATATGCGATTTTCGATTAATTTAAATATTTTATTGATTCCAAATGGCATATTGTATACAAAAAATAAGAGGTTATCAATCTTCGAGAGGCTCGACTATTTTTTATTAAGATATAGAAGAATGGGTTAATTTTAAAATATTTATTTTGAAGTATGTAGACTTCAAGTTTAACATGATTTTGAAAAAATCTCATACAATAATATTTTCTGTAACGATACAGAATTTGTATATAGTCCTCGGAACATTTTCGACTCATAATATATAGATAAGTATCACTATCCATAAAATATTATGGATTAGGTCTGTTACACCTGTATATAAATATAATTTGATTGGTAATTTTATAATTAACTCTTGAAATATTCACAATTAAATCTGAGTTTTCAAAAATACATAGTGTTGTTATACATTCAGATACCAAATTGGTCAAAAATATTTAAGATTTTTTTAATATTATATTTTGACAATATAAACTCTGTACATTTTTTTTATTTACAGTTGGTACTTCTTAGGGTTGTAAAAATATGTATTGTTTATTCTAACATGCTAAATGAATGGACGGAAGATGTTTACAGACTACATGTTAAATATGTATGTATTTCAGAATACATGCTTTCTCTGTATACATGACAAATTTATCTTCTTCAATCAATTAAGATAATTAAACTGATTAAAATTATAAAAATACATAGTCTTGTATTACAAACGATATCGACTCATGTCTAAAGGTAATAAAAAATATTTGAAAGCCAAAAATGTAATATCACTTTTTTTCTTGTATTGGGTTGTTCCGAAAATATTGGCCGATTTTACTTTATTTAACATAATTTTATAATGAATAAACTTAATTAATTAAAGAGCTATTTGAGCTGCCAACAAACTAAAACCTTATTTTAGCCTGTAGAATAAACGTGGATTCATATTTTTGCCGTAAATAGTTATCAAGTATAGTCACTTGAAAATTAAATTTGTCATGAAGTAAGATAGGTCCTCTTAACCTTGCCTCCCCGAAGCGGGATATTCACATTCCCATAAATCGCTTTAAACTCGATAACTCAATAATTATAAAAACGATTTCATTCATATTTTTTGTAATCTTCACGGAAACTGATGAAAATTTTGTATTTTTTTGTTTTTCAAATTTCTAAGCGTATAATATTTTTAAGTTTTGTTTTCGGCCCAGTGATCTTCACGCGGTACATACACCTACGCATGTCGATACCATACCCCTGTCTTATTTTTAAGTTATTGTGCTTATTATTTGTTTCACTCTAACTAATGCACTGAGTAGCCCCATACCACAGATGCCAGCGAGGAGGTAGCTATATAGCATATTGCGAGTCACAGCATTCGGACAAAAGGCGTCTGGCGAGGCAGTTGGGACTACGTCGCCCGTCATGAACTTTTTATTATCGTTTGTATGAATATGATATGGGGTGTTTCTATGCTCTTAGTGGCCGCTTAGTGACGAAAAGGTTAAGTTAATCAGTGTTTGTTGTTTTTCGTATATTTTCAACAGTAGTAGGACGTGCTCGACTCTCTTCTTAACTCTTAACGCTGCCAAATGTATTAATTTGGCTTCTATGATTTTGTCAAAAGAGCTTCTTATCGTGAATAAGATTAAAAAATGATCGCTTAGGTGGTTTGGCATATGGAACGGATGAACGAGTAGAGAATAATAAGAAAGATATATAACGCACTTGTTGATGGCATCAGAAATAGAGGACGTCCGCGGAAAAGTTGGCACGACCAGGTAAATCAAATAAATAAAGGTAGATGGTCCTCAATAATGAATGTGTATCAGGACAGAAGACTGTAGTGCTCCATCCTCTCTGCCTACCACGGTATGATGGTAAGTAAGTTTCTTGTCTCTATTCGGACACATAGGAAGAGTTTTGCGATATGTCTTTAGTAAAAATAAATGAATAAATATTTCCTACGCAAGAATGTTTAAAATGATACGTTATTAAAGTCGGCCATTATTTTCGGGACAACCAAATATTTATGTACTTACTGTTTTTTTCATTCACTTACAATACACAAGTAGAAAATAAGAATGTAAAATTTTGTCCATTTTATCTTAAAATTTTCCAACATTCATAATTAGTTACTTATAAAATATCTTTGGAAACAAATTGGTAGTATGCAATGTGATAGCATTCTTAGTAAATGCCAGGGTAGTGCGAAAAAAAAAAACACATGTAAATTATAAAATTAATATTTATAGATAGAAAATGAAATAAAGCAAAAAAATAAATATATTATTAATATTAAAACATTTTTGCTCTTCTGCGTCAAGAAAATAAAATAACAATATAAAATTAAATTGTAAATAAAGTACTTTATATACTTTTAAAGCGAATATAATTTTTATCAAAATTATTTGATAAAAAAGAAAATTGTTTGAAAACAATTTTTAAATAAATTAAAAAAACTAAATAGATTAGAACGTATCACGTTTGGATGTACTTAAAATTACATTAGGTACTCTACTATTACATTAAAACATTTTTGAAATGCGTAGTGTACACATAAATAAACTTTTGTTAAGTTTTAGTCAGAGTTTACATCAGTGCGATGCGAGCTCGACACCGATTCGTTTTGCATATTGTTTTTATTTTGTCACACATTTTCACCTTTTTTTAATGTTTTATTTTGCAAGAAATCTGTAAAACCGATTTCGTTGACTAGTTAATACCGACTCGCATTCATAGGTTAGTGTACAGAGTTATCGGATAGGAATACATATCACATTATGTATGTACAGAATTTAAAATAGCACATCTTCTTTGTTGAAACGTTTCTCCATGGAGAGTAAGTGCAGTTTGAAATCTCTGCAACCGACGGGGTCCGTCTTTATTATTTCCACATTTGAAGTGTTTGCCTAAAAAAGGGGTAAACATACACATATAGATTTACAGTTTACATTTAACCGGAGAATGGAGAAGTAAGAAGAATTTCAGGAACGATGCGTCGTCCCAGATATCCTGAGGACGGTGAAAGGGTATATATATGAGTCCCGAAACATGAAAAACATGTAAATCATATTTATAAGTTAAAATAATAATTTTAAATGCAGGACTAAACAGTTTATGTGTAAAGCACCTTTGAGGTGAATTTTTTTACAAAAATGGTGCTATATCTTTTATCCAATGACATTATATTTTTTATCATAAGAACATAGGTTTGTGATATTTTTAATATAAATTAAATATATTAATTAGAAAGAAATACATATAAAACCAATTTATCGAAAAAATATTGTTGTTTCCACCGGGATTCGAACCTGTACCTCTTCCTATCTGGAGAAGTGCATTAACCAATTATACTACACTAACACAGTAAGTTGATGACAAATTTTTGAACATATATGTTGCACTTTTAAATTGATACATCTGTCATTCCATTATTTGAACGCCATCTTCTTTATATTTACGGAATCTCAAATACCTTTGAGTAAAATCTGATAGGAAATGGATTAATGCATTTCCCCAGGTAGGAAGAGATTCAGGTTCGAATTCTGGAAGCAACAACAATATTTCTTCGATAAATTGATTTTATATGTATACATTTAATTTGTATTAAAGACATTATTATTATTAACACGCACAAAGCTTTCATTGAGAAGCCAACAGATAAGAGGGAAAAACCAAAATGTAGACGGACAGATAATATTAAAATGGACCTGTTAGAGGAAGGTGAGAACTCAGTAGAATGAACCACAATGGTGATGTCAAGGGGTGGACGGTTCTCTGTAGAAGAAAAATATACATACAAATGTATGTACAATTTCCAATCTAGTGAAATTATGCGCTTGGGTTACAAAATTTAATTTTGTAATAAAATTTTTTGAATGGTGAATGGATATAAATGAAACAATGTTATTACTTTACTTGAGTTTATTAGCACTACTCGAGTTAGAGAAAAAAAACGGGGTATACGAAATATCTCGCGAAGATTGCAATAGCAAATATATCGGACAAACCTCTAGAAATCTCAACATTAGATTAAAAGAGCATCGTCGTTGTCTAATTAGTAACAACTTTTCCAAATTTGCGAATCACATCGTGGATAATTATGAAAGTTTAGAAATAAAAAGGAATTTGAACTCGGGTATTTATTTGTTGAACAATATCACATTTTCTAACTCGTCTCCTCTCCTCTCAATATTCCCGTTACAACCACCCCTCCCCCATCCACCAGTATCTCCGCCTCCTCCCCTTCCATCTGTCAGTACCTAATTACTTGTACCACCTAAGCCTCGTCTCCTATATTTATGTGTAGTTAGTTTAATACTTCACCTGTCAATGAGAGTTACCGTTTCTCTCAAAACTCGAGTAGTGCTAATAAACTCACGTAGAGTTATAATATTGTTTTATTTATATCCATCCATTATAATGAAACTCTACAAAGTTAATGGCGATTCTATCAATAATAGTTTTTAATGGTATTCGTACTAGAAGGCTACTAAGTTAACTGAGGCCGGAATTATCTTAACTCTTTGTGATCAATCGTCCAAGAATACTTAGATAGTAATAGAAAAATGTCTACATGTTTGAATACCGCAGAAATACTTTTCTGATATCTACAAAGTATAATGATAATGTATAATGTTTTAATCACTAGACAAAAAATGAGTAAATTCTTTGCTGGTACAGGTAAATAAACAAAGAAACCAACAATCAACTCCATAGCAAATAATGTTTCCTCTATGGTCCGGTTGTGTAATCAGTAGTAACTTTTTAACGGGTTGTTTGATCGTTAGTAAAAAATAATTACTTTTCGAAAGTACATCCCGTAGTAAATTCATTTTACTCTGCGATATCTGATAGTAAAAACAAGAATCAATAGTTAAATATGGCAGACTTTTCGCAGCTGTTCCAAAAGTCATCAGACACACTGGTACATTGAAAGTTGCAGTATACAACAATTAATCATTCAATATCTCGCTATTTTAGTGATGAGAGTTTGTCTGAAGATGATCTTGTTGTTTAATATACATTATTACACGTAATGCGAAAAAATATCACCACCAAAGTGACAGATATCGAACGCCTAGGTGAAAAAATCCATAAAATAAAGCATATTTCATGATTATTTTTCACATCTATAGACATCTCCATCTATGCTTTGACATACGAACGACCTGCTAACGATTTTAATTATGGGCGTTAATAAAAAGTTACTAATGATCACACAACCGGCCCTAAGGTGTATGGATTTGGCACCATAGCGCACACAATTTTTAGCAAGACTTTTTCACGTGGCACCTTCTAACAGTAAGTTGGTTTATCCTGTGTGAGATCACCAATATTTACACAGCTTTTATAATCTCTTTCTACCTGCACCTCTGCTGCCTTCTATCTTCCCCTGCATAACGTATGTAGTAAAATATCATATTCTCATTGCAGCTTATTATAGCTCTCTTAACTTATTTATGCATCTTCATTAGCAATGTGGTCAACCCATGAGATGTTTAGCCTATGTCGTTAGAGCTACCTGACACTAACAATATCCTACCAGTAGCCTCGTATTGGTAAGGTATTGTTTATCTTATATTCTTTCCCGGTATTGGTCCTTAAAATTGCATAAAATATTTTTTATGCGCACGCTGTGATCTAAAATTAGAGGCAGCATTAATGGCAAACTCAAATTCTGACCTCAAATAATACCAAAAAAATGTATTTTTCATTATATCATTGATTAAAATATTCCACAGAATAGTACGTATTGAAAAGTTGGAAGACTGCTGGTTTAAAATCAACAACAAGAGTCACGTTAACTGTTTTAACATGAGAGAGGTTTAGAAAGTAAATATTTGTTAAGAAAAAACATTGACATACCAGCATCAGTGCGGACAGAAAGTATCTGGCAATATCTTCTTTGGGCTTATTTCTGAGAACATCGCTGAAGTTAATGACGGGAGTCGGGTTATCATCTCTTTTAAAGGCAGACAACACGTCACTACCATACGACCAGACATCATAGTCTTTCCTGCGTTCCGCCTTCGACAGGTTGGCGTGGATGGATGCATGCCACTCTTCAACACGCTGCGCTATTTCCATTTGTTCTTTAGACTGTAAAATAAAAAATAATTAAATATATAGTAATTATTGTGTAACTGTTTATTGTCCAACCAAATCTCTTATAATTGATAACATTGCAGGTTATTTTGTCTAAATTATATATTTATAGAATGAAGAAAAGCGTAACTCTATAATTTATGGTGTAATCTTATTAAAATCTCCAACCAATGAGGATGTATTTTTCTTAGGAAGCCCGTTGTCCTAGCCCCATGGCTGGCTCAGCGGAGTCGCCCTACTTTAATGTGCTGCTTTGCAAACAAATTGTATAGCCGTTGCTCTATGCCTTGGCTGCCATAAATACAATTTTCTTGCACAATAGCTCCAATTTTCTCCTAAATATCTTCACCTTCTCCCATTTTCATTCTAGTTGGAGCACATGGCCGCCACAAAATTCCATAGTAATTGGCATAGTTCCATAGAGTACAACCTGTACAGTTGTTGCGGGATGTGGCATCCCACATCAGTTATCTTTAATGTATACACTTACACATATTATCGGATGTTCGTTGCTTGCCGCTTCAGTATTCAACCGATTAATGATTCTCGCTTCCAGTTCTTGACTGAAGGAGTTTGGACACCCTCCGTCATCTTCATAATCTGAGTTGCAGCAGTCTTCCTCAAAGGTATTTGAGCAGGTATTGATATCTGTCCCAAGCACGGCACTGTACAGTGCCTTGCGGTTGGAATATTTCTTATTGCACGCCTCGAATTCTTCCGGGGAAAACCCTCTGAAACCTGAAATAATTATTTTGATATTTGATATATTGAAAGTACTTGTAAAAGTTACTTATGCAAATCTCCAAAATACTATGACGAAAATATTTTTCTATATTTTAAGTTTGGTACAGATGACTATTTTTACTTAAGTTGTATTGTGTAATGTCTCCATGGCTGTTAAACTTGTACATGGATAATTGTGTGAAAGATCTGGAATGTATGAATGTAGGAGCAAAAATGGGCGATTTGATTCTATGCTGTTTATTGTACACCGATGATGCAGTACTAATGGCGAATAATGAACAAGAACTACAGAATCTGGTGAGTAAAATGTACGATGTATGCAAGGAAAGCGACCTCATGATGAATGTTAACAAGTTCAAAGTGATGGTATTCGAGCAGAAAGCAAGACACCATGCAAAATACTTCTAGGTAATGAATATTTGGAACAAGTAGATAAGTTTGTGTATTTGGGAAGTATGTTTGATAAAAACGGAAAGGCTGAGAATGATATCGAAAGGATGGTGACTGCAGGGAATAAAGTGAATGGCACTTTGAATGGAGTTATATCTAACAGGAATTTGTCAACTGAGTCAAGGCTAGAGGTGCCCAATGGAGTCCTGGTACCGACACTGATGTATGGAAGTGAGGTCTGGAGCTGGCAGAAGAGGAACGAAAGTAGACTGAATGCAACGGAAATGAGATCACTTAGGCATATATGTGGCAAATCTATTTATGACAGAGTAAATAATGAAGAAATAAGGAAAGAATGTAAAGCCGATGTTAGTTTAGTGAGTAAGATTAAGAAAGGATCACTTAGGTGGTTTGGTCATATGGAACGGGTGAATGAGGAGAGAATGGTAAGAAAGATATATGACGCAAGTGTCGATGGCACCAGAAATAAAGGACGTCCGCGGAAGACTTGGCGCGACCAGGTAAACCAGGTAATGGAGGATGGTTCTGTTAGGAACCTCAACAATCGGCGAGCTTGTATGAGATGTATGAATGTGTGTCAAGACAGAGGAATGTGGTACTCTATCCTCCCTGCCTATCCCCGCGGGGAAACGGCATGATGGTAAGTAAGTAAGTACAATATCTTAAGTTATATTTAGAATCAAAACTGAATTACATACATCATTGTTATACAAGTAGTTAAGATAAGATAACATTTTATTGCCATTCTTTCAGAGTTTTCATGAGGTGAACTACAATAACAATATAATCAAATAACATATTTATTATGTATAAATAAATTGAAATTTAGGATACAAATTATTTTTTGTATGGGATACAGTAGGTATGACAAAATAATTATTCAACTTTGTCCTGGCCACTTTGCTAGACATTCCTCGGTGTCAGTTTTTCAAAATCAATGAAATATATATTTTATATATATATCTAGATTACAAATACTACAAAATATAGATTATTTGTTCTAAAATGTCATTAGACATCATTTTGACATTTCATGGTTGCTTTTTTGTCAAAAAATTTCCACACTTAGAGATGCTATACCCAAATTATATTTTATCTTAATATTTATCTTAATATTTAAAGCGGTAACTTTACAGTTAGACATTTACACACAGGCAAAGGAGCGAATCCTTTAAAATGGATAGGTATCAACAAATGAATCCTCTGTGATTAAAAGCAATTATTTAAAAGAAATTGAAAATTTACATTCTGACAAATTGCTGTATTTAATGTTACAAAGAGGTCTAGACAGCAGAATTAATAATATAACATTTCTTCACAGTTGATAAAAAAACATACTGAATGCATGTACATTTGTAATGATACATATTAAAAATTGAACTACTGAAATGTTATACATTAATATACATATAAACGTGCACATATATGATTAGACTGGGAATGTGTAATTTGATGCGCATTTTTTATCCTCACAAATTGAACAAGCAAATGCAGAAAGTAGAGAAAAATGCTGCTCAAATAAGTTCACACCTGTTTAACAAATGAAACAGTAAACACTGGCAAATTTCAGTCGGCAGATAAACAAGTGTCATGTTTATTTAATTAAAATCTATCTAAAATGTCTTGAAAATATCTCTTTTAATTCTTCAATTCAAAAATGCATTATGAAATTGTTTATAATACTGACCGGTAATATCGGAAGCTGACATTCTCGACTCATCGTTGTGAAAACCATTGAAATCTGGAATAAAAAATCAAGTCAAAATGGAGATAAAAGGCAATGCAATGATGAAAGTGTTCCCAGGGGATATTTGCGAATAGATTAAACATTACAAATTGCTTTGAAGTTCTATATGATGCCAAATTTAATAGAATCTAACAAAAAATTTGATATCATTTACGGTACAAAAAAATTTAGAAATATTTAAGTATCTTGTGTAGATAGCGTTGTGGCTGACACCTGCTGCCATATATTGATCGTCGAGCAAAATGAAACCATAATGCATTGACCGCATGCACCGTCTACTAACTGGCAGCTGCCACAAGCTCCTCAAGGTTACTACTCCCTCTCCGGCTTCAAACCTGTCAGCAGCACTTCGATCCACTGCGTATAATTAATCTATATATTTCAATTTTTTTTGTTTAACTTTTAATATGTTTGCATTCCATTTAATTTAACTTTACTGCCTGCAATCATCTCACACAGTACCAAGAAAGACTCGGCAACATATTTACACGAACACAGAATAGTAAACTGTCTTTGAGGCAGATTACCATTCCCATCTCATCCATCCGACATCATCCAACATATTACAAACACATACAACCCATATTGTCAATTAGTAAATTTCTACAAAACTAGACATTAAATTGATGATATGAACAAAAGATTTATTCTGATTGAATGTAAGTAAACAGAAGTGAAAGAAAAAAAATACCTTTCTGCCAATCTGTCGCTAAGATTTTTAGACCTTTGAGAATTTCTCTCCGGTGCCATCCGACAGCAGCTTTCGATTTCAATTTTAATACAAATGTATCAAGAAGGTACTCCGCATCTAGATTCAAATTTCCAATATCTATTTTACTGACGCGCCTCCTCAACTTTTTCAACTTATTTTTTCTTCGCTCTACAATCTTTTCAATCATGCTTGAAGGTAGTGAAAAACAACAATTCTGGAATTTCACCAAGGATGTTGTGCCTGACAACTGATTTGCCATGTCATATTTAGAATTTTTCGGCTTGACAGGCGTACTTGCATCAATTATTTTACGCTTTTTATTACGCTTCACTGGAACAGGTTCTACCACAGGTGTTTCAGTAATTCTAAATTCTTCCGTTACATTATTTGGAAAATCTATTTCCGAAACGGGGCTCAGCATATCAGGAGCAGATACGCATTCGGAAAACATGTTAACCAGAGTATCAGAGTTGATGAACGGGCCATCAGGCCCACAGTCGGAACAATGACCAGAATCTGGCGGTGATGCTACGGACGTGTCCACTAAATTTGAGCACAATGATGGAATCTCTTTCTCGGGGCAGAAGTCCAAGTCATCACACAATGTACCGCTTGGATCGGTGTTCCAATTGCAACGGAAATCTGTCACGACTCCTATGAGTTCTCCTTTGTAATCTTTAATATGAACATCGTTTTCGGATATGACGCGAGGCTCAAATTGAATAAAGGTTTTTGGAAGGACAGGGAGAGGTTTGGGATCAGGGTTATCCTTCAAATTGATGTTTGAGGCCTCCTCAAGGTCTATGAATTCAAAATTTGTTAATTCCATTTTTCTCTTTGAGCGATTAGGTTTTTTTCTTCCTTGCGTTTCATTTTGTTCATCAGGTTCTCTAAAAATACAACATTTATTAATTGATTATTGATATTTTAGCAAGACAAATTTTTATACATCTGAAAAACCTTCAATCATATAAATTATAATTGTACTTAAGTATCCAGTAATTATAACTAGTAAAAATTTTGCTTTATTAATTATAAATATTGTGATGCCCAAGGTTTTGCCCGTGAGTATGTGTGTGTTGGTCCGCAGACCAGGGGCAAAATAGGAGGGATGTGTGTTGTGTGCCGGAAGCGCGAGCTCTCTTCTTTTTCAGAGGAGCTCCTCGATGATAAATATTAAAGGATCTAATGGGAGCAGAAGGGCAGGGGTCGCAGGCTTCTAGGAGAAGTACTGATCGTCGGGATCAAGAAGACAAGAAGACCAAAGGCTGGCGTGTGAACTCAGGAAGGCGTGAGGACTTTCTGGAGCAGGGGCAGCAGCTCAAGGAAGATGGTGGTCTTCAGAGGGGCAGGGGCAGTCACTGGACGAGGGAAGTGAACCATGGAAGGTGGAAGGACTTCTGGAGCCGAAGCCAGGTGCAAGCTGAGAGGATTGTGACATCAGGGACAAGTACCTTGAATTCTTTAGTCTGGGTTGTGCTACGAGGTAGCATAGATAGAAATGCAATTTCGTTTAGTCACAACTATTTACTATTCATAACTATTTACCTTTATCTAGTACATACAAATGATATGTATTAAAACAATTCAACTATATGAACACTGAAATTACACAATGAATGTACAATTAGCAAACATTGTTTAAATTATAAGTCATAAGTAGGTTATTATGGAAATGTTTTCAAACGTAGATTAAGTTAGTTGTCTTAAAACAACAATAAATGACGGAAAATATAGCTACCCTTCTGGAGAACCAAATCGCTCGAGCATGTCGCGAACTTGAAGCCATAGATAGTCCACTTTCAGGCCGTAAATATTGGCGGTTTGTTGAAGTAATAATGCTACTTCTGCAAAGTTTGGCAAATTATCATCATCACTGTGTCCTTCATTCAAATGACGAAGCCCGGCTTCAGTCAAATATTCTTCCAAAAGCTATAAGAAGTCTGTTATTAATGGTTTGTTATGAAATTTGATTGTACAAAAATATTTATAGAAAACAAGTACATACTGATAAGTCTATGTCAAAATTTTGCTTCAAGTCTTTTATGGGCTTCATAAGAGCCGACACTATCTCTTCTACCCGTTGAGACGACATTGAGCATTCACTACCCTGGCGTGTTTTTCTCATACAAACATTGTACCTAAAACAAATGTCAGAAGAAATCGTGTTAATATAGTTGCACGCAATATGTCAACATTGGTATAAACACACACTTTTCACCATTAAATGAAACAAAATGAACATTTAAACATCACGATTTTATAATAAATCGAATACACACCCGTCGGGTATTGGTATTTGGTCGTCCATTGAAAATATTGTACGTAATAATAAAAATTGGTAATACGACAGCCAGATTCGCGGCAGCCATTTAATTTTTGTTTGGGTCGCCGCTTCGTTCGCTTTCCTTTTGACAGCGCCGTTGGAACCGCCTACTGTCAAGGCGGAACAAAAAAGTGAGTAAGTACCTAATTTTTTTTTAACGGGAACCTATGCGCTTAAGCAATGGCAACTTATTATCTTTATGTTGTCTTCATGTTTATTTTCGTCTTCGATTTCGTACATTGGTAACAATTGGTAATTCTAAGTTCTGTAGAGATTACAGCCGGTTGTGGGAGTTCGCGTTCGTGGGTCGTGATTTGCCGACAATATTTTAACGAAATAATTGAGTCTCCGCCCAATTTACAACTCGAATAATAATCATTTCGATATCGTCCGAAATTTCCGATACTGTGGTAAATTTTTAAAACATTTTATACGAAACCAAGTTATATTTTTGTGTTGACTGTGTAAGTTTTGTGTTGTGACGTTTTAAAACTGTGAATTTTTGTTATTAAAAGCTTGTGAAGTGACATATCCACGATGGTTCTATCGGGGTGTTATAACGTCGTAAAGTACTTACACGTACTTCTTAATCTTATATTTTGGGTAAGTTATTTTATATTGATTAAATTTATTTATAAAGTCTATAAAAATATTTCATTCAATGTTATGAATTAAATAATATACCTACAATATCAACAAGTTTCAAATAATATATCTTCTGCGATGTACTTCTTTTTACGCTAGAGATTGTATAATTTTATCTTGCAGCTTCCATTTGACTCATCTTGTCCAATGAAAACAGTGACGAAACTCGCGATACATATTTTGTCGCCCACGACTTGCCAGTAATATTTTCCGTAGTTCATAAGACCCACGTAAATTTTCTCTCATTTCCTATTTACTGAAACGTTACGATGCAGCAATGCACTAATTTATAAAAAAATAATGTATCCATCTAACATGCATCTTAAATAGTTAAAAATATAGTCGATTTGATTCGAAATTCGAACAATATGGTCGAGATAAAACTACATCCGTCTACGAGAAATGAATGTCGAATTTATTTGTACAAAGTACAGATCTTCATAATGCGTTACGGATATATTTTAATTTATTAATTTTTAATTTGTCTGTTAGGCTAATATTTATTCTGGGTACATAGCTCGGTTTATAGTGAGGTTTCATACTAAATACACGTCCATAAAATATTTTCGACTGGCCTTATAAATATTTGTAGGGACAAATAGTAAACTATTTAACGTATATTTTAAACAGAAATTGATGTATGAAGCTGACATTAATATGAATACAAAAAATGAGAAAAAAACTCATCAAAATCTGCACCATAGAGGTTGAAACTTGGAAACCTTCGCGATGTGGTGCAGGAGAAGGATGGAAGAAATAAGTTGGACTGAGAGAATTACAAATGAAGAGATTCTGGAAAGAAAAGAGATCTATAATAAACACAATCGAAAGTCGAAGGGGCCAATAGATAGGACAAGTTCAAAGACGCAATGCATACCATACTTCAGAATTGTAATTGAGGGAAAACTCATGGCTAGCTTTGCACCGACAAGAACATAGTTCATAAAGTGAAAGAAGAAGAAAACATGACTATCTATGATTCCGAAAGCAGGAACTACAATCAATATAATAAAGCGGGATTTACATTATCATCACGTCATTTCTCCGCGTGGATCGGCAGATATAACCCCACACTCTTTCTCAAGCGTACTCCTTGATTATTGTAGATTCTGACATTTGATTAACTTGGTCAAGCCGGGTTTTTCACGGACGTCTCTATTACTGGTGCCATCAACACTCGCGTCATATGTAATATCTTACAATTAGTGATGAGCTTAAAATCGCGAACTGCGAATCAATCACTGATCCAAGTCATATAATCACTAGCAGCGATTGGGTATCTAAAAATATCGTGTTTCGTTTTTTTTTTGTCTGAAAATTGGATTTGTCTTTTAAAGTATAATTAAGTACAATTTCATAATCAAAGGCGCAACAGCCCGCAAGTATACTTCGCCACTCTAATTTATCCTCCGCTGTCTTTTTCCTGGGTAACACTCCTGAGGTCTATAGATTTTGCATTAAATCACTCTTTACCTGAGCCGTGCTATCTTGATAACTTGGACAATGTTGGGTTCACCAAATTCTACGTCTAATTCGTGGTTGTAGCGTATATGCCACACCTCGTTTTCATTTTTGGTACCAAATATCTTTTTTAGTATCTTACGTTCAAAGACCAGTAGTGAATTTTCACCTTTCTCACTAAGTACCCAACATTCAGATCCATACGTAAGAACTGGCCTCAGGAGGGTTTTGTGAATCTGAATCTTAGTCTTCTGGGTCAGCTAGACTGGATCTTCAGATGTTTTCGGATGATAAATAAACATTTGTTGGCCTTTTTGTAATTTTGATGCTTATTAGTGATGAGAAAAGATGCTACTCTTGACTCACTGATGTGATTGTGATTGGTATTCGATAATATCAGTGTTTGAAAACTGTAACTGTGATCTCAGTTTCATTACTAATGCGCACGCGCCCTAAATATCATAATACACTAAAAAAAAACAATTCTAGCATAAATAATTAATATATATCTAATTTAATATCATTACAAAGAGAATGAAAACGCTTAAAAAATTGTGAGTTCATTTTTTGGGTCAAATTCTCAGCATTTTGGATAAAATGCGTAGAATCTACTAACGTAGATTATAACATCGTTCCTTCGTGAATATTTTCCTTTCAAATGCGCTGGCGCCGAATCATGATTCACAACCTAAAATAAATAAATTAATCACGATATTCCCAGATATTCATTCAATCACAGATAGTGAGTGTGACCCGTTGAGCTTATCACTACTGCTTATCATTATTGGAAGTGACAATATTTACTAATTTTTTGTTAATTTATTTCATACTGTGATTTATTATAAAACAGTGATCACACTCGCACTATTCACCAATCATCTCATTCGTACAATTCAATGTACCTACTCTTTTTTTTCTGGCATTCGTATTAATGACTGTTTCCCGCCATGTTCTGCGCGCTACATTTTGTCTCCAGTGATTATTCTATAAATAATTTTTACAAAACTTATGTTGAATGTTGCTTTATCATTCGCACCTGATTAAACGTTGACTTCGCTGTTTATACAGACTCGGGTAAACAATTCTAAAGGTGTAATAAAATCACTAGGTCGAATCGAAAATATAACATGAATTCAAATTGATTGGCCTATTTAACATTTTTTTACAATATTGTCTTACCGATGCCACCTTGCGAACATTATTCCATCTAATTTCTTTATTGCCTGCGAAAGTCATTGATTTATGACCGATACAATTAATTAGTTCGTTTTGTACGTCTGTATGAGCGATATGGCCCCCGTCCTAGATCAGATTGCAATTATATTTTTACAAGTAGACAAGTCCCATAAACTAATCGGAAATTCACGATAATATAACTTTTTTATTACTGGTCGAAGATTTTAAATTGGATCGCGTCATTCGTACAACCGCGACGGGAGTCGCCATCATTACACTCAGCCAATAACTAACAAGTTTAGAAATGTGACATTAAGAAAATAAATATTTTTTATAGTTTCTTTCTGCCAGTACCTACTGAACAAATAATGCATTTTTTAACCTGTGGTACTATTAATTAAATACATTATATTTATGCCAATATTGAGTGTGACTATTCCATTATGTAATATAAGCGTAACTAACTCTGAGGCTGCAGGATTAAATATATTATATATATATATATACATACAAAAGGTATATGAATATTATTTTTAACCTATTTTAATTATTATTATTCTCGATTTGTTACAATGACGATATTGCCCATCGCGTTATTCAAATAAAGCAAACGTGGGAGAGAGATCCTCCCAGTTAACCACAAGTTATTCAGTCACGTAACATGAATATTGAGAATAATGTATGTATATAATAAAGATGGTATTATCCAGGCAGATACCAATGGCGTGCAGTAGGTATAGATTTAGGTTATGCTGTTACCAATAATATTATACACCCATATGTAATACAATATATGTACTTTCGTTTAACCAACGTCTATAAACAAAATAATTCCGTCATTTATATGACCCTACCATGTATTTATTTATAATTTTAGAGTACTATTAATAGTGTTTGTAAAGTTTAAGTTTTAACGTAAAATAATACTTTCTTACTCATATAAAAATGTATGGACGTTTTTAAGAACACTTTCTATGACTGGACATGATTAATTTATTGTTTGAAAATCCTTCACGTAATAACTAAAGGAAATAATAATTTTTATTGAAGGTTAACGTAGAAAATAGTTCTGACAATTTTTGTTTTTCCCAAATCAAAAACCAATCCGTGCACCAAACTTAAAGAACAATCATTAAATCAACACGTTAAAAACAGTAAGTAAAAGAGGAAGTAGACACTTTAATGATTTGCACGTAGTTGTAAGCCTTTCTAGTGGTAACGACTCCATATAAAACGGATCAACCGAAAGGAATTTTCAATTCAGTAAATAGCCATTTATATGACTTGAGTAATTCACTAGCCTAAAGACTGAACTGAGTAGTGAAAATAGCACGATGCGGGGGATAAAAAAGAGCGCCATGAGTACAGCGGTGAGTTGTTGTGACATTTTGTAGAACTAAGCAATTAAACTCTACTAGTACACAGGTGGCGCTAATTGCAAAATAATGTTTTCGTTTATGTTAATCCAATTTTTAAATTTATATTTGTTTCCCAGAATTTTTAGTTATGCACAGCTTTTTCGCTTGCTTGTATGCACTGCATGCCCCTGGCAGATACACAGCAAACGTGACATTGTCCAATATTGTAAAAAGAATGCTCGTAACGAAAGCACCTTAATATAAATTAAATTAAAAATTTCAGTGCGAATTAAATTACATTTAATCATTTTTTGCGCTATCTACATTGTATCAACATGATATGGTTTTGTGAAAATAATTATTTTCAGTATTCAGTGAGTGCAAATATTTCCCCACTTCTGGGCCCGCCAGAACAAATGCCCGTTCACCGAAGTTGTTTTTCTCGCTGCTGTCGGTCAGGTCTGATCGACTCTTCAACTGCAACCGAAGTAGACTAGAGCTCTCGAAGATGCACAGGCGTCACGCTAAGTGTTGCCTTAATTTAAATGGTACTCTTTCAAGGACGCGGAGTCAATAAAGTTGAGCACGCAGCAGGGATGTGATGTGCCATTATTAATATCCTCGCTGTAACTTAAATGCTATTACAACAGTTCACACGTGACTCTACAAACGCATTTATGAGTAGACGTGTGCTGCCTTAGGAGGAAGATTGTATCTCTACAAGGGTAAGCGCAGTATAGAATATCACACTCTTCTGTCTCGACTGACACACCACTCTTGCTTCGTACATCTCATGCACGCTTCCAACAAGGCCGTTCTCCATTATTCAGTTTATTCAATAATTAATTGGTCATTAAGCTACATTATTAAATTAATCCGTTTATTTAACAATATTTAATTAATATATTAATCATTAAGGAAAACACATTCTTATTGTGAAGTTGTAATTATTCAGAACATAGGAAAATAATGTAGATGGCTTTCAAATAATGGAACGACAGGTGTATTCATTTGAAAAATGTAACATATGGGTTTGAAAATTTGTCAAGAAAAATACTGGCGTTATAGCACAAAGGTAGTGCACTTCCCCGGATTGGAAATAGAGATCCAGGTTCGAATCCCGGTGACGCAAAAACAATATTTTTCGACAAAATTGATTTTATATGTATATATTTATAATTAATACATTCATTTAGTTTTTAATATATTAATCGTTTAATAATAATAATGTGTTTATTACAGGGTGATCGGGGTTTTTTTTTTATTGAGACCCGATTCGCCATAAAGATAATACATGAATTATAACTTTATCTAAGAATAGTTTAATATAATTTGTTAAAATGACATTGCCGCACGGACATTGGCTCGTAAAATTTCTGCGACGCGTTTAGAATGTGTCACGGAAGACAGTCGCACATGTGGTCTAGACATCTGGAATATTGAGGTCTGCTAGAATACCTAATTGGCTAGTCGTCTTGCATCCCACTGCAAGTTTTGGGGCTCTAGCCATAAAATTTAATTGTTTCCAATACAGCCTTTTGAAATGCTTTAGCTTAGTTGATCTTACGTGACATTTGTTATTAATAACATTCATTTGTTATTGAAGCAGAGGGTGTAATACGCCACAACACAAAATCGATTATTGTCATCATACGTGAATAAAAATTTAAAATATTATTTTGAGGTCCACACCTTATTCTACGAGAAGTCGGTGGGGTTTTAGACTTTCACTAACAAAACTGGCTGGAACACAAAATAGTTTCAAAATGTTCAATGAACTGCCAGCGAATGTGAAGGAAGCAACTAGTCTTGCCACTTTTCATAGGTTAACCGCAGAATATGTAGTATCTAAGTTTAATAACTGATCGTTTCATGTGTTTATTTTCTTTTGTATTTATAACTTACGATGTAATTGAATTTTTTCTTATGTTTTATAAGGTGTTGTATATTAGATGTAAGATATTTTTTACAATTACGTCACGAGAAACTATGCGCGAGAATTAAACTGTCACACCGCCTCATGTATTTTTAAATTTCTTAATTTAATTTCAATATTGTCTCGCGCGGTCGCACATTTGGTGAAAGTTTGAGTTTATTATGATAAATATTGTACGTGTTTCACACGCATGACATGTAAATATACATTCCGGTATTTAAACATTACCACGTTACAACCACTTATGCGTCGAGTGGTGCTCAATGAATATTTGTTTCATTGCCGGTCGGCGGGTGAAGTGGTTTGGTAATCTGCAACCACTCGTGTTCGTCTCGTCCATAGCACGTACGGTTTCAACTATGTTAGGTACGACCATTTTTTGTGCTGTTTGTACTGTTGCCAGATATTCCCGGTGTAGCGCTGCGGTTGCGATGTTGCGTATGCGCAATGCTTTTCTTCATCTGTTGACTCACCACGTGCAAAGTTAGAGATATTCGCATAGCGTGGCCATCTTGTAGGCGAGTGATTGAAATGTTCGAGACAATAGATCAGCCCGCCGACTGAGACGCGGTCCGTGATTCGTTTCTTGAATGCGCGAAACGTGAAACCAGTTGATTTGGCGCCGAGTGATTTCCATATTTTCCTTTATCTGAAGCGGTTCCTCGGTGGCGAGCGCTTTGATGACGAAGATGAATTCAAAGACGGAGTACAGACATGGTCACCATCCCAGACGGCGTCGTTATATGACTAAGGTGCCCCGTTATGACAAGCGCCTTAATAATGGTGGCGACTATGTCGAGAAGTAGTTTAAGGTGTGTAGCGTACGAAGAAAGTAAAGTGTTGTATAAATGATATTGTGTTTCTTTAAAAAAATCCAATACTTAAAAAGCGCGCCTCGTTTTTTCTTAACTTTTGTTGCCAACAAATATAATAATAATCAGAAATCGTATAATTTAAGTGTTTAAAACCCGTCCTAGGAAGGGCGTGAAAGACGTACGTAGCGTAATTAATTAACTAACTTAACATCGCACCGTTTTGGCGATGGTAGGCAGAGTGGATGAAGCGCCACACTCTCGAGTCCTGACACCTGACACACGACAACCGGCCTCATCTTACGTCGATTAATGTGGGTGGCTTCTAACTTTAACCGTTTCGCCGTTAACTTTATTCCTCACACCTTCCTTTCTCTGTCTTTCCGTTTCTATCGAACATACTTCCAAAATACGCAAACTCATCTACGTGTACCGAACGTTCATTGCCTACAAGTATTTTATACCATTTAATTCTTAAGAAATTGTCATTTCAATCATGACATCAGTTTCCTTTCAAAGTTATCAAACTTATTTATACATATGTATAAAGGCATTTCGAGGATATTATACGAGTATGTAAATTTTAATTTTTTTTTTTTTTTTTACCGTTAGCCTGTCGGTAGAAGCCAGACAAGATAAAACGCAAAATTATTTTGTTCTGACGTATAATTTACCTAGACTGTTTTCAAATATCTCAGCCCGGCTAATTCACCTGGTCACAGAGCGATCTTTACGACATTCTCTTTTTTCACGCTTAATTCGTTCATTCCTCACTGACAAATAGATTTAACATGTATCCGAACGAGTCATCTCATTTCCACTTCATTCAGACTAATTTCATTAATTGACATGCCAATTACTCTGTGGCGCAACGTGTTTATTTTTAATTTTGTCGCAATTATAGTTTCAAGATTCAGTTATCAATCATGATGAGAGAAATGGCAGAAATGGCTATTACAGAAATTACATGACTTACAGAGGGTGTTCGCGATTAAAATATAACTAATAAAATGATGATTTAAGAACATGATGTATGTATGCCGACGACGTAAAATTTGGTCAAGACAGTCTTTGATACCCCTTCGAAGAAGCAGCCGCGTGTAAGTTATTTTAATATATAGTTGTAATATTTGAAACAGAAACATTTACTGAGATTAAGTTTCTTATACATATCATCAATTGACAGCGCTCACTTTGTGGTATAACGGATTATTTTAATTTTCCCAACATATTTATACTCAGGACACAAAACTAACTTCACTGAAAATATTTATTAGCTGAAAATGTTGTACGCTGGTCCAATTTCCTATAAAATTACTAATATTATCCCTTTTCATATAAAAACCGCTTTTTACACAAACAACAACATCGGTAAAATTCTGCTCAATTCGAAAACAAAAATTAATATATTAGAAAAAAAAACGGATATATGAAATAACTTGTGAAGATTGAAATAAAAAATATATAGATCAAACCGCGAGAAATGTAATTACGAGAATAAAAGAACATCGTTACGAGAAAAAAATAACAACTTCTCGGAATTTTCTAACCACATAATCGATACAAGCCACTCTTTCGATAGTCATAGACTAAAATTCTACATTCTATACCTTATAAAGGATTAATAATGAACAATTTAGAAATCGTTGAAATACAAAAGAATTAAATTTCAGAAAAAAACACTAATTAACGACATAACACTTCGCTTTTACTGTTTGTTCCGTACAAGAAACGAGAAAAGAGGGTGATTCGCCGATCTCAGCTTCTCTCAACCGGCAATTATGATGATAATAATGAGGTCGAAAGAAATGAAACGCAAAAGATGTTCAATATAAGCACACTACGGTGGCAAAATCGAGAATGCCTGGCGCTTGCCGAATGCCCTGTTTTTATTCAGATTTATTACAATACATACAGTTATATTTGCAAGTACCTAAACGGCGACAGGCCGCCGCTTGAGACGTTTTACTAAGATGTCTTTGTTGTCCTAAATCTATCCCGCTGATTTTTTGGCGCCACGCCGATGATTACACCTTTAAATTATTAACACCTGTCTTATCGTATCAATTAATTCTATGCGATAAACTGTCCACATTCCCGTTAACGACCGAAACCTCCCGCCCCTCTTCTCAAACTCCACCCTATTGCCCGAATATACTACAGTACTGTATTTAGTTTAGTTATCAACTGATGATGAGAGGGACCGGTAGTGACAATAACCCAACGCGTGTGTAGTACAAAGTTTAGTTGTGAATATTAAAATAACTTCTTATACATGTTTAGAATTTTGAGTGGACACTCTGGAACCTTCGGGCGTCATTTGCGTCAATATTGTAATATCGAATAAACTATTGTTGGCGAGGCTCGCGTTATTTTTAGGCTGATTGTTGTCAATATCATTCCCGGGGTGGGATTATGTGGGTTAGCGCCGCCTGGAGGGGTGGAGTGTTCCGGGCGCTCGTCGTGTTGCTAAGGGCGACGGCTGCATCGCAACATTTCCATCCACGTGTGGACAGGAATAGCTTCACACCCCTAATTAGGAACAAATTCTTCTGTGTTATCCCGAACGTTTAGTAGAATACGATCGTTTTATTGGTTTTCGGAAGATAGTTACGATAATTCTAAATATTATACACTAGGGGGTAGCTCGTTCTAAGACGTTATAATAAACAAGGGTTCGCTCATTAATATAATAACATAATGAAAATTAAATAACATACAGTGAAAACAGAATAATAAAATACAAATAAATTTTTCTCAGCTATTAATTAAATTTATTAAGGAGAACACGTTCTTATTGAGAAGTTGTAATTATTCAGAACAGACGGTCTGTGATGTTTTAAATACTAATTAAATGTATTAATTAGAAAGATATACATATATAATCAATGTAGATGGCTTTCGAATGATGGAACGATGGGTATATTAATTTAAAAAAGTGTAACATGTAGCATATTTGGTAATACAAAAGAGATCCAGATTCGAATGGAATTGAATTGAAAATAATTACTTTTAAATAATTGGTTACAAAGTGAATCCTACAAATCACTAGTCTATTCTAAGCGTAAATGATTTTTTGAGGCAAATTAAAATATTAATTTTGTACGTATTTACAGAAATATACAGATTTAATTGGGGCGGTATACCTATGTTTACTGCATGGCTAGGGAAGGGTTAAAAGAACAAAGAATACGTATCACTCGCTCGGTAGATTTTTATAAATCAAAAAAATATAAGAACAATATAATAATCACTTTCAAAATGATGTTTGACAGAGTTCGATGAATAAAATGTGCTGCACTGCGTTGTTCTACTCACATCAGTTAGAGTAGTTTTGGCAACAATGGCTACTCCTCTCCTCCTAATATGTCGTGGACCAGCATCTTTCATCTTTTTTCTCTTGATATCCCTCCAGTTTAACATGTTAAACTTTTTTTTTTGGTTATTTAATCTCCGAACATTACTCGGTGAGAGAACAACATCTGACAAGTCCGCCATCTTGGGTGCTTTACTGCGTTGTTCTACCGCAGGGCATATTTTAACATGCCGTAACTCCGTCAAGTAGTAAAATTTAGAACAACAGACTACACCAAAATGTGCGTAATTTGACGTACAGCAGCACTTAACTCAACACAGCCCAAAATGTGTCGTACATCGTTCGAATAACGTTATCAACTTGAGAAGAATTCGCACAACTTTCTTTGGTTTCAAGGCTCTCGTCTCTACAGCACGTTTCGTTCCTTGATAGTACCTACCTCATCCATCATCAAACCAAAAGCATCGTTTATACGTTTTTACTACCTGTTTTGAACTATTACAAAAATTTATTTTATTTGCTTCTTTTCCATGTTTAATTCAATAGCCCGATGTAAGCAGAATTAATAATAAGACTGTGGCGCTCTGTCCTCTGTGTCTACCCACGCGGGGAAACGGCGCGATGGTAAGTAAGTACATTAATTTAATCACGCAATCGAGAATGGTCTCTGCCTGCAGAATACTATGTTTTTATTCAGATTCATAACAATACATATAGTCATATTTATAAGTACCTACACGGCGACAAGCCGTCGGTGTAACGTCTAAGACGTCTTTGTTTTCCTGAAATCTATCCCGCGAGATTTTTGGCGCCACGCCGATGATTACACCTTTAAATTATTGACACGTGTCTTATCATATTAATTATATGGCGTCTCCTTGGCGAGTAATTCTATGCGATGCACTGCATTCCCTGTGAATTGACATAATAATTCCCAGATACTGTTCTTGTTGTATGTTTCCTGTTTCGCTTTGGATATTTTGATCGTGTCACTTTAAAGAAAATGACGTATCAGTTTGATTTTCCATATTTTGAATCTCTGCGACTGGCTGCTAAAATAAAAGGTAAACTTCAACATTGGAAGTGTCAAAATTGAGCAACACCTGATTTCTTTTCAAAAATAATTGATAAAAACCTGTTTTTCCTATCATGAATTTCGAGCCACAAGGTTACATATCAATTTAATTCGTATCTCAAAGGAAAATGACACTTCGCTCCGATTCAATGTATCGGATTCCCTTTCAAATTAGCCGGTTAAGAAAGCGTCAAATTCATTTATATGCAAAAGTAAGAGTAATGCCTAAAGCCATGCAAATCTGGTATTTCTTAAATGAAGATCGAGTAGAGAGAGGCCAATTTAGTAACTTATCGTCAAGTCGTTTCTTCGCAGAACATCACATTCGTCTACTATTGAAACTTCCATCAGGGTCGTCTTATACTTTCTAGCTTTACTGATTTTGCCACGTCTTTCGCAGACTTTTCATGTTACCTTTTGTTCCTTTCTTCACTCAATTGTTCTAAGTTACCCTTTCTTAGTCCCGTCTGCTGTGTTTCAATTCGTTTCACGCGACTATACCTAATTTACAGTGGCGTGCAGTAGGCATAGATTTAGGTTATGGTGTTACCGATGATATTATACAATCATATATAATATATGTACTACAATACATGTACATAGGATTATGAACTTTCGTTTGGCCAACGTCTTCAGACAAAATGAATCCGTAGTTTATACGACCCTACCATGTATTTATTTGTAATTTTAGAGTACTATTAATAGTGTTTTTAAAGTTTAAGTTTTAACGTAAAATAATATCTTCTTATCCATGTAAAAAATGTATGGACGTTTTTAACAACATGACTGAACATGATTCTTTTATTGTTTGAAAATTCTTTACGTAATAACGAAACTAAATAATTATTTTTATTAAAGGTTAACGTAGGAAATAGTTCTGCCAATTGCTTTTTGTTTTTCCTGAATCAAAAACAAATTCATGGACCTCGAACGCAAAGATCGGCCATGAAATCAACACATTAAAAACAGTAAGATAATAAAATTCGCGAATTAGTAAAAGTGGAAGTAGACACTTCAATGATTTGCACGCAGTTGTAAGCTTTCTAATGTTATTCTATTAAAAAACAACATAGGTAACGACTCTATACAAAATGGATCAACCGAAAAGAATTTTCAATTCAGTAAATAGACAATAGAGTAATGTGAATAGCTCAATGCGACGAATGCATAAGAGCGCCATAGCTACAGCGGTAAGTTGTCGTGATAATTTTTAGAACTTAGCAATTAAAGACTTTACTGGTACTCAGATGGCGCTAATTGTTAAAAAAATGTTCCCGTTTATGTTAATCCAATTATTTAATTTATATGTTTTCCAGAATTTTTAGTAATGCACAGCTTTTTTGCTCGTTTTTATTGTTATAGTCACTGCGGGATGGTGAAAGAGAATGTCAGGATATTTAAATATTGGATTAATATAGAAGATGTGCATGAGTTAGAATGGGGATTGGCTATCCTTTCAGCCTACCATTCATTCATTAATTTTTCTTAGTATAGATAGTGGTGGGGATGTAGCATTTACAACATTAAAATTAAAACTGAATTTCATAATGCGGTCAGGTCAATCCATCAGCAGTTTCAACGCTTCGAAAAATTTCCTTCATTTGACATAAATGGGGGTGACATTGAAGTGTGCGAGCGAACCGGCAACAGGGATTCACCCATACACCCACGCGTGCTAGAGGGAGATTGCCCGGTTCGGGATGGCGCCTTGACGCCGCGAGCGAGAGAGACGAAGAGAGAGGTTATCCCGATATTCCAACGGGGAAGAGCGGGATGGGGTCCTTCGTCAATCCGGTGTTATCGATCTGTCGATTCCCGTCCAGGATCCCGAGCCCAGTGGACATTTGAAATATGCATTGGTTTTTTATATTTTGATGTCATTTTTTTCTTTTTATTAAGGCGTTATCGCGTCAAACAAATTATACGCCGTCATTATTGACGGGCTTTAAAAATTGTTTCAAGTTTTACGTTTTACCTTTCGTGGATTAGCTAATAGTCGGCAAGTAGTGGCGGCACGTAGCATACATTTATTTTTATCATGTTACAAAACAAAGTTACATATTAAGTATGCACAATAAAATAATAGTATCTGCTAATAGGAATCTCGGACATTTCCGGGTATTTTTAGGATGTGGCTCTTCCACTGGGGGTTGCTGGGATGGACAATGCCGAGAAGAGCAATGAGTAGAGAGACCTAACGAAGCATTCTACTAGCTCTCCCTCGCACCTCTTGTGACCTGGACAGGGTGAATTTCTGCCGGACTGTGACAGAGTTCTGCGACTGCAACACAAATGTGGTGTCTACCTCCCCTTTTAGGGGTGTATGATTTTACAGCTTCTCTCTGGCTGCCCTCTAAATTTAATGTGATAACGAGTCTCACGTCAAATTGTACAGGTAGATCTGGTAAGATTATTCCGGAGCTAACCTATGGTGGTATTATGATCGAACGTAATAAAATAAAAATGTAATTATGACGAGTCGAAACGAGAGTAAACAACTCTCAAAACGATTCGGAATAGGATTTAAAAAAATAACAAAATTATAAAAATCTACTAACGTAATTTGTCCTCAAAATGATAAATATTTTTACAATATTTATACAAAATAGAAATATTGTTGGGGCATTGCCACCAATCCCACTTATTTAATCAAAACATGCAACATTTATCCTATAATACACAAATCTAAAAATATTTAAAAAAATAAAATTTAATCAGCATACAGTAATATTTGTGTATAAATATAGTGTATGAAATAAACTTATTTTAAATTAACATGCATTTTGTATACAAATATCTAATTCTTTTTCATATTGCGTTGCTTACGGTATCGCTCAGTAAAAATGTTCTCAAGTTTATTCGGTCGTTCAGAATCTTCCGTGTAGAGTTTTTGAGGTATTCTGCCCTGTATGCATCAGCGACGTCAGCCTGATAGGATCCGAAACGTCGGATGCACATGGCAGAATAACCCAGAAAATTACACAGAAAGCATCATCATCGTGGATGCTGGATGCCTTTCCCTTTCATCTATTGCTCGTCACTCTTTTGATGTCGTCGTTTCATTGAACTATGAGATAATCAAATCCAACGCCAGGACTTAATTCCTTCAACGTCCACCAGCTCTTCGGCAGACATTGTCACGAGCATGCATATTTTTTAGGTAACACCTGTTACCTTGCTTCTCTGGTAAATGTTTACATTGTGCGGTACTCGATCTCTCAAATGTATTCCAAGCTTATCTCTTTCCGTTGTTCTTTGGGCAAGGTCGTTTATTGTAAGAAGAAGCCTGGACCATGGATGTAGATGTCGCTCGCGTCGTCGGTCGGCTGGGGATGGCGACGATGAATTGACGGGGAATTTGAATCGCCGCCCCCGCAACCATGAGTGAATATTAAATCTTTACTGGGATTTGTCGCCGTCGGTATGCCTATTCCAGTTTATCACCCCCAGAGCACAGCAGTCCACTACCAAGCCGTCTCATCTTCGGCCTACCCACTATCCTGCACCCTTGCGGATCACTAAACAACACCACATTTGCGGGATCCTCGCCTTCCATGCGATCGAACAACCCCAGGCAGCGTTATCTTGCAATTTTAATTGATTTAACAATACTGGCATCTCTATCAATATTATTATTCTTGCAAATAATTATTTTACTTCGAAAAAAGATTATTTTAGTCAATTTTTACAATCTTCAATGGGTTTAAGAAACACTCCCGTCATCTTTTCTTCGCGAGTTCATTAAACTATTCGTCTGTACGATAGAAGATTTGTAAAAATGGACGAATCAAGACCATGCACTGATTATTTGTTGTACGAACAGGCATTGTACCTTTCTATTTATTTGCGCATTTACTGCGGTCGTTTCTTTTTCGTTGTATATTTTCCGAATAAAATGTGCGTACATTTTCACGCGTGCTTTTGAATGGTTATTATAAACGTGGATAATGGTCGTGGGTAATGACGTCACCATGGGGACGGGAGCCATAACACCGGATCTCACGGATTGTAAATAGGGAGAAGTTTAAAAATGGAACGACAGACGAATAATTCCGGGAAATTACGGAATTTAAAATTTGTCAACCGTGTATTTATTTGTTTTTCTATTATTTTTATTACGCATTTATGGTGATGAACTCCAAATCACGATCTGTGAATTAATCACTGATATCTCTTAGTCAAAATAATCAACAGTGATGGATGATCGATGCTTTATCGGTATCATTTTTTATATTTTTTTATTGTATCATATCATGTACGTCGCGTTATAATTATTATTACTGTTCTTTATACTAAGGTTTATTTAATTTATTTATTTATTAATACATTCGACAATAAAAAAAAAACAATTGTAAAGTCGTGCACCCCCAAATAAGAAAGATCTTGAATTATGGTGGTGGCTATCAACATTTATATATTATAATACAAGATCAATATATATTAGATGTAAGAAATTGTTTGCAACAATTAAAAAATAATAAAGATATATATATATATACATACATCGCATGAAAATTAACAGGTATTATTTTTTTCTAATCAGTGTAATAACCTTTGTATGTGTTCGTAGATCATCTGTATAAAATAATTTACCGATAAAAGTAAAGATCATTTCATTTTAGTTTCTTCTTCTTCTTCTTCTTCTTTTAAATAGGCAATCCACCTTAAAAGAGCGATTTGTGCCATTAATCAAGTTAAAAACTTTGTTTTATAGAAAAAAGTACAATAATATTGTAGAATAAGAAATACTATATTACAAGTCAATACCATTATCTTTTAAAAAACTTGCTATTATATAGATTAAACGTGGCGAGTTAAGGGAAAGAAGATAACCGGGAGCTGAAAATTACCATTGACGAGACCGCTGTAAAAAAAAACCTGTGATCCGCAATGGACAAAAAAGACACGGTCAAGGGTTTCCTCCTCGGCACCATACTCACATTGGGGAATCTATCGAGTTCAATCTGAACAAATGAGAGGCTACCTGGCAATGCCCAATTCTCATTCTAGAGATATTTGTTACTGTCATTTTGGAGACTTTTCTTTTTGAGAACCAGGGCCATTTTAGTTTGTTTATAGCATAAATTAACTTTTCGGAATTTATTCTAGTAAATGTATTTTTGATTTGTACAGGGTTTATTAGTTTTAACATCAATTTAATAGACCTACAGAGAAACGATCGGTAATTTTTGTATCCGGTATCAGATGTAGATTATTGTCTGGTTTACACCATATATGATCTAAACATGTTTTAGACAAGAAATCGTGCATAGCTAAGTTAATTTTATATTTTTTTTACTTGAGTTCCATGACCATTTTCGGCAATATTAATATTAATGTCACCTAAAATAATTTAGTTACAAATATTTTTATTCAAAAATTGATCTAGAGCTTTATTAAATGCGTCTATTTTAAGGTCCCGTGACCTGTAAATTACAGTTTTAGAAATATTTTGTATATATACAGTTATAGATATAAGCCCTTGTGCAAAACAAGTATTTAAAACTTAACGCAAATGATATTCATGGTTTGAATGCGAAGAGCGTAGTATGGAAGATTTATGATGCGAGTGTTTGATGGCACCGGGAATAGAAGAAATCGGAGAGAGATTTAGTATGATGAAGTAGGTACAGATATCGGAAGACGCTGGTTTCATACATGTATTTATTTAAAAATGTAACCACACAAGTGACTAATTTACCATCACGCCGTTTTCCCCAAGGCAGAGAGGATAGAATGACAATCTTGTGTCCTGGCGTATTTCTCTTGCCTTGTCTGTTGAAGCTTTTAACACGGCCGTCTTCTAATATTTGATTTATCTGATAATACCAGATCTTTCATGGACGCCCTCTGTTCCTTCAATACGCGTCTCATATATGTTTTTTTTACCAACGTCTCCTCGCTTGTACTTTCCACATGACCAAATCAACTCTGCGACCATTTAACTATTCCATCTACATACTACACTACAAACATCTCTAGATTCACTCCTAATTTCTTAATTTTCTTTTGTGCATAGATTTCTCACAATTTTTTTAATTTTTTAAAAATAAAGTGTACATATAGGAGAAGGGTTTGGAACCTTGGTTGCGGGACGAGGGACATTCTACAAACATTCTTTGTGGAAACGTAAATCCGATAGTTGATGACACATTTATGCAACAGTAAAAGTATGATATTTACTCTTCAAAAAATAAATCTTTATGTAAACAAGACGTATTTTTTACATTAATGGTCAGCGTTTAAATTTTCGTTCCGATCGAGTCATATATTTAAAAAAAGTCGCCGAGCTATTTGATTGCGTAAATTGTATCAAAATGATCACGTCTTTGACACCAAAATGCAAATATTGATATAATGAATTTGCGTTAGTTCATGTCTATATATTTGGTAGTCTGTGAGTGACTCAATAGAATAACATTTGAAAATTTAAAAAAAATACAGCTATTTGTTACGCATGTGCGCGTCTTAGTATGTTTGTCACTTATTTTATCGATGTTCAATTGTCAATGTTTAAATCCGTTGCGAATGAGTCGCGATTACCGTGTTTTGTTCTGGCAGGATCGACGTGTCGGGATGTTCTATTTTTTATATTTATGGGAAACAAACGGTACAAATATATAATAACTTGCGACATAATACATGATATAAAAATAAGACCAGTAAGTTTTTTCTTAGCCGAATAAAGTTAAAATATCATACAAATTAGTATACAAAAAAATAGTACACATCTACTAATAAAAAGATAAACCGGGGACAATGAGGGCAAATTTTGTTTTGGCAGCTGTGCGGTATTGCCGTGTTATATATGCGGGGCGCTATCGAACGGCTGCCTAATAGCATTACAAAATGCCAACTAGGCGGCGAATGAGTAGGACCGAGATAAGAGCCTCGAACTTATTGCGACGGTCCTGGGTAAGCGGTGGATACGGCCTCATTGTTTGGTAAACTTTTTCAAATAATTCAAATTGTATACCATATTTTATTTTAAATACTTATTAAATGTATTAATTATAAGGATATACATATAAAATCAATTTTATAGAAAAATATTGTTATTGCGCTACCGGGATTCAAACCTGGATCTCTTTTCCAATTCGGCGAAGGTGCATTACCAACTATGCTACAGCGACAATATTTTTGACGACAAATTTTAATGGAACGGCAGATGTATTAATTTGAAAAAGTGTGACATATGGTTCGAAAATTTGTCATCAAAAATATTGTTGCTAATGCACCTTCCCCGGATTGGAAAAGAGATATTCCGGTACGTCAACAACAATATTATTCGATTAAATTGATTTTATATGTGTATCTTTATAATTAATACATTTAATTAGTATTTAAAATATCACAGACCGTCTGTTCTCCTTAACATATTTTATTTTATATTTGAAGTTTGTTTTATTTCCTGTTCCCCAGAATGGTATTACCGACCGCATTTATTCTATTTTCGTTATTTCTTTCCAAATCTAGGGTTAAATTTTTAAATCGATTACAAAATTTACGTCAAAAATAGATTTTTCAGTATGTTAAATAAATCGTTTCCGATTGGTATACAATGAGTTGAAATTAACAAAAAAAAAATTAAATAAGTAGAAACGATGACGCTCGGAACTGTCGTCCCACCCACCCCCACCTCATTTCAATCTTCCGGGAAAGTGAATCCGGTCTTATGGTGACGTGACACAGCCGAACCTCCTCCCGGATACCGCCGACGTCTTCATACAAGTCGCTCGACACGGGTCGGTGGTAATTCGATTACGTGACTTCCTTCCTCGCTGTATGGTCACGGGAGTCCGATTCCGCAGTGTGACCTTGGTCGAAATTTTTCGATAGTCCTCGCCGATGTTAGTAACGGGACGAATCTTGTTTTATATAAGGAATTTATTCGGGTATGGGTGACTCCTTAGGGCTCCTTAGGTGGGACTCTACCTACGCGCCTACCTCTCACTCTCCACGCCTCGTGTTTTGCAACTCCGTTAGTCTGTCCGTGTAAGTGTGACTCAATCCATTTTGTGTCTCGTCCACTTGGGAGTGTTTTTGATGAATGGATCCCTGAGCGTCTGCCTTAAACTATTGCACCTTAATTTTCTATCTAAATGTAAGTCTATGGATTTATGTTATATGATTTTAATAACCACAATGAATTTCTTCTCCTTTTTCGTTTTGTAATTGTAAAAATGTAATTGAATTAAAGTATGGTCCCGGGAAAGGGTGGGCTCCCCCCTCTTCAGCTGTCCTTTTACTTTAATAAGTACTCGCCGATGTTCCCTCAAAGAGTGTGCGCATCAATAATTGTTCAATTTTAAGAACCGATGCTGTTATTTGTGCACTGGGGATAAAATAAGAAAAACATTGCTATACCAATATAAGACTAATTAATATGTATTCTTCTTCTTTTTTCACGGCACTACATTCCAGGGTGGGATTTGGTCTCTTTCACAAGCGCTCTCCACCGACTCCTATCCCTGGCCATTCTTGTCCAGTTCCCAGACCCTCCCATCTTGCTCCAGTCCTCTTTCACACAGTAAACATGAATAAAGCCAACATAATGCAAGAGACGTCCACTGTCTTCTTAACTGGGCCGAAGTCTGTACTAAAGAAGACAGGTTCATCCGTTATATCTATCAATACTAATTTGCAACCTCTGTTTTCAATCTGAAACAATAATATTAAAAATAAAGTAAACGGGATTATAAAATTATCAATTTAATTATTAAATTATAATTTTAATAACATAACTAAAATATTCTCACTTTTCCATAATTGAAACACAATACAAAACAGAAAATTAATATAAATGTTCATCCGATCATTTCCATGAATCTTTGCTCAGTGGTGTGGTTTAATATCCAAAATGTTGGTGATCTTATACAGGATAAATCAACACTATCGCCAAGCTTTGAAAGAATATGGCATATGAAGAAGTCTTATTAAAAATTGTGTGCACGCTATTTTTTTTTATGTCTGGCTATGATGCCAATTCGTGTGCCGTGTACCTGACAGGCAGTGGCGCGCAGTAGGTATAGATTTAGGTTATGCTTGTTACCAATGATATTATACAATCATATGTAATACAATGTATGTACTTTCGTTGAACCAACGTCTTTAGACAAAATAAATCCATAATTTATACAACCCTACCATGTATTTATTTATAATTTTAGAGTACTATTTATTAATAGTGGTTTTAAAGTATAAGTTTTAAAGTAAAATAATACCTTCTTACCCATATAAAAATGTATCGATGTTTTAAAGAACACTTTCTGTGACTGAACATGATTCATTTATCGTTTGAAGATCATTTACGTAATAACTAAAGGAAATTATTATTTTTATTTAAGGTTAACGTAGAAAATAGTTTTGCCAATTACTTTTTGTTTTTTGTTTTCAATTCACAATTATATTACTTTAGTAATTCACTAGCTTATAGATAGAACAGAGTAATGTGAATAGCTCGATGCGGCGAATACACAAGAGCGTCATAGGTACAGCGGTGAATTATCGTGGTAGTTTTTAGAACTAAGCTATTAAAATCTCTCTGGTACACAGATGGCGCTAATTGAAAAATAATGTTTCCGTTATGTTAATCCAATTATTTAATTTATATTTGTTTCCCAGAATTTTTAGTAATGCGCAGCTTTTTTGCTTGTATGCACTGCACACCCCTGGTTACAGGGAACATTGGCCCTCATCCTTTGCTGGCGGTGACGGAGCCTCGAGGCTGTGGAACTGTGGACTGTTGGTCGCGTTATCTTCGGGCAGACGAGAGGTCACGGGGTCACTGAAAACAACATTTGGAGCCCAATAAGATAATACGTGTTGACGACACTATTTTGGACAGATAATTTCGTTCGGATCTAGTCATCACCGATAATTTTCGCTTGCCGGTAGACAATTTTAGCGAAAGTCGCCAAATTTCATCCACGTACATTTCTTACTATTTTAAAACTAAGCTAAATATTATATGTTATTTGTCCATACTTTAATCTGCAAAGCAGCTTACTCCACCCGTGGTCAAAAATCCGTTTTTGATCCCATTATTTTCATCTTTTATTGTTCTATGGTACACTAAAAACCAAAAATTCCCATCAATTTTAAAATAATAAATAATTACTAGGTGTTGAAAAACCTTACATTGATTCTTGTAAAAACCTTCAATACATTCCCCTGACACGAGTGTTGATGGCACCAGAATTAGAGGAATAATGGTTGCACTACATTATCATGGAAAATCACCTAACTCCCAATAATATTTTACATTTTTGGTAAAGAAATTCAGCTAACTCCAAATATTCCCTTCTTCTTTTTCTTTTAAACAGGCAATCCACCCTTCAAGAGTGATGCTGTTAAACAAGTCAAAACATTATTTCATAGAAAGCAGTACAACAATATTATAGAATAGGGAATATTACGCTACAAGTTAATATCATTGTCGTTCAAGAAATTTGCTATCATATAGTTCAAATGTGGCGAGTTAAGGGAGAGAAGATGACACAAGTTAACCGGGAGTTGAAAATTACCATTGACAAGATTATTGTAAAAAAAACCTGTGATCCGCAATGGACAGGCAAAAAAGACACGGTCAAGGGTCTCTTCCTCGGCACCACTCTCACACATTGGGGAATCTATCAAGTTCAATCTGAATAAATATGAGGCTAACTGGCAATGCCCAATTCTCATTCTAGAGATATTTGATATTGTTCTTTTAGATACCTTATAAGTACGAGATAAATCAAAATATCAATAATATTTCTCAGCCACCCAATTTCTGCGTAAACAGTCTACTAAAGCGTGTTTTGTAATTTTCGTAATCCGTTTAATTACAAAATTAAACAGTTTTTTGTTGCTCCTGAACATTTTAGAAGAATGGAGTTAGCCGCTTTGCAGATTAAGACATCTTTATAGCGAATCGGGTCTTCATAAAAAAAAACCTGATCACACTGGAATAAAGCATTATTATAATTAATTGAATGTTTCTTAAAAACCTTTGAATAGAACTTACTAGATGACTTATTATTTCTGCGTATCATTAGTGAATTATATAAATGAGACCTCCCCTGCAACAACACTGTATATTGATTTTTACAAATGTTCAAATATAATACGTGGCGTCTGCCATCTTGGATGGTATGCAGGTAAGATCACTTACAAGTTGTGTGCAGTAGTATTTTTATTTATTTAATATGGTTGTTTAATGTATCAACCAATATCTGTGTTTCGACAGATTTCAATATATAGCAGTAGTTTTTAACAATATATTTTATCGGAGGCTACCCATCTGCGAAATGTGTTAGAATACTTCATATATTTTATAGATTTATGAGTGGACTATAATGTATAAGAACGTAGTTAATAGTATTTAGTATCTTTGTAGACGCTTACCCTATTCAAACTGCCAATAAAATTAGATTAATGATTATTATGGATTATGTTAAATATTATGATTAAACAGTAATCAGTAATGTAGAAAATTGTGTAACGCTATAAAATCCACAATTATATAAGAAAATAAATAATAATTTTTCTTTCGATTTTTGAGTTACAACGTTTCGTGACAGTGGGGCGATATTTGCGTGCGCGCTAGTGAACTACTTACGCTAGTGTAAATCGTATAAATTTTATTTTACTGACCTAATATAAAGTTTGAATGCGTATACACTTTCCATGTCCGTTTGATGTTATCGGCGACAATATCCTTCCCTCGCTTGGGTCGGCCCATTTCCGCCCCGTATACATATTTAGGAAGTAATTAAATGCACCAAATGCTACGGTCATTAAATTAATCCTACCGCAATGTTTAAAAACGAGGGTCTTCAACTAATGTACCGCGTGTACTGCCAGTGAAGTGAAATGTGAACCGTTGAATGTCTATGTTGACGTGAGATGTGGATCTACTGAAAAATGACAAGGTTGCGATGCGTGGAAATAAAGAGAAATGAGAATGTCACGATTGATGAAGAAGTAACATTTTGGAAATCTTGTGCGCCATCCAAAAAAATACTTACAGAAATCGATAAGCTTTTTGGGTAATAGCAGGAGTTCGCCAAGGTTCTGTTCTAAGCCCATTATTACTCGTATTTAACCTAGCTGTATACGACCTGACGAAAGATACTTAAAATTTATATAATGCTTTGGAAGAATAATGGTCTACGAATTAGTATAGATAAAAGCGAATCCATAGCAATATAATAGTTTAATTTTAACAATATATATACAAGAACCCACAGACGTTCTTATAATATAGTACACCTGTGTGTCAAGTCAATGCATTCAAATACCTGGGCTCCATAATATCAGCAGATGCTTTGATACAACAGACCTTGACTACGTCAGAATACAAAATATATACAAATTTAGATGTGCGTAGGCGTTGACGAGATCGCTGCATCACCAAATTTCATTTTCAATCTCAATTATATTTTATTTATTTATCTTAATATAGTGCATACATAAGTATTTTTATATATGCTCTAATATTATATATACAAGATCAAAATCGTTTATTTTTATTACAACTTATCTATCACATATTTGCTGCACATAGTTTCATTTTAAATCTATTCAATTTCTCCTCCTTTCTTATGTTTTCTGGCATATCATTAAAAATCTTCATCGCAATATACATCAATCTTTTCCTCTTGTATGATCGGGCTCATGTTGATTTGCATCAATTTTTCGTATAAATTCTGCCGGTATTTTCTTTGTGAGAATTTTATAAATAAATACCATTGGATTGAAATATATTTTCTGCTTGAAGGTCATCATTTTCAGATCTTCCAGCATTGCACTGAGTATTATACTTAAAGCTTTATTTTGCAACACTGACAATTGTTGCATTCCTTCTTATATTATATCTTATATGCCTGTTACGATAGCAGTACAGTTAATGACATCTATTCGTCACCAAGTGCAATTGTAACAAAATATCTTAAGAATTTCTAAGACGAGGCGAAACAAATTTTAGACGCTCGCAGTATAGCGGGGAATTGATCTCCCAGTCGTGTGTCGGATTATATGTATAGGGAAATCGTTTCAAAAGGATTTTCAATGAAGCGTGTCTACGATCTTTGATGAGAACTTTACATAATTTGTGTTAGGCGTTGATCAGGTCAGGGGTCGGCAGACTTTCTAGCGAGATGAGCCAAATATTAAGTAAACAGAATCTCAAAATTTTAATAGTCCCGCAACGAAATAAAACGAGGTAAAATTAATTTTTTTTTATTTAAAACTCACAATTCACAATACATTCGTAGACTACTTAGAAGAATATATTATATGGAAGTTATAAGTTTCAGTAGTTTAGTGTTCTACTTATGAAACAAGAAAACCTTAATAATTAAACACTTTTTAGGTTGGCAAGTAACTAATTATTTAATTTTAGGCATGATTGTAAATTATCGTCGGTTATTACTTGGTACTTATTTGTTATTTGGTTCGTGGAAGAGAATGATTATTCGCATAAATAGGTAGAGCTAATGATTATAAGAATGGCAAATGCTGATTCTCTGATTGTGTCATATGTTGCAGGCATACTATTCCGTCTACCAAATATGATTATACAGTAATACCCCGACTTACGCGAACTCAGAGTTACGCGGTTCGTTTGGCGACACTGCCGCTAGACTGCCGCCCGCTATATTCAGTGTTTCTCTTACTGTGATCGCTAGAAACTGATATCGCTCATGTTCATCACAAATTTGTTAGATATTATGAAGCTATGACTTTTTTACGTAAATCGTTTATTTTTAAATATTTTGTATTTATATGTATAAAGAATTGCAATTTCATTAAATATTTTTCTTCTAAACTAGTGTTTTTGTTAATCCTTGGTCCCAATTAAACAAAATTGTATATATTTATATGCAAAATTGTACCCCGACTTACGCGAATTCGAGTTAAGCGATTTTCGTCGGTCCCACCTATCGCGTAACTTCGGGGTATTACTGTATATTAAAATATGAGTTGACGAGTCGTACATCTGGCTCGCTAGCCGCGGTCTGCTGACCCCTGGGTTAGGTGAACAACGTTTTTATAATACCAATACGATCCGATGTATGTCAGCATATCGTATATGTTATGTATGATAAGCGGTATCGCCATGGTCCAACACAAACGAATCTGACCACCACAAAATAAGGGTTCTCACCTCTCAACTCTTTTCTATGGTTTCGCTTTTTACCAATTAATCTAAATCTAAGTTTCTGATTAACCTTAGTAAGTTATTTATATATTAATGACATCTAGGAGTAGGTACTGCACCGAATTTACCAACTGCCGCAAAAGTTTTTACGTGATCTATACTCACCGCCGGTTCTGTTCCCAGTCTACGGGGGTCGCCGGTTCTGTGCAAAAATTTCTCTCCTTGAACTGTACAAGAATAATGCAAATTAATTCTATATGGAAGTCGCAAATAAGTTTCACTTAGATGCGCGTGCTCGGCGTACACCCTACTCATTAGTTTTAATCTGCTTAATAAACATTGCCTTTACGGTTACTGCTTGGCGTACATTAAATGTGTATTATATATTTTAACGTAAAATATGTTTAAAGGCTGGCATCCTGTGGAAATCTGCCACACCTGTTTTATTTACATTTAATGTGAAATTTGTTGTCGAAGTCACCTGTAGAATCGTTGAATCAAATCTAACATAAGATTGTGTGCTTTTTCTAATACATACAAAAGGGGTGAAATAACATTAAGTACTAAAAATAAAATACATATGGTTTGATATTATAAAGAAATTTAAAAAAATCAAAGAGCCCCACCCATTAACATATCGTATGCAAGGATTATTCAGATTATTAGAAATACTTAAAATAAACAAGATTAAGGTATTTTTCTTTACTAAAACTTATCTTTTAAATATTTAGTCAGTTTCATTTTAAATCTATTTAATTTCTTCTCCTTTCTTGTGTTTTCTGGCATTTCATTAAAAATCTTCATCGCATTGTACATCATCAATTTCTGAGATTAGGCCTTCTTCCTAAATGCAGTCTCAAAAATTATTTTTCCGATATATGTAATCGGTTTTTATATTATTATATGTTATTTCTTCTATTATAGTGAATTACATTTCACATTAAATTGTTGGGTTCGAGTCTCGGTGTCAATAATGTATTTTTTTTCTGTTTATCCATGTAAATATTTATTAATATTTACGCTCTTACGGGCTATACAGCACGAATGTTCAAAAATACGTGCAGCTTTTACATAAAAATGGATTATAAATAAAAGCTGCGCATAACTAAAAATTCTGGGAAACAAATATAAATTGAAAAATTGGATTAACATAAGCGAAAACATTATTTTGCAATTAGCGCCATATATGTACCAGTAGAGACTTCAATTGCTTAGTTCTAAAAACTCACGAACTCTCACCGCTATACTTCGTGGCGCTCTTTTTTATTCAACGCATCGCGCTATTTAGTGAATTACTCAAATCATATAAATGGCTATTTACTGAATTGAAAATTCGTTTCAGTTGATCCGTTTTTTATGGAGTCGTTACCTATGCTGTTTTTTAACAGAATAACATTAGAAAGTGTTACAACTACGTGAAAATCATTTAAGTGTCTACTTCCTCTTTTACTAATTTGCGAATTTTACTATCTTACTGTTTTTAACGTGTTGATTTCATGATCGTTCTTTAAATTTGGTGCATGAATTGGTTTTTGATTACTACTTTGAACTATTTCATACGTTAACCTTTAATAAAAATAATTATTTCCTTTAATTATTACGTTAAGCTTTTCCAAACAATAAATGAATCATGTTCAGTCATAGAAAGTGTTCTTAAAAACATCCATACATTTTTTATATGGATAATAAAGTAAATGACGGATGTAACAGCATAACCCAAATCTATACCTACTGCACGCCACTGATAAATATAATGCAAGTGAAATCATATTTAAACTATCACTAAGAGAATTTTTTTTGTTAAACACAGAATGACTTGATCAAATCATTAAAGAACAATGCTGTAAAAATGCAACTTCACAGTAATAAAAATGTTTTCACTAAAAAAAAAAATATTTTTAATGTAATTCATTGGAACTCAAAGGGTTGGGTTAATATCATCATCTATAAAATGCACATTTTTTTTGGTTTAGACATTTGGCCGAGATTCCTTCTTCGTCTTATTATTTAATTTTTTATCAGCCATAACTCGCGGCACGTGTTCGCGCTTTGTACACACTGTACCGTTTATTTTTGTGCAGCCTGCCGCCGCTGCTGCTGCTGCTGCACCGCCGCCGTGGCGACCAACAAACGCGTTTTGGATTTGTAAACAGTTTTAACAGCGGCCCGGGGCGTGGCGGGGCGGGACGGGACGGATGTACACTTTTGTGGAAGTTTACGTCTTGTTATATAATTATTTATGACTGGGTGGATTGTGTTGTCAATCGGATTATTCCGTTCGTCTTCTTTTAATAATCGTATTTTGTGGATATGTCCGCATTTAGTCTAGACATTCATGTTTTACAGACCTTTCCTTTTTTACTGTTAATGTACTGTATTGCCTCGATCGCTTTTTAAGAGTATAATATTAATTGCGGTCATCAGTTTAGGGAAAATATTTTTTTTTGATAATTAAGTATATTTTATGAATATGCAGGTTATGTGTGTGAGCGCTGAGTGCCCCATATATTTCACCCAGCGTTGACTTGTTCGTTTGATAATGATCGCAGATATTTATTGTGTATGTATGGTCAGAACAGGTTGAAGAAGAGAAACTACTTACGGTTGACACGAGTTTATTGTTGATTGAGCATAAAAATACACAGGGGAGCGTTTTCTGGACATCTTACATAATTAGTTTATCAACTATAAATTTAGAATAAGAAAGAAGAAAAATTAAGGAAAAAATAAAAAGCGTAAGTAACAAAATATGATGCAATATTTAATTTTGAGAAATTTATAATCTACCTGAAATTTGTGAGGATAATACACATTCATTTTCATAATACGGTACAATTTAATTTAACACACACACATAGGCTACTCACTCATTGGTGTTTGGTCTGAAGTCTTGACTATGTGATCATATTGAAGGGGTGACCATGCTATGAACATACATTGGAACCGAGTTATTTACTTACTTACTTACTTACTTACTTACCATCACGCCGTTTCCCCGTGGGGGTAGGCAGAGAGGATAGAGCGCCACATTCTTCTGTCCTGACAGACAATTCTCGCCTCATCCACATTCATACATCTTGTCATACAAGCTCGCCGATTGTTGAGGCTTCTAATAGAACCATCCTCCATTATCTGGTTTACCGAGTTATTTAATGGTCATTAACGGTCAACAGACATGTGGTATTTGACGTACGGCAAGCGTGAATGTCCCCGAAACTTTGACGTTCATGGTGGACTAAGAAAAGTCGAGAGTTGTCTCCAAAGTGATCATGGGAGCATAACCTCTCTCTCGAGTCTAAAATCTCGTAGACACGGGGCATTAGATACTGCAATAGTAGGCAGGATTTAATCAAGATCCCAATTTTCCCGCGCCTCTACTTCCAATTCCTTCAGTTCTTTCTTATCACTACATATTTGTAGGGGTTTGCCAGTATATGAATGATTGTTGATCGAAGATTTGTGGATGTGAGACTGAACTAACTAAATCTCTAACTATCTCTTAGTCTCACGCGTGTAGCGTGTAAAGTGTTCGTGCGAATATTTATGTTTTGTCTAGAGCGAGGTATAGAAATGGAAGAGCACTTACAGAGGCGGTATACAGAGGCGTATGTGGTTGAACGCTGGAGTGGCTAGACCCTAGGCCAGGATCCGTCACGATGTATGGTGCCTGCTGATTGGTTGGGTTGGGTTTCGGTCATGTTTGGTTACACGGTCACCACATATTCATCACTAGAACACCATTATTAAAGCGATTTTTTATTATTTAAAATATATGTATAAAAAATACCATCTCGTAAATATATTTATTACGTCACGCCGTGTTTTCTGTTTCGTGGAATGAAAACGGTTGGGCGAATCAGTTTTTTTTATTTAAAAAAAGTTTCTCTTTTCGCATGACGTCACGTCCGTATTTTGTTGCAAATTGCCAATTTGTAAACCGCAAAGCGGCGTGCGAACTCGGTCAAGTTACGGCGCGAACCGCGTGCTGCATAATATTATTAGTATGAATAATAATTCCCCAGGGAACCCGGCGGGATTTCTCCGCAACTCTTCATCACGTTCCGAGAGTTAATCTAAATAGGTCGCTTTCATTCTGGACTCCCGTCAGCTTTCTTGTCAAAATTTACATTTAATTGTAGGTTTTTTTGTAATCCACGAATCGTTGAATATCTAATCTAATGATATAATTGAACTGAAAACTCTTTTTATTGTAATGTTGCAATTTCGGAACATAATTTTGTAATAGTAAAACAAATTTAAAAATTTATCGAAAAAAATATTTGGGTGAATGTAGATTTTATGGTTCGGATGAAAAAAGAAAAATAAGTTTGTAATGAGATCTTGCACCTCATAATGCAGGGAGAGAATGCTGGAAGAAGAAGAACATCATGGCAGAAGAACCTGATGCAATTGGTTTGACCAGTCTTCTGTAGAGTTTTTCCGGAGTGATGATAGCCAACGTCCGTTGAACAGATAGGGCACAAGAAGATGAAATTTTTGTGATATGTTTCGCTATAATGATCGGGTCTCGCGGCTTATTGTAGCGTTAATAAAAATAAGAAATAGCAGATTTTACGTCTATCTGTCTGGTATTCTTATTACGAATAGTTAAACAGGTGACGTCACGCTACTAACCCGTATTTTTTCTCTTGACATTGCAATAGCGCCGAGTTGAGAACGAGCCTTCACCTTCCTATTTTAAACTCGTTAGTCGACGTCCGTTACCGAGACGACACGGCGCGGCGCGCGATTAAAACGAGGTTCAGAATAAGTCGGCAGCTCCTGTCACCGGGCACGATTACAACTTTATATTATATTAAGTAGATAGTTTCCCGCGCGGTCGGGTTTAAATTTAGACCGCGGCAGCCATCGGCGCCCCCGGCTGGCGGGCGCGTCATAATTCTTACAATTCATTTTCAACCATTTTTGATACGTCCTGATCGATTATGCTAAATTGTTAGTATCTATTCAACGCCAAACAGTCTCATCTATAAATAAGAATACTTTTTTTTTGTTCACGTACGTGTCGAAACATACAAGTTGATTTGTAATACTCTAGTAACACGTGCCTAAGCAATGCGGTACAAATGGATAAATATCGAAGATTTAGTTGAGATTAATCTTAACACCGTGTTGAGATTTTGATTTGGATCACCACTCGAGATTGGTAGCACCGACATGTGTGTACAAACATCACCTAGAACCTTTACTTTAAACTTTGAAAATTATTTTGTGATCGCATATATAGATAATAAAATAAAACATTTTGTTTAAACCGCTATTCATTATACGACCAGCTTTTTACATTATTTACAAATTTAAAAAATATATATTAAATAACAAGAATATGGTGATATTTAAAAAAAATCGGGAGTCTACAAATTAATTTTCAATTATTGCAATCATTTTTATATAGATATAAAACTTGCAGAAATTTTGATAATAGAATTAAGGAGCACTTGAGATGCCTAAATAGCAACAACTATTCTCAATTCACCAATCACCTTTTAGAAACAAACCATTCTTTTGACATTAACAAGGGTTTAGAAATTATTCATTCAGTAGTTCCTAATTAGTTACGCATCTCTTATATTTTTATAGTTTTGTTTTTATCTATGCTTGTATTTTTAATTTTAGTATACATTGTTTTCTGAAGAAGATATCGTAGGTATCGAAACATGTAGAATAATAACAAAGTGTTTTAACTTATACACGCTATAATTCGATTTAAAAAAAATATTTTCGCCTATCCCATGATTTTTTTTGTCAAAAACTTGACGAAAAAGATGTTGAAAAGTTATCTTCGATGACATAATTTGAAGAGGCGAATTCAAGAATGTTTGAGTACAATGGAAGCAGGTTTTTGCAGAATCGTGATCGTGCGTCTTGACTATCTTTTATCCACTCCTGTCCCACCCACGGCCGTTGAGTTTTTGATGACGTGCTCGTATCCGTTTCCGACGACATCTCCCAGCATCGCACCAGCTGGCGCATAAAACTCCTGTATCACTAGATTTATAAACCTTTAAACACGTTTTTCTTAATTGTTCTGTTGTAACATATTAAAATTTATGCTACTCCAGCAAATCAGGCTCTAAGCTCGTTGGAGAATTCTCAGAGAGACCAAATATGGTTATGTTTTGGGAAAGCTATTCTTAAAAAATATTCTAAATATCATTCATCACTTACTCAGTGCTGAGCGTCATGGTCCTCTGATACGTCAGTAACTTGGTGCATGATACGTCTGCATTCCTCCCGGTCTTGAGCCGTGTTGATATCGTCAGCATTCAATGACGACCTTGTTAACTCATTTATTTGATCTATCTATCTTAAAGGAGATCGTTCTGTTACTGTGATAGCGAGCTTCTCTGCTATATTAGCGGCACGCGACCGCTGTACAGGATTCCTGAAAAACTTATTCTTCATGTACCACCTTCTAACGAAGGTTGGCGACCATGTTGATTTATTCTGTATAAGATCACTAACAGTTTGGACACTGAACCACTTTTTGAGGTTACGCAGTCAGAATGATCTCGTTCTACCTGCGCCTCTGCTGCTTACTATACCCCCGCATAATTATATATATTTTTCATTGCGGAGAATGTGTCCTCAGTATTCAGCTTTCTTTTATAGTTGTTATTAGAGAGTCCGACCGAAGCTTCGGCTTTGGCCACCTTCGGCTGCACATTCGGCTTCGTCTAAAATCTGCCGAAGGTTTGGCCGAAGCCGAGGCTTTGTATTTAGCCGCCGAAAAGTGCCAAAAACGCACAACTGTTACGAATGAAATAAAATTCAGTTTATCATTATTTAATTTATATTTGTTTCCCAGAATTTTTAGTAGCCCCACAGTTTTGCTTGTATGCACTGCACGCCCCTGATTGTACTGATCCAAGTATATATATTTTTGTTTAAATCGAACATCTAGAATCGTTACGAGCGATGTAATGCTTTACGATCATACTTGCGATGGGTGCAGTAGTAGACAAGTCCAGTAGGACGTTCTCTTCAGTGTGATCAGAAACAATACTTACTTCAACGATTTTGTTTATATCTCGTCTAAAAACACCACGTCAATTGTGGTACCAGTAAACACGGCTTCCTGTCACGTGTCACTTGTCAGCATTTTGTATGCAGCATGTCGAGGATATTGGATGGCGAGCATGGCTGGCGGAGGCCACTTGACTGAAGATGATTTTTCCGCACGCGAGGGCACTATTACGAAGTTGCCTACGCGTGCGAAAGATTTGTTCGTGTCGTGGTTTTAACTTATTAGTGAGCCGCCAATGTGTGCTTTGTATGTCGGTCAATTTACCAATTAGCACATAACATTATTGACCAATTTGCTGGAATAACTGAATAAGCAATCCGAGCATTTTGAAAGTTTTTTTGTTATCCGATACATTTTTTGTGTTAGACACTGTGAACGACTGCAAATCAGCAAGTATTTAGATTACGAACCTTCTTATGTCTGAAAATGCAATGGTCAAATAATTGCCAAGAAATATTGATGACGTGATGGTAAACTGTGATTGTGACGATGATTGGTAAATGAGATTTAACTGTTGGTGCCAGAAAGGTCAGATATACTATAAAACTATACACAGAAAATTCTGAACGTCTGTGAAAACCTAATATTTTAACACTTACTGCCGTCCGGCGGTGATGGTCATTTTAGACTCACCTCAAGTTTTCAGTTTTTCAACCGTTTTGTGGAAGATTTTTTATAGGTATTTAATTTTAAATATGATTTAATTAAATGGAATAATGTGCCGTAATGTTTCTGCTAAAAAAATATTATAAATAATGTACATATTCTCACGCATCAACTGACAAAATACAAACATCCACTGAGCATGTAATCTTCTCGTCGGAACCTGAACAGGTAGTGTCATAAAACTTACAGTTAGACGCAACGCCCCTCAAATAGTTATATTACTGGTATTGTCTACGGGCGCCAGACGAAAATAAGTCAAAACAAATACATAGACGCATACCTGGTACCTTTGTCTACCCGCTCAAAATGTTGACAATATATATTTCGGTGTAAGCGTTGAGTTTCAATCCCGCAAAAGCGGCTGATTTTTTAGCGTTTTTTCACATTTTTATCAATAACTCATTTGAATCTCGTCCGATAACATTTTTGTATCTCAAATTATTTGTAAATATTTAGTAAAAGATTAGCTAGAAGGAAAACAGCATTAAATGAATATTTGTAGCGTAATTCATATTTTTACAAATACCCTGGTCAAATCTGACCCACCACCGCAGAGTATGTGTTAAACTGTTTAATCTTTGCTTGAAGAATTATAAATAATCAATTACCAATCGTCTCTACAATCGAACACAATAACACTTTAGATAACGCTTCTTCAATATTTGCAAAATTACTTTGTGACCTCATTTTATATCAATAGTTAGACAAAATACTTTGTTTAAACCGCTATTTATTGATTATTCTACATGTTTCGATAAGCATAGATAAAAACAAAACTATAAAGTGGTGAATAAGTAAGAACTAATTTCAAAACAAATTTAAAAGGTGACTATTTGCAAAGAGGGTTTGGTTATTTATAATATTTATCTTGCTATTGACATTTTTTAAATAAATAAATCCTCTGCAAATAGTTGCTTTTAAATTTGTTTTCATATTAGTTCTTACTTGTTCACCACTTTATAGTTTTGTTTTTTTCTATGCTTGTATTTTTTAATTTCAGTGTACATTGTTTCCTGAAGAAAATACCTTAGGCATCGAAACATGTAGAATAATAAACAAAGTATTTTGTCTAATTATTAAGTTTAGATAAAGATTTAACCATGACTATTGATGACGACCACTGCATAAATGTTCATATTAAAAAGAAAATGATAATTTATTGGTGAACAAAGTCATCGGTAACCGCTGCGTGGTCAGGGTCTCAGTAGAATCTATATTTCAATGCGGAAATCCCTTATTATATTAATGCATTAAGTAGTGTGCCTTATATATGTATATGCCAATATGAAAACAAAATGCTATGTTACAAAATCATATTTTCTGCTTTGAAAAATAGTTTATACGAAAACCCTGATCGCGCAGCAGCCATCACCGGCCGCGTAACAGCCACAATAGCTGCCCGCAGGCCTAACAGCTATATCCGATTGCTTTTCTTAACATACCGTACACTGTGTACATTGCCAGTTAAAAAAAACTCGCGTGTCTAATATAAGTATGTCGAACGTGTTTTAATTATTTTTTTTTACTTAAATCATTTTTTTTTTTATATATTTAATAACAAAAAAATAATATATTCCATGTTTCATTTCATATTGAATAATATATTACATTACATTTAGAATACATTACATTTTTTGGTTATGTTAAATATTCACGTGCGGGTTTTGATTTTAATTATTTTTGTCTAAAATTATAAAAAATTACCTATGTTTAAACTGCATATTTATTTTTTGTAGCGTAAATATTTAGTACATATGAAAAAATAAAGGTAATTACTTTATTAGACGTGGTCTATTCGTTCTAAAGCTATTACCTGTAAGTAAGTTATAAAAAGTTATGTGAAAAAAGTACAATCTGAAGTTATAAAATATTGTTGAAAAAAAGTTATAAAAATGTTATTGTCTGTTGGAGATAAAAATGTGTACGTAGTTAGATTAACACAAATGATAAATTAGATTCGTTTTGATTTCTACCAACATCGAGCAACCACTTTGTTATTTTTTGTTTGAAGTCGTTAATCACTTACGGCCCTTTAAGGGGTCTAGTGGCAATTTGTTAAATATTTGCGGAGCACAAAATATGAAAGTTCGTTGAGCGAATTTGGTATTAAATTTTGGCACTGAGAAGTATCCCAAGGCTTTGCTCCTAGTTTCCTTTGGATCGGATCGTAGAAGTGAAGTAAAGTTTTTTTTTAAATAGTAAAAATATAAAACTAATAATAATAAATGTTATTGAATATATTGCACAAAATGAGAAAACATTTAAGTAAGTCTGTATTCTTTAATCTAAGGATGTTAAAAACACGTTTGATTTACTTACGTCAAAATTCTATAAGAAATTAGCAGTGAAGCTTGCCAGCAGTAAAAAATCATAGGTTTCCGCTAAATTGATGAACCACAGATGAAAACATTTCTTTTCAATGTAATATATATTTGCTTACTATAAAAATGCTATTTAATATATAAAAGAGAAAAAAATTCAAGTAACCTTAACCTAGATATATTAAAAACATGTTCGTCTTTGCTCTACTCGCGCCTCACAGACCTGGCCGTTTAATCAAGCACTATGTAACCACAAATAACACTACGTCCAAATCCAATACATCCACACCAACAAAAAGTTGGTATTTTATTTATTTCGTATAAGATATCTGAGAAAAGGAAAAACGGCTCTTTTGTTTATTTGATAACATGATAAATTTGCATTAGTAAAATACTGAAAACGGTTGTAGTTACACACTTTTCGGATAATGTTGTGAAAAAACTGTGTCGTCTCTTTCGCACGCACTGATCACAAAACACGCACACTTTAGGTATTCTGCGACTAAGAAATTTCATTTTAATATTGTGTAAGCTTAACATAATGATTTTTTTGTAGACCTCATTTTTTGTTTGTATCGAAATTATCATTTTCAACATGATATGGGGTCTTATTGATCCGTGCACGCACACGCGCATTTTAATATCGATAACGCAGTAAATCTAACATCATATAAAAACGTGTTACCAATTAGGTAGGTACCCCATCACTACAGGCAGGTGAGTACCTGCCTGGCTAGGCTCCGAGGTTGAGGTCGATAGCCGCCCGCCGTACGTCTCGGGAAGGGTGTACCAACATAATAAATTATCCGCTAACAGGAGGCAAAGATCACCCGACATAAAAAAGCATCACTATAAAAATTCTATCGTACTTAAATATTAGGGGAGATCGGGATTGATTGGTTCCGTTTAAATATTTTTTTGTGAGCATGTAAAACCACAAACTTTTATCACAAGCGGCAAACTTCGGGTCTGTCGTAATCATAATTAACTTGAATTTAAGTAAGTTATAATTATTAATGAAAACACATTCTTATTGTGAAGTTGTAATGAAGTTGAATTAATGTATTAATTAGACAGATATACATATAAAATCAATTTTATCGTAAAAACCGATTGTGTGCCCAAAATTTTATTAAAATGAATTATTAATTCTGGCGTCTCCTATCAGATTACTCAAAGGTATTTGAAAGATGGCTTTCAAATAATGGAACGATAGATATATTAATTTGAAAAGTGTAACATGTACGTTCGAAAATTTGTCTTCAATACACTGTCTTGCTATAGCATAATCGGTTAATGGACGTTCCCCGGATTGGAAGAGATCCAGATTCGAATCCCGGTAGCAACAACAATATTTTTCGATGTAATTGATTTTATATGTACATCTTCTTTCTAATTAATACATTCAATTTGTATTAAGTTATAATTAAATTACTTCGCCACGGGTACTAAAATCTACCATAAACATAAATAATATTTTTAACTAAAACCTAATTAACGCTTATCAAATTGACAGAAGCAAACCAAATTTCCAATTATCTATATTTGATTTTAAAATACTTACAAATCTTCCCATTACTGGCAAGATGTTTGTTACAATATATTTCTATACCTGCACATCACTTACATAAAAATCTCCATATTAATTTAAATCATCTTACAGCTTCATTGCAATGTTTCTATTTTTTCAAATACCCGACACGCGTTTTGTAATCATGGTGGACACAAAAAAATATACACAATTTTTAACAAAACTTCTATTTTCATGTCGGCGATCACGTTATATATTTATGAGATTACACAGCCAAGATAATTTCTTTTTACCTACTCCTCTACCACTGTTGTAAAAACTCACATTTTTTCCACCAACGCACAAATCATAGCATCGGTCCTTAAAATTGCCAAAAATATTTTTCATCTGATCCAAAATTAGAGAAAACATTACTGACAGTTGATTTCTTTGTTTACCACAAAGGAATTTGATACTTCTCTATAATAAAATGTATGAATTTCCCGTTCAATTTTGATTTGTGATCGACAATAATGTCTTACGATTTTATTTATAAGATTTTTAATTTAAAATCGAACACACCGAGTGTAAGTTTTCTGATAAGTTATTTTAACTTTATTTTTATGACGAGTTAATTATTTGCTCGCTGGTTACCCCAGTGGCAGGATTATAAACATAGCCGAACTGCACATATATACAAATGATTTTATCACAACATACGGCTAATGCTCGACTCATATTTGTTTACTGTCTAGATTTAGAAGAATTTTACGGCACATTCCATTTTTGTATTTAACGTTTCCATTTTGTTTTGCAGTTAGCTAGCTATTTATTACCTTTATTACATTCGATGTACACTATAAATGTGTAGGTAAAGACTTAAACACACATTCAACATTTCACGATCTTATTAATTCGCCTACCCACTCCATTGATGACAGCAAGTTCGTGTATCGCCAACTTAAGTATTGTGTCTCGAAACCAATAATTAAAAATAACCATATTTCAACTCTCTTTTTACATTTGTAAGAAATTATTAATATTCTTATTAAATTACGCCCAAATCAATTCGTTACTGAATTTCACTACTTTTGTACAATCAACGTAATGGTTTCATAATTTGTGGGTTCTCGAAAGTAGCTAGACTGTTCTCTCAAAGCAGTCTACCAGACAGTATTGTGCATACTCGTACCTGGATTGCAATTTAAATTAAAAATGGGATCCTTCTGTTGAAAACAAATACCAAATTGACCACTTGCAACATTTATCCGCGTGAAATCTGAAAACTTTAACATCGCGGACATGCAATGAGACTCGTTCTGTTCTGGGTCGCCCTCCGTCTCTCCAGCCAGATGCGACGTATTCAACGGCACTCTTCCAGGTCTTTGGCGCATAAGTGTCCGAAGAATTTGAAGAATCTTTTGTTCAGACAGGACTTGCTGTGGTTGAATTTGTTACAGGGTTAAGGCATTGTTTGTTCATCGTGCTGTCCTTCCTTCTCCAGCAGTATATTTCGAAGACGCTTGTCGCTATTGTGGACTGTCCGAGGTTCCGCTACACACATGCAGCGGATTGGAAAGACAAGTGTGTGAACCGACATCATTTTAGTTGTTAGCTTGATGTTACTCGAGTAGGTTCTTAGCAACTTTAGCTAGTTGCGTGCGTTTTGGAATCCACCAGTGTTCGTGATCAGCGCTCCCGAATAATTTATTTTATCATATCTTTTCCAAGTTCAACGTTGTGATGCCGAAGGTTGCTTATCTGTCAACTGTCCTACTGTGGGTGCATTCGCCCACGCTCCTCCATAACGTTACAAGGATGACTATTTGTTGAGCCAACATGTCGGTGCGCACCGCTCGCACGACACGCACCTCTCGCACTTGCTCGACAATGCCGTCATAAATAACGTCTTTAGTGCTACGTTTTATTGTAACGTTATTATTTGCCGCACAAGAAAGCATTGTGCTCGCTATAACAAGAACTCAGATGGCGGTCCTTTTCAATTCATCCTGTTTTGAATTAATCATATCTGCCCGATATAATGAGATCGTTTAATATCGCAGGAGCGTCATATATTAGGGTAAAACCCCCGGTGACTGAATATAATTAGATTCATTAAAAATTATAAGAAGCTATGTGGTAAGGAAAGCGGGGACCTTAAAGAATAACGATGCATACAACGTTTGGTCCTAGAGTGTAAGTGAGCAAAATATAAAACGATTAGCATTTTTTATATTGGTCGGGAGAGGTGTCTATCTTTTTTACAGGATCCTAAAAAGTAATTATGCAAAATTTGGTTTATATCCTTCGAAGGTTATATAATGGTATAGAGAAGAGACAAAAATACATTTAATGTAATGATCGTAAGGGGTAGTGGAATTTTTTTACATTCGCAAAGCGTGTATTCACGTGTAGCCAACTTCACATCGTATTTTTGTGTCAGTTATCAAGATGATGACGCATTAGATGAGTAGTGTTCAATCATATTTTACTTTCACCGAGTACTTCGTATAAAAAACGGGACGAGATGATGATAGTTTGGAAAGTATTCATGAATAACCCTTGCAGACATACTTAGACGTTGACTCCAACGTAATAACATCGGACGTAGCGGAAATTGATGAAATTGTGGACAGTCGTACAAACGAAAACTTGACCAAGGAAGAATCTTTCTACGAAGAAGAAGTGTCTGCTCATCCCGTAAACGCAGTGCCTACAAAGGATTTTTTTAATATCCCCAATTTACATTTTTTTTTTGTTGGTTCCTTCAAAAATTAAAATCGGTATTTCACTGTATATGAATAACTATGGTTTAGCCCTTCCTAAAACTGATGATGGTTAAACCATTAGTTTTATTTTATATTATCATGTACAGACTATCAGAGGTAATCGGTAACAATGATAGTCGAGAAAGAAACCCCTACAAGATGGACGGATTAGATATAATAAATGATGGGAATATCACTCGGTGCAGCCTTACATGAAGAATAATGGTGAAGGATTTTTAAAGTAGCCGTTCAAGTGGAACATCCAGGACCATCACTTAATTCTATTAAAAGCTTGTTACAAATATGTAATAGTTGGAATACCAACTAATCGAATGATGTGCATTTTTTCAGAAATTCAAAAATGTGTTAAATATTCTCGAATGTTCACTAACTGTACAGTTTACCCTAGTATTGTATTTTATTCGCGATCCAAATATGAACGATAATTCTTCATTTTGCTTTTATTCATTTGATATTTCCGAGGTGTCAGCAGGCCGGCCTGTCAGTGAGTAAGTGCCACCCGAGGGCGGCAATCTCGAGGGGCGGCAAATTTTAAATAAAAGTAATAATTTAAACTTTAATTATCTCGGGTCCATAATTACTGACGACAGTAATTGCGAGCCAGGAATTAAATGACGCATATGTATGGCGAACGTTCTATGTCCAGACTTTACAAATGGAAAAACAGTAATATTTCCGAGACAACGAAGGTCAGGCTTGTACAGTCTCTGGTGCATACTAGATTTTTATATGGGGTGCAATTATGGACTCTGAAGGCGAGGGTGAGAAGACGGATTGTCGCCTTTGAAATGTGGTGGTGGAGACATGTTGCGCATACCGTGGACGGCGAGACGCAGCAACTGAACATCGCAGACTTTCAACCATTTGCCTGAGACGAATCTTTCAATTTTTTTGGACGTTTTGAAATAAGGGAATAAGAAACTTGGAGAAGCTCGCTGTGGTGGGGGGCCACGTCGAAGGACAAAGAGGAAGAGGAAGATCCTCCACCCGTCAGACCGACCGAGTGGAAAAGGCAACAGGCACTTCTCTGTGACAGCCCTAAGATTTGCAGGATGCCGAGAAAAGTGGAGAAGCATAGTCAAAAGTGCAGGAGTTCATGGAGGTCACGACCCTCAGTCATGAGATGAGGGACCGATGTGGATGAATAATTTAAACAGTAATAATAATTAATGCTCAAAATATATATTTTTTAAATTTATTTATTTATTAATGGCCTTATGGGCTTTTAGAAACTTGGTTTGGTATAAAAAAAAACAAAAACATGAGCAGCCTCACATAATATACATATATAGCTTTAAAAAAACAAAAACATGAGCAGCCTCACATAATATACATATATAGCTTTAAAAAAACAAAAACATGAGCAGCCTCACATAATATACATATATAGCTTTAAAAAAACAAAAACATGAGCAGCCTCACATAATATACATATATAGCTTTAAAAAAACAAAAACATGAGCAGCCTCACATAATATACATATATAGCTTTAAAAAAACAAAAACATGAGCAGCCTCACATAATATACATATATAGCTTTAAAAAAACAAAAACATGAGCAGCCTCACATAATATACATATATAGCTTTAAAAAAACAAAAACATGAGCAGCCTCACATAATATACATATATAGCTTTAAAAAAACAAAAACATGAGCAGCCTCACATAATATACATATATAGCTTTAAAAAAACAAAAACATGAGCAGCCTCACATAATATACATATATAGCTTTAAAAAAACAAAAACATGAGCAGCCTCACATAATATACATATATAGCTTTAAAAAAACAAAAAATTTAAAAGTAAGCAAAACAAACAATAAAAATTTAGGTTTGATACAGAATGGTTGAGTATCTAAATCAGTTGTATCTTTGACTCAGAACAGCATCAAAAATGTCACTCTTATATTTAAACTTTGAAAATCGGAATATATCTACAAGACCAAAATTGTTACCAGGTCTGTGAAGTCTTTGTGTGGGTGCATTCCTATAAAAATTATTATATGATGAATTTATATGGAGCAGCACCGACGACCTGGTACTCCGGGCAGGAATGTGGTGTACAATCGGTTCAGTTAAATTAGGGGCGTCTTGTATAGCGATTATATTTTTATATTATTATTTACCAATAGTCGATTTGTCAATGATTACGTCGATGCCTATCTGTAAATGTTGTTGAGGCGGCATTTTGTCACTTGCCTAAGGGCGTCACTTACCCTAGATTATTATTCTCATAATTGTGAAATCTCATTTTCGTTGCGGTATTAATGACTAACTATGTTTTTGAAATTTGTTCTTTGTCAAACACTGAATTGCCAGCTTGAAAAATAATTTTAAAACACTAAATATTATTTGAGACATGAATTGATGTATTGTTTCACGGCTGTCGATACGCCACTGTATAAGTAAGCTTGTTCCAAAAAATATAAACACCCCGTGTACATCGTTATACAAATACATTAGAGTGGCGCGTACTATTGAAAATTTACAGCCGTCATAACTCAACCGGGAACGAGAATAAATTTTCCCGTGATTAATTGATTTAGTTTGGATTCCCAAACTCGTAATGCAGAATGAACAAGAACGGGAAAAAAACGGGAACACGCGAACATCAAAACTTGCCTACTGCTCTGTACGGGATCTGCACTATACAAGAAATCATATGTGCTGAATATATTAACTAGCTTTCAAGGGAAAATAAGCTCTCCATCTGTGAGGACTGAAAGATATTAAAATTGGAAATAATATTAAAACTTTAAGTGAAAAAAAGCTTTTAAAAATAATGTTTTAAATTTGTTGTTAAAATGGGGTAGAGCAGATACTGGAAGTAAATTGTTGTATATTAAAAAATTGGTTGTCTGTAAAGTCGGTTTACGGACGATAGTTTAACGTGACAACGTCATAAGAAAACATTGATGAAATGATTGCATACTTTTATGAATAAAATGGAATCATTTTTATTGAATTATCATTATTTTGTATGGATACGAAGAAGGAGTGAAATGAAATCTACAATTTTTTATTGATATATTTTATTCGCACTCATTAATTCAAATATGTTTATTACTTTGATGAACAGTTTATTTACAAGTAACAATGTGCTTTTAGCAATTTATTTACAACTTTTATACATGTTAAAAGTATATTTGTTATACGTTAATCAGATTTTTAATATGCAAGAATTAATTACCTTTATTGCCGCAATTGTTGTTGTAATATAAACAATGAAAACCACATTAACATTTCACTTCACTTTATAAACAGTTGTAAACAGATCACGTGTAGGTACTGTAGGTGTATAAGTTGTGTGCTGCCGCTGTCTCTTTTCTACTCAGACGCATCGACCAATCGAGTGGAAGAGAGATAGATGCGGCACAATCCGAACGGTAGGCCGATCGTGCCTCTCTATCGCTTATCCGCGCTCTCGCTCGCACGCTTGCCTTCGGCGTAATGCGACAAACGGGACTAGCGCGACAAACGGGACAATGAGTCATGTTGTTTCGTGCGTGCAGCAGGCGTTCATCGATTTATAAGACGTTGTCACGTCAAAAAATGATTCTTATAACTGCATTATGTGTACTCTTACACTGAATTATAATTTTTAATCTTGTATATAATATCTTCATTTAGCTTTCCCTCGTTCAAGTTTAAATAATAAAAAAAACTACAATGTTATTTTCATATTTTATTTATGCAAAATGGAGTTTAACGATGCATTTTAACGTTTTATAAACAATATCGTCTAAATGCCGTCCATTTTTCTCAAGACACTTGCAATCGGACTCTTAAATTTGCGAACACGCGAGAGCAAAGCGCCGGTTCAACGGCAGCAACTTCACGCGGATATTTTCTTGTAGGGCCTGAATTGTTCGAAGATTGTCGCTGTAAACTCTTGACTTAAGGTATCCCCACAAAAAAAGTCGCACGGTGAGGTGTCCAGGGTAAGTCTTCGTACTTGCTGATTAATTTATTGGCAAATCAGCAAATCACGAGCGTCAAACATTACCCCTACCACTTACCTCACCCTGATGGTTTACGAGCAATTAAAATTTAATCTTAAAATTTTTCCGCTGGACACCCTATACTTTCATTTTGTATTTAAATTGTGTTTTGCCTAGTATTCAATGAGTTAATTTGGTTTGTGAAATATGATTTGTTTGCTAATTTGCCCTAAAATAGGCTTACCTAGTTATTTTAAAAATATGTATGTAAGAAACTGTTTTTTTTAACTTTACAATATACAATAAACGACCGGCGATCTAATGACGATAATAAAACTTGTCGCATTAGTAAATCTGTCTTACTGCCAGCTGCCAAACGTCTAGTCGATTGACCAAGCAGTTTACTGTAAAAGTTTTTTTAAATAAAGTCATCTTAGTGAGGTTTGAAAATGGACAAAATTGAACCACGAGCTGTGATAAAAATGATGAAGAATGTGTTGGGTGACAGTACACCATCATACGACAGTACGAGCTTAGACGACGACCCCTGTAGTGACTCCCTTAAAGTGCCGTGGCACCAGAAATCATATTCGCTCTGGGAGTAGGCATTTCGTGTGACATTAATTAGGTAAGATAGGTACCACACTTGTTAACAGGTAATCACAAACGCAATCGAATGCAGATTTCTAATGACTGTTTAAACCGTTTTTGGATTTTATTGGTTATCTGATGAAACCTAGGTCCATTACTACACACCAGAAACGAAAAAGCAATCGAAATTTTCTAAATTCTCTCACATAGCATACCTTTTGCGTGAACTGCATTAGCTCCGTTTTCTTGAAAGAGTTGAATTGAAATTGTGCTGGTTGATGATGGTACAAGGCGACACAAAACATGGTGCCTCTGTGTCTTCAAAAGCTCTGCATTCCAGACAACTCTGGTAATGAATGAATGCTAGACGTCAAACTGTCAGGTCATTTCAACCCCAAAAAGCGTTGTGGAACCGACCAGCCGTTGCCAGAAGTTGGAGTATTTGCGGTGGCCTGGCAAAACCTTGAAACTCTTTGCCCTCCGTCGTAAGTAATTAGCGCATCGGAGACTAAAAACGCACCTTTTCACGAAATCATATCCAAAAGTTTTAAAAACAATATTTTATTTAAAATTCAAAAGTACTATTAGAACTAAACATTTTTTTTTTGTAAATAGCGCTATATAAATTATTTTTAACAGTTTCCCGTTTTCGTTTGTTCTCCCGTTGCTCTCGCGTTGGATACAAGTGCGGCTTTATATTGTTAACTCGGTTGCACACACACACACACCATATTTGTAATGCCCGTGGAGCAGTTGCGGCTGTCAACCGCGGGTCGCGGGGGCAAGGTTGGAATCTCGTGGCTCCGTTTTCTTCGTTTGTTTTGCAATGCTGCCATTCGTCAGTGTCACACTGCTCGGCCGGGGGCTTGTCTCTCTGCGGCTGTGTAATCATTTTGGCAATTTGTAAATATATTTTAATGAAATCTTTTCAACGGCGCTTTTTATTTGTGGGCGTATCGGACTTTAAAATAGAATATGATTTTTCCGGAGGCTTGCCGGAAGCTTGCCGGACTAATTATGTCACGGAATAGGAGTGTTATTAAGTATGCATTGAAAAATGTTTATAGAATAATATTTAATGAATATAAAACAAATCTAAACTTTTAGGGGCAGTAAAAATATGAGTCAAGCTATAGTTCAAACTGCGTTTATCTAATCTCAACCATGTCTATTATTTAATTGATTAATTATTATTGTTATTTCTATTAATTGATATATTTTATTGATTCTAAATATTGAATATAAAAAATAAAATGCCATCGAACTTCGAGCGACTATATATTGTTTCATGATTTAGGGCCTGTAGCAAGGATATAACATTTTCTACTTTTAATTTAATCAGGTATCCACCGATAAAACTGTATATATGAAATTAATTAATAAGGCGTTAAAATTTAAAAACGTTAAAAGGACTGTATTTTTTTATTTGCGCTATATCCCCGATACGTGGCCCTAAACGAAACTATTTTATCATCTGTCTCACTGAACTGTTTTATCATCTGCGAGTGAATTTCCCATAGGTTATATATATATTATTTTTATTTATTTGACATTTTTACAATTTTTTTTATAATATGAGTTATTTAGTAAGTATTTTACATTATTAAAATTACATGTTTTTTACTCGTTTACCTCTCCAAAAAAGAAACTAGCTCTTGTGCTTGGAGAGGGAGTTACACTGTAATAATTTTATACAGAGAGTTGTATATTTGTAGTCTATAATTATTTATTGTCTATTTGTGTGCTTCTGAAGTGATCTATAATATTATTTATTTTCTAATTGTGTGCTTCTGAAGTGTTCATTTAATTTATTTCTAAGCTCTTTTACATCTTTTAGTTCTTTAATTTGTGTAGGGGGACTATTGAAATTTTTTATCCCTAAGTATATAAAATTTTGCTGATAGTGTTTAGTGTTACATTTAGGGATTTTAAAGTTATTTTTAAACCTTAACGATGTGCTTGTTTTGTCAAAATTGAATAGTGTTATTTTCTTTAAGTAATTGATTAATTGAGATTTTTTTTGTAAATGTTTTCAATTTTAGGAACTGGGAATTTTGCAAAAAGTTTTTGTGTTGAAAAAGTTGATATTTAAAAAAAAAATATTTGATGATTGTTCTCTGTATTATCTTTACCGAGTTCATTATATTATTGTATGCTCCTCCCCGTCCAATTATTCCATACTGGAGTAGTGAGTGTAGTGAGTAAAATGTTTCTTAATCTTATGAACATATAAATACATTTTCTTATTCTTTTCACTAATTAGCTAATGTGTCTGTGCCATTTTAAATGTTGATCAATAATTACACCGAGAGATTTGATTTCTTTTTTTGGGCTTAAGTTTGTACACGAGTCGTTACAGGTAATTTGGTTGCAGTTGTGTTTTATTATGTCTCATTTTTTCACGTCATCAATCAGATTCTTCCCACACGTTCTTATATCTTACACCTCATACACCGACACCTAAAATTAAATTAACAATTGATACAAATGATTTAATTAAAACTAATTTTCTTATCTTGTTTTCAAAGCCTATTAATGTCACCTGAGCGTTGTTGACATAGTAATATAAATTACTTATCAAGATTGAAATATGCCTACATTCATTTTGAATTAATTTAAATGTGTAATGATTTCGCGTTGTGTCGTTAGTGGGTGGTGGAAATGATATTAGTATACAGGCAGGCGGTCCCGTCGACCTTCGCTGATTGCACCGCGTTGTATACTGTGGGGGTGTGCGCGCTGATTTACCAGTTGGTACTGTTATTTATTTAGAAGTAGATTTCATTGAGGTGGTAGGCGAAGAGGATAGAATCCGAAATTCTTCGGGAAATTCTAATTTTTGAGGTTTTTTAAAGTCATCTCAATCTCCTCAAATTAGAAACAAATGAACATTTGTTTATCTGTTGTATTCCGCTATAACTTTGTGGCAATTCATTATAAATATAATTTTAAAATAATTCAATTTGTTTAAACACCACATTATTTTTGCTAACACCAACTGATTTCTGAACAGATGTATCTTGTGTATAAATATTTTGTGCACCCTGAAGAAGAAGGTTGTTATATCTGTTTATCGTTTTATCATGTTATCTTTATGAATTCCCGCCCTCTTACAGGGTTACAGAGAAGTGCCTGTCGCTACAGACAGGCAACCCACCTCTATCTTAGAATGCCTCTAGGTTCTTACATTGGGTCATGATCTTCGGTGTCCTGTCATCTGGCATTCTTTCAACATGGCCAACCTTTGGGACCCACAGAATCTTACAATTGTTTCTTGCTCACTTAAATTCACGAGCTCGTGGTACATTTTTGTTCTGTAGTGTAGATTTTTATAGATATTTTTAAAATAGAGATGCGTACACGGAATACGTGTTACATAATATTCTTACTATTTTCAAACTGAGCTAAATGCTCGTCCTATGAAAATAGGATTAACTTGATGGGCTCTTGGAAAGAGGCTCGAATCCCCGACTACTATATCCCTAGGCGAGTATCGTAACCACTAGATCACAAGGATGTGGACGAGGCGAGAATTGTGTGTTAGGACAGAAGAGTGTGGCGCTCTATCCTCTCTGCCCACCTCTGCGGGAAACGGGGTGATAGTAAGCAAGTAGACCACAAGCACGTCAAATTCTGCGTTCATAGATCTGTAGCATAATTTTAATAATGTTAAGGAAATGATGCTGATGATCTGCTGAGATGGTTCGCACATTTTCAAAAAATTATTTCCATAAGTTCAAATAACAATTTTAAATTTTAAATGATGTGTAAAGCGCCTTTGAAGTGAATTTTTTTTTAACGAAAATGGCCTTACAAAAATTATCCAATAATATTATATCATTAATACGGTTTTTTTTTAATACAAATAAATTGTATTAATTAGACAGATGTGTACATATAAAATCAATTTTATCGAAAAATATTGTTGTCGCTACCGAGATTCGAACCTGGATCTCTACCTATCCGGGGAACGTGCATTAACCGATTATGCCATACCAACACAGTGCACTGACGACAAATTTTCATCTATCGTTCCATTATTTAAAAGCCATCCCGGTAGCAACAACAATATTTTTCGATACAATTGGTTTTATATGTACATCTTTCTAGTTAATATATTTAATTAGTATTTAAAATATCACAGACCGTCTGTTCTGAATAATTACAACTCCACAATAAGAATGTGTTTTCCTTAATAACATTGAGGACTTTTTACAAAACCGATAATTCCGTTGTCGTTTTTTTATAATTTCAATATTTTTCGTTTCATTTTTCAATACAATTCTCACATATTTACGTTTATAAATCTTAATATTGAAACTCTTGCAAAGTTTTTAAATCTTAATATTGAAACTCTTGCAAAGTTTATAAAATCTTAATATTGAAACTCTTGCAAAGTTTATAAATCTTAATATTGAAACTCTTGCAAAGTTTATAATAGACCTTTCACATGAAGGACGTTTTCAAATGTTTCGGGGACACGGTGACAAAGGACCGTCGGACTGGGGTCTGGGATCCCACGTTTCTGAAATGTGAAGGGAGCCTTTATGAGGGTCCGAAACAGACGTGACTTACAGGCTTTTGTCGCAATCCAGGCCATGCCAGATGTCACCGTTTTGTAATGTATTGCTCAGTTTTTCAATACGCACTACCGTACCTAAGGAAATCAAGTTCATAAAATTAATTGCACTCGTGGGTGGTTCGATGGTGGCACGATAATATTTTATAAATAACTGTTACTCATTATAGTACACTATATAACTGTTACAAATAACTTACATTTTAAATGGGTAGTTATCTTAAATGTTTGAAAATAAAATATCATCAGATCATGTGTGATCGAACGAGTGATAGGTGGTTGGTAAGAAAGGTAAATGATGGGGCAAACAAATAATGTATTAAATGTATATACATATAAAATCAATTTTATCGAAAAATATTGTTGTTGCTACCGGGATTCGAACCAGGATCTCTTCCAATCCGGGGAACGTGCATTATCTGATTATGCTATACCCAATACAGTGGATTGACGACTAATTTTCGAACCTGTATATTACACTTTTCAGATGAATACATCTATCGTTCCATTATTTGAAAACCATCTACATTGTTTTTACGGAATTTCAAATACCTTTGAGTAAACCGATAGGAGAAGCCAAAATTAACAATTCATTTTTATTAAATTTTATACACATTGATACAACGTATGTATTATTAATAAGAACACATTATTATTGTGAAATAATGAAATAACATATGTTCGACGAGCTCGCATGTATGAATTTGGACGAGGCGAGAGTTCCGGTAGACAGAAAGGTTAGAGAGCATTCGTACATTTTATAGTGCACGCTTTCGATTGTTCAGGCTTCTAATGGGACCACCTTCCAGTATCTGCCAAGTCTTCCGCGGACGTCGCGTTGTGTATCTTTCTTACCGTCCACTCCTCATTCATTCGTTATATACGATCAAAGACCCTTTTTTTTTATACTTTTCACTACGCTAAGATTAGCTTTACAGATAGATTTGCCATATTCATTCAGTCTACTTTCGTTTTTTTTTTTGCCAGCTTTATATGAAGTGTTTTGAAATTATTATAAATCTCCAAATTTTGTTCATCTCGATTCTGATCAAGATGTAAAATTAATTTTGATAATCGTTCGTGCTCCTTCTTCTACTCACTAAATCAATCTTTAGTTGTTACTTTCGACCATGTTATATGACCCGTTTCATTTTATAATCAAGTTATAATCTTTTTAAAAGCAATGCTATCGAATATTTGAAACTATTTGCATTCAAAAATCACTATTTTGCGCTGGATGTTATAAAACTAACAGGAACATATTCGGTAACTATGTCAATACTTGATTTTATTATAAATATTCAGTATCAAACGGTTCGGTGAGAGGTTTTCAGTTTTAACAACCGGTGCACCCGCAAACCGGTGCCAACTATAGCAGGACATCACTAGTCAGAAAACAATTTATTAACCGACATTATATAATAAATTGTAATAATATCAAATCAGCATTGAAAAACTTGGACTCGTATGTAAACGAGTTTGATTTGTTATTCTTTGCGCAACTCTGATATTGTGGAATTGGATAGGATTTCTTTTAACGTATTTCGCATGACAGAAAATGTATTTCTGGGGATCCTTTGACTGGTCTTTTTGAATATTTATTCTAATATTTTGTATATCACTCCGTGCTCTTACTTGTCTTGTGGACAGGTCGGACGGTCAACGAAGGCTGGTATTATAAAATAATTCCGCGAAAAATAGTTCAAAGATTGAATGAGATTACAGTCTCGATGAGGTTCAGTGTTTAATGCTTAATACAATATTTACTTACTCTGTTTTTCTGACAGAGTAGGCAGTATGGGTCGGTTCGGTTCTAAGGGTGTATTATGTAGGGGGTAAAAAAAATAATTTAATGTGTCAGATGAAACTAAAATACGATAGAATAAATTTCATATTTTAATTTTCTCAAATTTTCAATACCTATCAGAATCTTCTCTGTCGAGTTTTTTTTTTTGAGCTATTCTGCCGTGTATTTTCAGGGTCCGTCATCAGAAGTCGGGGGGGACACATGGCAGAATGGCTCAGAAGACTTCAAAAGAATTTCAATTTGCATTTTCGGAATGTTGTGTAGTGATCCACAAGCTTGGGTACTAGGATATCCAAATAGCGTCCAAGACTTGGAAATCAGGATGATAACGGTGGGGTTTTTGTGGAGGACAAGAACACACTATTATCGCAGTAGACTTCTGCAACCATTTATTTATGAAGTAATTAATGCACGTATAGAGACAGAATAATAGTTATTACTGATTTATTCCCGTATATATATGAAAAGATAGTGTAGCAATAAATATTTAGTTAATTAAGAAAATAACCAACATTTAGTATGTTAATTAATAGTTTGGTCGGGCTCCATGGTATAAGATTACTACAAGGAAGTTAATATTTACTTTAATAACATTGGTAAGTGAAGTTAAATAATTATAAATAATAAGTAACATGTACTCTGGTCTGTAGATAAGAGTGAGTTGGCGATATGACGTAGTAAGACTTTTACAATTGTACAAGATAATTGTGATGGTAAAGCGCAATCTGGAAGTCCAATTTTCGACCAGCTTTGGAGCAGCTGGGGACGTATATCGGCAATAACGCGAAGAATGTAGACTATCAAGTCAATATCACCACAGGAAATAATCCAAAGGTGTTAAATCACACGATCTTGGGAGGCCAATTCACAGGTCCATTACGCGAAATTATCCGCTCATCGAATGTTTCCTTCAATAAATAGATTGTGGCGCGCGCTGTGTGACAGGTTGCGCTGTCTTGTTGAAACCACAGCTCTTCCACATTAATGCCATTCAATTGGGGAACGAAAAAGTCAGTAATCATGGATCTATTGCTGTGCGGGTGCTTCTCAATACTACGCTCCACTGCAGAACAGCTTCTTTGGTGTGGACTGTACGATGACTCTGCGGATGCGTATTATCAATTACAATATGCGTGGTGTAAAAAACGATACATAGTTATTCGAATTACATGCTCGTATGGACGATTATAACGACCTTAAAATGAAGGTACGTTCGCACGATAAGTTTCGCGAACTGAACTACGATTTTCGAAATAAATTTGCAAGCATTGTTCTGGCGTAAGTCTATTCATCGTGAAATGGCAAACCAAAGATTGCAATCTGTGGACAAATTCTCAGATTTTTAAATAAAGGTTTGTTTTTCGAATTGGCAACACTTTCCAGCGACAGCCAATTTGACAATTGACAGCCGATTTGTGCTCAGTTTGGTTTGCCATTTTACTATGAATAGACTTACGCCAGAACAATGCTTGCTAATTTATTTCGAAAATCGTAGTTCAGTTCGCGAAACATATCGTGCGAACGTACCTTCATTTTAAGGTCATTGAGCCACTTTTTTTAGGTTACGCACCCAAGATAATCTCTTTCTTACTACGCCTCTGCCGCCGAGTTGTGAGCGTTCATATTTCTCTCATTGAAGAGAATGAGTTTGAAGTAAGCAGTTTTCCTTCCGTTTGATAGTTTTTATTAGTCTTAATACTTGTTTATTATTTTAAATGTATGAAATTGATAATTGTAGTCTCTGCAAGGTCTAAGAGTGCGTAACTCGCTCGAAACCGAGACGAAATACAATGTAACATTTTAGGTGAGTTAAAAATGTCGGAAAATTACCGCGCATATGAATTTCGTGCCTTAGGTCATGTTGGACGTTATGTATTATATGCGTGTACTGATAATACTTTATGAAATTATCTTACGCTATGTCCATATTTTTGCTTGAGACCATAATTTAGACCAAACAAAACGCGGCCATTGTTTCTCATACAGGCGGTCAAAAATAATAATCTTTTTCGCTTCAGAAACATTTTAGTTCATGCCGCCCGCGCGGTCGGCACGCCACTATTCAGGTAACGATCTCTTTTTGGCGAATTGTTATCTTATCCGCGCTCCTCTGGCGCTGCTGGTGAGATGCAAATGATGTCCGGCCGGCGGGAATCCTGACTGTCCGTACAAGGCGCGAGGAGTCGAGCATATGGCCGGCGGGGCGCCATGTGCGGAGGATACACGACTAGGGTTACCCGGAGCAATTGATCGCTGTACTCCTTGTCGTGGCGCTACCTACCCACGCCATGTATCGTCTCCCGAACCTGGTAGCAGTCAGTGGCGTGCAGTAGGTATAGATTTAGGTTATGCTGTTACCAATCATATATAATATATGTACTTTCGTTTAACCAACGTCTTTTGACAAAATAAATCCGTCGTTTATACAACCCTACCGTGTATTCATAATTTTAGAGTACTATTAATGGTGTTTTTAAGTTTTAACGTAAACTAATACCTTCTTACTCATATAAAAAATTTATGGACGTTTTTAAGAACACTTTCTATGACTGGACTTGATTAATTTATTGTTTGAAAATCCTTCGCGTAATAATTAAACGAAATAATTATTTTTATAAAAGGTTAACGTAGGTAATAGTTCTGCCAATTGCTTTTTGTTTTTCCCAAATCAAAAACCAATCCAGGCACCAAATTTAAAGAACAATCATTAAATCAACACGTTAAAAACAGTAAGATAGTAAAATTCGCGAATTAGTAAAAGAGAAAGTAGACACTTCAATGATTTCCACACAGTTGTAAGCGTATACCTTTATAATGTTATTCTGTTAAAAAAACAGCATAGGTAACGACTCTATACAAAACGGATCAACCAAAAGGAATTTTTAATTCAGTAAATAGCCATTTATATGACTTGAGTAATTCACTAGTTTAAGTACAGAATAGATTAAAGTAAAAAGCTCGTTGCGGCAAATAGAAAAGAGCGCCATGGGTACAGCGGTGAATTGTCGTGGTAGTTTTTAGAACTAAGCAATTAAAGTCTACTGGTACACAGACGGCGCTAATTATAATATCATGTTTTCGTTTATGTTAATCCAATTATTTAATATTTGTTTCCTAGAATTTTTAGTAATGCCCAGCTTTTTTGCTTGTATGCACTGCTCGCCCCTGGTAGCAGTGGACTATGAAGTCGGCTTTAGGAATGTATGAAATTTTATATCTGATTTTACCTACTTATTTTTAAATGTTCTACTTCTCAACTGTTATGTGTTGTAATAATTGATTGTATTGTAAATGTTCTACTTCTCAACTGTTATGTGTTGTAATAATTGATTGTATTGTTTCTCGCCGGGAGGACAGTGAGGAGTTTATTTTGTTTGGTGGCAAAATAAGAACAAAAGCAGATTGCGTGCAGTAGAAATGTGATCACTCAGATCCATTTATGTCATTTAGTGAATAGAATTAAAAAAAGATCGTTTAGGTGGTTTGGTCATATGGAATGGTTGAATGAGAATAGAATATTAAGAAAGATGTAAGAATAGTACAAGTGTTGATTGCATCAGAAATAGGACGTTCGAGAAGGATTGAAGGAAGATAATCCTAGATAGAAGCAATAAATAATCAAACAAAAGAAGGATGTATGAATGTGGCGAGGTGTGGCTCTCTGCCTTCCCCCGCGGTAAACGGCGTGACGGTAAGTTTGTTTGTAGCATGGCGGCGTGGTAAAATGCCAACCGATATGGGAGCTGCATCTCATAGAATGGTCCCGGTAAGTGGTGGGTCACATCTCACTGTATATTACGTGAAGTTAAAAGTGGAAATGTGATAGTGAGACATATATGCCAACTGAAGAAAATTATGTCTATTAATAGTAATAGTAATCTACAGCTGACCGCTTCGGAAACAGTGGTCGCCGCTGCGCGGCCACGACCACGATCGTTTGCGTAAAACCCATTGCGTGAACGTTCGAGTTCGGATAGCTAGGATAATAGGATTAGTGACGAGAAAAAATGCTATTCTGGACTCACTTGTGTGATTGTGATTGGTATTCGATAACATCAGTGATTGGAAACTGTGACTTATAACAATTTCTGATATCACAATACACGAAATAAATTTAAAAACATAATTTTGAGCGTATTTATTTATATTATTAAATTAATTTGTGTAAAAAACATATTCTAGCATAAATAATTGGAATAATTTGTAGAGAATTACTGCATATAACATACACATACCTACAAATTACCAGCGAGATAGCACAAACATAACTAACAAAAATAGAGTCCAATATGTGGTGCTAGTCAAATTATGGAAAATCAAAAAATCAATTTAAACGGCGGCGTCAAAAAATCAATAGAATTCATAACAACAACAAAAAAATGGATCACGAATGACGATATTCCCAGATATTCAATCACTGATAGCGAGTGTGACGATCAGTGATTGACTCACGGTTCGTGATTTTGGGCTCATCACTAAATAGGATATTGTATTGGAGATGACCCTATTCCTCTTCAGTCACTACCAGTTCCGGCGATGATGCGACACACATGCGCTTCCTTTCAAAGTTATTAACCAACTGAATCAGATGTAGAACACCATCACCAGCGTTTTTGACGTTTCTGATGCTTGCGTGTCGTTCATCTCTTGACATTTAACAGTTCTGACACGACTAAGGTAGATGTAATATTCAATTAGCTTAGTGCCAGCTCTGATGGGTGGAATTTGGTTCGTCAACGTGGGTAAAGTCGGTGCCCAATATCCACCACCATTATGTCAACTCAACTCAACATTATTTCCAAGTTTTCCAATTAAGACTTTCATATGAATACGTGATCTGCTTAGCGATTCTGAGCAGACGCGAAATTTCGCCGTGTCGCGAGCCTCGCGGTGACAGGGTGTTCCGAGTTATCAGACCGAGTGAATTATTTTGTATAATATTTATGAAAGGTCACATTTTTTATCATAACTTATAAACTTTTTATTCAAAATTATATTATCATTTTAAAAAATGTATAATATATGATACACACAAAACGACGACTGTATTTTCAGGTGATGGTTTTGTAGAATTTAAGATGTTAAATGTAGCAGAGAAATGCGAAAAAGTGCTCATAGATATATATATACCGAGAACATTCAGAATGGTCAATGAGTTAACGAATGAAAACTCTGACTCTTTTATAAGTAAATTTATAGTCCATATATCGTACACGCGTTGTTTATAAAATATTAATTACTCGGCCCGTGTGGTTCCGAGCGGACGCGGTAAAAATAGAACACAGAAATATACATGACAAATTTAATTAACAAGTCCACGTTGCCTGCGTAGAAAGTTGCGTAGTAAATTATACAGGATATTCTAGAGACAGTAGTCAAAACAGAGCCTACGGTAAGGCGATATCATTAGCAACCCGTTGAGCGTCATACAGGGTTATCCGAAGTTAAAATAATTTTTATTATTTAGTTGTGATCACGTAAACTGGTACCTCGTGTGGTAGTTACATTATCACAGCACACGTATTTATATATCTGCGCTTATTTTTGTAAACTCATACAGCAAATTTCGCGAAAATCACAAAAATTTGAGTAACACTAAACCGTTGAATTTCGTATAACGAATTTGACGTTCAATGGGTTAGTAATAGAGTCCCTCACCGTAGGCCCTGTTTGAACTACTGCCGCTGGGACACTCTGTATAATGATAATACGAACACGTGGATATGTATTTACCACGCAGGTTTTTGCGCAAGCAACGTGGACTACGTAATTGGCCACTCCAAAAAAAAGTTCGGCACTCGTGGTTTCATTTTTGACGATTTCCACCGACGTTATTACGTCGGCGTGAAAATTTAGAATGGCAATATTTAAATGACGCCATTGTTTTCGGCAGATTACCCCGCAGAGATAATATGGCGCCGTTAAATGAGCGCCGTCGTCGGTTCAAAAACAATAGTTAATTGGCCACTTTCTACTCGACGCCCTCCGGTGATGCGTTGCGAGCGTGCGACCACCTGTGCGCAAAAAAACTTGCAAAACAAAAAACAGTGTTTTAGAAAGGGAAATTGAGGCGTTCTCTTTGAGTACAATAATTATAAAGTAAATTCTAAAAGTATTCATCTAGGTCCAGTATTCCAATTAAAATATTTCAAATTCATTATGTATGGAAATTTTTTGGGTTAGTCCACTATTTCTCTCACTGCCGCAATTTTACGAAAACTGTAATACGAACCGTTGAGGCCAATCAAATCAGTCAGGTTAAAGACATATTTGTAACTATTCAGCGTTAGAATATTTTTAACAAAATTTCATTTTAGTCGGTGTTGTGAAATCGTAAAGATTGGCTCCTCTGATTCGATTGTTAAAGGGGGAAGGGATAAGGGCTGAGCCCTTTTGTCTCCGACATATGAGGTAACAACAATGGCGTAAGATTTTTTGGGGGACCCTATTCGGGGAACTCGGTGAAATTGTTTTTTTTTTTAATATCAGGTAATTTTAACTTTGTATCAAGTTTTTTTTTTTATATAATTCATTTTTTAAAATTTTATATTTTGTTTGATTTTGTTGAATTTTTTACAATTTTCTATGTTTTTTATAGAATCTTTTTATAAATTTTGTTCAATAGGGTCAAGAACAGGGTAAAAAAGTGAAATGGGACGAAGATGATGGGGATCGGATGAGGGATCATACAAGCCGAGGGAGTTTATGGAAGGATTTGGGATAGAAATTAATTTAGAATAAAATTTAGACGATAAATCGTGTATGTGTCGTCTGAGTGAGGGTATATTTGAGTCTCTGTGAATGATTGTGTTGTAAAGATTGGTAGGTCGTATGGTGAGCATGAATGCGGAGCTATTGTGTCTGTGAGGAGGCATTTGGAGACGTCCCTGTTCCTGTCTTCGGGTAGTGTGTTGGCTCAAGGCCGAGTAGTATGCAGTATCAATGGGCCCTGAAGTCATGTAGACTATCCAAAATGTACCATTTTCAACTGTAGACCGTCTTCTTTCTAATCAATATTACTCCCCCTGGGTCCTGGGCCAGGCTTGGTGATCTTATTTTATCTGATCGTCTTGACGGAGACTGTCCTCTTGTCCTTCGCTCTCTTATACTCTCAGTGACAACTGTCATCTCAATATCGTTACAATTTGGGCAACACAATATTATAAGGATTAGCATTAGCGGAACCTATATTTAGAACGGAACCAGATTTGCCAACATAGCGTTTGTAAAAATCTACCTGAATGATTTCTTCCGGCAGTGGTGCTCGAGCTGCAAAACGACATCTATGTTTTTCGTCGGTGGCGGTGAATGAGAAGGCACGATACGGGAGCTATTGCTCGTAGAACGGTCCTGGGTGAGTGGTCGATCACCTCTCACTGACGAACAAAATTTACTAATCAAACTCGTCAAAAAAGTCAGTTTTTTATTTAAATATAATGTATGAACAAATATTTTCTTATATATTTGTGTACAGGTGTAACAAACCTAGTTCACAATACATGTTTTAGAATACCCTAATGTCACAGAATTCCAGAATACCGAAAATGTTTCTTTTGCCGTATTGTCTTCTTAGATTGTAAAATTGTATAGCTGTCCTTTTCTACAAATTACATTAAAATACTATTAGTGTTTGTAAATAATATTGTATGGCTGTCCCCATTATAGTTATAAATACAAGTTATCGAGTTAAATTGTTAGATTGATCATATTGCAAGGAGAAACGTGTCTCAAGTTAATTCAACGAGTAGAATAAAAAAGACAATTTAGAAAAAAAGGCAATAAATAGTGGTACGCCAATTCTTAATAATCAAATTAATTTATCCATTAACCCCATATTAGGTATGTTTCCTGTAAAATCAATTTAATATCCATCAACACTGTATTTTCCCCTCCCTTAATGTTCCGTCTATCTGTATATGTATTCTGTCTCTCTTTCACGTGTAATTTTATATTCTATCTCCCTCTGTGTATATATATATATATATATAAGAGCACTCTTTTTGTATTTATGATCACTTTTAAATACATCCTGATGAAGCTTGAGATAAGCGAAACCTGTTGACGTATAATAAATTTCGCGATTTCATATAAAGTGATTGTTATTTTTTTTTTTTTTTAATGTGTTTTATCTTCACATATAAGGTTAAGCCTTTTAAAGATACGAGTCGGAAATATTAAGCTATATGTGGTTATTGTCAAATATTATCATTTTAACAAAGCCGTGGTCACTCATTTGTTATTGTACTTGATCAATTGAATATACTATACTGTGTACGTCGAACTTCCAAAGGAGAGACTATTTGTTTTTATATGAATGAGAATTATATGACCCGAATGAGAATTATATGACCCGAATAAGAATTATATGGCCCGAATGAGAATTATAGCATTGGACCTTATTTTTTGCACACACATTGTTTGGGTTAACAATTTTATTTTACTTTAGAGAAACAGTTATCTCGTAATGGATTACGGCCGTGAGTACGTCTAACGGATGAGTAAATAAACATGTTGCATATTGTGTCATCAAAAATATTTAAACATTTCTCGAGTTAATGGGCGGCCGGCAATTTTGGCAAATGGCCAGCCGACTTATTCACGTCTGACTTTCGACCGCTCTCGCGAATATAACAACTCGTTACCCACTGACCTACGGCCGGGACCTAGCGGCGTACGGGGTAACTAACGGTCGCCGCGGCTGATGAATATCTCGCGGGAATTTTTGACGCGCGGTGAAATTATTGTGAAATGTCAACGTCGTGCCTGTGAAAAATACCGAACATGACTGGAGTCTGTGAAAAGTCTGACGATAAATTTTACAGTAAAGTGGTCAATTATTGTATTGTTATAAAGGTATTCACGACATACAAATTTTAAAGGCTGTAAGGCTGTTCAAATTTTAAATGTACTTAGTGAGGTGCCGACACGCTTCCAAAATTCATAAATTCGATATATTATATGTATTTATTTTTCGTATACAGAATAAAATAAACATTATGAAATAATTTGACATAACGTCTTTATTAGTAAATTGCGGTGGAGTAAAACCGAAGATTAAGAAATGATCACTTAGATGGTTCGGTCATATGGAACAGATGAATGAGGCGAGAATGGTAAGAAAGATGTATGACGCAAGTATTTATAGCACCATAAGTAGAGGATGTCCGCGGAAGATTTGGCGCGACCGGGTAAACCAGACGGTCCTGTTAGAAGCCTCAATAATCGGCGAGCTTGTATGAGAAGATGTATGAATATGGATGAGGCGAGAATTGTGTGTTGGGACAGAAGAGTGTGGCGCTCTATCCTCTCTGCCTCCGATCACAGAGTCGCCGAATCGGAGCTTGATCACATATTTAAATACCTTGGACCTTATTTTGTGGAATTGTGAGATACTTAGAGATGCACGTGAACGTGTGATTGGTGGCTTGACTGGACTTAGACACCGCCCGCCCAGGAATGCACACCTAATTAGTAATGGGGCGAATCTTGTTTTATATAAGGATTTATTCGGGTATGGGTGACTCGTTGGAGTTCCTTAGGCGAGTAGTTAGGCCGGCCTGCACGGTTGGGACTCCACCTACGCGCCTACCTCTCACTCCATACCTCGTGTTTTGCAATTCCCTTAGTCTGTCCGTGTAAGTGTGACTCAATCCATTTTGTGTCTCGTCCACTGTCCCTCTTTTGGGAGTGTTTTTTTGATGAATGGACCCCTGAGTGTCTCTCTGCCTTGAACTGCTGCACCTTAATTTTCCATCTATATGTAAAACTATGTTATATGATTTTTATGAATAAAGACAGCACTTAGGGGACGCTGATGGGTCTAAATTTTAAAATCTTGCGATAATTGCTAATAACCACGTTGAATTTCTTCTCTTTTTCGCTTTGCGTATATGTATTCAAATATGTTATTGAATTAAAGTCGCGTATTTTGATTAGCTTTGATGAGTGGGACCGACAAGGAAGCCCCCTAGCTTCTAAACCGGTCCCGGGAAAGGGTGGGTCCCCCCACTTCCAGCTGTCCTTTTAAATATCCTCTCTGTCTCTCCCCGCAGAAATGGCGTTATGGTAAATAAGTAAAGCCAACGCCAGCACAGCGAGGCCAAACTCCCGACCTTCGCACCGCCTGTGGGTATAGAAACTGGTATTTTCACTGTTGTATTTAAATTTTACATATTATGTCACGTTCGAAAATTATTTTTTCATAATCAAAATGAAGTTTTTATAACACAATGCTGTCATAAATTAGCACGATATTTTGTTTAATTTTTTTTTTAAATTAAAATAAATGTACTTATTTCGGTTAAGTTTATATATTTGTGAGGTGGGGCGACTATATTATCCTTAGGGTCCAAAAAGGATGACATTCAATATAATATGTTAATACTACAGGATGGGAAAGGGGGCGGGGGTGGCCAGTCACAAGACCAGGTTCCCTTATCTTCATTTATATACAGAGTGTAACAGACCTAGTCTACAATATTTTATGGGTGGATACCTGAATATATTACGAGTCAAAAATGTTCAAAGAATATGTGCAAATAATGCAGTGTTACGGAAAATATAATTTTTACAAAATCGTGTTAAGCTTGAATCTACGTACATAGAAATAAATATTTGCGAAATATATTAATTATTTTAATTAATCGAAATAATCGCATTATTATGAATTTTTTAAAATGCTTATTATATCCTTGACATGGATGAGATTAGGCACATATCACTTGAACCACATATAAAGTATTGTGGAGTAGGTCGGTTACATTATATTTAATACAAATGTGAATTGCAAAGACGAGTCGTTTTTCCGGAGAACCTGTACAAATTAGAACATAACTCGTCAGTGAGGTAATGCAAATATCTCACACAGCGGCGTGACTGCATTCACATTATGTGGTATATTTATACAGTGACTCGATATTCACATTATACGAATATCTCTATATTTAAACGTGACGCGACGGATAGCGGCTAAAATTGAAATAATATAAAGTTGTACGTACAGTCAAGCGGTGCAACCTCATCACGTTGTCTGTCAACCTCACCATCAGAGATCACAGAACGCCACTCGCTTCTATCCTGGCATACCATTATTGGTTCATTTTACACGCATGACAGGGCGGTGTCTTGTCATGCTACGTCTTCTGTTCTTTCGATATCAATATCAATATATTCGTATTTACCATCGCATCACACTTTCATATCTCTCGAACACCGTTCGTTTCGATTTGCTGACATACATCAGAGTCCGGCCACATTCGCCCAAAAAATACACCTTCGGCTCGGATTGAAATCTGCCGAAGGTTTGGCCGAAGCCGAAGATTTGTATTTAGCCGCCGAAAAGTGCCGAAAACGCACGAATTATTGCGAATGAAATAAAATTCAGTTTATCATTTCTGGATAACTGCAATTTATTTATTGAATGGATATATTAACAATTGTGACCAACACCATAACGCAGAGAAGTAAGTAACGGTGTAGAATTTGCATCGTTATGTATACCTTCTAGTCGGTGTTCTAACATTTCTGAGCACGATTGCATCTCCGGCTTCGGCCGAGGGTTATGGCAAGAACCGAACAATCGGATTCGGCCAAAAACTGACATTCGGTCGAACACTAATCAGAAGTTTACTCTTCACGCACACTTCTGTAAATAATAGATAGCATGTAATCAAAACACCCATTCTTACTCCTACTTTCAGTTCTGTCAAACAATCGTCCATGTACAAATTGAATAGCCTGTTATGTTTGATATCAAACCCATTAATTCTTACACAAGCACTACTTCCCCCGTATTAGGATGCAATTGCTTATATAAATGTTCTATTCGTCCCATACTTAGATATAATCTTCAACAACTTGACAAACACTAAAGCAAATTCTAAAAATTAGGATTTGCAGCTAAATTCTTTTTACCAGGCTATGAACTGTAAAACACAGTTGATTTGGTTATCAGGTTTGGTTGTTATTTAATTTGTTGAAATTTCTCGGTAAAGATCATTCTACTCTGCGTACAAAATACAATACATGACGGTTGACAGTTTGCTCCGCGTTCAATGCATTGTCCTTTACGATCCTGTATTAGTCGAGTCTCATCCGTGTACCTTTACATTGGAAGGTATCAGTATTTAAGCAGTAGTAACATCATTTTCATGAAATCCGATCATTTCCGTCAAAGATAAACAATGTTCATTTTTGTGAGGCAGACGCTGGAGCACATCCTTTGGGACTGCGTGATTATGAATGATGCACGTGAGATTATGATTGCGAGATTAGAAGGAATAGAAGGAAAGGTCATCGGATCCCCCGGAACGATGATCTATTAAGAAATGAAAGGAATCTCGGACATTTCCGGAATTTATTAGGGTGTGGGTCTCTCGCTGGGGGTTGCCGGGAAGAGTGATGGCTAAAGAGTCCTAACGGAGCATTTTACTGGCTCTCCCTCTTGCGACCTGGATAAGGTGAATTTCTGCCGGACTGTGACCGAGTTCTGCGACTGCAACACATAGATGTGACGTCTATCCCCCCCCCCCCCCTTTGGAGGTGTATGATTTATATAGCTTCTTTCTGGCTGCCTTCTGAATTGAATATGATAACGAGTCCCACGTCAAATGGTACAGGTATGGCTCTGGTGCGATGATACCGGAGCCAACCTATAATGGTATTAATATGTTAATAACTGAATAAAATAAAAAAATGTAATATTGACGAATCGAAATGAGAGTAAACTACCCTCAAAACGATTCGGGATAGAGTGTAAATAATTTTAAAAAATAAAATTTAAAAAATGTCCAACTTTGGTCGCATCCCACGATCCATGTAACGGTGAAGGAAACGATAGCAAAGCGATCATTTCGGGTTTTCCAGTTGTTGGACTGACGCCACACTCCCCTACAACTAACTACATAAGTAGTTAACACAAGATTAGGATGTAGAAATGGTGATTATGTTCAGCCGCAGTTCCTGTCAAAATATTTAGTTACTAATCCCCACCTAACCATAATCCAATAAGCGTCGCTTTCCGGCTTCTGAGGAATTTGGGTTATCTACCTACCGATGTGGAGAACTTTCCACGTAATGAGTTGAAGACGAGGAGTCAATGGCCGGCGAATAATGGTGAGACCACCCCGACAGGGTTGTCACGATTTTTTTATTTAATTCAATCCATCCTCACCGTTTCAGAAATTCTTTACATATATATTTTAGAATGTCCGCATATCTGACCATATCTGTCACGATTCCTAGCGAGGTGAAAGGTTCTGAGGGCACAATAAAGGGCGGATAGCGCAGACCTATCAAAACAGTGAAATCTCGACCAGGGTTCTGACGATTGACAGTGTTTGTATAAAGATTATTATTATAAATTATTTTAGAAGAGATGATTAACAATGTAAATATGAATACTGACCCTCACCATAGCTGTTCTACCAGTACTTATCGCGAGAAGGAGAGGATGTTGTGCCAAAATTTTTTAATAAATTACATTTTTTTTTTAAATGTTGCTAATAAAATGATAGTTTATTTTAATTGAAGGGTAATCCTCGCCGTAAAACTGCTATGCAGTTTGGCAAAAAATAATTTTTTTTATGCTATTTGTGTTCCGTATAGGAAACAAGAATGTAGACAAGACAAGGATGGTTCGCCGATCTCAGCTTTATGTTCCATCTTCGAGAAATCTTAAAATCACGACTCGGTATTTGTAAATAACTCGTTTACTGATAAATTAAAGTGCACACATGTATAAGGTAGCGTGTCTACGGAGATGTATTGAAACGATAGACTTTCAGTCCTTTCTCGTTTGGATGTTAGATACGATCTCATCTCTGAAGGGTTGTGTTTTAGTTTATAAAGATAATTGTGGAGATATTTCTCCCATTAAATAATATAAAAGATTATTTAAATCCGGGTTCTCTAACGAGTAAACAGAGCAATAAATTAGATGATATGAAATAATCGTTTCAATGCACATCCGCTTACAGAAAGCATAAATAATAAGATTAGACTACACTTTTAAAATAATGGTTTTAACCCATAACTCTCCTCAAATCAAGAAAGGTTAAGGTTGACAAACTAAAAGATAGGGATGTAGCTTCGGACTGTAGGTACATACGTAACAAAGATGATGATAATGATGAAAGAAATGAAATACAAAAGATATTCAATATAGGCACACTGCGGCGGCAAAATCGAGAATGGCTGCCGCACGCAGAATACTCTGTTTTTATTAAAATTCCTAACAATAAATATAGTCATATTTGCAAGTACCTACACTGCGACAGTCCGCCGCTGTGGGTTTTACTAAGACGTCTTTGTTTTCCTGATATCTGTCCCGCTGGTTTTTTGGCGCCACGCCGATGATTACACCTTTAAATTATTGACACGTGTCTTATCGTATCAATTAATTGACGCCTCTCCGGCGAGACATTCTGTGCGATACAATGTACGAAATAAAGTTGGAATAAAAAAATATTAAAAACTTAACAAAGATGACAACATAGACATACGAGAAAAAAAAATTGTAGTATTCGTCTGGACGTTATATTATATCACTTAAAAATGTATTGCGGTAGGATGGCTCCGCGGGGATGGGGTCTGTATGCGTGTCTTAAAAATGATTATTGTTCGCCTGTGATACTCTGCGCCCAGCGTTGGCGACAGTCACCGGCCACAATTCATTATGATTGATTCTCTTGTGAAAGTCAACAGTATTGACAGGTGTTTTCCTGCTCCGTCCCGCCCAGGAGGGTGTGGAAGGGCGGAGTGTAGTGAAAGTGGTTTGGCAGTAATGAAAAATATAAATATACCTATGTCCCTTGGGCTCGCCATAAAAATGCTTTGAAACGAGTTCAGGGTTCTAATATCCACCCTCACCTCCTGGCAACAGTCAAATTTATTAATTTAATTTTTACACAGCCGCTGATTAAAAATGAATATTATTAATTGCAGGCGGTTCATTTGGGCGCGCTGATCACGAACAATGCGGGAAGGAATTCGAACATGAATCCTAAAGTTGCTATGATCGTATGAAAATATGACGAGAAAAACTGTTACTCTTGACTCACTGTTGTGATTGGTATTCGATAATATCACTGATTGGAAACCGTAACTGTGATCACAGTTTCATTACTAATACTCACGCGTCCCACAATATTACAATACATGAAATAAATATATTCTGACATAAATAATTAATATAGATAGGTATCTAATTTAATATCATCGCAAAGAGATTGAAAACGCTTAAAAAATTTAAATTTAGTTTAGAAACGCTGAGAGTTTGTTTAAATTCTCAGCGTTTTGAATCAAATGCGTAAAACGTTTTGGCAGAATCTACTAGATGGCACTGATCATGAATTATAACATCATTCCTTCATGAAGATTTTCGTCTCAAATGCGCAGGTGCCGAATCATGGTTCACAACAATGATTGTAATAAATAAAATAAATAAATCGCGATATTCCCTATTGGTGAGTGTGACTCAAAGATATCAGTGATTGACTCGCGGTTCTTGATTTTGAGCTCATCACTAATGGAAAGGCAGAGACCTCAAACGAGCAACCAAAATTATGCTCTTGTCTCTCTAATAACAATCCCGTGAACATCACGACGAACGAATGCCACACTGTGCGTCACATCATGGTCTAGAAATTATCCTGTGTCCTTTCGGATGACGGTGATGGTGACGGTGGACGGACGCGATGCATCTGATGGGGGGGACAACCCAAGACCGAGAGTTGTGGAGGTGCGTCTCGTCTGATTGAGGACTTTATATGTCACTACTGACATGGAGGAAGAAAGAAGAATAATGAATTGCTTACTTGGGCTGTTAACATAGCACAAACGATTAAGGGCGAAACTGATGTGGAACTTGAAATTTATCCTAGTTAATATTGGATGCGATTCAGAAGATTCATGTAATTTTTAAAAATATAATCTAAATCCAATCCAATAAAAAAGAATTGTTAATTCTGATGTCTCTTCCAAATAATGGAACGATAGATGAATTAATTTGAAAAGTGTAAATTCACTGTGGTGCTATAGCATAATCGGTTAATGCACGTTCCCCTGATTGGAAGAGATCCAGATTCGAATCCCGGTAGCAACAATAATATTTTTCGATAAAATTGATTTTATACGTATATCTTTCTAATTAATACATTTAATTTGTATTAAATAAATAATTGTCTATTATGAAAGGTGGATGAATATGGATGATGCCAGAATTGTGTGTCAGGGCAGAAGACAGTGCGACTTTATTCTCTGTTCGAGTCACGTGATACGCACCGCAGCGACGGCATTGCGCCGTGAGAGCGATGCAACTCCGAAAATAATAATTTAATTATGAATTAAAAAATTTTTATGCATTTTATAGTATTTTTTTTTTTAAATTTTGCTTTAATACATAATTCATAGCGCGTTGCATTTAACATTTTCGAGTGCCTCTTTTTAAATTTTAATATTCCACCCTTTTGAAAAAAGGCCACCGGCACTCTGATTCAATTTGTAGCTCCAGTCCGTTTAACGTAATGCGAAAAACCACTTTAAATTTTACCTCGGGCGGGGTCGTGCGGGTTGAAAGGTTACTTTGAAAATGGACTAAAAATGTTATTTTACGAAATAAACGGAAATTCGATTCTAATGGGAACCAACCTACAACACCACCTCGTGTTTGGTACAATAAACACTCGCTTCATGTACGGTATCGTAACTAAGAAATATGTCCTTTTTAGCTGTTATATATGTATATATTATTAATTAACATACTAAATGTTGGTTATTTTCTTAATTAACTAAATATTTATTGCTACACTATCTTTTCATATATATACGGGAACAAATCAGTAATAATAACTATTATTCTGTCTCTATACGGGCATTAATTATATCATAAATAAATGGTTGCAGAAGTCTACTGTGATAATAGTGTGTTCTTATCCTCCACAAAAACGCCACCGTTATCATCCAGATTGCCCAAGTCTTGGACGCTATTTGGATATCCTAGTATCCAAGTTTGTAGGTCACTACAATATAATACGGATAATATAATAATTATGTGGAACTTCTAAATTCTCTCACATAAAATCCCATTTTCGTGATTTACATTGGCTCTGTTTCCCTTAAAAAGTACAATTTAAATCGGCTGGTTGATGTACACGGCGACACATAACATGACGCCTCTGAATCTCAGGTCAGCAAACTCAGGTCAGCCTCTACTTCAGCCGCAGGAAGGATTGTAGAACTGTCCAGCCGTTGCCAGAAGTCGAAGTTTAATGAACGGGCATTTGCGTTGGCAGACGTGGATGTCTTTACCCTCCGTCATAAGGAATAATGCATCAGAGACTTTATTTAAAAGTATACTAAAAACGCACTTTTTCTCTCGAAACTCGAGTAGTGCTAATAAACTCAAATAGAGTTATAACATTGTTTCATTTATATCCATCCATTATGATGAAACTCTTACAAAGTTAACACCGATTCTATTAATAATATATACATAAGTTCAAATAATAAAAATTATGTAGGAATAAATAGTTTATGTGTGAAGCTCCCTTGAGGTGAATTCTTTTCGAAAATAGCGCTATAAAAATTATCCAATGTTATTATTATATATATAGGTATATATAAATTACTGCCGTTTTGACCAACTAAAAATACTTATTTGTTAGTTTCGATATTGAACATAGGTGGGGTCTATTTATGATTGATGATGCAGTTCTTCACAAATTGGCGGCCGATGGCGACTCCATCGTATAACTTGTCATGGCGACATATTATATTAGGGACGTCATGATTAGGTACGGATGCCTTTTCTCTCTCCTTCTAACAACCGCCCCCCCGGTAGGCCGGTACTGATGGCAGATATTTCTGCGGTCGCTGTTTATTACGTGTATTTATTTAGAGATCTCTCGCATAAATCAATCCTTTGAAGTGGCGAACTATTCAACACGTTCAGACCCGACGTTAGTAAAAATTGAAAGTAATCGTAGTTCGGTTTAAAAAATTTAAGAATTTATTTAGGTATATTTTTCTGAATTTAAAACTTCATAATTATTGATGATATTCAATTTATTTTTTATGTAAATTATAATAGATTGATGATTGGCCGTTGATATACTAGGCATATTTCTGTCACGGCAGTAGGCAGCTAAACCGCAAATACACCAAAAAGGTTTACTTCTCGGGGTACCCGAATGATTTTGGAAAGTAAAAGCAATAAGCGTCTGGTTTTTTACAATACATATCAAACAAAATTTATCACCCCCCCTGGAAATATTCCTGGATCCGTCGGTGGCATATGCGACTGTTTTCAAATCGTACATTAAATTATTTAAACGTAATAATTAGGATTAGACGGATTAAATTGGTTAACAAATAATTTCATAATTCTACGAGTATATGGGCCACCGAGAAAATAAATAAATCAATGTAAACAATACCACGATGTTTATGTAACTTTATATTGTTTTTTTTTTTATGTTTTGTTTTATTTCCTGTAATGAAAGTGTTAAAAATGAGGAACTCAAATTGCAGTCGACTTGTAACTAAGCTGTGTTGTAAGAATAAGCAGATGTCTCATTTGAAATCTATACTCCGCCGAAAAAACTAAACTCTTCAATGTTATTCATATTATGTACGTATGTGTGCAATATGTCAACCGTCGGCGGTTTACTTCCTACACGGGCGCAACGCCGCTCTATCGCCATCTGTTGGTTGATAGTGGATGCACTGTATGTTTCTTATCGATGATACAAACCATTTCTCTTCACAAAATTGTTGACTTGCAGCCATTGTTGTTCCGAAGTCATGTTATGTATTATGTAAACTCATATTTTATCAGATGATCCAATAATTAAAATTGCGCGGATTTTCGTGTTGTCATTTTATATTCGTTGTAATGTCTCGCGTTTCTTCGAGAAAAATACATTCGTGACAAAGCGCGCCAAAATGTATTAATTTAATATACTATAAAACATTTTAAAATAATTTAGTTAAGTACATACATAACTTGTAGATAGATGCATTTATTTTCGTGACATCTATTGTCAGATAAAAACGAACGAAATTAATTAATTAATTAAAATTTCACCAAAAAGCTGTGACATCATTTATGGGAGCCTCCTTTATTTGCAACATGTGTTTATTTAAATGAATTCTTTTGTAGTTTATTGAATTTTCTGCTGTTTAATAAATGATAAAAAAATACTTTAAATCTATATGTAAATTAATGGGTCAGTGACATCATCCCTGATGATGGAAAACATCAGCCGGAGAGTTTGATGACAAACGGCAGAATAGTCCAGAAAACTTCAAAGAAGATTCTGACCGGCACATTGTTGGGAATATTTATTTTTTTATTAATGTGTGTTCAATAAATTTACAATTGATTTTATTTCCAGATTGTAGGCATAATCATTGTTCTGCTGGCGGCATGGATGATCGCCGACCCCACCTTCTACCTGTCCATGGCGCAGGAGGAGGCACAGTACTATGTGGGCCTGTATGCACTGCTGGCTTCGGGAGCGCTGCTCGTGGTGGTCGCTTTGCTCGGCTGCTGCGGCGCCGTCAAAGAATCGCAGTGCATGCTCATCTCGGTGAGAAATTAACATTTTAAATACACCAAAGCTGTTGATTTTTAATACAAGTGGAATAAATTGTCACAGTGCTTCATTTTTATTTGTGATTTTTTTATATCAGACATATAAAAACATACTATTTTCTGCGTTAATGGAAAGTTAGTGAAAGAGAGAAAATTATTTAAATATGTACAAACAACTCAAAGCTTACAGATAAAATAAATATGGTAACTGTTTAATTCAATTTATTGTTTATGAAGTTTGTTTTTGTATATTTTAATTGCATTATGTATAGTAAATCAGTGTAGTCCGATCTTATATAATATTTTACACGCGATGGCCCCTTGAGGGACCACCTGACAACTAATGTCCTCAAATGCTCAAGAGCATCGCTGGGCATGAAAAGGTTAAAAATAATTACTATGATTTATTAGTATTTTATCCATAATGTTGTTATCAATTTTCCATTGTAACATGTTGTCTCTGTTTACAGTTCTTCTGCATCCTGCTGATAGGCGTAGTTGGCGAGGCAGCTGCAGTGTGGTGGGGAGCGGCTCACGGAGGCCGGCTGGTCCAACAGGTTCGCTCTACTGTAGAAGTAACAGTCAGAGAGGAGTATGATGGCAAAAATACAAGGACTGCAGTGTTTGACGCCATCCAAAATCAGGTGAGACACGTCAAACACAAATAATAAAATTCTAAATTTCATATTTTATCAACATTTTGTATGTTTTTATAATGTATATACTTCTCTTTCTCTTGATGAGTTGGTTGTGCGGTACACATATATGTATGAGGGCGTCATGCCACAAGCCACACAACTCCTTGTGTTATAGGTTTAGAACCACTAAACACAGACAAGTACACACTATATGAATGGTGCGCAATCTCTGGGTCATGCGTCCTGCGGAATGGAGTACGACAATTCCAACCGTATATCGGAATCACCGCAAGGTATGGGGGGATAGGGAAACATGAGTACGGGAGAGTTTGGTGAGGGGATAGGGGGTTCTAGTCGAAGGACCAGTAATCTCAGGAACCGGGATTCGGAAAGACTGTTCACCTTACCTTGTATATGATGCCTTCAAAATCCCTGCAGTCGCCGCCGGGATGACACAATGGCACGCGGATGAGCCGATCTCCGATCCCAATTGAATACAGCAATGTCATAAGTTCACCCACGGCACATAAACAACAAACGATACGTGTCAAAACACAATATTACCTAATGCATGTGCTGGTGCACTGGAGCTGAAAGGTCCACACCGCGAATGCTATGGCAATGTCGAGATCGAACAAATTTCAGTCAAGTTGACATCAAGGTCACATTTCACACTGAAAAGACGAGTATTAGGAAATGTATTGATGGGAATTTAGATCAATCAATAACATAGGTGGCGGCCGATTCGAAAAGACGCGCCAAAAGTGTGTTTATGAATCCGGAACACTATATATTAAATCAGAGAAGTTCTTTCTCAGTAATTTTATATGTTTATTCAATTGCAAATTATCAAAGCTATAAGTTACTTGCGGTAACAATGTGACTGGAGCGGTGATTGCAGCTTGGCCTAGGAGTCAGTCTGCTCTGAGATCTGTCTACAAGATAGCTGCGAGATGTCTCATTCTTTCAACAGCAGCTTCTAGCATGTCTCCAAGTGGTCCTTCCCACAGTTGTATTGTGTTTAAGTGTCAACAAATATTTTATCACATAAACTATAAGCTAATGCGCTTATAATGAATATCATTTTAACATCTTCCTTTAATTCGCATCCCTCCTTGAATATTATTAACCAGAGTAACCCATCAGCACCAAGTGTCCGTAATTTTAATTGTTTTGGAAGATTTCTTCATAAACAATAAAATTGAACCACTTTCTTGATTTACTTAGAGCAATTGAAATTTTTTAATGTTATGATCCTATTATAACGCTTAGAATCCCTAATAAATAATCAAATAAAAATAATTTATAAAAATAATGTGCAAAAACACACACCTTCTAATTACCATAAATTAACAATATCATTGTGTTTCCAGCTACACTGCTGTGGAGCTCGCGGACCCGCCGACTGGGCCGGTTCCGAGTACAGCAAGCAAGGCCTGCGCGAAGCCCAAGCTGCGGGAAGCATTGCCGGGACTGTCGGAGCCATCGTTGACGGACTGGCCATAGGCGCCGGCGAGGCCTCCGCTCCCGCCTTTCTCATGCCCCAGTCGTGCTGCAGCACTTCGGGGGATCTGTGCGAGGTCGGCCGCCGGTCACTACTCACAGCGCAGTTCAATCCCGTCATCTACAATTCTGTAAGTATTATTGGTTGATTACGCACAACTTTACAAGCATTTATGAGATTTCTATATCACATTATGTTGGTAACTCTGCCATGTAAAAGTTGGTAGCTTTGCCTTGTAGGCAGACTGGAAGAGACTCTAGTTTGCCTAGAATCTACTACTCAACTTCTAAATTTGATCTGCTGAACGTTGTCCATGCAACCCACGCGCTCTTATGGTTTTGTATTATTATATCTTGTTTATTCTCTTCAATTGTCAATTTGTAACATATATTTTTTTGACAGTATTATTAATTTTCTTTTTTTTTTAGTTTGCAATTTCGGAACATAGTTCCGTGATATTTTTTAATACAAATTAAATTTATCAATTAGAAACATATGCAGAAAAAAATCTATCTATTAAATAAATATTTTGGTTGCTACTGGGATACGAACCCGGAACTTTTCCTATGCGTCACCATTTCGCCATATCACTGATTATGTTTTCGACAAGTTTGGAACAAGTTATTATTTAATTTTTAAAATGGTGACGCGTTTCCCCGGATAGAAAATGTTTCACGTCCGTATCCCGGTAGCAAATATTTTTTCGATAGATAGATTTTTTTTGTACATCTTTCTAATTGATTAATTTAGTTAGTATTTTTAATTTTTGACCACATTAAAGGGTATTCTGTAAAATTTTATTTCCATAATCGTTTCAATGTGTTTTTTCATTGTAATGTACTCCAAATTCTTTGTGGGTCTATCTATTAGGGTCGTTAAACCCCTGTGTATCAAAAAAAAATTGTTGTGTATTTGTCACTGATCTAAAATAAATGTTATATTTTTTAGGGCTGCGCCGATAAAGTTGTTGAATATCTGACAAGTCATCTGGATGTCTTCATCGGGATCGGAGTCCTCCTGGCCGCCTTGGAACTCCTCGGACTCACCTTCGCACTAATTCTCTGCTGCGCAATCAACCACTCCGATCGTTACAAGGCTTAAAGAAACTGATTGATCTGCCCAACTGTGTACACTATCCGCCATCTCTCATTCTTTGTTAAAATATAATAAAATATAATTGAATCTCACTTTCAAGTGGAGTTTTTACCGTACTGCATATTTTTAAAACACCTTGAATTTTAATATATTTGAGAAAAAATAATACTCTTTATTTACACTGTCATATTTGCATATTTGCAATAATTCCCATCAATGTTGGAGTCAAAATCTTTGTTTATCATTAATTACATTGAATAATAATTAGTCTTATTTAATGTTAACTTCTATCTAATATAAGACCTTTTACATGTGTTTGTGTGCCATCTTTTACGATCTAATTTTAGGTTCAGAAATATTTAAATAATTAATTTTTTATTGATTCTTACCTTACTACGTGAAACATACTTTGTAAGATTTATCGTCGTCGTTTACAGGAAATATATTTATTAACCCTATATTGACTTCCAGTTATGCTTTAGTTTTATTTTCACCAACTGAATAATGTTGATGTGCTGTCAGGTCGAATTTCTTAAATATAAATAGTCCATTTTTATTTCATTTTCGTTCAAAATATGAGTTAAACCTTTTTGAATTCTGTTCATTTACGAGATCTGGTTGAATTACAGGCAACCCCGTTGATCGTTGTGTTCTGGACACTGACGAAATAAGCGATAGCTCACGATCTATAGAGGGTATCAAAGAAATTATATTCATTTAAAATAACACTGTTTGAACCCCCCTCCCTGCAACAACACTGTATCGGTTTTTACAAATGTTTCATAACTAAGATCTGCCCAAAAACGATATACAGTGTTGTTGCAGGGGTTGTTTCATTTAATGAACTAAACAGTAATATTTGTATTAAAATATTGTTCATTTTGCACCGGATTACAAAAAAGAAACTAGATCACTTTGCTCTACATGTTATCTGTTAACGTTACACACTGTCGTTGAAATTCTACACTCTTCACGACGGTTTCCGGCACGTGTTAAAACCAGATTTGTCAAATGATGGGAATACATTTTGGGATGGGAACGCCACATATCAATTCGCACTCGCTGGGGGCGTGATGAACGTGGGATGCCTGTATTAATTTTAAACATAGATTTTTTTTTGGATGGCAGCGTATTACAGAACTTCGCACTAATTAATCATTTTCTTCTGTGATTTATTATCTATTTTTGTTACATTTTACACAGCACAAATTTTACGTAAATATTTTTTTAATAGATTAACATCTTATATTATATTATTTAATCTTTCATGTAGTCTCATACAGTTTATTTTAAATAGTGCCATTGGTCGCTTCTATCGCAAAATAAGTTCTATATCGGCCCGAGCACACTGCGATATTAAAATTAAATTTGAGTGTTCGCCCTGTATGATTTATAGAATTATTTAAGAAAGATATTTATGCGTGCCCATTTACCATTAACTTTTACGTAAAAGACCTGTAAAAATATAGTTTCTAATAGGTTTTCTTATCTGGATAATATATAGTATTATATAGCCTCAAGGAACAAAATGCTATTTTAATTATTTATAAATACTACAGTAATATAAATGATTATTTATTCTGATTTCAAAGTATACTTCTGTATACACAATAAATAGCCATGTAAATGTATTTACAACATAGTAATTCTAAAAATAATTTTTAGTTCTTCATTAACAAGAATTGTGAATTTAAATTAATTTAGGGCTCGAAATGGAATATTCAACAAGCCGGAATGGTCCAGTGATATCTGAAATTTCCAATTTTTTTTTACTCTTAAAGCATAAATGCATTGCACTGGTGTACATCACTTTGTATTGTATGTCCGCCTATGTCATTCTAAAAGGATTTGAAGCTAAAATTAACTCTGAATAATGCTGTACTTAATTTTTTTTCAAAATAAGGAAGCTAAGAATAAGATGCTGTAATTGAACTTGAAAGGATATCACGAACCGCATCTATATTTGTGAGAATCCCACGAACCGGAGTTATATTTCCGAGGATTTCACAAACTAGAGTGGCGTACCGATTTGCTCCAGTCCATTCCGAGCCATGAGTTACTTTTTGTTAATATTTTACTACCCGTTTGTAGAAAGTGAAAGTTTAAGTGTATCAAACCTTCATACATAAAGTATTGGAATTAACAAATAGGTAATTTTTAGTTTATTTAGTATTTTGCATAAATTTGATACATATTTTTAGTGATAGTAATTTTTTTGTTGCTTAAAAATGTATCAAATTCTTGCGAAATACCAGCACAACTAAAAATGGCACTTTGATATGTTGCTCATGCTTTTTTATTATTAAAATTTGGTTTCGCTCTAAGAAATAGCGCTTCTACTTCTCGATGAATTTATTGGAAAGAATTAGTAAAAATCAGAAATGAAAAGTACAGATTGAAGAGGAAAGTGTGTCAGCGGGTGTAAAAATGTGTATGAATGTCGGAAAACCAAAAACAGTAGAAGACGGAGAATAAATAAGTGACTTAAATATTCGGCCCCGACAGAAAATTTTCTAGTAATAAAGAAATGAGTATACTCCGGTCAACGTGGTGTATTACAAAACAATTAAAGTTTAAGGATATTTTTATTACAGCATTATTTATATTGATATTTTAAAGAATACTAATGAAGATGACATATTACAATGTTGATATAACTGTTGTTTTTGTAATTATTATAGATTTGATCCAAAAGTAATATAATTTAATAGACATAAAATAGCTTTAGTTACGTATACATAACATAGGCTAGTTTTTCTGAGTATTTTATCAATCGGTGTTGTAGCTAAGGTTTCGGCCGACGAAATCAATAATTCTCGTGCTTCTCATGGATGTCTGTCTTTGAATGTTTTCGTAATTTACTCGCTATTAATGTAACGTTAATTAAAATTAGTTTGTGAAATCAAACCACAAAAAACGTCGTTCAAAGTTTGGTGGGGGCGGGTGCGCCAAACGTGCCGTGAATTTTTTAATTTTCTACACAAATGACTGACATTACTACATTGTTACCATTGTATTTGATTTTTTTTTTTTTTTACAAGTTCATTTTGTAGTTTCTAAAAATGTGAAACATTTCTTTTCAATTGAATGATTCACTGATGTCATCATTTCACTATTATCATTTTCATATTGTAAACAAATCATAAAATAATATCTCTTCACGATTATATAAAAAAGTATATACGCAACATAATCGATAATATTACATACCTATTAGTTTTCCGTTTCATCAGCATTTCTTCTAAATAATTTTTTTCAACCTTCTAGAATATAACAAAAGAGTTGAGAATTATCGAGGGTTAAGAATTAGAGTGATGTATCGTTCAAATTGTAATTTTACAGATAAAGCAACAATAAGATAAACATAAGAATAATAATGATGATATAAATAAAATATATCATATTTTTTAATTAAGTCAACAGCAAAAACATTTCTTTATGTATACATGTATATTCATTATTTTGTGTCTTTTAAGATTGTAATAAATTATGAAATTAATCTCTCTCGTTAATTTGACTTAGATCAGCATCATTCTGTATGTTGATATTTTAAAAATATTGTGGAACTTACATATTCGCCTTGTTGAAATTCCTCGTTAAATATTGCGGGTGCGTATAAGAGCAGAGTCTAGAGAATAATATAACAATACTTAAAAGATATTTGATATATTATATTCCAGATATTGGAAAAGTGATAAAATATTAATTCCTCCCAAATGTCGCAACCCAATAGCTCTGTTTCGAATCCCTTGTTAATATATTAGCAGCCCACCTCTGATTTTGGGGGTTTAAATTAAATTAAATTTTGCCAAATTTCGATGATACCACAATCTGGTTCTTATCCCTCAATGCATATTTTATATATTCATTAGCACAAAATCATTCAACAGTGTCCAGTAAGATTATCAATCACTAAGTATATTTCTTGATAATAAATGTAATATTTATAAAAATAAAATTTCAACACTGATTTTTTTACTATAATGTTGAGGACTGAATCGTTGAAGTTTTTCACAAATAATAACAACTTAACTGATAGGGTACTCTTCCAAAACATTTTTATAATCTTTTTACAATTTTAAATTAAGCGTAATGCGATAAATGCAAAATATACAAAACTTTAAGAGACAGTTTGGCTTTATCGACACATTCCTTCCGAGCGAAGCGTCATTTTAGAATGTCGCCGTTATTTAATTTCGGAAAATTATGAAAATATAAAAACCGATTCCTATTCGCCATCTTGTGTCCAAATCAACTATGCAACTTGCCAAGGAGACCACTTTATAAAAATAAGATATGTAACGTGTCTAGTGCCAAATATTTTTGATAAAAGTTTTGGTCCGACTCTAGGGGTCTCTTGACCTAGAATTTTTAAAGTTTAAAAAAAAAACTGGCTTACATTTATTGTTCAAAAGTTTTAAGTTTTTTTAACAATTTTTATGGAATTGTTTAGTAAATATTTTGACCCAATTTAATATTAGTTTTTGAAAAGTGTATAATGTGAATTGATATTATGTTGTGTTAATACTGTTATCACAATATCGCTCGGGGAAGTACCTTTCTTGAGAATGATTCGTTGAAATAAATTTCGATCATGTTGTATGCTTGTCAATAATGATGAAAAAAATTGTGTTTTCAAATTTATATACAATAATCTACCTTATCTTCCGATATTAAATTAGTTTGTTATTTAACACGTGGGAAGTAGGTACCTGCCTAGGATGGATACGCAAAGCTCGGTTGATTCATTAAAAAAAATGAACCGTCCAAAGAGCAATATTTTTTCATATCCAGTCAAGTGATAGACGATCATAAAATAATTTTATTTGAAATATGCTTGCGTACGGCTTACGTTATTAAAAATATTATAATTGACGTACAAATGGAAAGAATTATATTAATGTTGATTCTGATAGTATTTCAATTTTGCTATATATAAATATTTTTGATTTGCAAGTTTCCATGTTAGAATAATTTTAACTATTGCATCATAAAAAAAAATTAGTACATTAATAACATTTTATGGGAACAATGCCTAAACATTGTACAAAACAAATACATTATTCCCTCGTCAGCTGTGAGATATGATAGTTGTGAAGTTGTAAAGTCGGCGTGGCTTGCGAGACCTAAGGACTTGTAAAGAAATAATGTTGCTTATTCCTCTGACGCTGCACTTATTTGACATGGAGGAAAATTCCGAACTTTTGTTAAGTTCGCACAAAATAAAGTACAATTTATTAATAAATAATACCAAAATGTTTGTTTTAGCAGACTTCGGTTGGCGAGGGATTACCGTGTTTGAAATAGTAAAAGTAATTAAAAATAATAATTCCTTACGTGTTTTTTGCACTTCTGGATTGAATAAAAAATAAATCTTTTCTACGTAAGAATACGTAGGCGTAATAGATTACTATTTTCATAATGTGTTTCAAAATTATACAATTCTCAGGTAGGTACTCGAGAAAGATATTTTTTTAAGCTTTTCTAAACTAAATGTCAGTTTTTAAACTATTTCAACACCTGAATGTATTCTGTATGTGTGTGTTTAAAAATATTGTCTCGTGTTTTAGGATTAAGAAAGTGTTAATGTATGTTAATACTATGAGAACATGATCTTTACCAGATATATTATATATGTGTATTTTCAAATGACTATAAAAATAGAATCAAAGTGTAAACACATTCTGAATAATAAATATACTAAACTTACCAAAGAAAAACTTTTTTTTAATAATTTCACTTGTTTTCTGAAATATATTTTATGTACATTAAATAGTGGCCTACCGCACTTGCCACCAATGACAAACAAAGTGCACTGGCTGCATTAGCCGTCAACGCCTGACAGCCGCCAGCTTCGCCCCACACTTCCTTCCCTGCCTCGGACCTATCAACAGATTTAATTTCGTGCTCCGATAGTATTGCGTCTTTTTAACCTGATTATTTCAATTAACCTTGTAATTAAATCAAAATAAATTCCGTCTAAATCCGTTATGTCATTGCTGCCTGTCATCCTCTTACTCGCGCAACTAGTACTGTGACATAACTACCCACGAACACTGAATGGTAATTTGACTTTGGAAACGGGTTACTCTTTGCATCTCAACCTTCTGACACCATCCTCAGCACAGGACACATACACGCATTAACTTCCATCATAGTCAGCATATTTCATAGAGTGCACTAGCCCCCACAGTAGCCACATTTCATATCTTCACCTCGCAGGCTGGTGACATATTTTCACCTACATATTGATGACATATCAGTTCCATATTCTTCCAAACTGGTGGCACACCTCATTTCAAACATACATAACCTCTAAACGACATAACCAATTGACGAAAACCAATATCCAACCAACAACTTCTGAGGACAGAGGACCGTTATCAAGATTCCAAGCTATGCCCATTCAGAACTCACAATGTCCAGGGCTAATTCACCCAACCGGACATCAAAGGTCAACAGACTGACATTTGACGTACAAGCGTGAAGAACAGTGCAAAATGACGAATATTTTGAGACTTTGAACATAATAATTAGTACTTAAAATACTATGTGGTATTTGTGTGTTTGGGACTTCGCTTCATAATATTTTAAGGGTTCAATATCTAATAATGCATATTGTTTATTTTGTTGGTAAACTTCCCACTTAAGCTAACGAACTGACGTACAAGCGTGAAGAACAGTGCAAAATGATGAATATTTTGAGACTTTGAACATAATAATTAGTACTTAAAATACTATGTGGTATTTGTGTGTTTGGGACTTCGCTTCATAATATTTTAAGGGTTCAATATCTAATAATGCATATTGTTTATTTTGTTGGTAAACTTCCCACTTAAGCTAACGAACTGACGTACAAGCGTGAAGAACAGTGCAAAATGATGAATATTTTGAGACTTTGAACATAATAATTAGTACTTAAAATACTATGTGGTATTTGTGTGTTTGGGACTTCGCTTCATAATATTTTAAGGGTTCAATATCTAATAATGCATATTGTTTATTTTGTTGGTAAACTTCCCACTTAAGCTAACGAAATACTCAGTTCATTTTAGATTAACAACGTTTAGTAGCAACATAGTCTAAAAAAACCAAAAGGAACATGCGTCACTGAATCTCAAAATCTGCTATTACACTTTTTTAACAAATTTGAGTTATATATATCATTGGATTCGGAATTATTATTTTTATTTAAAAAAGTATGTTTCATTTTAAAAATATACTTTTTTAGCTATGTTAGGGTGAGCAAAACCCGGTATAATGCGAAACGACTGTCAAAACCTGCCATATTTTTTTAATCATACTGAATTACATATTTAGGTTAAAATAAATACATACATAATTTTATTTTAGATGAAACTAATCTGCAATTTTTGTTAAAATTTCAAACTTTTGGGTGAAGACTGGAAAATTGTAAGAAAAATACATTTTTTGGAGTGAATTATTTTATATAACAATATATACAACAGATTTTAAAACACAGCATTAACAAACCGAACTAATGTCTACAGTATTAAAAATGCAAAGAATTATTTTGAGTAAAAACACACCGGTAGATTGACACTCAAAATACCTTAAAAATTTTGATCAAAATAAAAATAAAAAAGTACATAATTATTGCTTAATATCATTAAACAAATCTAGAAATATTAATAAAATAGTCACCTGGTATGTTTTAACATAGTAGTCACGTAAAAAGCCAAGTTGTTTCTTGTAACAACTTTTAAATCATTAATTGACATGGCAGTTAGTTTATCTCAAAATAATTGTAGAACCAAAAATATTGTCATAAATTTAAAACTGCGGTGAATTTGTATTTAAAAGAAGAATCATAAGAAAAGTAAGTGGGCTTTTACTGTGTGTAAACACGGTGTAGAATAATTAATGTAACATAGTTCAAATCAAGAAGGTTAGGGAATGAATATACAATGTACATATTATGAAATAAAATTCTTAATACAGTATAAAAGAGAAAAATGTTTAATTAACCAAATGAGTTATCAAACAAGAACAATATACTTAGCAGTCAACCAAAGAGAAATAAAAAGTAAAGGGTGCAAACATTAAAAATCCTATAAATATTTAACATCGAGCATATAATTCAAGTTGATATAAAGCTTGTGGAGCGACATGATACCATAGAATCGAACCATCTGAAAGTATGGAGCGGTTACATAACATTCTCAGTATCAATGTTAACTCTTTGAATTTACCATATATACTCGAGTATGAAGCGATCAGAGATATAACTTTTTTTATAGTTAATTAGAATTCTATTATATTAGGTACATATATTATATTTAAAACATAACACGTTTCCACAATGAGGCATTCTTGTGACAGCCTCACGTTTCGCAAGTCACAAACAAGTTTTTCGCTAATATTAAACTGCCACATTTAAATTTCACCATCTTGTAATTTGAGACTGAATGAAATTTTTTAAATTTTTAACTCACGCATTGTGGTATTGGAATATTATATCTTAAAATATAAACAAATTTGAAACATAGCAGATTTTACAGCTCGCCTATAAAAAGTTTACATTTATTTCAAATTTACAACAAATTTTTTGATTTATACTCAAGTATATACGATATGTTCAAACAATACAATTTTCAATCACACTCAATGAGGATTTGAAGAATATCATTTATTAATGAAACGGCAGGCACATACATAAATGTATGCACTCAGCGTTACGGAGCCATATTTATTAATTTACAAAGTATGACAAATGATTAAAAAAAAAAAGCATTTATGAAAAACATCAATTATTTGCCACTTTAGTGAAACAGACAACAGCAATGATAAACATGTATTAGTAGATTTTCAAAAATGGTTTCACACCGAGACATTTAAAAACTTTGAACATTTATTTAGCTTATTTTACTAAGTACAAAAATAAGTCAATTTTTTAAAGAAATTTGTTTCACTCACAATAAACACGGAGGGATAAGTGATTATTAACCCTCCACACCTAATAATTCAATTTTTATCTGTAAGAACAGTTTATGCGCAATGCGTTGTGTAATATAATGCACAATACTTGGAAAAGAATTCAAGATTATATTTGCTTTAAAAATAATACGCTTCTCACTTGAATAACACCACAAACCACATTAATATCACCACAATATTTTGCCAAAATAGAATAGTTTCTTCAAATCAACTTCTTATCTGAGTAACTGCCACAGCATGTCTAGGACCACCAGATATTCAACCCTTGGAAAGCATGGTCTCTGTCTTCGTGTCATTTCTTCCAGCAGGCTTTGCATATTCTGCATATGGAATCTTCATTTCGATTTAAATATAATTTAAAAAATAAATTTATAAAGTTTTTCCTTACTGTAAAATAATACATGTGTGTGGTTATTTTACAGTTTATTTATCGAATTGCTATCAATTTCACGATGACTATCTACAGGGTGGACACGTAGATTAATTATTAGACACGTGTATCTTTTATCAACAACATTTTCAATTTAATTAATGTAATTTTCAATGCAGTTTCCAAAATTAGTGATGCAATTTGCGAAATTGATGTGTACACAATACAGTACATTCAGTTTGTACGCTTCAGATAATTAATATTATTGATTTTTAATAAATGTTATAATTAAACCTCCCATCACTGTACAAAAAGGACAAGGCGATGTTCAAGTCAGTTTAGGCCCCCACCCTGATCTACGAACATCAACTTTGGATACTGACGAAGAGGAATCTGTCAAGAATCCAGGCTGCAGAGATGAGATACCTAAGAGGTATCTCATCTATGCTGGAGTGACGTTGAGAGATCAAACCAGGAACGATATCATCCGAGAGGATCTCGGGACGAACCAAATAGAAAATTTTCAGCAAAGTTGGCTCGGAGATACAGACTGCCTAGACAGATTTTCTAATCAGTGCCAGAGGGAAGAAGACCTGAAGGATGATCCAGTAGAACATGGAAAAGGGAAATGGAGAGACTACGAAGAAAGATGGAACTATCGGTGATTGAGTAGTTGACATTGCTGATGCAGTCCAATCTGCCGAGCACTCACCTGCCTCTTGCAGGTCTATCTAGGACCTTCTTTCCATCTTGGATCTCTGTTGATTTGTGCAAGAGGATGTTGTGACTCGTATACTCTTGCTACATGTTCTTGTTTTTCTACCACTGCAGCTTCCGTGTGGGGATTGTACACAGCCATGTCTGTGGGGCGCTTGCTTGCACTTTCCTTAGGACAACTACCACACACCACAATTCCCAAAGTTACAATTTTTTAACTTCTTTACGTATTTTTCTGGGGCTGAGAAAGTTTATTACAAGTGAAAATCAATGATATTAATCATCTGAAGCATCGCATCAGTTGCATAACCCATCAACATGTGCATCGCTAATGATGGAAACCGCATTGAAAATGTTAATTCACAATAGCCTATGTGTCTATTTTTAAAGCCCACCTTTCCCTGACGGTACTAAAAAAACTGCACGTCCGGTGCTGTAAACTCAGTATACATGTAGACTTTTGCGATTTTCGGATGAATATGGATATTTTACATTTGTGACTTATATTAATCATTAAAATAATAGTTGATATATAAGTGAATATATGTATATATATATCAATTAGAAAATTAGAAAAAACAGTGATCATCGCGAACAACAGCATAAAGACACATAAGACACGTTTATCTTAGCCAGCACACGCTCTGTCACTAAAGCGACGATCGGCATCCGGAGCACTACGCCTTCCGCACGTAAATATATATACGTATTGACAAATTCACATCACGTTCTTCGAAAAAACATTTTTTATTGTTGCATATGGTAAATACTTAAATATTGTAATTATTTTATCCAATACATAAATATATTACGGAGAAATACTTAAAATATGAACTCTGTATTTAGTATATTTACAGAGACATTCACATAATTAGAGGCAATGTTAACTCAGTTTACATCATCGGAGAGGAAAGGTCAAGTATTTCTTTTCTAATGTAAACGGAAGTACAAATTTTCAATGATAAATTGGTGTTTCCTACTCAGTTTCACGTTAGTAATGTTATTAATTTATTGATACCCTGGACTGGTAACCCAACAGCTCTTCGTCATCTCAACTTGTAGGGGCCATGCTAATACTAATAACAAGAGTAATACTAACACAAATATGAACTAAAAAGCAATGTGTCAAATGGCACGTGGATTAAGGATTTAGTGGACGAGTTCATCAATTACCAGTGTATAACATGCACCTTGATTTAAATATTATCTCCCACATATACCCTATTAGGATTTATGAAAATTCAAGATTCAATTTTAAGACAATTAAATATAAATGTTAGTTTGATAACATCAAAGTAATATTAAAAAATTGTAACTAAACCTGAAAAAATTACCAATGAAAGATTACATTCTTACAAATATAAAAATATGACAATGCTGTCAAAATCACATTGGTCGAGATTAATTAATATAATCCTGAACCAAAATTGCAATCCCGGGATTTCAGGAATTATTATTGATTATCAACAATGTAACATTTAAAAAAAGGTTTAAAAGAAGAAATATTGGGTCATCTAATAAGTCTTTGCATTTAAAAAAAATGCTATTTTGTTTTTTTTTGTGACAAAAAACGGTTTACTATTTGATAGCATTTTTTCTGCTCTAAAATACCAGTGTCACCGTTTTCCTATAACTTATAGTTTTTCTTAATTTTTGGGCTTAAATAATGGAGTGTCAAGTTGACAAAAACAAACATTTTGGAGATATATGTACTTTTCATCTTTAATCAAAATTAAAATGGTCATTTAGGAGCTCAATTGGAAAATTCTGCTACATCCACTCTGCAGTCCCGACCTTGCTCCGTCAGATTATCACATTTTTTATTGTTCTCCAATCAAATGCGTGGCGTAACATTCAACGAAGACGACCTTAGAAATTGGCTTGATAACTATTTAGATACCAGACCAGTTGATTTTTATAAAAAAAGGCATCGACAAATTGGTTAAAAGATGGGATGAAGTCTTGAACAATAATAGAGAATACATCATTGATCGGAATATTGTAATTTTTGTTTAAAAATTTGATTTTATAATAAATAATTTCACAAAACCACAAAGACTTATTAGACAACTCATACAATAAGGAATCTTTGAACCAAAAATATTGCTAAACATAATGTAAAATTGACAAATAACTATGTATTTGAATGTGAAATAATATGCGGAAGCAATAGCAAAGCATTGAATATTTCGTACCTCCAAATTAATCCTAAATATTAATCCATAAGGTTTCAGGATTACACATACTAATTACAGGATTCAAAAATACTGTAAACAGGGCCGGGATCCAGGGGTTGGATTCTCTAGTCGAGACCAATGTGATTTTTGACTAATTTAACCAGTTTGAATGCAAGAGATTAAAATAAAAACTCGAAAATTAAGCAATGAAGTTTAACAAATGAAAATTAAGCAATATGAATTTTAATTCATTACATGAAAGCCTTAATAATTATAAATCAATGTTGATTAATTATAATAAAATATCCATAATTATTGTAGAATATTTTTAATAAGCTGTTAATTCGCTTTGCAATTCACTAAGAAATATAATCTTATTAGCTGAATATTATAAAAAATAATTGTTTTAAATATAGAATATGATTTTTGAAAGGTCTCCCGGAAAACTGTGATAATGTACTATGTGTAAAATTTAATGGGAGGTAGGGATGTAATATACAAAAACATTGTTACAGATATTTAGTATCTTTGTAGAGACTAACGAGTAATATATTTTTTCCACAAAACAAACGTACACTATCTGAACTTGAAAATAAAATTCAGACAATGTTTAAAGACATTAAAATGAAATACAATGATCTGTATCCGAAGTGGAGTGAAGCGAACCAGAAAAAGATATTTTATGCAGGGTTGGTGTATTACACATGACTGAGACATGTAAAGTGTTTTATTTTTTATATAGTTTTATCAAGTAAAATAGACATTTTCAAATCAAGAGATTATAATTTATAAAATATTATGGTTTCACAGATACTGTGATGTGGATAGTATATTATAGTACAATGTGAATAATATAGAAATGATAATAATAAAATAGTAATATCAAAAATGTAATCTTAAGTCATAAAAACAGGTTTGTAAACAGTATTCCAAAAATGCTTTCACACATATTCTTCACGGCCCAAATTTGAAGCGAATTTAAAAAAAAAATTACCCCAGCAAGTTGCACTTCTTGTGCTGCTTGCGTGGAAGACATAATGGAATCTGAGGTACGGCACTCTGAAGAAGTGTAAATTTACAATATCTTCCAAATTGGACATAAAGCATAGTAATAAAAATAAATAATTTTAAAAAACAAGTGATTACAATCAGGACTTTAACAAATATGTACAAGAGTTTTATTCCTTCATGGATTACACCGATATCTCACTTTACACTTGAGATATGTTTCAAGAAAGATGGTCAAACAACGAATCATTCATGTTGATAGAAACCCATACTAATTCCGTAGGATCCGTTTCAATTTTATAGAAATATGTATTTTGAAAATAATGAATTTTCATTACATTCACTCTCTTACCAATGGTCCTTGACAGTAATTTATATATATTTTTACTCCACTTAGGGGCCGGTTGTATGATTAATAGTAAATTTTTACTAAGGCCCGTGGTTTAAAATCGATTGCAGGTTGTTTGAACGTAAAATTTACTATTGTCAAACCATAGATGAGATGTCTATAGGCGCAACAAATAATCATGAAATATGCTTTATCAATGGATTTTTTCGCCTCTGCTATTTTGGTGATGAAATTTTTTCAGATTATGTACTAATGTATATTAAACAACAAGATCATCATCAGATGAACTCTCATCACCAAAATAGCGGGATGTTGAATGATTAATTGTCATATACTGCAATTTTAAAAGTATCAATGTGTCAGATGTGAAGAGTCCGCCATATTTGACTATTGATTCTCATTTTTTACTATCAGAGAGTAAAAAGAGTTTACTACGAGATGTACTTTCAGGAAGTAAATATTTTTTTACTAAACAACCAGGTTATCGCAAAAAAATTTAGTTTAGTAACTTTTTTTACTACTGATTACACAACCGGCCCTTAAATATGTTTCAAACACATGCAAAATTTATAGTTTACATTGGTGCGGTTGACATATTAATAAAAATAGAAAACAGGAGTGAGATTGTCATAAAAACACAAATTAAAGCGGTTCTAACCGGAGTCTGAAGAGTAACATCAAGAATTGCATGTCACCATCCGCTGTTGCGTAAGGACCCGGTTTAAAAAATTGTCTCAAATATGCAAGGGGACAATCCAATATTCATAAAAATATGATTCCCGTTATTAATTGACCGTACATTGATAAATTTTGGGCTGTAAATTGAAACTGAGTCGTTATAATTAAATAAAAAAATAAAAATACCAATTAGAGTGTAGTCAATTTCCCAAAGCTTCTGGGCTATACGACGTAATGTGTAATATATTCACAGACGTTTTTCCTTTGTCTGCTGAAATTATTGCTACATTATATGACAAAAAAATGAAGTATTACATAACAATGTCCTCAAATTTATCAATGAAATTTCATTGGATGTACAATTTAAAAAAATTGTGCAATTTGGAGTGTGACACTCTCAAATCCTCATTTGGAAGTTAACATAAAATTAAATAAAAAATATGTACTCGATTAATCTAATCCGTATCACATTGCTTGATTAAAGTATATACATGCGTAATACATTTAATATTGATAGAGAAATAAGATATGTTTCGTTTCCAAAACTAATAGCCACACTGATTCAATGACTAGGTTATCCATTTTATAGAAGAAAATACACAAATATAAATATGTACACATTATTAAAATATTTATTTATATCTAACATTTTAGTACGACGGCCACGGAAAATAACATTTCCAACATGAGATAATAAAAAAGCAGAAAATACTTTTCCGTCAATTAACGATTCTGGGAATTAACAGTTGCTGAATCAGGATGTGAACATGAGTAATTCATTTTTTGGGTTTATTTTCATCATGTACGATTTTTTACACTAGAGAAGGAATGATAGTGTTCAGGTCTGTGGATTTCATGGGTGCGTACATATCAAATCTAGCAATGGGTACACATTGATAGAAAAAATTAACATTTGACAGATTTAAAATTTACTAAAAAAATTATTGTATTGTTCATATTATTTATGTGTACGTACATCATACCATACAAAAAATATTAAAAGTAAAAATTGTGTTAATTATTACATGTGTGAATAATTATTTTTTTTAGTAAAATGATCAATTAAAAATTAATGAAAAAGAAAGACAAACAAATATCTTACAATACAAATTTGTATCAATAAGAAAGATATACAGATAAGATCAATTTAACGAAAAAATATTTTTGTTGCCACCCGGACTAAAAATATCACAGAACTACGTTCTGAAAAACTGCAACTTCACAGTAATAATGTGTTCTCCTTAATAAAATATCTTACTTTTTATATTTTATAAAATGGATGAACAAAAGTTCATAAGTCTCGGTCGCAATCCAGAAAAGTGACATATTTTTAAATTCCGTCCAGAGTCTGAAAATACCAATTTTGAGGTTAATATTGTATATCATAATGTCCCAACACACTTGTAAAGTAATGTGTAAAGATTCTTTCAGATAGATTGGCGCGTGCACCGGAAATATTTTAGAATCATCCACCACCTTCGACGTTTCACGATCAGAGTTATAAAACGTCGAGTCAATCGATCAAGCGTATATGGATCTATAAACATTAATTTTAACAAATCCCTCACAATAAACCTGACCAATGTAACATCAGAAGTTAAATTGACAACATTAAAAAACGTAACAAAAGGGACACTTATAAAATAAATGAAAAATATAAACAAACGGCTACACTTATAATATATATTATTTTTAACATAATATGGCCAAGATATTTGGATTTTTATAATTTTCATTGGTTTTATAATCTTGATTTGTTTTAAACTTCTAAATACATAACTTTGTTCCCTTTTAATTTTTATTAAATATAAAAACATGTCTGTGATAAATTATTTTATGATATCTTGCCAACAATGATATATGCATTTTTAATTGATAATTCTATGACAAGCAAGGAAAATAAATGCCTCAAATCTGTTCCAACAATAAGCGTTTATAATATTGAGAAGATTAATTAAGGGAATAAAGATTAAAGAAAAATACACATTTTGTGCAAGTTCATTTGTTTGTAAATTTTTGTCCAATATTTTTTCATTTGTAATAGTGGCCTACATACATAGATGTATACACAAAAATAAATTGTATGAATAACTGGTCTGATAAATTGAGAGTATTTTATCGGTTGATTAATCAATAAAAATTATCAGAAAAATTGTTTTTTTTTTAAAAAAACAAATAGAGATGCGTATACGGAATACGTGTCACATCAATATTCTTACTATTTTCAAACTAAGCTTGTGTTATGAAAATAGGACTAACTTGATGGAACAAGGCTCGATCCCCCGATCACTATGATCACTAGGCGAGTATTGTAACCACTAGACCACAAACATGTCATTATTATAAATGTAATTAAAAAACATCATGGCAGTTAAGTGACAAATGTTTACTAAATACTTCAGTAAGCATAGCAACATGCATGCTATATTATTCATTAAGAAATAATGTTAAAAAATATTGGACAAGAAATATATTACGATACATAACATGACCTTGGAACAACAAGGCGTCATCTGACATTTTGGTCAAAATTGCAATTTTTTAAATCTAAATTATGAAAATAATTTTCTTTTTAAAACTGTGTTACAAACATGTCGAATTTCCTAATAGTTTAGGAGATAACAAGAAAACACAGTTATATTTTAGTAGAACTGTCGATTTGAACACAAATGAGTATGAGTTATATAATATAACGCGCTTGAAGCTTAATATCTCAGATGATACCTTATTGTTCCGAGGGCACGACAAGTCAAGCCATTTTACCTATCGAATGACATTACTCTTCAAAACTATGCCCCCAAATATTCCCAGGACTTCCTCGCTTATGCGGGCTCTTAAGCCAGTCCATGTAGACCTTAATCAGGGGACAGCTATCACTATCACAGTCATATTTAACATCGCAACTCGAGCAACATTATTTAGGATTCCTCATTGATGAGACTCGCGTGACTCATGGACACGGCTGTTCCCGAAACATGGTATTTAAAGTATTTATTCTTCAACCATTGCGCAAACAGGTACGCAAACATACAACTCGCCAGTAAGAGGACTCCGCACACTATGTAAGCCGCTATGTTCAGCATGCTCACCCGCACAATGTCAGCGTGAGCACATTTAGAAAATAAGCCCATTTCGTCATCCCCGATAACGTTATCGGTAACGCTGTACGGGCCTTGCAGGGAGACGGCCGGACCGCAATCGGATTTTAGAAAGCCAACAGTGCGCGCTGTTCTGTTGAATATCACCTGAAAACCTTCCAATGCCGCAACACCCAAGATTGTTCCCATCTCTGAGGGCTCGATGGAGAATTTGTAGCAAAATTGTGGACCTGGTTTCTCGTAAACTTGACGGATGTAAGACTGAAATCAAAACAATTGCTTTTATAAGAAAACTGGCCAGATTATAATGACCATGCGAAGACAATGTTAACATACAAATTCAAAATTAAATTGACAAAATCACATCACAAACAAATACAGTAAACTCTCAGTTATCTGGGTTGCAAATTAAACCGGGCAGTAAAATTTCCAAAATGATGATAAATAGAAGGTCACAATAAAAATAGGGTGAATTTAATAGCTAGGTTTTGATTGATCCCCCAAAATAATAAACCTGAAAGAAGATGAAGAATACGTAAAACCAAAAAGAGGCTGAAGGACAATATAAAAAAGCATCTGCAGCTCTGTGCAGAGACTAATGAAGATGTATTCTTGAGAACGCCAGGACTTATACCGAACTGTAGAGCCAGAGAGGATGACGGAATAATATGTTCCAAAAAATTAAACTAGAGAAATTGTAACACAAATTAAAATTAGCATGTTCGTAAATTATCATTTGGGCATGCTTATATTTAGTAGATTTATTATTGACATATTTTATATCTCCAATTTAGATTTTTTTGAGGAGATTATAGATAATTTCATTCCCCACCACACCGGATAATTAAGGGTCTACTGTACTAATAAAATAATGTGTAATTTTATATTTGAAATGTGTATTATTTGCTTCAATATTATACGAGGGCCAAGTAAAAAATAAGATTCCCTACGCTGTACACTCGCCATGCGAGATGCTAGGCGAAATCCGGCAACACTGCCTTGATTGTTGGTCCCTTAACTACATCCCCACTACCGGGAGCAAACGCTGCGACGCTCAGTAAAGGCCTGACAGCCATCCGCTATGGAACCCGCCATCGCCGTTACCGCCAGGTGTGAAATCCGTTCGGTGATTCGATTTTTAAACGCGAAGAAGCTTAAACCTGTTGAAATTCATCGACAGTTGGAAGAAGTTTATGGCACAGCTTGCATCAGCGTCCAACACGTCCGCAAATGGTGCAGGGAGTTCTCCGAAGGACGCACAGACGTCCACGACGAGCAAAGGAGTGGGAGGCCATCGATGTCGGACGAAGTCGTGGCGAAGATTGAGCGCATTCTCCTCGAAGATCGGAGAGTAACGCTTCGGGAGCTTGCTGTCCAGGTTCCTGAGGTTTGTGAAAAAACCATTGACAACATTTTGACCGATAAACTTGGTTATCACAAGGTGTGCGCGCGGTGGGCCCCACACATGCTTTCAGAAACCCACAAAGACAATCGTGTCAAGTGTGCTGAGGGGTTTCTTCGAGAATGCGCCGAGAATACCGAAGAATTCTTGGACTCCATTATTACGGGAGATGAAATGTGGTGTCACTACGTCACTCCAGAAACAAAAGAACAGTCCAAACAATGGCGCCATCCTGAATCGCCTAGGCCGAAAAAGTTTAAGCAGACGCTTTCCGCAGGGAAAGTGATGGCTACGGTGTTTTGGGACCGAAAAGGCGTCTTGCTGACCGAGTTTATGCCTAAAGGGACCACCATCAATTCGGACAGGTACTGCGAGACATTGACAAAACTCAAAAGAGCCATCCAAAATCGCCGGAGAGGAAGGCTGACCAAGGGCGTTAGGCTGCACCATGACAATGCTCGCCCGCATGTCTCTCGACAGACCACCGCCCTACTGGACAAATTCGGCTGGAAATTGCTTGACCATGCCCCCTACAGCCCTGATCTTGCTCCCAGCGACTTCCACTTGTTTCCGAAATTGAAGCAACACTTGGGTGGATAACGCTTCAATACAGATGAAGAGGTGAAAGAAGCGGTCACCAAGTTCATCGGCGGCCTAGCGGCGGAATTTTTCGAAGCGAGTTTTCAGAAGTGGATAACTCGTCAGGAAAAATGCATAGAAAAATCAGGAGACTATGTAGAAAAATAGAATAAAGTACAAGCTTTCAGATGGTTTACTTATTTATTGCAATAAAAAATACCTTATACCTGAAAAAAATGTAGGAACCTTATTTTTTACTTGCCCCTCGTATATTCTATTTATATTGCTATTTGCATGAATTCAATGTATTCAAGCTCTTGATGGTTCAATTCAGAAGTATAAATAAAAAATTGTTTATTAAACAAACCATTATTGCTTCTCATGTATGTATATATATTTGCAACTAAAACATTAAATATAAACATGATAAAGAAGTTGAAGGTGAAGGCTACACTGAAATGACTTTTTTATCAGTGCAAAGTTTGTTATCTTTCTAAAAACTCGAGTAACTACAATCCACTAAAGATAAACACATATTAAAAAATGTTTAACCAGTAAATGCTACATTAAAAAATGAATTGATGCCATTTGAGAAATGTCTTCTTGATTTATTTGATGTTGTCAAACTCTAAACATGAATTTTTTGCCAGTTCAGATATCTGTATACATATTTTGTTGAGATATTGTGAATTTTTTATTCTTTATGAAGATATCTTTCAAGACAATTAAATTTATAGATGCATGCCATCAAGGGATTAACTCATAATTTAACAACAATTAATAAAATTATTTTTTTACTAAAAAATAGAGATGCGTACACAGAATACGTGTCAATGCCTGTGCTATGAAAATAGGACTAACTTGATGATCTCCTGGAACGAGGTTCAAACTAAGTAAATAAATAAATAGGTTATAAAGAGATGTAATTTGTCTGTTGGTGTTTTCTACACTTACAACTGGCAGACAGTCGCAAAAGATTTACAATTTGTAAATGTTATATCCTTAACTCGACTATTACAGCTGCAAACAATGATGTCTTCTTGTGTGCGGAAATTTGGGTAGGCAAGAACTCTATGTACAACAATACAGTTTATACGGGGTCTCACAATTATGAATACAATATAAGAGATGTGTTCTGATCTACGATTCCGAAGAGAGAGAAAATGTTCTTTTATCCCTTCCACGCCGCCATTCTTGCCAACTTGCGCACGTCATACAGTCGCTACATCATGATAGATTACAGTAAACAATCATTATTCAATAAATTTTATATATAAAATACGTCAAAAGGTTTGATGATAATTTTTTTCATTTAAAACAATTTAATCTATTGACAGCTGGAAATATTAACAAATGCTGATTATATAATATATTAGTGCTCAAACACACAACTGCCACAAAAACAACAGGTCTTGGGAGATGCCAGTGATATACTGATGCGAATAAACAATAGCAAGAAAACGTAAAAACGCCCATGCGTGTGATCGGCAGTCAATGTATAGATAGTGTACAAAATAAATTTGTTCTTCTGGAAAAATGTAAAACAATATTTACATTATTGTAAAATTGGAAAACTTACTGTTCCAGGAAGGTTGATTCGGAAATATTGGTCCGGTGCACTAGCTAACTCTATATTGACTGCCGGCATCCCGTCCCAATTTTGCTGTTGCGGCCAGCAAACTGTCTTCTGCCTCCACCAGAACTCCTCTGGCAGATTCCACTCTTCAATCTCGTACTCGCCCGACAGGGGTGTAATAGTTTTATTTGGAAATATCTTTTGAATAGAAGCTATCCTCTCCTTGGTCATCATGTATGCCTTCTTGGTAGCCGGGATCAGAGTCTCGACAAACGCTTTGAAGACATTTTTCGGCAATCGGATGTTGGTGGTGCCACTGTCCACGATTGACTTATCCGTATTGAGGCTACGGCAGTCCACCGGAACGGCTTGGCCTTCTACGAGAAGCGAGGTTATGATCACTTCGTAAAACCATTCACGTACGACGCGTGCAGTCTGTATCCCAGCATAAGGATTTTTCATGTTGTCTAAAAAAAACAGTGAAATAAAATAAAATCAATGTAATAGCATAAAATGATGTGAATTGTTCATTCTTTCAACACATGCTTTCAACACATTCTTTCAACACATGCTTTCAACACATTCTTTCAACACATGCTTTCAACACATTCTTTCAACACATGCTTTCAACACATTCTTTCAACACATGCTTTCAACACATTTTTTCAACACATGCAATATTATGTAATTAAATATTAGCTCATATGTGCTTCTGAAATCATTCATCTAAACAAATAAACAAGAAAACTTTTAACATAAAAAATATATCGATCCTGGAAAAATACACTCCCGACTCTCCTATGATAAAGACATGAATACGACGATAATGAAAAGATTTTACATCTCAGAAGACTAAGAGATACCGCCCGCCGCATTCTCATCGAATTGTATGACTTAACTTTCTACTGACCAGGCTACATACAGTCACATATTAATACAGGTGTAACAAACCTAGTCCACAATATTTTATGGGTGGATTCCTGACTATATTACGAGTCGAAAATGATCAAGGAATATGTGCAAATTCTGCACTGTTACAAAAATATTAGTGTATGAAGTTTTTAGAAAATCATGTTAAGCTTGAAGTCTACGTACTTCGAAATAAATATTTGCGAAATTGTTACATTATCAATCTATATCTTTGCTTCAGACCCTAAATCATCTAAGAAAAAATAGTCTAGCCGCTCAAAATTTGACGACTTATAATTTGTTGTATTCAATATATAATTTGAAATCGATAAAATATTTTAATTAATTGAAATAATTGCATAGTTACAATTATTTTGAAATGCTTATATCTCTGACATGGTTGAGATTTGGCGCATATCCCTTGAACATTTTCGACTCGTATCTTAGTCATATCATAGTTGTATCATAGTATCTTAGGTGTCAACCCATAAAGTCTTGTGGACTAGGTATATTACACCCTGTATATACAAACAAATATATATATGTGATGGTAAACTGTTACGTGACTGCGATTGTGACAATGATTGGTAATTGAAATTTAACAATGATTGGTAACTAAGATTTAACTGTCGGAGGCTTACTTTCTAGTGTACCAGTCATTGCTCCAAGAATTACGTTAATCAACGTTATCAACCATTGTTACAATTGAACACAATCACAGTCACAATAACAGTTAAAATAACGGTTTAAATAACAAATTGTGAAAACTTGAAATATCCAGGTCCATTAAAATATATCACCAACCTTTTGCGATATCTTAACAATTATGTTATCACTCATTATATTATAATATTCAATGTTTCATCGTAGATTGAACAGTGTTAGCACTAATCTTGCCACAACAGCAATATTGAGATTTGGCAGAAGATAGTTTGTTAGAAACATTACACATGTGTATAGGTCTATGTCCTCAGTCTATTTCTGAGTGTTTGAATAACAATCATATCCTATTTTCAAAACAGGCTAGATTACTTGATAAAGTGACCAAAGTGGTAGTGAAAAAAAATTGTATATCATTTTTCTGTAGTTTTACCTTGCAGGTGTTGATTCGATTCATTCTATAAATATGCATGTAACATACGATATAAACATTCAGTTTTAAAAAAATCACATCTAATAAAGTATTAAAAACCAATTAACTGAATTGGTTATTGCGTACATACATTGTACTCACATCTATAATTAACTCAATGATAATTAAATTATTCTAATGGCAGAATTGCAATGCTACAGGCAAAATCGTCTTTTAATTGCATTACTATAAAAATGTTGCATAGGTCACCTATAGATTACTTACGTTAACTGATGACATACTAGTGACCCGACTGCAGAGAATCTTGTATCGCGCACAATACCTCTCTGAGGAATAGCGTAATGCGCAAAATATAACAGCATATTAGTTAATGCAATTTTTTTTTTCAATTTCTATTTCCATGTAAAATCGGTTAACATGAAGAAATATTCTGGTCCCTACAAAATATATACCAGGCGCCACATTGTCACCAAATTATTTACTGTTTGCCACACACTGCCCATATCACTCCATTATGTGCCTAACTACCACATCGTCACCGAATTGCTAACTGTTTATGATTTTACAATCTAACTATTGACTAGGCTGGTATCTGTCGTTTATTTAACAATAAAAATTCTATACACATGAATCTTTGGATGTGAATTTATTATGATAGTTATCTAATCTAATATGACTTTCTGTTAAAACATTAAAATATCTTCTGGCACTGGCCAGTAGAATCAGGTATATTTCGGAAGAATGTGAAAGGTTAGGATATTTTCTGTTTTGATGGTATCTTGCAGGTACTCTTATCATTTAAAAAAAAAATTACTAATGTGTTCACAAAATCTGTTATATCCTATACACAGAAACCAGAATGTTAGGTTTCATCTTTTGGGTATGTAAACAATTCAATAACATAAACACCATGAAAACACTGTACTTCTCATATGTCCTAAGTATCATCGAATATGTCTCCCAAGTCTGGAATCCAAGATATACCACATACATCAATAGAATTGAAAAAATACAGAACAGCTTCCTCAAATATCTTAACATTCGTAATTATCGAACATTAACTAGCACTGCTGAGTCATCTATCATTTTCAAAGTTCCATCACTACAAACTCGAAGAGACATGGCCGATGTCTTTAAAGTAGACTATCCTGATTTACTCAGACGAATATCCATTTGAGTGCCAGCCAGGTCAAGAACTAATCCTATATTTAATCTTCCACATTGCAGCACCAACGCCAAACAAAACTCATTTTTCTACCAAGAACCCCTTTATTTCAATTCACACCTAAACGAACTAGATATTTTAAATACTTCAGTTACCTCAATTAAATCTAAATTCAACACATAAACTTTCAAGGCCTTTATTTTTATCACTCGGATTTTATTCCCTATCCCATTTTCCTTTTCCTTTCCCCTCGAATATTTTCTTACTTTCTTATTTATTCTCACATTTTTCTGCTTTATAGTCCTTAAATTTTAAATTGTACTCACTGTATAAAGTATTTTGTATCTTCTGAGAAAACATGTAACTGGTTTAATTATTGTTTAGCTTTTATTGATTTTCGTATTTATTGATAAACTGTATGTTTTCTGAATAAAATAAAAATACATGATAAACTTTTTAATGGATAATGATTGAAGAAAGTTCAATGAATAGATAATATAGTGTCACTTACTTAACACCTCAAACGATCCATAGTGGTTATTAATTCCGGGTCGCTTGGATCCACACAGAGTGAGGGAGAATGCGATAGTCTTGTCTTTGTTTTTTCTTTGCAGAGAATCTATCCACGGCTTGACACTGGACGACGGTCGAGCTATGGCGGGATAAGCCAGCCCCAATATGCCCTGTAATATACAAAAATGTGTCAATAATCCAATAGTTTGCTATTCAATGCCGGATCAGAATAAGATGAATAACACACCTGCCAGTTGGAGCCATTCATGTAGAAACTCTGCGAAGCCGTGATAAAGGCAATGTCACATGTCACCTGCGGTACAGAGTTGAGAGTCGGGAAGTACACCACGTCGGAAGCCAGATCCCCCGACCATCTGCCTTGCGTGTACAGAAGCAATACTTGTTCGCCGAGGTCTACATTAGTCGTGGAATTTGATCTCAGAAAATAGCTGTCAATATTCGGATGCGGCGCTCCGGCGATTGCAAAGTTTGTACTTCCTGTATCCACTAGAACGTTGAACTGCAAGGAAATAATTATAAAATAGCGGTAATACTATTTAGAAATATTCGTATGATGTACATATCTCGCAACAAAAATGTAATTTAATGGCAATAACACTCGTAAAATGAAAAACCTTAAATATATTTATAGAAACAGTCTCACTTTTTGTGGAGGTGTTCCGATCGCAACTTCGATGATGTAGCCTTCTCCCGGTCTGCCAGCCAAATTGTAAAAGTCACAGGACACCGACAAATTAAAATAAATAAGATAAAATAAAAATCCAAAATTTAGCTTCATTTTTGCACGTCCTTTCTTGCATTTCTAAGCTTGCAAAACATTGATGATTTCGTAAATGTCATCCGTATCTGTAACAAGTTTGTTTTTGTAACGAGCGGCTACATGTATCGTGGGTCTCGACATACGTCACGTGAGAAATAATTTTGATGTCATATCTTTTTGTGTTAAAAGATTAAAGTTTCTATTTCAGAAACATTTTATTATTTATACAGTATTAGAATCGAATTATTAATTATTTTAACATTATTCATGATTGCGTATCTCAAGGTAAGCTTACATTAGTACATTCTTCTCCATTCATCTAATTATTATTAAAAATATCACAGAACTATGTTCTGAAATTGCAACATCACAACCAAAATGTGTTCTCTTTGATTAAAAATATTTCATTCCAAATTATACAGAAACTTGTTTTATACATCGCACAGGATCGATAGGTCGTCGCAATTAATTAATGTGTTAAGGACACGACGCAATAATTAAAAAATATAATCATCTGTGGGGTGCCAGAAAAACGTATGATAGATTTAGGCCAACAAAGACTCATTTTTTGATAAAATACGTCTTTCTGGCACCTGTTGCTGCTCGCTCGTTGAAATGGTGGGAAATATAATAGAATGAATGTATTGTTTGTATCTGAAATAAAACCAAGTACACTGCAAGTGGGAACGTATTCTCAATTCTCTCCCCGCGGTGTCCTTAGAAAGATCATATCTCTGTGTTTCATTTCTTCTGACCTCATCATTATCATCGCCAGTTCAGAGAAGCGGAGATCCGCGAATCACCCTTGTTTTCTTATGGCTGTACGCAACAATTTATTTATAATTTTGTTAGTTGATATGTTAAAAAAACAGAAAATATTCTTCTGTCTAACCAATTATCTGTAACGTACTAGAAAAATCGTTTGGTATTATCCTCTAGAGCTAGACTTTATGGTATTATTTTTATTCATGAGCTGTCTTCTATCAAAGGATACAATGTTGATTAATCCTGCGCAAGATGTATGAGATTGCTGGGATTTTGAACATTGGGCCACTTTCTAGGGAATAACCTTTTCTTCCTCTTCAAAATGTATTGTTAAAGATCACATTTCCCATAGCAGAAAATGTGTCCAAAGAATACATCTTTTTTAATTTTAAAAAATAAATGATAAAAATAGAGAGCGTACACAAAATTCATGTCACATCAATATTCTAACGAATTTCAAACAGAAAATAGGACTAACTTGTTGGTCTCCTAGAATGACCACTCGATTACTTGGCGAGTGTCATGACCACTAGTTTGATGGTTGTCATTAGTTCTTTTGACTTATTCATGCATCTTAGCACCTCTCATTGGTATTGTGGTCGACCAGGGAGATATTTAGCATACATCGATGCAGTCACATTTCGAATACCTCCGGCCAATTAATGGTGGCTTCTTTCAATGTTCAGACCTCGATTCACTGAGTAAATAACAACATTTTATTAACTGAATTGCAAAAACTGCAGAACTTTTTAATTTTCATAAAAGTGCTTCTTACCTCTTTCAATACTTATTTTAATTTACTATTAACACTTTATGGTTTATTTACATAGATTATAAACATTAATAATAACAAACTAGATGTAGGTAAACAATTTCAATATTGATAATATAATATTGTGTTATCTGTGTTTGGGTGGAGATTGTCAAGCTGAGTTCATAATTCATTTTTGTATATATAAGCGTATTATTACGCCAGTTGAAATGAATATAAATTGTGTCTTAAATTCTTTAAATCATTTCAAACATGATGATCAGCAACCACTAAATAAAATAATTATTATAATTTTATCCGTAGTACTTGTGGTATGCAGTCACACCGTGTTTGCATATGAAGGTAATAATTTAGAATCATCTTCTTTCTTCATATTAAAGAACTCTTGTCGGTGCTGTGCTCACTATGCGTTTCTGATCTAAACTCTATTCAAAATTATCATCTGTAGATGTCTACCTTGCTCATTATTTGAAACTACCCCTGCAACAACAAATGTATATTGTTTTTGGGCAGATATGACTTATGAATGTCTTAACATTGTATATCTTCTGGGGCATCGAATGGTATATTAAACTAACTAATTTACCATCACACCATTTTTCCGAGGGGGTAAGTAGAGAGGATAGAGCGCCACACTCTTCCGTTCTGACACACAATTTCTAAATCACTGAGGTTTCTAACAGGACCATCTTTCAGTATCTGGCTTACCTGGTCGTGCCAAGTCTTCCACGCTCGTTCTCTTTTTTTGCAGCTTTCAACTTCTTCTTATTATTGTGTTCTATTCGTTCAACGGATATTGGCTATCATCACTTTGTTTACTGCGGTCTGGTGCAGCTCTACAGTAGACTGGCCAAATAATTGCTTCGGGTTCTTCAGCCATGATGTTCTAAAATTTCAATCTATTCAGTTGTAAAAGGAATATGGAACCGTTCAGGACTTTTGTGCGAGTGTGGGTGTCCAGATGGGAACTTTTGCAGAGTCCCAATGTTTGATTGGGTCTCCCAATGTGTTTTTCTTCTTTTCTTTATTTTACTCTAAAACAAATTTACACATTTTAAATTACGTTTTTATGGTTTTTCATGTGTATCGATCTATAATGTTTCTGTAGTTTCTTGTTTTCCTTTGGGCTGCTGGCAGTGGTGCAAGTCAGATTGTATTTTATTTTAATTTTGTCATTTTTCCCCTATCGGGAGTGTGTTTTTATCTTCCCCTCTACTCCCCGACTAAACATAAATATGTTTATTTGTTTCTATTAATGTTATTTTTTTTTTTTATCCATTATTTTAGTTATTTGTACCTTTGCTTTTTTGTTTATATATATATATATTGTATTGACATTTTGTTTGTATCTCAATAAAATGGAAGTTATATATATATGAAATATAGGAGCTTTTGTTTATAAGCGGTCCTGGGTAATGGTGGTGGGTCTGCAGTCCCAAGATGTTCTCCATCTTCCAGAACCTCGATTTCCAGCAATCTTTCTCTGCATTATGAGGTGCAAGATCTCGTATTTCTCCAGATGTCGCATTACATGTCCGAGATATTGATGTTTTCGGATTTTTATTGTTTTAAATTTGTACATTTTTCTTTTTCTTTATTCATCCGAACCATGACATCTTCATTCGTAACTCTATCCATCCAGTTTATTTAAAGCATTCTTCTGTAGATCCACATCTATAATGCTTCAAGTCGCTTTATCATTTCTTTGGTAACTGTCCATGTTTCTATTACTTAAAATAAAATCAAGAACACATGGCAGCAGACCATTCTCATTCGTAATCTAAGGTTGAGATCATAACTGCAGAACATCTTTTTCATGCGGCTAAAGGTTGCACGAGCTTACTCAATGCGACATGCCTTTCAACAAAAGGATCCCATCTTTCATTTATATTGCAACCCAGGTATATAATACTTTGTACCTTTTCCAATTTATTTCCAGCAATATAAAAACTTTCATTGTCAGCTGCGTTATGTTTGCTAACGAGCATATATTTTGTTTTAGTTGTATTAAATTCTAATCTAAAAGTCTCACATGTGTTCAATACTTTGTTTAGCAAAAGTTATATATCTTCTATCTTCAATGTTACCCATCATTTATCTATATATTTATATTATCTACATTAATTAGCCAATAAAATAAATAAAAAATACTATTAAACATAATATAAATACATAATATAAAACAAATAAAAATACTATTACACATAATTTCTAAGCAATCTTACCTGCAACAATATTGTATATCATCCAAGATAGCCGATGCTCCGTGTATCGCACAGGAATTTCTTACCGAGCAGGCGCCGTATTAATCAATACGATAAGACACGTGTTAATAATTTCAAGATGTAGTTATCGGCACGGCGCCAAAAAGCTTGTGGGATAGATTTAGGAAAACAAAGACGTCTTAGAAGAACGTCCCAAGCGGCGGGTTGTCACCGTTTTACGTATGTGGTTGCAAATGACTGTATGTATTGTAATGAATTTGAATAAAAACAAGAGTATTCTGCTGCGGCAGGCATTTTGTTGCCGTAGTGTGCTTATATTGAACATCTTTTGTGTTTCATTTCTTTCAATCTCATTATCATCATCATCGCCGGTAGAGAAAACCACCCTTGTTTTCTTTTTTCCTGTACGGAATACTCCGTTTATTAATCAACATTTGTAAAAACTGATATACAGTATTGTTGCAGGAAAGATCTCATATGTTGGAGGTGTTTTTGACTGGGCCTCTCTCACTCTTCCTCAATTGCATTTCTAAGATATAATTGTGTTTAAGAGTGTGTCTCATCTTCAATTCTTTCAACTTCTTTTCTTGCACTCTTGTCAGAATCTCCTTGTTTGTAATTCTCTTGGCCCTACTTATTCTTTTCTTATTTCTCCAGAACCACATTAATTATTCAGGTTTTACTATCGTAATGCTGGTTTTATATTGGTTAATATTGGTTTTGATGAATTAATTTTAAATTTTTTGAATAAATATAAATCATTCCAAGCCACCGCCAAATAATAAGATTAATTTATTTATTTCATCATCCGCCTGGGTTCTGAAATGAAAGTGGATTTGAAATAGATAATTAGGATGAAAAAATAAATAATGAAACTCGACTATCACTTAATCTAATCTAATATTGTTAATATTCTCAATCTCATCCAGCTTGCATCACACCTGAAAGCAGAAGTGGTACATGCATTCCGATAACATTGTGCAATACTTTGTTACGATTGAGGGATAATCAGTATAGGCAGCCTTCTCACACAAAGCTACTCAGTGACTCAATGTAAGCAAATTGTTAAACATATAAAACAATTTTTCAGTTGCAGTAAAAAACAATTGCTTATTCAATAATAAAAAATAGTATATAGTAGTTAATGAAAAAGCAGTCACTTTTATCATATCACAAGGCACGAGAATAACATGGCGGTTCAGGATTGCTGATGAGGTTAGATAGGTGACTAATGGCCACGACTGTCCTGGAAAGAGTAAGAAGAAGTTTCATCACCTGTTTAAAATAAAATTATAACCGGTTTATGTAATATATTTTAGCTCGATTCATTTGATTGGTTTGATCATCATAACCTTAAAGATTTTTAAAATTTTGCACATAATATGTTGCCATGTTATAAATAATGAAATCCAGCATCTGGAATCCTTATTATAATATATACATTGATAAATTGGAATTAGTTCAAAAGAATTTCATGCGAACTCTAAACTATAAATTGCAATTACCCCGGCAACACTATGTAAATTCACAGAATAAATAAATAGTACTTGATACTTTAAACTTGTATACAATCTGTTGAAACCAGTTTAATGGTCCACCCCTTTTGTCATCAATAAATTTCCATTGCGAGTACTATAATCCTAAAAGTCTAACCAATTCTAGATTACACTCTCCTACAAAATTTGCTAAGCTTAGATTGATATATATTTTGTTTCCTTACCAATATTTAAAAACCTAATTAACCATTTTCTTTTTTTTTTTACATCATGCTATTCTTTTTCGTATTGTTTTCTTGACCATGTGAAATATATTAGGATATAAGTATATTATCACTATTTTTTTTCTCTATATCCAATATCATTATATTTGTGTTATTTTTAATAAATAAATAAATATTTTGGATTAATTTCTAAGATTTTCGAGAACATTCTCAATTGCTTTCCTGTCATTATTGCATTGTCATTTTATATATGAGAGTGAAAAGAAGAACTATCCAATAGATATCTACTGGCTAGCGCTGCTTTTGATTCTAAAAGGCTCATTATTTTTACCAAACGGTAATTACAGATGCTATCTAGATGGTCAGGTAGGAGTATGTTGTCCAGATGATGCACAACAGAATTATTGCAAGACTCCAGCCGGAGAACACGGAACATGCATACCTTTATCACAATGTCCGTATTTGGAAAGAATAGAACAAAATTATAATTCTTCATTAAGTGACATTATTTCAAACAAAACGAGAGATTTCATTACCAAATCCTTGTGTTACTTGGATTCGGTGAGCTTGAAATTTTGTTGTAAGGATGTAAGTATTTTTGTAGCCTAACCAATGTAAGATTAGCATAATATGTATAATTAAAATAACTTTTTGCAAACAATATTTCAACTACAGTATAACCGCGATATAACGAAACCCGATATAGCGAAAAATGACGTATATCGAAAAAAAAATCGAAATTTAGTCCCTAAAACCAATTTTTCATACAAAAATGCATTTATATAACGAAATCCCGTTAATATTTATAACAACATCATTTTTGTCCCGTACGAAAAAATGCCAATACATTTACGTAAATTTATAACGAAATAAAAAAATGTTAAAAGATGAAAATATTATTTCGCACTTACAAAGCTGCGCCGATGCATCCGCCGTATGCGAACAGTTTTATGGCCTTTTCGGCGGTGCGCGGCGGTCGGCCGACAAGGTAGTAAAACAATTTAAACTTCTTCTTGGGTTCATAGTAGGCCCATAAAACCATTTGACATAATTCTTGCGGCGTTCTCTTAGACACGTTTTACGTATGTATGCATACGCCTCTAATATGATTGCAATCCCAGACACAAACAGCTATAAAATACAAAAATTAACAGGAACCCCCCGAAAGTTGCAGTATGTACTTATTGGAAATGTCAGTCTCAGTGTAACATCTGTAGAGTTGTTTGTTCAGTTTTTAACGCGATTATTGCATGACCGAACTGAATATTTACATAAATTCATTTTCGTTTGACAATTGTTTTCGTGTGAACTCGTCAATAATATAAATAATTCGTTAAAATATTTTATGGACTATTTTTGTACGGCATTTTGTATTTCTATTAACTATTGTTTTCGTGTATTTTAAGTGAACAATATTAACGATAATTTTTAAGTGAACAATTTTAACGATTATAAATATATTTTGAAGTGGTTGCCGCCGTTACCGGTAAGCACTTTCATAATTTATATACGACTCATTTTATAAAAATGCCGCGATTCAACTGTAAAATTTTTATTTTTGAATTATTTTGTGTTTCATGCCCAAAACTATGTTTGAAGCGGCTCTACATTTAAACACAATTAAAATATTGTTTTGTGTTTGCAATATTCTGGAATTTACAAAAATATCTTGCAATTGGTGTTGAATAGGTTCTGTTCTTAATTTAATTCCTTTGATTATCCATTTGCTTATCTGTTTTAATAACAAAACTACTAAAAATATGTAGGTATTCAGTTCCCTATGGCCTTTTTCCTCCTTTGTTTGCAGAATTTGCGATCTTTTTTGAAGCCGCGCATTAATTTTTTTGCGACGGCGCGTAACATATAGTAGGTTTTTTTTTTTTTTTTTCGTTATATGTGGGAATTCGTTATTAAGAATTTTTATTTTTTGGTCCCTTGGATTTCGTTATATCGCGGTTTTACTGTATATACAATTATATTGTATGCTATACATAGGTTTCTTAATGAACTTTTGTTCAATTAATGTCTTTAGGCAAAATGAAGCCGTCGTTTATATGATCCTATATCATTAAATAATTTGTAAATTTTATGGGAAAATATGTAAAAGAGTTGTGTATACTTTTCAGAACACAGTAATATAAGAGACATAACACGATTCTTTAACTTTTGCTATAGTTTTCTCATATCAAACTTTTTTTGCTTGTATGCAGTGGACATCCCTACATATCAGAGGCGTTCACTGTATATATATATATATATATATATATATATACGATATATAAGCCATATAAAAATGTTGAAATTGCTAACATACTTGTTATCTAGTATAATATATAGTAGTGCATAGATTTAATAATATAACAATTATTAAATCTATGCACGAAAGAAGACTTGTCTTGTGCCTCTTAAATAAAGTTATCTAATACAGTTGTTACAAACATGAATAACAATATTATCCGAGAATCAATGTACATGCATATACCTACAAATACGAACAAACAAATTCATGGGGATCATGTATTTGTTTGTTTGTAGGTAGATTTCCTGTGTGCTGCATTTAACGGCAAAAAAGGACACCTGCAAATCATACATGTGACTAATTCCCATGTTATTTGTATATAAAAACACATAATATAAAGGCCTATTTATGTAACATTCACTATACACGTGTAAATAGTACGTAGGTAGGAAATTTGTCTATATACGACGCCGGTAAATATTTTGTAACCAGTTCTCTTGAATAAATCCAACATGAAACAACATGACTTTTTATTGATAGAGTGTACATCCTGAAATCGTAATACATAACCTTCACGCATGTCTCTACAAATCACTATCAGTCAGTTCAAATATCTAGATGATTGAAAAAACCGGCACCTGAGAAAGAATATGAAAATGAGGAAATGTAGTTTTTATTTTGTGTGTAATAACAGAATTTACAATTTTATGAGCCATGCAATAAGCTATAGTACAGTATAATAATAAGTCAAGTTAATTAATTTAATTAAGACTCCAGAAATTTTTAATTTTGGATGGTATTCTACCTGTAACTGTTCTAAGGATCATATCCAACTCTTGCAATAAGTAATTATTTATTTTACGTTTGTGCTCTCCACTATTTTTCATACTTTGACAGTATAGAGTCATCAAAATAAGGTGAATTCTTTTAAATTGCCGGTAGATACTCATTTTTAATTAATTTACAGTGTTAATTGATTTGTTCAGACTACAGAAATTTTACCCGAAAATGATGAGTGCGGCCGGCAGGAATACGACCAACCCAGAATTTTTAATGGCAATGAGGCGTGGATATACGAGTATCCTTGGATGGCCATTCTGCTTTATGGGCAGGAAGTCGAGTTTCGCTGCGCAGGCTCACTGATCTCGAGAAACTTTGTGCTCACGGCTGCTCACTGTGTTACTCATGATGATTTGTAAGTTCCAATACGCATTTTAAATACATACATAAATACATAATGCCTTTCATTTATAAGAATTGTTTTTAATCGGTATAATGTTGAGATACTAAGATTTGAAATTCTATTCGTAATTTCTAATTCTAGACAGTTCCTTTTTGTGTGCGGGATTGGATCATCAGAATAATGCCCGTTTGTGTAACAAAAGTATTTATTCTTAGTGCTTCGATACATTGCAGTACAGGTCAATATAATATGTTAATAGTTCAACGGTTCGGAGGCGAGAGATCGTACCGACCACGGCGCAATACATTTATCTCTTTTACACACGTCACTGATACCAATCTTGCGCGCACTCATACATTCATCGCGTAGATACATCATAATAATTATTTGTTTCAATTCTCTACTCATGAGAAATATTTCTTTAAGAAGATTTGTTGAAGATACTGTAACAATCAGGAAACTTGGTGCGTTACATAAACAGTTTTTTTCCAAACATTTTGTATGCAAACACTAATCAATTTTGGATTCCTTTGCAGGAACAATCATTTGGATTAGTATTAACCGTATTTGTGGTGGCTGATGTAATGCTTGAAAATACATATGTAAGATATACTGGCTGACAGTAGTGTGAAAATATATCCCTAAAAATGTTGTTTTACCATGTTGAAAATAGCAGGATGAGTATTTATGCATATCACTCATAAAATTAGCAATTACCGTATCAAAAACACAATTGTTGGATAGAAATAAGACTGCGGCCTCCAGTTGTCATTCCTATTTTTATTTTTCTCCATAATAAAACACTTATGATGAGTTTTGCGTTTGCATACAATCATCGGCACAGATTCAAAGTGGTGGCTAATATTAAAAAATATTCAGATAAGTGTAAATTTCTTTTAAAATTTGTTCTATTTGGTCCATCAGGTTTTATGTTCGACTCGGTGAACACAACATTTCGTCTGGAATAGACTGTGTTCAAGTGGACATAATGAAGCATACAAAATGTAATGACGGATATAAAGATATACGAGTGGAGAGAGTAATATCACACCCGGACTACTGTCCATATAGTAAAAAGAATGACATTGCTCTAGTAAAGCTACAAGAAGATGCACCATACACAGGTATGTAAAACTTTTCAATGTACAGATATGATAAGTAAACATATAATAACAATGAAACATTTTATTTTAAAACCAGCAATAAGATTTTTAGCACATTTTACAGATAGTCAAAATACATTAGCAATTATATACACTGGAGAAATTGCGAACTACATTACTGATGGTCTGGTATTATTTATTGCCATATTTTTTAGACTCAGTACATGGACAACTGTCATAACTGGACACGTTATCCCTTATTTTTAGGAACAGGAACCATGCACCCTTTTCCTTATAGTGTTGGCATCAATAATAACACAATATTATTTCAAAGATATTGAATTAATTTAATTCAAATCTATCTCACAAAATGTAACATTATTACCAATTGATTGCTTTATTTGATTTAGTAGAGCTCCATTGTATATTATTGACATTTTTAAAATAAGTTTTCTCAAGTCAACACAGTCGTTGTTGAAACTCCTTTCTCTAGATTACATGTTTTGAATATGAAGTTAATTGTGAACTTAAACATTTTTATTTGAATGACAAGATGTCTTTAAGGAAATATTCATCTATATGACTAGAACAAAGTATCACAGCTTTGTTAACATCGAGATGTAAATAAACTGATAAATTTACAAATTAAATAAACTTCCAAGCTAGCAGAAGTGACCAGTGCTAAACAGAGAGATATGATGATATTGATGTATACGAACTGTGAAACCCGAGTGTGTTAGCAGTTTCATCATTAAGAGACACGATAATTACATAATGCAGACAACTCAAAATAATAAATAGTAATTCGAAATTAGTAATGTTTTCGACACATATTAGTGTTTTATTTTGTGAACTTTTAATCTTTGTCACACAAAGTAGTAGTTATTCTAATTAATGAATTAAAGCAAAGCTTGATTGCACTTTGTATCATATTATAATTACATATCTGACAGTTTTCTTATAAGGGTGCATGGGTGAGGCTTAGTTTAGAGAGGTGTCGCTTGCTTATTCTACTCTGTGTACAAAATAAAATGGACTGCAAATATCTGTGGTATCTTTACACGAGTCTCTAGATAAGTTGGGGACAAATCTCTTGAAAGTTAGCTCTTATTTCTCAGAAATTTGGCAGTAAAGGTCGACACGCACCAGTTGGTTATACTGTTCTGTACACAAAATAGAGAAATGACAGACAACAGAGAATGAATAACAACTCATCTTGCACTCAACTCTATACTGTTCCTTTCCTTCCCATTCCAATGACTGAAGTATTAGAAAGATCAGACTTGTCCGCAATTTCATTAAAATGTGAGTATCCCACTGGGGAATGTTGGACAAATCAACCCTGGTATAATTAACTGAATCTATGTGTCTGTTTCTTAGGTGTTAAAACTGCTAAAACGCTTCTAAAAAATATTTTATAACATCACTGTATCCCATTTGGCAGCATTTTCTGTTCAAATAATATATATGTCTGCCTATATAATATGATACATTGTCTATAAAATTGTTGTTATCGTCTATATAACATCTTTTCACCATCAGGTTTATACTTAATGATATATAAACCATGTTTGCCGACCACCCAGCGCTGCATACATATACATACTTGTAATTGTAATCTATGCTATATTAAACATTTATGCCTATCTATTATGAGCACACTGCTATTAATTGTTTATATTTTATTACCATATTTCATAAACAATATATATTGTAATAATCCATACTGTAACTATTCTCATACTCCTTTGTAGATATACAATGTAAATTATTTTGAATGATAATAAACTACAGGTTGTTGAAAGGTTTAACTATAGTATCTCGATAATCAAAACATATGCTTTCCATTTTATTATTATTATTATTTAATTAATTTGTTCCGTTCCTTTTTACATACCTTTACAATTAAAATAATAATATTACTAGATTACCCGCTGCAACCACACGGTTGCAAACCTACCTTGCACAGACACAGTACTCTGTTGTCAATCTTCAGATTAAAAAAATTATCAATACATTTTGATAAAAACACAAAAATTGTTTTGACAAGAAAATAAGAAGAAGAAGAAGTGAAAAAGTTACAATCTCAATGTATAACAAATTTAGCTATCAGTAGAATTTTTCAAAATTAAAATCACACTTCTGCTATCAGCGGAATTTTTAAAAATTAAAATCGCACTTAAACTAACCATTATAATCAAAAAAACTGTGGTGGAAACAGAAGAAGAAAAGGAATTAAGTAGTTTTTTTTAAATGCGTAACAAATTCACCTATTGGTAGAATTTTCAAAATTAAAGTCGCACTTAAACTAACTAATATAATCAAAAATTCCAGTGTGGTGGAAACAGAAGAAGAAAAGGAATTAGGTAATACTTTTTTTTAAAATACATAACAAATTCACCTATTAGTAGAATTTTTCTAAATTAATATCGCACTTAAACTAACTAATATAATCAAAAAAACCTAGTGTGGTGGGAACAGAAGAAGAAAGGGAATTAGGTAATACTTTTTTTAAAATGAATATCAAATTCACCTAATGGTAGATTTTTTCCAAATTAATATTGCACTTAAACTAACCAATATAATGAAAAAAAACCAGTGTGGTGGGAACAGAAGAAGTGGCAGAATTAATGTATCATTTTTTAAATGCGTAATACATACTGCTAATAGTAGAATTAAAAAATATTAAAATCGCACTTAAATTAACCAAATATTAAAAAACGTAAATACGAAATAAAATCCATACCTTTCAAACGTCATAAATATCGCGCCAAATCGTACTAATTATCCCATAGTAATTTGTGTCAAAGAAAACCGCTGATCTTCATCCGCCATTTTGAATATACTACGGCAGACGGCCATTTATTTAAATATAATCATGTGAACAGTGGCCTCCTTATTATTTATAATCATGTGAATAATTATGTCGGACATTTTTTTTTCTTGACCGTCTTTAGTTACTGATTAAAAGAATAACAGGGCTACGTTCACTTTCGAACTATATACTATATGTAAACTAAAATACATCGCAAATGAAAACACATTTTGAAAATTGGCTTTTTTATTCTTTCAGTTTTTTTAAATGTATAAACGTCATTCTGTTCTATATATAGTAAAAAACATATTTCAGAAGTAAAATCATCTCAAATATTTTTTACCATATTATCGAAATAATAATACTGGATTTAAAAATAAATATATTGCGTCATTCTGGACACATCTGTAATTCCCACAGCATGAATCTGTCTATATGTATCAAATATCTGTGTTTACATTATTTCAAATTCTCGAAAAACTTATGTTTTGGAAATAAACCGCGAAATAATGACAGTTAAAAAGCTTGAAACATGTGTTTACCACATACATCAACGTGCAAGATGGTTTTTCTTTGTAAACATTGATTCATAGATAAGCATTGATTCGAAAACAAAATGGTGTCCATAACACTTCTGAGGGATTACCATAAAAAAATGTCTAGATCATCTGTAAGAATATTAACATCACGAGTTTTTATTTCGGTGAGAACTCTGATTATACAGCATAGTAGATATGCTTACTTGTCGGTTCAATTTCACACTATAAATGAGATGTTCATTCATACTATAATTTTAAAATATTTGGTTATTTCCCAAAAGATTTGCTTGACATTTTATAAACAATATAAAACGTCAAAAATTGCCGATAAAACAGCTAGCCTGTTACACACAAACAAAAGCGGTCGCCCAATCATGCCGCCGCTAGGGAACATCCAGATGTAGCCGAACGCATTGAAAAATGCGGGCTAGTCCGAGCGCTCCAATTTCGCCGGCGGTAGTACTTGCTATATTCGTACAGAAGCGAGGCTTGCAGGAGGCGATGTGTGCAGGAGAGAAGTAAAAGGCAGAGAGATGTTTGCTCTGGAAGGCCGCGGATGAGAACTGACCTCTCGACCGCGGTACCCCCCATTTATTTCATGTATCAACCAGACATGGCCAGCAGTGGTGGGAGGGGCTCACAACCCCCACCACTTGACCGCTGCTACGCGACCGCCGCCATGCGGCGGTCCGTCGAACCACAATATCCGGAGCCCGACAACGCATGGTTTTAATACCGTGCCAAAGTCGGGCTTCAGACATAAAACAAATAAAATGCAAAATAGTTGTGGATTATCGCGAGCAATTAACAAATACCAATAATACATAGCTCGCGATATCCACAACATAATCAAGTCATTTATTACACAATAAACAATTAACATGGAATAAACAGGGGGTGGGGGGTGATCGCCCTTAATTTACACAATTATTTTCAATGGGTGATCACCCCATACAAAACAATACAAGTGTGTGTGGATATCGCGAGCATTAAACATTAATTACCAAGCTAGCTCGCGATATCCACAACAAAGGTTACAAATGTGGGCGACCGTCCGAAATCTAAATTCACAAAACAATTACATTCGGTGGACGGTCGCCCCATACAAAATACAATGGGTGGCCCTACCGAGGGCCGCTTGCGGCCCCACCATGTGCCCCCTACGGGTCCATGGTGAGCGACAAACCGCTCCTGTACCACTCGCTGGTAGCTCCGCCACCACGAGTTGGTACGTGGTGGCTGGCCCCTTGCGGAGCCCCGACACGACGAACGCAGTCAGTCCGCTCTGTCCGATCGACTTTTGACTCTGTAATAATAATAATGTTACCGAAATTACGTAAAAATCATGTTTGCATAAACTCTCATAAAGTAATAAACACACACACAAACTTTTAACGGAAGTGATCAGTGCGACAAGTGTGCGCAGTGCATTGCGCAATATTGCATCATCCGCTCTACCCATCTAGTCTTGAAACAAAGAACTGTATTAACAATTAGTGATTAAAATCTATTATTTTCTATCTTTCTGTCATATAAACGATATAACTGTGCTACAAACTAAACATTAAGTGTGAATGACTCAGCCCCTCCAATGTGCGGTAATTCATAGTGACCGCGCGCCTCCCAACCCCACCATGGATCCCGCGATCGCCGCGAAGTTACGCAACATGAAAAATTTCACCACAGACGAGCTATTCGAGCTCGTGACAACCTTGAGCCAGCAAATCGCGGCCAAACCCCGGGCAGCAAAACTCGCTACCAACCTTGCCTCTACCATCCGCACCACCACTCCCACTCCACCCACCTCTGAGAGCCAGCAAGCCTCCACGTCCTCAGCTAACGCGGACTTTCCGGAGCTTCCGCCCACTACCACTCCAGTTTGGCTACAAGCCAAACCGACAAAAAAAGGAAAGCGTCCCCCCCCTTCCCCCCTCCCACCCCCTTCACCTCCAACCGCTTTGAAGTGCTGTCTGGCACCGACAGTGACAACGACAACGAAGACGATGAATCTCCAATGGCCACGGAAGAGGCCCCCCCTCCCCCCCAAACCAGCCTGCGGGAAAAAAAAAAACATACCGCCTATAATGCTTCGAGAAGCCACTAACTTGCGCGCCACGCTCGCCAAATTGAAAACCGCAGGAGTGATCATTGTCTCAGCAAAGGTTATGAAGCAAAGAATGAAGGTCGTCACCGCGGACATCACCAGCTTCTGCACCGCCACTCGAATCCTCGAAGAAAACGAAACCCAGTTCCACTCCTTTGTCCCCCAGCAGGACAAAACCATAAAAGCGGTCCTGCGCGGGGTCCCTCTGGACATGACAGAAGAGGAAATTAAAAATGAGCTGGAGCTCAGATACCCCGTCATCTTCGTTACCCGGATAAAAGCCGGCCCCACCCGTCGCCCGATTCCCCTGGTTCTCGTCCAAACTGAGAACAACACCGAAGAGACATCTTCAACTTAAAGGCGCTATTTTACATGAAGATACAAGTGGAAAAATTGCGCAAGAAAGACCACCCAGCTCAATGTCACCGATGTCAGTTATTCGGTCACTCCGCCACCCTCTGCAGAGCCAATTCCCGCTGCGTCAAGTGCGGCAAGGATCATCACACTGCAGCATGCAGCAAGACGAGAGAAGACGGACCCGCCACCTGCGCCAACTGTACAGGTGATCACCCGGCCAATTTCAAAGGCTGTCCTTTCCTCCACCTAGATCCAATGCACTCCGCCACAGATTGCATGAAACGACCCGCCACCACACCCCATCACGCCTCATTACTCCAACCCTTCCATACGCATCGGCCCTAGCCCCACCCACCACCCCCTCCCACCCACCCCACCCACCCACCAACCTAATAGCGGCCTAGCCTCTATTTTTAACCTCTTCCTAAACCCCAACGTTTCCGAAATTATCCGCCACATCCTAAACATCCTTCCTAAATTGATTGCAGCCAATTCTCCAGCTGAAATCATAACCATCCTCATCACCGAAACCCCAAAAATCCTTTCACTCCTTAGTCTAAAGTAAAGAATCTGTAATGGCTAGTCTAACCCTTCCCTCCTCTCTACAAATCGCTAGTTGGAATGCGAATGGGCTAGAGGGCGATCAAGCTGAAGTGGCCGACTTCACGGTCCGCCATTCACTTGGCCTCCTTCTAGTCAGTGAATCTCATCTAAAACCCTCACAGTCATTTAACATACCTAACTTTTTTTGCTATCGAAACGACAGACTTACAGGTAGGGGTGGAGGCACCGCTATCTTCGTGAAACGAAGCATAGCTCACTTCCCCAACCCCACCCCCAACCCCACCCCCACCATACTCAAACACATCGAATCTACATTCATAACAATACACACACGCCACTCAGGCCCTCTCCGCATACACAGCATTTATAATCCTCCAGGCTCACTTTTCACCTCTGACCTCGACACACTTTTAACAGATGACACTCCTACAATACTAGCCGGCGACTTCAACTCCAAAAGTTCCGACTTGTACTGTAGAGCACCCAACAATAACGGCAAAAAATTATCCGCGTACGCTGACAACCAAAACATTTCGGTTATAGCCCCCTCCCAACCCACCTTCTTCCAACCGCCGGTCACAGACCGGACATATTGGACATCGCCCTCCTCAAAAACTTCCCTTGGTCCCACTCTATATCCACCGCGAATGACCTTAACTCCGACCACAATCCCATCTTCATCGAAATATTCGATTTTCAAAATACCCCCCCCCCCCCCCCGCAAACAATCTCGTCAACTGGACCCTCTTCCAACGGGTCATTTGTACTAACTAAATTCACAATCCCCTCGAATATCCCTAGCATTCCCGATCTCAACAAGCAAATAGATAACTTCGCTAACACCATCTCCTCAGCTATGTCGGAATCCTCAAAACCCCCCCCGCCGCTCCCCGCCGTCTCAACCTCCCCAACCATCTTCAATCTCTTATCAGAGAAAAAAATCACGCCAGGCGCCAATGGCAAAAATATGGCAATCCCCTAGATAAACCCGAGCCAACCACCTTCAAACCAAACTCAGAGCGGCTCTTTCGGCTCACCGCTCTGAAACTTGGAATTACAAACTCTGTACCCTAAAACCCCAAGACGGCACTCTCTGGAAAATTACAAAATCCCTCCGAGTCCCCAAAACTCCAATATCGCCAATTCACGCCCCCAGTGGCTTAATTTACGAAGACGAAGACAAAGCCGAAGCATTCGCTGACAGCCTTGAACTTCAATTCGACAATAATCCCGATTCCTCCTCAGCTTCACACATAAACTTCATCAACAGCCACGTCGAAAACCTCCCCAAACCCCCCCCCCCACCACAAATAAATTTTTCACCTCTTCAGAGGAAATTAAAAAAATAATTAAAAACCGAAAAACTAACACTGCGCCCGGTCCCGACGGTATTCCCACAAAGGCTCTTAAACTTCCCCAGCGAAGGGAATTCTCCTCCTCACTCTCATCATAAACACAGCTTTCCGCCTACAGTACTTCCCGACGGCTTGGAAATCCTCAAACGTCGTTCTCTTTCCCAAACCTGGTGAAGATCCCCTTTTCTGTGTCAATCACAGACCAATAAGCCTCCTCTCCAATATAGGAAAAATCTTCGAAATTTTTTTCTTAATCCGCTTACAAAATCAACCAGGTCTCCAAAACACCATCCCGAACGAACAACACCGCTTTCGTTCTGTACACTCAACCACCCACCAGCTTCTCAGAGTCGTCGAGTTTATCTCAGACGGCTTTCGAAAACGTCGCTCAACCGGCGCAATTTTCCTCGACGTGGCAAAAGCCTTAGATAAAGTTTGGCATAACGGCCTTCTTAACAAATCCTTAGAATTTTATAATCTCCACCCCCTACTCTACGGTCTCCTAAAATCTTTTCTCGCCAATCGCGCCTTCCGAGTAAAAATCAACAAAAACACCCTCTCCTCCCCCCGCTACATGCGAGCCGGCGTCCCCCAAGACTCCATCCTATCTCCCTTTCTTTTCAATATTTTCACCAGCGACATGCCGAAACCGTTAGATGAATACTCCATCTCAGCCCTATACGCGGATGACACGGCCGTACTCACAAACTCAACAGACCCCTACACCATTACGCAACGCCTACAATCACACATGGATGCCCTCCAGTGTTGGTTCGACACTTGGCGGATTGCAATAAACCTCTCCAAAAGTGCCGCTATATTTTTTAATGGAACCAGAAAACGCGGCCGCCACCCAAAAGGCCACGTTATAATCGGCGACACAAACATCAAATGGCACCAATCCGTCAAGTATCTTGGCCTAACACTGGACCGCAAACAAAACTGGAACACTCACATAACAAACACATTATCGATAGCAAAAAAAGCAAAAGGCTCAATCAACTGCCTACTCAACAAGCACAGCGCACTACAATTAAACACAAAAATCCTCCTATACAAAGCCCTAATCCGTCCTATCATTACATACGCCTGCCCCATATGGGCCACAGCAAAATTTGTGAAAAAACTAATTACCTTTCAAAACAAAGTACTCAGACACATTCTCCAAGCCCCGTGGTTTGTGAGAAACACCATCATCCACCGCGACACCAACACGCCCCACCTCAACTCCCATATCCTAGACGTAGCCATCAGATTCTTTAAAAAACTACATACCATCCCAAACCCCTATATTTCTTCCCTAGCAGCAACCAACCTAGAAAACGATCCCGACAAGCACCTCCCCATCTCACTCCTCTACTCCCCGACTCCAGTCCCCTGAGGAATGGCTGAAAAGAGGCACCAGCTTGAGGTGATTTCGACTTTTCTAAGCCTATTTATATATAATTTTATAATAAATAATAATTCTCCTGGTCGCCGGCACCACCTGTGGCAATTTCCAATTTCCCTATGTCTAACTAAATATAATTTTGATATTACTTTTTCTAATTTAATGCGGAATCTTCAATTTCCTTGTGCGGGCGTCCTGCTCGTAAGACACGCCTCTGTTATGGATTCGGTATTCTCCTACGTGCGAGCTCTCCCGGTCGCCAGTGTGGAGATCTATCTTTCTACCTTACTTAATACTAATTTTTACGCTTAATGCTAGTCTATTCGCTTAATATCTAAATTTGGCCATCGTGATCGTTCTAGTGGTTAGGAATATTCCCCATGTTATGTCCGTAATACTCCTAGTTCTTTTAACCCGCGTTTTCAATTATCAAAATCCAAATATTACAAATATCCAAATATTATAGCCGTTCAAATACCTATAGAGCAATTATTAAAATAAATATACCGATTATCTTATGGTATACGACTAAGTAACGGAAAACTTCCCGTCAAGCGGTATGATATTCGAGCGCGCCCGTTATAGCATTAATTATGTACGTGTTATTCAGAGCTAGAATGTAAGAGTGTGGAAGAAATTATACATATGTACGCATTATTCGGAGCTAAAATATAAAGTGGGGGTGAAATTATACGTATGACACCAACCTTGTCGTAGACTCGTACTCGTGACTGTGGCTGCTTCGTGGTGTCGCCTAGCTGTTCATAATTATGTGGACATGTGAAACAACATGCGACATGCTAAGTGTCTGCCTCGCTTGACAAGTATGTTCCGTGATTATATGATAAGTTCTCTAGACACCAGTCTGTGGCGTACGTTCGGCTCCCCTTTGACCCCAAATTGGAAATCTGTACGTCTGAGACGACAAATTTCCAACCCCGAACCCTGGCACCCACGCGTTCAAAAGTTTAAAGATGATGATGATGATAATCCAAAGTTCTGATTCGGCCAATGTCTAAGTGAACAATATCATTAGTTATGACTCATTCAAGATGCATGGCTGAGGTCCTTGTATCTCCAATACGTTGCTGTTCAGTATCGGTAGGAAAGTGGCCAATCCGGGCCGCGTCCACCACTGAAGGTAATTAATTGTGATGAGGTTGTGACATGACAATACGACCTTCAGGAAATTCCCTTGATTCCTTGGGTGCGTCTGAACACGTAGGTCATGTGACAATGGTGTCAGAAGAATAGTTTAATTTATCTGCAGGATGATCCTCGGTGTCTCGAACAATGCATCTCGAATAAGGCCAGGAACAAATAGTTAGGATTATTATTACTGCATGCTGGTGCGTGTGTATGTGTGTGGATTGCCGACGTGGCGGCTTAATTGTAGCACATTTCAGGAACACTGTCTCGGGGTATTAACCTCTAGAGACACTACTATCATCCTCCTCATACAGCTGAAGTACGGGTACCACGGCGACTACACAGAAACCATCTCGATGCAAACTCAGTGCGGACTAAGCTATTTACGCCAGATTATATATCGGAAACAGATCATGAACGGTAAACATACGTAGGGTTAGCCTGTAGCCTTGTGCACCCTACGCAGACCGATGATGTCCAGAACTCTTTCGTTATGGCTATCATTACCAAACCAATATAACCATAGCTAGCCCGTCCACACTTCATGCCACCGAATGACTCTGTTCAGCCTCCAAAAGCACCTTTTCCTCCCAATCAAATCATCTTAGGAAAACTATAATTCACATAGGCGTTGAAGGTCGGTAGAATGAAGCACCTGGTTTCGGCTTGATAACCGAAAAGATAAATGTTTAGATAATGTAGGAATCAGTGCGGAATCTTACTTGTGAGATGTGTCGTAAAGTAAATTGTACAGTGAGTTGTTAGCACAATATCAATTATAAAGGTCAATACGATTCGCATACGCATGCGATTGTGTATTCCCAAAGTAAATACACACACAAAGTTCTCGGATAAATTCTATCATTTCTACCTACTAGCCATTACTTCGGATCGAAATGTAATCTATAAAATGCGCCCGTCAGGATTTATGAGACTTTCAGATCTAGATTTCCGCGGATAAGTAAATATACAAATAATTACGTACATAGTTACATGATTATCTACACGGCCAATAGTAGTATATAATTGGTCCTAAACAATGAGATACATGTAACTGAAACTTGTAGGTGGGTGTTCCCAATTTATAAAACGGACAGTAATTAAATAAAATGAAATATCAAGTGGCCTAGCGGTTACGCCAGTCCCTTTCTATGAATGAGTAATTACATGAGGATCCGATTCACACTACAGTATTTGTTAGCGGTTTTAATTATGTATACAAGCATGCTAAAAGGTAAACTTAGTATTTTGGGTCCTCTGCTACGGTTCTCAGCGTCTGCGTCAGTCCTGGTCTGCTCTCTGGATCCCGGAACCACTGCACTCGCGATTTATGAATTTTAACGCGGCCTTCGCGGACCCGGAGAACAACACGATCACCCCAATAACACTCGCGGCGCAAATCTCCGAAGGAAAATCTAGTTTCGTTCCCCGCGCGATCCCGGCTCAAAAGCGACCCTCTCACGTGCGATCACGGAACTCTCCCGAAAACTCGCCAAACTGAAAGCTCGAAACCTTCTCGCCCCCCTGAAGCCGACTCCCCGCCCGCTCGGACCTGACTCACGTGAAGCTTTCGTTTTTCAACCCTCGACCGTCTTCACCCCTCCCCCGCCCCTGGCGTCTCCGCCCCGACCCCTGCCGTATCAGCTCTAGAAATTTCTAGGAATTCATATTTTTTTATCAGTTCGGTTATATGTGGATCATCACAAGCTCAAATAAAAAAATAGTTTAAAAAAAAAAATAGCTCATTAGTGCCTAGCAAGCACTCCATTCCTCGGGGACAAAAAACCCTCCAACCCGCCACACCCCAGACTACGGAGACAAGGAGGCGCAGCCCCTATCACTCTACGAGACATTTATAGAACCAGAACCTTGCGGAGCCCGCCACTGACGCTCAGCGCCCATCAGCCCGCTTGGTGCCACTGGACCGAATAAGAAAAGGCCCTTTTCAGGGCCGCTAAACCGTAACGATCGGAGAATTCGTCCAGTGGAATTCCAAATACATCTCCAAGCGGGCCTTTCAGAATCTGGCCGCCAGCGCTCCGCGCGCGGCGGCTCCTCACGAGAAGCTGCTTGAAGAGCCTGTCGTGAGGCGGAATCCTGTGTGTAACATAGCCTTTTTAACTCTATCAAAAATGATTGCGTTGGGTTAATATATTCTTCAAGAAATCAAGTTTTTTCTACATTTAATTTGTATGTAGGTAGGTTACATCGATTTTTTCATTTTTTTTCCGCGTTTTTAACATTCAATTGATGCAATTCAAATGATGTGAGTTTACAAACACCAGAATAAATTTTGGGCTATTGCTACCTGTCATGGTAATTATAAAAATTAGAATTTTGTCGTAAATTCGCAGAGAAAAGCTCAAAAACATTAAATTTCACTAAATCAGGCTTCACAAAGAAATTAGAAGAAAAAGAATTTTAAAAAAAGTGTGAAACGATACTGTTCATTGGTGGCAATCGTCAAAAAATTTAAAAAAGATTTTTCTCTCAAATTCGCAGAGTTATTAGCGAGAACAGGAAAAGTTAGACTAATTAAAAATAGCAATATTAAAAAAAATCACCATACTAAAAGAGTTGTGACAAATAGAGGAAAGGAAGAAGAATTAAAAGAAAAGGTTATAAAGATACAGTCAACCTTCACACGTCTGCGAAAAATGTCAGAATATAGTAATAGTTGATATTAGTAATTTCAATTCTTGGGTGTGACACGTTAGGTTACATCTTCGCTACATATACACATATAAACAAACTTCGCAAAATAGGCCTTGTTTTTTTAATATATAAAATAATAAAAATATAAAATAAAATAATAATATTTTTATATATACTTTCAAACTGTTTGCAGATTTTATACGTCCCATCTGCCTACCGAGCTATGACGTCACTATTAAAAATGTTGACGTGTTGACCGTAGCCGGTTGGGGGCTAACCGAGCATAAAAATTACAGCCAAGTCAAACTCCACTTAGATGTCCCCATATCAGATTGCGTGAATGTTCCTGGTTCAGCCAATTGGGAAAGACAAGTTTGCGCTGGAGGTATTCGCGGTAGGGACTCGTGCAAGGGAGATTCAGGGGGGCCATTGATGAAGGCCGAAAAGGCCATTTGGTTTGTTCATGGAGTGGTCAGCTACGGAAGCGGGCATTGCGGAACTGAGGGGGTTCCCGGAGTCTATGCTAAAGTGTTCTCCTACTTATCCTGGATTAAACAAACTGCTGAATTGATTAACTAATAATTTGTGTAAAATATAATAAGCATTGCATTACTGCTCTGATAATTTTTTATTGTAATAATAAATACCTATGTAATACAAATCGCATTTAATAATTTAAAAGCATTTCAATGTGCAATATAATAAAAACTAGCAGAAGAGCAATTGGCTATCACTGTTTTCTTGCTGCTAGGTCATGCAGGCGGCTATTGGCAAGTGCCAGTCAAAAAAATTCACACAATTTGGCTACTTTGTGTTTTTTCTTACTTGTAACAAAGACAATATAGACTCAATTTGCTCAAATAACACGAATAATAAGGTATTATTTTATGATAAAACATAAACTTTAAAAGCACTGTGAGTTGTACTAAAAATTACAAATAAATAAATGTTACTGTTGTATAAACGACAGATTCATTTTGCCTAAAGATGTTGGTTGAACGAAGGTTCATAATCCTATGTACAACACATAGTACATATATTATATATGATTGTATGAAATCATTGATAACAGCATAACCTAAATCTATACCTACTGTACGCCACTGGCAGATAGATAATGTTTTCTACTTAGTATCTCCACGATCTTGATGATTACCTCTTTAATTATTTCAAAGATATCTCAAAAGAAAACTATTTCCCGCAAAATTTCTAGTAGTTTCAGGAGGTCTGGATAGGTTTCTGGCATTACAATCAAGAAAAGGTTAAATTCAAAAATATTTAGATAAAGTGTTAATTTTATTTTAAAATAATGTAAAAATATGCAGGTTTTCATATTTTAAAAATTAACCAAGCCAACATCCTCCATTTTCTGAGAATTTCATATTTCTCTGTATAAATATTTGCCTTTAGAATAAATATCAAAATATTAATTTGCTTATTAATATTTAAAATAAGCAGTTTCAGGAATTTTAGGACAATATGACTTTTCAGTGTGAGATTTTTGATTCATTGCTTTCAAAAATGGATGAACACCTTCCGTACTGAATTCCCTGAAATCATTAAAATATTTATTTAACAAAAGTCTATTAATGTACTATGTATATATATTACATAAACAGTTTTGTTTTTTACTTACTGTTTCATAAGTTGGAGCATTTTTTCATTAAATTCCTTTTCCTTTATTAACTTGTTTCTGAAATCTGACATCAGCTTGGCTTGTTCCCTCTCCTATAAAAGTATATTGACATAGTTATACATACATTTTAACAGATATTTCTATAGATAAACTTCCATGAAAGCAATAAGGTGAGCTTGACATTTATCAGATCAAATCCAATTAACACCGCAATATCGGTTGCATCATGCCATGGAGTGGACAGTGCAGCCCCTCTACTTCTCTAGTAGTTTTATTGGTAACAGAGGATTTTAGATCAAATTTAAAAAAAAAAACATTTTTGGTATTTGATATTTTAAATTATATGTACTTTTATTCAAAGTTGTCCATGTTTCTTTTAGAACACTCTGTATATACATTCATTCTTTAAAAATGTAAAATTAGTTACCTTAGCAGCTTTGACTAAATCCATTTGCTCTTCTAAATATTGTTTGTATGCCGCCTTGGCCTTTGCATCTCTTTCCTTTTTTTGTTTCCACTCTTCTGCTAGCAGCTTCTCTTTTTGTTTCCTGACTTCCACCTCCTCTGCTGCTTTCCTAGCCGCAGCCTCAACTTCCTTTCGCTTTTCTTCCATCTGCACTTCGCGCCCCATCAAAGCGTCCTTAAAAATACCATTGTTTATTTGGGTATAATATGGTGACACACAATCACACACACCTGGTCATGAAATGTGATAATACTCGTACATATCACACACTGCTGGTAATGTTTCTGGCATTCTACTTCATTAACTCTTCCAAAGTGCCTCGATCGAGTGTTGTCAGTTAAAATAATGTTATATGTAAGATTGTAACATGACTTATCAGTTTTTGTGTACATCACTAGAGGCTAAATAACAGTACACCAATCTAGTTTCTTATAACAAATTACTATTAATGATACCTGTGTTCAAAGTATCATCCATTTTATTTCCTGCTGTCACTTTCTTTTCAATACCTTTCTCAACATTATTGTAATTATAAAACATACTTTCCAATTATGCAAACTCATTTATTTATTTCAAGAATTTATTTATTCGTCATTATATCGCCGTAACATAACATAACAGACATAACACCGTCTGTCAATTCATACTTTTGGCTCTCTAATACCAACTCGTTTAATATGCCATTAAATTATGGTGAGTTAGACATAACACCGTCTGTCAATACGGGGTCCAATTAGCAACATGGCATCCATCGCACAATGCCGGCATAATGATTGCAACTAGCGCCACGTAAGGGGCTGGCCAGGCTTTTCACCAGGCATCTCACTACGCATGTTACTTCTCTACCGGACATATAATTTTTAATTTACAGTGATACATATAACATTGTATTTTGTTGAATAAATTGTTTTCATGAAAGTACTTTCTTTTGGTCATGCTACTCTATTGTCTTAATTACTTTAATTCCTCACTATAAACCAAGCTGAATACGGACATATCTGAACACCAATGATGGTCCTGATTATGGAGGCGAATAATTATTGCATATTTTTTAAAAATTATTCACTCTCATCATTACTTATAATTATGCTCAAAGCAAATCAGTAATATAATACCTAGTTAGTTTTTCTAAAGTAAAAATATTAAATAATAATACTTTAAGAAGGGATTTGCTTTTTCTCATTAAGAGAATTCTTTGGTTTTCGCTTTCCTGCGATCGTTTCTTCGCCACCTCGGCTACCATCAAGTCATCTGCTTTTTCCCTCGCCTCTCGTTCCGCCTTGACAGCCATTGCATGTTTTCCAAAAAGATCTATTTGTTGTTTTTGATTTGCCTGTTTATAACAAAATGAATTACCAAAGTATAGTTTTTGTTGTCATAGCTATGTTATATAACTGAGTACAGAGAAAAAATACTATAGGAAAAATGTCTACTCTTTAATAAAAAACAATTTAAAAAATGAAATCACCTTATCAGCAATTTTCTTTTTTACTTCTTCCTGTAGTTCTATTAAACAGACTTTTGCTAAAGAGCATTCAAACGCCTTATCTTCGTCCTTTGCTTTTTTAATGTTTTCTTCCCGGATGCTCATCTGCAGCTTCAGACATTCATTGAGGGATGATTTGGCATCGGTATTCTTCTGCATTTCTATTGAAAATGTGCAACAATTATTTATACATGTAAATACATTTTATTACATATGTATTTTAAAAGATTTAAGCAAATTAATGAATTGCTTTTTCGTTGTCCATTGGCCTGTATCCATGGATAAGATTTCAATAAAGGGCAGTACAGAGTTGGGCGCAAACCGAGATAGCTCATCAATTCACATATTTTGGGTGCAGAGTAGAATGACATGATCAGTATACACCGATCTTTACCAACTCTTGGAGATCAATGTGTGAACCGTAAATCATTTCAATATAAATATTTAATATAAGTAAACTTTACTAATAGTCAGTGAAAGAAGACTAACGACTTTCTAATATGGCCTTAGTGAAAAAATCATACTTTGCCATAGTAATGCAATTATTTTAAGATAAAACAATGTCTTTTTTAATTTTCAATAAATAATTGGCTAATGCCGATACCGCTAACACAATGTGCATCAAGTTTCACGGCCAAAGACCAACTGTGTCTATCGACTTCAATGCACTGTAGCAGCAAAATTTTGTGTCCTAAATATAAATATGTCTTAAAAAGATAAAAATTCAATAAAATAATGGTGTATTCAAATTTTAATGAGTTTATTTTTTATAGAAAAAATTAATACTACCTTTAGATATTATTTTTTCAGTTTTTTTCTTGACACCGTCTATCAATTTATCCATTTCTTCCTTGTCTGCTAGCTCCCTTTTCCTCTGAGTTTCTCGGGCTATCTGCACTTGAGCGTCCAGGCACTTCTTTCTTTCCATTTCCTTCTGGTGTCTCTCTATCTGCTCTTGTTCCTCCTTTTCTCTCTAGAAAACAAACTGATCAATTAATTTTTGATTATTAAGGAGAACACTTTCTTATTGTGAAGTTGTAATTATTCAGAACAGACGGTCTGTGATATTTTAAATACTAATTAAATGTATTAATTAGAAAGATATACATATAAAATTGATTTTATATGTACATACATATATCATTCTAATTAATACATTTAATTTGTATTTAGATTTTATAGCTAATTAATAGATTTTTAATAATAATGTTCCCTTTCACCGACCTGGTTGTAAAGTGAATTGGCCTAATGAGGCCAAGTAATCACTTTGGTACTCATATGCAATACTCTTCGAGGAGAGACCAAACTGTATGCTCGTTAGTAAAACATAAATAATTCTAAACTGCAGCAGGACAGCCATTAGAACCGTTCTGGTCCATCAATCTTGGATCGGTATTTGGAAGGACCATATTCACAAATATAAATTGTATACTCATTTGCACATAGCAGATAAGACTTTGTCTCCTTTTCTCTTAATTTATATTGTATATTGTAACTTTGGATTTCATCACAAGCCAAATAACTCTGTAGAATAACTACAGTAACTGTTTGCAACTAAGTTTGTTTACTAATGAATTCATTTTATGACTTTTTCAGTGAAGAGGAACTTGGTCAGACTGTTTATTTTATTTTGTTAAATGCGCTAAAATTTTAAATAAAAACCAAAATTGTATTTAGAAATGTACATATTATGATTTATTTTCTTCACCTTGGCTTCAGAGTCATTTTTCATAATGTAGAACCACATATTGTTGACTTCCTTTTCATGATTGCGCTTTTCTTGCATTTCCTTTATCTGCTGCTGCTGTATGTGCTGAGTCTCCAATTCTCTTCGTCTCTTTAACAAAGGTTGCAGGTCTTTGCACTTGGCCCTTAGAAAAAATATTTTAAAACTAAATTATTATTTAATTACATAAATTATTTGATTACATAAACCCTTTTATTTGTTTTTCATGAATGCGAGAATACTATAGGATATGAGAGATTAATTTAGTTCCTATTATTTAAAGGATAAATTTGCATAGTACATAATTAGTTTTCTTATATCTTATATACAATACATCATATGAGGCACGTAAAAACAATATTGGCAATGTCCACAAAATGGCTAAACTACGATAAATAAGCAATTTTGTAGATGATAAGAGATTTTTATTTTAGCGATAAAATCAACAACAGTTTTTGAAAGAACCAATTCATTCCTAATATCAAATTGGCGGTCTGACTATATTTCATACTCGCGAGAGATCCCTGCCAAATCTGTCAGTTTCCAAATGCTATTGAAACAAATATGGGAAACAAAAATGGCAGTATTAATTTTTCATTAAGTCATTTTTAATGAAAAATGGATCAAAATCCTTAAAGCTCTCTAATTTTATGAATGTCTATTATTTTGGTATATAATAAAACACGATGAATTAACAATGTTTTTTCATGATTACCAACAATTGAAATTAATAGATTTTGCTGATATTATGTCTCATATATATCCGGCATTTGCATTTTCATGCATTGGGCCTAATTTTTTTTGTTACGCCTTTGGAGTTAGAGCTAGTGCTTACCTATGACTTTACGCCTTTCTGTCATGTGATAGAACTGTCACACGACAGAAAGGCGAAGGAAATGGCGAGGGACTATAGAAACATATGACAGCGCACACACAGATGACTAGACATCTCCATATCGCCCTTTATGACAGAACTGTTGTATGACAGAAAGTCGTAGGCATGCGCTAGCTCTTATTTCAAGGCACTAATTTTATAGACACCAAGATACCAAATAAACTTGTGATCAAGGTGAAATAAGAGACAACACAAAAGCTTACCTGTAATGTTATTTCATAAGTACTTAGAATGACAATATTAATGAATCAGAGAAAATGCTTGAAAATTTGTGAATATATCTGTAAACTAACATGTTCAACTGTAAAAGTTTCTTTGCCATGAGCTCCTCCTTTTCCTTGGTTTTTTGGTGCTCCATGGCTTCCACCGAATCTTTTTGCATCTGAATAATGAGGTCAATTTTCAACTTTTCGTGCTCTTTTAATTCTCTGAATAATTCATTGTTTTCCTCGTCTATTAACAACTTTAATCTAGATACAAAATTATAATTAATCACAAAATAGAAATAAATATCATTTTGGGCACTTTATTTTATAATTTATGAAACCAGGGCTGCAGAGAGAGGGAGTTATTAGGGTAAATTACCCCGGGCTTTGGGCTGGGTTCCATTCTTGTAGTGGTGATCACAACAATGATATTATTACAATCTCTAAATGACATCTGTATACAAATGAGGCTGCTTTTGCATCTTGGTGATTTGTTGGTAAAGGTCGGTATACATTTTGCTCTATATGCATATATATCTACTTATTGTATTTATATATGGCTTCCTCCACATACTATCTTTTATGCGAGTTTAGAGTTTAGTTTAGTTTAGCCTCACCTGTAAATACGCAACCTAACGATGGTTGAAACTGAGATAATTATGATTTGTGATTTACTAATTATGGTGAAATGAAAAACATCTGTAAATTAAGCATTTAATGAATTAATTCATTTTGAGGCTCCACTTCTCAAGTGCAGAATATATATCTAATTTAAAAATTAATCAACTTTGTTATATGTATAGTGAAAATAATAAGTATTAAGGAGAACACATTCTTATTGTGAAGTAATCATTCAAAACATAGGTCTGTGATATTTATTTAAATACAAATTAAATGTATTAATTAGAAATATATACATATAAAATCAATTCCATCAAAAAATATTGTTGTTGCTACCAGAATTCGTACCTGGATCTCTTCCTATCCAGGGAAATTGTATAAAGAAGATGGCTTTTAAATAATGGAACAGTAGATGTATTGACGATTTGAAAAGTGTAACATATAAGTTTGAAAATTTGTCATCAGTGCACTGTATTGGTGTAGCATAATCGGTTAATGCAATTTCCTCGGATTAATTAACACGTATGGGAGCCCTTAAATTTCTCACAATGGCCCAGTGTGTGTATATATATATGATATTTGTAAGTAAAGCGATGGTCCCCAGCAAAACACATAGTTCCTATTTTGCCAGACTTATTAGTCAATATGAAACGTGTTGCATGTGTTAAGTGTCAAATTCATTAAAAAAAAAATTGATAATTAATTATTTTATTTATTGGTTAAGTTATTCTGTGGTAGACTACTTTCATTTAATGATAATAAATTATGTTTTCAACATTGATAAATAGATTTCATTGATTATCAAATTCATAAAATGTATTATTTGAAGGTTAATTTAATGTATTATTCACTTGTTTTCTTGATAGAGGTGAAAAACTGGATTTTACACATAAATCATTATTTATCCCATTTTATCAAATTCGGAAACAGTGGCCGAGACCAAACTACGCTGCGAAGCAGCCACAATAGCCTCCCGCAGGGCCTAGAAATAATGTTTAAATAGAGGTTTTAATTTCTGACAGATCACATAGAAAAAAGTAATTTAATGTTAGTGATAGTGAGTATAATAAGCGCTTTGAGTCTTGTTCTTATAAGCAGTATTAGGTAAGAATATTAATAATGTTAAAATGAAAGTTACTTCTTCCGTCTCAGCTTAAGACTGTCCTCAAATGCCTCTAAGCCTTGTGTAACTCTTGCAGCAATATTCCTTACCAAGAATCTGCAAAAAAATTAATTAAAAAACTTACTTACCATCACGCCATTTCTCCGCAGGGGTAGGCAGAGAGGATAGAGCGCCACACTCTTCTGTCCTGATACACAATTCTCGCCTCATTCACATTCATACATCTTCTCATACAAGCTTGCCGATTGTTGAGGCTTCTAACAGAACCATCCTCCATTACCTGGTTTACTTGGTCATGCCAAGTCTCCCGCGGATGTCCTCTATTTCTGGTTTCATCAATACTTGCGTCATATATCTATCTTACCATTCTCTCCTCATTCATTCGTTCCATATGACCAAACCACCTAAGTGATCCTTTCTTAATATTACTCTCTATACTAACATCAGCCTTACATTCTTTCCTTATTTCTTCATTTTTTACTCTGTCATAAATAGATTTGCCACAAATACGCCTAAGTGATCTCATTTCCACTGCATTCAGTCTACTTTCGTTCCTTTTCTACCAGCTCTAGGCCTCACTTCGGTCGGTACCAGGATTTCATTGTGCACCACTAGTCTTGCCTCGGTTGACAAATTCCCATTAGATATGTAGTGACCGGAATTCAAATCCACCGCCATCTCAGTCGGCATCGACGCTAGCGACAGTGCTGCCGGCTGCTGCTACAAGCCTGGCTCAGAATTTACCTCTAGGCAGTCTCTCCAGTTTCAGTGTTTAACAACGGCGGTCTTGCCGGCTCGCGAGAGCTGAGCGAGACTGCCAACCCGCTTCACTTCATTTCATTTCACATTCATTCATTTCATTCTATGTCTTTCTTGTTTTTACCATACTGTCACAATAAACCGCCACACACTAAAGATATAATTCCATTCAAAGCGCCATTCACTTTATTTCCTGCAGTCACCCTCCTTTTAATATCATTCTCAGCTTTTCCGTTTATATCAAACATACTTTCCAAATATACAAACTCATCTACTTGTTCCAAACATTCATTACCTACATGTATTTTGCACGGTGTCTTGCTTTCCTCCTTTTTGAATACCATCACTTTCGACTTGTTAACATTCATCATGAGATCGATTTCCTTGCATGCATAACTCACCAGATTCTGTAGGTCTTGTTCATTATTCACCATTAGTACTGCGTCATCGGCGTACAATAAACTGCATACAATCAAATCGCCCATTTTTGCTCCTACATTCATAAATTCCAATTCTTTCACACATTTATCCATATACAAGTTGAACAGCCATGGAGACATTACACAACCCTGCTTGACACCCTTTGTAATGTCAAACCATGGTGTAAGTGCTCCGTTGATTCTTACACATAAAAATTAAATATTTGAAGCAATTACTTTATGGTTAGACATTTTAATAATGAATATGAAATAACTTTGTTTTATTTGCCCCTGACCCATTACTTAAGGCCATGGGTGTAAGTTTGTTCCTGAGATCCCAAATTTAGAATGTTTGTATTTAAAGTCGAAACTGTGATGACATTGTGATCAAATTTTAGAGTTATAATTTTAAAAACCAATTGCAAAATGCAGGAAAACGATCCACTGGGGAACTAACCAGAAGTGATCAATCTTAGATTAAAGTAATATTATGTTCAATGGAAGAAGATTATGGTAAATAGAACCTTTTTTGCGACACATCCCTTGAAATATCATTACTGCCCATAGTAATTTAAAACAAATAGAAAAATGCCTGTAAATTAAATTTTGAAAAATTGATATATTACATAAATACCAGCAATTGATACTGATAAACAACAATGATAGATTATAATTGGTTTGTTTCAGTATCCTGTTAAATTCATTAAAAACATAGCAACAGTCGTTATGTACAATGAAACTGAAAATCAATCATTTGGACTTACTTTAAAACATTTGGACTTTACTTTAAATATTCAATCATTATGTGAAAAGTAAGTACTTTACTCTTTCCATACCATTTAAATTATGGCAACAATATTTATCTTTTACAATAAATATCTTTAAATATGCTTTAAATAAACATTTAATTCATCGCTAATAAAATAAAAACCGAGCTTTGTGAAATGAAAGCTGAAGAAAAGATTTATTTTTAATAAAAATGTTATGGAAGAAAAAATGAATGGTAGACTCTAAAGTAAAATACATGAAGTATGAAATAGGCAAAAGTGACATCTTATTAGAAACTGTCATCTGTAATGAAGATAAGGAGTAGTTGGAAAATGCTTTACTGACAAGATATTGAACTTAAATTCAAGAGAAATAATAATTCTTTTTTTTTAGATTTTATATTTTTCATGTGATTTTATTTTGAAATTTTCTCCCCACATCATTGTTTCATAAAATTATAACACATGCTAACTATATAATATTAAAGGAATTTTTAACTTTTTATAATAAAATTATCTCTATATCCTAGCAATACAAATAGGATTTTAAATAATATAGTTAAGGTTCAATCATTAGATTTTCATTAACCCTTAATCGAAGTCATGGGTCCATTTGGACCTAACAAAAAAATAAAAACTTTATTTCTTCCAAACGGCATTAGAATTTTGTGCGCTTGGCTAATCTTATTACGTTGCGTGCTGCGGCGGGTGCTGTATGTTCGGCACTTAAAGTTGACTATAAACGGAGGTAAATAATGGGGACCAAATAAGGAACACCAAATAGAAGATGAAACAGAACCTACGATGTCAATGACTTTAAGAAGACATATAAGAAGAAGATGCTATTTAAGCGGCCTAAAAAAGATAATAAACAATCGCAAAAATGTGATAGATGCTTAAATTAAATTTGTAAACAATATTTGAGAAAAAATATATTATGTACTAAGTGCCATACATAGGGTAAAGTTTTTTTTTTAAATTTTAGTAGTTAAGACTGTCATTTTTTAAAAATATATTGTTGATCTTTAAAGAAGTTTATATTTTTATTAATGAAAAGATACGTGAAACCTAGTAAAATAGAAAATACTTCGTTTTTTTCTTATTTTTTCGAACTTTTGGATGCTTACTATTGGACTAAAATTTGTTACTAAAATATTGGACTCAAAGGATAAAGTTATTTATGCATATTGTTAAATAAAAGTTGATTTTCCTTATAAAAGAACCTTGTTTTATTATATTCCTCAAAAATTTCTTCTAAAATAAGAACAATTATAATATAGAAATTAAAAAGTATTTTGCTGTTGGGTCCATTTGGACTCACGATTCCATATAAGTTTGTTAAAATGACGATTCCGGTTAAGGGTTAAATGGATTTTGTGAATTCAACTTAAACTATTGTATGGAATAATGCAGTTTGAATAGTAGTTATATAGTAGTCGGGTAATGCTGAAAGTTAAGTTTGGTTTAATATTTAGTAGTTAAAGACTTTTCTCTAGACTACAATGAAGAAATCCGTTATTGTGACTGTGATTATATTCAATCATAACAATGATTGGTAAATAAGATTTTACTGTTGTAGGTTTAGTTTCTGATGTATTGTTTTTAATTTGATTGCTTGAAGAATTACGAATAGTCAGATATCAATCATATTAGAATCGAACATAATCACAATCGCTAGACATTAATAAATGTAAAACTATTACACTTTATTATCGATGGCTAATAACCAATATTTTAGTTCTACCGCAAAAAAAAAATTACCTCATCACTAGCTCAGCAAGGCTGCCAATATAATAGGTGTATTTTCATATGAAGTTAGGAACAAAACGGTAAATGCGGAATGCGTTGTGGTTTGTTTCGTGTGCAGTTAATTAAATAGTTTGATAGGACGCTTATTCTGCTTTTTCCTTTAAATATTAATACAAAATTTACATCTCGTGTCGTAGCAGAAGTTTTTATTTATTAAATTTTTTACTAGCGCCTCATAGTTGCGCAAAATGTGGATTGACTGACGAATTTCTGGTATGTGTCAAACCGGTATTATTTTTTATAACGTGTATTTACAGTACATCTCAATATTTATATTATTCTATTTATATATTAAAGCGTACTGTGAATTGATTAAGATGTGTTTGGAATACAGGAAGAGTCAGAGGATAGCTAAAGCGGCCTGATGGATCGAATTCCCAGGCCCAGCGAGTTAGATCATGGAAACTGAGTCTGTGAGATCGGAGCTCAGCGCTCGCTCCAGACGATCTCGTGGACACAGAGACAGGCAGCATTCCCACAGGAGTAGCAGGTAATTTTTGATCAGTCTTCAAATATACCGCTCGCACAAATATATTAGTGATTTTTCTCACATGCAAAATGGCTTTTAATGGGGAGTCATTAACCCTATACAACTGTCAGATTCTTATGTTTGTAAAGTTGACATAGATTTTCCAATACATGTAGTATTCGAATTGTTTAGTTTTAAAGCCCGCACCAATAGACTTGTTATTTATGTAGAAATGTTGTTATTTATGTATTTTTTTAAGATATCAATGGCCTACCCGGTGCAAGTGTTTTTAATTTATCTTAAGTCAGCTTTTTGAAAAAAGAAAAACAGTCAAGGAAATTCTAAATATATCTTTAGGCAGGAAACTGTTTAATTTGCATTTTAATATTGGGTGGTGTTTGAAAATGTTTTTGGTGATTTATTTAAAAGACTTTTATTATTGAAATGAAAGTGTTTGTTTGACTTTTATGATGACCCGCATCGAATTACAGGTTGTTTTATAACATAGCTTTGCTTTTAGAAGATGCAGTGGCGTTAAACAATAGTGCTTTGACATCCTATACTCCAACTATGCACTGTTCTGTATTTAGATAATTAATTTTCTTAAATCCAATAATTGATTCTATGCTGCAGAACACTACTGTCAATATAAATCAAATTCTGAAACATGTCTAGCGACTAGAGAGTATATACACTATAATGTAATATAATATGATCATATCAATAATTAAAAAAAATATACCTCTGATATAGCAATTATTGGCTTAACTAACAAATTTCGTAAGTTGCCTTTTCATTTGTATTTTTTAACTACAAAAATAGTCTATAAATCCAATCACAAACCAATATGGTTATGATTAAAACTCTATTGGTAGAATACCCCCATACAATTGTCTCACCAATAAATTTTCTTAAATGAGGCGTAAAGAAACAAAACTGCTCCTATCCATTTGACGAGATTGAGATAAACTTATTTGTAAATGATTATATAGCCAGAGTGGACATTTTCAAATTGATAAGCTTTTAATAAAATTCTTCTATTGTGTTGTAAAACTGCTATTATTGTCAGATAATCATTTTCAAATATGTCACTCTATTTTCCTATACCTCTCAAATACACAAATGTGTGCCAATCCAAAATAGGCACTTTATTAGATATTATATATAATGTTGATTTTTTTAATGATAAAAAAAATGTTTCAGGAGCTGCAAATCTCGAAATAAAGAGTTTGATGATTCAATGGCACCCTTTCAAACCAGTGTGAATATAAACCCCGAAAGCGGGAGAGACGGCCAGGAAGTTATCGAGGTTCAAATACTCCCGCAAGATGAAAACTGGGGAGAGAACACAACGGCCATCACGGGCAACACTTCTGACAACTCACAATCCATGGAAGACATCAGCATGTGGCCCCCTGACGAAGGGGAAGGGATATCATACCTCTGCCGCCGCCATGTGGCGACTGCCATCACCCTCGCTTTGTGTTCAGTCGCGTTCGTCAGCCCCATCATGATGGTGCTGCTCCCCAAGTTTGGAATTCTAGGATCTTCCGACGTGACCGGTTTAACCTTGCAGGAGCGTGCGGTGCTAGCGGCGTGCGGCGCCGAGTGCCGGGGGGCCCTGGCTGGATTGGCGTGCCGCCTGGCCGCACTGGGGGCCGGCGGTTGGGCCTTGGTATTCCGGTCTCCATCCGCCCGATTACCGAGGGCACCGCTCGCGAGGGTCGCCTTGCTGCTGCTGTTAGCTCTGTGTACTTTTACGCATTGGTTGTTCTATTTGGCCGCGGCGGAAGGGGAAGAGTACGGAGGAGAGTACAGGCAGCATGTGAGCGCCGCCGGAGCCTTGGCCGATACCCTGCTGTGTGTGCTCGTAGCTGCAGCACTCGTGGGGGAAGTTAGGCCACTTCAGCAGGCCTATTGCATCAAGGTTATAAGATCTCCAGACGGAGCTAGCAGATCATTCTCTCTCGGTCGACTGAGCATTCAGAGTGCGGCGGCAGCGCTTCTGATGCGATACTACACGGAATTCCCAGTTTACAATCCTTATCTGGAGAAGATCCCCCTGTCCAAGTCGCAGAGAAAGGCCCAGTCTAGTTTCAAGTTTTACGATGTAGATGGAGCCAATGGTACATCTGTACAATCCAGTCAATCGAGGTTTGTTTATCGTTATATATATATATTTTTTGCTTCACAACATATTTGTTCAAGGATAGTACAAAATGTGACGTTACGTCTCAAATTCATAATGAAATTTATTGTAATATTTTACAAATAATTTTTAATGAAATTACATTTATTTTTAAAGTTGTCAGAACACAATTTCTTGAGAAAACTTACAACTGGAAAAGGTAGATGTCTCAATAAAAAAGTAACGTATGGAAATCAAATTTGACAATGATAATGTTGCTATGGTTTAATCGGTAAAGCATCCTACTGGCAATATAAAGTCCCTTCTAAGTAATATACAGTGAAACTCCATTTGTCTACTCATATTTCGTATTTTCACGTAATTCACACTTTTTTCAAAAATTTTAGCTCTGAAAATAATATTTCATACTAATTTCTACCGATAATTCGTAAAACCTTATTATATTCGTATTAATTTTTTATACCCAAAATAAATTATTTGTTCACGTAATTCGCATATTCACGTGTTTTTTAATTTAAATTCGCGCGACTACGCATTCATCATCCCTTCATAGAGATCTGTAGCTAGCTCCACCCCCTAGCCAACCACGGTGCTGTTCCTTATCGCAATAGATCGGCGCGCTTAGAGCTCGCAAAACCGCAGCTGATCTGAGTGATGCCATATGTATACCAAATTTTGCCGTGCGTTTTATAAGATTTGTTGTTATTTTGACAATGATTGTCAGCGTGTTGCGAATTATATATTTCTACTCACCCTTGTAACCCTTAATTAAAATAATTTGAACAATTTGTATTTTGTAATTTATATATTAAGGGCGCGCTTTCAAAAATAATTCATATTTTTATGTTTTTTACGAAAATGTGGGTTTTTATTATTCATTTATATCAGAAGTAATACATTAGATTTGATTTTTTTCCAAAGTATTACATAGATTGGATCTTTAAACAGATAAACTGAATGTTATTTGCCATAATTAAGTCAAAACAAGTATTATAAGAAAAATTGCGAAAAATGAAAAGCTCGTCCTTAATTGTGTACGACAGTTCTATTGATTTTATATTCATTTTTTTTGTTTATGAAATGTTGCGATTTGTTTAATGTAATAAAGAAACTGAAACCTTTGTATTTAAATACACAGACTATTTTATATATACATATATTTTGTGTTTCGTTTTATAAAATGGTATGAACATCTTGTAATTCGTGTAAATGCTTGACTATTTGGAAATATGGAACTATATTTTAAAAACTGACAATAATTGATGTCAAAGATAAAATTAGCGGGAAAATTTCAATCCCGGATACCTTTCTGAGTTCAAATTTGAAAAATCACGAAAAAATAATGAGCTTCAATAAAGTATGAAGATTCAAAAGTTTTTAATTTTTTTTCACAGACTTTTTCATATTCCAATTTATTGCACTATTTTGATGGAAAAGGTGAGTTCGACCGCTAATCAAATTAAAATGTTCATAATTTTGTTGCGTCATGCACTGGTGAATCGTTTGAAGAAGCCTATTTTTAATATATTTGATAAACATTTCGACACATAAAAAGCTGAAATAGTAGACAGTCTCCATGTTGACAGCAGAGGCGCGCTCAAAAATGTAGATGCACAAATTGACGTGTTTTTTAAAATTTCTTTCTAATGTTGCCTTTAAAAAAATTGTTCTCATTATTCGTAATTTGGATTTTTTTTAAATTTCGGTTCTGTGAGTTAAGAATTAATGGAGTTTTACTGTATTTAATTTGATTTAATTTATAATTATTTATATTTTCAATTTAAAAATTCCATTGTGGGTGTCAAAGGTTGTGTGATCATATTTACAATCAAATTTTCATGCAAATTCTGTCAATTTTTTTTATATGTTATACAAATTAGTTTGGTATTGACAAATCGTAAACTTGATAACTGTATGTATTATTAATACTTTTATATTGAATATGTGATTTTATAGTAAAATTTTTGCTATTTGTGTATATCTAATTATTGTAATTAATTATTAATAGGGCTGTGCTAACTGCATCTGCACGACGCCGAGATTCTGCTCATAATGAACGCTTCTATGAAGAACATGAATATGAGAGGAGAGTGAGAAAGCGAAGAGCTCGCTTACTGACAGCAGCTGAAGAAGCTTTCGCTCACGTGAAGCGGGTGAGAAACTGCGGCAACGGTAACGGGGGAGCGAGACCCATGGAGTCTCACGAGGCAGCTCAGGCCGTGTTTCCTTCCCTGGCTCGGGCATTACAGAAGTACCTACGAGTCACCCGACAGCAACCTAGACACTCGGTCGATTCTATTCTCGGCCATCTCGCCTGCTGTCTGGCTAGAGATCTGTCTCCGCGTGCGTTCTTGGAACCTTTCCTCGGAAGCACCGTGGCCCTGCCGCACAACAGAGGCCCCCAGTCCTGGGCGTTGGAAACGTCAGCGCCGCCGACTTCTCCCCTGCGCGATGGACACATTTTCCAGTTGCGCCAAGGGGACGTCTGCCTATTGTGCAGCGTGAGGTGCTTGCCGCCGCTTACTATTTCCGAGGAGCTCCCGGACCCCGCTACCGAGAGGTTTGTGCTGAGACTGAACTCCGAGACTTCCGTCTGACCCTCGCCCCCCGCTCCGCCACACCGATTAGTCTGACCTTAGATGTCACAATGTAGTGAGCGTGTATGGTTTAATGTTTCTCCATCGTGCTGCCATAAAAATCAAAATAGATTTTCTGAAATACTTTTTTGTAACTATGAACAAATAATATTTTGTACTAAAGAGGTTGTGTATTCCAATGATATTCGGCAAGTGCGGTGGACTTCGGAGACGACAAAATTAAGAACAAAAACATACCCAATGAAAGTAATGTCTACAGAAGCTTTAATATTAGCAATTTTTTTGTGTCACTCGTGAAAGCCAGAAATATATGATGTGCATTTTTAGCTACTAATATACATATAGATGTAAGTGAAAGAACGTACTATTGTCATATCAATTTGGTAGAATTAGCAATTTATCTACACTTTTATCTTATTTATAACTCAAAAGTTGGTTAACAAATAAAACTGGTAAAAAATATTGCGAGAATGTTATACAGGCAACTGAATTATTAAAAATATACATAAATTGGAGACCAAACCAGTCGGAGACAATGTTCCCTGTGTGTTTAAAAAATCTTTTGTGCAATTTGCGATTAGTGTGCTGGGGGAGAAATTTAAAAAACATAAACCAATATAAGGCTATTTTGTGGACACATGTACTAAGTAACTATTATCTGATTAAATAGATTTATATTGATTCTATTTGGGATGTGCCGAAGATTAGTGGGTAAACAAAAACTGATAAAACCATCTGGCAAAAAGACCTAAAGAACTTTAATGGTGCATGTAATTGGATGAGATTTCTCTAGCTATGAATCATTGTCGCCTGTATTTTAGGCACAGAGTAGATACAGACCTTTAACAAGGTAAGAGATCAAATCCGTGGACGTGCACCGTAAGCTTTCAGTGATGTATTTTAACCATGACATAATGAAAACATTTAATGCGATTTAACGCGGTTAATAATTATTTTTGTCCACGCCATGTTGTAAAAGTAAAATTTGTGTCCACGCCATGTTGGTAGTTTGTGAATGCACAGCATAGAGGGAACGTTGGTCGAAGTAGTTACCTCAGCTTGAATAAAATTATAGAAACATTTTACTGAAAATGTTTTCGTTAACATTGCACAAACGTCTCACCAATTCTTTCTTCAGGTTTTTTTGTATCGCTTTTGAAGTGTTGAGGTAAAAGTATAATGCATTTAGTTAGTAATTTAATGCGTGACAATTTTTGTAAATAGTTTACAGAAACTATAAGACTAAGCACAATACTCGAATAGTATTCTATATGCGCATTTTACATGCGTCATGTTTTTATACATTTTTATGTATTTTGATACATATTTTTACAAAATTTATTTATTTATTTGTTTATAAAGTTTTATCATTCCATCCATATTTTTTAAAAATAATATTTTTATTTGAGTGTAGAAACACAAAAAAATAGATTAATTTACATACAAAGAGAATCTTTTAAAGTAATTTTATTTTATGTGCAATTTATTAAAATTGTGAAATATTTTAGGTACAAATATTTTTTTTGTATTCCTTGTATATTTTTTTGTTGAAACAATGTACAAATAATGTGTAGCTTAGTAGAAGGTTATGAAAATATAATTTTAATTTTAACTGCATTGACTGCAGTTATTAGATGTATGGTTATTTTAGAAAATTGTAAAATAAATGTTTATAAGATTTAGGTGTGTCAAATTAGTATCGGCGGTTAGCCGTGCGGAAGGCCGAGGTTTTTAAACTAACTAATGCCAATTTAAATTGCCCAAATTTTGTAATATTTTGTAAGTTTTACATCCATACATAGAATTTGGCGCCACCATATGGAGCCTTTGGTATTTGATAGCATTCGTGTTTAATCTTTATTCAAAAATTGACTTTAGAGATGCCATAGACGATATACAGAAAGGCGTGATATAAAATAAATGGAAAAATTATACAAAACTACTCTTACGCCAATGACACGCTTTTCTACAAAAAAAAAAAACTGAATGATAGCAATAACGCCTATAAACATTCAGAAAACACTGTTCATAGTAAACAGTAGACAAAAGTTTGAGGATGTCACTTGTCAATCGATGTCAAGAGGGAAGAAAAGATTAAGAACCTCGCCTGTTGGTCAAAGGAGGACCCTGACTTTGAATTAAAATAAAATAAAAATGAGATGGCAAGACAAGCTCTTTTGTGGAAATTAAAAAACTCTTGTACAAACGAGACCTGAGTCTGGATATTGAAGGCAATAAATAGCTGGATTTTGAGGTTTGGCTATATCGACGTATGCTAAAAATCTCTCGGGTTGACCACATTACCTATGAAGAGGTACTAAGGTGTATGAATAAGTTAAGAGAACTGACACTACATGTTTCAGACACATTTACATGATGAGAAATATGATCTTTTACAACACATTATTGCGTTATAAAGAGGTTCATTTGGCTGCGTTGGTCAGAAATTGGTTTAATGTCCAAAATGCCGACAATGAAATGAACATGAAGAATATTTGATTGTGATCCACACTCGATAGACAGTTGACACGGTATTTTCTAGAATCTCCAAGACTTATCCTAAGTCTATTTTAACTAAGGGAATGTATTGTGGAGTTATTTTAAGTGACTTGTCTACAACGATGTTACGATATTAGACCATCTTAAAAAAAAAATTGCACAAAGATATTATGTATCGGAGAAACTTAAAATGCTTACCAAGGTAGGTCCTTGTATAATTAGCGAGCATTTTGCCTTTCATATTTAAAATAATAGTATTACAATGTGTGATTTTTGTACTTATATTATATGATAATAAATCTAGTATATATGTGTTGAAGCATATCAATGTGAATGTGTTAGATGTAAGCTACGTGTTTGTGAATAGTTTTATACCTACATACATAGCGGACGAGGCATCTAACTGAATTAATAATACGCTATTATGTATACATACCTAGTTTGTTTTCACATTACCAATTTGATACTCGGGATGAATTAAATAATATTATAATAGTGCAGTTAGAAGATTATTAGAGATATTGCACATGCTCAAACCGCTTGCTCACCTAAAATGGTGGCTTATTTGAACTAAACATAAATAAGTCATATATCTATATGTTTTTGGATCTTATGAAAAATAAACAACGAATTCAGAGTATGTACTTAAAACAAACTTAGAGTATGTGCTGGATGATGCAAACACAATAGTCTATTGTGATTGTACATGGCAAATTTTTTATTTTTACTGAATTTTATAATTGTTTATAAATACATTTCACGTTTAACACGTTCATTGCTAATTAAAATTCATACAAACAATCTGGACAATGTACCGATTCTTACTGATCGATATCTCTGTGATGAGTCTTACTGAGACCCGCTTGTCATGGTACTCCACTGTGTTGTAATATAAACAAACAAATATAACCATGCCAGGTCGTTGTCAGCACGGAACCTGTTAAGGAATTCTTTAATTTATGTATAATATTTTGAGTTCCTGGTGAATCTGAGTATCAAAGAACATTTAGTAAATTATGCCAATGAAGTATCTATTTAAATAAATTTTAGATACCTAAAATAAGTGTTGTAAACGTAATATTATGTATAAATGCCTTGTTTACATAAATGTTGAATGATTTCATTGTTTGACTTGGTGTACTCCATATAGGCACTCTATTAACTAAACATTACATTTTTTTTAAAGCGTGTTTGTTACTTAATTATCAGTAATGAAAAATTTTAAAAATATTAATCTTGTCAAATTTTTACCTTTCCCATAACGGTACTAAAATAAAAAAGCGCATTCCGGTGCTGTAAACTCAGTCTACATGGAGACATTTGCCGTTTTTTATATAGGATAAATATGAATGTTTTACATTTATCATTAAAATAATAGTTAACATATATATATAAATTATTGTGTAAGTGATAAAAATTCATTGATCATCACAAACAACAGCATAACGCACAAGACACGTCTAACTCGTCCAGCGCACGCTCTGCCACTAAAGTAATAATCAGCATCCCGCACTGCACTTTCCGCATGTACACATACATGTATTGAGAAATTTCAGATTCTTCGAGAAAACATTTTTTATTGCTTTTATACATGTAATTATTTTATCCAATATATCAATATATTACGGAGGAATAGCTAAAATATGAACTGTGTACTTAGTATATTTACAGAGATATTCACATAATTAGAGGCAATGTCAACTCAGTTTACATCATCGGAGAGGAAAGGTTAACAAATAATGATTTTAAAATTTCAAAAAATAATGTCATTGTAAATTTTAATATTTAATTTGAAACTTTAATTATTATTCAATGTCATTTGTAGCGTTGAATGTATTGAATGATAGTCGCTTTGAATCCAGTGCCTCGAGTGTATTGTTGCTTGGGTGAATAAATACGACTAATATCTTGTGATGAGCTAAACCGTCATTGCGACTGTGTGATTGGTATTCGATTGTAACAATTATTGGTAACTGACATTTAACTGTTAGATGTTCAGTTTCTAGTATACCGGTGACTGCTTGCCGAATTATGAATAATCATTGTTACAATTCAACACAAATCTCACATAACTATTAAATAACAGTTTATATTATCACATATATAGATATCCTGTATAGAATACATAGTTGGTATATTTTAATTAAAAAAACATATTCCAAAGTTAATATTCTAAATAAATGTGGGTAAGTCTAAGTGTAGCTTTTTATATTGCGTATTTACAAATAAAATATACACCAACAATAAAAAGGTCTTTTTTTTAAAAAAAGAAGTGAATAAGATATCTTCACTAAGAGTTTTTTTTCTGCCATAAGAATTGACATGTGGGTGCCGTCCAAATGAGACAGGCGGCTATTTCATTCTTTCCTGTCTGTGCATCATGACAGGTCTCATCTGGATGGGCCAGGACGGAGATGGCAAACCTGTGACACGCGTGTCACATTGGGACATTCAGACTATTTAAAAAAAATAATGTTTTATAATACAAATTAAATATGAATAAGATGTCTCTTTTCGTTTCTATTTGACTCGGCCATTGTTAGCGTCCAAACAGATTATAGTTATTAGTTGATCAAAATTAATGAGGATTTGTCTCGAAAGTCGCATAAGGATAATAGAACAGAATAGGATGTGGAACGAGCTATGACAGATTGCTGATTGTATACATACCAACCTTTATCAAGTAGGTAGTTCAAGAGGCAATTCGTAATGTGTTGCCGTGGAGTAGCACAGCGTCCCGTGTACAGCACGATGCATGAATCCTGTGACAAATCCAACCACAGCAACGGTCTAGAAAAAGATATTGTCTCTGGGCACAACTTTGGGCTGAAAATTTGAAAGGGTACCACAGCGGTAGTCAAATGGCTGGAGAGGCCCTGCAGTCAGGAGGGCGACACAGAATTGGGATTTATCTGGTTGAGGCTACTATGTCAATACTGACAGGAAGATGTTATTTTAAAAAAGGGGCACCTTTGTGCACATCTATATTGAATGGGAGGCTGTCAAGGATTTTTTCACATGTAACTTGTAGCCAATAGGCTGCTACTTTAAGGAAATCATCTTGTAAAAATAACAATCTAAGTATTTGTTGAAAAATAATTATATAATTGTAAAAAAATATTTTTCTTTTTTAGAAACTTCAATATATATACAATGAGATTATTTTACAATTCACAGGATGCACTCGATATTAGTAATAATATCCTTCACTAGAGTTCTGTCGACAACTTCCTGCTTCTCACCAAACTTAATTTTGTCTTATTCTTACAAGTGGCAGTCTTCTGTCGCCATTGTGTTAAAAATGGGACTCTTGCGATCCTGTTACAAATCTTCCCTGTTGGGGTGTATTGTTATTCGCGAGTACGGAGAATCCGGTCCGACGACCCTGACAGCCGTGGTGTTGGATTGCGGGGGCCACAGCATGACGAGCCAGAGTGCTAACCCTGCCAGTGCAATGCACATAATGACCAAAGTCACTCGGGTAACGCTGCCTATGGTGATGCTCCAAGACTTGCAGTCTAACTCTGCTGGTTTTAAGGACCACAGCTTTTTTCCTTGGTAGTCTGGGGGCCGGTTACAACTGGAATTAATAAAATTGTATAAAAATTAGAAATAAAAGCAATTTAAAAGTACAAATAAGCTTCCAATATCGTTATTCATAGCAAATTAGAATAATACAGTCAAATCCCATTATAACGAAATTCAAGGGACTGTCAAAAACGTATCATACTGGATATGGAAAAAAAGATTTCGTATGGGACCGTAAAAATAATTCATTATCTGGAAATTTTGTTATTTCAGTATTCATTTTAACGGAATTTGATCTGTAATCATTAGTGATTCGTGTCCAGGATTTATATCTAGTTATAATTTAAAATAGATGGAGTATTGGTTTTTAAAAAAAAGTTTATTTTGCTTAACAATTTCTCATCTCAACTCATTAATTTTGTTGCTCCCTTTTGTTTTGCGCAGGCCTTAGAGAGTAACGATGTATGCGAAATTTGTCAAGGAAAGTGGAGTGACTACATTTTCCTCATGGTCCTAGAGTGCAATTAAGCAACATTTAGAATGAATGGCATTTGTTATAATGCACATTTATATTTTGGTGAAGGGAGTGGGATGACCCGAGGAAGGGACTAATGTTTTGCACAGAGTAACTACGCAAAATTTGGTTTGGTAATCTGTCAATATAGTATACAGAACAGACATTCAATTTTGATATCATGGTGCCGTGATGGTTGATACAAAAAATATTCTGTGCAATTTTAAGTACCTATGCCTTATTCGCTCGCTGGCAGAGAAAATGAAAAAAAAACTATACCAGTACAAGGCTACTGGTAGGGCCCGGTGTGACCACATTACTCATGAAGATGTATTAAGACGCATAAATAAGTCAAGATATCGATTAATGAGGTAAGCTGTAACTTCGGACATATCCTTCGCAATGAAAAATATGATCTCTCACGACTTATTATGCAGAAACATATGTAGAAAGAGGTTATATTGGCTGCATAACCTCAGAAAATGATTCAATGTCCAAAATGTTGGTGATCTTATACAGAATAAATCAACATGGCTGCCAACTTTTGATAGAAGACTGCACATGAAGAAGTCTTGTTAAAAATTGTGTGTGCTATGATGCCAAATCGCAACACCCGCACACCTTAGAAGGAACATTGCTAGATACTGAAAGAACCTTAAATGACTGATGAGCATGAGAAGATGTACGAACGAGAGTTGTGTGTCAGGGTAGAAGAGTGTAGCACTATATTTTCCGCTTACTCTCAAAGAAAACAGTGTGATGATATTTCAGTTAGTATTTGATTTTTTAATTAAATTTTTTATATATATACCTAACATATTCCTTAAAACTATCTTTGATATTGAGTTTCAAGAGCCACTTGAGTTTACAGTCACAGTTCCAGGGGTTCGATCGTATGTCTAAGTTAGTCAGACGTGAAAACAATGGAAAGAGTCTTTCGTCTAATGATCGCAAGCCGGATCCCATAAAGCTTATATCCAACACGGGGAACTCGTACTCTGTATTGTTTTCATTGGCAGCATTGACCCCGAATGCAAAAGGACTAAAGTATTTCAAGTTCTTGCAGTTCTGCATTTCGATTTTATTCAAACTCTTCATCGGATAGAACGTGTGGTTCCTTATTTCCGTCAAGTTCAGATCATTGAGAATCAGCTCTCGGATGGCCGGTAGGTTGGCAAAGTTTGCAGGGCCGATTGAAGATATACCCGTGTCGGAGATGTCCAGCGCCGTCAGAGTGTACGGTAATTGTGGAAATGTTGTAATGGGATTTCCGGCCAAGCGTAGTTCCCTCATATTGTAGGCGGAACGGAAAAACAGTGGCGATATGTCTGACAAGTTGACGTAGCTCAGGTGCAGAGAAGTAATGCGTGGACTGATGGACGGCCCACCCGGGGAGAATATATCCGACTCGTTTGCGAGGAATTCTCCCAAATCGTTGTGGTCCAAAACGAGCATTTCTAATTTTGGTAAATTTTGAAACGCATATTCTGGAAGTGTTTTTAATTTGTTAGTATGAAAATGTAGATATTGTAACTTGTATATTCCATGAAACACCCACGCTTCTATCGAAGCAATTTGATTCTCACTCAGGTCCAGCTCTCTGAGGTTTGGGAGACCTTGAAACGAGCCCGGTGCGATCTTTTCAATTTTATTTCTGCTGAGGTACAGAGATGTCATCGTGGAGCTGGCCAACACTCCATTGTTAGATACTTCTACTATCTGATTCACGGATAAATCCAGATGATCAATAAAATCCGGTAGCAGCATATCGTCATTTATCATCGTCAAGTTTTTGAACGAACACTCTACGAACACTGAATAGAAATCTGATCCCATTTGTGAGATTTCTTCGCACTGACACGCGTAATATGCATCTTTGTCACAAATACGCACTTTGGTTCCATCTTGTCCACAGACAGACGACACCCAACACAAAACAATATACACAGAATGAATGAATAATTTTATTGGTGACATTTTAAAGGTTCATAATATGTAAACCCATCTCGAAGAAGTAGAATCTAAGATTACACCTTTGCAGCAAAATTCATACATCAGTATGTTGAAGCGAGTCTTATCAGTAATAATCGTTGATAAGATACCCTGACACTCCTTAATTCCAGCAGTTAATATAATTAAGTCTACCATATCTGTTAGTAAACAACTTCTTCATAAACTGGTGTAGATTAAACACTGATAAGGATGCACTCCAAACCAAATTATATCAAGTGGATAAATAACCCTTCATTGTATTATAGATTCAATTTAGATTAATATTAAAGCTGTAAATTAGAATCTTTTAAGGGTCAAAATATACAGTAGCAACTTTTTGGTTGAAGTTTAGTTTTTTCTGTGCTGATTCCATCTACCTTGATCAAATTAATAAAAACTAAGTTAGATAAAATTAAGTTAGATATAAGTAGCAATAAGAATATTCCATTTTCTTTCTCATGTTGTAAATAAATATGTAGATATGTACAGAACGCTTGTGTTAATTTCATTTACCCTTCCGCCATCTCCTCGTGACCACCACAAAAATTGATTACACAACAACCGGAGTGTCTGCGTTTATATCAATCTTTAAATCACAACGTTTGCTGTACAATGTGCACCCTGTATGCACAAAATATGTTATATTTTAAGTGAAATCATCAATAATGACTTGAAGATCAGTTTGTGGCGAGGCAGCACAATATTTGGCAACACTACAATGATTCATACGCTCCATTTAAACTTTTAAAATAACAACAGACTGGTGTTGTTTGATCTGAGAATATTAAATTCTTATTAATATAACAAAGGGTTCAAATCCTCTAGTCCACCCTTGCAAAGGCGAAAGATTTATTCATATTGAAAGGAAACCAGAGTATTCTATGGATTTATGTTATATGAATAAAAACAACACTTAAGGAACGCTGGAGGGTCTAAATTTTAAATTTTGCGAAAATTGCTAGTAACTACATTAAATTTCTTTTCTTTTTTGTTTTATATACTGTATAAACTTGAATATGTTATTGAATTAAAGTCACATATTTTTATTAGCTTTTATGAATGGGACTGACAAAGGAGCCCTAGCTTTTATAAACCAGTCCCGGGAAAGGATAGGTCCCCCCCCAATAACGTTTCCAAAAGATTGCGGGATTGTGGGAATGCAACCCTGAGTGTCATGATTGTGGTAATAGGGATAGAATTAAAAAGCACTACCTTAAAATCTTCTGGTAGCCTGGGATTGAGCATTCTTGGCACTGGGGTCTTCCAAAACCTGTAAATACAAACATCTATCTTTAATATATTAGATGTACACTTTCTAAATATTTTTAAATGCTCTAAAAAGACATACAACCTATAAGGTATCTAAAAATAAAAGCATAAAACATGCAATACTATATCAAAAATGCGAACTTTAATATTAAGTGTATGTCTGGGACCCGTCTTCCACAGCGCTCCCGCCTGGTCCAGAAGGGCGGCTTCGATAGCAAGCAGCACAGAGGTGGGCCCCACGGCAGGACCCACGCACGCCCCCGAGAGCCCCACTAGCAGTTTGCAGGAGAAGAAGTCATGAGCCGGCTTCACCCGCTCCGTGAGGGTGAGGAATGGGGCCGGAGGTTCACCCTGAAATCATTATTATTGTGTACATATTGCTGAGGGCTAACTGGATTCTTTTATTTATTTACTAAAATTTTGTCACTTAGAGATATATATTTGCTAACTAAGTAATATTCGTCATCCGCGAGTAGGCAGAGAGGATAGAGTACCATACACTTTTGTTCTGATACATAACTCTCGCCTCATCCATATGCTCATCAATTTTTATTTATCAACACCCTATCCTGGAATCGTTTTGAGAGTTGTTTAGATTCATCAATATTATATTCAGTTATTAACATCTTAATACCATCACAGGTTGGCTCCGGTATCGTACCAGTGCCGTGCCTGTACAATTTGATGTGAGACTCGTTATCACATTCAATTCAGAGAGAAGCTATAGAAATCATGCACCCCCAAAAGGGGAGGGTAGACGTCACATTTATGTGTTGCAGTCGCAGAACTCGGTCACAGTCCGGCAGAAATTCACCCTGTTCAGGTCGCAAGAGATGCGAAAGGAGAGCCAGTAGAATGCTCCATTAGGTCATGCTTGTCGAATGTCTCCAGTATTTAGTTTACCTGGTCTATTTCAAGTGTTCCACAGATAAACTCTATTTCTAGTGCCATGAACACTTATTATACTTTGAACAGCTTTACTTACTCTCTAATAATGCATCCAGCAGACTGAAATTAATTTATGGTCCATCATTCAGATGACTATGTATTCTTCATCTTAGATTGGTCAAAGATTGAGACTAACTAATAATATAAATAATGGTCTTCTAGAGCTCAAAATATCTTAAGTAACATAATACTACTTAATAATAATATGTTACGTGCAATGGCCTGGGCATATAATGAAAATACCTTGGCATCGGGTGTGCGCTGTACGTGGGCGGTGAGGGTCAGCTGGACTGCGGAGGCAGTGCGGAACAGCCCTGCCTTGGGACCACTCTGAATCACTCCTTCCACCTGCAAAAAACCGATTTTAACTTAACTTTGCACCGACCTACACGAGTAACAACTAATTTGAATTTTAGATATTTACTTGCGACTTGTAACGTATACATGAATAAATAATTATTGAGCGATCTGTAATAATATAAATATTTTTTACTTTCTTCAAACTGCAATTTACATTTTCAACTTTTCAGTGCAACGTGGGCACAATTTACCTTGACAGTGAGATGATGGCCGTGGGGTACCGAGTGATGGTCTTGCGGGGCGCGCGGCTGGGGGCTCACGGCCAGCCTCACATTGGTGCTCTGCAGGGCCTGGAATAGGAAGCGGGGGAGCGGAAGAGGAGCGCGGCACAGCAGCCCTGACTGGCGCCAGATACCCTCTACTTGCTGTGGAAAACAGAAGGGTATAAAGTAATATTGAGACGATATCAAGAAATAAAATATTTTAAATTCTTTAAAAGGTCTTAAAGAGACTGGTCTTAATGGCCAATATGAATTACTAACTAATATTTACCCGGTGAGTTATGATCGGTTTCATATCCTGGGACTCCACCATCTTAGCCGATATTTCATTGATCTTTTGACACGTGGATATCAGGAGTTGAGATTCCAGACAGCAATTGGACAGATCTGCAACAGGAAAGGTAATTATCTTAGCAATTAGGATGTTGCCATTGCTAATGAGGGTCAGTTCTTGGACCTATCCTTTTCATTATCTATCGTACGACATCGTAAAAATGCTAAAACAGAGAAAAATAAGATTATTTGGAGACGACGCACTCATATACATCGCGGGAGACAATTATACAACTATACTGAATTAATTAAACTATGACTTAAATAATATAGCAATATGGCTGAAGAAAAATAAACTAAAACTAAATGTAAACAAAACTAAATTAATGAATATTGGAAATAAAAGAATATCAATCATACCGACAATTATCATAGATGGTGAAAGTCTAAAGCAAGTGACTGAAATAAAATATTTGGGAGTAATAATAGATTCAAAATTGAATTTATCGCAAAATACAAGACACTTGACTAAAAAGATTGCAAAGAAAAATCTCACTTCTGGGAAAGATCCGAAGATTCATTAATACTGAGTCTTGTAAAATAGTATACAACTTTGTTATTATTCCTCACATCAAGTACTGCAGCAGTATTTTGGTTTTGGCTAACGAAGAGGAAATGCAACACTTGTCAGGGCTGCGAAATAAAGCTTTGAGAATAATACTTAGAAAAAATAAATATACTCGGATCAGTACAATGCTGAAAGATCTGTATATGACGACCCTTAGCAGAAGATATATTTTAATATAATGGTATTTATTTATAAAATCCTCAATAAGTAAATATGAGCGGAATTTACACAAAAAATTGATGCAAATCAACATGAGCACGAGCATCTTACAAGAGGGTGGGTTAGGCTGAGACTGCCATTCAGGAAGAAGGCCAAATCTCAGAAATCAATGATGTATAGTACGATGAATATTTTAATTTTTAATGAAATGCCAGAAAACAAGAAACTGACTAAATATGTAAAAGATAAGTTTTAGTAAAAGAAAATACAAAAATAAATGTAGAAGTGCATATGTTAAGAATTAAATAAATAAATAAATTATGATATGTAGGGTGTGTCCAATAGCACCAGGGGTATTCAACCCAGTAAGAAACACAGAAGCATTTTGTTCATTGTCATGAACTCCAAGGGTTAGTATTGAAAGAATGCACTCATTGTTATTAGTGGCATAGGTCAAGGTGAAGAACCTTTCTATTTTCTAGGAGATTGAAGACAGACTGTCCACCCTGTCCAGAAGATGAATACTAAAGCACTTTGTATACAGAGCACGACGAGACTTACAAGATGCACAGATCAAGTGAAAGATTGCCGAGGCAGTCACGTGCACTAGATGACTCCAAAGCCACTATGAACTTGAATATAGCGAGTTGATAATACCTTGTGAATATATAAAGTCCGGAACTGCCTGATCCTGAAGAGTGGACGTGGAGACCCTCTCCAGGGACTGCGCCATCAGGGAACACATCTGCTGTAAGCTGCAAATATAATTTTATTTATTACTACATCATCAATACTACCAATACAGTGCGACATACACAATGTAAATATAGTACACGTACACACATTCAATTAATTTCTTTAAGACAACAAATGCTATCAGAATGACGATTAATTCAAGATCAAATTTTACTCACTGATATTCAAACTAAACTCATTTTTTTGATTTTCCTATCAAAGTATTTATGACAGCTATATAACTGGATGATCAATGGTTTATTTCAACCAGATTTTGTGTTGAAACCACTGTAACAATTTAACTAACTAATAACAATAGTTGTGGTACGATTAAAATGGATAAGTTTAAAGAAAATAGATAACAATAATGAATTTCAAATAACGAGTAGTAAATAGAAAACAATATTCATAAATTACGATACACACCATGGGATACCCGATATTGGAAAACAATCGGTTGTGCATACAAAAATATCTCTTCATTTTTTTCCTAAAATCGATTATTTTGTTTGTATTGTATTTATTTTTTCTAAAAATACAGGTGTCACATATCTTATAGCTTGTTGTTAAAATTTCAGGCGAGTCTTCTTCAGTTAAGAAGATAAGCAACTTCAAAGATTGCATTCATTTAATATCGATAATCATCAAAGTAATTATGTATATCAAATTTTATAAATTTATTCGCTCAAATAAAGGTAAAAATTTTTTTATTAAAATCTTACAATAAAAATAAATTTGAAATTTTTACATACAGAAGGTTAAAACATGTTTAAGGGCTGCAAATGATTGTAAATGAGAAAGTATCTATGTATATAATAAATTAAAAGTAATAAACCCTCTTTTTAGGAATGAATATATGATTATGTTATACATTTACTATGTAATAAATTGTCTCTGTATTATCATTCAAGAGTTCGAGATTTGTTCAAAACAATGTCAAGGCCAATGGCGGCAATATGGTATTGAACTACTTCGATGAAATGCATGGTGAGATAGAGATGTTGCATACTAATTAGTACTGTAATGGTGGATACTGAAATTGAAATAATTAAAAAGGTCCTATCTCGACAATCAAAGAGAAAATCCAAAAAATGTGAAGAACATTTTACATTCAAAATTAATAGATTTATCTAACCCTAAAGTTTTCACCATCAGCTACGTCACACCCAGTATAGTACATGTAATATCTAAGGAGTTATAATACAGAAATTGAAAAATATCATAGTTATACATTATATGTCAATTCTGAAAAATAGTTATCCATTTTGTAATATGTACATAATAATGATTAACTTAATTAACTCACATCTGCAAATGCTCTAACGTATTAGGATCAGCATCAAAACTCTGCTGGTAAAGTCGGCAATATCCTTCGGCTAAAGATCGCAGTTCGGCACCGGCTCTCCTGAGCTGCTGAGTGATGTGACCGCAGCGGAGAAACTCATCCCGACTTGTCTGATAAAAAATACAGTCAATCCAAAAATTCATAAAATTTTATTTGTGAAGTTAAGCGGAGGGGCAAAAATAGATGTCTCCTTTAGAAAACATATGTACATGAAATTCAGCGATTTTTGTAATATTTCGGCAATAGAAAATTCAGGATTCAAGTCCCGGTGAAGATAGATTTTTTCTGCGACATAATGTATTCACTATTGATCTTGATAGATGTGTCCTCTTAGTGTGCGGGATCGAGTATCGTAATAATAATCTCACTATGTGTCAATAGTGTTTATTTTACGATGCTTTATACAGTTACAAGTCAATAGATAGTACATATAATATTAAATGTGTTTCGTACAACGGTTCAGAGACGAGAGAGCGCTCCGACCGTGGAGCGATATTTTATCTCTTTCCACACCTTGCTAACTTGCATGCATCTCCATTCATTCCATAGATAAATCACAGTATCTTTCCAAGTGATTTATCCAAATTTGTTTTCTTCACAAGCACCTTTATTAAGACAGATGGTTGGTGATGTAGAGAGGTATGTCGCTTTCCATCAAACACATAGATAGCAAAAAAGTTTAAAAAATGTTTTAGAATTACTTTTTTTTTATGTAGAAATAAAAAGAAAACTCAGAATGCTGCAAGATATAGTTACCTGAGCCTGCGACAGGGCTATGGCGGGCGGCGGCTGGGCACAGTAGGCGCGGCACACGGCCAACACTCGACCCAAGGCACCGAGAAGTTCACCGCGGAGACGAACATACTCCCATTGGAACGGAGAACACTGTCCACCAGACCAGCCGGCCTTAAATGATATTAACATATTTTAATACAAATATTAAATATTTTTTAGTTCATTTGTACAGTCAGATCATCTGCACCTTACCTTGAGGGCGGCCATGGCCTGGTGGTACAGCGTATTAGCCAGCCGCACATGCCTTTGCAGCAGACGGGGGCTGGAGCCCTGCAAGGTGGCCTCCGCTCGTGCCAATAGATGCAGCGCTCCCAGCCAGTGGTGGGCGAGCTCGCTGGCCGCACGCCCGCCAACCTGACTCAGGATGTCGGCGGCTATCGCATGTTGACCGTATCTAGATATTATATTATTATTATTGAATTATGTACTGTAAATTAAAACAAAGTATGATATTTGACAGGATTAAATTTATTAACTTTTCTTCAATATATAGGTAGGTATAGAAAAATATATATAATTAGTGGGAAGATGTATTGATTGTATTTCATATTGCGTTTTGGTTAATTAACAACATAATTCATTATAATTTAGGCTTTAGATCACAATGATGCGCTTTGATTTACAGCCGTGACTGAAGGAGTACATCCAGCTGATCAAAATCAGTTTCGGTAAAGTATCTTTTGAGGTAAAATGACCTCGGCCAGTATTTCCATAAAATTGATTTTTAAAAATTATTTAAATAAGTAATACACCGTGACATACAATATAGTTAACACCATGCGGCAGCTTCAGGATTTCACTAAATAAAGTGGTTTGTGTCTTGGCAAACTTTTTAAAACTGGATGAATTTGAATTTGTGGCCTGAATATGGCATCTTAGCCCACTTTGAATAAAACAAATACAAAATGTACATCATACACAAAGCATGACACTGGTACATTACTCTGATTCGTATCATAATATAATATAGGATATCTTAACTATTTGTTTTTAAGGACACATCCTTTTGTTAATAATGTATCAAGCAGTATTGCGCACGTGACAAAATTGTTGCTGTAGCTTAAAAAGCTGATTTGTGAATAGCAGCGTTACCTCATAGCTGCCCTCGCAACCCTGAACTGCACCCAGAGGTTGGTGTCGGCGATGGCAGAGTTCACACAGGTCAAAACCTCGGGGGGCCAGCTGTGACCGGCCACGGACTGGAACACCACGGTGCACAGTACCACTATCATGTCCACATCTATACTCGATTCGTCAGTCCTAAAACAAATAAGTTTATGTCGTTATGATGCGAGATCTACTCTATAATAGAAACTTTAATTTAAACCTTACCACGAGGCTATTGAAAATGTTTTAAAATATACAAAAAAGTTAAATAAGTGATCATCTTTGTCAGGAAGTGAAAACTTGAGTACTTTGAGTAAGATATATACAATATAATATAACTCATGCTATAGGGAAAGATTCAAGAAAAGCGCGGTGCAGTAAGAAGACACATCTCCTGCTTGAACTCATTGATTCCATTGAAACTGTGGACTGAGTAGTTAAAAGCTATATATTTAGCCGCATGCAGACTTCTCAGAAGTCCGCGTGGATTTCTCAAAACAACGCGTGGACAAGATTGTGCATACAAAAAGTTACACTATAAATGGTAGGCAGGTGGTTCGCTAACAATTAGAGTTTTATTTTTAAATCGTTACCCTCGCAGAACTTGAATCTCGACCTACAGACATCTCTTTACAACATTTATTATCTTTAATTGTTTGAAATCATCGCGTGAAGATAGACAAGAGATTCAGTGATTGTTCAGAGCATTTGCGTTTAAAATTAAAATCAAATAGTTTTAAACATACATTATTTATAATTTGAATAAATACATATTGGGTTGACTAATATGTCTTTGCGGTTTTGTTAAATTATTTATTAATAAATAACATTTTTACAAAAATTACAAAACATTTCAATCAATGATGTATTTTCGATTATTGTTGAGGACTTGATTCCATCTTTCGATTAATTTCCGAGGCCATTGTCGTTGTTGAATGTAACGCCAAGCATTTGATTGTAGAGCAACCGAAAAATCTATCCATATCTCAATAATTTTGAGGACTAACGCGTTCAATTATTAAAATATTATTTAGTTAACTCGTTCACTATACTCACTGTGCAATTTTATTTTGCACGTGATTGAGGGTGCGCATGACGTTGGTGAGTGCGGCTCTCACATGTTGGGGCCTGCGGGCGCCTACGGCTCCCAAAGCGGTGGCTAGTGCAGCTCCCCGATGCCCGCCGCTGGACTCCAGCTCTGTGCCCAGCAGATGAACCAGGCGACCGCACTGTTCCGAGCTGCATTCGCATATTTGAACCTGGAGAGGGATGTTTTAAATATAGACTATTACGAGGTAAGTTAACTATTTGTATGATATTTTCTGATACAAATGTGTTTTATGAAAACAATTAGTAATACAAAATATTCTGAAAATCCACATCATTTGTAACACTGCGTGTAGACTTTTACATCACTTTGGTCATTTTCTGTAAAACAGAACACAATACATTTTGTTCCGTACAGGAAACAAGGAACGTAGACAGCCGATTTCCGCTTCTCTCAACTGGCGATGATGATGTCAGAAGAAATGAACACAAAAGATGTTCAATCTAGGGACATTGCAATGACAGAATCGACATAGAATACCTCCTTTTATTTCGCATACAAACAATAATTCAATTGATTTATATTTTTCCCACCATTTCAGTGAGCAAGCAACAACAGGCGACAGCGAGATGTATTTTATCAAAAAATGACAGTCATTGTGTGTTTTGTCTTGTATATTTCTATCTACCTTATATGTGCTTACATTACATATTGTATTGGACATTGGTATTATTTTTTTTTTTTTTTATATTTCTCTCTTTTTTATATATTTTTAATACGTTTTTATATTTTTTCAATATATATATTTTTTTAAATATTTTCACGTTTACTTGCCTTGTATGTTATGTATTCGATCTTATTGTGTTTTGCCTTCAAAGAGTTTTAATTTTGTAAAATGTATTTGTTTACCAATTTATCCTAAAACAGGCTTGCCTAGATGGATAATGCATTTAAAATGTGTGTAAAATATGTCATTTTTTTTGCAGCTGTACAAATGTTATATGTCTAAATAAAAAATTGTTTGCCGAAATCTATCTCATGTCTTTCTTTAAATTCAACATAAATATAATTTTAATAGCTGCCTCATTTTATTGGTGTCATATTGGAGACCTATCAATCCTGTACGATATAGGTTTTATGTAAAAAAAAGGCCGTGTGGTACATATTAAAAATTGGAATTCTTTAATAAACTGGCAGCTTCACATCTACTGTCCTGTATTATTTTTATATTCTTTCAACCATTGACCTCGTCTATCCTGAATCTTGATCCACACTTTACCTTGAAAACTATTGCACCGTACAAGTCAGGAAGATTACAGAAAATACATAGGAAATAGTCTTCAATTTTGTTCACAGCAAGTCACATACCACACATTTAAGAGTCAGCTTCAGTTGAGGAAGATTTTCATCTGGTGCCTGGTCAAATCCCTGCCCCAGCAGAATGATCAGGGACTCCAGGCTCATCATTAGCTCTTCAATATCGTGGACAGGAAGGGATTCCTGGTAACTGAAAAAGTCAAATGTTTCAAAACATATTCTTTGCAGAGGTGGTATGATATGTGTGTCCAAGACATCTAACACATTAAAAAAAAATTCATCTTATGTCATTCAGAAAAAAGAATAAACGAGTGTGTTGGTATTGTCATGATTGGATGCATCTGTCTCCATGTGCGGGCCTACCAAAACAATAAGATGAAAAATATAACACTATGTGTGGAGCTCGCTGTAGTCCCGTCAGCAAAAATGAAGCCCGCTGTTCGGGGAATGATCTATGGAAAATCAATACGGCGAGCTGTCACTTCTTTGGGGGAAACGGATCTAGACTAGCTCTAAGAGAAGAGTGCTGGCTAAGACGTGGAGAAAAATACAAAAAAAAGAAGGCTAAGCTCGGAAGGGCCTGTACGAGATGCTAGGTGTCTTTATTAGGTGTCTCTAACTATGACTAATAAGACGCCGGCAATAGCGGTGTTCTTTTGTTGAAAAAATTCTGGATGGCGATTCCGAGATTGGTGAACTGATCCCCTGTGTCACTGGTGTGTGCAAGATATCAAGATGAAGAAGAAATAGTACCTCAAGAGACGATGAACAAGTGAGACATGGACATGAATAATAGAAAACCTGTGAGAAGCGTGGACAGTCGTAAAGTTCCTTGTAAAATATATTTACAAAGACATCAGACAAAGGTAACTCTCATGCAGCAGCCCATGGACATTACTCAGCGAGAACCCAAACATTTGTAAGTACCGATTAAAGCTAGCCTGTGACGTGGAGTTCGGGGTCCTAGTGTTCTATCCTTAGCATAGAAAGGATGCCCGAAATCTATGTGACAGTATAATATTATTAAGGAGAACACATTCTTATTGTGAAGTTGTAATTATTCAGAACATAGGTCTGTGATATTTTAAATACTAATTAAATGAACCAGATCCAGAACTTACGGTGGAAATATGAGAAAGAAAGGAAGGCACTTACTTTTCGTCTGCCAGATGCTGGTTCATTGATAGATTCCTCTCCACAATAAATACAAACGTTGCGGCGTGTATACTAACACTCGCGAAAATGATTATTATGTATAAGCAGGATTAAAGTAACATTAATTAATAAGCGTTAGCGGAGTAAAGCAGAGTGAAGTGAGCGTATATCTTTCTAATTAATACATTTAATTAGTATTTAGTGTATTATTAAGTTACTGCAATGATTTACCAATGGATGGCTATGATGGTCAGGATGTGAGCAGCCTTGGAAGCTATCTGTAGGTTTCTGCTGTACAGGCTCTGGCGACACAGCTCTCTGACTGCCGATTCGGGGTGCATGTTGCCTTGCACCAAGAGCGGTTCCTTCATCAGGATCTGTAATATCACATCTCGTATATAAAATTCCAATGTCGTGTGTCATGCATTTCATTGGAGTGTAAATTTCTTTTGAAATGTAGATATGTGATTTTTTTCTGAATGTCAATTACTACTGTAAACAGATATGAATATTACATAGATGGTAATTTTATTTCACAATTTACTTAGCTACATAATTTTTATATACGTATTATAAATTAAATTTAAAGTTAAAATGTCAAACTATTTTACTTCACGTTTCAAATTATGGCTGAAGTTAGAGGCAAAGTTATATGCTGCTCAAATACGGTGCTCATATCAACTACACATGTTAATACACCAATACATTTACATATTTGCAAAGAATTTAATTGTGTAAACAATTTTGTTGCATATTTTTATAACAAAGTCATTCATTCTTTGTATATCTATCGCAACCGTTCTAGAACATAAATACTAGTTATTGAGAACTAACTTTTTCTCAAAATATTCTAGAGCAGCGGTTCTCAACCTGGGGGTATGTGATGGACCGGTTAGGGGTTTGCGAAAATAATATTGATAATTTTAATACAAATTAAATGTATCAATTAGAAAGACTTACAGATATCAAAAAAATGTATAAAATGAAGGGTTCCTGGTTCGTGTCCGTGTGGCAACAAAAATATTTTTTCAATAAATTGATTTTATCTGTATAACTTTCTAATTGATATATTTAATTTCTATTAAAATATCATAGAACTATGTTCTGAAAACTGCAACTTCATAATAATAATGTGTTCCCCATAAAAATAAAGAATATTGATAATGGCGCAAAACATCAGGAAAAAGAGTTTAAATAAAAACACAAAAATTCACTTGTATGACGCCAAGACAGTTGGCCAGGGTGTGTGGATCAGATTGCACCAGTGTGAGAGCTCTCCCAGCTAGCGTGGAAGGCGCACTGGCAGGCCACAGGTTAGCTCGCCCCTCTCCGGCCAGCCTGCGCAGTCCAGTAACCGCCGCACTACGCACAGAGGAGCGCGCCGCCCCTAGCTGGTCCAGCAGAAGAGACACCTGGAAATGAAAACATGATTCAGCATAATTAATTTTTAAAATTTGAATATTATAATTAGAATTCAATCTCGAGCCAAAATTGGAGTCCTAAGATTTTGTAATTTAATTTTGATTATCATGGGATCGGTCACAGGATTAGAAAATTCTTATTTGCTAATTAATGTCATGTTTACAACACAAATTAAATTAATCAATTAGAAAAATATATAGAAAAAAATATATTTGATTGTTATCGAGATTCAAATTTGGACCTTTTTCCTATCCGGGGAAACGTATTACCATTCCTCTACATCAACCGATTACGTTTACGACAAATTTGAAACTTATATTCTGTACATTTATATAATTGATACATCTATTATTCAATTTTAAATTTAATTTGTATTAAAAATACTATAGAACTATGTTTTGAAATTGCAACTTCAAAATGAAAAAGATTAAGTCATCATTTAGTCTGGATCTAATTTTGATATCCTGAAATTAAGCCAAAATATTAATCTCTAAAGTTTCAACATTATATTATAATGCATTGTAAAAAATCCCATATAATATGTTATGTAATTTTTTATTATATTCTCTAATTATATATTGGGCGTTATGGTGGAAGTATTATTATATGCAATACATTAATATGTACTGGAAGCATCATACATAAAAGGAAATTCTTTACAAATTAATAGCCACCTGATCGGGTATATCAATGAGCGTAGACGCAGCTAGATCTGTGAGAGTATGTAACATGAGTCTGACGAAGGGAGCGGCTGGTAGGCGTGGGAGCAGGCTGGTGAGCAGCGCGCGCACGGGACCTGCGGCCGCGGCCGAGTGGTGCATGTGGCGCAGCGCAGGCAGTAAGCGTAATTTCATGCCAGCTGGCGTGGCTTGTCCGCGGATCATCTCCGATATCTTGTTGCACATGGAGACTGCGAAAGCTCTGAAAATAGTTATTTTTAATTTTTAAGATCACACTACAGGGTGTCTACAATATTTTTGGATTGGATTGGAATGTTCTATTTGATTTTTGTATTATTAAAAAAAAATTACGCAATGTTGAGGTTCAATGCTATAATTAGTGCGCTGGAGAAAGAGAAATGAAGAATATATTACCTTAACAGTTTAAGTCTATTTATTTGAGTTTGTTTTGTTACTCATAAAATGCGGATTGTAATTATTGTGTTATAAATTTTATTTTACGATTTAATTAATATCATGTTGTTCATTTCAATCACTAGATATAATGTACACAATTTTTGAATTTTTTTTTATTGAATATATAGATCAAATCTGAATTTTCCTAATTGTCATGGAATTATACTAATATATTGTAAATCCAATCAGCACATCCTAATTATTATTTTTTTAAATGATATAATTAACACCAATTTTGAAATAAGTTCTATACATAACACGCTACAGAGAAACTGTTCGTGAAAGAAGGCAAACTTCCTTGATATCTTATTTTAAGTGTAACATATGTAATTGACAAAAATATATTTAAAGTCTAGCAATAAACTGTACATCACGCACATGACAAATTACATTTTTATAAGCTTTTTTATGCCCTGGTAAGGGGAAAAAAGTTGTGATTTACTTTACAATGGTGGACTGAAACATGACTTGCACACATAAACGAGATGAGTTTGTATTTTATTGAAGAAAAACTTGAACCTGAATCCTGTAAGGAAATATAAAATAACCAGAATAATACTACAATACATAGTGAAAAACTAACTTGGACTGGGCGGCAAACTGTGATGCAGCGTAAATGGCTGCTTCAACTTCCACACTGTCGTGGCTGTCTAGTCCTCGCCTGATAGCATGATGAACGTGTTGCTTTTCAGGAATAATGGCCGCCACAGCCCCCAGCGTCTTAAGTGTGAGAGCTCTCGCCACCGGATCATTAGAATGAGTTACACTGAAAACCCTTCTAACAAACTCGTCCACATTTAATATCTTATCCAAGTGCTTCTCGCTCTGCTGGCAGACCCTCAATACCCAAAGGCGGAGGAAATTGTTGCCCAAACGGAAAACATCGGCCAATTTCAAGAATGAAGAATTTATCAAGATCGGGAATGGATATTTCTCAAATAGGCGGGGAAATCGAACGATTGCTTCACATTGCTCTCCTACTTTGCCGGATCTCAAACCTAAAAATAAAGAAACGGTTGTTGAAATCGAAAAATGACAGATCCGAGTGTTGTAAAAAGAGAGGTTAGTTTTTAAATGATAATACATATCAACCTTTATCTAATTCGGTTAGAGCCGAATTAGCATCTTGTTCTGGCTCACTGATACCAGAATCATTGAATGAATTTAAACGTACGCCAAACATTGTTATAAATTTTTAACATAGATGGAAAACTTGAAAAGTGGCGGCTCCCCAGCATCAACATTCGCCGAAAATATTCTGAATTCTGACTTATCCATTATCTGACAGCCGAGTGATGGCCGACCACAATAGGTAGGGATGTACATTCTTGTGAATCATAGATAAGTAGGTAATATCGATTTAAGTGGAACTTAATTTATTTGTTAATTCTTTAATACTTTAATATACATTTATTATTTTCTGTTAATGGTTATTATTAATAAATATCGACTGAAGAAAAGCGAATGGATAAAACTCTAACTTTGAATAGTATATCACTAGACTCGAGTGTTTTTTAAAATTACTTTCATATTAATTTGAAATTTTAACAAATATTTTTAAAAATAGTATTATGCCAGCACTCCATTCTCGCCGAGGCACGTCGAGAAGAGCCGAGCACGAGAATATACTGACACGGGTCGTCTCGTGCCATCTCGCTTCGCCTCGCATGCTTCACCTCGCCCCGTTCACGCTCCGTTCCGGTCGGAGCGTGGACGAGGCGGGGCAAAATGAAGAGCCTCGAGAAGAGTGGACTGCTGGCATTACAATGTACATTAGAAAGTTTTATCCCTTTCTACGTATTTTCTGACTTTCGACAGTCAATGTTATACATGCAAGATAGTTAGTTTTTATAATTTCAACGAGATATAACTGTTACATAGTGTTAAATATTGTGCCATAAATGATCATCGTTACTAATTAGATACACTGTATAAGATACAAGTGAATGAAGTAAAAGCGAAGCCAAGACAGAAAAATGTGGCTGCGGAGAAACGGTGTGATGGTAAGTTAATTATTTAAAATAAATAGGAAAGTTAAGCTGACGATAAAATTGACAATATATTAAGAGACTACGAGTGAAAAAAAGTCAATTTGTCAGAACTAAGTTATACATTAAAACAAACAACTACACCAATTTTTTTTTTTTCCAATTCCTTAGAGTCTACGATACTCTGAGTACTCTACAGGCGGCTAGACCGCAAAATCTACTGCTATAAGTGCATCAGCGCTAATCGCTTTGACACTTTTACTAACTACCTTATTGTAATAAACATCATAAGTGTTTTATATTAATACATGAATTGGAAGAGTAAAAAATTCTGATAAAAAACCCTCTAAACATTTTACTGGAAGTTAAATTAACTAGGCGCGACACTTTATGTACAGTGCCGCCTTATTCTATCATAATACTTATAGGTAACTAAAATAAATTACAACTACACTTAAGAATATTGTTTTATTGTTTACAAAGTCATGGATGCGGTGCACTAGGGTTTATGTTAGATAGGGCCCCAAAAGTTCGTCTGCGCTCTAGTGCCGCATGTATTGTAAAGTGAAAATCGCTTTAAAGCCAAGCAAGAAATTTTCAGTTGCGAGTGCATACAAAAATGCCTAATAACACACTTTTGTTATTTTTTTCATGAAAATGCGAATATTATAGAAGGAAAGAGTTCACTGTTATTTTTTTTATTTTGCATTGGAGCCCAATTTTTATAAAAATATAATTATCTGTAACGTTTTCTTCTTTGTACGTAAATATGAAAAGAAATTCGTACAATACGTTGGAGTGGAATGTTAATTTCTTTCGAAATACAAAATAGTTGAATATGTGATCAGTGACGTAACATGCAAAATGAAAGGGCCCCCTAAATATGCAATGTGTACAAGGTATTGTAATATCTCTTTACAATGCTGCTGCTGATGATCTCGTGTGCTGGGTAGTATCGTCTGAATAATACCATATTGTGGTAATAATAGTATTTATTCTAGACACGTATATACAATATAATACGAGAGGCTCCATTTAACTAACTGTTCAAAGATTTTTGGTGAAACTTTGTGGAATTCCATGATTATTTTGTAAATTGAGTTAAAACACTGTTTTATTCCACTATATTTTTTATTGTGTCAAACGATAGAACGTTTTCGGGAGCATCTTTGAAGTTACCATCAGTTTGTACGGCATTAAAAGTGAAAAAGTTCCTAAAATTAAAACTAAAAGACTGACTTTTATCCCTTACCATATATTACTATCTGAAAGTGTTTTTAATTTTAGTTGAATTATAATATTGATAATGGGAAGATGTTCCCGAGAACGTTTTAACGTTTAACACAATAACATACAGTGGAATAAAACGATGTTTTAACTCCATTTAACTCTTTCGCACGCTCATTCGTACCAACCTTACGCACGCACGCACACGCATTCGTCAACCATAGATACGTCACATTTACTATACGGTTTATTGTTTACATAATAAAAACAAAATAAGTCTCTTTTTTCCTATAATATTCACACTTTCGTGATAATAAATAAAATAATGTTTTCAGGCACAACAGACAAAATGTTTCCTTCGCTTTATGGGAATTATGGTTTGGTCCTAATCCAACATATTAGCAGGTATGTTGGATTACAGGTAAACGAAATGATTATTTTAATTTTATTATGCAATTTTTTACTGTAGTGCATTTTGAAAATTATTAATCTAAGAAAAATGATACTACGTTAGTTTTAAATACGTCCTGACGAAGCTTGAGCTAAGCGAAACCGGTTGGGGTGCAAAAAAATTCGTGGTTTCATACTCGTAATAGTATCATTTTAAACGATTTTTTTAATATATTCATTTTATCATTAAAAAAAGACGTTGCATTTCTCAGACACATGTATCCGTACCACCACAGGTGACAGGTGAGGATATTAACCATTACATTGCTGAGGAATCAAACAAGACGTGAAGATAGCAGTTTTTCTAAAATGTTTCGCTTTATTAATACTTATGAGGTTGAACGGGAGTAAGAATTTTAGAATCTTCTTCTTCAAATATCATTTAAATTTTATTTCAGGCGGTGTTCTTTTGTTTTGTGGAAATATTTCTACCTCATTGTTAAACCACTTTGAACATATCTAGGAGAGACTCAAAACCGGGCCCCGATATTTCTGTCGCCGGGTCTGCAAGTAGAATTTTTTTTAACAATGAGGTAGAAATATTTCCACAAAACAAAAGAACACCGCCTGAAATAAAATTTAAATGATATTTGAAGAAGAAGATTCTAAAATTCTTACTCCCGTTCAACCTCATAAGTATTAATAAAGCGAAACATTTTAGAAAAACTGCTATCTTCACGTCTTGTTTGATTCCTCAGCAATGTAATGGTTAATATCCTCACCTGTCACGCGGGAGATCATGATTCGATTCCCCATCAGGGAGATTTTTATTTTATTTATTTAACTGAGTTTATTAATATTTTTATCGAACATGAAAAACATATAGGTACATATGGGAACCCTAAAACTATTTATACAAAAATTATACTATATAAATTATACTATACTATCAATAATTTCTGGAAAAAAACGAAATAAAATATTACTTTGTTTTAAGATCATATAATTTAATAAAACAGTGCAATTTCAGTGAGCGGAAAAGGGCCGAAATGCGACGAAAACGAGAAAATAAGGAAATTTTTACTAAAAACTCATTTTTATTACATAACATTTTTATACGTAACAAGGGTAACATATGTTACACTCCCACCAAGGACCCACTTTTAACGACCTTTCTTTAACGTAGCTTCGTGACACTTGGGAAGTCTTCGAAAAAATATATTATATGTTAAAAATATTATCCGCAGTAGGTGTTTTCATCAAAGCGCGTATCAAATAGGTACCACCTATGTGATGGTGAATGGCTTTGAGGAATTCAGCAAGAGCAATACAGATATAGTCGATATCTTAGGTTTAACTATCAGTAATAAAAACCGAGGGTATACAAATTCATTAATGCCTACCTAGCGGTTGCCAAGCACGATCGAATCTGTAAGTATTTTTCGAGTTAAAGCAGTGTTTCTAGGCCACATTATTAAAAAAATATATATTTTTGCTTTCTCTGTCGCTCCTGATTTTACTTCTCTTTTCTCAGTTTTTCAGGGAAAAGCTTATAAATCTCCCACTGAGCGCCATTGAAAGAAAAATAATTATAACAAACCGCAGATTAATTAATTTAAAGCTTAAACAACCGTCCTACGATGAACTAGTTAAAGCACATTCGTAAACAGACACAAACAAAAGTAACTACAGCTATGATGCTTTGCGCCAACCAACCCGTAAACCGATCCCCCGCCGAAAGCCGAGCCCGCGTAGTTGGCAGCACTGCGCGGCTAATGGAAGAGTAAATTTATCCTGTAATGTAATGAGCAGCGCAGAGACCGACTACAAAACAATTTGCAGCATGGCGTGTAATTTGGCTATGGGACGGAGACAGTTACGGTGTAATTTCGCGCTAATTTGGGGATCAAATGACGGAGCGAACGGATAGGCAGAGGAAGCCGACTAAAATGGAAAACACAGACAGCTGTAGTCTATCTACGTGGGCACCTACTTTTATGCTTTCTAAATTAAATTACGTAGGTAGGTACTATCGGTGGCGTATAGAAAGAATGGGGTCTTAATACAAAATGGTTTATTAACTTGTTATTTATACGTATTGATGAGAGAAAGTGCACCCCTGGGAACTACAGTCGTGACAAAAATACAACTTAACGTTTGTGCAAGGTCCCAATGCATTCTCATGGATAGTTTGGTAATTTTTGGCGGCAATTATCAACCTGACCTAGACAGCCGAAACGATCGTCCAATTATTTGGAAAAATTAAATATAGAATCAAAAAAATCGTGTTTGATTTATTGTGTTGATTAACATTGATTAATTTTATTTGAAAAATTAGTTACCCCCGTTGAATTTAGAAAAAGCAAGTATTAATAAAGAGCTTAAAATATTTGTAAAATGCCACTTCATCGATTTCTCTGCGGCGTAATTTTAAGTAACCCCCACCTGTCACGCGGGGATACCATAGCTGGTGAACTTTGTAAGAAGCTTAATTATTAAAGAGCTTAAGATATTTGTTCATAAACGTTCATTTTCACGTATTATTCGTATCCGTCGTACCCCCCCCGCCCGTTACGGAATTTAAATACAGCTACCATTATAGTTTAATTATTTAACTGTTTAATACGACTACATATTTCGTGATTTGTAGAGAATGGTACAGTCTGAATATTTTTGCTTTCGGGTTCGTTCTTTTGGTTTGACGACGCGAAATTCGTTTGTAACGGGAGCGTCTCTAATTTGAGGGGTCGTATTTAAATGCGCCTAAATGGCTGCTTGTTATCAGAACAATCCCCTCCCGCTCTGTGGCAGGACAGAGAGCTTCTTCAATTAAGTGATCACAGAGCAGGGCTCCGGTATTTGCTGCAAGGTGGTGTTTAACTGTGAATAGATATCTAATCTTGCACACATACGTATAGCGGTGGGCTGCCAATAGGTTAACAAGGGGCTCGCTTAATCTCACAGCTATTCGCGGTGTTCCGGGGAAGGGGCAGATTTTTCATAGGGACTACTATCATACACAATCATTATTAAAGTAATCCAATTTACTTCATATAATTGTATTATGTAACAATAGGCAGTATACCATAAAATAATTAATAGATATGAATACCTGAAAAATGTACTTGGACCTGTGCCCAGGATATTTCTCCGTACTTGCTGATTAATTTATTGGGAAAAATTCCCTTCAGCTTCTCCATTGAAACTCTAGCTGTGTGCGGAGTGGCCCCGTTTTGCTGAAATTGTGTTCTGTCTTTGAACCCGGGAAACAGTTATAGTTGCGGTACCAAAAACTCGTCGAATCATTCGGCAATACACGTCAGCAGTGACTGTCTCTCGCTGGTTAAAAAAATAAGGGCCAATTATCCTTCGGGTAGAAATTTCACACCACACTGTCGTTCTTGGACAATGCGAACGTTTTTGATGGCGTTCCCTTGGGCTGTTGGGGCACCAATATCTCATGTTCTGTTTATTAACATAGCCATTGATTGTAAACAATATGTTTCCAAGCGTTCCAGCATCGTTCTCGCTAAGGTTTCACTTAAAGAATAGTCATTTTCGTTGAGAAACTGCACGATTTGCAGTTTGTATGGGTGAAACTGCAGCTTCTCTTTCAAAATAACGTGCACTGTTGATTTTTTATTCCAGTGCAGGCGGCAATCTTCCTTACTGATTTACGCGGATTGCGTATAATTTCACGTCGAACTTGAGCCACATATTCTGGCGTCGCTGCTGACGTTGATGCTTCCGGAGGAGTTTGGTTAGCCATTGTCCATTCTTGTCTGAACTTTTGAACCCAACACCAGATAAGTTGCGTGCTCGACCCATCACTTACTCGTCGAATATTAAAGTGAGCACAAAAAGCGCGATGCGCACGAACCGATGAATCACCGCACTTTCAAAATTTAAAAACCGCTGGCAAATTTTTAAATCACACGCGTCGAACAATACCCCTCCCACTTACCTCACCCTGATGGCTTACGAGAAATTACAATTTAATCTTGAAATTTTTCTGCTGAACACCCTATATATTAAAAACTGTCCACAAAATTGCACAATTACGGTAAAGGGAAAAAAATGTGCACGCGGATAGTATAAAGAATAATCGTTCAAAGCTTCGTTCACAAAGATGTCGCGTTGAACATATAAGAACATCTGAAAGCAATATATATAAAACATTGGCGTTTTTAAACTTTGTTAGATTATAGACACAAAAACAGCTGTCTCTTTTATTATGCATCCGAAATAAATACATTTTACGAGAAAATCTTATGTTTCATAATAAATTTAAACCATCTACAGTTAGGTATTGATTTGATCTAAGAATATTGTTTTTTTCTTCATTTAACAATGGGCTCGCCGGACTAAATCAGATTTAACAAAGGGCTCGCGCGAGCCCCTCCCATCACTCTTCAGAACACATTATTATTGTGAAGTTACAGTTTTTCAGAACATAGTTCTGCGGAATTTTGATACAAAATAAATGCGTCAATTTGAAAAACCTACAGCATAAGTTCATAAATAGCATAAGTTCATAAGAGCATAAGTTCGAAAATTTGTCGTCAACTTACTATGTTGGTGTTGTGTAATCGGTTAACGCTTTTCCCCGGATAGGAAAAGATCCAGGTTCGTATCCCGGTAGCAGCAAAAATAATTTTTCAATAACTTGAATTTACCTGTATATCTTTCAAAATCACATTTAATTTGTATTAAATTATTTTTTAGCTACTTGAAGTAGACACATTAGATCTTAAATTCAGCGCAGTCTTAAGGCATGGGCACACGGGCAGATGCCTGAAGCCCCACGCTTTTAGAGGCCCCATGGAGCTGTATGGTTTAATATGGTGTAATAAAAGAACCACCGGTAGGCGCCCACTACACACTGCTTTTCCCAAGGCCTACAATGTTGTTGAGACGACTCTTTAAATTCCCCCCGTATTGTCACCTGGGCACCCACGAACTCGCCACCGCAACACATCGCTCACTCCCAGGTATGGACTTACTAGAGGGTGAAAGGAATTATAGCATCCGAATTGATGAGGCTCCTGGGGCTGTAATATCAATAATCTGAAATTTTAAAATTATTAATTTAGATGAACATAAGATTAGTCTAGGGCCCCTTCGAAGATAAATCCAGCCCTGTTCACTGATTCTCGGTATTTTTCATACCGATAAAATAGATTCTTTCAAGGAACAACTTTGGAACTAATAATACTATTTTTTTTAGTTAATTGGGTTATATTTTTACTTTTCTTAGCTCATTCGTATCATTCGCTCATTTACAACATATTCCGATAATTTTTAATAATTTATTTAAAAAATGTTATTATATAGGTAGGTACTAAATAAAAAGTTAACCTAAATAAAGGTGTTTTTTTTTAGAAGTTTGTTTTTAGAATTGGTAACACTTTTTTCCAGCGACAGCCAATTTGACAGCTGACTGCTGATTTGTGCTTAGTTTGGTTTGCAATTTCACCATGAATAGATTTACGTGAGAACAAAGTTAGCAAATTATGGAAATTTATTTCGAAAATCGTGGTTCAGTTCGCGAAATTTGCTGTGTGCTACGTCCATTTTATGACATCGTCCATCCAGCTAGTAATTCGAATAACCATGCACATATACTTCAATTGATAATACGCATCCGCAGAGATGTCGCACAGGGGCACCGAAGAAGCTGTTGTTTCTTCAAAAATGAATTCGGAACGTTACAGTCAATGGAGAGTGCTATAAATCCATGTTTTTCGTTCCCCAACTGAATGTCATTAATTTGGAATAGCCGTGATTTCCACAAAACAACGCAACATGTCACACAGCGCGCGCTTCAGTCAATTTATTGAAGGAAACATTCGATGAGGGCATAATTTCGCGTAATGGACCTGATTGAATGAATTGGCCTCCAAGATTGTGTGATCTAACACTTTTGGATTATTTTCTGTGAGGATATGTGAGGTCGCTAGTCTACGCCGATAAACCAGAAACGATAGATGACTTGAAAGCCAACATTCGTCGCGTTATTGCCGATATACTCCCCAGCTGCTTCAAAAAGTGGTCGAAAATTGGACTTTCAGATTGCGTTTTATTCGAGCCAGCCGCGGCACCCATATTCAAATACTAATGGCATAAAATTATCTTTCCAATAAAACCAATACCGTGGCTATTATCACGATTTTTACGTGTTTGTCATTTTAACGTTCTGTACATCTAAAAAAAACATCCTTTACTGTGTTTTTATTAGAGAATTCAGTAAATAATAATTTTAAAAGTGCTTTAATTTGTCTTACAGATAAGCATTTAAAGGGGTACGAATATATAATACAAGGCGTATGGAGTTTCCAGAATTTTGTATGCAAGAAATCCCGGGAGGAGGGTGGGCTCGGGGAGGTCTCTATGGAATCCCGGGTTTTCACTCTTCCCCCTCCACCTAATCATCCCTGAGTCTGTAAATTGATAACTTCTCGCATTGTCTGGTGTTGTGAGTGTAATTGAAGAATAATGGCTCAACACATTCAGCCCTTTAGGAGGGTGAATGGTAAATTAGAAATGCTGAATAAAAATTGTTATTCACTTTCATATTAATTACTGTATGTACGAATTCTCTAAATATATCCTATATATATATATATACAGATGACCCAAAAAAGTGAGAACGTAACACATGAGTTATTTCAAAAGATAATATAATTAATTATAACCTGAATGTAATTTTTTTGCGCAATATTTAGCTAATCAGAAATCATCAAAATACCCCATATTGCATCATCTACTGGGTTTAAATTTGGGCTGTTCAGTGGCCATATGCCCGGGTCGATGAAATTAACATTCTCACGTATTTCTGGCTGCGTGAGATGGAGCTCCGTCCTGCTGTAATGTCCAGTTATGCTGTAATATCTAGCTATTTTAGCATTTTCCTAGCACCCCAACGTATTTAATTTGCAAATTTTTGATCAGAATATGGTCTTCTGCAGTGATTTTTGTCATTCCGGTCAACAATTTGAAAAAACCAAATATAAATAATTGGAAAATTAATAATCAAAGATGGCGACCGGAAATTGTCGAAATAAAACGTAACATAGGTAAATAGGTAAGTAAGTAAATGAGTAAACTATTGAAGCTATGGTTGATATAGTTAAACTAATTTTGATGTAATTATATCACATTTTACGAAATGTTCTCTGTTCTGTTTTTTTGGGCCACCTGTATATTAATTATTGTGATGATATAAATTAACTCACTTACTATCACGCCGTTTCCCCGTGGGGGTAGGCAGAGAGGATAGAGCGTCACACTCTTCTGTCCTGACACAATTCTCGCCTCATCCACATTCATACATCTTCTCATATAAGCTCGACGATTATTGAGGCTTCTGACAGGACCATCTGGTGTACCTGGTCGTGCTAAGTCTTCCGCGGACGCCCTCTACTTTTGGTGCCATCAACACTTGCGTCATATATCTTTCTTACCATTCTCTCCTCATTCATCTGTTTCATATGAATAAAACATCTAAGTGATCCTTACTTAATCTCATTCACTATACTAAGATCAGCTTTACATTATTTCCTTATTTTTTCATTCTTTACTCTGTCATAAATGGATCTGCTACATATACGCTTAGGTGATCTCATTTCCACTTCATTCAGTCTACTTTTGTTCCTCTTCTGCCAGCTTCAGGCTTCACTTCCATCAGTGGCGGTACCAGGACTCCATTGTGAACCGCTAGTCTGGCCTTAATTGACAAGTTCGCATTAGCTATAATTCTATTCAAAGCGCCGTTCACTTTATTCCCTGCAGTCACCCTCCTTTCGATATCTTTCTGTTTCTATCAAACATACTTCCCAAATACACAAACTCATCTACTTGTTCCAAACATTCATTACCTACAAGTATTTTGCACGTTGTCTTGCTTTCCTCCTTCTCGAATACGATCACATATTTCGTATAATTATAATTATATATTATAAACAAACACAAGATTAAACACTAAATAACATAATCAAATTGAAAATAAAATTAGAAATTTAACTGACATTAGGAATTTTAAAAAGGATATTTCAAATTGGTTGTTGCAATTAGGAAGAGCAGATACAGAGAGTCAACTCTTTTATATAATGAAATAATTTGTATAACTACTTTTGTGCGTTTTGGTCTTGAATATTTACATCTACCTTATATCTGCTTATATTATTAGTATTATTATTTATTTTTTTCTCTTCTCTCTTTTTTATATTTTATATATGTACATTTTTTTTCCTCTCCTTAAATATCTTCACATTATATGATATGTATGTATTCGATCTTACTGTGTTTTGCCTTCGATGAGTTTTGGTTTTATAAAATATATTAGTTTAACAATTAGCCCTAAAACAGGCTTGCCTAGTTGGGCAATGTATTTAAATGTGTGTAAATATATGTACCTACTTATACAAATTAAGAAGGCACACAATATGAGCAAATTATTTTAGGGCCGCGGCAACATTTAAAGATTTCGCCTTATTTATCATAACAGTAATGGCCACTATTATGTAAGTAGATACACAAACAACACACATACGAACACAGCATAAGACAGACGTTTGAAAAGTCGTTAGAACTCGGGTTTCAGATCAGATTTGCACAGCTTTCCGAGAATTTCCTTCATGCATGCACAGCCTTACTGTAAATATGCACAGCCTCCTTCAGGAATGCACCGCCTTCCTGCGCGCATTGTCATGCCGTGGATCTTCATGAGTGATGACGTAGCCGTACCGGGAAAAGTCTGCGGTATTTGCGGTAAGTGCCGATAGTGTTAAGTGTGGCGAGTACGATTGTCAAATGCGCCATTGAATCTCAAAAAAATCATAATTGCTGTAGGGCCGTATGTAAAAATATTAGGTTATATTATGTCTGGTACATTAACTATATTTTGTGGTTATATTTTGACATTAATAATATACCTACATTAAGTGTGTTTTATAATTTGCTTACCGAGTAATGTGGGAACAGACTTTCGCGAGATGAAGATGGCAGAAAGAAGTACATTTAAAAACGTTTACATTTTATATAAAACTAATCTTCTTTTTTTTCTCTTTCATATCATTATTGACATCAATCAGATGAGATTCGGCTTATAATGTGACGTCAAAGGATGACAATAAAATAACATAAGTTCATTAATTTAAATTATACACGTTTGTTAACGTTTTAATTATACTTATTGAAGACAACACATTTCATTTAGCACCTACTCATAAACTTCTAATTTAAGTTATGACACTTTAGAAAAAATTCGCATGTTCGAAAACCTACAACACTCGCATGTTAGATAATTATAATATGTCGTTTCACACCCTGGTAGTTAGCTAAAGAACTTTGTGAATTCAGTACTTATACCTACGGTAGCTGCCTAAAAGTTTTAATTAAAAAATTACATAGTACCCTACGTACCGTCTTCTAACGAATGAAATTTGTAAACGTCAAAAAAGTGCAATAAAATTTTATTCCTTCGTTTCTTCCCATTATTCCCTTAACATAACATAACACTCACACGCGATATTTGCGTGAACCTACGAGAGTACTAATTACCCATACATTCTATTTATCATTGTTTATTGTTTTATTGGCCATTTTGTAACATTTATAGCTTACAAAATAATATCAGTACTCTTTGTTTTGTGAAAATATCATATATGTTTTAAGAATGAAAAAAGTCTTACATGTTTAGTATTGGAATAATTTGGAATTTTACTTCAATCCGAAAAATTTAATAGCAAGCATATTTCTCATACAAAGAATTCTCAATTACGGGCACATACTTATTAAATAAACTGAAATATTGAACTTCAAATAATATTGAATATTAATTATTCGATTTCTTCGGTGGAATTAGAGGTGACATTTCTACAAATTTTGGAGTAAGTTATGAAATAAACAGATTCTTAATTTCTGGCATGTTATAACAATAGGTATAACTCATACATTATAATTGTATTCAAATCAATAGTTGTTGTTTTAAAAAATATGTAGGAATATAATTTAAATGCTATTATAGCTTTATTTTCATGTCTAAATTTCCTAAACTACTAGAGAATTTGTCATGTTTTTGATATCAAACACAGGATTTTGTTACAATACGTCAGTTTTGGCCAAAATGTCAGACGATACCTTGTTGTTCCAAGGTCACGATGTCAATTCAAATCGATCGCCCATTTTTATTAAAATAACCTAAGCCCGTGTCTCGATTTGATGAATCCGCCCGCGCGTTAAATCTGAAGAATTAAAACATATTGCGATAATGGCGGGAGAATCATCTGTCAAAACGGCTCGCTCGGTGTTGCCAGGCGTCGGGGGAATTTTAATCCTGCGGTCCATTAGCACGGAGCTGCTATTGTTGTTGCAGCAGATTAAGTCCGCTCATTCATAATAGGGGCTACTTGTTGCAGTGACGTGCGATAATTTAAAAAATACTTCTAACAGCATATCTCGTTGTTGTAGTTTTATTATTTTTTATGGAGAATATTAATAAATAATCAATACAGCTGGTAGATATTCAATAATAGTGGATGTAATATATGTATACGTATTTTTTTTGTAAGTTAGCAGTTTTCAGTAACAGATAAAATGATGGCTGGATAGAGTTAAGAACGAAGGTATTATGGTTATATCAATGTATGATCACCAAATGGTCATGATCAAGTGGACAATCCAGTGGAAACTACCTAGAGGCAGGCCAAGGAGGAGGTGGGCTGACTGTGTGGAAGAAGACTGGGGCAAGATGGGAGGGGGGAGGGTCTGAAAACTGGAGAACAGTGCCAGGGATTGGAGTCGGCGGAGAGCACTTATGGAAGAAGCTAAATCTCAGATAAAGAAAAGTACTAATATAAGAGTGTCCCTACTTCTACACGAAGAAAAAATTTAATTAAGATAACTTGGACGCGTCTTGAGAATGCCAGACGAACGACTACTAAGATGTGTCAAGATGGGATGAATAGCAAAAAATACTGTATTATAATCAAATAGATTATTTTTTGTGATAAAAACATATTGAAGTGAAACCGGAGCAGCGTAAGGTTGGAAAAGATAAGAACGCCTTGTCAAGACTTTGGACCCTTGAAAATAAGAAATATGAAATAATATTGTAAATGAGAATCCAGACCCTGCATCTTGCAATGCAGAAAAAGACAACATCAAGACTTTGGACAGCCCCATCACTATTTAGCCATTACCACACTATGGTAAAAATACGTGTTACTGCAAGAAATTTGAGTTTTTTAAGTACTTTAAATGAGAACAAAATGCTTTTACTAGCTTAAATAACTTTGAAATAGTTAATGTCATAGTTACTATAAATATAATAAGAAATGATAAATACAATAATTTAATACATTTATGTTATTATCAACGCTGTTCTCTCTTCTTATCTAACATGATTTTCATTTTTATCTCTCGTCATTTAAATTGATGTGTGATCCCGTGATTTTTATACAGATCGAATTAAAAAATATTATTTTATTATGATTCGCTTTACATATTTGGTTTTCCACTACTCATTTCTAAGCGCAAATTAATTTTTTAGGACTAGATAAAATGCAAGTCTTACATTATGCATATTTATAGAAATACGATTTAATTGGCTCGGTAGATCTACGTAACTGCGTGGTTAGAGAAGGGTTAAGAAGCTGGTGCTCCTGTATAAGTTTCACTCAACAAAGTATCCCGATATATATATTTATTAGATAGTTAGATAGAGTGATAAACTTTATTATTTTTAGTATTATTACGCGTATGTTAAAGAACAAAAGAGAATACAGATTATTGGCACTGGCCGATGATCCTGAAGCAATGGTTTGGCCAGTCTACTGTGGAGCTTTCTGGAGCTGCAGTAAATGTAGTGTTGATAGCCAACGTCTGTTGAATGGATAAGGCACGAGAGAAAGAAAAAAAGTGACATTACTTTTGGATTTGTTAAAATATAAAGAAAAACATATACGTCGTCAATAATAATATAATTGTTAAAAGTTGTTTACTGTTTCGGAGGTAAGTTTGTAGAACTCCATAATCACATATGAGAACTTGTTGTTCGATTCTATTCGTTTAATTTACTTGAGATGAGTTTTGCCTGAGGATTTCTGATGATTGGTATATATTTTTAATACTTCTAATTATTCTAAGTAGGTGGTAACCTTTCAATTTCAACATATTTTATTGTCGTGTAAAAAAGTACAGCTATATAATTTTACAATCTAAGAAAATAATATTGTATAGCTGTCCCCCATTATAGTTATAAATACAAGTTGTTGAGTTAAATTGTAAGATTGATAGTGCCATTACGAGGTGAAACGCGTCTTAAGTTTTTTTTTTTCACATATGTTAAAAATTGTATTCATATTTCATCACCGCCGCCACTGACGGACTTAAAATAAGGGTCTGGGGATCTGTCGTATCTCATATTTGTATCAGTGGTGTTGGCATGTTTTTTTAAATGCCTATTCTCCATTCTAAGCAGATTTGTTACATTTCCACATAATTGGTTATTTAGTGGCGTAATCCACAGGAACTATAGAGATTTTTTAAATCAAATTGAACAATATTTGCGAATTTTTACATTTTTTCATTAAATTAATTTATCTTTATACATACTTTCGAGAGATGCAGTCATTATCAGGTGTAATTGATTGGTGTTACCTGCACTTTTCACATTTACATTTACAGACCAGTAAATGAATAGACGTGAAATATAATGTATATATAGGAGAGGGGTTTGGAATATTAGTTGCGGGATAAGGGGAATTCTACACACATTCTTGGTGGAAACATAAATCCGATAGTTTATGACACATTTATGCAACAGTAATAGTATTTACTCTTCGAAAATTAAATCTTTGTGTAAACACGACGTATTTTTTACAATAATGCATATTATATTGACAGCGTTTAAATTTTCGTTCCAATCGAGTCATATTTAAAAAAAAAATCGCGAAGCTATTTGATTGCGTAACTGATCACGTGGGTGGCATCAAAATTAAAATATTGAAACAAGAAATTTGCATTAGTTCATGTCTATATATTTGGCGGTCTTTGGCACTTCTAGAAATTATAGCAGTGACAAAACTCAACGTGCGTGTTAAGTAGGACTTGAAATTTACCGTCAAATTGCAATTACCGGTAAACGGTAAATAATTATTTACTACTGGTTTACTAGTTATTTATCGGTAAATGAAAAAAAAAATAGACATAGATTAGATAATTAAAGTATAACTGTATAATTTCAAATGCATTTCAGATGAAAAATATCATATAAATACATACATACATATATATATATATATATATATATATATATATATATATATATATATATATATATATATATATATATATATATATATATATATATATATATATATATGTGTGTGTGTGTTTTTACTGACATATGGTAATGGGAGATCAGATAATCACTTATGTAAGTGGAGCTTGATTAATTTGAATTACTAGGAGAACACATTCTTATTGTGAAATTGTAATTATTCAGAACAATCTGTGATATTTTAAATATATTAATTTGAAAAATATACATATAAAATCAATTTTATCGAAAAATATTGATATTGCGCCACCGGGATTCGAATCTGGACCTCTTTCCAATCCAGGGAAGGTGCATTATCCAACTATGCTACAGCGACGATATTTTAGCGACAAATTTTCAAACCTATACGTGTTACCTTTTTGATATTTAATACATTTAATAAGTAAGTTTTCACATAAGTTTCGAGACAAAAGTTAGATTCGCATACAAGCGCCGTGAAATTTTTGATTATGTACCTACAGCCAGTAGAGTTAGCAAACATTTGTAATTATAGAGAGGACGCTGACCCCGGAGTCGCGTTGGCTCGAAAGTTCCCGAGAATATCGATTAGGATTATTGCTCGCCGGTGATTTATCGGGCGGGTTATCGCGCAGCCCTTAATACACATCTCGGCCACAATCGATATTGCTCTCGGCCCAAATTGAACGATGCACGGCCGTCTCGTAATATCACTTTTACCGCTGATTGTTCGGAGTGAAGGCTACCATGATACGACCGGGGTCTAGTTCCACGCCGGCTTCTTCAATGAGTGCTCATATTATGAAAGTATTTGTTCATAAATGCCTATAAGCGGTGACTGTGCGAAAAACAATGTTACAAAATGTTGAACAACAACGTCAGTGGCCCCAAGGAGTAATAAGAATTGTGTATAATATATACGAATTTAGTACACGTTGCGTAGTTTATCTATTAAATGGTCTCCGGTTCCATAGAATATTCGCACACTGTTCATAGGCATTTTCACTTTAAGACGATGGTCTGGTCCCCAACCCGATATACTGGCGGGAATGGATCATGTATTTATTTATAATTTTAGAGTTGTATTAATAGTATTTTTCATGTTTAAGTATTAACGTAAAATAATACCTTCTTACACATATAAAACATATATGAACATTATTAAGAACACTGGTGTAACATCAAAAAATCTGTATATATAAACAATATTAGACATACTACACCACAAAACAATAATGTACTGTCACAGTGAACATGAAGACCTTGGTACTGAGACTATGAAAGGTTTTTCCTTTCATCCCTCAAGCACCCCTTTAAGGAAAAAAAGGTAATTTATTTATTTGTAATTATTATACACGCCCTATTCAGGCAATACACAAAGAAAAAAGGTACATAACGACAGCGTGTTTTTTCACAATCTAAATTAAAAATAAATATAAAATGTGAAGTAAAGCTAATTATCCGTCACTATTGAATTGAGGCACAAAAAATTGTAATAATGTAGTGTTAAATTTACAGAAAAAATGTCGACTAGCAAGAATGCAATCTGGGGACTACGGAATTAGCTAATGCACGTGTTCTGATATTACCACTGTAATAGAACAATGAATTGTGTCTCGATAACCCAAATGGCGCATGAAAGTCAAGCAGACCAACAATCTAACTGATTCTAACTTGACCAGGCTTCTGTGGAGCTTTTCCAAACCGCAGTAAATAAAGTGATGGCAGCCAATATTATATCCAACTTCCGTTGAACAGATAAGAATAATATTTGTGGGTTATCGCTAGGGTTTCCGAAAGCCCGCCGAGTACGGGTCCAATATTTTGGAAACTCGGGGGGTTCGAGTCCGGGTTCGGGACAAAAATCATTATAATATAAACATAAGAATAAAAATAACGATTTTATTGTTTATTGCAAATAATGTTACAGCACTTACAGGTTATTTTGTTTTAGAATTTTTTATATACAGGATGGCCCAACAAAAGTGAGAACATTTCGTAAGATGTGATATAATTACATCAAAATTAGTTAACTATATCAACAATTGCGTAAATAGTTTACTAATTTACTTACTTACCTACTTACCTATATTACATTTTATTTCGAAAATTTCTATAATTATTAATTTTCCCATTGCTCATATTTGGTTTTTTCAAATTGTTACCTACAATGACAAAAATCACTGCAGAAGACCGTATTCTGATCAAAAATTTGCGAATGAATTTGAAAAATATCGGGGAGCCAGGAAAATGATCAAAGAGTTTCAAAACAATGCCTGGAGTTTAGCTAGACATTACAGCAGAACAGAGCTCCATCTTACAGCCAGAAATACAAACAACTTTTTTCGTCTTGTCAATTTCATCGAGCCAGGCATGTGGCCACTGAACAGCCCAGATTTATTGAATATGGGGTGTTTTGATGATTCCTGATTAGCTAAATATTGTGAAAAAAAATTATAATTAATTATATTATCTTTTGAAATAACTCATGTGTTACGAGATGTTCTCACTTTTTTTGGGTCACTCTGTAATAATATTTTGGGAATACTAATGCAGCGAGGGACTTATCACTTTCACCTAAAGAATAGTCATGTTCGTTGAGAAACTGCACGATTTGCAGTTTGTATGGGTAAAACTAATTTCTTTTTCAAAATAACGTGCACTGTTGATTTTTTTATACCAGCAAATGCTGCAATCTTCCTTATCGATTTACGGAGATTGCGCATAATTTCACGTCGAACTTGTTTGGTTACCCGTTGCCCTCATTTTGTCTGAACTTTTGAACCCAACACCAGATAAGTTGCGTGCTCGGCCCATCACTTACTCGTCGAATATTAAAGTGAGTACAAAAAGCGCGACACGCACGAACCAATGAATCACCGCACTTTAAATATTGCTCAACCGCGAACGCGCGGTGCGCTCTCGGCCAGTGACTCATTGCAACTGGAAAATTAGCAAATCACGCGCGTCGAACAATACCCCACCCACTTACCTCACCTTGATAGTTTACGAGCAATTACAATTTAATCTTGAAATTTTTCCGCTAGACACCCTATATGTAAAATCCACAAAAGCTGGATTGTCTCCGGAAAATAATACACCTGAACTTAACCTTACCTCCCGCACAATGTTGCTCGCCAACGTCACGCCGTTGCCAACTGCAGCGCGCTGCGGTTCCGCGGACAAGTGGCGATGGATTTACGAGGCTCGCGCTCATCATCGGGGCGACAGACAGCGATCCGTCGCTACCAAGGAGCGTTCGCGCCGCGGTCATGCGGGGCGAATAACTCGGGCCGGGACGACAGGGATGACAGGCCGTAAATTCATTTCAAAATTGGACACCGTGTGGTTTTGTCACAGCTAAACGATGCGTGAGTAGGTACCTTACGCGCGAGGCTTTTACGGCCTTAGTTTAGTGCCTACCGCAGACTGCGCGAGCATTATGTTAATTCGCGCTTCATTGAGAGAAAAAAATCTCTTTATATCTGGATACACCAACACCATCACGCTTTACATTTGCACGTAATCATTTCATTTAAAATACTCGAATGTGAAAATAAAACACACGTTTTTTTTATTCTACTTGTTTAATTGAATTGACACGCGTTTCGCCTTATAAAGGCATTATCAATCTAACAATTTTATCAACAGCTATACAATTGTATTTACATGAGAGGAAATGCGAGTATATTGGAATTCTGAGGGTTCATATAAATTTTTGCACAATTCCATGTGTAATTCTAATTATTCTAAGTAACAATGTTGTTTCAACATTAATGATATTTTAATGTTAATATACAGGGTGGCCTAAAAAAAGTGAGAACATTTCGTAAAATGTGATAAAATTACATCAATTGGTGTGTCTAGAATGGGGAAGACTAGTGTTGTGTTCGTTGAACCAGACGCCCAAGTAGACAGTGAATATTATTGTGAAAATTTTCTCAGACAAGGTTCGATGCCTGTAAATTCAAGCGACTTGTGGTCGCCGTAACTGGACATTACAACAGAACGTAGCTCCATCTCACACAGCCAGAAATACAATCAACGTTCTTCGTCGTGAGAATGTTAATTTCATCGAGCCAGGCATGTGGCCACCGAACAGCCCAGATTTAAACCCAGTAGATGATGCAATATGGGGTGTTTTGATGATTTCCGATTAGCTAAATATTGTGCAAAAAAAATTACACTAAGAATTTTAATTAATTACATTATATTTTGAAATAACTCGTGTGTTACGAGATGTTCTCACTTTTTTTTGGGTCACCCTGTAGATAATTTGTAATATAACAAGATAAAAAGGCAACACAGACATTTTTGGAATTCTAGGGTTTATATAAATGTTTGCATGATTTTAGATAATAATCATGTTCAACAAGAATAATATTTTAGTAATAATAAATTAAATAAATTGTTATATTCATAACATGCTGGTGAAGAATTCTCGTATTAGCAGTATTTGAATATATCCAAGAACACACAATCACTGGATTTTTACCTACAGAGGCACTGTTATTAAACAAGATATATCATAGAGACAAAGCTAATTTTTATTATATTTAATGGAAAATATATGCAAGTATGGGGTAATTACAGGGCTTACGACCCGTCTTCGGCTGGCTAAAGTGATCACTTTATATAAACATGATTTTCATCAATTCTCACCTCTCCATCTCCACATTTATCAAATTTTTGAAAGTTGTATATATGTTAATATGTAGACTAGCTTCGAGTACCACTACACCATCACTGATATCATACAGATATCTGATATTGTATTCTTTGGGCATACTGTTGACCGTTGATTTACCGTTAGTTCATTGAGTCAACCTGAATCAAACCATAACAGTGAACAATGTCGGTAAAATGTAGTAAATTAGTAATTGGTAGTTTATCAAATTTAAGAATGAATAGTTTTAGGAGTCCTCTCACTGTCAAATCTAACATCACGTACACGGGTTTGAGTTTCGTCTCGTCCTGCCAATTTAAAGCAGAGACCTCAGGATTTAGCTCAAGATCAAAATCGTCATCACACGGTACTGAAACGGGGCATTAGGTTTACAAATGTTGTCAAAACAATTATCATTACTGTTTACCATTTCATCCCTCTTTCGGTTCCTTCTGGGAACACACGACATTTCGGTGAAAATCTGAGATTAGCGATAGATATTTTTTGACGAATTTGAGTATCTAGAGGAAATCGCATTGTCATTCTTGCATTACGAATAATGCCAATTTCGACAAGGGAACATTGTTAACCGTTAAATAAATATTTCATTTTGTCTCCAAACAATGGGGACGCCTATGATCGTCAAGTGACAGTGCGGTGAGGCGCAGGGCAGGTATTGGCTGCCTACCTGCCTTATCTATGATCTGTTTTCACGTCAGGCGATAATCCCTTTAATTCTTCTGAGCTGGTCCCTTGTATTTGCAAAACACGGACATAATACCGTTAAAAATTTGCTCCTCCATTGTTGGGTTTTAAGTTGACTGGGAAGATCTTTAAGCGAGATTTGGTTTATTCGTTGAACCGAACTGGGAAATTGTAATGGGTATAGGTACATCATAATCGTCACCATCGTCATCATTATCATTATCATCATCAACATAATCATCCCCATCGTTATCAAACCTCAACTTTTAATTTATGTATTACACACATACATACATTTTATCTCATTGTTTGTGGAGGTTTTTTTTAGCACTGTATTATTGCTAATGTAATCTGCCCATGATATGTTGCGCATTCTTCTGCTACACCTCATCGAACGCCTCCAACTTGTTCACAACTGCTATATCTCACAGGATTGAAAGGTCGTCGAAGTGACGCCATTAAATTGATGTGTTAAGCCACAAGGCAGTAATTCCATAATATAATCATCGACGGGGCGCCAGAAAAACGTGTGATAGAAACAGAGACTGTCATTTTTTGGTTAAATATGTTATCTGGCACCCGTTGCTGCCTGCTCGCTGAAATAGTGGGAAATATTAAAATGCATTGAATGTATTGTTTGTATCTGAAATAAAACCGAGTACACTGCGAATGGGAACGCATTCTCGATTCTGTCGCCGCAGTGTCCCTAGAAATAACATATTTCGAATCACCCTTTTTTCCTTGTGGCTGTACTCAACAACTGCCGCAGATACATTTAACGTTTCACAGCTATGCAAGGCACGGATCGAACACGGCATCGTAGAGTGCGTAGGCTTGTCTTTTGTCACTTTCATCTACACATTCACCACTTCTTCGGAGTCGATATATTTAATCAAGTATTGCACTGTACTTGGGTACAGTCAATACAGTCTTGACATTAAATTCGGATATCTTTATGACCTCACTACAAAGGGAACTTTTATGGTCAGTGTACTGAAGATGGAAAAGGCTGCAAAATAATGGAGAGCTTCAGTCGTCTCGAACCACCGTAGCCATTGGACCATGCTCGAGGACGAAAATAATGATAATGACTATGATGACTTACTACCTCTTACTTTTTATATCTATGGACTAATCTAGCTTTCTTGATTGCGTTTTACAAGGATTTAATTCATACCACAATCTCGTAAATTCAATTTTTAAAATTGAAGAACTTCTAACATGTGACATTTTAATATATTTTTTTTAATGAAACAAAAGATATTATTTATTCTAAAGTTTTATAAGTAGTACTTGGGTAGTAATAATCTGGGGATTATAACTCGGAAAGGTAATTCCTCACCCTTACACCCGTGTCTTATTATTGCAGCCCCCGGTGGAGGGGTGGAGTAATCCCCTCGAGGGATCGGATTATGGCAACATTAACAAAATATTTTCAGACGGGATCTGAATGGGAGATGAACTGAAAGCTGCAGTTTGAGGAACTTTAGAAGAATGTTCTTGACTACACGGTGAACCGGACGTCATGCATAGATGAATAATTAAAAATTTATTCTTCAATATTAGCAAAATTATTTTGTGGCAACATATTATGTAGCTGTAGGGGACAGGATTTCAAATTCATCGCCGTCTTAGCCGGCATCTACGCTAGCGGCATAGCGCTGCCGGCTGCCGGTTGCCGTTACAGGTCTGGTACGATGCCTCACCGACGATCTCTCTTCTGTTTCATCGCTCCGCAACGGCGGTCTTGCCGGCCCTACGCGCGCTGAGCGAGACCGCCGACTCGCTTCACTTTCATAGTTTACGCTCACCTTCTATATCTCTTCATTCTATCCGTAATTCTGTATTCTTTGTTTTATTATACTGTCACAATAAACATCAACACGCCATCGTCACTCTTTCATTTAACCACCGACCTAACCCCCAAATAAATAATAATAAAAAAGCATTTAAACCACTATTTATTTATAAATCAACATGCTTCGATGCTTATGGTATCTTCTTCAGGTAACAATGTAAGTACCTATACTAAAATTAAAAATACAAGCATAGCTAAAAACAGAACTATAATGTATAAGTGGTGGGTAACTAATTAGGAACTACTGCAAAAAAGTGACTATTTTCACAATATATTTAATTTGGTATTAACACTTTTTCTTATTTCTAAAATTTCAAATTCATCTAACTGTAAACCCCTAGTATTTGTATGTGAAATTTCTAAACCCTTGTTAATGTCAAAATAACGGTTTATTTCCAAAAGGTGATTGGGGAATATAGAATAGTTGTTGCTATTAAAACATCTCAAGTGTTCAAAATGCACTAAAATGTACACTGTAAAATAAGAAAATTTTGTATATTTTCTAGCGACTGTAGACTAGAACGTGGAATATACTGAATTAGAACTATTATATTATGCTAGTGCGATGATATATAAATCTGAGTTGACTGTCGAGACCATTCCGTTTGACGCAATGTTTTTCAGGTCCTGGTTTCTGTCAATCTTCATATAATTTTTTAAGTTTTACTAATTACACACTAGAGATGTGTGTAAGATATACGTATATCAGAAGTTTCAGGATGTACTCGGGTCAATAAATAAAAACTCCGGTTGTTAAAATGTAGATATATCAAAGAAAACTGTCTTAAAAAAATATATTTTGTGTGCCTTATGTAGGAAGATTTACGATCTACATGGTATTTAATTTCATATGGCGGACGTGACATGAATAGGACGTTATACATATTAAATAAGATCAGGTGTTCTTTTTAACGTGAGTTCTCGGACTTAATGGATCGAAACCGATCGATGGTAAATTAATCAATGCGGTATTTCCTATACCTATATTAAATTGATAATTATGTCTAACTACGAAAGTTAACGCTGAAAACTTTAAAAATTGTGTAAAGGACCAAGTTATGTTTCCGTAAATACTTCGATAGATAGTTCTGGGTTTTCTATTGGTAATGATGAATACAGTTATTCAATCTATGTAAATTCAAATTACACAAACCTTTGTGAACCTGTGCTGGTTGAGGCCGACGTCGCTATCCTTGTAGCCTGATGGTCCGCAAATATGCTGGTCAGCCACCGAAAACCTTCACACATCCGATAATCCGAAATTATATATACTAAAAGTTTTATTATTAATAAAAGTTCGTCCGAATCACAATAACTCTTTTCCTAGAAGCAGCTTCGCTTTTGTTTTCTGTAAATTCAAATCTACACAAATAGAACACACATATTCAAAATTTTATATCAGGCCTACCTATCGAAGTATAAAGCGCGTAAATATCAACTGCGGGTGAATAGTTTATGTAGTGAATAAGAAAAATAATAATTAGTAAAATTCTTTTAATAGTATTATTTTGAAACACTCTGTAGAGAGAGAGAGCAGACTATCGAATTTCCGTCTTTATTCATAGATACAATCAATTTTAAATGGCACCATACAAATGTTATTGACAAATAATATTGTAAGATTTCAGAGGTTATGGGATTATAAATTTGAGAATAAAGAAAAATGATGGAAGACGAAAAGGCCACATTATAATCTCACTAAATATAAAAATAAAATAATACACCTATAAGATTAGATGGAAATGAAAAATATTATTTTTAAAAATGTTTGCGTTTTCTCCTTTTGCATTTATACAAATTATTTTAATTTTAACCTAAGTATTAATTCTTCACGGAACTAGGATTTTGATGATTTTTTTCATATAATCTATGTACACATATTATACATACATAATATTAAGTATAAAAAAAATAATTTTGTTCCCGTAACTGACTTCGATAGCTATTCCTGGGTTTTCTAATTGGAGCGAAGATTTCTCATTTCTGACGTACTCAATGAGTATTTGGTTCTCGGTTCTGATGGTGTCTGTTTGACTGTTTGAGTTCTATACGTACATTAGCATTTTGCCGTATTTCTTTTATACGGAGGATGTGTGTCTGATGGGAAGGTGATCAGTAGGTCACCAGTGTGAGGAGTGTTGTTCATTCGAACATAGAGGAATGAAGAAATCGGACAAGATAATGCATGAGTAAAAAATACTTACACTTGATTAATATAGTTTATTCATAAAAGTTAGAATTAAACAATCGATTTGAAGTACGACAGGATTAAACGCGATGTTAATTAAGAAGCAAAGGTACATTTAATAAGCGGAATGGCAATGGACTCGTTATAGCGAAAGTTAAGTAATTTATTGGGAAATAGAGATGCAATTATGGAATAGTGTTTTGTGAATTAACCCTTCCCGAACCATGCAGTGACACAGGTCTACCGTCGTAATTAAAACAGTAATATTTCGGTAAATACATGCAACATAAAATTCATATTTTAGATAATCCTAAAGAAAATATTAGCGCTTAGGAATGACTAGTGAAAAATCAGTTATGAAAAGGGAATCGTACAAAAAATATTATTTTTTCCATTCAATCCGTTGTAAAATTAATATGTTGGTAAAAATACAATTTGTGATATGAAAAACAGAGGTCACACACTATTTTCACAGTGAAAAGAACAACAAACATACAAATATAATTGTCTCTTTCTCACTAATTAAATGAAGAGAGATAAGAAGGAAGGACACATTGTATGGGACTTAATAAATGCTCTAAATTATATTATTAATTATTTTTTCAAAATTGAATGCTCAATATTTAGAGTAAATTCGTGCCATTTAAGCTAATAAAAACATTTTTTCTGTTATTTACGTTAACACGAGTTGACAGCATGGCTGCGTTCTGGTATTTTATATCACGGTATGGTAAAGGTTAATGTTTGATGTCTGTGTGGGCGCGGGGTGTATTGAATAAGTATGCACAGCCAAAGCAGGTTAAGAAGTTGATTGTTAAGCACAGTAACAGTTTAGAGATATACAATAGCCGTATAATGAAAAATGATATCTGGAAGACGGCGGTGAGACGCGTGGCGCTCAGGAGCCAGGCTGCTGGAGCACTGTTTTCACGTACCGAAATGTCGTCAGGAGTGTTTTATTTTATTCTGAAGATATACCGTTAATCAGTAAATACGAAAATCATAATTAAAGCTAAACAATTATTAAACCAGTTACATGTTGTCTCAGAAGATGCAATATACTTTATACAGTGAGTACAATTTAAAATTTAAAAAGGACTATAATGCAGAAAAATGTGAAAATAAAAATATAAACAGAGAGATAAAAGTTATAAAAAAGAAAATATTCCAGAGGGAGGATGAGGGGAAAGGAAAAATAAAATGGGATACGGAATAAAATATGTGTGATAAATATTACTTATAAATTAATATTATTATTATTAAAAATTTTGATTTAATTAAGGTAACTGGAGTATTGAAAATGTCTAGTTCGTTTAGGTGTGAATTGAAATAAAGGGTGCTCACTAAAAAAATGAGTTCTGTTTGGCATCGGTGTTGCAATGTGGAAGGTTAAATGTAAGATTAGTTCTGGTTGACCTGGCTGGCACTCGAATGGATAACTATGATGATAACTCATTGTAGGATCTACCATCATGACTAGTATCGAATAATATTTGTAGTTGCTGACGCGGTGCTTGAAAATACGCGTGTGAGACATTAGCTGGAACTATTGAGTGAAAAGGTATTCTAAAAAATGTTGTAATACCGTGTTGAAAGTTGCAGGATAATATTTATCCGTATGACGTCTCGCAAGCGTCTCGAATCGAAGCCGTCTTGTTGATCTTATTTCCTTACACAGATCGCTTGTCCGGAAAATTATTTTTATAAGTGTTTACATTTATTATTCTCCGTCCGCGAATTCGCCAGCGGAGGTAGTTACCAGTGCCTAGGTAAAGGATTTGAGTTGAGTAAGAAGGGCCAGGGAGCGCGCGCTTCCCGTGAGGCTTACGAAACTAATATTTGAAGAGCTAACTTTACAATTTCACCCCGCGATGGCGCCAGCTGTGCACCTAATGCTACTTAGCGAAGTGTGAGGTGTTGTTGCAGGACTCGGTGGCTCCGACGCCTCGAGAGGTCGGTTTCCTAATACTGTTTCAGTATTAATGCAGCGAGTTTGCTCGAGTGTGTATTGAAATCAGATTGTAGAATTTGACGTAGGTTCCTACCTCCAAGCAAATATATAATTAATCTTAATGCCCTGCGTACCTACCTTAATTTCATTGAAGAGAAGTGTCAAATTCTTTTGAAAATGTACAATATAATACCCTTTATGCTATAATATAGGAGTTCTATATTACCTGGTGCGTATATTAAATTTTCTTTCAGCGAAACGAGAACCATATGCTCACATATTTCAAATACAATAATTCTCTAATCTTGAATACAAATTTAATGTATTAATTTTTATCGAAACATATTGTTGTTGCTACCAGGATTCGATCCTGAATCTCTTCTAATCCGGGAACGTGCCTTAACCTATTATGCTACAGCACACATTACATTGACGGCAAATTTTCGAACCCACATGTTACACTTTTCAAATTGATACATCTATCGTTCCATTATTTGAAAGCCATCTACTTTGTTTTTGCGGAATCTCAAATACCTTTGAGTAGTCTGATAGGAGACGCCAGAATTAACAATGAATTTTTATTAAATTTTGGACACATTGATACAACTTATATATTATCAAGGAGAAAATATTTTTCTGTTCTGTTACAACTTCACAATAAGAATGTGTTCTCCTTAACATTCTGTAATCGTCTGGCAAAAATTACACTTTATCATTTGGCTGGTTTTGATAAAATATTGCACAAGTTTTGTATCAAAAACACAATAATTTCTTACTAAATAATATCCTATTAATGTGTGATTTTTCATTTCAAATTGCCGATTAATTAATAATATAATTAATGACAATTTGGTTCAATGCAAATTGTCCGTAATCTTGACTTTAAGATTATAAGAACATACATTTCGTATATACAAGAACTTTCTGTATTAAGGCAATTTTGTGGCACGTTGAAAATAAATCTAACGGTCGCGGTCTTCATTATGATACTTGCATTTTCTTAATTATGGCAAATAACATTCAATTTATTAGTTTTACATTATTGTAAATGTCGTATCTAAGTAGAGGTTTGAAAAAAAGTCAAATCTAATGTATAACTTCTAATATAAACTCGCATTTCAAGAAGCCTTAAGAATCTGCTATATTTATTAATGAGTCAGGCATTAAATTTGCATTATTAATTTAAACGTAGACATTATGCAATTTTTAAACCAATCATTGGGCGAAAGTACCACTTCTGAACGTACAGTATGGCGTATAACAGTTTAAGGATGAAGATTTGAAATTAAAGATGAGGACATACTGCAGCTGTCGAAAACATTAATGGAATAACTACATGCTATAAATAACCAGCATTGATTAACCAATGAGGAGCCATCTTGCTTTATGATAATTTTCAAGTACTCCAATAATAAAATTTTAATAATAGACAAGCAGCAGAAATGGCATTAAACAATTTTTGGATTTTAATCCATCCCAGTTTTATTCTACAGCCAATTAATAAGGTCGCAATTCGTTGGCAAACGCGTAAAATCAAATGACTCTTATTCAATATCAATATTAATTGAATTTGAAGGATATTATTTTCAAAACAACCTAACATATGTACCTGTACCTTTTTGAATAATAAATCACCAACTAATTAAATTTTATGTAGGTTGATTGATATATGACTCACTGCCAATGTTGATATACGCGCATTGTTACCAACCTCAAGGTGACGTGAACACATAAATCAACACCCGGAAAAACATTTCACAATTTTTAGATTTCACTAATTGATCAACAAAACCAGATAACTAAATCGAAGTTTCTCAAATTTTTCATAATTGCGGACAATATAATATGAATAAGTAATGTAAAAAATGAGCAAATAAAACATAAAATATTACAAAAATTTGGTTAAAAGTTCGCACCCTCTTCGTTTTTCAAGATTCTTAAAATAATTTTTTAAACTTTTTTTGAATTTCGGATAATTTAAGTTAAATATGCAGTTTTGTAGATTTTCTTGTAAGGTACATGCAAAATAGATTGTTTCTCGCAAAAGCCACTTAAGCCCATTGATATTGCATGTTAAAAATCAGGGTTAGTTCCAAAATACCCCAAAGAATACATAGTATAAGTTGCTATTAAATTAACCAATCACATCGCGTGTTGATGATCAGTATGGCTGCTAGAACAATATATACAGAAACAAAATTACATTACTGAATTGTCTCTTAAAAAATGGCGATGTAAAAACAAACATTTTGTACATTTGGTTTCAAAATATACATTTCCATCAAATTTCACTCAAAAGTAAATAAAGTCTTTTTAGGGGATTTTGGAATTGGGAATCGAAATCGATATCGTTTTAATTGAATACATCTTGAATTTGCAGTAAATTTGTTTCTAACATAGAAAATGGGGTGTTGAGTACGAAAAAACAATAATTTTCGAGATCCTTTCGTTTAAGTTTAACCGAGGAGTTAAGGCATGAATTGAATACTAATGCTATTTGACCATCATGGCATTGGTATTCAATTAAAAAAAACTGGCTACTTTAACACAGACTTTAGTCTGGCAAAGTAGTCAGGACAACGCTGTATATATCAGAGGTGAAGTCTACTCCATCCCACACAATAAACTATGTATTATGTATTCACCTCTGTTAGTACATAAATATGGATGTCAAAATATATATAAATAAATAAATAAATCATTTCTGAGGTTTAAGGACAATTCCGTCGCCTTTAAGGAATTAAGGAAAAACAACCAGGAAAACGATTTTTAAGCATGAAAATATTTAACGTTTTGTCTGATATTCCACATTCTCGTAAGTATATATGTTAGTGAATTTATTTATATTTTTGATTACACTTCCACTCCACGTCCTCTTCATTATCATATAGACCAAAATATTACGCAACATAGTAACCACAATTCGGAACAGTGCTGCAATAGCGGAAACTTCTGAAAGCTTTCAAGCGGCCATCTTTCTTTTCATTTTCGCGTGGAACTTTAACATAAACATTTTTTGATAAACATGGTACGTTGATTTGCATCTTAGCTAATGTCACACAGCCTTTTCAAATTTTGAGTAAAACTGGTCTAAAGAAAGACTGTTTTTCATTACCAATCGACACGACCTTAGAGGCACGCGGTTATCTGTTCTCCACGGTCATAATTCAGGGTGTGTTCGTATCTATCCATAGGTGTCAATCAACGCTTAGTCAGGTGGGTACCTACCTATCTGTCAGCCACGATCATGACCCGACAACAGTAATGTACCACCGTATGCCCTGTGCAGGCCCGGGGCAGGTGCACCTAACCTCGCATTCAGGACAGATAAATAAAATAGTTTTCTGCTATCCTAGGGGAGTAATACGAGTAATATTGTGCTGAACAGGAGATGTGAAGCGAGCCGGGTGCCGAAATGATGCAAATTAATTTAACAATGAACAATTGTGACGATTATAGAATACGACCAGTCTAAGTTTGCGCTTTAAAAAATCTACACAAACGCATATGGGGAAGGTGTGTGACCTGATCCAGTGTGTCACCAATCAACTTTCATATTTATTAATCACCCCTCGTCCTTCAAGGAGTTTATGTGCTTGGTACGTTTCCGATTGCTTTTTAGTGCAGGTACACTAAAGCTAATCGAGAGTTACAGAATTTTTAATATTTACATAATGTTTTTATCATCTTCTTTGGGACGCGGGCGAGCACTATGAGGGCAAGCGCGTGAAATATTATTCAACATATATAAGTTCGTGTCTAATGACGCTGCCAATGGGGTTAGTGATTTGAAAAAAGTTTAAAGACGAGATGACTTTCGCAGTTAAATGCAAATGACTATATTTGATTTATTGTGTTAAAATGTCAATAATTTAATTTCTAATGTTATTTTATAATATTGTTGTAGTTAATTGTAAATGACTTAATATTCATAAATCTTTTTATCGTGAGATATTGTTGCGGTTAAATCTAACAAATATAATTTTCATTGTTATTTACATTATTTATAAATTGTGACCCCTGTTAAATTTTATAAAAAGCCAGTATTAATAAAGAGTTAAAAATATTTGTGTGCTGTTATTTTCTTATATATTTATTAAATAAATTGATTATCAAATGAAACAGACTTTTTATTTTGTGTTTCTTTCAATAATGCCCAAATTTAAAAGTCAATCGTCAAAATTCAAAAAGATCGCTTTTTGGTTTACCTACTTTAAGCATTCGGCATGTGAAATTTTGCGAATATCTTCATATAGATGCGCGTGGCCGAAATCTCATGCGCAAACTTACGTTGGCCGTACTCTAAAACGTATCAAAGGTGATTAAAACTGGAAACAGCATGCTCGCGAGATAGGGAATTGACCGCCAATTGTATAATTGCTGATGTAATGTAAAAAAACCATACGCAGAACAGGCGACCAAACGTGAGATAGAAGCCGCTCGAGACATGATTAACATTGTCTATAAGGAGCGCCTTAGTGGCACTGTCTAAGCATTTCGTTGAAATGGTGAGAAAGATAAAAAATAATTTTTATTTATGAGACGCGCCTAACCGATACCTCGTGTGTTTAACGTTGGGAAAATATCATGATATTAAACCATATTGGTTATGCCGATGATATGGTTATACTGGCGCCATCTATAAAAGCGATAAGAAAGGTTTTACAGATATGCAAAACATACGTCAGTGAACACAATATTTTATACAATGCCAGCAAATTGGTCATAATGACGTTCAGATATGGAAAAGGGCCAGGTAATATCCCTCCCGCGTGGCAGGACGGGACGAAACTGAACGTTCAAAATAAGGTCAACTACCTTGGCCATATATTTAATGAAGATGGACAAGACGATGATGAGATAGAACGATAGAGGAAACAGTAAAGTATTCGTGCGAATATGCTGTCACGGCGTTTCTTCAAGAGGATCCCGTTTAAATCAGTCTTCACCAACATGTATATCTGCGAGCTCTGGTCGAAATACAAACAAGTGACGCACAACCGTCTCTGAATTCAGTAGAACAACTCATACAAGAATACTGTTCGGGTTGGCGCGTTATTGTAATCTAGCATTCGTGTAGCACTGAAGCGGCGCGAGATAGTGAAAGATGGAAGCGACTTGTCCTCTGATCTTCCTAGGATAATTTATATAATTCAATATTTCACGTATTCCATGCCCACCTCACTGTATCATTTGTATTTGTTCTCGTATCATTTGTAATAAGTTACGTACAATAGCTCATGCAGTGTGGATATAGATACACGTAGGTACTAGTGAACATGCTTTATAAAAAAATATATAAAAAAAATAAAATATAACAGTAACAATAACTCAATCAACAAGAATGTAAATACACCGGACCCACTGAACATGATTATATTGCGCAGGGTTGATAGATCACCGTAGTGACGCCAATTAATTGATGTGTTAAGGCACGAGGCAGTTATTTAAAAATGTGTGATAGATTTCGAATACCATCACTTTCGACTTGTTGACATTCATAATAAGATCGCTTTCTTTGCATACATCGTACATTTTACTCACTGGACTCTGCAGTTCTTGTTCATTATACGCCATTAGTACTGCATCATCGGCGTACAATAAACAGCATACAAACAAATCGTCCATTTTTGCTCCTAGATTCCAGTTCTTTCACATAATTATCCATATACAAGTTGAACAGTCATGAAAACATTACACAACCCTGATTGACACCTTTTGTAATGTTAAACCATGGTGTGAATGTTTCATTGATTCTTACACACGCAGAACTTCCTTCATATAGGGATACGATTGCGTGTATAAGTTTACTATTCATCCTGTAATCAGAGAGTACATTCCATAACCTTTCTGGTCATGAAATTACGGTTCCTTTTTGCACGTGGGTGTCAGTTGAACGAAAATCCATGCAGTCTATGTAGTTGGTAAGTCCATGCCTATTGTATGACTATAGTTAGTTAGTTAGTAGTTTTTCTGTCGCCAGTCGGTCTTTGGCCCTATCACGTGTGTCGAATTAATTAAAATTTTATTTTGAGATTGAATATATGTTTGCGTTAAATGGTTAAGTTAAGTTATATTATAATAGGTTAATTGATTAGTAAATTAAAAAAACGCATAATTTATAGAGCTTACTTTCGTTTGCGTTATTATTTATTTTTTACTGAAATAATGAACGCATCATAAATTGTTATTTTTTCTGTTTTGTCAGTTCCGGAAATACTGTCTGTGGCCGCACATTTGTCGCGAAGCGGCAAGCAAGTAATTGACAAAAGCCGATTATTTTCTGCTAGAATAATCTAAATCTTCTTAGGCCGATGAAAAATATTTTCTTACTTTCGTTAATTAATTAATGTTAATTTCACTCTCTGATATCTGATGGTAAAACGTTACAAAAGTCATTTGCCATATAGATACTTTGAAAATTATAGTATACGACAATGAACCATACAATAATCCGATAATCTCACTGTTTAATTTACATTATCGAAGATTTTTCGCCAGCAAAGTGACCGATTACAAATAAAGCCACAGATAAAGTATGAAATAGTATGTATTGCCGATGGTGAATATTTAAATTAATTAAAACTTTGGTAAAAATCATGGATACGCACTATTAGGCGGGATTGACTTTGACAGGAGTAAATTTGACGTACGAACAACTCGCAAACATTTTTTACCGCAGGCAATGGTAAAAAGTTACTACTGATCACATAACTGGGTCTTAGGATGTAATACGAGCTTCAAATTGTTTACATTTGTCGAAAAAATACACTAGTTTATTTTATTAAGGGATTTTGACAATGAAAACATATTGAAATAAACATAATAAATATTTAACATGCGATACTAATAATGAAAATCCACTAAAAATATGTGGATACATAAGTATGTTTAGATGAAAGAAGGAGAAGGGTGGGGAGGTTGCAATTAACGTTGCGGTAAAGGGAGAGCAACCTGAGTTTTTATAGGTAGAGTGAATGGCCAAAGTTTAGATTGGGGTGGTTCATAAGAAGAACCCTCTGAGCGTAACAAGTCAATTTCTGTAAATTTCTCATTATGGTGTTTACATGACCGGTGAATGAATGAATTTTGTATGCAAGATGTTCTACTTCTGGGAATGTGGAAGAGTACGGATTGCCGGGTTGATCTAGATGGCACATGGAGAGATATTAATTCCAATTTGAATTCAGAAAAAAAAATAATAAACAGAAGTATCAAGGATGGCAATGAGACGCGTCGCAGCGTTCGCATTGAGAAACTTATAAAAATATTTATGGCTATTAAATGAACGCCGGTACCTACCTCGTCCCGCCGCGGGTCTCACCACCAGGCTCGACATTGTCTCCGGGGCAAGATGTTTTAAAAACGCTCAGAAGGGAATAATGAATGCGCTGTAAATGTCACTAAAATATGGATACTTTTACGGCCGATTGTTCTGCGCCTGGTGCGCTACCGTGATCCTGCTCCAGACTCCTGGCATCACGGCTGCAGCGAAAACCTGTTGGCTCACCTCACGAACGGTGGTCGCGAGCAGGGGCGGAACTGGGCGTTTTAGTGCCCGCCACAGAAGTTCTTGAAATATAATGATTTGAAAAAACCTGTATAGGTTGCCTTGTGTATCGTGTGTGGGACTGAAAAAAAAGTTGAAAAAAAACTTCTACAACGGTTCCGGAAAAGGGTGAGTCCTCCCGATTCTGAGGCCATTATATGTTAATACTGGCAAGTGCAAAATAATGGCCTTTTTAACGTCACGTCGTAGGGTTTGGAGGGAGTAGGTCGAGGTTCCATCAAGAATTTCAATCTGCTCAATCATGGCAGGAATTTGGAGTTGTTTTAGGACCGTTGTTCGATCTCCAGATAGGAGATCCAGATAGGAGATCTCCTATCTGGAGATCCTTTGGAGAACTGCTGAGTGGCTTCATCATTTTTTTTTCTACCTTCTGCCTAAATATGATCTGCGATGTACTTTTCTTGTGGGTTAAATCTGCCGGCAGTTGTGGGTGGAGGTCTCTTATGTTTTTCTTTTGTGCCGTCTCGTTTCCTGAAAGAGAGTGCCTCTTGACTTCTCCTCTGTTGTAAATATTATTTATTTATTTACTAATGAAGTGAGTCAACCGGGGATAATGAGGGCAAATCTTGTTTTAGCAGCTGCGCGGTATCGCCTTGTCAATATGCGGGGCGCTATCGAACAGCTGCCTAGTAGCATTAAAAATTGCCAATCAGGCGGCGAAATGAATAGGACCGAGATAGGAGCTTTGAGCTTATTGCAACGGTCTTGGTAAGCGGTGGGTAACATTCAGCTCGTAATACATCTCCGCAAGTCCTGGTCCTGGGTCGTCCTCATAGCTGACTCCAGCTCCAGGGTCTCTCCAGCCAGATGCAACGTATCTATCCACGGTAGTGGCACTCTTCCATGTCTTATTCCCAGGATAATTTCTTTTTCTGGGTTGTCACTTTGACGCAGAATGTGACAAAAAAATAGGAATACTTTGTTCACCGTTGTAGGTTCGGCTTACTGTGGTTGAATTTAGGCATTCGTGCGCCGTGCTGTCCATTGGATGCGTATAATACGCCAGATGTCAATATAAGAAAATTGTCAATTTTTATTTTTGCACATTTCAGTTCTGCGCCCGGGGCCACTGCCCCTGTCGCCCAGCCCTAGTTACGCCACTGCTTGCGAGCGCCAAGGTTACCGCTCTGTTGTTCTCTGGTAGATATTTTAATTTTCAATCACACCAACACGGAGTGTCGTCTTTGTAATTTACTAGCAGTCCCGGCGTCGCACGGGAAAGGCTAGGGAACGAGGGGTGCCTTTATGCAGAATTTGGTCAAGGTTAGGCGAGAGTCCTGATGGGTGGGACGGGGCGGAGCGGGGTTGAAAACAAAACTTAGTTAAAAGTCACACCTATTAATATTTTAGTAAAATCTTTGAACCCTAAATAACATAAATAATAATAATATATATTACATACTTTATTATGAAAAATATGCCCGAAGCGTCGAGTGTTTCATCATTTAGACTCGACTTAATTTTTATAGTCCGAAATTAAGCCAAGATATTAATCCCGAAAAATTTCGAGATTACCTGTACAAAACCCAAACCAAAATTTGAAAGAACACAATTCAACATTAAAGTGTTGTTTGTTATTAACTTGGTGCGTATAATGACCAGTGACCAGCTCTGAATAGCCAGTTTACATCTGTCACGCTATTGTGAATGCCTGTACGTCTCTTCACTAACGGAGCAACTTAATAGATAAAAATGCGATATCTCCTGTATAAGTTAATATAATTTATCGATATATATTAAAACATCTTAACTCGCATCCCCCCTCCAAAAAGTTTGCACAAGAGTAATTTCATGAAAAAATGAATTATAGTTATTTGATTTATTTTTATTTAAATTAAGTATGGAAATGGATGGATTAGGGAGATGTGGAGTATATATGAATTCAACCGAGGGTGATTCCCACACTTGACATTTTATGTCCACGACTTATAAACGAGAATTTAACGTTTCGTATATCTCTTGAACCCTGCAATTTTTTTTTTAATGCTTGAAGAATATGAAAATATGTACACACATACAGGAAAAAAAAGTGAGAACATCTCGTAACACACGAGTTATTTCAAAACATAATATAATTAATTATAATTCTTAATATTATTTTTTTTGCACAATATTTAGCTAATCAGAAATCTGGGTTGTTCGGTAGCCACATGCCTGGCTCGATAAAATTAACATTCTTACGACGAAGAAAGTTGATTGTATTTCTGGCTGTGTGAGATGGAGCTCCGTCCTGCTGTAATGTCTAGCTATACTCCAGGCTATGTTTTGAAACTCTTTGATCATTTTCCTAGCGCCCCGACGTTTTTCAATTCGCAAATTTTTGATCAGAATACGGTCTTTTTGTCATTCTGGGCAACAATTTAAAAAAAATCAAATATAAACAATGGGAAAATTAATATTCAAAGATGCCGACCAGAAATTGTCGAAATAAGACGTAATATAAGTAAATAGGTAAGTAAGTAAATTAGTAAACTATTGAAGTTATTGTTGATATAGTTAAACTAATTTTGATGCAATTATATCACATTTTACGAAATGTTCTCTCTTTTTTTAGGCCATAGCATTGTATATAGCATCTGTTTTCTATAATAAAATTAAATGGATCGAATTAAAAAAAAATCACATTTGGCCGCATTTACACGATGTAACAGCCTATTCTACAATATTTTCTGGCTGTTCTAAATTTTATAATTTGAATTGACCCATTATTATTCTGTACTTTTGGCAGAAATTCGAAGACCTTTTATTATTTGTATATTTTAATTAATCAAAACAATTGCATAACTACGACATTAAAAAATGCTTACATCTCTGACATGGATGAGATTAGGAGCATACCTACAGCTTGAACATTTTAAATACGTATTTTTAATATGTATAAATTTATAAAATATCGTACTCTAGATACAGGTGCAAATACGACACAGAAATGTGCAGTATCTGACATCATTGGCAATAGTCCCCCGTGGTCAGGGGCGTGCAGTGCAAACAAGCAAAAAATTATGGGAGACAAATATAATTAAAAAATTGGATTAACATAAGCAATAACATTATTTTGCAATTAGCGCCATGTTTACCAACAGAACAAGACTTCACTTGCTTAGTTCTAAAAACTCACGAACTCTCACCACTCATGGCGTTCTTTTTTTATTCACCGCATCGTGTTATTTACTCAGTTCTGTCTTTAAGCTAGTGAATTACTCAAGTTATATAAATGGCTATTTACTGAATTAAAAATTCCTTTCGGTTGATCCGTTTATTTTTTGTGTTTACTTCCTCTTTTACTAATTTGCGAATTTTACTATCTTTAACCTGTTGATTTCATGATCATTCATTGAATTTGGTGCATGGATTAGTTTTCGATTTGAGAAAAACAAAAAACAATTGGCAGAACTATTTCCTACGTTAACCTTTTATTAAAATAATTATTTCCTATATTTATTACGTGAAGGATTTTCAAACAATAAATGAATCATGTTCAGTCATAGAAAGTGTTCTTAAAAACGTCCATACATTTTTTATATAGGTAAGAAAGCATTATTTTACGATAAAACTTTAAAAATACTATTAATAGTACTCTAAAATTATAAATAAATACATGGTAGGATCGTGTAAACGACGGATTTATTTTGTTTCTAGACGTTGGATAAACGAAAGTACGTATATTACATATGATTGTATAATATCATTGGTAACAGCATAACCTAAATCTATACCTTCTGCACGCCACTGCCTGTGGACATGACTACGTTCCATCAGATCCACGCAGAATGGACGAGTACAGATCCAGAAGCATCCATCAGACTATCGTCTCGGAGAGCCGTCACATTGAGTCGGAATAACTTTATTACTGCCACAGCTGATTTACAGCGACCGATGGAGACCTCTGCACTTTCACTGCGACAGCATTATACGAAAAAATTGACTTCCTCAATAAAGTATTCAACACAAACAAATAAAACATTATTCTAATTTATCATTTAAGTGATGGAATTAAGGGAGCATTATAAACAACCCGCCAATAATGACGGGAAATTAATAAATTTTATAAACTCAATCAATGTATACTTCTAATGCTAACATATGGCATATTAAATATTTCATCATGTTTAAAACTTATAATTTTATTTGGTCAACAAATGTGAGTCCTTACGGAGAGAGTTAAAAAACAGCATAAGTAACAACTGCATACAAAACGGGTCAACCGAAAATTTTTTCATTTCAGTAAATATCCAATTGTATGACTTGAGTAATTCACTAGTTTAAAAGTAATGTGAATAGTTACAATCGCCGCAATGGCTACTAGTATTACGCCTGCAGCGGTGGGATGTCGTGGCAGTTTTTTGAACTAAGCCATTAAATTAAATCGAGAATTCTAATGAGTCATCTTAAGGAAGTAGTAGAAGTAACATTATGGAACCGAGCGAGAAACATCTCAATAAGGAACACCTTCAGTATAGTGCTTCTACTTCTACGTTCTTAAATGAGTTCTTCTGGCATTCGCGAGACAGATTGAGTCTGCATTGGTCATTAAGTACATTCAAGTAATTTGAGCCCTCGACCTTTTCAGATAAGGGGGTGAAAATTATGATAATGATTGAGGCTCGTGAACAAGCGCTCTCTTAACCTTTCCGGTGCTAAAATAAAAAAGCCAGTTCCGGTGCTGTAAACTCGGTGTACATGTTGAATTTTTCGATTTTTAATTAAATGAGAAAAAACATTGATTATCACGAATCACGAACGACAGCCTTAGTCACATCTAACTCGGTCAGCGTACGCTCTGCCACTAAGTGACGATCGGCATCCGGTACTCCGCGCATTGCCCCGTCCGCATCACTTCGCACGAACGTATACACGTATTGACAAATTTCACATCAGTTTCTTCGAGAAAACATTTTTTATTGTTGCGTATGGTAAATACTTATATATTGTAATTATTTTATCCAATACATACATATATTACGGAGGAATACTTAAAATATGAACTCTGTATTTAATATATTCACATAATTAGAGGCGATGTCAACTCAGTTTACACCATCGGAGAGGAAAGGTTAAGAAGATAAAAGAAATACGGACTGATAAAAACGCATTATCTTTTCGCTTCCATGGTGTTACAGCCTGCGGGTGGTCCTCTTCCTAATAGGTGGCGGTTCCTGACTATGTACCAAGATAATGGATGGAGACGGCCTCTTTGCAGCCATGCCAGTTTGCAAATCGAATTTGTCCAGAAGACGTGACGCTAGAAGTGTCAAGATGGATGGCTGGAGACTGGCTTACTCGTCACATTGTAAGAAATACTATCTAGCTAAAATAATATTTTTTAAAATTCTGTACTTTGTTGCGGGATGAGAGATTCCAGACGGTTTTATTTATTATGTATTTAAAAAGAATGACCGTATCCTTGGAAGGAGAGGCGAAAAGATAATCTCAGCGAAATTTACATCTCAATACCATGTACACTCATCTCTCAGATAATCTCAGAGATCAGCTTTAGATTGTTAGAAAGAGATAAAAACGTAATATAAAACCAACACAGATCCATACAACTGTCTATTCTATAAATTCTATAGCATAAATTGTTAAACATTAACATTAATAGAAGACGTGAAATTACAAACGTTAACAATCACCCAACTGACGAATGACATTTTATATTTGACGTACCTACGAGTATGAAGTAAGGCACGAGACTATGAGACGTGGACTATGAAAGCTGAGAAATGTCTCCAAAATCCGAATCTCAGAGATAATCTTTTCTCGTTTTATTCCTGTCTATAAATATCACCACAACAGCACGAAAAAAAAAACTGGCTACTTTAACACAGACTTCAGTCTAATAAAGTAGCCAGGCAACGCTGTATATATCAGAGGTGAAGTTTACTCCATCCCACACAATAAACTATGAGAATGTCTTATGTTTATTATGTATCTACCTCTGTTAGTACAAAAATATGTATGTCAATATATATATATATAAATAAATAAATCTCGTTTTATAAATAACAAAAGTAACTCCTTGTTCAGGAGTCAAGGTATTTGAATGCCTTAACTGTAATTATGAATGAAAGTTTTATGAATTTTACTCCTTATTATAAATGAAAATTCCTTTAATCTAGTTTAAAAGGCAAAATAAATACAACACCGTATTTCAGAAACAAGCTAGTTCCCATACTGACTGTCATTTAAATTAGCAAAGACTATAATATAAATGACAGGGAAAAGGGACTGATTTTGCAACTAACACCGATTTTGAATGACCAATTTATATCAAAAAGAGCTAAGTTTCAAATTAATATGTGTATAAACTGTGAGAAGACAACTGAATTAAAAGTTAGAAAAAAAAAGTTGGTTACTGTCGTTGCTACTAGTACCCTCATATGTTTAAAATCATTTTCAATTCGTTTTTATTGCTTTCTGCTATTAGTATTGTAATATATTATAAGGTTAGTGTGGTGACTCTAAAAATATCACCAGATTCCTTCCGGGGTTCTATCCTCTCTTCTTACATGGGTTGAGTTCTTGTAATAATAACTCTGTGTCCAATTGTAACTTAGAGAAGATAAAGAAGTAATGCCTGGGCAGTCTACGTTTGTATCTTAAAGGCACGAGACTGATATCGTGCTCATAAGAGCCGAGCTTTCGGATGAGACGATTATCTTGAGAAGGATGGGTGCAAGATTTGTGGAAGTTAGACAGCCTCTTATAACCATTGCCCCCCACCACTCATCTAACATACACGCTAGGGATTCTGAAGTCTCGGATTTTTTCAGTTCCCGGGACTCGAGACCCAAATTTTTAAAGTCCCGGGAATTCCCGGAACTCGAAACTTTGATTATTTTCACTATTAACGACGATACTAAAATACCTTCGATTTCGTAAACTCGTCCATTCATTCATAGTTAGGCTGAAGCGAGCACCCAAATCTTTTAAGATTATTTATTTTGCTAATAATCTCTTTTTTTATATCTTTGTAAAAATTTGAAATTAATTTAATGCTATCGGATTAATTCTTCGGCAGTGTATAACCTTTTCACGAATAAAAGCACTATTTGTAATAGCTTTCACAGGAATACCGTAATCGAGCATCATATATCAGGTCGATTCCGGAGTTTTTTTATCGATGTGAATTTGACGAATTGTTTCTAAGTGTTTTCCCAATCCACTTGCTTTTAACCCCTCACAAGAGATTTGCTTTGGACAGTGGATACACTAGGCTGATTCCATTTGTGTAAGTTTTTTGAAATGCGTTGTTTTCGACTATGCAGATTTTTTTAAAAAGAATAAATTTAGAATATATTAAATAAAATTTGAATCGAAAAGTCTCGAGTCCCGGGTTTTATTTTTAATTCCCGGGACGCGAGACAGCAAAAATCTTTGAATTCCCGGGAATAAATTCTCGGGTTGTCTCGACACAGAATCCGTGATACACACACACACACAGTCAGTGTATACTTTTTGATCAAAAATAAATGAAAAATTTCGCATATTATCGATTGTCTCGGTTCGGTAATTCTCCATTTCAATATCGAACACATTCTCAAATACATTTATCGTCCTCTTCTTCTTGGTGCTGGAAGAGGAAAAGGACGAACGACGATTACCTTTGGCATGCTGGACCATCGGACTGGGATAGCCATCGTAACCAGGAGATGATGCAACACCGCGGTTCCTAGCGGCTGTGTTCTGTGAAAAAATATATAATAAAATTTCAACTGCACGAGTATCGATTACTTCAACACTGGTGGGCTTTGTATTGATTTGTAAATAATGCCGCCTTTATACGATCCAAGTTAAGTTGGTGTGCCGAGTACTTGAGCCAGTGTAGTCTTAAGCTCTCGATTAAATGCTATCACGAGTGCTGTCGACGGACGTAAGTGTGTGACGTTTTCGGTAGTCGAGTGTGTAGCCGAGACTTTTCAACATTTTTATATTGACCTACGTACATGGGATTTTCGGGATTTCTTAGCACGCCCCTGGTACCCTATTATACGGGTGCTTTAACTTTTTAACTGCTAAATATATTTAATGCTTAACAGATAGGGAATAAAGTCTGTGTAATAAAAATAAAATGAATGCTATTAAGTAGTGATGGTAAACCGTTACGTGACTGTGATTATGTCAATGATTGGTAACTGATTGGCAATGAAGAGATTCACTTTCTAGTGTATCAGTTATTGTTCAAAGAATTGCGTTAATTAGTTATCAATCATAGTTACAATCGAACAAAATCACAGTCACAATAACAGTCAAAATAACGGTTTAAATAACGATTTTACCATCTTTATCATTAAGGTTTATATATTGTATTTTAATTTAATTAGGTATTGAAAATGTGTAATTCATTGAAGTGTGAGTAGTAATAAAGGAAGGCTAGGTAGAAAAATGAGTTGTTTGGCGTTAATGTGGTGGTACAATGCGGAAGGTTGTATATTGTATACGTACAAGGGTAGATACGCGTCTGAGTAAATCAGAGCAATTTACTTTGTAATTGACTATTTTGTGTAGAAAAATAATATCGACATGACGTCTCTTCAAATTTGTAGTGGTGGAATTTTGAAAATAATAGATGACTCAGCAATGAGATATTTCAAGAAACTATTTTCTATTTTTTATATTCTGTCTATGTATCTACGTATGATACTTCAAACATAAGAGAGGTACGGAGTGTTCATAGAGGTGATGGTTTTAAATTGTTTGCATACCCGAAAAATGAAATGATCAATGTAAAAAAGTCTAAGAGTAATTTGGAATCCAAAATAATCCCAAGATTATCAATTTCAGATTTCTCGGTCAAGAGTTGATTATTAAGAGAGTAAGGTAAACTAACCAGTTTCTTGTTTCTGGTAATTGTAATGATTGGAAATTTTGTACGGATAACTACCGTCGCTTCACTCCGATTTACTCCGCTAACGCTTATTAATTAATTTAACTCTTATACGTAATAATACTTTTCGCGAGTGTTAGTATATCCCCGCGACGTTTGTATTTGTGGTGGAGAGGAATCGACCGGCATCCGGCAGACGGAAAGTTAGTGCTGTTAAAGTTGCTTTGAAAGTTTATGGCATTCATCGATATTATTAATTGCAGTGAAAATTTTCATATCATCCGCAAAGAAATAGTTAGAGGTGACGGATTTTTCTTCTTTTACCCAAAACATAGTGCGATAAAATGTATCGGTTTATATTTAGTGTTCGACACGATATGCATAATGTGAAATATATGGAGAATCCACCGACTTATGTCTACGTAAAATGGATACACTGTGTACAATGCGTAATATTATTACTGCGCCCAATGACCAAACGAGAGACACGTGGACAAATTAAATAATATATTGCAATATACATAGTTACAATGTACAATGTCACACGAGGATTATACATATTTTCAATACTCACGTTCTACCATATACTAATACGCAGGTTTCTGCGCAGGCAACGTGGACTACTTAATTAAATTTGGTAAAATTAGTAAAAGAGGAAGTAGACACTTCAGTGATTTGCACGCAGTCGTAACCCTTTTTAATGTTATTCTGTTGAAAAACAGCATAGGAAACGACTCCATACAAAATTGATCAACCGAAAGGAATGTTCAATTCGGTAAATAGTCAATTGTATTACTTTAAAAATAGAATACAGTAATGTGAATAGCTACAATCGACGCATTGTGGCCACGCCGATAATAGTGCCACGGCTACAGCGGTGGGTTGTCGTGGTAGTTTTTACAAACTTTTACAAACTGCCAAACTTTTAAAGTACGTAAGTGTTCGCCGGTAGGATATACTTATACGAGAACGTTATTGCCGGTTTTAAGTATCTTTATACACACCAACGAAGATGATATATGTCTGACCGTAGAAATAAGAAGGAACACCATCTGAACTTTAAATAAAATTGAGATGACGTCTTGTGGATCTCGTGATCGGCCACTTATCCGCTGAGTTCTCTTTAGAGAACACGGTGGACTATACATCCTATTTTTAAAACCATTTACAACCTTCTCGTAAGTACTTTCGTCTCTTACTACATAGTTCACATTTTCATATATCTTCCCGAGAACCATTTCTGCAAGTCCACTTTCATCTTTCCTACCGTTTCCAGGAATCGATAGCGTAACGTGCGCAATACGATCTCCGATTTACATCGAAGATCCGCCCGCCGGACCACACAGGACGCTGTAATGCAACGCCGTCGAGAAATCTCGAAGGTTACGGCACATTGTCCGATAGGTGGATTAAATAAATTGTCGGGGACCAATAAACGTCCGCCGCGAAGACTGGACGGATGGCTCTATCCGCTCTCGGGAGCCGAGGGTCGTCAGAGGTCTCGGCCATTCAAATAAATTGGATTGCGGGAGGTACGTGCCGGGCTGGTCTTCATGCGGGGTTTGCTCGCCGCATTGTATTTCTGTAAAATGAGAGACGACGAAATATTAAGATAGTTATTAGGTCTAATCTAACACAACTTTGTATCTCAGACAATTTGAATGGTAGACGTCAAACTCTCAGGTCAGCCTCAACTTCAGCTGCAAGAAGGGTTGTAGAACCTACCGACCGTTGCCAGAAGTCTAAATTTAGTGAACGAGCATTTGCGGCGACAGGCCCTTTCAGAATGCAGAATTCTTTGCCCTCCGTCATAAGAAACGGTGCATCAGAGACATTATTTAAGAAGAAACTAAAAACGCACCTTTTCAAAAAGTCATTTCGATAAGTGAAAATAACAATTTTTAATTTTTAAAAACAAGGATAATTGTAGGACCATTTTTTATTTTTATTTATTGGTAACAAACAGTTTATATACAAAGCGCCTTTGAGTTGAAAGTTTTCCTGTTTCTCCCAGCTATCTCTGGAGCGACTCACCAGCCAAGTTACTTCTCTAGCATTTGCAAAACGTGTCCATGCCGCCATAATTGTAATCTTTCTATATGTATCTAGAAGTAGGGCCTCCCTGTAGTCATCAAAACTAATCAGAAAACGTGCATTTTGTAAAAAATCTATTCATCATATTCATGACTTGTCTGTGATTTGAGTAAATTCGTCATATCCACAGATAAAGCATTATACATGTCAAAATTATGGTGAAAGTTCTAAACTTTAAAATATAATTCATTTTTAAATATTGGATAATTTTTGAGATGTGGACGCTAAATTCTACAAGAAAATATTCAATTCAATATTAATATTTAGATTTCTATACCACAGTATAGTTTAAAGATGATATTTCATATAGAAACTGCTTAAAATGAAAACTTTTTAGAATTAAGAGGTGTTTATCTACGTATTAGATATATTTTTCATTCCTTGGTCAAATTAGGCGATATTCTTCGCCTGACTACAGAATGATTGACAGGTAAACGATTCAAGAAATTGAATGGACTTCAAATAAGCGTTACATATTACGATATTAAATTATTTAAAACAACATTATGAAACAATAATATCACCGAGACGGTACAGTGTGTTCACGATTCTATGTATCCATTTGTTTCCAATCGTCAGGTCGCCATTAGACCGAGCAGCTGTCATAAACGTAGGAAATTTTAAATATGAGGAATTATCAATATAATAAAGGAAATACATTAAATATTTTACAACAACACGACTTTAATCCGAGGGTTTTAACTATACATTGTCAAGAGGGTAACGATGCATTGTCTGCGGTGGATCCCGAGCTGCGCCGGCCCTGGCCAGGGGCGCTCCACTCGGTGCCGGCCGAATTTTCATATTTTTATTCCCCTAACATTACTTCATCCGCGACCTTTGTTACAAACGTATTTAAATATCAAACGAATAATATGAAATAGAGAAAATTTACATATAACATGCGTGGATTATCAAGAAATCCCAACCATTCCTGGGACCGGTTTAGAAGCCAGGGCTTCCTCGTCGGTCCCACTAATCAAAGCTAATAAAAATACACGACTTTAATTCAATAACATATTTAAGTATATGCAAAACGAAAAAAGATAAGAAATTCAATGTGGTTATTAGCAATTATCGCTTGATTTTAAGATTTAGACCCTCCAGCGTCCCTAAGTGCTGTCATTCATAAAAATCATATAACATAAATCCATAGAACATAGTTTTACACACAGATGGAAAATTAAGGTGCAGCAGTTCACGACAGACATTCAGGGATACATTCATCATAAAACATTCCCAAAAGAGGGACAGTGGACGAGACACAAGATGGAGTCACACTTACACGAACAGACTAATGGAGTTGCAAAACACGAGGTACGGAGAGTGAGAGGTAGGAGCGTAGGTGGAATCCCACCCGCGCAGGCCAGCCTAACTACCCACCTAAGGAGCGTCACCCATATCCGAATAAATTCCTAATATAAAACAAGATTCGTCCCATTACTAATTAGGTCTGCATTCCTGGGAAGACGGTGTCTAAATCCAGTCAAACCACCAGATACTAGAACATAATAAATTTTACCTATAAAAGGCCGCCGCGCTGTATATTTCAAAATGTAGTATTCTTCAATAAACCGGCAGTCCCACATTCACATTGACCCTGAACATCCTGAATCAAATCCTACACCCATCTCTCTGCTATTCATTCCACATCTTCATCGCTACTATCTTCATATGAGTGAAGACGAAACCAGCACCTTCAAAATAAGGAAATACAGCCTTTATTATGCACGCAACGACCTTTATATAAAACAAAGTATGGATATCTCATAGATATGAAGCTATTCATACTATATTAAATGGGAAAATATGGAAGTATGGGTAATTATAGGGTTGACTAAGTGTTTCTACATGATAACTACATGATATATACAACTTCCAAAAATTAGATAGATAGGGTGGTTGATTAATGACTGGAATTGTGAACGTTACATTGTGTAAAGTGATCATTTAAGCCCTATAATTACCCATAATTCCATATTTTCCCATTTAATGTAATATAAATAGCTTCGTCTCTATGAGATATTTATAATTTGTTTAATAACAGTGCTTTTGGAGATAAAAATCCAGGTTAAACATTCCGTGTATACAGATTTATTAAAAAAATATTATATTAATTATAATGAATTATGCAATCTCTGGGTCGCAAGTCCCGCAGAATGGAATACGACAATTCCGGTCGTAAATCGGAATCACCGCAAGGTATGGTGGGGATAGGGAAACGTATTATAGGATAAGGTTGATGAGGAGATAGGGGTTCTAGTCGAAGGACCAGTGAATATCGGAGAACCGGGATTCGGAAGAACTGCTCACCTGACATTGTATATAACGCCTCCGTAATCCCTGCAGTCGCCGCCGAGATCACACAAAATAGCATGCGGATGAGCCGATCCCAATTGAATACAAACAACAAACAATACGTGATCATAATACAATATCATAAAATACAGTGCTGGTGCACTGGAGCTGAAAGGTCCACACCGCAAATACTATCGCGATGTCGATATCGAACAAATATCGCTCAGATTAACGTCTGCTGGCGTCAAGGTCACAATTCACACTGAAAAGACGAGCATGAGGAAATGTATGGATGGCAATTTGGATGCGGAATGTGTCAATAACAGTGGTCGCAGCTGAATCGAAAAGATGCACCAAAAGGGTGTTTACGAATTCGGAATACGGAATACATGTGGAGCCTGCGGAAGAAGAAAATCCAGTTACCTAAAGGAGTATCTTTCAGGCGGGTTGTGTTTCTTCCTGGTTCTGATTCGTCCTTCAGCTTCCCTGTTCAATATTCCTGTTCCTCTCCCAAATTAATTCCATCCTTCCTATATACCGTTTTCATAATCCTTCGTTCAAACAACGAGTATCCTTGAGAAATGTTCAATATCGCTTAACATCAACTTCGAATCTTGTGCTGTAAGTATATCGTATAGAAAAATTCATCGACAGTGTTCCGAACTTAATAAAATAATTAATGTAGGTATTCATTTTCAACATTTTTAATGATTCAATCATACATAATTAATTATTAATATAAGTGACGGCCCACGAGCTTGGGAACCCCTGGGCCAGAGCGCGGGCGACGGGCGTATTCCGCAAATGGGTGTGGAGTTATTATGATAGCCGTTTTCATTTGGGCCCACTCCGATGCGCTACTGAACTAAATTAAGTAGGAGGGTCGAGGGCCGGACTAGCATCTTAGGTAAAGCCGAAATCGTATAATGTGAAAATGTTAAAAAATAACTGCACAGTGTATTCAACCGATACAATTCCCAAACAAGACTGAATTATTTTTTTCTCTTCCTAGATAGATTCTGTCATTAAAAAAGTTATAATAGGCTGATTTATCATGTATAAGATCTCTGGTATATTCGATATTAAACCACATTCTGAGGTTGCGTAGCCAAGATAACCTCTTTCTACCTATGCCGTTGCTGCCTTATTCCTAATCTTCTAATCGTATCCGAAATATGCAACTTCCCTTCGTTTGATTGTTGCAATTAGTTCTCTACATCTATTCATGCGTCTTAGTATCTCTTCATTAGTAATGTGTGCCTAGGATATATTTAGCGTACGTCGATATAGCCACATCTCAAAGATATAAGAAAAAAATATTAGCGCAGCTCCACATCGTAACCGTTTAAATTAAACTTTCACGAATTTTTAATACAACTGTTCTGTATTCGCAAAAAAATTTATCAGCCGCAAATAATTTTATTACCACATGTCCGCGTCCAAATTCCTACGCTATTCCGCATCCTAATGCTCGTGCATCCAGTGTGAAATGTGACCTTGACGTCACGGACGTCAGCTTGATCGATATAGTGTTCGATCAGTTCAACTCCAGTGCACCAGCACTGTTTTTGTGTCATCATAGTGTTTATTGTTTGTTTGTACCGTGGATAAACAGTGACATTGACGTCTTCAGTCGGGAGCAGAGATTGCGGATGCGTCACACTCAAGGTAAAACGAGCAGTCCTTCTAAATCCCAGTTCCCCTAGATCGCTGGTTCTACGACTAAATTACCTTCCTCTCACCGACCTCTCTCTGTACCACGTTTCTTTATTCCTCCCCCAACTTGCGGTGATTCCGATTTACAACCGGAATTGTCGTAATTCATTCCGCAAGAAGTGTGACTCGGAGATTGCACAATTCAATGACTTTGTACATATATATATTAAAATTATATAAATTAAATCATATATTATGTATATACATCGTGAATATAGTATGCCAACTAGATTAAGTACATTTTCTGAACGTGTTCAGTAGTCATAACCTTCCCTCGGTTGGGACGATTTGTTCGAATATTTAAAAAAATATTTTAAAATCATTTAAGACTTTCAAATTGTCTATGTTTAGTGATAATACTTCATAATATATTGTGTCGTTTGTGTGCTTATATAATAACTACACACAAGACAAGTGCACACAGTTACCTTATTGCTCTACTGCCGTGACTTTGAATTAAATAATGTAACTTATCTTAATAGAATGTAAGCTATCGTGAGGTACCTTTATTAATCTACATAATATTCCATTACTTTGTGTGCAGTTGTTTTGTTACCCATTTTTGCAACCAAATGATGCCCCATGTATGACATCTCATTAAACGGCAAAAAAGAACACCTGCAAGCCATATTTGCGACTAATTCCCACGTTTTTCGTCGAGGAAATGTCTCCCTAGTCCCTCCCTGGCCGGGCCCAGGAGGGCAGCCTGGAGTGGCCCTTACGGTGGATGACGGAGCAGTTCTGGGCCCAGACGTGGAGTGGATAATTGCTGCCGTCAACGGGCGCCACGGCGACGGTCTGCCGAACCTCGCGGCGCGCCGGGGCATGCAGAGATGTCTTACTAACTAACAAATTGGTGGGCAGTTACAATATCAACTAATCTGTATCATCGTGACCGGCAACACTCTAAACACAAGTATTCGTGGATTTTTTTTTTAAATTTTGCACCACATTAAAGTATTTGTGGCGGCGTAAATAATTGTAAGTTTATATTAATGAAAATTTTTGTTTATTTTAAATGTCCATGTTAATTATGCGTGGAAGATGATATCGGCCAAATAGCCACCTCGGCTTCTGTCACAGGTGACAACTATTCGAGCGACATTGTTTGGGGAGGAGCAGCAAACACAATATTAGAGTCAGCTTAAAAAAGGTCACGAAAGAAAATTCTTAAGATAGTCCCTTTAGATATCCATCAGATCTTATATTTAAAGAGTACCATGCACTAGACATAAGACAAATCTGTATGTTGAGACTCGTCCAATATTTCCACGCCAACAACAACTCACTCCATGCAATAAATCATGGACACAACACAAGACAAACAACGAACATCTACACGAGAGTTCCGAGAGCAACAACGACATTTTATCAATGATTCTACATGTTCTTAGCTCCGAAACTGTACAACACACTTAGCACCAACTGGAAATCGTTCACTTCCAATAAGATTACATGAATATGGACCCAATATATGATACATTCGGTAGAGAGTAATCAGAAGCATCTGACTGATTTTTGACTCTATTATTTTCACATTGGAATATTGAAAACTTGAAAAACCGTTGAAGCCGAAGATTATCTAAACCAACAATTAGAAAATATTAGTGGATATATTTGATCTAAGTCAATGTTATAAATGTCATGCTTGTTAGATCGTGTTAGATATGCTAGAAATGCTTGCGGAGATCGGCACTCTTCTTGAGACAAAAGAGCCAAATATGTATAGTTCAATATCTATAAGTTTAGCCAAGTATATATTTAATATGAATTTATATGAAAATTATCTCAAACTAATAACAGTTTTTAATTATTTATTTTAATTAATTAATGTAAGTACTTATTTAAAACCGATATTTATAAATAAAAAAACACATTAACGTAAACCCTATCACGTTTATAAAAATAAAAATATATTGAGCCAAAGACGGTAAAAGCAGCAAATTTATTTATTTAATTTAATCATGAATCTCTTCAGTTTTGTATTAAGATTTATTAAGGAAAACACATTCTTATTGTGAAGTTGTAATTATTCAGAACATAGCTCTGTGATATTTTAAATACTAAATTAATGTATATACATATAAAATCAATTTTGTCGAAAAATATTGTTTTTGCGTCACCGGGATTATTTTTCGACAAAATTGATTTTATATGTATATATTTATAATTAATACATTAATTTAGTATTTATTAAGATTTAGTTTCAATCCTAATTCTCTCAGAAGTCATACGCATGCAGCCGTGATTTGTCGATCTCTATTCTAGTGGTGAGACACTCGCCTATTAATTAAGCGATCGGGGGATCGAGCCTCGTCCAGAAAGACCTCCACATTTATCCTGTTTGATACCCATGTGTAACTTGCATGTAATCCAACATTCTAAAATAATCATTATACAATATCTACACAAATAATTCACTACTTCTACAACGCTCACTACATTTTTTTTTCTCCATTTTTATTTTTTATTCCTGTCGAATTTTTATCTTTCTTGAATTAAATAACACTGTCTACTTTAACACAGACGGCAGTCTAGCAAAGTAGCCAGGACAATGCTGTATATATCAGAGGTGGAGTCTACTTCATCCCACACAATAAACTGCGAGTATTTAATTGTATATTATGTTTATCATGTTATATTATAATATATTCACCTTTGTTATAACAAAAACATGTCTGTCAATACATTTTCAATGATGATGATGATGTTGGATTTAAGGCCATCGATGGTTTTTGGATTCTCGGCGTATACTTGAGATTTAACAACCCCTGAGAAAAAAATCTAAAGGGGCTAAATAACACCTTCGTGGCGGTTAATCAACTTTTCCACGACGAGAAATTACACGGTCAGAGAACTTTTCCTGCAGCTGTGTAACAAGTAACCCCATCATGATGAAACGACTTGTTTGATGCATTAAAATGGTTGAATTATGTCAAATTGCATTTCTCGTTGCATCACCCTTTAGCTATTTTATCACTTAATGGCCTTCAGGAATGGGTCTCGAACCCTCCGACTGCTAGATCACCAAGCTAGTATCGTAACCACTAAACCACAAGCATGTCTACATAATGTTCTGAATATTTGCAACTACACCGGGTGTGCAGCTCGATCTTTGGTAGGTAAGTTTGTAGAAGTCCATAATCACATACGTGAAAACAAAACTCTTGTTTTTTGATCCTGCTCGTTTAATTTATTTGAGACCTTTGAGGGCATTATACATCTAACTATTTAACACCTCACACAAGACCCGAGCTGCGCTTGAAATTTTGCGAGAAATTTTTCCCTGCCAAGTAATATGAAGAAGTGGTGATAGCCTCCTCGATCACCTGATTTGACAGCTCCCGACTATTTTCTGTAGATGTACTTGAAAGGAAAAATCTATACCAATAATCCAACAACAATTCCGAAGCTGTAGGACAATAGTCGAAATAAAATTGCTGAAATAACACGCTAAATTTGCGAGAATCTTATAAAAAATATGGTAAAAAGGGCACGCATTTGTGCTGCTGCCGTAGGTCATTGGCCAGAATCATATTCTATACGTAATTGTAATAAACCACATAATCGATAAATAAAAACCAAATTAACAAATTATGTTTCATTTCTTAGTTATTTAAAAACAATATCGGCCTGAAACATAATTTTCACCCGAGGAGGAGAAATTTCACAGATTCGAAATTAAAGTAGGCAAATATTTGCAAGATTCATGTTGGTCCTTCATGACTCCTCTTGATAATGCTCCTCCACTTTTCTCGGCATCCTGCAGATCTTAGGGCTGTCACCATCGAAGAGCTTGTTGCCTTTTCCACATGGTCGGTCACTTGCCCGAAAAATTCGTCTCAGGAAAAATGATTGAGAGTCTACTTTTAATGTTCAGTTCCTGTTGCATGAAGACATTTATGCGTCTCGTAGTCTATGGTATGCGCCAGACGAATTGTTACCGGAATTACCTTCGATATATATCAAATATATTCATTTAACTTGTGCAAATGAAAAGACTTTTGTGAAACTTACTTATTTACCTATATTACGTTTTATTCCGACAATTTCCGGTCGCCATCTTTGATTATTAACTTTCCCATTTGGTTTATTAAAAATTGTTGCCCAGAATGACAAAAAGACCGTATTCTGATCAAAAATTTGCGAATTAAAAAACTTCGGGGCGCTAGGAAAATGATCAAAGAGTTTCAAAACATAGCCTGGAGTATAGCTAAACATTACAGCGGGACGGAGCTCCATCTCACACAGCCAGAAATACAATCAACTTTCTTCGTCGTGAGAATGTTAATTTCATCGAGCCAGGCATGTGGCCACCGAACAACCCAGATTTCTGATTAGCTAAATATTGTGCAAAAAAAATAATATTAAGAATTCTAATTAATTATATTATGTTTTGAAATAACTCGTGTGTTACGAGATGTTCTCACTTTTTTTGGGCCACCCTGTATATATACATTATCTTTGAATAATGATGTACGTACCTACATAATCCACGCTAAGTGACAGCAAGTAAAAATACGTAATTATTAACCCAAATAACGGAAATACATCTGCTTCACGAGTGAACTAAACCCCTCGTCATGTGAGATAAACAGCGGCCAGCGGTCACTGTACCCGAAATGCATTACGCCTCCAATTTCCTAAAAAGCAGCTAAATACATATAATGCCAGATAGACATTCTTCCACAACCACGACGCGTGGGAGAGCGAAAATTCTACCAAAATTCCTAAATATGGTGTGGTGTCAATCCCATCCAGCGGCGGTTAATCATATACCTATGTATAAGTATGTACCCATAAACGTTCGGCCTAAAATGTTGTATCTATCTTTTAGTATCTAATTATTAAGTATTTATATTATATATTTCCATTGTATATAGGGGTAGAGCGATGTGATTAATAAAATATGTGAAAATGATGAATAAAATAAAAATAAACATTTTTTGACCTGCTTTCATAATTATTGTTAAAAGCCACTTATCGTAGATTCTGAAGGCAAGGAAGGAAATACGGGTTGACGTTTTTGAAATGTGGTGCTGGAGAAATGCGGATATGCTGGGTATACCGTGCATTCATTATCAAAATCTACAAAACTTTTTAGGTGATTATTATAAAAGGAGTTCTCGGTTAGTTCTGTTCCGTCAGTTACTTAAATTATACGAGTACCTTGTGGCTTTTAGTTTACAGTTTTTTTCTTTATTACATAGCCTATTTTAGACACACAGTAGTTACAATAGGCGTGTATCGCACAGGATTGAAAGGTTGCCGAGGTGACGCCAATTACTTGATGTTGTAAGGACACAAGGGAGTCATTAAAAATATATTTGGCGGTGAATTATTGGCGGTGCTTCGGCAAACAAAGACTGTCATTTTTTGATGAAATAGTCTAGTTGTGTGTAATGTATTGTTTGTATCTGAAATAAAACCACATACACTGACTGCAAGCGCGAACGCATTCTCGATTCTGTCGCCGCAGTGTCCCTAGAAAGAACATATTTCTGTGTTTCATTTCTTCTGACCTCATCATCATCTTCGCCATCTTTCGCTGGCGGACTAGCCACGTTTTATTGAGGCTGTACGCGACAATTGAGTTGTCAATTGATCATTTACTGGTGTAGGTTTACTCTGGTATCTGGTTGGGTAGACCGAGGCGAATTGGATCGCAGGTCGAATCGGATCAAAGTATGGAAACAGCCCATACTTGAAACATCGTGACAGAAACGAACTTGTCGCTACTTCACATTATTCGTTCCTGTTCCCCGTGCCCTACGCTATAAACATTACATTGTTTCAACTCATCGTTCAGCGCAGGCGACGCTCGTCAACTAGAGATCGTCCGAGTGCTTTACAATTTTGGCACAAATCTAAGATACGTAACCTGTAATCTCGTATTTAAAATGAGAAGGGTGTTCTAGAATTTCGAATTTTTCTATCAGTAGCGACGTATATGAGATTAAACGTTTTTTACTACAACTTCATGAAGTATTTGCGTAACGAGTATATTTAAAAATCCTTAGATATGGGGCGATTTGGATCACTTACTTTGGAATGAATTGGATCGATTATTTTCTTAATTTTATTATCATTTCAACACGAAATATGATAATTATTTATTAGAACACGGTTCGTTCGTCAGCTATACATGAGAAAGGTCTAATGTAAAAAAACTACTGCACGTTGATATATTTGTAATTTGCCTTATACAAGTCTTCAAAGGGGAGTTATTTGTTTTCAAACCATTTGAGGTATCGTTGTTTAAGTAATTTAAAACCTACTATTACTAGCAAGCGACAATAATCACACCCAGCTAGTTGACGCAACCCAAATTGGAACAAGAGAGGAATAATGGCAGATGGATCTGGCCTACCTTGATGTAAGTCCTGGACTGGACGACAATTTTCACCTCCACTTGATTCGCACTTTTGTAGTGAAGAACGGAGATATCACTGCACTTCCGGGTCGTGTAGAACACTGCTTCTTCGCGGTCCGGATTTGTATACACGGTGACAATTTTGATCCACAAAAAAAGCATGTTGACAGCTCGGCGTCGAAATGCAATCTGTTCTGTTAATTAGTTGGCCAGAGCGGGAAAGATATATTACAGGTTATTGGATAGATGGAATGCACGTGGAGTATTCAACTTGGGTCAACACGGATATTTCTCATTTTTTTGTTTTCATTTTAATTGCTTATTATTATGAATAAATGTATGCTGCTTACGAATTTATAAAAAAAAATAAGCTTATACATTAATTATTATAATTTTTTCACCCTAAAACTAAAAAGGATCCGATTCGTCTCGGTCCACCCTATATCAATTTGAGAAGAGCCTTTTTTTAGTGCGGAGTTTTTGAAAAATAGAGACATTGGAAGAAAAATACAAGATACAGATTACATTCAAGCAAGGGAAGCCAGATATTCAAACAAGATGAACAGATCAAGTCCAAGGCACAAAGCAGAATAGAGAACCACGCGATACTCAGTCACGAGTACATCGACTAAGAAAGAGAGATATTAAAAAATGACGAGAAAAACGAAGCAAGATGAAAATGACGACATACAGACAGTGAATTGATTGGAACAATGAAAGAATTCCAGTTTGTAGTAAATTACTGCGCACCGGGTAAAGTACCTACTTAGGTCGTTCCAATTTGTTGGGTGTTTTGTTATTATTAAGTGTGAGCGAGTGCACTTCTTATTTCATTTTAAAATTATATCGGTGTTGCCAGCGAGCAGTGCGGTAACGAGGATCATTAGCGCCACCGGTCGTGGATGGCGACCGCGGCTCGGTAGGTACCTGCCGTAACCTAAAGGCACCCCCCCACGCAGAACAAACATAAACATCAAAGTAAATAAAACGTTTTTGTGTCGCTTCTTTTTTTTCACGGTTTAAATAGGAATGGATGATGCTGTGGCAACAGACGAGAGTATAACAAGATTAGACATGCTGCTGTGAGTGGAGGTGTGGACATAATGAAGAGTCACCATTATGGCCCATGTCCACCGTGTTAATCAGGATCGGTAAGGGTATGTATGTACTGGATACGGTGACGATTCATTTTACAAATGATAATGTGATAAAACGTAATTGAACATTCTCTTATTTTATCTTTTGAGAGTTATTCATAAGAAACCCTTTCGCTATCCTTCAAATGAACTCTTCAAAGAATGTCACGTCCTAGAAATCATAAATAATATCACCAGCTAATGACGCACCCTCACTTATCACCATCTTGTGCCCATACTAAACTAAACTTTTGCACAAAGATTCCATTTGTTTCTAGCACCAAAAATATACAACAGTCTAAATGCGAACGTTAAAAATTGCAACCATAGTCTTGCATATTTTTCACGAAAAGTGCAGTTCTGGCTCCACGAAATGGGGAGAAACTACGCCCAAAACATGAGATTAAAACTGCTACAATAGTATATTCAATTACCTAATTGCATCTAGTTTTTCTCTTTATATATCTTTTTTATATGCTATCTAATTGTATCCTGTTATATATATGTATATATTTTTTTAATACATTGGACTTACTTTAAGTTTTACGTTTTAATTATATATTATTTAATTGCATCTTGCTTTACTCTTTATATATACCATATATTATATCTTATACATTAATCAATGCATTTACGTTAAGTTTTACAAAGTATTTACTTAATCTAATGACACCTTGTTTATCTCTTTATATACATAATTGTGTAAATTCATCATTGTCCTTTGTTTACTACTATACTGGAAGAACACTGTCTGCTATAATACAGTGTGCTACTAGTGTAGCAGGCAGGGTACCCAAGTATATGTCTTACTTTGCTCAAATGTTTATCCGATTATAATAAAACACACTGTATCTAAAAATCAAATAAATAAATAATAATTATCATTATTATTATCATCATTTGTGACTTACTAGAATGTATTGGACTCGAACTGTAGTATCATTGCCAGTTGTTGACGACTGGCAAGTAAATTTACCATCTGTCATCTTCTTCTCTTATCTATGCTATCATCTCTTATCTATGGTCATCTCGCGTAGTACCATACATAAATAAAGGATATACTGCACCATATAAGCCGTGAATATCGTCGGCGCAGTATATTTTAAAATAATGGTATTTATTTACAAAATCTTTAATAAGAAAATGTCAGCGAAATTTACACGAACAATTGATGCAAATCAACATGAGCACGAGCATCGTACAAGAGAGGGAGCTAAACTGAGACTGCCATTCAAGAAAAAGGCCAAATCTCAGAAACCGACGATGTATAGTGCGATGAAGATTTTAATGAAATGCCAGAAAACATAAGAAAGGAGGAGAAATTAAATAGATTTAAAATGATACTGACTAAATATGTAAAAGATAAGTTTTAGTAAAAGAAAATAATTTAATCTTGTTTATACTATGTTAAGAATTAAATAAATAAATATGTAAATGCATCATATACTAATTTTTATAGAAATGCATCCACACAAATACTTCACAGGCTCGGGAATGGTTTCGGTCTTGTAGATATATTCCGACACTCAGGATGCTGTTCTGAGTCAAAGATACAGTTGATTTTGATACTCAGCAATTCTGTGTTAAACCTAAATTTTTATAGTTTGTTTGGCTTATTTTTCAATTTTTATATATATACAGGGTGACCCAAAAAAAGTGAGAACATCTCGTAACACATGCGATATTTCAAAACATAATATAATTAATTATAATCCTTAATGTAATTTTTTTTGCACAATATTTAGCTAATCAGAAACCATCAAAACACCCCATATTGCATCATCTACTGGGTTTAAATCTGGGCTGTTCGGTGGCCACATGCCTGGCTCGATGAAATTATCGTTCTGACGACGAAGAAAGCTGATTGTATTTCTGGCTGTGTGAGATGGAGCTCCATCCTCCTCTAATGTTCAGTTATGCTGTAATGTCCAGCTATACTCCAGGCTTTGTTTTGAAACACTGATAATTTTCCTAGCACCCCGACGTTTTTCAATTTGTAAATTTTTGATCAGAATACTGTCTTCTGCAGTGATTTTTGTCATTCTGGGCAACAATTTGAAAAAATCAAATATAAACAATGGGAAAATTAATATTCAAAGTCGGCGATCGGAAATTGTCGAAAAAAACGTAACATAGGTAAGAAAGTAAATTAGTAAACTATTTAAGCTATTGTTGATATAGTTAAATTAATTTTGATGTAATTATATCACATTTTACGAAATATTCTCACTTTTTTTGGCCCACCTTTATTCTATCAATTTCTATTTTAATTTATATATTCTATGCTATTTGTGTAGCTGCCCATGTTTTTATACCTAACCAATTTCGTAAAAGCCCGCAAGGGCGTAAATGAATTAATAAATAAATAAAAATGCCTGTAATAAATACTTGAGTGCGAAAACCATTCATCTGATTCCGTCTCTACTTAAATGCACATTATATTGAGAAACTAACATTTATTATTGTGTATTCGCGATTCTCACATTATCATAAAGATGTCAATTTTGTTCGTTTTGACAGCTAACAATGTTACTTACAAAGGTGGAATAATTTTAATTTCATTGAGATTTTATTTATGTTTACCAGATACAGTTTCTCGTAATAAGGCAGGATAGCGAGCAGAAGACACCCCGGAAGACGAAGACATCATTGCTGATGGATTCAAAGCAAAGGTTAGGGTAATCCGCAGTTCAACTATTTCTAGCTGCTGTAAACAAAGTAATGATCGCACGACAAGCAATATAGAATAATGAAATACGATGTAGTTTTACTCGCTTTAATCCTGGTGGTATTTGATCCACATTCAATTCCTTACGTCATGACGTAAATTGAATTTAAATACAGTTTTAACGAGAATACATTCATATTATAAAGTTGTAATTATTTAGAACATACGTCTGTGATATTTTAAATACAACGTTGTCGAAATTAATTCTTCTAAAAGTGCCGCGACACTATTCACAAAAAGACAAAATTATAAACGTTTTAAAAATGTTTGGAGAGAACATCTCATAGACCAGTGAAATTAAATACCTCGGTGTTACGCTGGACTCCAAATATATCCACAATAAATGAAGCGCTGCTTCACGTGCACTATGCGCTGTGCACCCACTTCTAGACAGGAACAGCAAACTTGCCATTGACAACAAGCTCCTCCTATACGAGGCCATCTTAAGGTCTATACTCCTGTACGCAGTCCCCATCTGGGGCCACGCGGCTCCCACTGACACGAAAAAACTACAGACCTTCAGATGCACCTAGATGGATAAGGCTCACACAGCTTCATCAAGAATCGGGCATATTCCCCGTAAAAGAGTTCATTACACAAATCTCCAAACGTTTTTACGACTCGCAAAGCACCCCAACCCGACCATCGATTCGTTAGCTAAACACGACTTGAACGCACCGTCGCGATATAAACGTCCAAAATCCGTCCTCTTATAGGCTTAAATCACTGCGCCAGCTAGCAGTTCCCTGCAACATGATTATTTTTATAGCAGCTTGTTAACTTTTCGTTGTGATTCTAATAATAAAATTTATCAGCCCCTCAAAGGCATACTACCGATGAAAGGGCAAGGGGTTCGTCGTACCCGGTACACTGTAAGCCATGAAAACAAAGTCAAAATCAAAATACAACGTTGTTTACTTCACACTATATTTTAATTAAAACGTTTTCGACGCTTACCGCGTCATCTTCAGTAATAAACTAAAACTTAAACTAGAAGATAGACTATCGACTACATGAAGGTAGAGGAGGGCGGTATGATAGCTGTGCTGGGGAGATATTTCAACTCCCAACACCCCAAAATCTAGTTCACTTCCGAAGTTGGGGAGAATAGAGAATATTACAGTAAACTGTATTATAAACGTCTTCGTCGAAAGCCATTTTCTTTATTTAAATAATGGAATGACAGATGTTCACGTTGAAAGTACAATATACAAGTTCGAATTTAAATATAGTGGTTAAAAATTGTTCCAACCTCAAAGTATTTAATAAAACCCTCATTTAAAAACGCAAAGTTAGGACAAGTTTTTGTAAAACACTGAGACAATTCTAATTTAGACATTTTTTGCACTTAGTTAGATTGGTGGTGAGGCACTTTAACGCGGATACGTATTACATTTAAACTGTAATTTTATTGTGCTGGTTTATGGTTATTTATCGGTCGTGATCGCCGGCCATTTCGGATAATGACCGCTGCGTTCGGGAGGGGGGTGGCGCGCGGTAGTCGGCAACAACGGAGCGGGAGTGAAGAGCGGCCCCAGTCACGACCTGTCTGGTAGCCGGCTCCGGCTTCCGACCGCCTGCGCGGTGTAATAGATGGCGTCCACCTGAATACCTTCTTGATGCTGCTGAACCGTGTACCGTGTGCTAAATCATCTAACGAGATTCGCACCGATACACGCGTGACGTCATGTACATCTGATGTAAAAACGTTGGTTAAATCTAATACAATAATAATGTACATATATAATAACGACGTTCCGACCGAACTAAGGAACAAAAATAGATAATGTTAAAATGCAAAATCACCCAAAACAATATTTTGGTGTTCAAGGTTGTAAAAGCACTTAGCCAAAGTAAGGGACGAGCGAGCTATAAAACTTCACTATTGTTGGACTCCCAAGGCGGCGTGGGAACGCCAATAAAATCCGGCTTACACGATTTTTGTCACGTAGTCAAATGCACCATAAGGGATGCATCACCCTCGTACATCAGTCTTTCCACCAAGCTCAACCGGGAGAGATCGCTCCGTAAGTACGATCTAGTTTTCAGTTAGAAAACGAAATTAGGATCGTCTCTGCAATTTGTAATTCCGGGGTGAATGTAAACTGTGCGCCTCGAGTTTAAGCTTAGACTATGATGTTCTCTGCGTTTAATCGTTTGTGTGAAAGCACTCAAGTTTCATGATCCGATCAAGTCAAGGTCCCGTAAAAAGCCAAGACAAATCATATACGGTACGCGCAAATTGTGATTGAGAAAATCGCGTCCAGAGTCCCGGTTTGCCTGGTTAATTGGACATCGTCTGGTGGTCAATCCCGAACTTCGTCACTCTACCCTGGCATCACATCTATTGGCGACAAATTACTTCAAGGACCATCATCAGCACGTGGAAGACATCACCGGAAAGGTAATGCCTTACGTGAGGGACCTGCAGTAAATATTAAACAAGAGTCACACACAAAATTTGGCAATTAACTTCATGTTGGCATGATGGGCTCGCAAATAGTGTTGAATTAATAGTTATCATTTTTTTAAATTTGTATTATTAATAATAAGTAGGTAAAATTTGTTTTATTGTTTTAATTAATACGTGCAAGTCACAAATACAATAAACTTTATTATAAATATAATTTTTTTGTGATTTCTTTTCATAACCAATTGACTTGATAATATTTTTTAAAAAAGAACCATTTAGGCTATATGCCTCCCCCCTGACCATGAAGCCGAGGCGAAGGAAGAAATTACGTAACAATAAAAAGTGACAAAAATCTATTTTTGTCACTTTTTATTTATTTTTGTTTGCGGCACATTTATCTTCTTTTTAGTCTCCTAAAGTATCTAGTACCAGTGCGCAGCACTATTCCATTCCTCCCGGTCTAGAGCTAAGCTGATAGAAGCATTTAAAAAGGATCCTGTCGACTTCTTTATATTTATTTATTAAAATAATTATAAGCTCTAATATAGTGATGGTAAACCGTTACGCGACTGTGATTGTGATTTAACGATGATTGGTAACTAAGATTTAACTGTCGGAGGCTTACTTCCTAGTGAACCAGTCATTCCTCGAATAATTACGTTAATCTGTTATCAATAATCGTTATAATACAATACAATTTGAGTAGCTTGTTGGTGCAGTGGTCAAGATGTTGGCCCAGTGATCTAATGGTCGGGGGTTCGCGCTTCGTTCCAGGACACCAGTAAGTTAGTCCTATTTTCATAGCATAAGCATTTAGCTTAGTTTGAAAATAGTAAGAATATTGATGTGATACGTAAAAACCGTTTAAATAGTGATTTTATCATTACTACTCTAATGCGTAAAAACGATATCAACATTTTTGCACATTGAAATTGTCAAGGATTTTCAAACAATAAAAGAATCATGTTCGGTCATAAAAAGTGTTATTAAAAACGTCCATACATTTTTTATATGGGCAAGAAGATATTATTTAACGTTAAAACTTAAACTTTAAAAACACTATTAATAGTAATCTAAAATTATAAATAAATACATGGCAGGGTCGTATAAACGACGGACTCATTTTGTCTAAAGACGTTGGTTAAGCGAAAGTTCATAATCCTATATTGTGTAACATATATTGTAGTACATTTATCATATATGTTTGTATATTATCATTGGTAACAACACAACCTAAATCTATATCTGAAATTTCATTAATTCTTTCCTTTCCAGTAAAGTGTACACATAACACACACACACACACACACACACACATACACTTAACAGTGAAAATACCGATTTTTTTGTTGTTGGTTTCTCGACACCGGAATTAATTAAGAGTGTTAAGAAATAAATAAAAATACCCGAATGGTATATTTTCTCTCTTGCATCGATTGTGATCTCCAGCGAAGAGGTGCAGTAGATGGTAGGTAGGTAGGTACCCGCGCACCAAAGGCGTTGCAGCAAAGTGTGTTGCACCAATATTGGTGTGTTGCAATAATTGAATCCAGTCTAGATGTAAATCACCGCGCGAGAAGCGCTTTGTGAGGAGCGGAGTGGCTTCATGGCGGGGGTGTTGAGGTACATGGGAAACTGTGTTGCATAATGTACACCGCACCACCTTATTATGATCATTTTTGTAGTTGATACCTATCTGCAAGGGTGATAAAACAATTAATTGCATGTCTGTCTCTTCTCTTCGACCCACCCCTTTGACCGATGTGAAACAAATTTTTTATAGTTACCCTGCGAAAAAATAGTCTACCCTCTTCCCCGGGCCACCCCGCCTTCTCATTGTGATATAAATGTGGAATTCGTGGAATGCCATCCATTCCAAATTTTTCATTGTTATTCTTCAGTGTTTAAGGTTTAAGGTAATGATGATGATGTTGATGATAACAACGAAGACGATGATGATGATAATGATGATGATGATGATGATGATGACGACAATGATTATGATGATGACGATGATGTAAATGACGATGTTGATAATGAAGATGATGATGTCGATAATGGCGATGTTTATAATGAAGATGATAATGATGATGATGATGACGATAGTGGTGGTGTTGATAATGAAGATGATAATGATTATGACAATGATGATGATAATGATAATGATAATGGTAACGACGATGATGATAATAATGGTGACAATGATGATGATAATAATGATGATTCAAATAACAATGATGATGATGATAATGATAATGATAATGGTAACGACGATGATGATAATAATGGTGACAATGATGATGATAATAATGATGATTCAAATAACAATGATGATGATGATTATAATAACGAATATGACGATGATAATGATGATGATATTAATAATAATGGTGACAATGATAATGATGGTACGCCCAATAGCAACACCATGATTCATCATCATACTCAAAGTACAGGACCCCTCCTGCTCTCCCAACTCCGACTGGGGGTCTACTGCCTGCCTCCCACCGCCCGTACATCATCGGTCCAGCGGGCCCTCGGCCTGCCCGCGGCCTGCGCCACTACTGTACCGCGACTGCTGCACCGACCGCACCCAGTTGTCGCCCAAGCGATACAAAAAAGCCCGATAACTCACATTACCTTGATATTAGGCCGCCGTTAACCCGATTCGGCCCGGTCATAAAACAATTAGCCAACCCTTTCTATGCAAATGTCTCCACTTGTTTCCGATTAGTTCCGCCGTCCTCCGCAGCGTAACCAACCGGAATTTATTCGCCAGACGTGAAAGGGGTTAAATTATCCCCAACGTGCGGGGGATAGCTGTTTCACCCGTATAATGTTTACATCAAACACCTTGATATTAATACTTGATATATACCTGGACCACGAATCGAACCATTCTTTAGGAACTCCGCTCTGAAAAAAGGTTCTTCACATGACCGAAGCCTCGCTACACGTCACTCTACACAAGGCCCAAAATCGCGAAGATTGGCGGCAAGCAGTTCGCGCTGTAGGAGTAGAATATAAGTGACAAGTAAATGAAATACAGGGTGAATATTATGTCCCAGGCCGATTTGATTGGCCACCATTTTTGTTTTTGCAGACATTCTTCCGACTATTTTATGTAGGGCTACTTGAAAGGAAATGTCTACACCAATAAGCCAACAACTCCGACGCTGCGGGTCAATATTTGAAATGAAATTGCTGAAATAACACGCGAAGTATGAGAGAATGTTATGAAAAATATGGTTAAAAGAGCACGCATTTGTGCTGCTGCTGAAGGTGACCATTTGGCCGATATCATGTCATACATAATTGTAATGAACTAAGTAATCTATGAATAGAAAAAAATTAAAATAACAACGTGTTTAATTTCCTAATTATTATCAAACAACATCGGCCTGGAACGTAATATTCACCTTGTAGCAAAGGACAGGCATTGTTGGACAAACACAGTCATCCAGTGGTACCTGAGGGGATTCAAAAAGCCAACAGGCCGCCCTAAAACTCGTCGAGTTGATGAAATCATCAAATTCTCCCGAAATACGTGGCAGCGAATGACAGTGGATAGAGAAAAGTGGGGAAGTTTTCATCCAACAGAGGTGAGAAAGCGGTTGACGATAATGATGATGATGATACACAGATTAGTATTTCCTTAAGTCATGATGGAACAATCAGCAGTTACGTCAAAGTGCCTCACAGCGCTCCGCCCGGACCACGTCACGCTTCCCGTTCATCATTAAAATATAATAACTTTTGTAATATTAGGCACATTATTTTTCATTCGGTTGGCATCCCTAGGTTTTGCATGTTGGTACATACGATTGTCTGTAGGCGTGTAAAGTTGCCGCTGTTCTTGAACAAGGTAGTAATTAAATGTGAATCCGCCTGTCGCGCGAAGGACTCGGGTCCTTCATCAAGGAGATTTTTGTTCATTTAACTGAATAAATAAATTTATAAACATTTTTAAACATTTTGCACTCTATGCGGGAGTGGAGTTTTATTTGTCTTTTAATTAATAATTTTTATAATAAGTAGCCTTCTGTTAAAAAAATCAAATTGAAATTTTTATTTTAGCTTATGTTTGGTGCACTGACATGACAGAATGTACCGAATTATTTTAGTTCTGGCCGACGCGGTATGTGTCACTCCGCTGTCAGCATCTCTGTGTCTGCTGCCACTGATACAGATCGTCTGTCGTCGTTTTATAAATACGCACTGCTCCAGATGCTGGGATCCTGTTTGGAAAATATGTCATTCCAAATAAAAAGATTTTTTAATAACGCTTTTAAAACGACAGCCAGGACTAAAATACATATTTTAGAGAATTACAAATGTTCGTATAGATAAAACGCTGTGAAATATAACGCGTGTCAGTGGCGTGCGTATATTTGAATAAATTGTAAATACTTGGGTTTTTGGGAATAGATCAAAATTAAATAATTGATAGATAATATTTCTAACCCAATTATATTAGCCAACCATTCGTGGGTGACTAATGGAAGGGTGCCTATGTTATTTCCATGGTCCTAAAGCGTAACATTGCAAAATTTGGAAAGGATTGTATTGAATATAAATATAATACACATTTAAGTATATTGAGTGGGGTGGATGGGGTTAGCCAAGAGAAGAGATTGCTATTGTTTTCCTAGGATCCTAAAGTGTAGCTTTGAAAAATTTGGAAAGGATAGCATTCAATATAAGGGTAAGGTGGCCAAGTGGAGTGGGTCAATCATTTGGTGACAATCATTATGTTATTATTATGGTAACGACAATTATGGTGTCAATCATTTGGTGGACAATAAAATCATTAATCACAATATAATCACTAATCACCGGTGTCGCCAGCGCGCCTGGCGCGTTCACGTTCCTAAAGAATTATTATTAACAGGGAAAGCATGATTAAAAAATTGATTCATACTACAAGACCAAATGTCCACTATATGATATATACTCATGACATATTGGCTCGGTACTCCAAAATATAAATAGGCACTCCAAAATATTTAAAATGGAAGAGAGATCTTATTTATATATCACCAATTTTTCCACGATGCCTTCATTTCTTCCAGCAAAATGGCTGAAATAGAAATATTTTTTGATACATATATATCTATCGATATATTTGTATAAATAATGTTATCCATCTATTGAAAGGCTTGTGAGAAAACTTCCCTCGGAAAAATGTTCATAAAATCCAGCATAATAGGCAAAATCCTCCCATTGAATGGGGTGGTTACGTTGCTCGGTGCGTTCCGGGCTGCGGGGATGAAAGGTCGGATCGGGAGAGGGTAGTTTTATCGATTGGTCGTATTTCTAGACTGGCTTTGCAGGTTGGGCCCGCGGGAGGATGTTTGTTGGCAATCCGGATCATTGTATTGTTCCATTATATTTAAAAAAATAACACTGTTTAATGTAAATAAGTAAGTATAATATAATAAGGAAACAAATAAAATAACGATCGATAGTGATGTTGGAACGTTTTCATCTCTCAATATGTTTGCAAAAAACGATTAATTTATAAATTTTCAATTAATCGTAATAATGATATGTTTTAAATTATATAAAGAGATACTTTATCAGCGGCGTGCACTAGGCATGGACTTAGGTTATGCTGCTAATATCGATGGGTAATATCATTAGAGGTTGTATTCATTATTCACCATTTCAGAAGTATTTTTTTGTGTAAATATACCTGTGTGAGGGCATTCTTACTTAGTTACTATTATTCTTGAGAAGTTTTTCGAGTTATTAACTAAACAGTTAAAATATGTTATGATATAAAATAATACTACGTTTAATGTGTGTTGGAATGCGTACAGTCCAGTCCGCTTCAAAGACACACTTGCGGTGTTTTGTAACACGCATGTTAAAGCGAAGACGTGTATTCAGAACACCGCGCGGTGCGAGAGTTGCGTTACGTACGTATACGTCTGGGATAGTTTTTCAGAAAAACAAATGCGCAGATTTATTTGTCAATTTTAAATTATTCTACTTGTTAAACGGTTCTAGTTAATACGTTAACATGATAACTGAATTATTTTTGTCTAAATTTATGTACTTAATGTGTCTTTATTTATTTATTTACATCCTATCCCGAATCGTTTGAATGAATATCTCAAGTTGTACTCTCGTTTCGATTCGTCATACTTAAATTTTTTTTTATTACATTCAGTCATTATTAACATTATCATCATAATACCATCATAGGTTGGCTCCTGTACCATCGTACCAGAGCCATACCTGTACAATTTGACGTGGGATGCGTTATCACATTAAATTCAGAGGGCAGTCAGAGAGAAGCTATAGAAATCATGCATCCCCAAAAGGGGAGGGCAGACGTCACATTTATGTATTGCAGTCGCAGAACTCGGTCACAGTTCCAAGTCCGAGTGAGAACCAGTAGAATGCTCCGTTAGGTCTCTCTAGCCTCTGATCTTTCCGGCATCGTCCAACCCGGCAACCCCCAGCGGGAGACCCACACCCTAATAAATACCCGGAAATATTTTTATATATTTAATTTACCACATTTATCCACAGCTTTTCTAATTGTATAGAGTGCACGCCCCTGCACATTATGTAATATCTATATTTGGTAAAATCCTACTGTAGGTAAATATAAAAGGACACAAAATCATTACATTGCTGTGAAGTCAAAGGCGTAACTACAAGAGTTGTGCCCCAATGCAAAATTAGAAAAAGCGCCTCCTAAATAAAAAAGAACAACATTAGTCTCTTGTCTCATGTAGTATTCACACATTCATTAAATAAAATAAAAATATGTGTTCCTAGTCATTTATATACACATGCATTATAAACTTGTTCTGATTTAAGATGATTTTCACTTTACGTCGATGATCTGGTCCCTAACCTGACACAGTAGCAAAGTACACATCACCTACTGTATACATCAGTATCGCTCGGTGACGTTTTGTAGAAGGGATGCTGAGGAATGCTCCAGAATGTGTTATATTTTTCGCAAATGGTCGAGAGACAAAATGACAAATGTTTCAATTATACACTCACACAATTCACTATTATCGTTTACAGCATTAGAACACGTTGGTGAGGTGTCCATGTTATTTTCTGTATTCATTTTTTATTTAAATGATGAATCATGCATATAATCGAAGGATATTCAATATTTCAATAATTCGACTAAAGTATTGAAGCCAAACACACAAACAAATTTCGCAAAACAATCCGCTTTCTTCGGAATATGTATGCTTTTCTGTGCACTATATCCATTAGTATTAAAGTCGTTTCTTGTACGTTGGATGTTGTAAACGAATGCGTATACAGTATTCGAAGACCTTGACAGTCGAATGCTTTCAAACTTTGTAAATACAGAACGAATAATAGAATCCACTGTTGCTGGTATCGGTGTATTTACGCGATTCGTTGATGTTCGAAAAGTTCAGACTGTACATATATGTAATTTCGACTCGCTCCGCGTGCGCGCCGTGTCATAGTGTGTGTTATAACTGGTCTCTAATGGAGAGTATGAATTTACTTGCCTCCACCTGCAGAATATTCTGTTTTTATTAAGATTCATAATAATACATATAGTCATATTTGCAAGTACCTCACGGTGACTCACGGGTTTTTTGGCGCCACGCCGATGGTTATACTTTTGAATTATTGACATTCAATTAATTGGTACCTCCTCGGCGAGTAATTCTGTGCGATACAGCGCTCTTGACTGATTTTTTTTATAAAATAGCGTTTTAAAATCATCCAATATTATTATTATTATTATTATTAAACCGTGGCAAATGTCATCCTCGCAACAATCTCAATATCTTCAAATGTTAGAAAATATATATTTAATTTTAATATACAGGCGGCCTTCGACTTTCGCGCTTAATTGGTTCCTGAAATGTGTGCGAAAGTAGAGCCATGTGAAAAAAACACCAAAATGGGATGTGATATCAGTTATGTATTTATTTATTTATCAATCACACACATGTACATAATAAAATAACAGCGCATATTAGAAGTCGAGAATCTTCTTTATGAAATTGTCATGAGATTGGGATTGAATGTCACTTTTTTTTTCTTTTCCTGATAGACAGTTCTATAACACGCCGTGTCTCTGTGGATTGCCCTACGTACTTGAGATACACGCTCTGTATTGGGATCACCTTGGGTCAAAAAATTATCAATATGCATGAAGGTATCATGGCGATGTCAGCCTCTTCTTCCCCTTCATTTTCTATTTCATTTACTTCTTGTTGTTGAATTAGGTATTCATTCAACAAAGGATCTGTATGAAATTCGATTAATTCATCAGCATCAGACGTCCATGTTCAGTTCATTCATCATTGAAACTATTTCAGTTGTGACAGTTTCCGGAGATTCTTCAGGGTTTAGACGATGGCCCATCATTTGTGGGCATAATTTTTTATATGATCCTTTGAAACCCGCTGAACTTATTTACATACATTTCAAGGGCAGAGAAAAAGAGACAGGGAGCAAAGAAGAAGAAACCGACGAAAACATTATCGAAAAAAACTAGTGAATTGTGCGAAAGTCGAGGGCCGCCTGTATGCGTAAAGACAACCTTTATTTTGCAAAAAGGCATAGTACTTAGGTGTCTAATATTCCTTTCTTTCGGGGCGCAAACAAACCGAGTAGGGCCCGCCCGACGACCCGACCTAGGCAGGCGGGCAGGCACCGGTCCGCGATAAACAATCTAACTCCATTAACGGCCCATCCCTAATATCCCGCGGATGCCTTGTACGTGGATTTGTCTAACATTTTACTTAGCACCTTGACCCGCAGGTGATTAATCGGCCCTCGACCCTAATTAGGGGGTAATTAGCCGCCCATCCTCTGCCGGACATTCACAGCAAAAAACTACCCTCAAACCCTGTCCAAACAAAAAAGGCGTATTACGTTACACAGGAATTAAAACGTAGCAGTTTTTGGGTGTGTTACAAGAGGCTAAGAATTTCACTGGACTCCATACATATCTATCTACTGATGAAAGTTGCATTTTTAATTTTAATTGCATTTGAAACACCTCATGTTAATTGGTGCTGTATCACCTTAGCTCGCCAATCCAAAATAAAAATATGTCCGTGAGAAATCTCTGAAAAAATGACGAGATAAATACGTCATACTCGTTACAGTGGTGGGTACACGTTTAACAGTGGCGTGCAGTAGGTATAGAGTACAATTAATAACGTTTTTAAAGTTTAAGTTTTAACGTAAAATAATACCTTCTTATCCATATAAAAAATGTATGGACGTTTTTAAGAACACTTTCTATGACTGAACATGATTCATTTATTGTTTGAAAATCCTTCACGTAACAACTAAAGGTAATAATTATTTTTATTAAAGGTGAAATTGCTTTTTGTTTTTCCCAAATCCAAAATCAATCCATGCACCGAATTTAAAGAATAATCATGAAATCAACACCTTAAGACAGTAAGATAGTAAAATTTGCCAATTAGTAAAAAAGAGGTAACACTTCAATGATTTACACGCAGATGTAAGCCTTTCTAATGTTATTCTGTTAAAAAACAGCATAGGTAACGACTCCATACAAAAAGGATCAACCGAAAGGAATTTTCAATTCTACTGAATACTAATAGCCATTTATATGACTTGAGTAATTCACTAGCTTAAATACAAAACAGAGTAATGTGAATAGCTCGATGCGGCGAATACAAAAGAACGCCATGGGTACAGCGGTGAGTTTTTGAGCATGTTTGTTACTCAGAATTTTAGCACTGCATGCCCCTGATGTTTAATTTAGTATCCATGTACGTCAAACTCGCGTAATCTCACTTTTCGAAAATTCAAAAATTAAAATGTGTCGATTTACGTACTGGTAGGTAGGTAGATAGTTTGTTGAATTTAGCACCTTCACGGTATCTTCCTAGATATTTGGATTAAAAAATAATAATTACGTAGTAGTTACCTATCTGTCCAAAGTAGGTAGGCAGGTACAATGCTTAGCTACCGTTTTATAACAAAATAAATATTAAAATGTAATATTATTTCATTCCTTTCTTGCATCTTAGTGAACTGTACAGTGATTATAAGTAGACATGATCTAGAATCTATTTCATTAAAATGCGTGAATTTGATATAGATAATGATTCGAACCTGGGTCTCTTCCAATCCGGGGAACGTGCATTTTCCGATTATGCTATACCAACATAGTGAATTTTTGAACCTGTATGTTACATTTTTTAAATTAATACATCCATCGTTCCATTATTTGAAAGACATCGACTTTATTTTTACAGAATCTCAAATAACCGATAGGAGACGCCAGAATTAAGAATTTATTTTTATTATATTTTGGACACATTGATACAACTTATATATTATTAAGGAGAACACATTCTTATTGTGAAGTTGTAACGGATTGGAAGAGATCCAGGTTCGAATCCCGATAGCAACAACAATATTTTTGGATAAAATAGATTTTATATGTATATCTTTCTGATTAATACGTTTAATTTGTATTTATTTGAATACTGACCATATTGGAATAAACGTCAGAATAATCAGGTAAGGACCCCCTAAATATATTGAATAGTTGCTGAATATGCGAATCCTTATGAACTTATGATAAAAATACATTCATATAAATATAAATAATTCATATATCTGAAAAGTCGACATTCTGCTGGAGCTGAATATAAGAACAGACTCCCAACCTGCAGCCTGAGACAAATCCTTCAATTTTTTGAACATCTTGTGAGAAGGGAAAATAGATTGAAGAAGCTTGTTGCGACGGGCCACATCGAAAGAAGAAGAGGAAGAGGAAGATCTACCACACGTTGGACCAACCGAGTGGAAAACGTAATAGGCACTTCTCCAGTGACAGCCTTAATCTGTAGGATGCCAAGAAAAGTTCATGGAAATCACGATCTTCAGTCATGAGGCATCGACGTGGCAGTAAGTAACACTGATTATCAGGAAATCCGATCCCGGAATTTGGGAATACTTATGAATCCCGCGATATTATACTGATTCTATCAAAATCAAATATACTTAGTTGGATATTTTCTACCAAATGAATTGTGTATCTTTAGAAAGAAACAAAAAACGAACGTTATTTTTAATGTGAACTCAAAAGGTAGCGGTGCAGAATGTGCCAACTTACATATCTACCTAATTATTTATTAAGTGTTTTTTTTTTGCATTGTAAATGTCTTCCACCATTAGTGATCTCCCGCGCGCAGGTGTGAACCTCGTTTAAGGAAAAAAAAACTAAAGGTGTGAACTGTGCAAACAAATAGAAAAAATGCGGATGACTACGTTATTTATTTGACTAGGTATATAATATAAGAAAATATCCAGTTGAATACAGTTCGTATGTGGCAGGCGCGGTCGCTTCATGCATACTTTGGATCCCTTGTGTTCTAGAGTCAAAAAGCTTTGGACTTTTTGTTTCTAGCCAAAAACGACATAACATACACACATAACGACACGATGTGCGCACGGAGCGAAATAAATACACATACTTTCAAACATTTATGAATTGCGTAAACACACAAATACCAGCAACAGTGGATTCTACCATTCGTTCCGTATCCACAAAGTTTGAAAGTATTCGACTTTCATACATGCGCATTCAGTTCCACCTGTCAAGGTCTTCAAATACTGTATATAAGTAGGTAGCTTATTATAGAGCATCTCTTCTACAAAAAGTCACCGACCGCCATTGGTCTGCGGCTGATGCAATGCTGCGGTGCAAGTTTAAAATGAATAGAATATTTTTAGGTTAGAACAAATAAAATAAATAATAGATCTTGTTAGGTAGGTACTGAACATCTTAAAATTTTTGAAACGTATCTCTAAATGTTCACATTTGAAATTTTTGGAAACGTTTGAGGAGATGTTTTGATGCGTAGAGATATTTTTGTAGTGCGGCACAGTTGAAAAACTTGACTGATGCTCGTGTAGTAGGTATGATGGTGGAAGTTGGAACATTTGAAAATGCAGGGGTAACGACATTAAAAATGACAAAGGCAGCTGAAATGGGAAAAATAAAAGGACACCTACCTACCTAGGTATTTAATCATAATGGCAATGCTTTTTCAGTTCTGCTTAGTTAGTTTCAAAAGATTAATGTCATTTCTAGATAGGTACATGCATCTATAAGAAGAACGATATGCGTGTTTTATATTAAATAACTTTTTAGGTAGGACATAAACCACTTGAGTTTTATTGTTTAAAATCATGTTTTCTGAGCTATTCTCCCCTGACATATAGGAACCCACGGCAGGGACCGTTGATACCGCTGAAGCAAGTATAATGGCATATAAGGCAATTATTTAGGTAAGTATAATAGACACTCCATTATTCGGAGGAGTAAGGAAAAAAATTGACTCGGATAAAAGAACATCGTATGTCTAATCATCGCGAAAAAAATTGCATCAAAAGTAAACACTGAATCTAAGCATTTATTTATTAGACTTTATTGACGTACATGTTTTTGTTATAACAGAGGTGAATACATTATAATATAACATATATTGCAATTAAGTATATATTCGTAGTTTATTGTGTGGGATGGAGTAGACTCCACCTCTGATATATACAGCATTGTCCTGGTTACTTTGCTAGACTGCCGCCTGTGTTAAAGTAGGCAGTTTTTTTCGTGCTGTTGTGGTGTCATTTAATTCAAGAAAGATAAAGATTCGACAGGAATTTAAAAAAAAGTAGTGAGATTGTTGTAGAACTAGTGAATTTTTAGTGTAGACAATAATGATTAAGTCAAAATATTATGATTGATTTATCTAATGTTTTGAAAGAATTATGTTAGAAAAATTGCAACGTTACAATAAAAATTGGTTAACATTAAAAAAAAACATTTTTAACTGTTTTAGATAGCTCACAAGTTGGTTAATACGACCACGGGTATACAAAAGTTATGGGGAGAGTGGGACACATTATAACTTCCCATGTTTGTCAAAAAATGTGGTTGTGGACCTCTATTTCGCGAATTCAGTTAAAGCTGATATTTAGTGTACAGGCAGATACAAAGTAAAGTTTGGCGTGAAATAAATTATCCTCTTGATTAACTTAAATATTGTTTTTATAATTTTTACTAAAAACCACGTTGATCGGTTAGGTATATATGTATATCAGTGGCGGTCGGTGACTTTTTGTAAAAGTTTATACCTAATATGCATTATAACATATAATCTAAGAATATTCAATAATTCGACTTCATGTATTCAAACTGAACTGTCAAAAATACAAAACCATCAAAACAATCCGCTCGCTTCGTAATATGTATGCTATTCTGTGCATTGTACCCATAAGCATTAAAGTCGTTTTTTGTACGTTTACGAATGCGTATGCGCGAAAGTCGAATACTTTCATACTTTGTGGATACGGAACGAATAATAGAATCCACTGTTGTTGGTACGATTTATGAAAGTTCAAATGTTGAGAATGTATATGTATTTCGACTCGTTCCGTGCGCGCGCCGTGTCGTAGCGTGTGTTATTGTGACTGATTTCTAAAGAACAGGACGAATTTATTTGCTGCAGTGTTGTTTTTGGCTAGAAACAAAAAGTCCAAAACTCTGACTCTAGAACACAAGGACTCTAGAACCGCGCCTGGCAGGTAGGGATACCGTACGGATTAAATAGATCTTGTGGATTTATCGAACGTTAGCGTATTTGAAGTTGAAAAAAATTGTGATCTTGTGTAACACTGAATGAAGTGGTTTTAGTGCAGCCACCACCTCAAAAATATGCTTGCAGCATACAGATAATGAAAAAGAAGCTTTCGAAACATGTTTTGGTGAAGTAAAGTAAATGAGTTATATTCTTATATGTAGGTACCGTATAATTGTCTCAATCCACTAGGAATGGAAACAAAATTAATATGTCAGCAAAATACCAAAATTTGTCATTTAATTTTCTTGATAACTAAACTGTAATTTTTTAGAATAATTATATGACGTTTACGTTAATAATCTTCAAGGTACTTATTTCAATTAAGTAACTAACTAACTTATCACGACGCCGTTTCCCCGCGAGGGTAGGCAGAGAGGATAGAGCGCCACACTCTTCTGTTCGGACACACAATTTTCGCCTCATTCACACTCATACACCTTCTCATACAAGCTCGCCGATTCTAACAGAACCATCCTCTAGTATCTGGTTTACCTGGTCATGCCAAATCTTCCGTGGACGTCCTCTATTTGTGGTGCCATCAATACTTCACTCTCGTCATTTATCTATTCCATATGACTAAACCACCTAAGTGATCCTTTCTTAATCTTATTCATTATACTAAGATCAGCTTTACATTTTTTCCTTATTTCTTCATTCTGTACTCTGTCATAAATGGTTCTGCCACATATACGCCTAAGTGTTCTCATTTCCTATGTATTCAGTTTACTTTAGTTCCTCTTCTGCCAGCTCCAGGCCTCACTTCCATACATCAGTGTCGGTACCAGGACTCCATTTGAAATATTTACGATTTTTAATAAATTGTCATATACATCCCCACTCTCCCCTACGTATGTGTTCAAGTTATTGACATGGATTTAATCGGAATTTGCAAAATTGTACCTATATCAATTAAAATGATGTATTTAAATTGTCAATTGAATGTTAAAACAAAAGCACGCAGGTAATATGCTCGTAGGGACTACTTTCTTTACGTTTCTTTTAGTTTCCTCCGCCGTTTCTCAGAACATTCGGAGCAGCCCGGCAGGCCGCCCCCACCCGCGGCCGCCCCGCCCGCCGCGCGCCGCCGGAGTGACAAGACGAGATAATAACACACAAACGTCAGTCTCAATCCGATACAAAAATACAGCCATTATAATATTGTGATCCGACCTGTCAGCGAGCCGTCCCGGCGCGGGGCTGCGCGCGCAGAGCGGGACGGCGGCCGGCCGCGCGAGGGGCGGCCGGCGATTGGGCGGCCGCGCCGGTCGGCATGGCGACGGAGCCGCGCCCGACCAATCGCGATACGGGGGCGGGACCGCGGCAGGGGCGGCGCGAGGCTGAAGCTCGGAATAAATAATGGCGCAGGGCTGCGACAAGCTGTAAATTAAAAAAATGGTTTTTTTTTTTACATCATTTTTTGGTTGATGTCTTGTACTTACATTAAGATTGTAAAAGCAATGAACGTGCAATATTCAGATAACAATTTATTTATTTAAGACCATAATATACATAGGTAGGTACTCACAATGTATTAAAAAAACATTACAATATTTTGTTTGAACTATGAACAAATCTAAATCATTAATTAATTAATTAAAATCAAAATTCTGTAGCTAAATATGAATTTTAGGTATTATTAATGGATATCGAACGATATAATTTAAAAAATTTAAACGAAGGCAATTAATTTTTTAAAATACACAAAAAAAATTTTTTTGATGGAATATTTTAATTTTGAAATTTTATATCCAAATTTATAAATATATAATCATTATGACGTGAAATATGCAAATTACATATTTTAAATGTGTAGGTTCGTATCTAGTTATAAATCAAGCCTCTTGGTAGCTAATCGCTTTATTATTAATTTATATTGTATCGTATACCTACAATTTTTATCGTAGTTATTTATTATATTGTATTTTACTGTAGTTTTTTTCTAATTTTTATTAAAAATGTGAGCTGGTCTCGAATCAAAAAAGACACGCACATTTAATTTTATTACCATTAAAATAAAACATTGAAGTGTATTTAAAAATATTTTTGCACCCATAAAAGTCGCCAATTTTGCAATTTTTACCCTTTAATTTTTTTCATAGATAAACCTTATAGACTGGGGACAAAATTATCGAATTATATTCTAAATTGCTTCTAACACATTGAATAAAATTTAAAGTGATTTGAGTGAGTTAAAATATCGAGTTAGGTACCTAACAATAATTATTGATTATAATCGGTGCAAAGAAAAACCGCCGTAAAGCAAAGTAAGTTTTTTTTCATTTGGATATAAATGTATGTTAATTATAGGAGACAAAATACTACATTTTACTTCTTCTATTTATATAAATTATTTTAACAATTATTTATAATGCCCTCTCACTAGGAATCCTGTGACGAGATATTCTAATTTAATGTGGATTTACGCAATATTTAATTATTTTTTTTAATATATAGCATTAAATTATGAGGGATATCTTTTCCCATTTTGCATCGTGGCCCTATATTTTTAATTACGCAACTGGTTGGTTTACACGAATGAAAAATTATTGGTTGTTATCTTAATTCAGATTGCAATGATAAGTATGTATTTATAAATAAATATCAAAAGCTTTATTTTTTAATATTTTAAATTAACTTACTAATTTACTTTTATTTATTTAATAAATTTACTTTTATTTATTTATATAGCCTTTCTGATACAATGATATATGTGAATAATGTTTGGGATGTTCACTGTATCCTAAACTAGACCAAAGTCTGTGGTGAACGAAATGTAGTGAACAATATACACAATACCTATATTAAACAATTAATCAAGGAGCATTTGAAATGCCTAAATAACAATAACTTTTCAGAATTCTCCAATCACCTTTTGGAAACAAAACCATTCCTTTGACATTAATAAGGGTTTAGAAATTTTACATACAAATACTAGGGGTTTACAATTAGATAAATTTGAAATTTTATAAATAAGTAAAAGTGTTAATGGCAAGCTTAATATTATAAATAACCAATTCCTCTTTGCAAATATTCACCGTTTAAATTTGTTTTTATAATAGTTCTTACATATTCACCATTTTATAGTTTTGTTTTTATCTATGCTTGTATTTTTAATTTCAGTATACATTGTTTTCCTGAAGATGATATAATAGGTATCGAAACGTGTAGAATAATTAATAAATAGCGGTTTAAACAAAGTATTTTGTATAATTGTTAGCTAATTTCAATTAAAACACAAGTTAATAAATTAAATAATCAGAAATATTTAATTATTTAAATACCAAAAATATGTTCTTTTGTGTAAATATAACTAACTAGCTAAATAACTAGCCATCACGGGGGCAGGCAGAGTGGATAGAGCGCCACACTCATCTATTCTGACACAATTTTTCTCACTCAATTTAGTCGATTATTAAGGCATTACCATCTTTAACCATTAAAACTTGCGTTATGTATTTTTACTATTATGCTCTCCTCATTCATCCATTCCATATGACCAAATCACCTAAGAGACCCTTTTTTAATCTTATTCACTATCATAATACTTACATTAGACACAATTGCAATTTTTTTTACAGCAATGTCCACTAGTAAATAATATTTCACAAAAACAAGTCACAACTTTCATTCGTTTTTGCCACCCCTGGTGCCTCGCCAGGGGCGTGGCCACCCTCAGGGCCGGGGGGGGCGCGAGGCCGCGGGCCGCGCGGGCGCCAGTAGCACGCCGCGCCGCGCAACCGACGGTCCTCTCGGGCCCGGACACACCTATCGTCTCCGATGCTCTCGTAACGGACCGGACCACTTGCGATACCTCCATCGGACGGTCGGAACTAAACGCCGCATCTCCGACGGTACCCCCGGAATCACACCAAAACAAGTGACAGATCGCATGGCCAGCCGGGAATCAAACCAGTTTTAGTTGCGACAGATGATTTGCCGTGCAGGCTGTGTGGGAAATTATCGTAAAGATTAATAATCGAGGAAAGAGAAACGACTTTAGAGATATAATAAGTAGAATATAATATAATATATTTAAATCAACATTTTTTGGTTTTTTTAAATATTTTTATTAAAGTGAAAATGAGTGACGGTGTTTAAAGGACTGCAAAAAGTATCTGCTGAAGTTATTAAGAAAATAAAATATTATAGAAACTATAATAAAATTTAATTTATTTAAAATATTGGACCGCAGAATTGTTCCAAATTTATTTTTTAGATTGAAGACTTGTCTATCTTACAAATCGTAGCACTCGAAGAGTTATCAATTTTCGATTAATTTGTGGCAAAGTTGAATAATATTCACTAGATATCTAGCAGACTGCAATAGAAATTCATAAAGATATAGGATTATTTGAGTGTCGATAAATTAGCGTTCGAAGGTCACAAACTGCTAGAAAGTGGAGCCGAGCCTCGGCCGCTGAGCCGGGCCTGCGCCAACGGTGGGGGACCCTTCGGAGGTGGAGTGCGTCGGCAGGGAGATAGCTTCCTTCAAGGAGGGCGTGCTGAGCTGGGCGCCCTGGGCGGGGGGGCTGGTGGCGGGCGCGGGGGGGCTGGGCGGCGCCCTCCCGCTGCCCACGCTCAGCTTCACGGTCGCCCAGGTGGCCACGGTCTGCGAGACCCTGGAGGAGTCGGGGGACATCGAGCGGCTGGCCAGGTTCCTGTGGTCGCTGCCCGTGGCGCACCCCAACGTGGCGGAGCTGGACCGCAGCGAGGCCGTCCTGAGAGCGCGGGCGATCGTGTCCTTCCACAGCGGCAACTTCCGGGACCTTTACTCCATTCTGGAGCACCACAGATTCACTAAGGACTCGCACGGGAAGCTGCAGGCCATGTGGCTGGAGGCGCACTACCAGGAGGCCGAGAGGCTGAGAGGGCGCCCGCTGGGGCCCGTGGACAAGTACAGGGTCAGGAAGAAATTCCCTTTGCCCAGGACGATCTGGGACGGGGAACAGAAGACGCACTGCTTCAAAGAGAGGACGAGAAGCCTCCTGCGGGAGTGGTACCTGCAGGATCCGTACCCGAACCCCACCAAGAAGAGAGAGCTGGCGCAGGCGACCGGCCTCACCCCGACCCAGGTGGGGAACTGGTTCAAGAACAGAAGACAGAGGGACCGAGCTGCTGCAGCTAAAAATAGGTCAGTGCTTCTTATCACTAATAATACGGGACACTTCCTCCAGTTTCAAATAATGTTCAATTTATATACTTCAATGCATCCTTTTGTCAAAATCAATTTGTGTGACGTTTCTGAATATACATAACTAAAACACATATGTAGGTACGTTTTGCCAATGCAATGAACAATTTTCAAACTTAGATTATACATTTTCACTCGCTGTAAGTAGATTCATCAAATGTCTCAGACATAAGTATCACGCCACCCCTGCATAGAACATGTTGCTTTCTGCATATTTCTTCCTTGATCAAAGATGCTATAAAATGTTCCACAATTTAAAAATCTATTTCAAACGCCTTATTTCTATCATTATATTTTTATCTTTCTTACATAGATTCCGATAGAACATATTCTATATTAAAATGATTCCCCTTGATAAAAGTCGCATTAATTATAAATCAATAACGTCTCCTGTCAGTTAAAACGTCTTAATTTAAAAAAATATGAGAGTAGAATTTGTCGGTATCAACCTTCCATGGTTGTGTTGTGTGTACAATTCACCGGGAAGGAAGGAATGCAATTTTATTAAGTAGGTAGGTATCTATATATAATTTTTTGACGTTGAAATATTTCATTTGTTTGAAAAGGTTTGCTTACTTTGTGTAAGAAGGTAATAGAACTTTCAAACACATGAATTTATAACAAGTGTCGAAACGAAAATTGGACGCTTATGGGTAGGTACTGAAAAAAAGTGTGTGTTCACCGTGCGACACACTTGTTTGATCATTTTTTACTCTACTACCTGCATACGAAATTTTTAGAGGCGCGAGCTAATTAATATGTTTACACATCAAAAATATCTCGGGTACCTACATTATTATCAATATAATCAAACTACCTTTAGATTCAAAGCGTGACGTCATCGCGGGTTGAGAAAAAATAATGTAAAGAATACCAATTACAAAAGATAATTAAAATCTCTGGCGGCTAGGTAACTAGATAAATAGGCAGGCACTCATCGATGAATCGCAGCTCAATCAACCGTGCGGCTAGACAATATCTCATTACACTACACGTGTGAATCCATTAATTACTTGATATTTGGCTCAGGCGGCTATGTTGATCAATGAAACGTACGGAATTTGATTGATGGAAACGGACACGGACGGGGCCGGTCCGGGGTCCCGCGGGAGGGGGCGGGGGGGCGATTTCACTTTCATGTTTCAAAAACACGGATCAGTAAAGCGTCTGTACGTCGGTCACACTCTAAATAGCCGTATGAAATACAGTTCATAATAGTTTATGGGTGGATGTACACATTTAAATTTGCGCGTGATAATGATTCGATGTTATTGTATAGTATAATAAATCATGACGTGTGATGCTGATCGGAGATTTTGAATTGAGGCGCGACATTTGCTAGGATTTGAAGCTGCGCGTTCAATTTATGTAGCGTTATGTTAAAGCGAATTGAAGCATTTCGGATGTAGATTTATTGTAGAAGACTAATTAAGTTCTAAATCATATTGCCTATTGTTCATAGTTTGCGTTTGAGTTTTCTGGTCAATTCTGCCATGTGATATTTTATTATTAAAATTATTTAGCCTTATTTAACCTATCCGACGGTCAATTGTAATAATTCAACCTTTGATGAAACATGACATTAACATTTCTTAAATGTTCCTTTGTTATTCGTTCGTTTTTTACCTAGGTGTAGGTGCACATAGATATATAACAGTGTAAATAAACATAATATTTAATAAGTTTTAAAAAATATATGTGAGAAAGGGTGGGACGATTGTTATTGTAAAGGGAGAGCAAGATGGTTAAATTTGAAATTGTAGTGGTTCATAAAAATAACTCTTTAAGATAGTTAATTTGATTATGTAGTAAATACGCACAGTGGAGCCTGTAATCCATAATTATTGTACGGAAGAGACACGATGGTAGAAGCGAAAATAGAGAAAAGTTACTATTACTTAGAAAGAGAGTCATCACCAATTAAAATATCAGATAACTTTGATGGTTGTCGTTTTGCCGATGTTTCCGTAGCATTCGATTTGTCCAATGTCGGCCGCTTCTGTCTGTTTTTTAAAACCTTTATGAAATACTTTTATTTAGACCTGCATTTTATACAAATAATAGTATAGGAAATTTACTCATAAATTCTAAAGACAAAGATAATAAATTTAACAATTCTGGTGTCTATAAACTTAGTTGCAAGGATTGTGCCGCATTTTATATTGGTAAAACGGGTAGAAATTTTAATATAAGAGTAAGGGAGCATTTGAGATGTTTGAACAGTAGTAGGTTTTCAGAATTTTCTGATCATTTGATAGAAAATGGTCATGGTTTTGATAAAAAAATTGGAATTGTCAATTTTTCATGTAAACGATGTTGGTCACAAATTAAATAATTTGGAATCGTAGATAAATAAAGGGTGTAAAACTAATCAAAAAATTATAAACAACCAACAAAATTTAACTACGAGTCTCATTCTAAAAATTTTTCCTAAAATTATTCGACTAAATTTGTATTAAGTAACAATTTGAGTTAGGTACTAAATTTATTTTTTAAATAATTGTTGTTTTTTTTAAATAGATTCTGGTAAAGAAACAATGATATAAGTTTTTAGTTAGTTATGACATCCTTAAGAAGAAAATGGTATTTTTCGAAACCGGTAGATGTATTTAAACTCAATTAAGTGGTTAATAAAACAAAGTTAACAAATAAAAAATACCTTTCTGAAGTGGTCAATCCCATTATCATTTAATGTATTTATGTGTTGGTTGACTGTAATAACATATAGGGTACCTGATCGCGTGGATATCCAGTGCCAGACGGTGAAAGTGACGAATAACCTACAGAAAATATTAACGTATTTATAAACATTTAGCAATATTTGAATGTGTCCAAGAACACACAATTACTGAATTTTCAATAGATATCTCATAGAGACAAAGCTATTTTTATTATATTTTAAGGGAAAAATATGGAAGTATGTTAAGCCAGCCGAATTAATTAATTACCCATACGTTCATATTTTTCCCTTAAAATATAATAAAAATAGCTTCGTCTCTATGAGATATCTATTATTTGTTTTATAAACATTCGATTATTATCCAAGTATGATGAATATCGAATCAGACGAATAAAAAGATTCCATTGAACTTGATTTATTTGATATTCTTACACATGTAAATTGTGGTAATATTTAAAAATAGTTAATACTTACCAAAAGTTATTTAATAATAGAAATAAATAATATATTTTTATTTATTGAAAGTATTTGGGTCCTATAGGTTAGTATTCTGGAAATTTGGTTAGATATTAGAATATAGGAATCTACACAATATATTATGTCTTATCAATATCATTGTCATCAGCCGTTTTCTAACCACTGCAGGATGAAGGTCTCCCCATGTCCATTGTCAATCGCTGCCACGAATTCGATGATTTCATCGGTCATGTGGGTTTTAGGGCTGCCTGTAATAATATCTTGAATCTCCTCGGGTACCGCAGGATGACTGCAGTCGTCCAACGATTGTCCGTCCGTTTAATGTAATACGGAAGGCTGTTTATTATATTACAGGACCCGTCGGAATTATTATATCCACATGTTTAATAATCTTTTAATTTAATTTTGGTTTAGTTAAGAAGGTAGAGATAAAGTAATGTTATTAAATAATCAGATTTCAATTAACGCTTTTGAACGAAAAATGTGACACGTCGTCAGTGTCTAGTTTATGATAATATTTTAAACACCTTCAAGGTTCATTCCGACATGGTTCTTTAACTGTGTGATCCGTCGACATTCAGAACTCTAGAAATAACTCAGTGGCGTGCAGTCCGTATGGCTACCTACTTAGGTATTCAAAACTTACTCAATTATAAGTGAATAGACATGAAATAAAGTGTAATAGGAGAGGGGTTAGGAACATCAGTTGTGGGACATTCTACACACATTCTTGGTGGAAGCATAAATCCGATAGTTTATGATACATTTAAGCAAGAGTAAAAGTATTCACTCTTAGAAAATTAAACCTTTGTGTAAACAAGGCGTATTTTTTACATTAATGCGTATTATATTATCAGCGTTTAAATTTTCGTTCCAATCGAGTCGTATGTTTAAAAAAAGTCGCGTGTGTAAGTGGTACCAAAGTGATCACGCGGGTGATATCGAAATGAAAATATTGGAAATGTTGGAAAGGTCTGAGCGTAATTGGAATTTCTGAGAATTAATTTAAAATATAAATAATAAATATTCATAGCGCAATTAGTCACAATTTAATATAACATAATATTTTCAAACAATAATTAAAAGACAATAAAAAACTGCGTAGGTGTCAATTAATAACCACCAAGATTTTCTATTGCTACTAGAACACGTTACCGATTGCACCACGGTAGCTTATATTGTACAACCACGTCAAATGTAGACCGTATAAATTTATTTAATTTTTTAATGAGACACCTATTATTTTTAAGAATATATTTTTGTTGTGAAGTTGCAATTTCAGTGCTGTGTTGTGGTATTAATTAATCAATTACAAAGATATAAGTATTTATTTACAGAAAATATTTACTTATTAGTTGCTACCTATTAATACCCATTTATAACATTATTATTACATATCTATTAGAATTTGTTTTAATTATAAACAAATAAAAATCTGACAAGTATTTAATTATGATTTGTTTCCTAAAAAATATACCGTTTATAATGCACTATCAGTACGAGCCGGATAGTTACCATACCGGAATATTACTCTGCAATGAAATCTTTGAAAGATTTGAAGTTTTCTGTCTCACCGAGCGTGGATATCTCTCGGGTGAAATTAATACTGCCTATTAATTATCCACATGCCCGATGAAGAAAAATATCGAACCTAATAATTTGGACAAGATTTTCAAACTTTTTAGTTGAATATTATATTGGATTCTTTAACAAATAAAGCTCACAATCGTATAAGTATTACATATACGAAATATAATATTACTATTTTTAATATTTAACGCAAATTTTACATTGCGGTTATTCATTTTAATATTGAATTATATTACGGTATGACGAGGGAAAATATATTTTTCGAAACCGGTCGGTCTATTAAATTTACTCATAAAAATGGTTAAAAATAAAGTAATAAATAATTCAATATTCGAAATATGACAATATAAATCGGTTTACTCAAAGGTGTTTGAGATTCCTTAAAAATAAAGTAGGCGGCTTTCAAATAATGGAACGATAAAGTGTAACATGTGGGTTTGAAAATTTGTCGATAAAAGTACTGTCGCTGTAGCATAGTTAGTAATGCACCTTTCTCGGTTTGGAAAGAGATCCAGGTTCGAATTCCGGTAGTGCAACAACAATATTTTTCGATAATATTAATTTTATGTGTAAATCTTTCTAATTAATACATTTAATTAGTATCTAAATATGTTATAAATTGTTTTTTTACTATTTTGAAAAATGTAGGTAGGTATCTAGCTACACATTTATTAATTATTCAATATGTGGTTTTTTTTTTTAATATAAGTAGGAAACTATTCAGTTTATTTGTGTTTGTTATGTAAAGAAACTCATTTTATTCTGTTTTGGTTGCTTCAGTAAAAAGGTTATTATTTAGAATATCACGCATTTTTTTAACACAGTCAGCCTCCGAAAAAAATATAATAAACGCATGTACGGTGTTATATCACACCTTTAAAAAAACATACTCCATGTTCAAAAATCGTTTCAATCCAAAAGGCATCAAAGTTTTGATTGATTAATTGATAAATAAATAAATAATTTAAATAAAAAATAGAGTTAAGGGATAAAAAGGTTGTTGACGCCTCCGCCTCCGCCCAGGGGTCATTAGGAGCTGGCGGCTCCGGTAGCCGACGGGTCAGCATTTGGCCGATTCACCGTGGATAATTGCGGTCGCCGTGCGGCCGCTCTGCTAAGGGCCGGATCGGTCGATTGTTGCGGCCGAAGGGAATTCCTGCCCACGGTGAATGACATAATAATAGGAAAAATAATCAAATCAAAAAATGTTCATCTCGGGCATGAACTGACCATAATATGGTAGAGAAGATTCATTCTTATTTGATTTAAGCCTGATGTCCGTTTTTTTTTTAAACTATAAAAAATGCCTTATAGATTTCGGATATACCGACCCCTCCCACGTAAAGTATCGTAACTAAAAAATGTAATTTTTAATCATTCTAGTATTATGGACGCATTTGATACATTTTTAAATGACTAATTTTTTATTAAGGAAAACACATTCTTATTGTGAAGTTGTAATTATTCTGAACATAGGTCTGTGATATTTTAAATACTAAATTAATGTATTAATTATAAATATATACAATTTACAAAATTGATTTTATATGTATATATTTATAATTAATACATTAATTTATTATTTAAAATATCACAGACCTATGTTCTGAATAATTACAACTTCACAATAAGAATGTGTTTTCCTTAATAATATATGTTGTATCAATGTCTCCAAAATTTAATAAAAATGAATTGATAATTCTGGCGTCTGCAGTCGGTTTACTCAAAGGTATTTGAGATTCTGTAAAAATAATGTAGATGGCTTTCAAATAATGGAAAGACAGGTGTATTAATTTGAAAAAATGTAACATATAGGTTCGAAAATTTGTCAAGAAAAATACTGGCGTTATAACACATAGGTAGTGCAATTCCCCGGATTGGAAATAGAGATCCAGGTTCGAATCCCGGTGACGCAAAAACAATATTTTTCGACAAAATTGATTTTATATGTATATATTTATAATTAATACATTAATTTAGTATTTAAGACTAATTTTTTAATATTATGTTTATTAGTTAGTACCTACATCATAGAATTCAATATATATATATATTTAAACCTTCCACTTAAATAGGTATCAAATACATGCGAAATACTAGAATAATAAAAGTAAATTTTTTTACTTATGTTACTTTAGAGGTCGATATGTACCTTAATACCCCAAATATTCATTAATTCAATTAAATAACTATATAATAGAAAATAAAATAATTTCCTCGGCGGGGAACCGAACTACAGTCTTCACAAATACCTCAAGTCTTATGTAGGTAGGTAATGGATTATTCAAATATTAACAATCATTTAAAAAAGAAAAAATATATGTATCTATACATTAAAATGAATGTTCATTATAATTCATGTTGGTTTCTCGCGATCGAGGATCGTGATCTTTACAAACTCCTGCCCTCTTGACTATGCTCCTCCACTATTTTCGGCAGTTACTAGTCCAACTCGTTCCAATTTTCCTCTTCGTCCTTCGACTTGGTCCATCACAGTAAGCTATCTTCCCTTCTCTCAAGATGCCCAAAAAATTAAAGCATTCGTCTCAGGCAAATAGGTTGTGCAGTTCGTGCAGTGGCGTAACTATGCCAATACAGCCAATGCAGCACATTAAGGCCCACGTTAGATAGATAAATAACTAATTTACCATCGCCGAAAGCATCTATACTAAAAATATAAATCAAGCATAGGGTGCACAGCCAAGATGTGAGAGGTAAATTTTTTAACACAAATATTACTGAGAAAGTCTCTGAAAAAATATATTCTATGATAACATTTTAATCTATGGCATGAATTAAATACCTGACTATACCGCACTAGTGAATTTTCATCGGTCGTGTATCTATTTAGCCAATAAATTTATTTTTTTTAAACGAAAAAAACTATTTTACGAAATACAATAAGAATTGGATCAAATATAATATGTAGGTGCGTAGAACCGAAACAATGCTGCGAACTGAATAACACAGCAAAACTAATCTAAAAAAATTCTCACGCACGAATAAAGTGTATCTAAGTAGTGTAGCCAATTTGTCCGACAGATTTAATAAGAAATAATTATTAAACGGAAAATATTAAATTACTGTTACTGAAAATTTAACAAATATTCACGAAGTTATTATTTTGTTTTTTTCAAAGGCTTCCCGGGTAAAAAGTATCACAATAAAATCCACACGACGTTTGAATACATCAAAACAAAATACGATGATCTGTGTTTGAACGAGGCGGGACGGGGAAAATCATATAAACAAATGATACATTTTCTTTTTAACAGCGTATCCAAATACCTATATATATATATATATAGGTATACCTACATGAGTGTTAAAATGTTATATACTTAAGATTATAAATTGCCAGTGTTTAGTTTTTTTCTCAAGTTTTAAAATAAATGTCAACATAATAAATAAAAAATACTCCATTCAAAATATTATTTAGTTCAAAATACCTTTTTTTTTTGTGAATTTCACACCACTCCCGTGGTTGCTTGTAACTCTTCTCCATTCTTCTCTGTCTTCTGCTGCATGAAAAGATGAGTAAATTCTCATCACCATAAAATAAAAAATAGTCTTCTTTTGTCAAATAAAATTTATCTATCGAAAAAATATAATCATTACCGGGACTCGACACTGGAATGTTCTTTTGCGGGTAGTCGGCTTTACTAATTAAGTCAGTTAATCATCACACAGAAATCCGTCAAATTTCATCTACATACGTTTCCATTGAAAGGTAGGTTTTCATCCATTTGTAATCATAAGATCAATTTAATTAAAATGATATTAATATTAAAATAATTCACAAATCGTAACTAGGAAAGCTAAGGTACCTAATCGGACTTAGAGTAGGCCAAGATCCTTAGACATGACAATAATAGCTGACGAACAGCTTGGTAAACCTATCTCCCTTTGTTGGGCAACCTTCTGATTCTGGAATTAGGGCCTATTAGTGACTTGGAAGTTGGAGGTGTTGGAATGCGAGTTTGTGGATGTGTTTGTGAGCCATTAGCACCACACAAATCCTTCCCCATGAATGGAGAACTGCCCCCAGCTTGGTCCGAGTGAATTGTTATGGGATAAATAGAATATAATATGAAGTAGCTACCTTAGAAGGAAGGTTCTCACAGCATTTAGATAAACTCTTCAACTATCTTAGAATGATATTTTATAAAATGACATTTTATAGGTACCGATAGGTACCACATATGATTTTCATTTTAAATAGAGTATGTAGAGTTATATGATACTTAACTACCTATGGAAGATGTTAAAATTAGATATGTCCTACCTAATGAGACATCTAGAGGAGTATTAGATTCTACATCTCATAATACTGGAAAAAGAGAGCATCATGACTCTGAACAGTCCCACAACTTACCAATTTTAGGAGCTGGTACTCTTATATCAGTTCCTCTCATTAAAGCGATTATATCACATGTATCAATTCGAAAATTTGCCGTCAACTTACTTTGTTGGAGTGGTGTAATTTTTTCGATATATTGAAATTTCTTCTATATCTTTGCAACTGATACATTTAATTTGTATTAATCTTACATCTCATTAAGGTAGTATATTTTTAAATAAATAAAAAATAAAAACTACGTAAAAAATAACATTGCTAAATAAGTTATTTTTATTTTTTCTTATTAGAAGATATAATCAGATATAATACATTATATATAAATATAATAAGTTATTATATATATCTATATTTCTTTGTACATATTTTTCTTCTCTATTAGTTCGTAGTCTCGTGTATAAAGAAAAAGTATATAATTGATGTGTCTGCTAGTCTGTACACATATTTTTTGGTTTCTAATACAAATTTGTAATTTTTATGATTGTAAATTTAAACTGATGCAAATTTTCTGATTATTCATAAAGAAGGAAGTGGAATATTATAAGTATAATCTAGATCACAATAATAATAAAAATTACATAATATCCAAAGTAACATTTCAGAACAAATATAGAAACGAGAGTATTAATAAAAATTGAATATACCTAATAGAGATGGTTTTAGCTGTCCATAAGAAACAGATTTTTTTGCACCTACATATATCACATAATTGACTTAATTTCTAATAGTTCCTGAAGAATGGAGATATTAGTTTGTTTTAGCATGTTTCTTTCTTTTCATCAGGGTTCATGTTTCGACCCCATGTAGAGCTATGAAGATCGATATTACACTCATTATTATTTACACTTTCGTCGATTTTTGCAACTTCTTATAGAGCCGACGTGGAAGATAAAATTATTGGCAAACGTTGATCTGTACGATGTACGTATATTTTTTATGTTAGAAGTTCAAGTCGCGGCGGTAAGTACATTTTTCCGATAGATAGGTGTGTTTTAGGTCGCGTGCTCAAAACGGCGCGATTTTTTTTCGTGTCCTACTACTTAACGGATTTTCTCACATCTCAGTCAATGGTCGGATGCTGGGAGCAGATTCGGGGAAGCCGGCCGGTAGTGGCCTTTCCTTTTAATAACCCACGTGGCTCGGTAACGGGCATAATAGGGATTACGACGGCACAATGGTGGATAATCCGCCCATTAGCGCTGACTGTAAAGTAAACATGGTTGCTTCCTGACTTAGCAGGATCTGGTCACAGACAATTGTTGCGACATACGGTACGGTGTCTATGTCTAAATGTCTCTCAAAAAAATAAATAAAAAACACAAAATGCGTTTTAATATTTTTTTTAAACTGTAGATATATTATTTAGTTCTATTGTGTCTTATATTTCTGTACTACTTATGAATCAGCGGTTAAAAACCATAAAAATATTATTATTGATTCTACCCCCCGCCACACAAAATTAAATCCTAGGCGCGCCACTGAACAGTAAGCACCTCAATTATGAGTAAATATAGCCTACGTGTGTTTCGCGTACAGTTCACTGGAAGGGAAGGGAAGTATTATTACATTTATTTTTGACATTTTAAAATGTCATTGGTTCGATAACGATCGATTAGAATTGCACTCTGCGTAGGAATATATTATTTTTTTATATTCACACTTTTACATAGATACCAAGTTGGTAATAAATTCTTAATTTTGACGTTTATGATTAGGTAACCTACTGAATAAAATATATAGTCGCCATGGTAACGAGAACGATAGTGAAAGCGAACGAGATGAATACTTAGATATACAGTGGAACTTCTATATTCGTCATTATATAGAATATGACGAATATAGAACCAATTTTTCTCATAGAAATAACTGAAATTCAATTAATCTGTTTATTTGCTTGTTAAAATATTTGTAGTTCCTTTGACCAAATGTAGTATGTGCTCTCGGGGTTTGTTGGTTATTTGTATTTGTTCGTATGGAAATTATGTTTTGAGTTGTTTTAAATGTGTATGTTTGTATTTGTATGTGTATTTGAGAATAGTATTAGCGTATATTCGTCTAATATCAAAGACATCGAATTTATTAAAAATTTTGTCAGTACTCGTTGTGATTGGGAATTTGAGGATAGCTTTTTTTTGAGGTGGATTAGTTGCAAACATAGTCGCTCACGATATTGATGAACTTTAAACAGAAAATATATTACAAAGTTATGGGAAATATTTTTATAATCCTCACTAGAGAAACATCCGTATAATTTAAAATCAGCGTGATACAAGATATACAATGAAGCTGCCATTCAGGAAGAGGGTCAAATTAGTGATGTGCGAGGGCTGTCTGAAAAATTTCCTCAACCTCAAACGAAGATGGCAGCACCCGTCAACAAAAGTTGGGGAACATGTTTACACATGCTTCGATAAGCACTCGCCAAAATTTCAGTCATTTTGAAAGCGCTGTTGTTGTTTGACAATCGTTTGAGTGAGTCGATGTGAGTGTTTTTTTGTGAAAATGGAATAAATTGAATGAAATATTTGCTTTTGAAAGGTAATACCCTTACACAAATTAGTAACGAGTCGGACGCTATGTATCATTTACTACGGTGAAAGTTTGGGCAGCTGAATTTAAACGTAGCCGTACCAGCTTGGGTGACGATGAATGTTCGGGACGGCCAAAAACTGCAAGCACTATCGATAACATTGCTCGAGTTCACCAAATGGTGCTGGACCACCGTCGAATTAAGGTTAAAGAGATAGCAAAGGCTATGAACGTGTCCAAAAAACGTATTTGTCACATATTGAATCAAGATTTAGGCACCAGAAAGCTGGCCGCACGTTGGGTGCCGCGTTTGCTCACTCCTGACCAAAAACGTTTTCTGGGATAAAATTGTCTTGTTTCTTTATTTGGTCGGAAACTTTTCAGACAGCCCTCGTACAGTGCTATAAATATTTTCAATAAAATGCCAGAGGATATAAGAAAGGAGGAGAAATTACATAAATTCTAAATTAAACTAACCAAATATAAGAATAGTGAAAAGGGAAATATTAATGCTGTTTATGCATGCATATATTAATGGGTGTAACCCACCCCTAGTGTACAATATTTGAAGGGTAGATACATATTTAAAATATATATATCATAATATATAACTCGATTAATTGAAATATTTCAATGATTCCAAATTATACATTGAATTAAAAAAATGAAAAGTTATCCAGTTTTTTTTTTGTTAGATGATTTCGGACTTAAGGTCAAGATATATAAAAATAATGGGCGAATTGCAAATATTTATTTAGATATACGCAGACTAAAGTTTAACATGATTTAGTAAAAATCTAACACAATCATATTTTCCGTATCGGTACAGTATTTAAACATTTAAACTTGCAATTTAGTTAAGTTCATAAAATATTGTGGGCTATATTTTTGTGTCTCAACTCAATGGTGACGGATAAATTGCTTTACTTCACATTTTATATTTATTTTTAATTTTGATTGTGAAAAAAAAAATACTGAAATTATATAATTTTTTTCTTCGCGAATTGCACTTCTGGTGAAATTATTTATTATTTTACAAATGTTGTTAATGCTTGAATAGGGAACAATGAATGTAATAATAAATATACATAATAATAAATAAATAAATAAACACATTTTCTTGAACGTTGTGTACAACATTTCGAAACAGCGCCATGTCGAACATGACACTAAAATATGTTTAAATTATTAACAGCTGTTAAATTCAATGGCGTCATTAATTTTGAGTATTCTTCGCGGGCGCCCGGTGGCCGGCTCCGATGGTAAAATAATATTTACGCAATAGCCCCAATTTCGTATTAGTAATAAAAATAGAATGAGTTGCACACACACACGCGCACACACATATTCACATCTGGTGATCCTTGACACCATAATATTAGTCCAAAATTATTCACGCTAATTTTTATCGGCTTCATAAATATTTGATTATCTATTTATTAGGTATGCAAATATTTTTTCGAAAGGTGTTAAAAAGATATTTAAAGGTTTTTTCTCTCTCTCTCTCTCTCTTTCAGTTGATGCGCTTATGATTGAACTGCTCCACTGTTAGCGATCCTGGGCCTTGTTTAGTGTGATGCATAGCGAGGCTACGGTCATGTCTCAGATTTGATTTATCCATCATGTAGAAAATCGACCTCTCGCCCTCCCTCCTTGTAATCACCAATTTCTCTTCTAGAATCATGCCCTTTTTTCTTCTTTCTTTCCTCCTTAGGGTCTATCTAACGACTCCAAAATATCAGACTCATCTTCGAAATAGCAGACTTAGTCATACAGTTTTGTTAAGCATCTGCACATAATTCTCATACGACTAAAATGCGCCCATCCAACGCTGATTCTCTTCCCACCACTGTATCAGTCCGTACCAATCACGATTATAAATTGAAGGTCATCACGATTATAAATTGTAATAAAAACACATTTTTTATTGTAAATTTGTAATTTTAGAACACGTATGATATATAAAAAAGATTTTAAATAGAGATAATAAATGTCTTGATTTTAAAAGATTATATTTATATCTACCATGCATGTTATTCCAGAAGGATCTATAGTAGAAATATGTCAGAGATATGCATCGTACAGCTTTTAGTCTGTGAAATCAACTGCCAAAAACAGTTGAATTCCAGAATATTCTTGGTCTTCCAGGGTCTCTTCCGCTAGCAATTTTACCTTAAAAAATGGGATGCAGGATCTCATGTCTTGTGATATAAATTGAGGATTATTTTTCCATTCTTGCTATTTGTGGCCCTACCAGCCCAGCCTATTATTAGAAGTCTGTAGATCCATATCTCAAATGCGTCAAATCGCTTTAGCATTGTTTGAGTGAGTGTCCACGATTCCGTCCCATATAATGACAACATGTCCATGCTACATAAAAGGAACTCGTCGCGCCTCAATTCAAAATCTTTGATCATTATCGAAATTCATCAAATTATATTTATATTAAATATTTATACTACTTAAAATTTAAATTACGCATTTCAAAGAAAATTGACACTAAACTCTTATGTAATGTGTCACTTCTATTTAAAATTTATTTACAAAGAAAAAATTTAAGCTCGACTTCTATTTAGATAGATGTAATTAAAATTCAAAATATTTTGATTAAGAATATGAATAACATTTCTCCCCTATGATGGGTATTAGATAAGCTTCCAAATAAGTTCTCACAGTTGGTAGACCTTAAACCTTTTTATATTTAATAGATTAAATATAAATATCTAGAATTTACATATTGATACGGGATTGGTCCTCAAACATATTACGAACATACGTCACGACCGACCAATGACGTATTATATCGCAGTGAATAATCGGTACAATGATTGTATTTATATAAAGAAGATTAGAGGCTTAGTGGCACCTATGTGGCGCGATATAAATTAGGGGTGTGCTTTTTATCGTAAACAAAACCGGTTTAGCTGTTGTAAAAAACGGTTTATCTGTTGCAAATAACGGTATTGAAATAAGGACATGTTCACCCTTGATATTTGAGGTTGTTTTAAATGTGTTTCGGTGTCAACGATGTGTAGGTAGGTATTATGTCAGTGACACTAATATTAAGCTACTGGAATACTTACTTTTTTTCACTCATAGACAGACATTATTTTATCAATTTTTTTATTTATTTGAAATTTTTATAATTTTTTATTAAGTATTTAATATTATTAAAATTACATGGTTTTTTTTCGCTTACTTCTCCAAAAAATAGACTAGCTCTTGTGCTTGGAGAGGGAATTACACTATAATAATTTTATATAATATTTAATATATTTTATTTATTTATTTGTGCTTCTGAAGTGTTCTGTATTTTCTAATTATGTGTTTCTGAAGAGTTTCTTTAATTTTTTTCTAGACTCTGTATCATATTTGATAGATTTAATAAAATACATTTACTTTTGTAAAATATAAATAGAAAAATAAGGGTTATATAACTGCAATATGCCAGATACAAGACTAAATGGATTTTGCGTTCTTTACCCTTAAATGGATTTGCTATAGGTAATATTATGTGCCTGAATGACCTCACTCTCTTGCCAGCTCCAAGCTCTAATTTGTGATTCATTAAACGGTTTGCGCAGTACTCCGGTTGTAGGAGCAATCATTTACAAAATTGAAATTAAAAAAATAGTTTTAAATATTTTAAAACTGTCCTGGCTGTCGGCCATTACGGCGGTGTCCGATGTCCGTCCATTGTTGGGTGGGTTCAGTCGGTGCGGATTACCTTCCAGATTGAATAGATTGCACACAATGTTTCATGGCTAGGTGTTAAATAGACAAAATAGACTCAATACGCCACAAATAATATACTCGGCATTGTGCTCGAGGGGGTAAAAAATATAACACGATTTTGAGGAACTACCATTGTGTATTGTTGGCATTTCCGTCATTCTCGGTAGCGAAACTGGGACCCCGGGATTAGGACCCTGGCCCCTGGCCCCCGGTGCCCGGTGGTACCTCACTAGGTACAATCAATCTCCGTGTTAGTTCATTCCCCTCCGAATATCTTTTCATCTACATAGTTTGTTTTAACGATTACATTCCCAGGCCCAATTTTAATATACCTACCCCCTTTGTCGTCAGCTAATATTCATCCAGTATTAGATAAAAGCCTCTTCATCCTGTGACCTCCGCATCCACCAGTTTTCTATAATGTTTTTGATTAGCTCGCGCCCCCCCAATTTTTAAATAATTAGAGTAATAATCTCATCATCAAAAATCATCATCTTCACTAGGTATTGGTTCTACAACCCCTTCGCTCCATTTATCTCTGTTTCGCAACGTTTCTGTCCAGTTTTTAATCACTGAAGAATATAAGCCTTTGAGGACATTGTCGCTCTATGTCAGTTTAGTCCATCCCCAGCTCTTGAGTCCTGCTGGTCTGCTGGTCCAGGATCTCATGTGGCAAAAAAGTGACAAAAAAAAACTCTCGTCACCACGGTGACTTCATGTTTGAAAAGTCACAACACTCATGTTTGAATGTCAAAATGTGTCTTTTCACGTGCTGGTAGGTATACAATGGACTTTTCAGTGAGTGCCTATTGCGATATCTGTATAAAAAATATATATACATATCCAGTACCTACCTACCGACAAGTGAAATTAAAATGTTCAAAATAAACGTACGATTTTATGGCCTTCCTTTCCTCCCAGTGAACTGCACTCATAACACACACACACACACACACACAAATACACATAACCGATGAGAGTAATATTTCGATAGCTACAAGAACACGAAATTTGTATCGTGAAAAAAATACAATTATTTCAACATTTTGACTACACACATAACTTTTGTAATGTCCATACCAAAACATTTTATTCAAAGAGACGATTTTAATTTTTAATTCCACCGATCTGCATCCGCCATTTTATGTAGCGTTCGCGGGAACCAATCGGAACGTTCCACAAAAATAAGTATTCTATTTCAAAATCCGATAATGCGCACAATACCGTGTTGCTGTTTCAGTTCTCACCCTTCATTGGTCCATACGGGACCATTACTGGTATTATGTGGCCCTTGAAGCGGTGGTTCTCCAACTTCTTGAATCAGCACTGCCGTCATTAAGGCATTTTATGAATCTAGTTACCCAGCATTTAAACTATTAAAGTTTAAACTCCGTTTCCCTGAAAGAGTTTAATTGTTTCCCTGAATTCAAATTGTTCTGGTGGATGACTCAAAAGGAATAGATTTTATTTAAAAAGACTCAATTTTAAATATTAAAATAGTGTAGTGAAGTGAATTTTTTTACGAAAAAGGCTCAACAAAAATTATTCATCGATGATATTACTATTGATAATAATAATGCAGTCCAGCTAATTAAGTACAGCCTTAAACTTAACTAGATTTTTGCGAAATAAATCCAAATAAAATATTATTAAGGAGAACACACCTTATTGTGAAGTTGTAATTATTCAGAACATAGCTCTGTGATATTTTAAATACTAATTAAATAATGAATTAGAAAGATATACATATGAAATCAATTTTAACGAAAAATATTGTTATTGCGCTACCGGGAACCTGGATCTCTTTCCAAACCGGGAAAGAAGCATTATCCAACTATGCTACAGCGACAGTAATTCTGTAGACAAATTTTCGAACCTATATGTTACACTTTTCAAGTTTTACTGTTATCGTTCCATTATTTGAAAGATTTTCACGGAATCTCAAATACTTTTGAGTGAACCGATAGCAGATTGATTTCATATGTATATCTTTCTAATTGCTACATTTAATTAGTATTTAAAATAAAATATGTATTTCGTAATATTCTTATCACAATTATTATCAAAATATTCAGATTTTAATAGGTATGTCGTAATATTTTATCAGATGTCTCAAAATCTATGTATTTTACATACAGCTATTTTTAATGTACTGACTGTATGCACCTGATAAATACCTTGATCCTTTCAGAATGCATTGAACTTTATCCGAACTGATTTTTTTTTTGCTAAATATATAAATCTAAAAAGAAAAGTCGCCCAAATAGCGTAATATTATCGATAATAATTTAGATGATTTTATTTCAAATAATAACAGATGTCGCATTATTTTCACTTTTGTATATAAAATGAGGCGTGCGCCGTAATAATTTAAGTATTGAATAGATAATAGTTTGCGGATGAAGATTTTATTGACATTCCGGTGTCAGATGATGTGTCGAAAAGTATTTATATCGTGTGTGCAGTGGCGTGCACTAGGCATGGACTTAGGTTATGCTGCTAATACTGATCGATGCTGTATTGATTGTATCAATCGTGGACTCTTTCAGAATAATGTTTTTATGAAAGTATTAGTACCTGTGTTATTTCCATTTCTGATAAAAATTAATACTATTACTATTATTCTTGGAAAATTCTTCAAGTTATTAAGTGAAAGAATTCGCATACTTATACATTTAATTCCGCTTTAAATACACGTTTGCGGCGATTCACAACACGCCTGTTTAAGCGAAGTCGTGTATTCAGATCACGCTTTGTGTTTAGTTCGTACACGTTTAAGACAGATTTTGTGATAAAACACATGCCCAGCATTACTTGTCATATCTAAATTCTTCCGCTGGCTAGTCAGTACGTTAACATGAGAACTTAATTATTATCGCGTGGGTCGATATACATTTAATACATAATATATCAAATAAAAATATTTTTAACACAAATTAAATTTATTAATTAGAAATATGTGCATATACAATACAGTGATGTTGCTACCGGGATTAGAACCTGGATCTCTTCCAAAATAAATAAATTATTACTTCTGACGTCTCCTATCGGATTACTCAAAGGTATTTGAGATTCCGTAAAAATAAAGAAAAAGATAGATGTATTTATTTGAAAAGTATAATGAATGAGTTCGAAAATTTGCCGTCAATCCACTGTGTTGGTATAGCACAATCGGTTAATGCACGTTTCCCAGATTGGAAGAGATTCAGGCTCGAATCGCGGTAGTAACAACAATATTTTTCGATAAAATTGATTTTACATGTATATCTTTCTAATTAATACATTTATTTTGTAATAAAAATAACACAGACCGTCTGTTCTGAATAATTGCAACTTCACAATAAGAACTTGTTCTCCTTAATAAAATAAAAATATATTTAGATTTATTTTGCGGAAATTATAGTCATGCATAGCTTTTTTGATTGGACTGCGTGTACGCATTCATATTAATAGCTAAAATCAGATCGATGAACTATAATGCTACAATTAAATATTTAAAGCTCTATAATAAATACATAACAGATGCCAGAATCATGACTTCATTAAGGAAAAATACCTGAAAATGAGCCCAGTATGACAGACTGACTGCTTTATAACATTATTTATTATTTATCCAGGTGAAAGATTGTGAGCTCTCTTAGTAGATGTGCTTGTATCCAGTGGCGTGCAGTAGGAATAGATTTAGGTTACCAATGATATTATACAATCATATATAATATATGTACTTTCTTATTAAGGAAAACACATTCTTATTGTGAAGTTGTAATTATTCAGAACATAGGTCTGTGATATTTTAAATACTAAATTAATGTATTAATTATAAATATATACATATAAAATCAATTTTGTCGAAAAATATTGTTTTAGCGTCACCGGGATTCGAACCTGGATCTTCATTTCCAATCCGGGGAAGTGCACTACCTTTGTGCTATAACGCCAGTATTTTTCTTGACAAATTTTCGAAACTATATATTACTTTTTTTTTTGAATAATTACAACTTCACAATAAGAATGTGTTTTCCTTAATAATATATGTTGTATCAACGTGTCCAAAATTTAATAAAAATGAATTGATAATTCTGGCGTCTGCAAATCGGTTTACTCAAAGGTATTTGAGATTCTGTAAAAATAATGTAGATGGCTTTCAAATAATGGAACGACAGGTGTATTAATTTGAAAAAATGTAACATATAGTTTCGAAAATTTGTCAAGAAAAATACTGGCGTTATAGCACAAAGGTAGTGCACTTCCCCGGATTGGAAATGAAGATCCAGGTTCGAATCCCGGTGACGCTAAAACAATATTTTTCGACAAAATTGATTTTATATGTATATATTTATAATTAATACATTAATTTAGTATTTAATATGTACTTTCGTTTGACCAATGTCTTTAAACAAAATACAACTATTACTATTAGAGTACTATTAATAGTGTTATTAAATAGACATTTCAATGATTTGCACGCAGTTGTAACCCTTTCTAATGTTATTCTGTTAAAAAACAACATAGGTAACGACTCCATATAAAACGGATCAACCGAAAGGAATGTTCAATTCAGTAAATAGCCATTTCTATGACTTGAGTAATTCACTAGTTTTAAAACAGAATAATGTAAATAGCTCGATACGGCGAATACAAAAGAGCGCTATAGGTACAGCGGTGAGTTGTCGTAGTAGTTTTTAGAAAAGCAATTAAAGTCTCTATTAGTACACAGATGGGGCTAATTGTAAAATAATGTTTTCATTTATATTAATCCAATTATGTAATTAATATTTGTTTCCCAGAATTGTTATTTCTCATTATCTTACCATCGTCGTTCTTTGATGAGCTTCTACAGCGCGAAATGTCTCCACTCTTCGCGATCTTGTGGCGTGTAGCGAGGCTTTGGTCATTCTCAGCTTGATCCGTCCAACTTGTTGAAGATCGACCAGACCATCTCTTTAATAGCAGGCCCAAATTAGGAAAGATCTAGCTTACAGCTATGATATAGACAGCATGGATGCCAACACCTCACCTGCGTGTTTTCTTCTCTTCTCAGGGTTCATGTTTCTACTCCTTAAAGAGTTATTGAGAATATCGGGGATTTAGCTAGTCAGGACACTAAGAATTATTACATTTATAAGATAAATTTTTTTGCTGACAGCTATATAAAATTCTTCTTCTTTCTTTGCTCTATCTGTCCAACGGACGTTGGCTATCATCACTCTGTTCACTGTTCATTGTACAGTAGACTGGCCAAACCATTGTCACACGTTCTTCTCCTTCTTCCAGGGCCCCGACTTCCAGCAATCTTTCCCTTTATACGAGGCACAAGATCTCTTATCTACTTCTCTGGATGTCTCATTACATGTCCGAGATATAGAAGTTTTCGGATTTTTGTTATTTTAATTACTTATTTTTCTTAATTCATCCGAACTATAACATCTTCATTCGTAACTCTGTCTTATTTTAAGCATTTTCTGTAAATCCACATTTCGAATGCTTAAAGTCGCCTTATCATTTCAAAATTCTGTCGTGACTAAAACTCATTCATGGAGATGAAAATACCTCACGGACTTCAATCACATCCACAAGTAAAACAAAATGGTAATTTGAAGTCTTTAAAATATTAATAAATATCAAATGTAACAGAGAAAAATATTGAGAAGTGTCGTATTATTTATCACAAATAAACTGGAATGAAAAAGGACTCACGCCATTGTCGCAAAGGGATTATCATTCAGCCCTTCTGTTGAATCAACTATCAACTGTCAACTGTTACCGTCACTTCTGCTATTGGTCGAAATAATCCGGATACCCTTTATGATAGCCATTGTGTCGAGCGCATATTTGTGTCCGGCCGCTGTTGCGGTGAACGTGGAAAGATGGCGATCATTCGGTCACAGGAAGTTCATTTGAAAATGATATATTTATTTATGATTGTATTATTATTCGCGGCGACAAAATGACGGGACAAAAAATATTTTCAATTCTGGCTTGGTGAAAATATATCTATGCGCCTGGATAATGAGAGTTTGATTTCAAATATATGAGTCAATCTAGAGTCGATCTCCTTACTGAAAACTGTGACCAGTGTTGCGCCAATCTTTTGCATTTAGCGTTATCCTGGACAGCCGATAGATTCCTTCAACGTGTTGGCCATCTTTTACGGCTTCGTATCGGTTCGTCCGAATTATTCTAGTATTGTGTTCAATTATTTAATATAGAATAACTTTTTAAACAAAAGTTGCAACATTTCAATCAATGATTTCAAACAATTTGTCAAGATCTTTTCTATAAAAATCAGCTGATTTAGTATCGAAATAGTGATTGAACAAATTTCTGAGGTCATCGTTGTTGTTTAACGTAATACCGCGCATTCGATTGGAGAGCGACCGAAAAGGTGATAATCTGACGTAGCGAGGTGGGGACTGTTGGATGGATTTTGAATTTGTCTGTTGAGGTCCTGATTAAAGGTGAAAAAAAGTGTGTCTCGAAAATGATCGTATTTCTCAAAATTACACTCTATTATTTAAGTATAAAAATGAAGAAAAACTACAAGATTCAGGAAAACAATAACATTAACCTTTTAGAACAAAAAAATGCTGTGTCAATTTTTGTCACAAAAAACAAAATAACATTTAAAAAAACCGCAAAGTCTTATTATTATTATAGTCAGGGGAACCACAATTTAACTTCAAACCTTGGCTAAACGTGATCTGATCGAGAAAATTTGAAACTTGTGACAACAATAGTACCGTTATGCACCTTTAGGTACTAGTCTCGGTTCTAGGTTCTCTCAAAGCTGACTTCAGGATCTTTAACATGACAGGACATTCAACATTGTGGTAACCTTCCAGGTCTTCATTCTAAAACTGTCACATGACGCGTAATGTGATTTATGATCCTTTTTGAGTTTTGATTTTTCTGTTTTTTACCATTTAGTTTAATTTGTTACCTTACTTCCAACTTTCATCTAGCTAATGGAACCTAACGGCTACCTACCTCAGAATAGGTATTTTATATGAAGCGGCCAACAGGCTTGCATTTAAATCGAAAGTAGTATTAATACTTGCACTTTCTGGTGTATCGGTTACTTTAAGGATTTTTATATTGTCGCAAGCTATATAAAAAAAATTGTTTTAAAAATAAACGCCGATTTATCGGCACTGACAAATAAATAATGTGGTCGAAAAACTGTGTACTGTACCACGGATCACAATAGTCAGACAGCATCAGACAGAAATACAAGCAAACCGCAAGAGAAACACGAAAATATGGAGCAAAAAAGGGCGTCCGTATATTCAACACTTGGACGCAGATGGGCAGAAGAAGAATATTTAAAAGTGAACATGTACTTTGGAATGATTTTAAGTGATGTATTTTAATCAGGGCTATTGCCGATGGATGCTAATGTTAGACCCGGCAAAACGTTGAGCAGATATGTCGTCGGACACACGGCGGAATTGCCCAGAAAACTGTAACATGTTAACATTATAAAACATTTTATTAATTCATTTTTTTAAACACACATTTTAATACTTTTAAATATATAAAACAAAGATAATAAATAATAATACTTATTTTATTAATTTCAATTTTTTTTTGAAATTGGTTGTTCTGTTGTGGAAAAATTACACTGAGATACAGCGTCACATTACAGAAATTAGACTTTTATTATATTTAAAAATGTATTAATTGGCATAGTTACCAAAAATACACGATATTGGATAGAACGTATTGCCAGCAAAAAAAACATAAATCTTTGAAGATTAATGATTGGATTGCCGATATGCTAGTACGCCATTATTATTGTTACACGACGTTGGTACTAGGTGTCTTTACGGCTGATATTTCACACACCAGTGTTTGCAGGGTGCATTCAGTTTCACCGGGCGGTGATGATACGAATGGAGGCGTAGACCTCTACAAATCTAATCGAATCTTATATATATATATATATATATATATAAATATAGCCAAGATGAAAACAGCTCGGTAATAATAATCGCCTCTAGGGAAGCGAGACCCGAACTAAGTTATTATTTAAATCATTTCAAGAGTAGGTATGTTTGTTTGGTTAAATTAAGTTTTACTATATTATACCACTTCTTAATAATAAATAAATAATTCAATACTCATTGTGACATATATGCTGTTTCAGGGAAATTAATTATCAAATTTAGTCCACAGATGGCAATAGTGTAGTGGTACTCGAAGTGTTTCCACATGTTAACATACATGCAACTTTCAAAAATTGCATGGAGATTTATTAATGGGTGAAAATGGTGAACGTTATTATTATACAAAGTTATCAATCAAGCTAGCCAAAGACGGGTCGTAGGTCCTGTAATTATCCATACTTTCATATGTTTCCTATAAATATAATATAAAATAACTTCATCTTTATGAGATATCTATTATTTGTTTAATAACAGTGGTTTTGTAGGTGAAAATCCAGTAAAAGTGTGTTCTTGGACATAATCAAATATTCCTAATACCATTTGCTTTCGGAATGTAGTTTTATTATTATTACATAACATATTTCGTGGTAGGTAGTTGCGCACATGTAGTTTAAAAAATGTCAGGTGCCCAAATCAATCTTATTCACGTCCACGATTTTTGACGTCTTCATCTGCACACCGCACAAAGCGTCATCATAAACACGTGTATTAAAAAATCTAAAACATTTTTCACACAACAGTGGCGCGCATTATGTCGCATTGTGTCCGTCTGCTCGCATTGTTACTTTGACATTTTTACTTCACACATTATCGTCAACACCGAGACTCTATTGTGCGCGTCTCGAGCAGTAATTACTGCGGCTGTGAACCGAAATGCGGTAGCCCTAACGGAACACAACCGAATGTATTCCACAATTCAGATCCGAGCGGCCATTATGAGGCGAGAGGACCGCAGATAACAGATACGGCACAGACATTCGTTTATGCAGTGGCGTCGCTATATACGATTTTAATCTATTCCATTTTTATTTATTATCAAAGAGAACACATTCTTATTGTGAAGTTGTAATTATTCAACACGTAGGTCTGTGATATTTTTAATACAAATTACAATACAATACAAGATATACATGTAAAATCAATTTTATCGAAAAATATTGCCGTTGCGCCACCGGGATTCGAACCCGAATCTCTTTCCAAATCGAGTAACGTGAATTATCCAACTATGCTACAGCGACAATATTTTTAGCGACAAATTTTCGAACCTGTATGTTACCTTTTTGATATTAATACATTAAATCATTCCATTATTTGAAAGAGCCATCTACCTTATTTTTACAGAATCTCAAATACCTTTGAGTAATCTGATAGCAGACGCCAGAATTACCAATTGGACACATTGATAAAACTTTATTACATATAAAATCAATTTTATCTAAAAATTTTGTTATTGCTACTGGGATTCGAACCTGGATCTCTTCCGATCCGGGGAACGTGCAAGAAACACTATTACAGGAGCATACTGTGAATCATTACTTGACAGGCTAAAGGCAGAAATTACGGAAAAATTGCCACATTCGCCGGAAAAAAAATTGTTTCATGGTTTTTGGCCCAAGCGAAAAACTACGAATTACTGTTTGAACTGCTTGACCACCCTCCTTACTCACCGACTCTTTTTTGTGTTCCCTAAGCTAAAAGTTGGTCATCACTTTCGTAAATAACTATTTTGCAGAGGAAGACTCCAAGTACTATTTGGACTGGTTAAAAGTATGGGAGTGTCGCTGGAAGAAGTGAATAGACTTACAATTAACTTAAATTTAATATTTCAATACAGTGTGGAACCATGGAAAGTCTTCATTCTAATTGGGGCGTCTTGCGAGAGGAGAAGTAGCTTATTGTAGTGGACCTCGTTAAAGGACGGAAAGTAAGAGGAAGATCCCCCACCCGTTGAACTAACCAAGTGGAAATGGCAACAGGTACATCATCAGCGGAGGAACAGAGTCGAGAGGGCGGGAGTTTATGAAGATCGCGAAGATCTTCGGATGATTTGATCTTCTTAGGTGATCCATCCGAGAATTTTTATCGACAGAGGATTGAAAATAAACGTATCAAAAATTAATTTAATTATGAATTAGATTGATTCGACAGACATTCATGTTGAATTTATTGTTCACAATTCATCATTCTTTATTACACATTATCCACGTCGGTCCCTGATGACTGAAGATCGTGATCTCCATGTACTCTAAAAAAAGAACATTAATAAAAAAGGACTCCTTTACTTCGTCTGTCCACCTTACCGTCCTTTTACTCAACTGTCCCAGCCTTTCACGAGCCTTTCAAAACTCTTAACATTTTTCTGGCAACACGTCAAAAGTACGTAAGAATTCATCTTTCATGTCGGTCCCACGTCACTGATGATCGCGATCTCCATAAACTCTCACCCTCTTGACTGTACTGCTTCACTTTTCTCGGTATCCTGTAGATCTGACGGCTACTATCAGAGAGGTGCCAGTAGTTTTTTCTACTCGGTCTGGTGTCCAACGTGTGGGGGATCTTCCTCTTCCTCTTCGTCTTTCGACTTAGCCCACCACAACAAACTTTTCCGAGCTTTCTTTTCTTCTCTCATAATGTCTAAACAACCGGAGTATTCGTCTTATGTGAATACATGTATTGAGTCTCCCTCAATGCGTAGTTCCTGTAATGTGCGTCTCACTGTCTGTGGTGTACGCACATGACTTGTCTACAGCACCGCATTTCAAAGATCCGCCTGAACAAGCAGATAATTATATCTATCTCATCACTACTGGATGAAGGCCTCCCCAAGTGTTCCCCGCATTTCTCTCGTATTTCTGCATAGTTTAATGATTTCATCAGATCATCTAATTTTAGGATGGCCTGTTAGTCACTTGATTCCCTTCTGATACCTTTGAATGACCGCTTTTGTAAAACGGTTGCCCATTCCCTTACCATTTTATTAGTTTATTCTATTATATCGACTACTCTTATATACTCTCTTATTCGTGTCTTTTCCTGTCTCTTCGTGTGATGCCCGACATATACAGGTCCATTTTTTAATCATGGCACTTTAAGAATATGTTGTGTACCGATTATTATTATTAAGATGTTGATTAATATTATTTCATTCTCTATCCATAAGATTTGTTTGTCGTTTAATTATTTTATGTATATGGAATTAAATATTATTTATCACATGTTCATAATAATAATCGGTACATAACACAGTATTGAAGTGCCATGGCTATTAAATCGTTGTATTTCCATAATTTATTTGAAAATTATGTTTTAGGCCTTCGAATACACTTCAACCTAGCTTTGTTCTGATATGACGTCTCCAGCTAAGGAAACTAGTTGTCCTAGATAGATATACGTAACCCCATAAAATGGATTTGGGATAATTAGAGTAAAGTATGCAGTATCTTAGATATTTTTGTCAGCTACATATAGCGTTATACTGTTCTCGGAAAAGCCACTTAAATCAATTGATATTGCGTGTTCAAAATCAGGGTTTGTTCCAAAATACCCTAAAGCCGACAGAACATAAGTCGCTTTTCCCCCTAAAATGAAAGCAACGCTCGTTTATAATCACGTGATCTAAAATCCAGTATGGCTGCCAGAACGATATATACAGAAAAAAAAATTACATTACAGAATTGTGTCTTTAAAAAATGGTGATGTAAAAACAAACATTTTGACATTTGCTTTTAAAATATAGGTTTTTATCCATAACTCAAAAACAGGTACAGTCATTTTAAAGGTTTTGGAATTAGGCGCTATATAAATTTCTTCACCGACTGCAGACCACCACCAGGCTTTCTGCATCCGTCCTTCCATGTCAATTCCATGTTCCGTTTATTTCAAAATATACATTTTGGAATCAGGCGCTACATATCAAGAATATAGAATGCACTGTGTATCGGATTCATCGACTACGAGAAAGATATTCGATTTTATAAAGAACGTTTGTATCATAGATGCCCTTTGCAAACAAAACTCTGAACCGTTTGAAGAATTCTAAATAATTCAGAGATCGCACAGTAAGTACGAGTATTTATTTATGCGTGTTTCGATGAATGTAGCTCGAGCCGCCCCTGGGAATCATTGCAAGGTGAAAGGTGTCGGATTCGGGTGGCAGCCGCGCCCCCGGCCTGTGTCGTGGCGCCCTATCGCGGGGGCCCATCTCAGGGGGCACCTCGGGCGCTGATGGGGCCGCAGATGTCCGATAGGCCTGGACCCTTTGTCTCCGACACGCCCCGCCGATATAAAACCACTGATCAGGATGCCCCCATAATGGAATCGTACAAATTCGGCGTGAAACATTTTCACCTCGGAGAATCGGCTTTTTTTAAGTACTCGGTTCTCGTGAATGTAAAGGCGATCTTGAATAATATTAGATATGTTTAAAATACACCCTGGATACTAAATGTAATGTAGGGAAGGGATACCAATTATTGACTAACGCCATCCCATCGTTTCTCCACAATGGTACACGCATCTTCTCATGTACGCTCCTCGATTTTTAAGCTACTAACGACCATTCTCCAGTATCTGGATTATCTGATCGTGCCAAATATTTCGCCCATACGTTCCACATGACCAAACCATCTCAGCAACATTTATTCTAACAGCAGATTTTACACATTTAAAACTGAGCAGAATATTTAATTTTAATAATTAATTATAATTCTTAATGTAATTTTTTTTTCACAATATTTAGCTAATCAGAAATCATTAAAACACCCCATATTGCATCATCACACGCCTGGCTCGATGAAATTAACATTTTCACGACGAAGAAAGTTGATTGTATTTCTGGCTGTGTGAGATGGAGCTCCGTCCTGCTGCAATGTTCAGTTATGCTGTAATGTCTAGTTATACTCCAGACTTTGTTTTGAAACTCTGATCATTTTCCTAGCAGCCCAACGTTTTTCATTTCGCAGATTTTTGAACAGAACACAGTGATTTTTGCCATTCTGGGCAAAAATTTGAAAAAACCAAATATAAACAATGGGAAAATTAATAATCAAAGATGGCGACCGGAAATAGTCGAAATAAAACGTAATACAGGCAAATAGGTAAGTAAGTAAATTAGTAAACTATTTAAGTTATTGTTGATATAATTAAAGTAAGTTTGAAGTAATTATATCACATTTTACGAAATGTTCTCACTTTTTTGGGCCACCCTGTATATTTCTTTTAACATTTATTTCTTCTCTATGAGAGTAAGACTCGTTTATAGAGAAAGAGTATATACGAGATAATTTATGTTTCAGTTCTGTGTACATATTTTTTGACTTCGGATACAAAATACCCTATAAGATTCAGTGGATATGGCGTCACATGACGGACACATATTTACGGTATTTTACTCGCATACACGTCAACGGTGTAATGCAATGCAAGAGTCGCTATGTAAATCCACAGCCAGCATCGACGCTCCTGTCCAACGAATGACGCGAGCGATACCTGAAGTTATGACGCAGACCGCAGCAGCTATCGGTCTGGTCCGATCGCTCGCCCACGACACGTCTTCCGCTCTAATGAAGAATTTAGAAATATGCACCAACATTTGAAAAATTGAACAACGTTTCAGATGGCAGTTCTTGAAGACTAAATGATCGTGAATTGGATATACCTAATACGTGACTAAATGAAGACGCATTGAGGAAATGACTATTTGAATGGTAAAAGTAGCCCGCTCCATTGTAGTCTCGTAATTATCTTGTTCCAAAATGTATTACATACGGAGCCGAGACGTGGACCTCCAACGGAAGCAACGGAATGAGTTATACTTGAAATAGTTCTGATATTTCTAAACGTACAAATTCGCCAGAGAACGAAGCTAACAAATATTGACCAAAAAATATGCAAGCTTGAGTAGCAATGGGATAAATATGATTGAAAAGATGATGAATGAAGGGGTACTCGTAGAAGAATTGTTGGCCATCCGAGGAGGCCATCCGAGGAGCGACGACATCAGAAGAGATAGATGAGAAAGACTGAAAACATAGGAATTAGCAAACATAGCCCGAATTCAACAGTGGAGCGACACAGGCTGATAATGGTGACACTAAAACAACGAAAGATATCGAAAGGACCATACTCTTTCCCGGAACCGTTTAATGAGTTTTCACTATTGTATTATTTCTCTTAACAAAAGCGAAAAAAGTTTAACTCCCGATAATTAATATGCTATTTAAGATGTTAAATACAGAGAAAAGACGAGATGTTAGTTTGTGAAGTTAGAGTCTACCTTTCATATAGTATCTTCAAGGCGTTTCCATTTTTTTTTGTAAGAATTTTAAATTTTAACACGGAATACATGTCCTTCTTCCATCCATCTTTTATTCTTACTATTTTCAAACTGAGCTAAACGCCTGCAGTATGAAAATAAAACTAACTCGCTGGTCTCCGGGAACGAGGCGCGAACCCCCGACCACTAGATCACTAGGGTAACGTTTTGACCACTAGACAAACAAGACTTTTGTTTGTTTGCCGCTTTAGTACTTTCTGATCAATCAAAACCCAATCTGTCTGTGTTGCTGTCTCAGCTCAGTCTTTGGCGTCCCATCGGCTGATGCCTTACCGGTTGCCAAGAAGATACGTCTTGGTAGTTTTTTTACTCGCATAATGTTTACATTATATGTGTAGAAGTAGTGGTTTCCATGCCGAAGGTCTCGGTACGTCTTACTCGGCTCATTAATGTTACTTCCCGAAGGTAACTAATGTCGGCATTCTTGATCTCATTCACTCCGTAACAACGCACATTCAGTGACTACTTCTCCATCTTTCCTTTTTCATATTATTATTGACATAGAGTGATTTATTTTGGTGTTTCCTTTATGACTTGCACACGTGGAATGGTAGAACATTATCCATTTTAGTTGCTCCGACTGTGCATATAACGTGTAATCCAGAGACAAACCGAAGTTGTTCTTCCTGCACTTTGTTCCGGTCCTGATGGATACAGCTGTCCTCCATTAATGGATCTTGTTTAGCCTGAAACCTCATTATTCCGTACAGGAAACAAGAATGTAGACAAGGGTGGTTCGCCGATCTCAGCTTCTCTTAACCGGCGATGATGATAATGAGGTGGAAAGAAATAAAACACAAAAGATGTTCAATATAAGCACACCACGGCGACAAAATGGAAAATGTCCGCCGCAGACAAATACTCCTGTTTTTATTTAAATTCATTACAATACATACAGTCATTTTGCAAGTACATACGTAAAATGGCGACAGCCCGCCGCTTGGGACGTTCTTCTAAGACGTCTTTGTTTTTCTAAGTCTATCCCACGAGTTTTTTGGCGCCGCCCCGATGACTACACCTTGAAATTATTAACACGTGTCTTATCGTATTAATTTATACGGCGCCTGCTCGGCGAGAAATTCCTGTGCGATACACTCATCTTTGACTTTTCTGGCTTGCAAGCCCCTACCAGTAGTTACTCTGCCGCAATCATAGCTCTCAGTATCTTCGGAACACACGAGCCGTTATCCGCATGTTCTGCAGTCATTATCTCAACCTTAGATTACGAATGAGAACGAGATACTTACCGAAGAAATGGTAAGGCGACTTGAAGCATTCGAGATGAGGTTCTACAGAAGATGATTCTACGAATGAAGATGTTATGGTTCGGATGAATAAAGAATAATATGCAATTGAAACAATGAAAATTCATAAACTTCCATATCTTGGACATGTACCATAATGAGACATCTGGAGAAGTATGAGATCTTGCAGGGAAAGATCGCCGGAAGATGGAGAACCCGAGGAAATGGTTTGGCCGGTCACTATTACATTACACTGATGACACATTGTTTTAGTCAAACAACCCCGTTAGAGTTGTCCGCAGAGTGTAGGCACAAAATAATCGATTCCCTTCGCACGCCAGCATCAGATTCCTCCACCGCGCCTGACACTCGGCCGGCCGGCGCTGTCGGCAGTGGGCTAATACCCGTAATCAATCAAAACGTATCCTCGCTTTCTTTCATTTTGACTGACAACGACGAAATGACGCATTTTCGTCGTTCAATTGAAAACAGTGTGTTCTGTGTACGTCATTAGTTACGGATTTTCGTTACGCACTTTACACATATTACGTAATATTTTCTATTCCGAGTCTCGTCATTGTAGGTGGCACAACACCGTCACGAAGGATGCGGCACTGGAAACACGCCGAAGGGTGACGTATCGTAATAACGATCTGGTGTAATGGCGGACAAAATACATAAATTGTTAAACAGCTCGACTTTCATTATAGATCCGTATTCAACAAAACTGGAGAATATTGTTGAATATAAAAAGTGTCAATTGTATAAAAGACCTTTCAAGTAAAGAAAGAAATTAACCATCAAATATTTGAAAAAATTTCAACAGTGCGATTTAAATGAATGTGAATTTAAAACAGTGCAGGTAATACCTGTCTAGATAATGCGAGGCACGTTTTTTAAGTAAGTACCCAACATCATTTTTACAACACTGTATTTTTTTCGGACCTTAAACTACTTCTCAGCGTTGTCGCCATCATTATTAAGGCACTCGTCAAAACGGGGCACCAAACTATGTATACCTTCATCACGGACCGCATCTCGCAGTCGGCGGGCTGATCTATTATCTTGAACATTTCAACCACTTACCGCAAGATGGCCACAATATGTGAACGTCTTTAACGTTGCACGTGGTGAAACAACAGACGAAGGTAATCATTGCGCATGCGCAACATCGCAACTGCAATACACCGGAATATCCGGCAACGTTACTTACTTAAAAAATTGACATCTACATCTATTTTTAAAAACGATAAGGTTATATTGCGCTGAATCTCTAATACCTTTGAGTAAAACGCGCTAGGAGATGCCAGAATTAATTTAATTAATATATTTTAAACAAATATCAGATATTTCATAGAGACAAAGCTATTTTTTATTAAATTTAATCCCAATTTTCACCCCTCAAAATGCACATTTATCAAATTTTAGATTTGAATATAATAAAAAATAGCTTTGTCCCTATGAAATATCTGATATTTGTTTAATAACAGGTAAAAATACAGTAATTGTGTGTTCTTGTTCATATTCAAATATTACTAATAATTTGTTTTTTTTAATTTAAATAAACTTATATATTTTTAAAGAGAATATATTTTTAGAACATAGTTTTGCCGTATTTTTAATACAAATTTTTGATAGGTAAATTTTTTCTGTATATATATCTAGACGATTAATTTAATTTGTACTAAAAATAGCACAGAACTATGTTCTGAAAATGCAACCTCACAATAAAAATTTCATATTATCATGATTTAATGAATATACTTCTTTTACTATTTATCGACCATTACCAGTTTGAGCCTATCAGTATTCACCAGTTTGAAGATGGTCGTGAAGTCCACTAGTCTGAAAATGACTGTGAAATCATTAAAATGGAATTCCACCGTGAATTAACTTACTTACTTACTTTCTTACCATCACGCCGTTTCCATGCGGAGATAGGCAGAAAAGATAGAGCGCTACACTCTTCTGTCCTGACACACAATTCTCGTCTCATCCACAATCATACAACTTCTCTCCAGTATCTGGTTTATCTGGCCGTGCCGAGACTTCCGCGGGCGTCCCCTACTTCTGGTGCCATCAACACTTGCGACACATATCTTTCTTACCTTCCTCTCCTCATTCATTCGTTCCATGAATTAACAGCTTCAAAATTAGAAATTATAACTCATCATCACATTTATGGGGGGTGTGCAGTGGTCGCACCGTCCCCGACACCCGCCCATCGCGGAACCCGAAACAAAAGAGCGACTCAAAAACAAATGCCACTTAAATTCCGGTCCATTATTCAAATATTCAAATGAATCGGCGGCAAATAACAGGATTGGTCCGTCCGGGCGGTGATAATATTCCCCTAATAACAACAATAAGTCGCGCCAAGTTCAGTTCAGAGGAATGAGTTATCGGCGGCCGGCCCGCGGCAGGGTTCCCGCACCGATTGCGGTATAAATATCACCTGTAATTACACGAGACGCGGATCAAGATGCCGAGCGGCCAGTGCGGGAAGTGGACCCGGAGACTGCGCCCAGTCAGTCGCCAGGTGACGCGACGCTCACGGGCGACAGGCCGAACGCCACCTACGTACCGGGGGCACTGCATTCGAGCAAAAGAGCTGTGAATTAGTAAAAATTCTAGGAAATAAATATAAATTAAACAATTATTAAAGAGAACATATTCTAACTGTGATGTTGTAATTATTCTGTGATCAATCAATTTGTATCAAAGTGTCCAAAAATTTTATAAAAATGAATTGTTAATTCTGACGTCCGCTATCGGTTTACTCGATGGCATTTGAGATTCCGTAAAAACAAAGTAAATGGCTTTCAAATAATGGAACGATAGATGTATTCATTTGAAAAAGTGTAACATGTAGGTTCGAAAATTTGTCGTCAAAAATAATGTCGCTGTAGCATAATCGGTTAATGCACGTTCCCCGTATTGGAAGAGATCCAGCTTCGAATTTCGGTAGCAACAACAATATCTTTCTAATTGATACATTTAATTTGTATTTATAAATGAAACAATCCTATTGTTCTAAAAGGACATTATAAAATTATACGGATTAACGTTACCCACGGCTAGAATTTTTAATTCACGTCAACGTCATATTGCTGCTAAGAGATTAATTGGTTGATTGTTTGAGCGCATCAAGTTTGTTTGTTTAATCCGCGTAACAATCTCTCTGAACTGTATATTTCCGTACTGAAGCTGTGATATGTTAGGAACATCTTTGCTTCTGCCAATTGTCGGCTGTTTTCAATTTATTTCTGCTTACTATGCTCTGAAAAAACGCTCAGCTAGTCTGCATCAAGAACTTCAAAGGACAAGATGGAGCAACAGGAAAGACCCAAGAAAACTGGTGTTCACCACTGGAGAACTACTTGTGATCTAAACTCTGACACGATAGGGCAAAGATTCTCAATGGATCGTAGTCACTTTATGAAGATGATGACGATTTAGAACGATACAATTAATCTAAGTGAAACATATTTTTTCCCATTAGAAGCGGCATCTTTTTAATGAAAATGTGTCTCAAAAAGCTTTGAGTATGCTAGGTGGCACCAGGAAGTCTATTTTATCAACAGGAAAATTTTCAAGTAACTAATTATGCTTGTTTTAATAAAATCACATTGATAGTTCAGGTAAATGTCACACCAATTTTCAAACTAAGCTAAACACGTGAACAAATAAGCAAGTCATTTTCTTTCAGGTAAACCTGTATTCGCGGGAATCGCTTTTAATACTGTTGTTGAAAGTCTGCTTTCTGGCCTTTAACCCTTACTACGCGTCATCTTTCAACAACAACATTTTCATTACGCGGCACCGTTTCAAGAATATTTATACTTTAATTTAAATCATAAATACGAGAGTAAAAAATAATTGGTATCGCTTGAGAAGATCAATAATAGATAAATATATTTTCTGTTTACTAAAAGAAACAGAGACATGCTTAGAATTGACAGAATATATAAACAAAAATATCTCATACTGATGGGTCACCACTCGAGCGACGTCGCCATGTTGGTCCGTTGTACAAGGTCGGAACACTGCGCCGCGCGCCTTATATTACAGACTCCTTTTCAAGTGGAACACCAATAAATCACACGCAAATGTTTATCATTAAAATCGTTATCTTGAAGAACAGTTTAGGGGCAGAGACACTTCATTTTTATTAATAGTCTGAATACTGTAAAGATTTAAAAATGTTTTGAGGTGTGATATATTTTAAAACAAGGATATATACATAAGGACACTTTACAAGCACCACACATAAATTTTGTAAGGGACATTTTTTTTTCCTGAATTTTCGTATTGCCGCAAACGTGACATCGTCTTCGGGGTTTGTTATTTTTAAGTGTTGGTGGAATGGGTTCTGGCATATGGTCGGCTAGTGTTTTGGGCAAAATTCTGTGTGGAGTATGGCTTGTTGAAGGTGTTGGATGTGGTGTATTGATAATTGGTACAGAGTATTTTTCTAAGAGCTGTCTAATTACGCTCAGCTGAAATTCAGCTAATGTTTTTTTGTTACCGGTGACAAATTTATACATATTATAGCCATTCAATAAATATAAATCAATTATGTGAAATGCTACTTTTTTGTACCATTTCACAGATTTCCTCATACATGATAAGCTACTAAGCATCATGTCAGTTTTGTCCACCGCACCCATAGATTTATTATACTCGATTATGCACTTTGGCTTCAGTATAGGCTCACCCGTTTGATAATGGTTTTTCCCAGTGCATTCAAAAGATTCGTCATGTAAAGTGGTAAGGATATGCACATCTCTTCTGTCACACCATTTGAGGGCCAATAATGGACTGTTCTTCTTAGCCTCTATTTCTCCCTTTTTTAGTTTTTTAAAATCTGGCATCCCTTTCCGATTTTTTCTCACCGTCCCACACGCATTCGTTCGGTTGGTATGAAGGTATTTAAATAACGTCGGACTTGTGTACTAATTATCACACCACAAATTATGGCCTTTACCGATATAATCATTTAAGAGGGTAGTGACAACAGCTCCAGAAACTCCAATATTTTGATCATCCACTATTTCCGTTCCTTGTCCACAGTAAATTATGAAATCAACGATGTAGCCTGTCATTACGTCACATAAAACAAACATTTTGATGCCAAAACGATGTCGTTTTTTTGGAAGATATTGTTTGAATTTAAGCCGGCCTTTAAAAACAATAATACTTTCGTCAATACATAAATTTTCATGTGGGACCATTGTTTCTTTAAATATTTTACGGGTATGTTCTAATAATAATCGAAGTTTTACGAGTTTATCTTGCGAAGCTAATTCATATGGGTCAGAGAAATGTAGCATCTGTAGTAACAATTGGTACTGATCTCTCGGCATTGTTTTACCGAAAATTGGACTCGCGAGTAAGGGATCAGTACTCCAGTGTTCTTCAATAGACAAATGCTTATTTCTTGTCATAAGCATTGCTGTTGCAAAAAATACATACATTTCTTGTACGGTGTTATCTTTCCATTTATGTGAACGTGATTTTGGCCCGTGTTCCTTCTTATTAAAATTAAAATAATAAAATTTATTAGTTTCCTCCACAATTTTTGACATGATCGAAAAGTTGAGGAAATGTTCGAAAAAAATTGATTCTGATGAATTTTCAGAAAAAATGTTGGTTGTTATGCCAGATTGGAAGTCATCAAATTCATAAATGATGGGAATGTGAGGTCCAGAAGTCCAAGATTGCAAATATCGTCCAACGTCTTCCTCGATAGGTTGTGCTTCGGTATATAAATCGTCACTAACTATGTCACATGGTTCTAATTCTTCTTCACTCATTTCATAATCAGAGTCTAATTCTTGAATAAGGTCACCAATTTGTTCTTCATGCAAATTTTGCCGCTCCATTTTAAAGAATACTTTTTTTACAGTGGAAAGTAATATAAAATTAAATTTAAATTTGACAAAAACACGCACAAAAACGCACACAAAATGTAAACTCACATAAAAGTTTTGGTTCCGAATTATAATTCAACTCACTATAACAACTCCGAAACACGACACGAAAAGAAAAAAGAGCACACCTAACACTTGCAAAAAAATGTTTAAATAGTTTGTGATAAATGAATGTTCCGTTAAACCAATGTATACTGAAAATAATGCATCGGAGCAGAGTCCGCTTTCGACGAGTTCGCTTTCGAAACTGCGCGTGCGCGCCGCTCAATCTTAATATGGCGGCAATTTTTCAAACTGATAAGGACTTGAGATCGATGGACGAGGTCCCGAAAAATGTCATTTTTGGTAACCTAACAAAATAATCTCGAGTGTATCTTGGAGATGTCGCTAAGGTGACGAAATAAGGAATTTTACTGTACAAATTTGAGAGTTCTATAACGAATACTCCCGATTTTACCGACATCCAAACGTCATATACCAAATATGATACAACCGCAGTGTGGGCCTATACCATGGCGCGACAAATGTGATACAACCGCGCCAGGCGGGTTAAAGCGTTTTTTGGCCTGTGTTTACTGACTGTACTTTGCATGATGTACTTTGATAGGCAAGATTCAGGTATTGTGACTACGTGGCCAACCCAAGATGATCAACATTGGTGCGTTTGTCTTAAGGTTTGTTCGTAAATATTGTTGATGATGCCTTCCTAGATATTGATATGTCGTCTGTACGGTATCGGTTCAGGAGTGTTCTTCTTCTCTTAGAATGCTATACCCTGGGTATTTCAACTTTATTTACAACTGCCAGAGATGAGACCTTTAGTGTCTTGCTGAATCATTGTCTAAGGTTTTTAAGCTACGAGGTTCTTCTCCTGCCGGGACTTTACCGTCCATTGATTTTTATTTGTATCTCGGAACACGCACAAAAGACGTCATTTAAGTATATTTACAATCTTTCTTTCCTTTGTTTCATTATTAGTTTGTCATTTGGCGTGCATCTATAGACCGACATTTTGAAAGCATCTTCAAAACTGCTTCAGTGAGGGTACAACTTTCCAGGAGTACTATAATAAAACACAAAGTTGTTTACTTCACACAACACTTCAATTAAATAGTCATTTAAACGTTTTTGACGCTTACTGCGTCATCTTCAGTAATAAACTAAAGCTTAAACTATAAGACAGACTATCGAATACATGGTGGGAAGGGGGAGTGGTAGCGGTATGAGAGCGGTGTTGGGTAGAGCGGGGTTTCAGTGTGGGCGGGGTTAATATAGACAGAAAAGGTGTGTTTGCATGTCAAGTACATCTTCATTGTTAATGTTAATCTAGTCGATAGTCTTTAACTTTAAAAAGGTAAAAGTTTTTTAAAGATTAATCACAACGGACTTCCACAAAAAAAAATTGTTGAAATATAAATTATCAATGAATAAAAATGAAAAATCCTACCTGCATCGCTACCTTCAGACACTTCAAGCACTGCATCAGTTGAACGTGTTTTTTCTAAAAATGATTTAATTGTAAGAACAGCGATACGGACCACTTAAGGATTCCAAATATATCAAACGGGAGATTTAACCAGAGCAGAAGAGATCGTCTCTGGAGATAATATTGTGTGGGGGAACATTTATTTCAATCCTATGTTAAGTTTTGTAATAACAATACATTACAAAACTATACTTTTTTCCTTTACAATATTTTGAAAACGATGCCTGAAGTTTACGCTTGAGGTATAAGCAAAAATACTAGTTAAATAATTAGCTGAATATGCAGATCTTTTCCAATTAAAAAATATAAGAAACGAAAAATTTCTGCGTTCAGTTATCCGGACTATTTTGGACGATTTCAATGACACAAAAATAACACTAAAACATATGTATAAAAAATGTGTTTTTGAGCGCAGACTAGTAAATGAATAGACATGATAGAAGGTGTATATGATAGGAGAGGGGTTTGCAAAATTATTTGCGGGGCGAGGGGCATTCTACACACATTTATCCAACGAAACATAAATCCGATAGATTATGATGACACATTTATGTAAACAAGACGTATTTTTTACATTAATGCATATTATATTGTCAGCGTGTAAATTTTCATTCAAATCGAATCATATTTTTAAAAAAAATCGCAGAGCTCTTTGATTGCGTGAGTGACGCCAAAATAAACATTTTGGGACAAGGAATTTGCGTTAGTTCATGTCTATTTATTTGGTAGTCTGCGGTTTTTGAGTTAAGTATGCAGATTTTCGTAAAGGCTCGTGTTCGCGGGAAAAGACACGATGAGATAATCTCAGAGATATTATATGAAAATTAAACACCTGTTTTTTGACTTTACTCGTTTTGCTTTTACGCGTTTCGCCATATAAGGACATTGTCAATCTAATCATTTAACTCGACAACTTGTATTTATATTAATGTTAATCTATGGTGAAAGACAACTTTATCATTTTATTTAGATACAAGAAATGATATTCTGTGAGTTTATATACATTTTTGCACGATTCTAATCATGTTAAGTGATATTTGAGATACATGTCAATGCCGTGTACACGTGTTGACATTTTGATCCAGAGATAAACTCTGAGATCAGCTTGAGATCGGTAGAAACAGACAAAAACTCAAACCAGTATATATAACGTTCGATCTGACAGTGAGTTTTGTTACGTGTGTGCATGTAACACGCAAGCGTCACCTAAAATCACTAGCTATACTTCCGCATAATTATCTATTCTGAAAAGTTAGCATAAATCATTAAACATTAACATAATACATTTATTTATATGTTTATTTTTAAAACAGCAATATACTAATATAGACCAATTACTGTAGTGAAACACACAGACTTGAAAAAATCACACAGACATATCGTGTCCTCACCGGGAATAAAACCCGGAATTCCCGATATGGCAAAACAGTGTCACGCCAATTGGACTACAAGGGCCGCTAATTTAAGTTAAATTATAAATATTTATTCAGTATTACAGTTCGGGAGATTCAAAATCACCCAGCTGACATTTAACGTGTGTGAAGTAAGGCGCGAAACATGGTGTGTTCACGGAAATCTCACGGGAGCAGAATCCGTATCTTAGAGAATGCCTCGAGTCGAAAATCTCTAAAAAATCTCATCCACAACACAAATAAATATATTCCCGAGAACTGTAGGAAGTCAAATAATCTAAAAAATCTTTTAGATTTATTTAAATTAGAAATTTATTTTCATCGAGTCACAAATCTTGTATTTAGCTTAGCCCCTAATACAATCTATTGTTGTGCATGTCGCATTAAAATGTTCTGTATAGAGTTTTTTGGGCTGTTCTAGCGTGTCTCCAATCTCGCGTGTCGTTTCGGTGACATCGATCCTGATGATGGTCCCTGCAATGGTCCAGTCGGTCCGATACGTAATATACGATATGCAGAATAACACATAATATAAATATTCCATATACTAACATATATACAACTTTAAAAAATTTGATAAATGTGGAGATTGAGGGGTGAGAATTGGTGAACATTATATTATATATATATTAAGTGATCACTTAAGCCAGCCGAAGACAGGTAATTACCCCATACTTCCATATATTTTCCATTAAATATTATTTTAAAAAAATAACTTCATCTCTATGAGATATTTGACATTTGTTTCATAAAATTCCACTACATGAAAACCGTGAATCACTTAAAAAAAATATATCATTTCAACATTGAACAATAGATGTTCCTGTTAGTTTATTTTATTTGTGTAGTAATGTTAGGGATGCAATTAATTGCGTGGTAGTGACAGATTGCATTAACCTCGCCAAGATCAAGCCCTACACTATATATATATATATATAGTTTATTTTTAATACAAATTAAATTAATCAACTAGAAAGATATACAGAAAAAAATCCAGGATATATCTTTCTAGTCGACTCATTTAACATATATTAAAGTACTACAGAACTGTGTAGCACTCTATCAAATTCCGTTAGCGACCAAAAAATTTTCGATAGATAGATTTAAAAAAAAACTGTCTACATTAACTATGTGTAGCAAACTAGCCAGACAAGGCTGAATCTATCAGAAGAGATACCAACTGCATTCCACTCAAAAAAAAAATTGTGAACTTAATAGGATTTTTTAAAATATTTAATAGTGATCCGTACATTGAACACGTGTCAAATCAATATACATAGTATTTTCAAAATAAGTTAAACGCTTGTACTGATATCACTGGATCATTAGGCAAGTGTATTTACATTATTATTGTATTATATGTTTATCTCTTATGTTTAAATATGTCAATAAAGCTTATATTATACTTTTAATTTTTTATTAAAGTAACTGGAAATCTGAAAAGTATTTATTAGGACAACACATTCTTATTGTGAAGTTGTAATTATTCAGAATTAAATATATTAATTAGAAAGATATACATATAAAATCAATTTTATCGAAAAATAAGGTAGATGGCTCTTTCAAATAATGTAACGATTAAATGTATTAATATCAAAAAGGTAACATGTAGGTTCGAAAATTTGTCGCCAAAATGATTATAGTTGGATAATGCATCTTCCCCGGTTAGGAAAGAGATCCAAGTTCGAATCCTGGCGGTGCAACAACAATTAAATAAAATTGTTTTTGTATGTATATCTTTCTAATTAATATATTTAATTCATATTTAAAATATCTGTTCTGAATAATTACAACTTCACAATAAGAATGTGTTCTCCTAATAATAAAGTAACAATGTGTCTAAAATTTAATAAAAATGAATTAATAATTCTCGAACCTGGATATCTTACCAAACCGGGGAAGGTGCATTATCCAACTATGCTAATGCGACGATATTTTTAGCGACAATTTTTCGAACCTATATGGTTACCTTTTTTGATATTAATACATTTAATCGTTCCATTATTTGAAAGAGCCATCTACTCTATTTTTTCGGAATCTCAAATATCTTTGAGTAATCTGATAGCAGACGCCAGAATTATTGATTTTATATGTATATCTTTCAAATTAATATATTTAATTCACATTTGAAAAGTATTTACTTGTAATTCTTATAATTTTTTACAATACGGTGTTATCTACGAAACGCTTAGCTGACAGTGCATAAATAAATTTTTAAAATACCATTTTATGAGTACTCTAAAAGAGTAATTTAAAAATAAATAAAAAACATAGGCGGAAACCACACCGTTAGAGCATTGGAAATATTTAGTTAATTGCGCTCGCAAACCGACCGGCGAAAAAAACTCACCGATTTCAGTAGCCGAACAGCGGACCACCTTTATATCGATTTAATGAACGAGGCCCGGGCTTTTTGATAAATGGCGTCCATTGTGTTTCTCTACACGAATATGAATAACATTTCAGGCTTTATTTCAGATTGATGTCATAATTACGAAACCCGTTTAGCAGCTTCCAAACCGACCGCTGTATCAATACGACCGAGCGCGCGGGCAGTTTCTCGACTCGCGTAAATCATCGCAGAGACAAATTAATTACAGCCGTTCGCTTTGAGAGGAGTTTGTCTCCAGCCTCTGTTCTGTTACTAATATCTGGTAGCCGCGCGGTCATTAAGGCCGTATTTAGATGCCCAATGATATAATTTGTTTCTCTGCGATAAATTACTTAATTTTTTTTTTGAGATTGTACACCTCATAATTGCTCGATAGTCACTTCGGTAGCGTGGATAAAACTATATATCCGATAACGGACGGGCGGGCAATATTATACACATCTTCCGGAGCTTTGATTTCAACCAAATGATACAATTTAATGGTCTTAAAAAATGAATTCCATTTATAATAGAATAATTACACGACGTATAAAAATATCTGTCTAATATTCACAGTCGCATTCCGTCACGGGGTAAGCAGAAATAGTTGTACCAGTGTTCTCTCTGAGCTGAGATCAAATCAGAATCGGACTGTAGTAAGAGCCGGTTATTGAAATCAAACTGGTACTTCTGATTCTAATATCAGGCGATTAAATTATCCAAAAATTACAAATTACGTAAAGGTAGTATAAATGAATATTTTTAATACATATAAATAAAGTAAACTATTAATTTATAATATAATATAATGGTTAAAATTATTAAGAGAACACATTCTTATTGTGAAGTTGTAATTATTCAGAACATAGCGCTGTGATATTTTAAACATGAAGTGAATATATTAATTAGAAAGATATACATATAAAATCAATTTTATCGAAAAATATTGTTGTTGCGCCACTGGGATTGTTACCGTGGAAGGTGCATTATCCAACTATGCTACAGCAACGATATTTTTGGCGACAAATTTTCGAACCTATATGTTACCTTTTTGATATTAATACATTTAATCGTTCCATTATTTGAAAGAGCAATCTACCTTATTTTTACGGAATCTATAATACCTTTGAGTAATCTGATAGCAGACGCCAGAATTATCAATACATTTTTATTAAATTTTGGACACACTGTATACAACTGTATTATTAGAAGAACACAGGCGGAATTATGTCAGTGCAAGCAATGCTTGGCAGCGATTATTTTCCCATATCTAACATGGACTGATAATTTTTAAATCTCTCATAGCATAACAACGTTTTTAACGTGTATTATAAAAATACGTGAAAATATTATCGATGTATATAGAAATGTATGTATTTGCCGTTGAAACGACGCCAGTGCCTACAAATATTTTTTTACATGGAAATGATGACAAGAAACCAATTTTGTTCTTACTATTTAATTGATAAACCACGCAGTAATAAAATTATTATTTTAAATAATAATTAAATGTATTAATTAGAAAGATATACATATAAAATCAACTGTATGACGACAAATTTTCGAACCCATTCAAATGAATACATCTATCGTATTTTATTATTTGAAAGTCATCTACTTTGTTTTTACGGAATATCAAATATCTTTGAGTGAACCGTTAGTAAACGCCAGAATTAAAAATTCAATTTCATTAAATTTTAGACATATTGATACAACTTAAATATTTTTAAGGAGATCACATTCTTATTGTGAAGTTGTAATTATTCAGAACCGACGCTCTGTGATATTTTAAATATGAGTTAAATATATTAATTAGAAAGATATACATATAAAATCAATTTTTTAAAAGATCCAGGTTCGAATCCCGGTGGCGCAACAACAATATTTTTCGATAAAATTGATTTTATATGTATATCTTTCTAATTAATATATTTAATTCACGATTAAAATATTTCCAACTAACATCGAGAAGATGCTTCTATGTCAGTTTTTTACGGTTTTAAGTATTCAAAAAGTTATCTATTCCATTTTAAGGATTTAAATATTCAACACATTTTGACATATGAAACGTTGTGTCTATGGATGTGACGAATTCACTCATATCATAAACAAATCAGATACAGACTAAATTTTGAGATTTTTTTTACTGATAGATTTTCTGATAGATTTTAATTTTTATACATACCTTAGGTGAAATTGGTTAATTCGGTTTGATTAGGTTAGTTTAGTTAGTTTAATTTTACAACCCGACGATACTTACACATATTAATGATGTATTTTTGAATTTTTTCTTTGAATATGATATTATTATTTATTTATTAAGACATACAAGCATTGTACGGATACAAAAAAAAGACAGTTTATTACATATATTTTACACGGATTTTAAAATGCATTGCCCAACTAGGCAAGCCTGTTTTAGGGCAAATTGGCAAAAAAATTACATTACACAATAACTCATTGAAGGCAAAACAAAATCTGATATAATACATAACATACAAGACAAGTAAACATGAAAATATATAAGAAGAGAAAAAAAATACCAATGTGCTACACAATATGTAAAATTATATATAAGTTAAAGGGAAATATGCAAGATCAAAGCACATAAATTGCAGTTATAAGAATTATTTCATCAGTTTACTCTCAGTATCTGCTCTTCCTAATTTCAACAACCAATTTGAAACATTCCTTTTAAAAGCCTTAATGTCAGTTAAAGTTCTAATTTTATTTCCAATTTGATTGTATATATATATTTTTTTAAATACTAATTAAATGTATTAATTAGAAAGATAACAGAGGTGAATATATTAAAATATAACATGATAAACATAAGATACAATTATATTGCAATTAAATAATCGCAGTTTATTGTGTGGGATGGAGTAGACTCCACCTCAGTGATATATACAGCATTGTCCTGGCTACTTTGCTATACTGCAGTCTATGTTAAAGTAGTCAGTTTTTTTGTGCTGCTGTGGTGTTATTTAATTCAAGAAAGTTAAAAGTTCGACAGGAGTAAAAATAAAAATATATAGTGTTGTAGAACTAGTGAATTATTAGTATAGGCACTGTATAATGATTGTTAGAATATTGGATAGCGATGCTTCTGATTGATCTCTACCCAATTGGATCATATATTGGGTGAAGTGAACGATTTCTATTTGGTGCTGAGTGTGTTGTACAGTTTCGAAGCTAAGAACATGTAGAATCTTTGATAAAATATCGTTTTTGCTCTCGGAACTGGCGTGTAGATGTTCGTTGTTTATCTTGTGTTGTGTTCATGATTTATTGCTCGGGGTGAATTGTTGTTAGCGAGGAAATATTGGACGAGTCTCAACATACAGATTTGTCTTATGTCTAGGGCATTGTACTCTTTAAATATAAGATCTGATGGATATCTAAAGGGATGATAATTTATTACCTTAATATTGTTTTTGCCGCTCCTCCCCAAACTAAAAGAATAATAGTAATAGTAATAGCTATTAGTATTATTACTAATAGTAATAGTACGTTCAATGTTCACGCTATATATCTATCCAAGAATGTGTGGGAAGCGAGTGTACACGTTATATACGTACATATTTATATAATATGTATATTTACTTATCGTGAAATTGATCAGCGCTAGATGCTGTTCGATCTTGTTTCATCTAAATCAACTCTCGCGGCGGATATGACCGGCAATATGTGTAGCGCGTAGGCCTTTCCCGTTACCCATAGGTGGAGACGTTAATCGGAAAAAACAAACTTGTCTAACTACTGCCATCACACATACACATCGTTGCAAGTAACATAATCGATGAAATCGACATTCTTATTTTTTTCATCTAAATTTAAGAACATCAAGTATTTAATTTGCGTCGGTGCATTGCCAACTATTAAATGAGGTGCATTTTAATGAACAAATTATAAATTCTTGCATAAAGATTCGGTTGATATCTAGACCAGACCAATCGTGTGTGACCACAATTTGTATTTATTATGAGCAAGCTCTCAAACGCGAGCACGCAAGGCTTTTTTTGATTGTTTAAACTATCAATTACCCTACAGGGTTAAAATGTGATGATTCACAATCACCTTTTCAGAAACTTTTATGACCCGTATCTACGGGTGAGATTTTTGTCTCGAGATGATCTCTGATACAAAGATTATACTTCCAAGAGATACTTTGGAGACAAGATTTGAAATACAAATTAAATGTATTAATTATAAAGATACACATTAAAATCAATTTTATCGACAAATATCGTTGCTGCTACCGGGGTTCAAACCTGAATCTTTTCCAATCCGGGGAACGTGCATTAATCGATTATACTCTACCGACACAGTGCTTTCGCACGCAGTGACGCCGTGACGACAAATTTTCGAACCTATATGTTATAATTTTTACTATAAGTTAATGCATACTTGATTTTAAATAGTAGCTGAAGTCTCAGTAAGAATAAATACTATTGTGAGTAAATAATATTATTAAAAAAGGTATGTTTTCACTATTACAAAGTATTTTAAAAACATCGAAAATTGTTCATATGTACTGCAAATTGAATAGCTTATAACTCTATTAATTTTTAATGTTTTCCTAATTTGGTTTAATGCAAATTTGTCTCTGTAATCTTGTCTTTAAGATTAAAAGAAAATGTATTTCGTTTATGCAACAATTGACCAAATTAATACAATTTTGTAGCATGCAGAAAATGCATCTAATGGTCGCGGTCTTTCTTATAATGCTTGTATTGTCTTAATTATGGTAAATAAGATTCAATTTATTAGTTTTAAATGAGTATAAAGGTCCTATCTAAGTAAAAGTTTTAAAAAAACTCAAATCTAGTGTATAACTTCTGATATAAATGAATAATTAAAACTGCTCGTGGCCTATCATATCACAACAGGTTGCACGATGAATGTTTCTATCATCTAGTATGAAATACATCGTGATTGTAAAAACTATATAAATTTTACCACTGAAAAAATCAAATGTGTCAGAAAAACTCTTCTCCAAGGAGCTACTTCCAACCCACCAGCGCTGCCAGAAGTCAGTAATCCATTTCCGGGACAGACGGACGCCCACCGACGGCTTCATTTCGTATATGGCCACACTCAATTTCTAGCTAACGTCGTTTTCTTTTTTGCTTTGACAAAATGGCACGATTTTTAGCAGATTTGAATTCTATTTGCATTCGTAATATAAGCTGCAAGCCGAGAGTTTGATTCAAGACTGTATTCACCACCTATTAGCGAAATCGCTTTTTAATATGGGTTCTGCAATATAAATGTTTCGCCAAAACCTCTTTTACTTATTTGTTGTACACAGATAAATTGCACGATCAGATTGTTTCATTTTTTGGGATTTTGTTTATTCGATGATGTTAACAAACGAACGAAAGATGATGATACAAGATAGCAATATTATTTGTATTTTTTATTTATTATCTTAGTTTTATTAACCACAATTGAGTTTAAAAAACATCTACCGGTTTCGGAAAACACTTTTCCTTCTTCAGGATGTCATAACTAACTAAAAATATAGTATTGTTTCTTCACCAGAATCTATTTTTAAATTTTTTTAAAAAACAACAATTATTTAAAAAAATAAATTTAGTACCAAACTCAAATTACTGCTCAATACAAATTTAGTCGAATAATTTTTAGGAAAAAATTTTAGAATAGGACTCGTAGTTAAATTTATTTGGCTGTTTAGAATTTCCTGATTACTTTTACATGCTTTATTTATCTCCAACGATTCCAAATTATTTAATTTGTGACCTACACCGTTTATATGCAAAATTGACAATCCCAATTTTTTATCAAAACCATGACTATTTTCTATCAAATGATTAGAAAATTCTGAAAACCCACTATTGTTCAAACATCTCAAATGCTCCTTTACTCTTATATTAAAATTTCTACCCGTTTTACCAACATAAAATGCAGCACAATCCTTGCAACTAAGTTTATAGACGCCAGAATTGTTAAATTTATCATCTTTGTCTTTAGAATTTATGAGTAAATTTAAATTTATGTTTTTTAAACTCAATTGTGGTTAATAAAAGTAAGATAATAAATAAAAAATATGAATCTTAACCACCAAGTTAATATTGCTAATTTTAAAAGTAATATTATTTGTGACTAATCTAACTTAAATTCGAATTGTCGATCTGTGTCCGACTAAACACGGGATTTTCTACCAAGTAGGGTTATGGCTCGTATCCACGGATGAGATTCTCGTCTAAATACGTCTGAGACAGGGCTAATGCTTGACCGCGCACGCACACACCAAGTTATAGAGATTCTGATATTTGTTTTATCTCACAGATCACTTCACGCTTGTTGTACGTCAAACGTGAAATGTTAATCTATCGGTGTCCATTCATTCGTTGGATGAATATGAAACTTCCCCTGTAGCAGTTAAAATATAATAAATTATCAATATTTGAATATGTCCAAGAACACACAATTACTGGATACAATACAACCTAGAGACAAAGTTATTTTTTATTATATTTAATGGAAAATATAAAAGTATGGGGTAATTAAAGGGATTACGACCTGTCATCGACTAGCTGAAGTGATCACTTTATATATACATAAATGTAACGTTCACCAATTCTCACCCCACAATCTCCACATTTATCAAATTTTTAAAAGTGGTACATATGTTAGTATGTGGACTCGTATTTGAGGCATATTCATGTATAATATGTTTAAAAACATTTTACAAATAAAGAATATTGCATTGAAATAATTTTAAAAAAATCAGATTCTCATAGTGATGACATACATATTGTTTAAAAAAAGGAAAAATGGATTATTACATTTGTTCCATAGATGGCGATGGTGTAGTGGTACTTGAAGCGAATCCACATACTAACGTATATACAACATTCAAAAATTTGATAAATGTGGAGATTGAGGGGTGAGAATAAGTGAACGTTATATATATATGTATATATATATAAAGTGATCACTTAAGCCGAAGACAGGTCGTAAGCCCTGTAATTACCCCAAACTTCCATATATTTTCCATTAAATATAATAAATGTTTGTAGTTCAATGCATTTTGTTGTCTAAAATTTTAGGACAAATCGTTGTTAGGTATGTATGTAGGTGACGTCAAATTAAATTCGTGTACACAGGTCGGTCTTATCAATCTGAAGCGATGATCGCTGAGTTTATCTACAGATTAATAGATCTCTACGCGTTAATACGGTATTGAGATTTATCTCACCGTGTCTTATTCCGTGCATATCCTTTTCTTTACATATTTTATAAAATTGTAGGTACTGTAAGGCTTTTTAAAACTTGTTAGTATAAATTGTTAACATAATTGAGTACATTTGTAGAACATCGCTTGAAAGATTATTATTATGATTTAGAATTTTCGTACTATGCTGTATCATGAAATTTAAAAATATACAAATAATATCGATTGTTGGAACCTTATACTATTCTGAAGCGAATTAATAAAATAATATTTAATAGATGATAACACAGAGTAGAACTAACACTAGAAGCTTCCGAACACACTTTTCGTGCAAGTTAGATAAAATGCACAAAAAATAAGCATTTCAAGGGATCTGCGTATAACTTTCGGTATACCGCAGGGAAATATAATAGGCCCAAAGTTTTGTCTAATCTATATTAGAGCTTTATAAGTAAAATATATTATAATATTAGACGGAAACACGTATATTGCAGATAATTCTGTTATAAAATTATATTCAGATACATCATTTAATATATATTAATTAATGTGAGACTTTTATATCTAAGCGCAGAATAATACTATCTTTTATTTACAATTTTTTGGTAGTCGAAGGGTAGCATTTATGATTGTCCCTCACTCTGGACATATCTGCTCTTGGTGTTCCTTCAGGTACAAGAAAGAAAGATTAAGATGGTTTGTTAGATGCTGTTTAAGTCTGCACACCCAGTGATTCAAGCGCCCGTGAAATATGGACGCTATATTTTTATTGTTTCACGTAGACAAACGAGGCTAACAACAATTGTATTTAGTTTAGTTAACATCAAACGTGTGTGTAGTACAAATTTCAGTTTAGTGAAAATGAAAATAATCACGTTGCGGCACATAGTTACTGCCACATCAATTAATGAGATTATAGACTAATCAATAAAATTGCTACTACATTAAAAAATTCTTCGTTTTGTTTGCTCTTGAAGGTCAATTTGGTAATAATCCAATCGATAGCGCCAGAAGATACGGTACTTATTACCAGCTGTTATTTGTACGCTTACAACATGCGTCTAAGAACACACAATTGTGCTGGTTTACGACCAGCACAACATATTATTATTTGCAATTAACAAAACTCACTAAGCATGTTGTGGCTCCGCTCTCGCGGCAGCAATTAGCACCAACTGAAATGTATCCACGGTGCAAGTGAATCCAGCGGCGTCCAACTCTCCAGCCACTTCCAGCCGCAGACAGCAAACACTCGAACAGACCAAAGTGGACGTTTGTTCAGGTCCATGCGTGCAGTATAATATGGCTGCCGATATAATATACAACAACACACTTCAATCGTAAACTATATTCCAAATATTTTCGACTCGAAAACCTTTGTTCAATGTTTGGGCAGAGTCATTTTGTACCCGGCTTGTGTTACAGCGGTTGGAATCAGAGATTTTCAACAATAACTTTGAAGGTCTAAATTAATTTTGACGGTTATACCTTGAAGGAGTAAGAAGAAAATGGATTTTATTACAAATAACCGGTCTACATTTTCATAAAAGGAAAATTGTAATTTATCGAGATAATATTGCAGGCACAGATGACAGTACAACCTCTTGGAGTTTTATGATAAATCGATAATTGTATGTTATCTGTGTAAAATGATGTTACCTTATGACCTGTCAAATAAAATTATTATTGTTGATACGTAAATAACATCATTAAATAATTAGTGTCAAGAAAACTACTCCAGAGGATTTTTAGCACACGTTTGTCTAAGAAGGAGCATCGATCCAACTTTTCCGTAAATTGTACATTTTCAATTCGTGAATTTAGATAGTTAAAAAGTATGCAAGAATATATGTGATGACTTTCGAAGTATCACCTGATTCTCTTTGAGTTCTATCCACTGCTTAATGACTAATTACTTGGGTTCCAATCCTTCGTAATGTAAAACTCAGTATGTCTGGGTAACAATATTAAGTATTACAGTAATTATAAATTATACACTTATTTGGTTATTTCGGCTGCGCCACTGTGATGACTTTCGAAGTATCACCATATTCCCTTGGTATTGTATCCTCTGAGTAATGACTAATTTCTTGGGTCCCGATTCCTTGCAAGTGAAACTCAGTACGTCCAAGTAAAAATATTAAGTATATTACAACAACATATTTACAGTTAATAATAATCACACACTTCAGAGATAGACTAGTTATTCAGAAGAAGCTGTGTGTGTGGAACAGAGACGGCCTCTTATAAGGTTCGTCCCCCACCACTCATCTTCACTTTCATGATACCCTCACATACACTTACTAAGTGACAGTTCTCACATCATATTACTTTAATTTTAATGATTTTTAACACTCAAAATTATTGTGACAAATCAAATCAAGTGCTTGTATTTAAAATTATTTGTACAAAAACAGCTGTGTTATTTGATTTGATGGATTAGCGGAGGGACAATGTGCGTTTGGTATAAATATTGGATTAATTTTATCTTTTTTTATATATCTAGTTATCCCCGATGCATTTAAGTTTTTATATATTTTTATTCTTTCATATAGTGAGATTGCACCCATATGTAAAATGCACTGATCTAGCACACAGCGGTACAACGAATAAACTTTGTTGCCCTCGGCAACATTTATTTGTAATTTGATATATTTTCATTATATATATTTTTTCAAAATGTGACGAAATAAATAAATAGTAATTTTAATAAAAATTATGTAAGTTTTGTGGATTATCTGAAATCTACAGCGCGTTTTAGAGATCGCAAATATTTTCAAATGTCAAATAAACATTTTGCTAACATCCAATTGCTAAAGTCACGCAGGTACCGAATATTATTGTTATTTTTTTAATTATGTATTCAAATTAAAGACATGTTCTAATTGTTTTTCAGTACAAAATGCACAAATTGAAATGTTATTCAAAATATTTGACCACAAATATAGTTATATTAATTTATTATATACCTAGGTATATCTTTTATTTAAACAAAATTGTAATCAGGTTGCCCTCATTAGCATAATAAAAAACACAATTAATTTACTTTTAATATATAAACAAAAGTATATTAGAATTATTAGGAATGTAGTTAACCTCTCATAAAATACATCTTCGATCGTATTTTCAAAATTGTATTAGACTCGCATGCGATAATTTGAAATTTATTTATATAAATAAATTGAAAGGTCGTTTAATGAAATGCGAAAATAATATTTAAATATAGCTACATATTCGTTTAACCAATTTTTCGTTTAATAACTATTTTAATAACGCGAGTACCTGATAGGTGCCTGCCTACCTGGCATCCCACCGAGTTTTGACTTTGACAGCTTAATGTTTTTAAAAATTAAAACACCTGTACTCGTTTCTTGCTTCATTTCGGAATTATTACAAAATTATATAAACATATTGAAACGGACCACAGTTGGTAAGGTCATACGCGTATTTGAAGTGTCGTAGGTGTCTCTATTGAATTTCAAATTGGACATATCTAAAAGCTTCGTGGGTAGGGCGCGCCATCCGTACCGAAGCGAGTTACAGTCTCCGCCGAGCGGTGATCGCAGCCACCCTGAAAAACAAAAATAAAAACCTTTTCTCAGGAGAGGTTTTCATATTGTCAAATAAACAATAACCTACTAGGAGCGTTCACGAAAATATTTACTTAGGACGAAATGGTCGCCGTTCTACTTTTTGTGGGCATCGCCCCGCCCCCAGCGGCGCCGGCGCCGGTTGCCCAATCGGTCGATGGTAAAAACAAGCCGAAGAAAGCATGTCATCGTTTTAAATAACACAAACATTTCCTTCGTCACTCTCGTGAGGCTCCGTCGAAGGTATCCGGGTCCGGCCGCCATTTGGCGAGACGGTTGTCGTTGCAAATGGCGGTAATTGACGCGTATTTATTTAAATTTAACGAAGTCGTAACAAAAAACACGCCACGCTGGTCGTCTTCTGTGTAGCTGCGTACCTAAAAAGGTTACAAAATGTTAGCGATGCTTTTGCTACAATTTGTGGTTGTGTTTGAAACTTTTGGAGTAATTTCAGTTGAGTAAAGATTTTGGTAATTCAGTAATGAATGTGTAAACATTTTTGGTAATTTGATATTTAATATGTAAACATTTTTGTTTACTTCGCACACATTTCGCACTCATCCAGTAATAAATCATAGTAACAACGAGAGCTCCAACATTCTATCAACATTTCTACATTAGAAAATAATTAAAATATAGACCTAATTAATATACGATTCAATCGGGTAGAGTTCAATCGCTGTCTAATATTCCTACTTAAATTCACATAAATAATCAATTTTTAGATCTCCAACACATTCATTATATATTTAAAAAAATATTTATTTTTAAAAAATTTCAAAAATAAGGCTAAATCTATCAGAAGCGATACCTACTGCATCCTACTCAAAAAAGAATAAATTTGTAAACTTTATAGCAATTTTTTTGTAATAATGTATATGTTATATTATATTATTGTGTCTGATGTAAAAAAATGTATATATAAATACGTCGATAAAGCATATCTTATCTTATCTTGAAGACTAATTCAATTTTGAATTTGTAAACATCTTTGGTAATTCATTTGAATAATTTTATTTTGAATGTCAAAAAGATGGAGGTCCGAGAAAAATCAGATAATGTGTAATGACTCAATGACTACTAAAGTCAATAGTATACAACAAAAAAACGGATACGGATGTATATGGATGTAAACAAGTTGAAGGAATACGTCAGTATTAGTGTTCTCAAATTAGTCAACACATAAAAATATTATGACACTTATAATTTTTTAAATTAGAGATAATTCCTATGATATTAATATACCTAACTTATAAATACGTTTTAACTAGTATTTATTTTCTTTACTATCTACTTGGCGTTTAATTAAGAACTTAGATAGTTGAAATGTGTTGAATATCGCCTCTCAACGAATTACTCGAATTACCTGAAATAAATAAATTAGTCAAAATCGAATAACATTTCGTATTGAAGAATGAAGGAAAAACCACTTTATATAACTGAATCAATACTCTCGTGTAATAAATAATTTCTGTCCATTTACGTCATTTATATCATTACATACTATATTTACATCTATTATTAAATATCTGTCGCAAGATCATTATGGTGTACTAAGGTCTATTTTAGTTTTACTTAAATAATAATTATCTATATTTGAATATGTCCAAGAACACATAATTATTGGATTTTTACAAACAAATATCAGATATCTCATAGAGACAAAGCTTACGACCTGTCTTCGGCTGGCTTAAGTTCACCAATTCTCACCCCACAATCTACATATTTATCAAATTTTTGTTAGTATGTGGACTCGCTTCGAATACCGCTGCACCATCGCCATCTATGGACCGAATTTGATAATTCTTTTTTCCCTTTTTTTTAAACAGTATATATGTCATCACTATAAGAATTAGTTTTTTTTTTAATTATCAGTAATTACCCCATACTTCTATATATATTTTCCATTTAATATAATAAAAGAATAGCTTCGTCTCTATGAGATATCTGATATTTATTAAATAATAATAAACTACCTTTAACTTTCATTTGAAAGTTAAACCTATTAATAACACTGTAGCAACAATAACAGTGGTGAATTTTAGCTAGGAAGATAGAAGTGGCACTGAAGAAGTGAAGCAAAGAACATATTATATGGAAGGATAGGAAGATGGAAGAACAAGTCACTAGTAATAGAAAAGTTTCAATAGAGATTCAGTTTTTTCAGAAAAAATCATTTAAAAAAAGAAATCACTGTCATATTTACTTTGCAAATAATTATACCAGTATATCAATATTGTCACATATGACTCGTAGCGCACCTCCACAAGTGTCGGTCCTAGGTCACCCTCACGGTAACTCTAGGGTTCTTCAGCCAGATGCGAAGCATCCATTCACCGTTATTGTACTCTTCCAAGTTACTTTTGTTTTTTCGGAAAACGTAGCAGCGAATAATAATAATAGACACAAAAAATGAGACAATTGTGGACGCCTTCATCCAACAGTGGTTAGAAAACGATATTGATACTGATAATAATTCAGGTTAACAAATATATACAGGATGGCCCAAAAAAAAAGAGAACATTTCGTAAAATGTGATATAATTACATCAAAATTAGTTTAACTATATCAACAATGCCATAAATAGTTTACTAATTTACTTACTTACCTATTTATCTGTATTAAGTTTTATTTCGACAATTTCCGGTCGTCCTCTTTGATTATTAATTTTCCCATTGTTTATATTTGGTTTTTTCAAATTGTCGCCTGGGCGACAAGCAGTGATTTTTGTCATTCTGGAATGACAAAAATCACTGCAGAAGACCGTATTCTGATCAAAAATTAGCGAATTGAAAAACGTTGAGGTGCTAGGATAATGATAAAAGAGTTTCATAACAAAGGTGGACATTACAGCAGGACGGAACTCCATCTCACACAGCCAGAAATACAATCGACTTTCTTCTTCGTGAGAATGTTAATTTCATCGAGACAGGCATGTGGCCATCGAACAGCCCATATTTAAACTCAGTAGATGATGCAGTATAGGGTGTTTTGATGATTTTTGATTAGCTAAATATTGTGCATAAAAATTACATTAAGAATTATAATTAATTATATTATGTTTTGAAATAACACACGTGTTACGATATGTTACCCTGTAGATATATCACGTCGGATACTTGTCTATGCTCCTCCAATTTTCTCGGCATCCTGCAGATCTTAAAGCTATTACCAGAGAAGTACCTGTTGCTTCTTCCACATGGTCGGTTCAACTGGTGGGGAATCTTCCTCTTCCTCTTCGTCCTTCGACGTGGCCCACCACAACAAACTTCTCCAAGCTATCTTCCCTTCTCGCAAGATTTCTAAAAAATTGAAGTCAATTGGTTGATGTTTAGCTCTTTCAGAATGGAGACATTCGTGCGTCTCGCCGTCCATGTTGTGCGCTGAAGCACATGTTTGTGTCTCCAGCACTACATCTCAAACACATCAACGCGTCTTCTCTATACACATATATGCTCCATTTATATTCCAATTTTAAAATATTTCAAGCCAAATATTTTTTTGAAATTCTATGTTCAATATAAATTTTCTCGGTTTGATATATTTTCATTACCCGACAAAATCGACACTTTTTCTTCTTCTTTTTCTTAAAAACCATTTGCGCTGGTTCCTGTCTACACAAACATCTCGTTAACCGCTGAATACAAAGGCACTTCCTGCGGGCGGACGATTAAACCCATATTTTTTCGTCAGTTATCATTTATTAATTATCTCCCTTATGTCAGTCATGAAAGCCAAATGAAATCGTACACCTTAAGCCTTTATATTTTTTATTTCGTGTTTTTTAATCCCCTCCTCCCGCGAGCTTCTACCCAGGTGGCAGGGCCGGCTGAAAGATTTATATTTATATTTCACGTCCCAAATTGATTCTACGGCTGTACACATGGGAGAGACTTCGCGGTCAAAACACACATGAATAAACTACAGACCTTCTAGAACAAGGTCATCCGGTCAGCGCTGGGCGCCCCTAGATGGTTAAGAAATACACAACTACATCACGATTCGGGCATTCTCCCCATAAAAGAGCACATAAAACATATCTCCAAGCGTTTTTATGGTGACCTCCCCAAGCATCAAAACCCCACGCGTTATCCGAACGCCTCAAAACCGTCTTTCTTTAGAGGCAATAAATCACCGCGCAAGCTAGCAGTACCCTGCCCCATTTTTAGTCGAATTTTAACTTAAATCACTAATAATACAATTTTACAGGCCATTGTGGCATACATCATGATGAAGGAGCAAGTCCAAGGGAGACAGTGAAGGAGTGCCAAGTTAAAAATTCCTTTCCTAACCTAACTACTAAAATAGATTTGTAGTTAAAAATCGTTGCTCGTCAATGAAATTTTTCTGCATGTCACCACGAGCCATTGGTTCGTCAATTCTACACAAAGTGTTGAATAATAACATGTAATTCTATTTATGGGACACTAGCATCTACGCACTACCACTTACTCTATCGTATTGACGTATGTGACAGACATAGAAGAAGTGAGTCGTGGCCAGTTCAAGGTGAGGAGTGTAACGTGTAAAATCCATCACCAAAAATTGTAGATTTATTATTTCTTTGTGGGATTCGGCCCTGCTCCGCGTACAAGGTAGGCATTTCGATACCGGCTTATCAATTAAATAATTCTATACCCCAACATTTTTTATTGCTTAAATAAACAGGCTGCCATGTTTTGACACTCCGCTACCCTCTTCAAACGGCTCCGGGCCATTAGTCCAACAGTTCCTCAGCTCGACCCTCGTTCCATTCTCGTCCTTCTGATTACCACCCCTCCTCTCTCCTAATCGCCGATCATCGATGCAATTATTCATATTCATTTCGATTATCGGAAAACTACCATTTTGTTTTTTATATCAATAATCTAATGTTATGTCTGATGAACGCTGTAAACAATGTAAGCGAAGAGGTCAAGACAAGGATTATCGTCTTCAAAAATGTTCACTTCACAAGACTTTTGAGTCTGTAAAGAGATCTAATCTCCTGAAACTTGGAGTAGAATATTTGGTCCGATTGACGTGATAGTACCTACCTGGCGAAGACGTTATAACGTATAACTCTGTACAATCAATCAAAGTTGATTGTCTGCGCTGGTCGGATCATATACAGTACTCAAAAGATCAGGAACCGACAAATAAGGTTTTAATATTGTATATTAAATTAATCAATTAAAAAGAAATACAGAAAAATCTATCATATTCGAACCTGAACCTTTTCCTGTTCGGATAAACGCGTTACTATTTCGTTATATCATCCTATTACGTTTTCGACAAATTTAAAACTTACATTCTGTAGTTTTTTTTATAATTTACACGTTGTTATTCCATTTTTAAAAGCAATAAACATTAAATTGCAACAAACCCCAAGTACCTTTGAATTATTTTTTCGATAGATAGATTTTTCTATATATCTTTCTAATTAATTAATTTCATTTGTGTTAAAATACTACAGAACTATGTTTATGTAAATTTAAATTTTACAATAAAAATGTGTTATCATTAAAAAGAAGGTTTTGTTTATACCTGATGACTTCGTAGTAGAATTCACCAACATGGCAAGCAGACGCCTTGGACAGGAGCTAGTGGTGAAGAATTCCACCCCACATTTTAGAGATTGATCTCTGATGCAGTCTCCATGTAGTACTGAAGAAGATGATTGCAATTCCAAGAACTAAAAATTGATTGGAAAAACAGGATTGTATAGTATGAGTACTAGAAACGGTGATAGTCTTAAGAAGACAGTAGTCACTAGGGGAGCAGAGAACGGTCTTCATCAAAATGATACGATGACCGGCATCTCGCTAAATTTAGCACTCAACATAGACTAGATGTATTCAGTGTGGTGCAATCGCACCTCAGGTGCCAGAAACACGGGAGCAGGAAAAAGTGACTAACCGAATTCCGCTTCTTCAATCGCTTCCAGATGCAGTGGACTGTATAGACTTATATGACAATTTCGCCAAACATTGACTCACGGAGTCTTTCGAGGTTGATGACAACCGTTCCGATTGAAGGTCACCGACCGACTGACTGACTACTTGTTAACGGCGGGGAAGGGGAGGAAAGGTGGGTGGAATTGAACATTAGTTTGTTCAAGGTATATCATATAAGTATAACTGTATTTTTATTAAGAAATGAAAGGAATCTCGGACATTTCAGGAATTTGTTAGGGTGTGGGTCTCCCGCTGGGGATGGCTGGGATGGACGATGCCGGGAAGAGCCGGACTGTGCCCGAACTCCGCGACCGGAACACACGTATATGACGTCTACCCTTCCCTTTAGGGCTGTATGATTTCTATAGCTTCTCTCTGGCTGCATTCTGAATTTAATGTGATAACGCGTCTCACATCAAATTGTACGGGTATGGCTCTGGTATGATGATACTGGAGCCAACCTATGATGGTATTAAGATCAATAACTGATGTAATAAAAAAAAAGTCATATTAATGAATCAAAACGAGAGTAAACAATAGGCGCGGTCGCTTCATACATGTTGTGGATGCGGAGCATCCTTTGTGTTTCAGGGTCAAAAAGCTTTGGAATTTTTCTTTCTAGCCGAAAACAGCACTGCTGTAAATAAATTCATCCTGTCCTTTAGAGACCAGTCATAACACACTCTATGATACGATAAATATACATTCACAACGTTCAAACATCTATGAATCGCGTAAACACACAGATACCAGCAACAGTGGATTCTATCATTCGTTCCGTATCCACAAAATTTTATAGTCTTACAATACAAGAATAATACAGAAAATAACATCGTGTGAGTGTTCGTGGGCTAGTCTGTATGTAGATAAACATATTATCCAGCACGCCTTCTGCAAAAAGTCATCGACCGCCACTGGTAAATAATTCTCAAAACGATTCGAGATAGGGTGTAAATAAATAAATAAAAAGTATGTCTCAAAGGATTAAAGGAATGCATAATAATGATAAGTACTTTTAAAGACATACAGCATGGTTTTTTGTACTTGTTATTTTCTCTCGAAGTTCTTCGTGTGATGAGACGATCTGCCCAGTGTACCCGTGTATATATCGAAGAGGCCATCCGCTATTATTCAAGGCTTGCGTTTTTATCTCAATATTTACTAGTGATGAGCTCAAAATCACGAACCGTGAGTCGATCACTTATATCTTTGAGTCTCACTCACTATCAGTAGTTGAACATCTGGGAATGTCGTGATTCTTTTTAATATTTTATTTATATTTGGTTGAGAACTGTGATTCGGCGCATGTGCGTATGAAACGAAAATATTCATGAAGAAATGACGTTATAATTCGTGATGAGCGCCATCTAGTAGATACTGTCAAAACGTTTTACGCATTTGAGCTGAAGTGCTGAGAATTTGACCCAAAAAATAAACTGACATATTTTAAGATGATATTAAATTAGATACATATCAATTATATACGCTAGAATATGTTTTTACGGAAATGAAGTTTGAACAATATAAGTAAATACGTTCAAAATTGTGTTTATTTATTTATTTATTTCATGTATTGTGACATCGTGCGGCGCATGCGTATTAGTAACGAAACTGTTGTTACAGTCACAGTTTTAAATCACTGATATTATCGAATATCAATCACAATCGCACCAGTGATTCAAGAGTAGCATTTTTTCTCATCACTAGTATTTACATACCACAAATACGTATCTTGTGTAGGCAACAACTTCAAGACACCGAAAAATATGCCAGGACATCTCTCATACATAATTCGTTTCGATTTCCACCCCGGTCGAAAGTGACACATTTCGCCCCATAGCCCGAGGGCGTAGACAAACCATAACGGAAGGGGGTGGGTGTTGGCCGGGGGGTGTGCGCAGGCGCAGGCGCCCGCTGCACCCCCCTGCCCCGCCAACCCGCGCACGTTAAATAATCAAATTGGGGGAAAGTAATTTTGCATCGATTTTCTGCGATTCTACCTTTTGTGTATTTATTCTGGTCTGGGAATTTGTAAGGAAAAGAAATCCTATAAACGAACATTTTGGTTCAAATAGTAACTATTTTTATTTGACGGAGTAACTTGGCGATTAGACGTTTCATTTTGAACTATTGAAACAGTACGAAATTTTATATAATAACCCCCATTGTATTAAACAGTAAGCTTTATTTCTATTACAATTTTTATTAGCGGCATAACTAAAAAAATTGATCCCTAATGCAAAATGGAAGGGTAGTATATTAGAATATAGTATATAAGAAATAAGAATATTATTAAGGAGAACACATTCTTATTGTGAAGTTGTAATTTTTCAGAACAGACGGTCTGTGATATTTTAAATACTAATTAATTAGAAATATATATATATAAAATTAATTTTATCGAAAAATATTGTTGTTACTACCGAGATAAAGTTGATTTTATACGTATATCTTTCTAATGAACACATTAATATTTAAAATATCACAGACCGTCTGTTCTGAATAATTACAACTTCACAATAAGAATGTGATCTCCTTAAAAATATTTAAGTTGTATCAATATGTCTAAAATTTAATGAAATTGAATTTTTAATTCTCGCGTCTACTAACGGTTCATTCAAAGGTATTTGAGATTCCTTAAAAACAAAGTAGATGGCTTTCAAATAATGGAACGATAGATGTATTCATTTGAAAAGTGTAACAAATGGGTTCGAAAATTTGTCGTCAAAAGTACTGTCTGCTGTAGCATAGTTAGTTAATGTACTTTCCCTGGATTGGAAATAGATCCCGGCAGCGACAACAATATTTTTCGATAATATGATTTTATATGTATATCTTTCTAATTAATACATGTAATAAGTATTTCAAATAAGAATTTTATTACTGCGTGGTTTATTAATTAAATAGTGAGAATAAAATTGGTCTCTTGTCATCACTTCCATGTAAAAAAATATTTATAGGCACTGGCTTCGCTTCAACGGCAAATACATACATTTCTATATACATCGATAATATTTTCACGTATTTTTATAATACACGTTAAAAACGATGTTATGCTATGACAGATTTAAAAATTATCAGTCCATATTAGATATGGGAAAATAAACGCTGCCAAGCATTGGTTGCACTGACATAATTCCGCCAATGGCTTTTATGAATATTTCGTGTAAATATTTTTTATGAATATTTCTAGGGAACTCGACAATTTTTCTCTATTTACATTGATTTATCTAACATATTTAATTATCATTCGACCGTTATTGTCAAGTTTTTCGAGTCTGGAATGAGGGGGACTGCGCAAAATATTGTCACCCTTCTCTACACCTTTTAACAAAATTTGATCATTTACACTCTAGGACTCTGATGGAAATATAGTCATCACTTCTCACCCTTCGGACATTTAAGAACTTGCAAAAATCAAAACCACTTGCAACCCTTCTGTAAATTTCAGGCATCACCGGGAACGGATGTAAATATCATGTAGGTACGTAGTTTGTTTTTGTTTGATACAAAAATCATATGATTTAAGAAAAAATATCTAAATATTAATATTCCATCATATCTAGTTAAAGATACTACATAATTAATGCCAATTTTTGACAACATAAAATAATAAACTAACTATAACAGAAACACATAATTAGAAAATAAACAATATTACAGAACACTTCAGAACAAATAGACAATAAATAAAATATATAAAATATTATATAAAATTATTATAACGTATAACTAACTCTTTTTTGGAGAGGTAAGCGAAAAAAAAATCATGTAATTTTAATAATGTTAAATACTTAATTCAGGATATTAAAAAATTGTAAAAATGTCAAATAAATAAAAAAACAATGTTTATGTATATAAAATATACTTTAATTTTTTTAATTCAAGCTAACAGCATTGAATTGAAACGTGTGCAATAAAAACTAGTTAGAAAATATATACATTAAATACTAATTAAATGTATTAACTATAAAGATATACATATAAAATCAATTATATCGAAAAATATTTTTGTTGCGCTACCGTGATTCGAACCTGGATCTCATTTCCAATCCGGGGAAAGCGCATTACCAACAGTATTTTTGACGACAAATTTTCGAACCCATATGTGACACTTTTTCAAATTAATACATCTATCGTTCCGTTATTTGAAAGCCATCTACATTTAAAATATCACAGAGTGTCTGTTCTGAATAATTTACAAGTTCACAATAAGAATGTGTTTTCCTTAATAAAATATATATTACACATTTTTAAACCGGCCGGTAACAGAAGCTCTGGCTCCCAGGCCTACTTGTAATTTGTGCTTTTACACCGTCATTTGATATATTTTTTAGCAGATAATTAAGTGTTTGAAATTATAGTGTTGAAAGTGTAATTATTCACACAACACTGTTTACATTACACTTTAATTACTGCACGGTATGACTGTAAAGGTATTTCGTAATTAAACACATTCTTGGGCAGACTTAATTAATAAAATAATTAGTTTGTTAATTCTAAACAAATAATTACGTACGGCCTGTGTTACTTTCCGTGGATTCTGATATTTTTAACCGTTTTATCGCGCGATGACAGTCTCATCAAATAGAAGTGAAAATTTTGGGAGTGGTTTTCAGATACAACAATAAACATTATTAGGTACTGGAACGATTTATTGTAAGAAACGGAGATGGTTCGCAGATTTACACTTCTCTCGATGGTGAGGTCAGAAGAAATGAAACACAATGTTCATTGTAGGCCCACTGCAGCGAGCGAATGGGTTCCCGGCCACAGTGTACCTTATTTTATTTAGTTACAGACAATACCATTATACATTTATCAATAATTTTTATTATTGATATCATTTCTAACGTTATCATATTATGATATTATTCCCAAAATTCATTCGCGAGGTGCTTAAACAGACGGCAGGATGGCGTCCCTCGTAGACAAAGTCAATCTTTGTTCGAGCGATCGCTGGCGTTCACTACTTCGCATTCGAGAGCATGTCCCATCGTTTGATTTTTGATTATATTAATTAGTACCTTATATCGCTGTCGCTATCGGTGTATCGTCGCGTTCCCAGTGATTATATATTATAAAATCAATCGTTCAATACCATACAATGGTTGCAATTTTCTTTCTCGACTTGGTCGTCTTTATGTGATTGCCAAACTTAGCTTCGGTTTGCTCACATAAATCCTGTGCGACATTAAAATACAAGTACATTGAAACCTCTACATTCGTCATTATCCGTTTCTGAGGGCCTGACGAATATAAAAACAGTTTTTCCCGTAACAAATAATTGAAATTAAATTAATTCGTTCGCAGCCCCCAAAAATAGTACACAAATTAATAAATTTTATGTCAAAACTTTTCCTTTATTGTACTGAGGAGACATGACGGTATAAGCGGAAGAGAAGGAAAGTTACTAATATTTAGAAGGAGACAATTTAAACATCAGGTAACTCTAATTCTGGTGGTGGTTTTCGTTTGCCGATGATCAGTAGCACTCCATTTAACAAAAAACTTGCTCAATGTTGCCTGATTCTGTCTGTTTTTTAAAACCTTCATCAAGTAGTCAATCACATTACCATTGAATTCATTTACGTTGTGGTTGACTATGGCAATATTTGGGTGCCACTTTTCGACCATATTTTGCATTTTGACCCAGTTAGACAGCGTTGGAAGTGACGAATATAGAAAATATTAACGAATATGAAAACTAAACAAATATCAGTATTTATTTTCATTACTATCTACTTGGCGTTTAATTAAGAACTTAGATAGTTGAAAATGTGTTGAATATCGCCTTACAATGAATTACTCGAATTATCTGAAATAAATAAATTAATCAAAATCGAATTACATTTTGTATTGAAGAATGAAGGAAAAACCACTTTATATAAATGAATCAATACTCTCGTATAATAAATAATTTCTGTCTATTTATGTAATAAATTATATCATTACAAACTATACTTACATCTATTATTAAATATCTGTCGCAAGATTCTTATGGTGTAACTAAGGCATATTTTAATTTTTCTTAAATAATAATTAACAATATTAGAATATGTCCAAGAACACACAATTACTGGATTTTTACCTACAAAGGCACTGTTATTAAACAAATATCAGATATCTCATAGAGACGAAGCTTACAACCAATTCTCACCCCTCAATCTCCACATTTATCAAAAATTTTTGAAAGTTGTATATATATTAGTATATGCATTCGCTTCGAATACTACTACACCATCGCCATCTCTGGACGAACAAATTTTTTTAAACACCATATATGTCATGACTATGAAAATCAGATTATATTGAAATTATTTTAAAGTAATATTCTTTATCTGTAAAATGTTTTTTAATACATTATTCTAGACTACGCCTGAAAAATCAATATTTATAGAGATTTAGGGGTGAGAATCAGTGAACGTTATAATATATATAAAGTGATCACTTAAGCCAGCCGAAGACAGGTCGTAAGCCCTGTAATTATCCCATACTTCCATATATTTTTCATTATATATAATTAAAATATAGCTTTGTCTCTATGAAATACCTGATATTTGTTTAATACAAGGCAAAAATCCAGTAATTGTGTGTTCTTGAACATATTCAAATATTGCGAATATAGAAACATTAGTTTGTTATCAAAATGTAACGAATATCGTACCAGACGAATATAGGGACTGACGAATATAGAGGTTCCCCTGTATGTCGAAACGATGTTCCAAACCCTCGGGCGTAACATGGCAGTCCTGAATGTTATTATCTTTTAGTGAATTTTTCACTAAAAATTGTAAAGCATAATGTTCCTATTCTTGATTCGAATCGTCCATATTACCCGCTGAGTCGGTATTACCAGTTTATCCAGAGTCTATTCATCTGATCGTCCTATATGTTCCAAGACGACATCTGTCTTTAATTTTGTACTCATGTAAGATGGACGAGACAAAACACAGTTCACACACGAATCTTAGTAGGAGTGCCCGTTTAGCCTAACTCTAAAGGTCAGAAAATTGTATTTCGTTATAGCTTTAAATATAACCATTGAGGGTAAATGGTAAATACGCATGTTTTTGAAATAAAGTCGTTTCAAACTTGTTTCAAGTTTGTATAATGTAGTAATAAGAATCCCTGTAGGTCTTGCGCAGAAATTGCGTAGGAAAATTGAGTCCATTCTCCCCGTATTCCCCAAGGACGAAACCTTTATGGAAAACTGAAACTTCGTTGCATCGACAACCCCCTGAATAACATCGTTTGAGGGTGTCAATTGTCAATCAATAGCTTAAATGAAATGAAATCGTATTGTGTATCGACGTTCAATTATAAACCAAATGATGACTACATTAAATATTATACTTAATAATTATTGAATCTAATTATTTATTCAGTATTATAGGGAGGTAATATAACATTGTCCCTTGCTTAAATTGATTCGTTTCCATTATATTCTTAACCTAGAAGGAAATATATATTTAATACAAATTAAATGTATTAATCGCAAAAATATTGCTGTTGTTGCTACTGGGTTTCTAACCTAGATTTCTTCCTATCCTTGGAAATGCATTAACCGATTATGCTACACCAACACAGTAAGTTGACAACAAATTTTCAAACTTGTATGTTGCACTTTAAAATTGATACATCTGTCGTTTCATTATTTAAAAGCCATCATAATTGGTGATTCATTTTTATTAAATTTTGGAAACATTCATACAACTTATATATTTTTAAGAATAACACATTATTTTTGTAAATTTGCAATAAATGAATTATAAATTAATTCTAGCGTCTCCTATCGAGATATTTGAGATGTGAATCTACAGAAGAATTCTTAAAATAAACTAGATGGATAGTTACGAATGGTATGGTTCGGAAGAATAAAAAAAAAAGTTATTAAAACAACGAAAATCTGAAAACTTCCATATCTTCCATTCAGGGAAAGATCGCCGGATGTCGGAGCTCTGGAAGAAGGAGAACATCATTGCTGAAGAATCTGAGATAATGGTTGGGCCAGTCTACTGTAGAGCTATTCGGGGCCGCAGTAAATAAAGTCATGATAGCCAACATCCGTTGAACAGATAGGGCACGAGAAAAAGAAGAAGAATAATAATAACAGAATTGTCAAGACATATTATTTGATCATCTTGTACAGCTACAGGTCCCCGAGACTCCTAGATAAAAATGAAAATCAAAAGGGTACTTTTAATTTGAAGGTGTCACATATGATATTTCTAATCCTGACAGATAAAATAAATGGAATAATATTTAAAATTACCGTTGAGTTTGGAACATTTATTACAATAATAACTAAAAAAAAGGCTAAACATATTAATAAATTGCTTATTGTTCCAAAATACATGTATTGTAGTGAACACTTATTGATAACTTTTGAAATACTTTTCTGTTATATTGTTTTTAAATGTCTGAAAGACTATTATTCTGGCATGGTACGAAAATAACGGAGATGTTTATAGCACAGTTAATAGTAAACTAGTATATTACCCGTCCGATGATTAGGCAAGTGTTGGATGTGGCAAAAAAAATGCGGCGGAGTTACTCCAAAATTTAGAAAGACACAGAGAAATGTACAAAAAACAGGCACAGCGTCACATGACAGACATATATTCTCTCAAGCTCTTGTTATATTCATAAACTGATAATAGTAAATCTACGACTGCCATCAGCGATAACAGCCCTGATGATAGACTCTGAAATGTTATTCGAAACATCGGTCAGAGAGGTTTGATAAACATGGCCGAATAGTCCAGGAAAATCTGCACGAAATATATTGATCGGCCGTGAAAATTCGAGAACATTCTCAATTATTTTATTTATATTTGTATATTTTCTACTATTTTCAAAATTTGTGAAATTTTTTGAAATCCGTTAAATTGTCCAATTTTGGGAAGATTATTCCCAGTGTAACATTGTTGTACATATCAATTACAAAGATAAATATCTTTGGTAAATAGGTAGCTGGCAGTAGGTATAATTTGGCATTCTGCGTTCTTAGTTCTCATTTCCCTAAGCTAGTCAATACGCCGAGTGACTCCGCTGCGGGTCGGCCTCGAAAGGCTCCGCAGTACCGACCGTATTAGTCTGCACAAAGGGAAACATCCCTCCAGGGCTGGCAGGGTAGGAAATCAATTCCGAACCAGATAAGCGAGAGTAAACCGATTTGTGCAGCAGCCCTGCGATAGGGCTCGCATTTTTTCGAGTCGAATATTTTTTGAATTTTTAAAATGTTATTTTTGAATGAGATTATTTTTATATCCTATTTGCATTTTATAACTAGGCAAAAGAAGAGTTTAAATAATTTTTATTGTAAAAAAATATATAATTACGGAGCGTGCGGGTTATGATATGAAACGGCACTTGTAATTGGTTGGCGTTCATTGTCGAAAAATACACAAAAAAAATTACACTGTTCTGAGGTTAAATTGTAAATTAAGATTTGTAATTAGCGAAGCTCCCTTGAGGTCGTCCGAGAAGTGACCGCTTCAACTGGCTTCTCGAACCGGTTGCGTAGCGACGTATTGTTGTCTAAATTTTCGGGTAGTACTAGGCAGCGAGGAATGGTTGTAAAGTGTCTGATTTAACAGCGAGATCTGTGAGGCGCAAGCAGGTCCTTTACACTTCCTTCTACAACATCTAGATTTAACATTTCAATGCTATCGCCAACAGGCTGTCTCTAAATCTCTCAATATTGAAAATATAATTTATTAACAATAAACGTAAAAGGTCTTCCATAACTTGCTCAATTAACCAATAAATGCAAACATACGTATTTTTAAACGATTTAATGACTCCATTACGTTCACGTCCACTACGTTTCATAGCCAAAGACAGACTGTCGTAGATCTGAATTGGCGTTTTTTCCGTTTTTATTTGAAGGTCGATTTAAGTTTTTGTGCAAGGAAGTCTTTTTAAAGATAATGCATTTATTTACTTTTTTAGAAAAATACTGGTCACCCTGTTGCTACCTCCACCGCCATCCCCTTTATAAAGTTATGAATAAGTGAAATAATATTAAGGCCGGTGGAGCGGTTTCGATTCAAATACAACTACTTTGTTCGAGCTCAACTTTTCTTCCCCAATTTCCCCTTTGTTTAGAAGTATCTGCTTTTTGTTACCATCCACATAAACATCACTATTGCTTCTTTCTAAATTCAAACTTGATTTTAAAAGATTTTTTCTTCAATTGACCGTTTACACCAGATATTTATTTTACAATCTAATGTCCAATCAATTTAGTTAAGTGCGTTTTCTAAATAATTCTAGACGGGCATATTTAAGTATCGGACCGAATTAACATTTACCTCTCATACATACATCTTATACATCATACATAAAGTGTATGTATAAAAAGCAATTACATAGTGAACTTTCAAAATATATTATTTAAGGGAATTTGTGACAACAATTATTATATATTTGATCAATTTGTTTTTATGAGTGCAAGTTTTTATTTTCAGTTTCATGTTATCGAGACGATTCAATTTATGCTAAGGTTATGCACCTCTCGGGCCACACTGTACTTTGCGATGGTCGATTCGGTCATCAGTTATGGAGTGAGTAGCTATGAACTAACATATAAAACACGTATTGATAAAATTAAACAGTCACAATTAAGATTTTTAAAACTTATAGTGGACAACATAACAAAGTGTTTGTACGGAGAAAATTATTACAAATTATTTAGAATATGCAAAATATTACCAGCTGACAAAAAAGTAACATATAATATTACTTTAGAAGAGATGTAAATATGAATATTGACTCTCACCATAGCTGCTCTACCAGATCCTCTGATAGAACTCTGAGAGTACCGATCGCCAAGAATTTTTAATAAAATCAGTGAATTATCATTAAACATTATGGAAAAAAGAGACATCAGTGAGCACACTCAACATTCTTATCTAATTATTAGATTATTAGATCTATTGTATTACATATAAAAAGAAAATGTGTTGCTGAAAAAATTTTAGCTTATTTTAATTAAAAGGCAATCCTTCCCGTAAAACTGATATGCACTTGACATTTAAACATTGAAATTTGACAAATTTTCATGTTTAACAAACTTCACTGGAAAATTAATCTTGTTCGTTGTCAACTGAAAAGCAACAGGCAATTTTCTGGTGAACGTTTTCAGATCTGCGGGATACTGAGAGGAGAGAATGTTCTGTTGCATTCTAAGATGTTGAAGATAATACTGTCACCCCACCTCGTTCCCTCGGCTATCTCACCCTTTCCTTGCCTGGACCAAATTTTGCATACATCGTTATCAAAACAATCCCGCTTCGACCTCTCATTAAACCACCATTTAAAATAGACTATTATTTAAACGGTCAGCATAATATTGAGGTTATGGTCAGCTGTAAAATGATTTCTGCCGGCAAATATGGTCAGTTGAGCCGGCACTTGTAGTCAGCAAGTTGAATAAGATTCATCAGAAAATAATGTCACATTAGGCAGCTCTGAAGATAACCTAACCAAACTTAACCTAGCCTAATCTAACCACGTATTGAGCCTGATATTTGTTCACAGCCGACAAAACCATAACTTACTTTTACACGCCGTTTCTCCGCGGGGGTAGGCAGAAAGAATAGAGCGCCAGACTCTTCTGTGCTGACACACAATTCTCGCCGTATCCACATTCATACATTTTCTCATACAACCTCGACGATTATTGAGACTTCTAATAGGATCATCCTCCAGTTTACCTGGTCGTGCCAAGTCTTCCGCGGACATCCTCTATTTCTGGTGGCATCAACACTTGCGTCATATATCTTTCTTACCTCATTCATCCGTTCCGTATGACAAAACCACCTAAGTGATCCTTTTTTAATCTTACTCAGTATACTAAGATTAGCTTTATAGTCTTTCTTTATTTCTTTATTCTTTACTCGGTCATAAATTAATCCGCCACATATACGCCCAAGTGATCTCATTTCCACTACATTCAATCTACTTACGTTTCTCGTCTGCCAGCTCCAGGCCTCACTTCCATACATCAGTGTCAGTACCAGGACTCCATTGTGAACCGCAAGTCTCGCCTCAGTTGACAAGTTCCCATTAGCTATAATTCCATTCAAAGCACAGTTCACTTTATTCCCTGCAGTCACTCTCCTTTCGATATCTTTCTCTGTCTTTACAATTCTATCGAACATACTTCCCAAATACACAAATCCATCTACTTGTTCCAAACATTCATTACCTCCAAGTATTTAGCGCGGTGTCTCGCTTTCCTCCTTCTCGAATACCATCACTTTCGACTTGTTAACATTCATAAAAAGGTCGCTTTCCTTACTTACTTGTATGATGTCAAAATGATTTAATAGGCATTTTCCTTGCTAACCCAATATTTAGATAGCTAATCATTTAATTAATTATCTTTAGAATTTAACTAAATTTGTATCCTGGGTAGTATATAATATATTTAAAAATATATATATTTTATAGTGTCTGCTTATACCAGTGAACGCCTAATTTAATTTTGGTTTTAATATACATACTCGGGTAGCTACATACACACTCTAATATTAATGACCTAACCCGCATATTATATTCATTAAGAAGACGAATTTTTTTGACAAATCACCAGCGATTAATTGTCCAGGAAGACATATCACATTCTCGCTTCTTCCACAGCCGAGCCTATTCGGGTAATGCGATCAACGGAAGGGGGTGAAATCCCGATTGGTTCTGGAACATTAGCGACCTCTGCGGGGGGAGGAGAGTGGGGCACGGACCAAAACTAAACTGTAATGATGTCTCACCGTCATTAGAGCGTTGTATAATTTTTGTTTTTTTACGGCTGGGTATATTATAAAATGCTAATCTTATAAACGATATTATTTTTGGGTTACTATTTCGGCTTATCACGGTTTTCACATCTCTAGTATGGAGTCTGCAACATGATGCAGATGTTTCCGACAACAGATGGATGATATAGGTACGTACGTATCCAAGATTTTTTTATGGTTTTTCGCAAATAAAATTATTCGCGCTAAACAGGGCTCGAAATGAAACGATTCGGATCGGTTAATAATAAACTAAAATTTACACTATCAATCAATGTATTACTCTAGAAATGTGAGATGTAAAATGTGCAGTATTGACAGTAGGAAAAAACACCAAAGTAGCTTTCTATCAAATCTAGTAGAGTTCTAATTTTTTAAATTTATTTATTTATTTACATACATTCGACAACATAATACAACAATAAAGTGGTGCACCCCTAAATAATAAAGATCTTGAATTATGGGGGTGGTTATCGTCATTTATATAATACAATGCGAAACGATAAACTAATAATACTTTTTCAGATTAAAATATAGAAATAATAAAGACGTCGAATATATAATTGTTAAATTGTTTTGACGACCCTTAAGATATATTAAAACCACTTTTTTGTACACATTTATATTTGATACTAATTTAATTGATTTTGGTAGTTGGTTATACAGTTTGGGAGCAATGTATGATGCATTTCTTTGTCCTATTCCTAATTTGGACATTTTATAAATAATATTAGAGCAATGTATGATGCATTTCTTTGTCCTATTGCTAATTTGGACATTTTAAAAATAACATTAGTTTTACTCCGTGTCTGATAGATGTGATGGATTTCAATTTTGTCTTCTTTAAAAAATGAAATAAAACAGTTTTTTATATAAGGAATATAATATATAGATTTTATACAATTATCTTAGATCTGTCAAAATTTACATAAAAATGTCGTCTTTCGATTGTTAACGAGAAATGTTTTAAATGTAATGATTTATGAATAATCGCGGTAAGATGATTTTTTTTATTTTTCATATATGATGAAAATGATTATTTAAAGTTTTGTGGATACGGGCCATTTTTAATTTTTTTAATTTTTTTATTAATAATAAAAATATAATACAATTTATATATTTTAACATTTGTTTCTTCTCTATGAGGTATGACTCGTGTATAGAGAAGGAGTATATACGAATTAATTAATGTTTCAGTTAGTCTGTGTACATATTTTTTTTACTTCAGTTACAAATTTATGATAGTCCGTAATTTTTCTAATTGTGATGGGGACATTGTTAAAAAATTTGATGCCTTGATAAATATATTGATTTTGAGTTGCGGTATATTTTAGTTTTGGGATATCAATTTGATCTCTATATCTTGTTGATTTTTGATTTTAAAAATTTGAATTATTGATTTTTTTTTTGTATATGCCTACTATTTTTGATACTTTAAAATCTGTGAACAGTTGAACATGGATAGTCTTTTTTTTTTTTTTTAAGAATAATTTTTATTATCATTTTTTGAGTGATTTCTAATTATGACATTGAAGTTTTATATGCACCATGCACATTACGTGCGCATGAGCGAAACTTACATCGTAACGCGCGAGAATAGTCTCATCCCTACGCGTGCACCCTAACAATCTGATACGCGAGACAAATAGCAAAAAAAATAAAATCTCCGCACTGCTGACTGTGTGTAATGCATTTGTTTTTTGCAGTTTTCCCCGTTCACAATAACATTGCAAAAAAGAAATTAATATTTATAGTAATAAAAAAATGGTCGAGTCGGCTGGATCTCTATCTGCCGTTGACAGTATCAGAGTCCGTATCTGCTAATTCATTTCCAACAGCCACAATACCATTCCGCGGAGGCTTTTGCAATTCGATTGTAATACAACAATTATAACCGCATTAGGAGCCAGATAGCATCGGACATTTTGCAATACTAGGTGTTTACAAAGTGGTAAAAAACCCACCTAGCTCGGATGTCCACGTATACAGGGACAATGAAAAGTATAGAATATAGCGAATAATCTGGACAGATCTTATACGATAAGCTGCTGGACGGTTCGCGGCTAAAATCTATTAAGACGTGATGAAAAATGATTGTGTCTATCACAATATTACACAAATTTACGAATAAACGCGAACAAATATCAATCCTGACATAGTCTTGAGATTATATCTTCAATATTAGCTAAATTACTTTATGGCCTCATTTTATATAAATAATTAGTCAAATACAAACCATTTTTGATATTAACAAGTGTTTAGAAATTATACATACAGATATTAGCGGTTTACAGTTATAAATTTGAAATTTTATAAATAACAACAAAAACTATTAATAGCAATCTAAATATTATAAATAACCAAATCGTCTTTGTAAAGTCACCTTTTAAATTTTTCATATTAGTTCACCACTTTATAGTTTTATTTTTATCTATGCTTGTATTTTTATTTTCAGTATACATTGTTTCTTGAAGACGATATCTTAATCGCGAAGCAGTATTACTGTAGCGTAATGTAGTTGTGGATATTTATTTGGACTTAAACTATTAACGTAATTATTTACGATCTAATTGGTGATATTTCTAAAAATATTTGACATATTTAAAAAAAATAAACTACATTTAAAATTATTTCTTTCATATCGCGTAGCAAAACAATAAAATAAACACAATATAATGACAATTATCCGTGTCAAAAATAAAACGAAAACTGTCAATTCTACACCGAAAGTGTGCGGTTATCGCGTCAGATTTTGGCCAATGAGAGCTTTAATGGTTTATCACATAATTTTCATTCTTAGCCAGCGGGCAGATAAATTTTGATAAAATTCCTTATGCCAGATTCCTGGAACATAAAGTACATATTATTAAAACGAAGAAATAATTTTAAAATGATACAGTTAAAGTTGTAATGAAGATTTATATGGCCCACACGGTACACGGGAAGCCTAAATCGAACGTATTTTTTTTATATAGATCAGTATTCTGGACGTTCCGCAACATACGGAATTTCGGAACATGGAAGGATGGATGCAGAAAGCCTGGCGGTGGTCTGCAGTCGGTGAAGAAATTTATATAACGCCTAATTCCAAAACCCCTAAAATAACAGTACGTGTTTTTGAGTTAGGCTTAAAAATGTATATTTTAAAAGCAAATGTACTAAATGTTTGTTTTTACATCACCATTTTTTAAAGAGACAATTCTGTAATGTAAATTTGTTTTCCTATGTATCGTTCTGGCAGCCATACTGGATTTTAGATCACGTGATCATCAACGAGCGTTATGATTGGCCAATTTCATTTTATGGAGAATAGCAACTTATACTCTGTTTTGGGGTATTTTGGAACAAGCCCTGATTTTGAACATACAAAATCAATGGATTGAAGTGACTTTTGCGCCAAAAAAATGCATACTTAACTCTAATTATTCTAAATCCGTTTTAAAGCTTTTTCCGGGAGTTCGTGGGTGTGTGGGTATCTCGCTGGGAGATTTTTTGACGGTCAGTTGTTTAGAAAGAAGGTGAGTGCCATCCGCCCTTCCCCTTCTTGTTCGAAAATCCTTATGTTTTATATGATATCTGCCGGTTCTGGTTTCCCTTTGTCGAAAATAACATTTTTTGTGTATTGCCTTGTTTTTTTCTTTTATGGGGTGTGCGAGGGAGAACCGCCATTTGCTATCCATCTCAGTGCCTCCATTCTCGTGTGTAGTAGTCAATGCTAACAATGTCAATTTTCTTCAATAACTCTGTGAGGTTATTGTGTAATTACTTATATTTATATAGAAATCCGTGTCTGAACTAAAACTACCTCAGACGCTTTAGTACTTACAAAGGCTGGTCGTTTATTGAAACTGAATTTAAGTATTGCATTCGAGTGTCGCTACATGACTTTTGTATCAGCTGTTTTATGTCTATGTATTGCACCGTGTCACAACACTGTCTGCAGGTCCAGACTAGAGATGGAGGTAGACGTACTGCTGTTTGATACTTTGATCCTAATCAACCAAATTAGAAATTCTGTCATTTGCTGAAGGCAGGTATTGCGCAACAGCCTAATGGCCATTGCATGGACCATGTCTTCATCGCTTCATCACAAGTAATTACCGCGAATGCATTCAACATTTTAAAATCATAAACGAGGACGTCGTGTGAAGATCGACACAGGGATGGCGTAGGAGCTCAGCCAGAACAAGAAAGTGAAATCAGACAGGAGTGGGCTGGAGGGGGCTCGGAGGGGCTCGCGCGAGCCTCTTGTTAAATTTGACTTAGACCGGCAAGCCTCGTGTCAAATTAATAGTATGAACAGTATTCTCAAATCAAATCAGTACCTAACTGCAATTTCTGTAGATGGTTTAAATGTATTATTTATTTATTTAATTCTTAACATAGTGCATACATAAGCACTCCTATATACGCTCTAATATAAACAAGATTAAAGTATTTTCTATTACTAAAACTCATCTTTTACGTATTTGGTCAGTTTCACTTTAAATCTATTGAATTTTTCCTCCTTTCTTATGTTTTCTGGCATTTCATTAAAAATCTTCATCGCACTATACATCATCGATTTCCGGTACTATCCTTACATATTGTTACATAATAGAAGCATATTAAGTAGAATTCGATTATTTTAATAATTATTGCGTTTAATTGTATAAGAGTGATAAAAAATCCGCCTTCCCCGAATAGCTCTGAGTGCCTTGTTAACTTGTTAATTCGGCGGCTCTGAAGTATCGGAATTTTACATTTAAATTCATAACCAAAGATAGATACAACGTATCTATTCATCGTTGTAGCACTTTTCCAGGTCTTCTTCGGCCCAAAATTAGGATAATCTGGCCAAAGAAGACTGATAAGAAGGATGAAAAGAGAGAAGTTGAAGATAGATTAATTATAATTGATCAGAAAACATCAGATCTGTAAGCGATCTGCACGCACCTTGCAGTGCCTGTCTATCAATCCAGACACTTGAGTCTAGAAGACCAAGAAGCTAACGAAGGCCAGCCACTTCTCCGCAGCTCGTCTTTTCAGAAACACCTGAAGAGCATCTCCAGTTACGAACTTTATCAGTACAAATTAACTTTACACTCGTATTTTTAATTGTGAATCAACTGAATTGTGAATTTGTTTTCCTGAAATATCTTCCTAGTTATCGAACCTTAACCAGCACTGCTGAGTCATCTATCATTTTCAAAGTTCCATCACCACAAACTGGCCGATGTTATTTTCCTACACAAAATAGCCAACTCTAAAGTAGACTTACTGCAATTCACACCTAAACGAACTAGACATTTTCAATACTCCAATTACCTTAATTAAATCTAAATTCAATACATAAAATTTGAAGGCCTTTATTTTTCTTTTTATCTTCATCATTCATATTTTATTCCCTATCTCATTTTCCTTTTCCTTTCCTCTCGAATATTTTCTTACTTTCTTTTTTCTTACATTTTTCTGCTTTATAGTCCTTCTTAAATTTTAAATTGTACTCACTGTATAAAGTATATTGCATCTTCTGTGAAAACATGTAACTGGTTTAATAATTGTTTAGCTTTAATTATGATTTTCGTATTTACTGATAAACTGTATGTTTTACGAATAAAATAACTAAGCTGCGACATACATCCACATGCGTGAGACCTGAAGAGAGATATGGCTTTCATTCTTGCCATGTACAAAACCTTCTAATCCGAATTATATAACTTTCAAACATCACTTAGAACTCAAAGATCACGCATTTCGACTTATTTCACGAAATGAACCTCCCCCTTATAGATTTAATTGGCGCACCCGGTGTACAGACCACATTCCAAAGTAGAAATTACGTTTATTTTCACATCGTACAATAAATCAAAATACGTCAACTGGTGAAATACGTCAGTACGCGTTTCCTGATACTCTAAACAATAGCAAAAAGCCATTAATAAGAATGAAATACCTCATTTCTGTACGTCTTATCGAATGCGTCCATCTCGACGGCCTCTCCGGTGTGTAGCGGTGGCGTACTATTTGTTTTCTGTCGCAATCAAGCCATATTAATTACTTTGCAAGAGCGAAAATTGCCTTCTTTTGTATGAAACCGCAACCATTCAAAATGGTCGCCGGCAATTACACGGAATGGCCGGTCGGCGGCCAGGCCCGAATCGGCTTTCCGGGAAAAATTCAGATAGGCCGATGATTTTTAAAACATGCATATCTTTACTGGGAAAGATATACGAGTACACCATTTATACAGACGTCTTTAAAATCCCAATGCTTATATATTCTAGAGAAACCTAATGGCACGTGTCTACGGATGGGATTTCTCTCAGAGATTCAACACGAGTGCGAATAAAGGACAGTATAGAGTGATAAATCATTATTCCGTACATTTTGCGAGAGGTTAAAATGGCGCTTCTATTATCGAGATTGAGATATTTTTTAAGAGATTATCGTATACATGTAAAGGAAATTGAAAAAAAGAGTAAATATTTCTTATAAATAAATAAATGCCGTATTATTTAATTCTTTATTGAAGCCCATACATAATTAAACATCCGGAATTCTCTGAACTTCGTCTGAACTGAAAACAAATATTCCAAAATTTAGAAAATCTACAAATATATTGGTGGGTGTGATCATATTTTATTTTTTATTTTAATCAGTACCTGGTACAAGATGTGAAAGATCACCAATTTTTTGAACAGTTTCTGAGGTTACACAGCAAAGATGACCACTTTCTACCTTCGCATCTTTCAATTTCTTGTATAGAATGTGTCTGAAGTACGAGTATATTTCCTTCACTCAAAAATTATTATTTGTTTTATTAATTTATTCATACGTTTTATCACCTATTGCGTACAAGCATATATGTCGGAAAAATCTCAGGACACGGAAGGAATTTGGCACTCACCACAATCCAGATTCTGCTGACACCTCTTAAGATGTGGACTGTATAATTTTCAGTGTCTATGTCCATCAAGAGCTCTCACTTTATTATTAACTGTTCCGTACACACTGTAACCTTATTGGTTCAAGGTCGCCAAGAGGCTGAGTGGGGAAGAGAAGGGGAGAGGCACATTGCATTATTTTCGTTTAATAATTAATGTATTATACACAAATAAATATATGTTCCAAACACCACCTCGTCATCGATAACATACCTACATGTAGATGAGAATGCGTTATGCTATGTCAATTTGGTTTTGTTAAAGCTTGAATCTAGTCCCGGTGGTAACTAAATATTTTTCGATAGATAGATTTTTTCTGTACATCTTTTTAAAAGATTCATCTTCAGTGGAAATTGGTTAACATGAAACTATGGGGACACAAATATTTTCTCATGTTAAATGAATATCAGGCTAAAAATGTATAGATATCGTCCTAGACAACAGAAAGTCGTAAGGTCATGGCTCGGTTGACAGCTAATCTTGATAATATTTAAAAAAAGTAAGTTCAATGCAAAGTTGAGTTTTAAGGTACACAATTTGATAACGACTTGGCGGCCGGTCATTATTCAATTCTTCTAAATGCAAAATCTTTTCACGTTAACCGTTTTTTGATTTATATTCAAGTTAAATGAAAAATGCCATTCTGATGGGTCCAGTTTAAAAGTGGACGATATCATTGTAGTTCACTGTCAGATTTCAGGCCCGTCTCCCCGCCGCCGGCGCCGGTCCGCTCCTGCAGTAATCACGCGGCCGCATCAATCCTACGACGTTGGATGATGTCTCTAGTATTGTTCGAGGGTTATTAAATTATACCGATTAAGTCGCATGCGTGGCACTCCATCGTCTCTGCTGCTTCCGAAGACTTTATTGTGTGACTGTAATTAATGGCCCGGGCTTAATGAAGAGCCGGCTCCGGCGGTATTCACCTTTTGTTGGCCGCTCTCCGGAGATGTTAATCAACTCATTTGTTTGGAACGTTGTCATTGAGTTGTCGGCCACCTGATTGCGTTCTGTACAAAGGAAGTGCTCGACGGTATCGCTCATCGTCTCGAGGGGACGCCGCGGAGTCGACACGTCGTGAAGAATCATGATCTCGCAATTGACGATAACATTTCATTGAACGGTTGTCTAAAGCGGCTCTCTTGACTCTTTGCAATACTCCACAATTTGGTGATAGCGTAGAAAAAGGTAAAAAAGGTAAGGTAAAAAAAAATTGTCATAACGGTCACATGACCTCAGTCACAACAGAGCATAGTATGTCCTGTGACATCACCTCCACAAAAGAAAAGGATTTACAACACACACATGCCTGGGAACAATAACAGAGAACTCAAAAGATAATAATTAAATGTATTAATTAGAAATATATACAAGGTGGCCCAAAAAAAGTGAGAACATTTCGTAAAATGTGATATAACTACATCAAAATTAGTTACTTACTTACCTGTTTACCTATATTACGTTTTATTTCGACAATTTTCGGTCGCCATCTTTGATTATCAATTTTACAGTTGTTTATATTTGGTTTTTGTCAAATTGTTGTCTAGAATGACAAAAATCACTGCAGAAGACCGTATTCTGAACAAAATTTTGCGAATTGAAAAACGTTGGGGTGCTAGGGAAATGATCAAAGGGTTTCAAAATAAAGCCTGGAGTACATGGACATTACAGCAGAACGGAGCTCTATCTCACATAGCCAGAAATACAATCAACTTTCTTCGTCGTGAGAATGTTAATTTCATCGAGCCAGGCATGTGGCCACCGAACAGCTCGGATTTAAACCCACTAGATGATGCAATATGGGGTGTTTTGATGATTTCTGATTAGCTAAATTACATTACATTACATTACAATTAATTTATATTATGTTTTGAAATAACTCACGTGTTTACGACATGTTCTCACTTTTTTGGGCCATCCTGTACATATAAAATCAATTTATCGAAATAATATTGTTGTTGGAAATGCATTAGCCGATTATGCTTCACCAACATAGAAAGTGAACGAAAAACTTTCGAACGTATATGTTGCACATTCATATTGATACATCTGTCGTTCCATTACTTGAAAGTCATCTTCTTTATCTAATCCGATAGGAGACGCCAGATAGTTTATTTTTATTAAATTTTGGAAACATTTTTACAGCTTATATATATTTTTAAGGAGAACATATTCAATGTATCAATTTGAAAGTGCAACATATTTGCTCGTCTTTTGCTGTTGTTATTAATTCAAAGGCAGTGTTTTTCCTCGAGCGATCGGCTCAACACATTTGTGGCCGATCTCCATTTTTACTTTCCGGCCACGGGTGCCACTCCAGGTCTCTCCCTAGTTTAGTTCATTACCAGAGATACATTGCTCGTTCCATAGTTCTTCGTGCAACCGCGAAATTTGATGCATCGATTGATTTGATATCTGCTGATCGAATACGCGTGTTCAGAGATGCTGAGGCATCGTCTTACTTCTAAGAAGATGTTTAAGCATTACAATAGATCTATTACAATAGTTCAAGATCTGTCAGCATCTATATTTACATACCGACATCCTTATTTACTAGTACTCGAAATTATATGGTTGTGAGACACTTCGAGTCTCTCAGTTCACGAACTAACGGACGGTCGGATATACCATTTATATCGTGGTAGTTAAAATATTAATACTAGCAAAAAGCTACACGTCGACATAAGTCATACCGTCTCTCTACTTTTTGATTTTTTTTTCTTACTGGCACTGTGTACACTAACATTATTTATAAAAGATGAATTTTAAATCATGTCGTATAAAAAAACCACGTTTTTGATTAAAAAAAAACAACGGCAGAGGGGTCTTAATTTTGATTTAATTAAAAAATTTACAAATTAATAAATCACCGGCCGAAAGACACAAAATATATTAAATTAGTGAGGCTTCGATAACTACAATAGAACAGTGGCGTGCAGTAAGTATACATTTAGAATATGCTGTTACCAATGATATTATATATATAATATATGTTGTACGTAGGATTATGAACTTTTGTTTAACCAAAATCTTTAGACAAAATGAGTCCGTCGTTTATATGACCCTACCATGTATTTATTTGTAATTTTAGAGTACTATTAATAGTGTTTTTAAAGTTAAAGTTTTAACGTAAAATTCGTCACGTAATAACTTAAGGATTTAATTATTTTTATTAAAGGTTAACGCAGGAAATAGTTCTGCCAATTGCTTTTTTCGCAAATTAAAACCAAATCCACGCACCGAGTGCAAAGAACGATCATGAAATTAACAAGTTAAAAACAGTAAGATGGTAAAATTCGCCAATTAGTAAAATAAAAAGTAAACACTTCAATAATTTATATAAATAATAACAGTTGTAAGCCTTTCAAATGTTATTCAGTTAAAAAAATAGGATAAGTAACGACTCCATACAAAACAGATCAACCGAAAGAAATTTTCAATTCAGTAAATAGCCAGTTGTATGACTCGAGTGATACACTAGTTCAAAAATAGAAGAAGTGAATAGCTACAATGCGTCGATTGCTGCTACCAGCGCTACGGCTACAGCGGTGGGTTGTTGTGGTAGTTTTTAGAATAAACCATTAAAGTTTATACTGGTACGCAGATGGCGCTAATTGTAATAAATCCGTAAATATACGTTCACGATCCATATTATAGATTATTTAATTTATATTTATTTCCCAGAATTTTTAGTAATACGCAGCTTTTTTGCTTGTATGCACTGCACGCCCCTGTAATAAAATCATCTAGCTCAGTAATAAACTTAAAGAACGATAAACAATAAATAGATCCAATATGAGGTCGCTGAATGATATAAATGAAGACCCATCTATTATTGGCATCAGCAATAGACGATTGCAATGCAGAGACCAGTGGAAGTGTGTTTTTGAAGAAGCTAGAATCCTTACCGGGCTGTAAAGTCAGGGATAATGATGATAAAAATCACGTGATGTAATAACCAATTAAAACTAACCTATATTTTTTATAATTACCTATTGTTATATCTTTATTTCCCCACGAAATGCTACCATGATATGATGAATAAAATATTTTCATATTAAATTAAACGCGACTTGAAACATTTGAGATATAGATCTATAGAAGAATGTTTAAAATAAGCTTGATGGATAGAGAAATAGATGGACGAAGATGTTACGGTTCGAATCAATAAAAAAAGTAAGCATTTTAAACAATAAAAATACAAAAACTTCAATGTCTCGGACGTGTGATAGCACATCCAGAGAAGTATGAGTTCTTGCATCTCATAACGTATGGAAATATTACTGGAAATCGGGCCCCTGGAAAAAGGAGAACATCATGGCTGAAGGACAAAGTGAACAGAGTGTTGATGGCCAACATGACACCCAACGTCCGTTAAACGGATAACATCTTGGCGAGGGCAACATTAAACTAATCAAATTAACTAAAAGTGGCCAAAACAAAGTTAGTTCATATTAATTAATACACCCAAATCAGCTGCCCTCAGTTTTGATTTTAATTAGTATTTTGTGGTGTTTGATACAGCCCTCGACCTGTGCGGGTTTGGTTTTAAGAATTTTATCAAGGAATTCCAAAGACAGATGACAAATAGCGCGGGCCGTCAAATTCAGCCATCGGTAAGGAGAATCCGGGGCCGGCATCACTTAGTGTCACCGTTGATGGATGCGGCGCAGGACGTCATCAGGTGCGGTGTGTGACGCTGGCTTAATGACCCCGAGATCCGAAATCGGTAGATCTGTGATCGTCTAAAAGATAGAAGGTGTGAAGGAACCCATTGACATTGAAGGTATCGAGATGGTTCTCATATCAGACTTGGACAAGCAAAACAAAACAGTAGATTATAGTGAAATAATTTAATATCAATTTAGTTAAACTAGGTTTATCGCCTCGACTCTAGTCATCAGACGGTACTGAACGCACCCTGCAATACTGGTGCGTGAAACAAAACTCCTAACAGCCGTAAACACATTCAGTACTGACGCCAGACATCAATACTAATGCGGCCGGTAACCGACTATCAGACGGATACGAGAGTGGTGTAAGAATATTGGGACATCCCAGGTATCCCCCACTCTCACAGTAAGAACATCTCATCAATATCCTTCTGTTATGACGTATAATTCCACGCACACTCCTACAACATTAATTTAATATCGTCAACATTCTTCTCACACCGGCGATCCAATCATACCACAAGTGGCAATCTTACATTACACATGTTCATACAACGTGTTGATATATTCAACTCCCCTACATGCTTTCAACAATTTATTGTTGCCATTTTGAGACACGAATGCATTGATAACTCCTCTGAATTTTCTAATCATCTTATCGAAACATTTTAAGAGCATTGTAATATATACACCAATAATTATCTACTTTATTAACAATAACAAAAATAAAGACATTGTTATTACATAACCTGGTGGAAAAGAGACTTCCAGCAACCGGTGATTGAATATCGAGATGGAAAAGGATCCAGTATCCAGGACTGGAGATAAATTGTGAGTACAGACAGAGGCCAATGGAGGAGAATTCTCGAAGAAAAAATCCATGATGGCAGTTTTTGCAGGGCTAACAGACTAACGAAGTTGCGAAACACGAGACACGGTGGAGTCCCACCCATGCAAATTAAATATTTTTCATTGTCGAATTTTCTAAGGAGCCGAAAAAATGCTCTAATCGGACCCCATAATTTTCTAGAACTGGCGCTAATATTTTGAAAAAAATTCAAATTTTTTTTTTCTATTTCCTTGCGGTTTCATTTAGTACATTTTTGGAAAAATTATAATATTATTTCATTCACATTATGTAAAATTCAAACACGTAATGTAAATTTGTAAAAATGCCACGGATCGGTATTAGACGAGCCAGTAGATGGGATCTATCGTCACTATGCCACCAGAACTGATGACGCCATTAGCTCGGTTGTGATGTGATGTCATATGAAAGCAATATTGGTAATTATAATTATGGTAAAAATCTGTCAAAGATGCCGACAAACTGGGTAAAGTTATTTCAATAAATAATTGTTAGGATTTGCAGTCAAAAGGTTAAAAAAATTAACTCTTTAGTTACTCTGGATGCCACTCTGCAGCTAGATATTCAATTTAAATAAATGTATCCTAGTAATTGGTCACTTCGATAAAGGCCTTGTTCAGTGAGATATTCAATGATACAAAATATATCATATAATACTAATATATGGTTTATGTATTATACGACGCACCTGAAAGCCTAATCTAACTACATCAAGTCCTACCTGCCGCAGTGAACTAAATATTCAAAAGAAAAGTTGATCTACGTCAAAATGACAGAAAAGAAGATTATTCTGGGTACAACATTGGACCGAAATAGACCTGGCAGAATGCAACAGCGGTGGATAAATACGTTGCGTCTGGCTGAAGACCCTGGACTGAGAGTCCCATCATTCGCGGTTTACCAAATTTTAACCTGCATATGTCCTTCCCTTTCTTTCCTCACCTATCCTTAAGAACGTCCAACTGCAGCAAGTTCGGTGTGTTTGGAACTTTTGTACGGATAACTACCGTCGCTTTACTCCGCTAACGATTATTAAGTTATCTTGCCTTAATTGCGCTTATACATAAAAATACTTTTCGCGAGTGTTAGTATAAACGCCGCAACGCGTGTACTAGTGGTGGAGAAGAATCTATCAATGAACCAGCATCCAGCAGACGAAAAGTAAGTGCCTTCCTTTCTTCCTTATATTTCCACCACCACTATTTGTCTATACTGACATGAAGGAGTAAAACAGAATAATTATTATTTAAATTATTGGCCTATTTCTCTTAATATTGGTGCTTTGAAATGTTAAACGATACCTCATCTTATCATAAAATGTGAACGAACTCAATGCAACTCTCAAAAATATGAAATATCATTTTGGAATAATTGAAGGATCTAATCCCTTATCCAAATACATAAGAATACTTTAAACATCTTCTTCATCGTGCACTCAGCACTGAATTTCGTGGTTTTCTGATCTGTCTAGAATTTCGGGCACAGCACGTCCCCATCCCTCTCTGTCTTGTTGTTGTTTACCAGGTTTAAAAAAGAATCTGTAAACTCATTTATTTGATCAATCCATCTCGTGTGCACTATCCTCTTACTCGATTTCGCGATAGAGACATTTGTTGGCCTCGCAGACTACGCTTTGCGGACCGCGAGAAGTTCTGCATGTACTTTTCCGTCTTTCTCAACATTCTACATCATCGAATGACTTCAGCCACTAATGGACAACTGTGAAATGAGGAACACAACAGCAAGATATGATTGTTTCCACCGTGTCTGTGTCAGCGTAATCATAAGACATCCCTCAAACTACTCGACAACACCCGTGATCAGACACCGAGCCAGGAACGTTGTAAACTTGGCTTAAATCACGCACATTACCGAGAGCCTCCTACGCCCCGACTGCCCTGACAAAAGGCAGGAAGTGTGTTATGGACGGGCATTAGTTTGGCTCCGAGGCGCCGAGCAGAAAGGTGCAAATCGGCGCGAGTAAAGAGTTTAATTTTTTTACTCGCGCAGGCCGGACCCTAAAGCTCTGCCACACCAACCGAACGAGGAGCGGTTAAGCAAAGACTTTAATTAATAGCTTTATTATTTTATTCGCTTGGCATTGTTCGGGGCGCGCATTAGCCCGCCTTTTCTTGCGTTTTTTTCCCCAGTTCCCGCCAAATGACCCGCCACTGACATTAAGGGAATGTGTAGGTACCTACATAGGTACATACCTACATACATACGTATAATGTGTCCGCGGTTCGAATATACAATATAACACGGAATGCGATGGGAGTTTGACCGCAGTTTGTAAAGTGAGAGAGATTAATTCGGAAGCTTTTGAATTTTGAAGTACAAAAGATGTGATCGTTTTAAAGATTGAAATGATAAAACATTTATTCATATATATTAAAATCTTATAGAGTATTTTGCGACCAATGTTTAACTGCAACACTTTTCTGTTACACTTATTTATGCTTTCGTCTGTAAGATTAAGCGCTTTCATTGGTTTCAAAATTTTTGACATGAAATACAATTCGGCCGCATGTAATTCTTCTTTCTTCTTAAAGGCCAAGTTTGGTTCCATGGGAGCACTACCCGGGCAGGCTAGTCGAATATTTATCAAAAATTTTCGCCATCTGTACGTCGGTCACCCTTTTACTAACGAATTTCGAATAAAATAATTATATTTACAATCGTTTTGGCACTTGGACATGAAAAAATATTGTCCATTGATGTTTCAAGTTCTTCAATCATTCAACTGTGCCTTGCGTATCCAACTTAATTTATTTAGCCATATTTAATAATAATTTAATTCGATACCAGAAGATTAGTTAGCAGTACAAATTACTAAAAAAATCTATAAAAAAACCCGTCATTATTGGCTAGATGAAAAACCTAGTTTAAATATAATTTTATTTTATTAAGAACACAGTCTTATTGTGAAGTTGTAAATATTCAGAACAGACGGTCTGTGATATTTTAAATACTAATTAAATGTATTCATTAGAAAAATAATGAATTGTTAATTATGCCGTCTCCTATCGGACTACTCAAAGGTATTTAAGATTCCGTAAAAATAAAGTAGATGGCTTTCAAATAATGGAACGATAGATGTAATAATTTAAAATGTGTAACATATAGTTCAAAAATTTGTCGTTAAAAGTACTGCCTGCTGTAACAGTCGGTTGATGCAATTTCTCCGGATTGGAAAGAGATCCAGGTTCGAATCTCGGTAGCAACAATAATATTTTTCGATCAAATTGATTTTATATGTACATCTTTCTATTAATACGTTTTTATGTAATATATGCGTCGATCGGTTTCGATACCGACCGTGCCTTCGTAATGTAGTTAATGTACGTCCGTCACAAATGGATTTCTTCCTTCATGGCCATGGTTAAAAATGTCGAAAATATTTGTTTATTCCTTCGCAGGTTCCATGTTTCAACTCCATATGGAGAACTCCAAAGCCTCAAGTAGGTTTTTATGTTTCTGGTGACGAGAGCAGTCTCCTAAATGTTGGTCAGTTTCGACATAACGAATAAAATGATTTAACTATATCAAAAAGACAGAAAAAAATATGTATTCGTAATAATTACAATTTATTCGATTTCATAATCAGTAATCTATAACACCCACCTTTCACTTTGAAATAATCGTCGCATTCATTTATACCGACTGGTTTTTTGACGTGGTTTTTGAGATGTTAGGTTTTTTGTTCAAACACTCGTGATGATGGAGTATTAGACGTTCAGTTATGTTGACTTTGAAATTAATATTATGTTCCGAGAACTATGAGAACTCTCCGCAAACACCTGCCTAGGACTGAGTTACAGTTGATGATTCGTGTGTCTAGACAGATTTTTCACATAAAATATCTAATACAATGTTATGGAAATTGCGTTAGAAATACAGTTATATTTACACTGGCGTCTGAGTAAAGTTATATCTGATTACATTTTCACTGAAAGATATATATTTCTATTATCGAAAATTTAATTTAATTGTGTGCTATTATAAAATTAAAATTTGACAGTCGTGATACATTTTGTTTTCGCTTAAAATACGTATTTATGTCGGTTAAAATACGTCTAATTACCAAAATAGTGTTCATTTTTGATAAAAATTGTATTTTTATTTTTTTGCACCAATGTCACCAGCTAAGGGTAAAATGTTCCGACGTCAGGTGGCATCAATGACACAAATACATAACCTACCTACTCACGTGTATCGGATCATACACATTCACTGTAACATAATATACTCTCACTTTATTTTGTTTAATTTTCAACTTTCCAGCCGCCACTACAACCTTTTTGAAAACAAAAATATTTTAGAATCGCTGAGTATCGATCTCGATACCTCTCACACGCTAAGCAAGAGTGCTCCTAACAGACTGCGGTATCAAATTGCTATATAAGTATATATGCTGATTTTTATGTGTCAATATCTAACGCATTGTAATTGTTTACATATGGGGTGGGGAAACGGGATGTAGGAAGGGTGGTAGTAATTTGGAATAGGGACAGGACAATAAAGGCTCGAAGACCAACCGAGACGAACACTACTCACCTGGGTTTTCTCTCATGTAGCTCCTGAAATTCAGGAACCTTCTTCGATGATCAGCACAAAGTACTGTGATAACTTTACAAAAATATAAAGTTATTGACGAGCACATAGCGGAACATCCATTCTCCTTGACAGTTCAAAAGTCATAGACAATAATTAAAAAAAATAGATTCTGTTAAAGAAACAATATAACATATATTTATGATTAGTTAATGACATCCTGAAAAAAAAAAAAGATATTTTTCGAAACCGGTAGAGACGTATTTAATTCATTAAGCGGTTAATAAAACAAAGTTAACAATCTAAAATAATACATTATTAACATAAAATTGTAATATTATATTTATACCTTTGTTGATCTCTGTAAGAAGTTATTTGAAATACAGTAAGTAACATAATTTGTAATATATTTATTATTATTAGTAATCGACGCGCACATTATGAATAGGTTTGATCTATGACTGCTGGGATCAAATCCTTGACCTTTATATGCGGTGCGCAGGCAGGTGAATCTACTCAGCCACCAAGGTATAGCTATAGTACACGAGTGTCGATACTTCGAAACTCATTAATTATTAAACTATTATATTTTGATGTAAATGTATGCAGGTATATAAAAACGATATCGGCAGTGTTCGTAAAATGGCAAAATTGTGGTAAGTACGCAGTTTTAACAAAATCTATTGCCACCAAGACCATTTAATCTTTTTTGTCACTTTTTGAAAGAACCCATTAAATACATATAAAAACTGGCAGTGTTCAAATGTTATTGAAACAATGCTGGCAGTGCCAAATGTGGGAAATAAAAGGCATTGTACCCATAGTGCTCTTGTGAATTCGCCGCATCGAGCTATTCATATTACTATGTTCTATCTCTGAGCTAGTTAATTACTCAAGTCATATAATTGGCTATTTACTGAATTTCTTTTCGTTTGATCCGTTTTGTATGGAGTCGTTACTTATGCTGTTTTTAACAGAATAACATTAGAAAGACTTACAACTGCGTGCAAAAAATTAAAGTATCTACTTTCTCTTTTACTAATTCGCAAATTTTACTACCTTATTATTTCAACATGTTGATTTCATAGCCGTTCTTTGCGTTCGAGGTGCATTTGGTGCATGAATTTGTTTTTGATTTGGAAAAAACAAAAAGAAATTGGCAGAACTATTTCCTACGTTAACTTTTAATAAAAATAATTATTTCCTTTAGTTATTACGTGAAGAATTTTAAAACAATAAAAGAGTCATGTTCAGTCATAAAAAGTGTTCTTAAAAACGTCCATACATTTTTTATATGGGTAAGAAGGTATTATTTTACGTTAAAAAACTATTAATAGTAATCTAAAATTACAAATAAATACATGGTAGGGTCGTATAAACGAAAGTTCATAATCCTATGTACAACATATATGTAGTACATATATTAAATGTGATTGTACACTTTCATTGGTAACAGTATAACTTAAATCTATACCTACTGCACGCCACTGCTTATTACTTATGTATATTTATTATACGTATATATATTCTATGCTCATACCAACAATTGAAGTTGACAGATACAATCAATCATTTCAAATCAATAGACAACGAAAACTACTGTCAGATATTTTAAAAATTGTATTTAAAATAATAAGATGATTTTAATTTTATCTTAGTTAATAATTATTAATATTTTATTATGATCAGTTTTAAAAATAAAACAAAACGTCAAAATGTGTCTGTAATGTTTCATTAATATATATATATAAGACGATCCAGTTCAGAAAAAGTGACGCTTAGATAGAGAAAGACAGAAAAAATAACTCGATAAAGTATCACTGTAAAACAAACTGATTATTATTTTTATTTTTTAACATTGATATTCAGTATACACTTGAACTCCCGGATAATGGCGTTTCGTGACTGCACCCGCCATCACGAGTGACCGTCAAATAACAGAAAGAATGAAATGATCACCTTAATGTGTTGTGTAAATAATTACCCTTAACCTCGAGGGTTAATTACTCGTGATATTGAAACTAGACATTATATTATATTACTCGGGTAACGGAGCTAACCACTAATCGCATTTAACCGTGCGTATAATTTAATTCCTACATTCAGGGCAACACTGACAAATTGTACCCGGACGATGGGTCCAGCAGTATCTAGGTACCTAATTCATTGATGTGCCGATTATAATTGCTACTTTTTTATACTAATTTATCACCGCTCGGTGATGCTAAACTCACCCAAAAAATACCAGTGCGTGAAACGCTACTCCCGTCGGCCTTAAAGACACTCAGTACCGATGGTGGTGGAAATAATGGAAGATAGGAGGCAATTACTTTTTCGGTCTGCCCGATTCAATTGTCTTATTTTTATCTCCTCTTCCGCCAATAGCACAAGCGACGCAGAATATGTAACAAGCACTGTTGACACTCGCGTAAAGGATTCTTTGTATATATTAGCGGAATTAAATATATATTTATTAATTAACATTAGCGGTAGTAAAGCGGATTGAAGCGACAGCAGATTAACCCGTATACAGTTCTAAGCACACTTAGCTCGTTCGGGAGTGTTGATTGTAGTGACCTCTTTCCTTCTTCCTCGTGCTCAAGGACAAGTTAGGGAAAAGAAAGGAAAGGAGATACTAGGTTTAAATTTTGATAATCACGAATATAGAATATATGCTTGTGAGTGTGCATGTTAGTGAGCGCTAACAGACAGCATATAACAATACGAACATGGCAAGTGGTTTTCACTATCTTTGACGCCTTGCAGACGATCGCCTCCGATAACAATTCCTTTACACTGTTAAACTTTGATTAAATAAATTGTGTAAACAATTTGTTTATCGTAACCTACCGCCTATCACTCACATATATACAATACACTCTGCGACATCAAATGAACACAAGAGTGTTGGGTGAAATATTGGGGCACCCACTACTCTCACACTAATCACATCATTTACAACATGTCGTTCAAATCCTTTTGATTTACTTACATCGACATTCGTTTGCTCACGCACGTACAATGATATTAATTAATAATCGCTAAACGTAATAATTGCATTACTTCTCATCCCAAACATTTCATTATTACACGTATTTTTAATTTGTTCCCTGCCCGCCTCACTAGATCCGAGTCTGTATCGAGGTGGGCAGATATACTGCTAAATAAAATATTAAATACATTTTTATGTCTCTGGTACCCAAGTTCTTCACCATTCATCTCATAATATGGGTTAGGAGCGACTCCGACCTCTCTCGACCCCCCTCTATTATTCACTGGGCTATTACTCTATTTCTGGTACACTCTTCTTGGTTGTGTCGTACAGCTTACGAACCAGGAAGGTGTGAAATTATATATATTTATACCAACTTTATTTTATTATAATTTTCAATATTTGCCAAACAGTTTTACAGCCATGTATTGTTGCCATATTATCTATATAGAATGGCGACGGATACAGTTGACAGGTACTATTAAAAAAATGCATCCTGAAGGCGAATATGAGAGCGCACGCTCATAGAACCTCACGTCTCACTGATTATTTCGACTTCTGTGGTCGGTCACCCAGACCTACAAGACGAGAAAGCTTGGGAAGGTCTAAGTTGAGATGAACTGAGTATCCTCAAATACAGAAAGACCAGAAAGATCAGTCATGTATATAGAGTGTTCAGCGACAAAATTTCAAGATTAAATTGTAATTGCTAGTAAACCATCAGGGTGAGGTAAATGGGAAGGGTATTGTTCGACGGGCGTGATTTGCGGATTTGCCACTCGCAATGAGCCACAGAGTTCGCAATTGAGCAATATTTAAAGTGCGGTGATTCATTTTCACTTTAATATTCGACGAGTAAGTGATAGGCCGAGCACGCAACTTATCTGGTTTTGGGTTCAAAAGTTCAGTCAAGAAGGGACAATGGTTAACCAAACTCCTCCGGGACCATCAAAGTCAGCAGCGATGCCAGAACATGTGGCTCAAGGATAAGGACGATTGCAGCCTGTACTGGAGTAAAAAATCAACAGTGCACGTTATTTTGAAAAAGAAACTACAATTTCACCCATACAAACTGCAAATCACGCAGTTTCTTAACGAAAATGACTATTCTTTACGTGAAACCTTAGCGAGAACGATGCTGGAACGTTTTGGAGCAGCACAAACGCTTGGAAACATATTGTTTACTGACGATGCATATTTCATATCGATGGCTATGTTAATAAACAGAACATGAGATACTGGTGCCCGAACAACCCGAGGGAAAGCCATCAAAAACGTTTGCATTGTCCAAAAACGACAGTGTGGTGTATAATTTCTGTCCGAGGTACAATTGGCCCTTATTTTTTTAACCAGCGAGAGACAGTCACTGCTGACGTGTATTGCTGAATGATCTACAACTTTTTGGTACCACAACTGCAGTTTTCCGGGTACAACAACAGAACACAATTTCAGAAAGACAGGATCACTCCACACACAGTTGACCTCAGTTTCAATGGAGAAGCTGAGGGGAATTTTTCCCAATAAATTAATCAGCAAGTACAGACATACTCTGGGCACCTCGGTCACCGGACATTACACCGTGCGATTTTTTTTTATGAGGATACCTTAAGTAAAGAGTTTACAGCAACAATTCTCGAATAAAAAAATATCCGCCATGAAGTTGCTGCCATTGAACCAACGCTTTGCTCTCGCGTGTTCGCAAATTTAAGAGTCCGATTGCAAGAGATTGTCTTGAGAGAAATGAAACGAGAAACGTAAAATCCGCATGAGAAACGTAAAATATGAGAATAACATTGTAGTTTTTTATTTTATTTAATATTAAACTTGAATATTTTCCTCTGAACACCCCTTATGTAACCCAGAAAACTAAACACAGAAAATTCTGAAGGGCTGTGAGAATCTAAGAACGACTTTAGCCAATAGCACCTAATGATGATGATTTGGATTGTATGTAACAATTTTATTTCTAAATGACTGGCTGACTGGCAATATCCACATACACAACATAAGTTTCTAATGTGCTTACATAGCGTTATATAATTATCCTAGATATCGCTTCCTCGTTAGTTCAAAATGTTAAATACCCACGCCTGTAGACATGAACTAACGCAAATTCCTTGTTGTAATATTTTCACTTTAGTACCATTTACGCAATCAAATAGCTCCGCGACACATTTTTAACATATGACTCGATTGGAACGAAAATTTAAACGCTGACAATATAATATGCATTAATGTAAAAAATACGCATTGTTAACACAAAGATTTAATTTTCGAAGAGTAAATACTTTTGCTGTTGCATAAATGTGTCAAAAACAAACGGATTTATGTTTCCATCAATAAAGTGTGTAGAATACCCCTCGTCACGCAACTACAGTTCTAAACCCCTATTCTATATGTATACTTTATTTCACGTCTATTCAATTCATACACGTTATAGGTATCGTTCTATTTTTAACGCTGTAAGAAAGCCTCCGATAAAACACATTCTACGTTAAAATAAGACAGGTCCATCGAATGAATTTTTTCTAAATTCATTCCGACCCTCCTCCCCCCGCCAGCCGCCGGGCGACAGGTTGATGCGTATAAAACAATTGAAATAAATTTTACAAAAACTGTTCGTGTAACAAACGGCTGTGGCGTGACTTGCAGATTCGGCCAATCCGGGCTAGCGCCGCTCGGCCTGCGCGGGGCTGCGCTCTAACGAGGTCTTCACGGCCATAGAGTGATCCAGAAACATCGATTGAAATCGTCTCGCAGAACTAAACACATTAAATATCCCTCTCGTACAAAAAGGGACCAAGACGAAAAAATCTAAAAATTTTAAAACTGACTAAAATGACACATTATCACAAAATTAATGAAATGTATTAATCAGAAAGATATACATATAAAATCAATTTCAGCGTAAAATATTGTTGTTGCGCCAGCGGGATTCGAACCTGGATTTCTATCTCTTTCCTAACCGGGGAAAGTGCATTATTCAACTATGCTACAGCGGCAATATTTTTGTCGACAAATTTTCGAACCTACATGTTACCTTTTTGATATTAATACATTTAATCGTTTCATTATTTGAATAAGCCATCTACCTTATTTTTACAGAATATCAAATACCTTTGAGTAATCTCATAGCAGACGCCAAAATTATCAATTCATTTTTATTAAATTTTGGACACATTCATACAACTTTATTATTAGGAGAACACGTTCTTACTGTGAAGTTGTAATTATTCAGAACAGACGGTCTGTGATATTTTAAATATGAATTAAATATATTAATTATAAAGATATACATATAAAATCAATTTTATCGATAAATATTGTTGTTGTGCTACCGGGATTCGAACCTGGATCTCTTTCCTAACCGGGGAAGGTGCATTATCCAACTATGCTACAGCGACAATATTTTTAGCGACAAATATGATAGTTGAAAAACTTCGTGCTTACGACAAACTAATTAAATTGTGTTTTCACATGGACTGTTATTAAAGGTTTCTTGTAAAGCCTTAGTTAATAAAACTTTAAAGTTAAGAATAATATATAAATAGTGATCATACAATGATAATATATGCAGTAGGTATCTGATATAAAGCATTGCTAGACTACCGCATGTGTTAAAGTAGACAGTTTTTTTCGTACTGTTGTGGTGGTATTTAATTAAAACTAAAGAGAAAGAGTAAGATTCAACAGAGACATAAAAAAATATTTTGCAAATTTATAGTGAATTATTTGTGTGTTGCATTGTAATTAAGTTGGAATGTTGGACAACGATGCTTCTGACTGATCTCTAACCAATTGAATCATATATCGAGTAGTTTCCAGTTAGTGTTAAGCGTGTTGTACAGTTTTGGAACTAAAAAACGTTTAGAATCGTTTAAAGAATGCCAGTGTGGACGTTTATGCGTTGTCTTGTGTTCTGCCCATAATTTATTGCTAGGGGTGAGTTGTTATTTGAATGGAAATATTGTACAAGTCTCAACATATATTCTCAATTATTTTAAAACTAAGCTGAATGCTTGCGTTATGAAAATAGGACTAACTTGATGGTCTCCTGAAACGAGGTTTGAACCCTCGAACACTAGATCCCTAGGCGAGTATCGTAACCACTAGACCACAAGCACGTCATATTATATGCAAGGATTGTATATGTGGAATCAGAAGGTTATCATTTTATGTTCGTGTGGAAGAATCGCTTAATCTGCCTATGGTTGATTGGAATCTATTGTTAGAATTGGACAGTTCTTACCAAATGAAACCCAAGACGAAACCGCTGGCTGCGTTCACGTAGCTCGCCGAAGTATACCGGCGATTCTCATTGTTTGGTTTCACTTGGTGCCTCGTTACCACTAGACCATTCTCTTCATCTTTGTCGTAATCTCAATGAGAACAGTCGAGATCACGGAACTGTAACTAATTGTGAATGACGGCATGGATGATTTATCGTCACCTATTTTGATCCGTGGAATTTCTATTGTAGGTCGATTCATCGTATTAGTGAACTTCCAGTAGATCTGGTTCCCTTGGATAACCATTTTTTTCATGATGTCCTCGTATCACAGTCAAAATATCTGAGGATTTGGAGCCATGCAGTTGAGAATAAACGTTGATCGATGTTTAATTCCTTCATGATCGAGGCATTTAAGGCGAGATAATTGTATAGTGTATTCACTTTTATCTTATTTAGCCGATTTACGTCCATTGTTGAACATAGGCTTCCCTCAACCCTTCTTCAACAGAAGCCACAAGTCCTCATTACATCATCAGTTCAATGTATTTGTAGTAGACTTCTACGTATTTTACCCAACCATGTATGCCAATCAAGGATTTTATTATTCACAAAGTTGTCAGTCTTGCTACGTATCCGGCATAGTTCTACTTCAGTTTCGCGACATTTAGTACTTCGACAAACTTCGATTTCCTTCTCACTCAACAGTTGAACCCAGCATTGCTCTTGCATATCATACTGACACAATTTTTCGTGCAAAAATTCATGTTTGTTCTCCTTGCGAGCTGAGTACCTGCCCAAAAAATTAAAAATATGTTCATTGTCAATGGGTAAATCGATCGGTGTCGATTTTTAACCCGCGGTATTTATGGGTACCTTCTCTGCAGTCGAGACGTTATCCGTGGAACTGCCCCGCCTGTCACTTTGCTCTGAAACATCCTGTATCTGTATTGAATGTTTGTTTTTTGTTTTTGTTTCAACATGATTAAGACGCCGAGGGTGAGATGATAGTCAGATTTTGACGTGGCCGGGAATGTATATTGAATAAAATTATGATTGGATGGACAGGGATGCCACAAAAAGGAACAATTACGAATTTCAAAATACAGCATGATTTTTTATTATGCCGTTTTATTTTAGTTTTAATGTTATAGATTTATCACTGAATTAGTATATATCTGCATAGTTGAGGCTTGATAGATTTGTGAACACTAAAATAATTAATGTGAGAAAGAAATATTATACGGGAAAGCATAACTCTCCATCCTTCGCGTTCTTCTTCTTATATTTTTCCATAACAATTCTTCATCTACAGCGTGAACTATTCGAAAACTTTTCGCGATCCTCGGTTAGTGCAACACGTAGCGAGGCTCCGGTTGTGTGGTCTGTCCATCTTTTTTTTAATATAGATGCGTACACGGAGTATTTTTCACATCAATATTCTTACTATATTAAATAAAATAACAATCACTTTGTATGAAACCACCAAATTTATTATATGTCAACCGGTTTCGCTTATCTCAATCTTAATCAGGGCGTATTTGAAACCAATCATAAATAATAAAAAAAAGTGCACTTATATATAAAAAAAGAGGGAGATAGAATATAAAATTAAATGTAAAAGAGAGAAAACGTTCAGTGGATGAATTAATTGAATCTATCCATTAGCCCATATTAGGTATGTTTCCTTTAAAATTTATTTGACATCTATCAACACTGTATTTCCCCTTCCTCAATGTTCCGTTTATCTGTATATATATCCTGTCTCTCTCTTTAGCATATAATTTTATATTCTATCTCCCTCTTTATGTATATTTAAGCGTACTCTTTTTGTTTTTATGATTAGTTTCAAATGGGTCCTGATTAAGCTTGAGATAAGCGAAACCGGTAGACTTATATTAAATTTCGTGGTTTCATACAAAGTGATTGTTATTTTATTTAATATAAAATGTCAAACTATAAAGTGATTGCTTTCTACGAAAATATAATATCCTTACTTTATATTTACATATATTTTATTATTTATATCTTTCTAAATAATTCATCTAACATCTCCTTATATATATTTTTTTCACTTGTTATATTTTATTTATAAAAAATAATAAAATGTTAAACTATGAGGCCATCATACGCCAAAAAATTAATTTTAAATGAATATGTATGTAATAAAGAAGAAATAAAAAAAATTGTTAAAGCTCCTAACAGGACCTTCTTCAAATAACTGGTATGTGTGTATTATTAAAAACTAAAGTATTAATATCTATATCGTTAATTATCAACGCGAAAAGATGTTTAAAGTATTTCCCTTCACATGACAGTTAAGAAGAAATTATGTATGCAGAATATGTCAATAATTTATCGTCGTTTATGTTTGCGGCAACCCTACCGACAGTGCGGAGTTATAATGTTTACCTTTAGGTCGATTTCCATTCTAGACATGATCAGATACCAACTAATAGATTTATTATCTGACTGGATACTTTAAATTGAAGGTGATGGAAGGAACTCCATTATTTTATTGACATTATAGCGTAGAAAAAATTTAATATTTGTCTAGCGGAAGATCGATACGTGTATTGAGACGTTAGTGTTGTGCACACCCATTGTGCAGGCCATGACAGTGTAAATTTTTTATCGATACCCTCTGGGTACCTGCGTGCTCGGCGCTCGGTGCGGCTGACGTGTGAACAGCCGCGGTTACGAGAAAATTCACCAGTCCAATGGTACAATTATTTGTATTCCGTTCGTCAATCCTTTCACTGCATACTTTGTTACCTTTTTTAGGATTTAGGATAGATTAAAAAGTGAACAAGTTAGGAAAAATGAATATGGTTAAAGATCGCTTGATGACTGAGCAACGTGGTCCTCTATTCTGCTTCTACTTGACACCACTTTTAGACTTTCATGATCATTAATTACTCTAGGCTATCTATCTTTAGTGTGGAGATTTTCAATCATTTCATAACCAATGGTAACATCACATCTCGAAGGCGTCGAACACCTTCCTTTCTTTCTTTCCAAAGGCCCATGTTTCAGTTCTATGAAAAGATATTGATCACAGCGCCGGCGTTACGCACAGACGAAGCAGGCGCCTGCCTGTGGCGGCCAAATCAAAGGTGCAACTGAAAAATATATAAAAATTTAAAAACAAATTTCCATGTTCCAAAACGACAATAGTGTGTAATAAAAATAATCCAGATATAAACAATCCAAATAATAACATAGTTATTTGCTAATAAAGCAGTAATTTGTAGTCAACATTAGTGTACAGAACGTCATTTCGTAAAATCCGCCCTTGGGTAAGTTTCAAAATGCCGGCCTAACAAAACACCGCCCATAACGTGTGTGACAAAAAATCTAGCGCCGGCGCTCATTGATCATATACAAGTAGAACGAATGAATGAGGAGAAAATGAAAGAAAGATATTTGGCGCAGGTGTCGACGTCACCAAAAATAGAGGACGTCCGCGGATGACTAGGTAAACTGGAAGATGGTCCTGTCCAGCCTCAATAATCGACAAACTTGCGTGAAAATATGTATAAATATGGATATCTTATGTGTCAAGAGAGACTCCGTTGGTACGACCCATTGGACAGATAATGGCAGTACACCGTACATAGAGATGCACGTAAACGTACGATTGGTGGTTTGACTGGACTTGAACACTGCCCACCCAGGAATGCGGACCTAATTAGTAATGTGACGAATCTTGTTTTATATAAGGAATTCAATCGAGAATGGGCGACTCGTTGGAACTTCTTAGGTGGGTAGTTAGACAGGCCTGCGTGGGTGAGACTCCACCTATGCGCCAATGGCGCTCGGTAACTTTTTGTAGAAGTAATCCTGGATAATAAGTTTATACCTACTAGCAAATATACAAATCTGTAGACTAGACCACGAACAAGATGCAACAATTGACATAAATAGTATGCCATAAATAAAATTATATAAAGTACCTGAGTTTTCATTTACTTAAACTTGAGCTCGATTCGACAAATTTCTTAAAACAACCGCTCGCCTCGTAATATGTACGCTATTCTGTGCATTATACTCATAAGTATTAAAGACATTTTTTGTACGTTGGATGCTGTTAACGAATGCGTATATAGTATTCGGCCTTGACGGGCGGAACTGAATGCGCTTATGCGAACATCTAATACTTTCAAACTTTGTGGATACGAAACAAATGATAGAATCCACTATTGCTGGTATCTGTGTGTTTACGCAATTCAAAGATGTTTAAAAGTTGAGAATGAGAATTTTTCGACTCGCTCCATGCGCGTGCCGTGTCGTAGTGTGTGTTATGACTGGTCTCTAATGAACAATATGAATTTATTTGCAGCAGTGTTGTTTTTGGCTAGAAACAAAAAACTTTTTGACTCTAGAACACAAGGGATGCGGAGCATCCAAAGCATGTACGAAGCGACCGCGTCTGCTATGCGCCTACCTCTCACTTTCCACTCACTCAATCCATTTTATGCCTCGTCCACTGTCCGTCTTTTGGGAGTGTTTTTTGATGAATGTCTGCCTTAAATTACTGCACCTTAATTTTTCATTAATTTTCCATCTCTGTGAAAAACTATTTTCTATGGATTTATGTTATACGATTTTTTATGAATAAGGACAGCGCTTAAGGGACGCTGGAGGGTCTCAATTTTAAATCTTAATTGCTAATAACCACATTGAATTTCTTCTCCTTTTTCGTTATGCTTGTACCTAAATATGTAATTGTATTTTATTAGCTTTGATATAATGGTAGAAGTGAAAGAATTCATCCTCCATGTTGATATAAATTTGGCACGGCAGATTTAGAGTGACCCACCACGAGATCAATAACACCACGATGCGTCACACCGTGACGACTGGCACATGCATTAGTGGGACGATCCAACAATATTGTCTCACTTCACATCCTCGTGTCTTCGTTTTGTACTCTAGACGTTGATTCATCGGCTGTTCGGGCCCAGAGCGCGCAGCGTCTCGCAACTGTGACGTATCGCTCCTGATCTCTGGCGTGCCATCAAGATAGCCGGGATGCTGCGCGGACCGTGGACCGGGCCTCGTGATCTCGCGCCGGCTGTCCGGAGAGACGTTGATACGCGTCTTTATGATAGTTGTTGTTAGATACGAGGATGATAAATATTATGAAAATATTTATGTAGAGACGATTTTAGAAAGAGAAAATTATCAGTTCTCTGCCAGAAATATTAATAGTCGATTGAAAAGTTTATTTTAGAAATGAATTGAAAAATTATTAGTATATCCATAGACTGGGCGACGCACGAATGTCTGTACTGTAGCTGACAAAGCTTTGTCATCATCATCCACGTCAGCTCCTCATAACTTCCACCTCCTGCGGTATCTTACAGATCTATGTGCTTGTTTCCTTATCCACGTGGTCGATTCAATAGGTGGGGGAGCTTCCTCTACTTCTCCATCCTTCGAGATGACCCATCACAATAATCGTCTCCAAGTTTATTTTCTCCTCTCGCAAGATGCTGAAAAAAAATTTTTTTTAAATATTCGTCTTGTATAAATGATTAAGACTTCTTCAATATTAGCAAAATTACTTTCTGGCCTCGTTTTATACAAATAATTAGACAAAATACTTTGTTTAAGCCACTATTTATTGATTATTCTACATGTTTCGATACCTACGGTATCTTCTTCAGGAAACAACAATGTATACTGAAATTAAAAATACAAGCATAGATAAAAACAAATCATAAAGTGGTGAATAAGTAAGAACTAATATGAAAACAAATTTAAAAGGTGACTATTTAAAAAAAGGATTTGGTTATTTATAATATTTAGCTTGCTATTAACACTTTTTCTTATTTCTAAAATTTCAAATTTATCTAACTGTAAACCCCTAGTATTTGTATGTATAATTTCAAAAACCTTGTTAATTATCAAAATAATGGTTTGTTTCCAAAAAGTGTTTGGAAAATTCTGAATAGTTGTTATTTAGGCATCACAAGTGATCTTTAATTTCCGCAAGTTTGTTTTAACTACATAAAAATAATTGCAATCATTGCGTTAAAATATCGTCCTTATCCTTGTTATTTAATATATAATTATTTAATTTGTTATTAGTGCAAAAAGCTAGTTGTTTAGTATTTGGGATATTTTTATAATTGAATTTGAAATAAGATTATTTAAAAACACAATTTTTCTCCACTGCTTCCCACTATCGATAATAAGATGGTAAACATATGATTTGATCAACTTTTACTTGTACTTTTTGTTTAACAAATTTGTTTAATAATATTAAATTTTATGTTGAAGTTATTTATGGATAAAGAAACATGAACTAATCTACTAAGCGTGGAATAAAAAGCTGGTTATAAGAATTAGTCTTTGATTAGCTACTGAAGAATGAAGACATGACTCCATACATCACTAATATAATTTATCGGTAATTGTCCGAAGCTTTAGGAAGAGAAGACTATTTTATGCTTTGATTAAGGACTTTTTTAGTTTAAAATTTCAAGTATTCTTTACACATTTCATACTATTAAAAGACGACACCAACAGTTGAACTTTAAATAATATCAATACAATTAGAAACGCGTTATTTTTTTACGTAAATATTCAAAAATATAGCAAAATATAGGTGTCATATTTATTTTTCCTTATTGAGCTGCGTATTTTACAAGATGTTTGTATAACAAAAAATTATTTGTGATACGCGCCTATTGTTCGTATTTAAGTATTGAGGCTTAGGTTTTCAGCTTTTCTGAACCGTAATCGCCATACAGAGCTTACGGAGCGGAAATCTTAAATGAGAAAAAAATATCTTAAAATATATTATCGCAGTTATTTGCAAAGCGGGGAGATATTCTCGTCTCTGCGTCTTTCTCGATAATATTGCATTATTGCTATGTAACTGTTAAATCTGTGTAAATAATTTGTTTAGAAGAAGTCATATTTAATATATTAATAGGGACAATTCTAATAGAGAAAAGAATTAACGAATTAGGAGGGAATGTAAAGTTGATCTTAGCATAATGAATAGGGTTAAAAAATGGTCGCTTAGGTGGTTTTGTATGATTAATATTCTGTCTAATTTTGGATCACGGTGTGGAATTTTAAGGGCCCGTGCTATTATTTGTGTGCTGGGGAAGAGAATATGAAAAACATTACCACATCAGTATAAGACTACTGACTTACTTTTGACACAAGGTGTTCGAGGTGATGATTACGCGGCCGGGAAAAATTCAAGCGTATCTCGGGCTGTGTGTGAGGTGGCACTGTCTTGTTGATCCGGTTTGGCCACAAAGAAGTTTTCCAGCATGCGACTATAGCGATCACCGTTAACGGTTACAGCATTGCCATATTATTTAGATAAAATGTTTTAATGACTTCAACACTTTGTTAGATGCTTTATAATAAATTGTGATCAACTATTCTCTACGACTACCGAATGCGAACTGACAATTGTCCGCCAAACCAAAATGGCGGTCAAACAAAATCGGCCTAGAACATAATATTCACTCTGTACTTCGCACTTGTTTATTGAAGACTCCTGCCTCTCGCCATTATCACTCCTTTTGTAAATAATATATTATAATAAAACTCTTGAATGAGCATCTGTCATGTGACGCTGTACCTGGGTAAATCAAAGTAGTATTTTGCGATATATGTGACTTTTTTCTGCTTCTAAAGATTATAATGGATCTTCTTCTTCTATTAACGTATCATTTTTTAAAATCAAATTAAATCCTACAACTGTACACCTCTGAAACGTTTGAATTTTGTTTAAAAAAATTCGATGAGTCATTCATCCACCCCTAGAATATTGCGGAGTGAGCCCCTGCGCTTCCGAGCCATCTCAATAAGAAAAAACAATCTTCTGCTAGTAATCGAAAGTGACACCATTCTTCTAAATCGTCTAATCTTCCTCGCTTTCATTACATTCATCTTCCCGTTTAAAAATAACTGCGGTTATCTCGCCAGACTTACACGGAGCCCATCGCCGATTCTCCGTAAGCCTTCGGCCTCGATCACCGTCAAACCTGACGACGGAGACGGCTGCACAAAGCCTCCGAGAAACCGATCCTGCTATCTTCGGGGGAAACCGAAGGTATCGCGTTACTTGGCCGTGGTTAATTCGTTTAAGCGGCTATTAAAGCGGAGAAATTGATATTTGGGTTTGGTTCCTCGCCATTTTTTCTGCAGTCTTTTCGAGCCAGGGTACTCTTGGCAGAGTATCGGGTGTCGGACGGCAGGCTCGGGTGGAGGCTTTCTTTTTTTTGCTTTGGTAAGCGACTCAATGAGCAGGTATTAATCAGTAATAAGGCATTGCTTTCTTGGGATGGTGTACTTTTTTTTTTGCACGGTTTACGGTCGGTAATGGGAGACGCGTCTTACTAAACGGTAGACTCCGTCCAGGAGAAAAATAAGCAAAAATGTCAGTGTCGTGGTTATACTTTAGGCGCTTGGAGCTGATTTTCAAGATTTATTTATCAATTTAAGAACGGCCCATCGAGGCTTTTATATCATTCCATAAACACAATCTTAATACAAAAATTAAAATTAAAATATATATATATATATATATATCGATAAAACTGAATTCGGTCACTATCCTGTAAAGTATTTGAATAGGTGATTTTGTACAATAATTTGTTGACAACATAGTGCTTTGAGTGAAACACGGTACGAAATCAGTTCTGTCAAATCGATACGAAATACAAATAATTTATTTTTAAATGCGTTATGCGTTTCTCAAGCGCGTGTATCATACCACCCCTGTATGTAAATTTTTATTTTCAAACGAATTATTCATAAATTCAGAAATCAACGAGAATCTTAAGCTCTTTATTAACAACTTTATTTGTTTTAAGTCAATTTTAATAATAGTAATAAAATTTTGTAAATAATAAACTTTGTTAAAATTTAAATCGATACATTTATTTCTAAAACAAAAAATGATCATTTATATTGTGTGACAATTTGATACCGCACTCTATTTAAAGAGTAACAAGGTACACAGCAGAAAAACTTTACACTGGTCATCTTCTTTTTCTTCTTTTCGTACCTTATCCGTCCAATGGACGTTGGCTATCATCACTCTTTTTACTGCGGCCCGGAAAAGCTATGCAATAGACAAGCCAAACCAATTGCGTTAGGTTCTTCAGCCTTGATGTTCTCCATTCAGGGCCCCCTTTCCCAAAAATATTATTTTTTTCTAGATACAAGATTTAATACTTTCTGAATACCTCATTACGTGTCGAAGATATTAATGTTTTAAGATTATTATTGTATTAATTTATTTTTCTTTTTGAACATAACATTTTTAATTAAACAAATTTATCCAGCCTCCGGTGTTGCCCCTCGCGTAATAGGTAATCTCAGGTGGGTAGGCGGTAGTAAAGTACCTACCCCGGGATATCGAGTGTCCGGGGGCAGTTGGCGCACCATTCCGCGCGGGTAATGGGACTAATGAGGCGTCGTGTGTCAACGGGGGAGGCCGGGGCTAGTCTGAGCGCCGGGTACATTGCGTACACAGATTTGACATTATTGTAAAATATTTATTTCTAATCGAAGGCTATAGTGCATATACATAAGTATTTTTATACATCGTTTCTATTTACTACAACTTATCTTTCACATATTTGCTTAGTTTAATTTAGAATTTATATAGTTTTTCCTTCTTTATTATGTTTTTTGGCATTGCATTGAAAAATTTGGCATCGCATTGTACATCATCAATTTCTGAGATTTGGTCTCCTTTCTGAATGGCAGTCTCAGTCTATCTTTTCTTTTTGTATGATGCTCGTGCTCATGTTGATTTGCATTAATTTTTCTTATAAATTCTGCCGATATTTTCTAAGTGAGGATTTTATAAATAAATACCACTACATTAAAATATATTTTCTGCTCAAAGGTCATCATATTCAGATCTTTCAGCAATGCACTAATCCGAGTACATCTATTTTGTCTGAGTTTCAATTTTTAATGATTTAGTTTTAGTATATTTTTCTTCAACCATGTTTCTATATTATTTGTCATATTTTAATTCATACAGTACAGTTGCATAATTGTCTTGCACAAATATAAGTTTTAGCATCTTAACGATGTCATTTATATAGAAAATGAAATAAATGGGTCCAAAAACTGACCCTTGTGGTAGTCCTAATGATATAAGGAGGGGATAAAATATTAAGTCATCTACTTTAGTGGTCTGGTGTCTATTACGTAGGTATTCTTAAACCATTTAAAAGGTGTTCCTCTTAATCCGAGTTTTCAAAGTTTTATAATCATTATATCTCTGTCGATGGTTCCAAAACCTTTTTTAAAATCCAAGAATATATCAATGATATATTTATCCTTATCAGAATCGTCTTTTATGCCTTCATATATAACATATATGCGATATTATCTGAACCAATTTTATACTTTTCCTAAGTGAGCAGTTCTTTTAGTACATGATATTCCAATAGTTGTCTTCTTCTTATTTGTGATCACTGAACAAATCTAGCCTCGCTCGTGTTCTCTGCTTGAAACTAATAGTTTTATGCCTTCATATATAACATATATGCGATATTATCTGAACCAATTTTATACTTTTCCTAAGTGAGCAGTTCTTTTAGTACATGATATTCCAATAGTTGTCTTCTTCTTATTTGTGATCACTGAACAAATCTAGCCTCGCTCGTGTTCTCTGCTTGAAACTAATAGTTTTATGCCTTCATATATAACATATATGCGATATTATCTGAACCAATTTTATACTTTTCCTAAGTGAGCAGTTCTTTTAGTACATGATATTCCAATAGTTGTCTTCTTCTTATTTGTGATCACTGAACAAATCTAGCCTCGCTCGTGTTCTCTGCTTGAAACTAATAGTTTTATGCCTTCATATATAACATATATGCGATATTATCTGAACCAATTTTATACTTTTCCTAAGTGAGCAGTTCTTTTAGTACATGATATTCCAATAGTTGTCTTCTTCTTATTTGTGATCACTGAACAAATCTAGCCTCGCTCGTGTTCTCTGCTTGAAACTAATAGTTTTATGCCTTCATATATAACATATATGCGATATTATCTGAACCAATTTTATACTTTTCCTAAGTGAGCAGTTCTTTTAGTACATGATATTCCAATAGTTGTCTTCTTCTTATTTGTGATCACTGAACAAATCTAGCCTCGCTCGTGTTCTCTGCTTGAAACTAATAGTTTTATGCCTTCATATATAACATATATGCGATATTATCTGAACCAATTTTATACTTTTCCTAAGTGAGCAGTTCTTTTAGTACATGATATTCCAATAGTTGTCTTCTTCTTATTTGTGATCACTGAACGAATCTAGCCTCGCTCGTGTTCTCTGCTTGAAACTAATAGTTTTACGTATCACAATACCCATACCATATTTTATTTGTTCAGCAATAGGGGCCACCCTAAAACGACCACGAATACAAACACTTTGAACATTATCCAATGTCTAGCAGCCCATCTTTTTTTTTTTATGTTCTCCCAACACTATCCGTTTGTATCCGTAGAACAATAAATCAACATCAGCAAGTGCTATATGATACAGTTTAGCAGGAACAAGAATCCGTTTAACTTCCCTCACTCTCTTAATAATCAACTCTCGACCAAGAAATCTGTTATTAATCAAGAAATTAAAGATGTTGGGATTATATTGGATTTTAAAATACTCTTCGACTTGCACATTAACCAAATTACATCCAGAGCAACCAAAATGTTAGGTTTCATCCTTCGGGTATGTAAACAATTCAATAACATAAATACCACGAAAACACTGTACTTCTCATATGTCCGTTGTATCATCGAATATGCCTCCCAAGTCTGGAATCCAAGATATACCACACATCAATAGAATCGAAAAAATACAACAGCTTCCTCAAATATCTTAACTTTCCTAGTTATCGAACCTTAACTAGCACTGCTGAATCATCTATCATTTTCAAAGTTCCATCACCACAAACTGGCCGATGTCATTTTCCTACACAAAATAGCCAACTCTAAAGTAGACTGTCCTGATTTACTTAGACGCATATGCATTCGAGTACCAGCCAGGTCAACCAGAACTATCTTTACATTTAATCTTCCACATTGCAACACCGGTGTCGAACAAAACTCATTTTTCTTCAGAGCACCCCTTTATTTCAATTCACACCTAAACGAACTAGACAATTTCAATACTGAAGTTATTTCAATTATCTAAATTCAATACATAAAATTTAAAGGCCTGTATTTTTCTTTTTATCACTCAGATTTTATTCCCTAACCCATCTTCCTTTTCTTTTCCTCTCGAATATTTTATTTTTTATAACTTTTTACTTTAAGTTAAAATTTTTTATTCTCAATTTTGTTCTCACATTTTTCTGCTTTATTGTCGTTCTTAAATTTTAAATCGTACTCAATATATAAAGTATTTTGTATCTTCTGAGAAAACATGTAACTGGTTTAATAATTGTTCAGCTTTTATTAAGATTTTCATATTTACTAATAAACTGTATGTTTTCTGAATAAAATAAAACATAGTTGGCCTATTCGCTGTTTTATAAACGTTGCCTTTTGTCTTTATTGGAATTCTATCATCACACTAGACTCCATACAAAGATCAATTTGAAGTCATGATGTGTATATTATGGATTCCAAATATTTGAGTTCATTATTTCGTCATTCTCATTCTCTGTAATGGGTAAGACCTATAGGATTTTGCATGAATATTAGTTGAATTCTAAACGTAAATCCGGATCGATAGGATCTAAATGAACAAATTGCGCGATCTTCGAGTCGCGTCCCGCGGAATGGAATACGACAATTCCGGTCGTAAATCTAAATTATTGCAAGGTATGGGAGGAAGTAGGGAAACCTTGGTACAGAATGACGTCGGTGAGGGGATAGAAGTTCTAGTCGAAGGATCAATGATCTCGAGAACCGCGATTCGGAAGGACTGCTCGCCTTACCTTGTATATGACGTCTCCGTAATCCCCGCAGTTGCCGCCGAGATAACACAAATGGCACGCCGATGAAACGATCTCCGATCCCAATTGAATACGACGATGTCACAAGTTCACCCGCGGCACACAAACAACAAACAATACGTGATCAAAACACAATATCACAAAATTCTACACCGCAAATGCTATCGCGATATCGAAATCAAACAAATATCTGTCAAGTCTGCCAATGTCAAGGTGACAATTCACACTGACAAGACGATTTAAAAATTGGATGCGAAATTGTGTCAATAACGGTTGCGGCTGAATCGAAAAGACGCGTCAAAAGGGTATTTACGAATTTGGAACATTAGTGATGAGCTAAATAGATGATTGCAAGATTTGTGTTTAATTGTAATAATGAATACACAACGAGACAGTGACCGATGGCAGAGTTTGAGGGAGCCTATTTTCAAATACAGGTGCACAATAGTTGATGAAGAACAATAATCATTCTTAATACAAATTATATGTATTAATTAGAAAGATATATATATATATATAATCAATTTTATCGAAAAAATATTGTTGTTGCTACCGGGATAATAAAGTAATAAAAATTATAAAGAATATTTTCACAGCCCCATGTTCTGAAAAATTGCAACTTCACAATAAGAATGTGTTCTCCTTGAAATAATTAATCATTCACTGGGTTTATCTAGCGGGTGGGGATCTTTAAGGTATAGACAATAAGTTTATCTATTTTGTCATCTCGCAAGATACTCGACAATTGAAGAATTCATCTTATCTAATGGTCGAGAGTATATCCTTGATGTGCAGTTGCCGCATGCAGAATGGAGACATCTGTACGTCTCCAGGATTCTACGAGCCTGACCTCGGTTCGTGATACGAACTTCTATATTAAGTCTCGGATTAAGATTTAGACAATCTTCACACTGTGCTGCAACCGACTCACATCACCTAGACCGGGGCGGGTCTAGCGCGCTCGGCCGCCAGATGGCGCGCGGCTCCCCGCGGACATGTAAATCACGTCACGATACCTGATCCGCGAGCAGCTGACCGTGTAATGGCGGTGTCACGTGGCGGCACACCTGTGCGGTCGGGCCGCTGCTCGCTACTCCCCGGCGTGCTCTGTACGAGCACGATACCTGCTCGTCTGGCACTTCGAGGGCTGTGGATGGCTTCATCAACCGAGTCGTGTGCAATTAATAATTAAGTCACTTATCTTACTGTATCTGTGGTTCAACAAGAGCAAGTAAGCGATATAAGAGACGCTAGCGTTAGTCACGTCTGATCTATCTCACGTGCTCCTTGTCCACGCCTAGTATCCTGCCGACTGTTACCCAGAATTCGACACACTGTGTGACCGTTATATGTAACGTACAATAAAAAACCACCGGTGGATTCAGAAAACAGAGTTATCGTGTCCACCAAATCCATTGTAATCACGACCATAGAATCAAAGTCTCCTGATCAGGTTGGAAAAAGTGCGTTTAAATTTTATGGAGGTCGCGTAATGACCCTTATGCACTATGAAATTTGTTCCTTTTTGTTCGATTTTGTACTCTCGATAATAACAGTCGTAATATCTGCCGAAGGAATATTTTTAAAATATATGATCACAAACTGTTACATAAATCTAAATGGAATCGCTTCATACTCTTCCACTGTACAAGGGTGCGCTGCTTACCGAGACAAGCGTGAAAGAGCTGGCGACTAACACGACGGTAGGGGCCGACACAGGTCCTAGCAGCTATTAGCCGTACAACTTCCTGATAACCATTATGTGCAATTGACACCTGCCAATATCAAGTTTCTAATTAGCGACGCGAGCTTCGGTCCGGTCAGAGGGAGAGGAACTGCCTTTGTGGAGGCCGTCGGAATTATCTGATAATTGGGAGAGCGACAAATACTAGAAATAACCCATTTTTGCAATACCAATTAATTTAAAAAGAAACGGAAATACAAATTAAATGTATCAATTAGAAAGATATAAGTACAAACAGATAAAATCAATTTATCGAAAAAATATTTTGGCTGCCACCGGGATTCGAACCAGGAACTTTTCCTGTCCGGGGAAACGCGCTGAACCATACACCATGTCATCCTAGTAAACAGAGGACGTCCGCGGAAAACTTGGCATGACCGAGTAAACCAGATACTGGAGGATGGTCAACAATCGGCGAGCTTGTATGAGAAGATGTATGAATGTGGATGAGGCGAGCATTATGTGTCAGAACAGAAGAGTGTGGCGCTCTATCCTCTCTGCCTACCCACGCGTAAAACAGCGTGATGGTAATTTAGTTCGTTAGCCTAGTAAATTGAACTAAATTCTGAAAAAATTACAATTGTTGATTTTTTTAATCACTAATTAAAAAAATATATTAGAAATATATACATATGAAATCAATATTATTGTTGCTACCCAAATTCAAACCTGAATCTCTTTCCAATCCGGGGAAAGTTCATTATCCAACTATGCTACAGCAGACAGTACCTTTGTCGACAAATGATCGAATCCATATGGTACATTTTTCAATTTAATACATCTACCATTCCATTATTTGGCTTTTAATAATTTCACAACCTTTCCCGGATTGGAAAGAGATCTAGGTTCGAATCGCGGTAGTAACAACAGTATATTTTTCAATAAAATTGATTACGTATATATAAATTTATAATTAATACATTAAATTAGTATTTTTTTTAAATATCACAGACCGTCTCTTTTGAATAATTACAACTTCACAATAAAAATGTGTTCTCCTTAATATTTTTTTTTCTTCACAATAATTACGAATACATATATATGTTTAGAGATTAGTCAAAAAATATACAAGTATCTACTTGTTTATTTTTATTTCAAAATTTTTGTAACAAATTATTGATTGAAATGTGTATCCTCACTAGTTTTAAACTAAGCCAAGCGCTTGTGCTGTGAAAACGGGACCAACTTGGCGTTTTGTTTTACCTCGACATAAATATTTAATTTCCCAGTGAACTGTACACGTAATATACAAAAAACACTCAACCACGATGTTACTAACCGTAAACACTATTTTAGTTTTCTAGGACAGAATCAATCATTATTTTTTATTGAACCGTACACCGGACGCTGTAACAAGTTCGCGGAATCATAGAACGAATGAGATTATTTCGTGATCTCGTAATTAATTCACTTCGTGTGCGGCACCACCGTAACACATTTCGCCCGCAAAGAAAGCGAATTAATGCCAGCAACAAAAACACATCTTCCGCGAAATGAGCCTCGCCTCTCGTCGTCCGCTTCCATCCGCATGACGGATCACTCTTCGGACGATGTTTCAATTATGTCCCGCTCCGCACCCTGGCGGTGGGCAGGACACGCCGGACGGGGATGGAATCGGATCACACCCTCGATGCATCATCCGTCTTGCCGACCCGAGCGGACACGCGATCTCTCGCAACCCGAAATGTTATCACGCCATTCTGAGGAACGGTATGCGAAAATGCCGAAACGAAGACATAACGCGTTAAAAAAATTAATACTCTCGTGCACAATAAACACTGGTACTATTCGATAGAGAAAAGGAAGAAACATAATTTTAACATAATTCATGGTACAGTGTGTTCTTTTGTAATACTTTTGTAGCATATTATACATACTGTATTATAGCAGACAGTGCTTTTCCGGTATAGAAGTACATAAAGTGTACTGTACTATGTACAAAAAAATATATATAAAGAGTAAAACAAGATGCGATTAGATAACATATAAATGCAACGTAAAATTTAACTTCTTTTCAAAAATCACATTGACAAATTACCTCCAAGGCCTCTGAATGCTAGGATTCATACTTCGAACCTGCAAACACTTCTAAAATCCATATTACCTCAAAATACTGTATTATGCATTCGTTCGTAGTCACTTATATTGTGCGACATTAGAACGAATACAAAATAGGTTTATTCGACATCTTAAAATTAGATCTAATATATTATTCAACTCCTATTTAGATGTAGCAAACTTCTACAATATGAAAACCCTAGAACATCGAAGAACACGTGCTGACCAAATACTTCTCTTCGAACTACTGCAAGGCCATATTAACTATCCTAGCCAATTAGAATTAATATCTATCCACATACCATCTAGATCGTCCCGGCAGTCCGCACTCTTCCACATTCCTAGAAGTATTACGCCTTAAATACAAAATTCATTCTTTCACCGGTCATGTTGTTACCATAATGAGAAATTAACAAAAATTGACTTTTTCAACATTAGCCTTACTACACTTTGAGTTATTTTTATAAACCACCACAATCTAAATTTTGGCCAATAATTCAACCTACAGACACATCTTGCTCTCCCTTTATCGCAACATTTCTGTGGATTTTCATAAATAGTATCACATGTTAAATATTTATTATGTTAGTTATATTAAGTTAACACTATCAAAATCTCTCAATAAAATAAAATCCACGGACTGTCCAGGTCTCCGTTGCACACATGAACATTGGAAGTATTTACATATATATTTTGTATAAAGTACCAACTCAAACGGTACAACACGAAGTGTTCTCTGTGGGTACATAAAGAAATAATTATGCTGTTAACTCACCAATATCGCGGAAGCATCGAATTGGTAACAAGTTGAATTTCGTTGACAGAGCATTCGTGAAACTGATGAAATATTTGTACGTAAATTATACTTAGTTTTAATTTTTTTAATGTTATATTTAAACTGTTATATTGAAATTTTTATTCTTATGTAAAAGCCCACAAGGGCACATAAAATTGAAATAAAATAAATAAATTTAAATAAAACATATACAAATAAATTAAAATAACAATGTTATACAGGTACTATGTAGTAAAATTGTTTGTGATTGAAAATAATGGTAATATTTTATTTGCTTTGGGTACGAATTTCCAAGTACGAACGTTATACTCATTGATACAGTCGTAAGTCAGTACTTAAATAATATCGCATTATTTTTCGTTTTATTCTCAATCACGATTAATCTCTCAGTGAGATAAATCGTGATCATATATCAGCCACATATTGCGGATGACCTATCCTCACCTATTTATATATTACATATTAAAATTTAATATAGGTACGTTTGACAAAGATGTATTGAGAACATTACAAAAATAATAATATTGGGTTGTTCTGAAAATAATCTGCTTGGAGATATTAGTTCATTTGGTTCTATTTGACAGTTAGGGTTCTGTTATATTTATTGAGTCGAGCATTTAATTTGCGGTGCTTTTGATAAGAATGTTTGATAGAAACGGAAAGACTGAGTAAGATGTTTAGAAGTGAGGCCCGAAGCTAGCAGAAAGGTTGAAATGAGATCACTTAGGAGTAGCAGATCCATTTATAACAGAGTAAAGAATGAAAGCTGATCTTAGTACGAGTAAAATTAAGAATGGATCACTTACGTGGTTTGGTCACATGGATCGGATGAATGATGACGCGAGTGTTGATGGCACCAGAAGTAGAGGACAAGTAGATTTGGTACGACCAGGTAAAGCAGGTGGTTCCTTAGGAAGCCTCAATAATCGGCGAGCTTGTATGAGAAGATGTATAAATGTAGATGAGGTGAAAGATGAGTGTCAGGACAGAAGAGTGCGGCGCTTTATCGTCTCTGCCTACCCCCGCGAGGAAACGACGTGATGGTCTGTAAGTAAGTTTTAATCCTTCAGAAATGGAATAGAAAATTGATGAATGTAAATTAAGAGACTGTTTTAAATATAAGTAGCAATACACCATATTATTATTTATAAGTATATAAATTAAATGGCCAACTTAAAGTATGGACAAAATGTAGAGAGATTTCGACCCCTTAGAATAAAAAGGTTAAATAACTAACATTTTGGGCTATTTTGAGTTATTGCATGAAAAGGGTTCCAAATGCATTATTATTTATTTCTACCATGCACACCAACTCTATTTAACGGATATTAAAAGAAGCTGCAGTTCCAACTGCATCAGTTATTTATGGATCATTATTATTAATTTCCCTCAACCCACATGATCATTTTTAATACTGAAAATAAGTTAAGACCTTAAAACTGATCATATTTGCATACTTAAAACATACATGAATATATGTTGAAATTCAATCAACACTTCTGAACTCATTATCTCAAAACAGTGTCAGCGTCAGATGGAACCTTGTTATTCTGGGGGGTTGATTTCATAAAATATTATTTATACTTATTTAACTCGACTAATTTATTAAATTAAAAAATATTTTTATTTGATCAGCGCACTCTATTGAATTTTTATAGCTAAAAATGACAGAAATCAGTAACAAAGAATCAACAGAAAATGTGACTAAAGCAACGCTATCCATCTAGCGGGCCGTGAAAATATTTTAACGGCCCGCGAATAATTTTTTTTTTTTCTTCTTTAATTAATAATATATCTTGTTCTAACTGATTTAGTTTTTTTGACCAAAACTCGCAAGCACTACGTGAATTGTATAATTTAATTACTTGTATCAAAACATTTTAGGTGATTTGGTCATATGGAACGGATGAACGAGGAGAGAATGGTAAGAAAGATGTATGACGCAAGTGTTAATAGCACCAGAAATAGAGGACATACGCGGAAGACTCGGCATGACCAGGTAAATCAGATAATGAAGAATGGTTCTGTTAGAAGCCTCAAAAATCGGCGAGCTTATATAAGAATATGTACGGATATAGATGAGGCCAGAATTGCGTGTCCTCTTTGTCTACCCCCGCGGGAAAATGATATGATGGTAAGTAAGTTACAACATCTCAACTTTCGTAGCGCCATGCTCCCTTAAATACCTTTTTTCTGATATTTTTACTTTATAAATAAAATAAATTTTGAAGTGATCTGAATTGACTTTTCAATAATTAACTTTTTGGTGCCCAGCGAAATGTTTATAAAAGAAAAAATGCCCCCTGACTAAGATAAGTCGGGCAGCGCTGCATTAAAGAATTCCTGGAAACAGATAATTTTATTCTACAGGGATAAACACGCTTGTAATTTCTTAGCATAAATGCATAGAACTAAATAAAAATTGGCCATTATTTTCGTAACAGTAACGTAATGGGCAGGTTGTGATTTTCTCATTGTTGATGTAGGCAGTTTTGTGGTTACCCTGTACGTAAACACCGGGACAAAGAAAGCAGATTTAATCTCATCTCGCCCGTTTAATCTCTCGAGTGTCATCCGCGCAGCGCCGACAGAACTGTCGGTGGTCCAGCGCGTATTGTGCTTCTCTCGGAGGGGGAACGCGAGTCTGAGCCCTTGCGACATCACACAATCAACGACTTGCACTGGATCATTTACTTATACGATATTAGCTGAAGTTGCAAAAAATAATTTAAAACACCTGACAAGTTTCAGGCGTACCACCCTTGCATACAATGTTCTCATGTTAAAAAAATATGTATAAATATAAATTCAATTAAAATAAATATCTCCTGCTGTAGAACCAAATCCCAGTTTCCAGCTATGCTAACCACTAAACTGCTGAGGAATCAGTATATTATGTCATATTTTTAAATATAATTAAATTAAAATAGGTGATCACCTTAAGAATCTGATTTTTTTAAAATTATTTTAAAGCAATATTCTTTATCTGTAAAATGTTTTTTAACATACTATACTAGAATACGCCTGAAAAATCAATATTTTTATTTATTTTGACTAGTATATTAGCAATATTTTAATATGTCCAAGAACACACAATTACTGATTTTTTACCTACAAAGGCATTGTTATTAAACATATATCAGATATATCACAGAGACAAAGCTATTTTCTATTATATTTAATGGAAAATATATGGAAGACAGATCGTAGGCCCTGTAATTACCTCATACTTTCATAGCTTGTCTCTGTGAGATATCTGATATTTGTATAATATATATTCTTTGTCAACTCACTACCAAGCGTCATGATTCCATGAAGTATTTAGCAACCGGTGCACCGTACGTCTCCATTCCTCTCGGTCTTGAGCCACGTTGATGACGGCACCGTTCAACAAGGACCCTGTTAACACCTTTATTTGGTCTATCCTGTCTTCTTGCTCGCTTTCTTTCAACTGTCCCTGGGATCATCTCGTCGTTTCTTCTGGCAACACGTCCGACGTACGTTAGAATTACATTCCTGCAAAAGTCTTTCTGTAATCCTTAATTCTTGGAGGATTGAAACATTTGTCAGTTTTGCGGTTGAAGAGATACGCATCATACGCCTGTCAATTACAAAAATCTAATCTCGTAGCTAAATGTGAATATTCATAACAAGCGGGTCAACATAAAAGTCAAATAAAACTCCAAATAATTGTAGTAATCGTGGGTAGGTACCTACTTACCGATTGTGCGAATGGCGGTTTATGACTCAGTGCCACATCCCTAATCGAGGTGATATTAATACTTGACGTAATTACCGGACACAATGTCCGGATTGTCAGAAACACGTGTTATTTGCTGGCTGTATCGCCTATTGATCTCGCGCAGCACGGAAGCTTACAGCGGCCACGTACTACCGTGGGCTGGCGGCAGTGGCGCACCGAGACATGGCCATTTGAAAGATTTTCACAAAGATTATATTTTGCCAGAAGCTTCTCGCGTAAAGTGTGTCATTAAACTGCGTTAAAAAAGCTCGTAACAATTTATGAGGGGTGGGGGTGTAATATCTGAGAACGTTTTTAAGGGTATTTAATATGTTTATAGACACCAATGAGGAATAAATATTTCCGTAAAACAAAAGAAGAGCGTTTAAACTTGAAATAAAATTTATGCAATCTTCTGTGTAGTACTTTGCCACGTGAATCCGACTTCTCTGGTCGACATTGCAGGGTGTCATAGTAAGGTATTGAGTTCAATACGTTCAATATATCAGAGTTTAATCAGTAGTAGATTTTGGAAATTAACATTAGATTTACAAAACGATATTCACAATTAAATAAAACTTAATTTTATTTTAAGTACATTACGTCACGAGGAAAGTGAAAGCATGAAGGCTGCAGAGGGTGGATAATGTACATGACGTAAATATAGTCGAGAAGACCTTGCAGGGGAGGTTGGCGTATGTCCAGCAGACAGTATTGTAAGAAGTACAGTACACATTTAAAACAAATTGATTCAAATGTTGGAAATCTACAAGGACGAATAGTGAGAAGTCGACCTCTAATGTCAGCAGTTCACTCTTGTCGAGGCTCCTCGCCTCGCCTCGCCTCGTCTACGCTCCAACCGGAACGGAGCGTGAACGGGGCTAGGCGAGACGTGCGATGGTACAAGATGACCAGTGTCGACACGAGATAGGTAATGCAAGCCAAGAGTTGCAGTACATGCTCGGCTCCTCTCGCCATGCTTCAGCGAGAATGGAGTTTTGGCATTATAAGAAAGACGGACTAAGTACGAGAAATGACCGAAACCTCGCAATATAACGCCTATATTGGCATAAATACTGGAAGTACATCAACTGAGAGAGAAAGAGAACCACTATTTTTACCGCATTAGTTGTGAATTTTTTTAATTTAGGATATCAGTCTGCTATTGCGTTTCCCGTGACGCCACTGGTGACTTGTTGAACAAATACACGGGCTGTTTGCCGTCTGTCTAATAAATATCCCAATCCGCGGGACAATCTAGCGGCTAGTGTGTTTGCTCACGACGGAAGTACCTACCCAGGGAAGTGCGGTGTCGGGGGATGGCACAATCGATATTGAACATATTAATGTTATATTTGTATGTATTGATGACAATACGGTTCAAGTATTCATCCTACTATTTATTACACATCCCTCAGACAATGTTCAATTAGATGGATATATATATTTATTTATTTACTTAAAGCAGATTGTAGAATCGCATTTGTGAGGGGTCCCCGAGTTTCTCAAATGTTAGAACATCTAATACTGATTGTGCTCGGGTGCCGTCGTTGTGATAATGATTTGCTCTAGGCTAACGAAAAAGTCGAGAATATTTGGTTGTCTGGTTTCAGGCATTCTGACTACATCGCTAACCCATCTAAGTTGCCATAGAATAATAATGGTTTCAATAATCGTTGCATTTTTATGCAATATGCATTTTTTATGCTGTTATATTTTCAGGATTCTCTTTAAGCGCAGTATAGTATGCTCAAAGGTTTGTGGCGTTCTTTACTCTACACTTCGTCACCTTGAAACAACCTTATATTATTGATAGAATCGGCGTTAACTTTGTAGAGTTTCATCATTATAAATTAATATAAATGAAACAATGTTATAACTCTACTTGAGTTTATTAGCACTACTCGAGTTTCGAGAGAAACAGTAACTCTCGTCGACAGATTAAGTATTAAACTAACTACACACAAATATCGGAGACGAGGTTTAGGTAGTAGACATACATGATATATAACATATAAACAATATTACATTTTCTAACTCATCTCCTCTCCCACTTTCCACCGGTACTCCCCTCCTCCTCCATCTGTCAGTACCTAATTACTTATGTGTCTGTTATCTAAGCCACGTCTCCTATATTTGTGTGTATTTAGTTTAATACTTCACCTGTCGATGAGGCTTACTGTTTCTCTCGAAACTCATGTAGTGCTAATAAACTCAAGTAGAGTTATAACATTGTTTCATTTATATTCATCCAACAAACGATGTATCACAAAAGTGTCAAATTTCCTTGTAATTCAGAAAATAACAAGAAAACAAGCTTATATTTTAGTTGCATTTGTATCTAATATATTTTAGAACGATAACTGTTGACTTGAATACGAATAATATGTACGAGTTATATCACATATAGAACTTACTCGAAATCAGGAATCAGTTTATTTTGTAACTCTAAAGATACATTTTTGTAAAAATTTCATCTTACAGGCGACACTGATGAACCAAACTTCACCGAAAAAATACAGATGATTGCTGACTCGAAATGTTGATCACAAATTAAGCAGTGTACATCATTCTTTCGGTTAAATAAAATATTATAAATCAACCGTGACGTAAAAACACAATATGAATAAAAATGGGGCAAATTCCATACCGGTTTGACAGTTCACTATTGCGAATGTGCGACCCTAGCGGGAGAAAAAATTACTAACTGGACTCGGCCATTAATATTTCTTTTCAGCTCTGACCACAATTAGTTTCCCGATTGTACGTCGAGAATGCGATGAGCGATAACCCTGCGCTCGGGTGAAAAGCACCCGGCAATCAGAAGTGTTGAGGAGAATCCGCTCGCATCAATCGTCGGATTGTTTTCCCGCCGCGAGCGACGCGCGCGCTGCCCGCGGCGGCCATCATCATTACGGCCCGAGTGTTGCCGCATTGTGTCGCCGCTTTTCCCGACTAATGATACAAATTTCTCCCGCGCTTCATGCTGCCCGTTGTTTATCGTCGTGTTCCGCCGCCCGAGCTGCGCGCGCCAGGGTGGCCATTTTGACGGTGACGCGGCCCGGGACAATGTAAAAATTTATGAGAACGTAGAACGTAGTAGTTTTATGAACGTATTTAAACGTGATATGAAATAAATGAGAATTCATCGACTTGTTTATCTAAAACAGATGCACTTTATACAAATTTTATATTTTTACCGCGCGGCCATTTGAGAAACACGTGGATTATTTTTACTAATAATATATTGCAATGTACAAAATGCGTTCAAGTCCATGCGTGAACAATATGTGCATTACAGACATTTACTGCGTACACGTTATACCACGCAGGTTTCAGCGCAGTCAACGTGGACTTCTTGACCTTTACCATACCGTGACTGAAAATATCCGTAAGCAATCATGCTTTCAAGTCGTGTTAAGTATTTAGAAATGTTAACATTTTTAATCAGAAAAATGCTTTTACAGGCTTAAATGGCTTTAAAATAGTTCATGTATATTTACTCTGAATAACGAGCATTAAAAGTGAAAAAATAATAATTTTCGTAGCCTATAAATATTATTAATTCAATTTATATACAATACGACATTTCTTCTTATTATGTTTTATTTAATTAGTGAGAAATATACATAATTATATTCGTATGTTTGTTATTCTTTTCTTACTGCAAATACTTTTTTTTTCCAACACAGCAATTTTGCATGGGATTGAATTACTTAACATAATTTGTTATAATAATAATAATAATAATAAAATAATGTGTTTATTCCAGCGTGATCAGGTTTTTTTTTTTAAAACCTGATTCGCCATAAAGATAATACATATTAAGTTATACATTAAAGGTTATGAAATAAATATGCTGTGATAAAGAAAACCAAGGAAAATATTAATAAATACAAAAAAAGTTTATATAAAGTAAAAAGTTCACACACCCACAATGTAAATGATTTTTTAAGGTAAGTTCAAATATTAATTTTGTGCTACGTGTATTTACTGAAATGTACAGGTTTAATTGGAGCGGTAGACCTGCATTACAGCATGGCTAGAGGAAGATTAATTAAAAATATAAAACGTTATGTCTCAGATTGAGAGATTGTCAAATGTCAGTTCATTGACCATTAATGTTCCGTTTGTCAGTAAGGTAAATTTGAACCACCCAGGTAGTAGTTAAAACGGAATGAAAGTTTAATATTTAAAACCTCATTGTTTTCTAACTTTCTGAAAAACTAGTTATAGATATTTATGGTTTTGGGTTGATCTCGCTGTTAAATCAAACGTCGTGTGTTCGATTTTTTGTCTGTTTCTACCAATCTCAAGCCGAGTTTATCTCCAGAATAAATCTCAATACACAGTACTGAAATTTATCTCAACTTAACTCTGAAATATATCTCGTGTCTCATTCCTTGATACTGAGCAATATGCTTGGTTTGAGCCATCAATGAAAAAACTCGCATTTCGGAACATATTGGCCCTTCGTATTCCGGTCGCCTGGCCACCCTGGTGGGAAGTGTGGGATTGGCGCTCGGCAAATTGAAGAAATGCCTCGGTTTCTAAAGATGGATGCCGCCGCGGCGGTTTGAAGTCTTCGCGAATTATTGTTCGAAACACAAGTAACGCATTTATTATTATAAGTGTTTATGAAGACGTTGCACAGGTTCGCAAACCATTATTTTATTTTTTGTACTGGTAACACGGTCACCGCTCGCATTGTGAAATACTTAATGTAGATCATTATTATGAGGATTATCTTTTTGCCGACCAGATCGTAGGAAACTTTGAAATAACTCTCAACCGTTATTTTAACATCCGAGATGGCATTCTCTTCGTAGACAACTCGGCCGGTTGTCACATTATGAGATAGTGCACAGAAGTCGTAGTTCTTGATAAAAATTCGCTACTCGAAGATTTACGAAAGAAAAAATGAAAGGTGCGCTACAACAGCGAATTAGACGCAGCATATGGTGAACCCGACATTGACCAAGGTAACAAGCTTGCAAGGCTGAGTTAGAGGATGGCTCCATGCAAAACTTGTCGGTCTTAGGAGTGTTGGAAGAGCCAAGCTGCGGTGGTCGGTGACATTACCCAGAACGCTCATGCAGACGGTATCGCTAACTAGAAAAGGAAGATCAGAGTAAAAGGAGGCCTGGAGGAGAAAAGACGAATAGAAAAAATCTATCTGTAGATAAAATATATTATATAGTTACCACTGGGACTCAAACCCGAAACTTTCTCTCGCCGGTAGAACAACGAAACTCTGTGTATTTGCATTATTTTTGATTTTTTCGATTATCATTCTAAATTATTCATCTAATTCATTTTTTATAATATCACAGTAACGTTATGGGACGCGTCAAGGTCACGTGTGCGAAAACTGAAAGGAAACTGATACATTAAATTGGGGCGAAGTATTCATTTCCTTTGAAATATACGATTAGTTGACTATATTTTACTGATGGAAAGTAAACAAATTCTATTTATATTGTCAGTAGTTTTAAAACTTTAGGCAGTGGCATGCAGTAGATGAAGATTTAGGTTATGCTGTTACCAATTATATTATACGATCATACATAATATATGTAATACAATGCATGTTGTACATGGGATTAAGAACGTTTCGTTTAACCAACGCCTTTAGACAAAATGAATCCGTCGTTTATACGACCCTACCATGTATTTATTTTTGTAATTTTAGAGAACTATTAATAGTGTTTTTAAACTATAAGTTTTAACGTAAAATAATACCTTCTTACCCATATAAAAATCAACATGAAAAATGTACGGACGTTTTTAAGAACACTGTTTATGACTGAACATGATTCTATTGTTGTTTGAAAATCCTTCACGTAATAACTAAAGGCAATAATTATTTTTATTAAAGGTTAACGTAAGAAATAGTTCTGCCAATTGCTTTTTGTTTTTCCCAAATCAAAAACAAATGCAAAGAACGATCGTGAAATCAACACGACAATAAGATAGTAAAATTTGCGGATTAGTAAAATAAGAAGTAGACACTTCAATGATTTGCACGCAGTTGAAAGCCTTACAAATGTATTCTGTTAAAAACGACATAAGTAACGACTTCTACAAAAACGGATCAACCGAAAGGAAAATTCAATTCAGTAAATAGCCAATTGTATGACTTGAGTAATACACTAGCTTAAAAATAGAAGAGAGTAATGTGAACAGCTACAATCGCTGCATTGTAGCTACTAACGCTACGAATATAGCGGTGGGTTGTCGTTTTTAGAACTAAGTCATTGAAGTTTAAATTGGTACAAAGATGGCACTATTTGTAATAAATCCGTAAATATACGTTCACGATCCATATTATAGATTATTTAATTTATATTTGTTTCCCAGAATTTTTAGTAATGCACAGCTTTGTTACTTGTGTGCACTGCATGCCTCTGACTGTAGGTAAATTAATTGAATTTTAACATTTTTTCCAATGTATGTATATACGTCCCTCTGTACAACTTGCAAAATAATAAGCTTTGTTTGGAGCGATAACAGTACTCTTTGATGTGACGTTGGTTCATGTGTCTGTATGTATTTTTGTTATATGCCGTCAACGAATCAATTCATGTTTGTTTTATGTAGCTGCGCGACAAAGACGGGCTGGCAACCGTCTCAGATACAGATAAGAGAAAATTCCCCCGCGTCTCACACGATGAGCCGCAGCCAAGTTTTCTATAAGATTCAAAAGCGTCTATAAAAAAGGATATAACCTGTAGACGACTAGATTAGAACTGTCACAGGCAGCTTCTAGACGCTGAGCGGGTAGCTAGTAGCTACCCACGCTAAACTTTCCACAGATGCTTTCATTTCTCCATCCCCCAAGTGTGAAATCTTGCCGTGAAGTGCAATCGACGGCAGCCTCGCCTCTTCACCTGGCAGCAGGGGTCGGTCCCCGCGCGCTGCACCCCTCGGGCCCCCCCGCGAAGGTTGCGCCGATTAACCGGGGGTGAGGAACAGCTCAAAGAAAAATAAAATTACGTTTATTTTTTTATTTATACTCATATTTTTGTCTGACACGTGTACAGTACAGATAATAAAATTTAAAAAACTCCCTAGCGAAGAACCGAACCGAAAATGCTTACCACTAGGCAATCGAGGAATCAACCTACTCGTAAAAATATAATTTTACAGATACCAACTGAAGCTCTATTTCAGTACTGGCTTCTTAAAAAAATTAACCTTATACCTACTTTTATTAATAAAATTAAATAATAGTATTATAATTTTATATTAAGACATAATACATCAAAAATTACTACTATCATGGTTATATGTAAATATCGCGCGCGTATGTATGATGTGTACAGTTTACCGGGAATGAAGAAAGAAATTAAGTTTTATTACTTATTTACTTTACCGGGGTGTGAAAGACCTTTGTATTAATTTCTAAAAAACGTTCAAAACGTAAGTTTGACATTTATGGTTACTGAATAAAATATATATGTAGTCACCATGGTAACGAGTGTGACGTATTTGTTCGTTGTATCGCGCACTGGTATTTTCCTGAGATTGCTATATTACGAATTCGTTTGACGGCGAACTGAGATTCAGAATAGGACTCTTATTTTTCATAGAGGAAGCTGACCGCATTCTACGCAACCCCTGCAGTATCCGCGTCATTATCGTCGTAGACGTCTACGAGGACAGCCCGCGGGGGGCTGCCGGCCAGGCCGCCCCGAAGGGTCGCGGGAGATTTCGAAATTGAATTTATCGGAATAATACGTCATCGCCCGCGGACAAACGGCCGAATGGCCCCCAAACGGGGTGTGACAGGTATGGCGCGTTTTTCTGAAGGGTCCGAACAACGCACGCATCTCGAGGTGGATATTATATACTGCGGACTTGATTCGATTAAGTTGGAAGGCTAACTGCACGGGAGGGGGCTTTTACACGATTTCAAATCATTATTATATTCATCATCATCATCAAATGCTGAATAAAGTGTCTTCCACTTAATATAGTGCATATATAAGTTATACAGGGTGTAACAAACCTAGTCCCCATGAATCTTGTTTTATTTAAGGAATTTATTCGGGTATGGGTGATTTGTTGGAGCTCCTTAGGTAGGTAGTTAGGCCGGCCTGTGTGGATAGGACTCCACCTACGCGCCTACCCCTCACTCTCTATACCTCGTGTTTTACAACTCCGTTAGTCTGTCCGTGTAAGTGTGACTCAATTCATTTTGTATCTCGTTCACTGTCCCTCTTTTGGGAGTGTTTTTTGATGAATGGATCCCTGAGTGTCTGCCTTAAACTACTGCACCTTAATTTTCCATCTATATGTAAAACTATATTATACGATTTTTGTGAATAAAGGCAACACGTAAGGGATGCTGAAGGGGCAAAATTTTAAATCTTAATTGTTAATAACCACATTGAATTTCTTTTTCGTTTTGCTTACACCTAAATATGTAATAGAATTAAAGTCGCGTATTTTTATTAGCTTTAATGAGTGGGACCGACAAGGAAGCCCTATCCCCTATTAGGGTGACCTATCGGCCTCTTCATTTGAATGACTGTTCGTCCAACGATTGTCTATCCTCTGATCGATGTGGCTTACCTATTGCTATTTTACTTTCCTGGCGTATCAAGTATATCAACAACTAGTGGCTTTTCTCCTCCAACTCTAGTTGCCTGAACAGATTTTTAAGAATAGCCATAAATATTTTAGATGAGATTGACACCTTGATGTGACAATTTCTTAGCTTTTATTCCGCCATACTTAAGTTCTCTGTGAGTGTCTGCATTTGTCTTGTACATTATTTGTTGAATGAATTTTTGTCTTTTATCTATTTTGTCCGTCTTCTTTCCTTAATATTTTTCTCAGTTAAATTTTTTTGGTACGCATTATATTAATACACTATAATGTAGACAAGGGTGGTTCGCCGATCTCAGCTTCTCTCAACCGGCGATGATGATGATGATTATGAGGTGGAAAGAAATGAAACGCAAAATATATTTAATATCTGTACACTAGTACCAGATTTCCCGCCTGCAGAATTACCTGTTTTTATTCAGATACATAACAATACATATAGTCATATTTGCAAGTACCTACACAGCGATAGGCCTCCGCTGTAACGTTTTATTAAGAATGATAGTCTTTGTTTTCCCGAAATCAATCCCACGGGTTTTTCGGTACCACGCCGATGATTACACCATTAAATGACTGACACGTGTCTTATCATATCCATTATTTGGCGCCACTCCTGCGACCTCGCAATTCTGTGCGTTACTATGTGTTCTATCTTTTGGCCCCTTCGATTTTTGACTTCATTTCTTTCACTCTCCTCAGAACATTATCATGTGTGCTTATCATTCCTAGTCTTGTGATTGTATAATGTAATGGTCTCGGTAATCGGATGTGATCTACATGATATATAAATACATTTTATAAAATAGATTGATAGCAAATAGATGAATTTATCCAAAGCCTTTAACCATATCATTGATGAACGATGAAGTATGAGACGAATTATCGGTGTTTTGAAGGCACTGCATCATAATGCGTGACCGGCATCCTCGTCTCATGATATCTCCCGCAGCTGTCAGCGGTGACGCGTCGCGTGGCCTCATCCCGACAGGACTGTCATGTCAAATAATAAAATATCCCCCATTCATCGATTGACGCACAATAATCTTTAAATACACGACTTTATTTTGAAGGATTTTTAATTATTTCCGATAATATGACCGTGGGACAATAATATTATTATAATGCAGCAGATAAAAGGAATTGATTAAAGTATAAGTCTGAAAATTGAGCACTCTATATAAAATACATTTAACGAGTGACAAACTAATATATCGATGAAATTGAATTGACAGAATAAACAATTTAAATAAGCGAAAAATTCAAATATAAGTAGGTTCCTACTGAAGAACGTGATTATATTTTTAACGAAACAATTAAAAATAAAAATGAAGTGCGGAAAATACTTGACACGGTTCACTTTTTTATGACAAGATCACCCTCTAGTAATAGTGAATTATTTACTTTATTAAATTTTAAGCATCTTATAGTTAAACACGTTCGTAATAAATGCAGCTGGATGAAAAGACCCTGGAGTCATCTGCGGGGGTCCAGGACCGAGGCTCGCGAAGGTGGAAGTAGAAGAAGCTTCTACAGATTAAAACAAATGTCTATAAACATGCCATAAAGGAAATCAAAGTGTTGAAAACTCTCCCATTTCGCAGTATTAAAACAATGGAAAGATTTGCTTTCTGACGCGGAACGACAGAAGGTTTGACAGGAAGATTTATATTCAATCAACATTTGTTCATCAACATGTGAAGAAATCCTCGTATTGTTGATTCTTTGATACCTCTACAAGTTCTAGAATTCTCTTCACGCTTTGTGAGTTATTAACCCCAATTCGTATCCTGCTTCCTGTTCCGGATATTTACAGCGTTTCTCACTTCCTGTTTGCCTTTGTCATGTTCCACTTTGACCTGACTCGATTAGATTTCTTTCTCAATGTCTTGATTGCATTATGGCGGGATACCGGCATCACCAGCGCGACACGTGAGCTTATTACAGTATCGTAGAGGGTAGACTTCATTATATTATATAATATGTTTGCTAACAATACCTGTTACTGCTAATACTACTTGCGTGCCTTTAAGACCCGTTGGGAGCCTTCATTCGGTGTATACCTCGACTAAACTAATATACTCCACACGGAGACGGAAACTCCTCACATTGCCGTTTCATCTCAATTTATGTTACCTATCCGAAGAGGTCGTCATCCATTTGAGATCCCTTAATTTTAGTTACTCGTGATTAAGGTAGGAAAATCTCTCGTTAGAATCAAACCTGTGATTGCTAGTGAATTGCTAGATAATTTCTGTTGTCTACTATTACTTATAGAGTCAAAATTCATATATGGAACATCACTAAATCGACCTTTCTCAAATTATATCATATCTAAAAATACAGTGTCCTCTTCCTTTTATATTCTCGTTCTACTGTGATCGTGTCAGGACTCATTACATAATTTTTTTTCAGCATGGTAGGTTAGCCCAGATAGATCAGAATTCTACTTGCTACATTTCTTGCCTTTATAGCTCCTAAACATGGGCTGCAAGAGAATATAAGAATGCGGGAAGATAGACACTCTTCAATCACGTGGTCATGTTAGGCGCATCTTCCCACAAGATTAATATGTAATTCCTGACGGAGCAAATAAAAAGATTAGTGACTCAAGGCAGAACAGAGAAATCAACAGTTCATTTATACGATGAATGTATCTGTTGCCGTAAATACTTCGATAGCTAGTTCTGGGTTTTCTATAGGTAATGTTGAATACAGTAATTCAATCTATGCAAATTCAAAATACACAAACCTTCGTGAACCTGTGCTGATAGACGCCGATGTCGCTCTCCTTGTAGCCTGGTGGTTCTTAACTCTGCTGGCCAGCCACCGAAAATATGTACTACAAAATGTTTTTATATAGCCGCCGTAAATAATTCCATCCGAACCGAAAAACTGTCTCTTTCCAGTAGCAGCTTCGCTTTTGTTTTTTGTTTTTTAAATCCACACAAAAAGAACACACGTATTCAAAATTTTATACCAGACCTACCCTATCGAAGTATAAAAGCGCGTAAACAGAGTCTTTATTATACTAAAATTAGGAATGTATGAAGACAATGCATGAAAAAACTAGAATTTATGAATCGAAATTGAAAGATTTTATTGTATCTAGATGATGCGGTATTAATAGATGTGTGAGAAGCTGTCGATTTTACATAATACAATTTTATCAAACTTGTTCGGTTGGGGTAGTTAGTTAGGGGGTGGGTAGTTTTACAACCCTGTGACTAGATAATGAGTCCCGGGTAGTGAGGCCGCTGCAGCCGTTAATGGTGACGCGGAGTGGCGCTGCCGAGTGGCAAGTGGCTTGCAGCCCCGGCTTCTCCTAATGAAGGGCATTTCACAGCACTCCTCACAATGGGCGAGGGCCACTTGGCCTTGCTTCGTTAAATGAAGAGTTGGGCGCAATAATGTCGCAGCCAGGGGTATTCAAATTACTTTCCTTAGAATAATATTCGCAATATTATTTTATTTCATACCCTTAAATTTTAGTTTTAATTCTCAATATTATTTTGATTAATCGTGACTAATTGTTTGATTTTATTATTTTCACTTTTCTTCTTCTTTATTATTGTTTAATAAATTAAAAAATGTTCACCGTTTATACTGACATAAAATATATTTGACATATTCATATAAAAGTTTTAAATATTAATTTAATGTATTAATTATAAATATATACATATAAAATCAATTTTGTCGAAAAATATTGTTTTTGCGCTACCGGGATTCGAACCTGAATCTCTATTTCCAATCCGGAGAAGTATTGTATTATAGCGCCAGTATTTTTCATGACAAATTTTCGAACCTACATCTTACACCTTTTTTCAAATTAATGCATCTATCGTTCCATTATTTGAAAGCCATCTACATTGTTTTAATTTGACGTATAATAAATTTCGTGGTGTCGACAATGTGATTGTTATTTTATTCAATATATTTAATGGCTGGCATCCTGTGGCAAATTTATCATTAAGCATAATAGCGTCAAGATTGTGGGCTTTTGCTAGTATACGTAATATAAGAAATAAGGAATTAATCAGTGTGATGGCGGCGATTTAAGTCCACCGCCATCTTCGCCTAGCCGCATCGACACAGGCGACATCTATACTCGGGGACGAGGCTCCAGTTTGTCACGGCGACGATGGCGGTGGATTTAAATCATCACCCCCGCTGTATATAATTCAGTATGGATTATTATTGCTTAATCGGTAATTCCGGCAATAAAAAATTCCGGCTTGAAAATGTTTTTTAAATAGATACATTTTCCGTTTATGTATGAGTGTGATGTATCTCATTTATGTATGAATGTGATGTATCTCATTTATGTATGAGTGTGATGTATCTCATTTATGTATGAATGTGATGTATCTCATTTTTATTATAATTATCAGAGAATATTTTTACTTTATAAAACAAGAAAACAAGAAAAATAATACGTACGAATACAGTAAGTAATATTATTTTCAGATAAATTAGATTCCCCTCAAAACAGCTGTCTTCAATTTGGGCTGTCAGCCGATAGTCAATGAAGAATAAAGACGTGCCAATTGTTTCGCGATGTTTTCCCGTGATTGTTTAATTGAAATAATTATCGCGGCACTCCTCTCGGCGGTCCTTCATCAGCTGTCAGAGCTATTCATCGGCCTCTTCGAAAGTTTTGAGCGAGAAGGCCAACTCGGCTGAACGATTTTGAACGTCAAAAAAAAGATATTAAGGTTTTTATTTATTTAATTTTTAAATACATATAATATAAACAAGATTAAAGTATTTTCTTTTACATAATTGGTCAGTTTCACTTTAAATATATTCAATTTCTCCTCCTTTCTTGTGTTTTCTGACATTTTATTAATAATCTTCATCGCACTATACATCATCGATTTCTGAGATTTGGTCTTCTCTCCAAATAGCAGTATCAGTCGTCTTGTTCTTCTTCTTCTTTTAAATAGGCAATCCACCCTTCAAGAGTGATTTGTGTCATTAATCAAGTTAAAACTTTATTTTGTAGAAAAAAGTACAATAATATTATGAAATAAGAAATATTATATTACAAGTCAATACCATTGTCGTTTAAAAAATCGCTATTATATAGATTAAATGTGGCGAGTTAAGGGAAAGAAGATGACACAAGTTAACCGGGAGTTGAAAATTATCATTGACGAGATTACTGTAAAAAAAACCTGTGAACCGCAATGGATGGGCAAAAAAGATATGGGCATGTGTTTCCTTCTCGACACCACACTCACATATTGGGGAATCTATTCAGTTCAATCTGAATAAATATGTGGCTACCTGGCAATAGCCAATTCTCATTCTAGAGATATTTGATATTATTCTTTTGGAGACTTTCCTTTTGGAGAACCAGGGGGTGCGGGTATAGATTTTTGAATTATTTTAAGCCGATTACCCTTAAAATTATTTGGATCCATCCATTTTGCAGTCCGAATAGAACTCATACGTTTTTTTTACCATATTAAGTCTGTCATACATCGGGATATGGAATTGACGAGGGAAAACTCCGGAAGGAGTGACCTCTTTGGCCAGTTTATCTGCACATGTGCCCCTATGTGCAGAAATCCAAACGAATGACACCTGTTTATTAGACATCTGATGGAACAGATTACCTCATTGTCTAGCCAAACTTTCATATTAACAGAGAGGGATTCAAGAGCTACTTGCGAGTCGGAGAGTATAACAGGATTATCGGTAGTATCAGTCTATCCCTTCCTCTTTTACGATGCTCGTGCTCATGTTGATTTGCATCAATTTTTCGTATAAATTCCGCCGACATTTTCTTATTGAGGATTTTATAAATAAATGTATATTTTTATAGATTTTCTGCTTCAGATTTTTCAGCATTGCACTGATTTCGAATCCCGGGAGTAATTTTGAGTGGCGCGTACAATTCGGAATCTTTCGGAATTAATATTTTGCATTTATTTTGGAAAACCAAAATTTAAATAAGACTAAATAAATAAGTCATACAAATGCAATTGTTTCACATTCTAACTGTTACTCATTTTGTATTCCACTTGGTCGGTCCAACGGATGAGGAACTTCCTCTTCATCTCCGTCCTTTGACCTGAACCAATCTTATATCCAAAAAGTTTTTTCAATCTTATATCCAAAAAAATGACAGATTCACCATAGATTAATGGTTAAGAGTTTATCGTTGATATGTAGAATGGATATGTTCCCGTAAATGCCTTCGACAGCTGCGGTTCCCGGGTTTCCTATTGATAATATGGTCAGAAATGAAATATGAACACTACCACTAATCTTTGATTGAACCCGCTGAAGCTCTGTCGTCGTAGCTGGTCCGACGTTGTTCTTCTTCTGGATAAATTTCCGACCCGCACGCTCCCGTCGCTCCGATTATTAGAACCTATACTGGATGCAATAGCGTCGTATTGTTTTGCGCGCTCTCTAATCTCCGAAAAGGGCGGTAATATTCATACACATATGTGATCAATAGAAACAAGAAGAAATCCCAGGTGTACCAATCGAAAGAACAAAGGAGGGCAAACAGTATAGAATGATATATTTGTGCGTTTCGTTGTCCATATAGCAGCGTGTATTTCTAGCAACATATTTCAAATGCATCTATCCTTTTATTTTCTTTAGAGTCCATGATTCAACATTGCATTGATTTATTTAATGCACTAAAGACAGCGGTTTGTTCAAGTCTAGACATAAAACTCTTTGTCATACTCTTGCTTCATTTGATTTCTAGTTTACCTACAGCTACCGTCATCAGTAATTATCTCTTCCTCAGTCGATGCGCACATAACTGAGCATCACAGTCTTCTATTCTGCTTCCGCAAAGCGAATCCTGGACCTCGGTTAGTGAGAAGTGTAGCCTTTTAAAATAATAAAGATGAGGTATTATGTTTGACAGTCGTATCATCGCTTTGTTACCTATGCAGCATGACGGCGTGGCACTGTTGCATTACAAAATCCCAGTCCCTGGCCAAAATCATATCTCAAATCGTAGATCTAAGAGAGTCAAACTCCTCGACAGTTACAAGGTCTGGAAGGATATAGAAAAAAGAAGACCAAAGAAATACACAAATCGTGAAAGTAAATGACAGCCAATATCTCATGTTCTAAGACATTATTGTCATGTCGGGACATATAGCGAGAAATATACAAATAGACGGTAATGTCCACACTGATTATTTGTGAAATTAACGTCGACACGGTTCACGGTATTTGCTGCGAATTTTCACAGACAAAGTTGATTACAGAGTGCCATAGAGCTTTGTGAAATCCAACACAAAGAACAGGTGGGTAGGTACTCTTGATAGTACGCGACCACTGATTTATTTCCTTACATTGTATGTGGGTTGTTGGCGTGTCAGTGTCGTGTCATAATTTTAATTTTATTGCTCTTTTAACTTTAAGATTATTTTTTTATAAATACAGGCGCGACTGCTGTTCTGAATCACTTATACTGGCTTACCTATTCTAGTACCTGTATAAAACTTGGGTGACCAAGACAACTGCACTCAAAGTAATAGAATATTAAATAGATTAGTTTTATGTTTCTTTACGTAGATTAGGTTTGGCTATTTAAATAATTTGTATTAATGCAGATTCAAAGTACTGACAGTTTAATGGAAACTCAAAAAAGAGAGAGAGCGGGTGAGAGAATAGAGTGGAATACGTTCTGACAGTAAATGTTAAAATGGTGATGATATTATTTTACTAAATAAAGTGTAATAAGAATTTAGTTATTTATAATCAGCGATACATAAAGATTTTGTTTTACAAGAGCTGCGCGGACGTTTTTCTGAAACCAACTGGCGTTAATAAAATTGAACTACGTGTAACTACAAAACTTGGGCCCCAATGGAAAAAAGGACTCCCAAAATAAGTATTATTTTCATGAATTTGAATATTAATACTGCGTGCATTATCCATTAAATAGTATGAATAAAATAAGTATCTTTTGTCAGTTAATATTTACACTTCGCAAGTTTATATGCGCTTGCAATGTTAAAAAGTACTTAATAACAATTTTTACTTTATGATGCGTTGTGCATTACGGTCTGGTCCCTGTCCCGACATAGCGGGGTACTTCTGTGTATATAATTTTATTTAAATAAAAAATTTATCACATTGTATATCACTTAAAATTAGCATTAAAGAATTATAAATAGACATGAAATGATCAGCAGATAAACTTACATACTACATATTCTGCGCTTGACCTACGAAAAGTAGCAAGACTAGTTGCAGTTCATTGAACATTTTGAAACCTTTATAGTATAAACTATTTAGTGTTCTTGCCAGATTTGTTTGTGGAAGTCTAAAATCCTACCGACTTCTCGTAGGATAAGCGTGGATCTCAAAATTATATTTCATTTTTTTTTTATTAATATTAAAAATATAATAAATTTGAATAATCAGTGGATATACTCGTATATATTAACATTTGTTTCTTCTCTATGAGAATAAGACTCGTGTATAGAGAAGGAGTATATACGAGTTAATTAATGTTTCAGTTAGTCTATGTACATATTTTTTTTACAAATTTATGTTACAGTTACAAATTTATGATAGTCCGTAATTTTTCTAATTGTGATGGGGAGATTGTTAAAAAATTTTATGCCTTGATAAATATATTGATTTTGTAGATCAATATTAAAATATTTTGTATAATTTGTTGCTAAGCCGTCATTAATTAGTACATTAAAGGAAATTTTAAATGTTGTAATTCTTTTTCTTGCTGAAAAAGGACACTCGCAAAAATATCGATTTCAAATAGATTTTAGAGTGCGAAACTTTTGGAGACCTGTATAACGTGGGCATAGTTATGCCACTGATGATAATAGCACTTTAATAAGACTGTTTGAAAGATATTATGGTGGAGGGACAAGGTAATGGTGGATATTTGGGATAGACTTCGGAGGCTGTACTAGAATCTTGCATGAATCTTACCAATTTACTTTGAGTAGCTTATTAGCCTCACGAAAGCAACGATAGAAGATTTTGTTAGTCTCCCTCAGCTTGATTAAAACAGAGTTGCGAGGTTTATATGGTCGAAAATAGTGACGAGCTTAAAATCACGAGCCGTTAGTCAATCACTGATATCTTTGAATCACACTCACTATCAGTGATTGAATATCTGGGAATATCATGATTCGCGATTATTTTTTAATTTTATTTATATTAGGTTGTGAAACGTGATTCGGCGCATGTGCATATGTTACGAAAATATTCATGAAGGAATGACGTTATAATTCGTGATAAGCGCCATCTAGTATATTCTGTCAAAACGTTTTACGCATTTGACTCGAAAAATAAACTTATATTTTTTTAAGGGTTTTTATTATCTCTTTTGCTGATATTAAATTATATATATGTGTATATCAATTATATATACTTGAATGTGTTTTTTACGTAAAAGAAGTTTGATTAATACATGCAAATACACTCAAAATTATGTTTTTTTTTAAATTTATTGCGGCCCACGCGTATTAGTGATGAAACTGTGATCACAGTCACAGCTTTCAATCACTGATATTATCGAATATCAATCACAATCACATCAGTTAGTCAAGAGGAACATTTTTTCTCATCGCTAGTTGAAATTACAATCGAAGGAAGCAACTAAACAATTTTCTTTCAAATATGTCCAACTCACTCGAACAAGGGTAAGGGGGATGTTTGAAACAATAATCTAGGTAATATTTATCTGAATTATAAAAGTGAATTTCATCTACAAACTGTACTAACATAAATAGTATAAAAAACGCGTTGCATATCTCAGATACGTATATAATATCACCTCTACACATTATATATGTTTCTGGTTTTCCCCGCCCTACCTCGTATACAGATCATTATATTTATTATTGTAAGATTGCATTGATTTAGTCTCAAGTGCAATTTTTTTTTTGTGGAAAAAATATTTTTTTCTCTAAAACATTTTTTTAAACAAGTATATTCGGGAAACCCGAAAAACATATTCTACAATAATTTAAAATATTTTTTATACTTCCGTTAACGTGAAAAAATAATATAATATTGTTTTTATAAATTAACGAGTTGTTGAACGCGAAATAAGTAACACGACAAATCTATGTTATTCCCTTAATTTTCTTTTCCCTTTGTGTTATCAACGGGTCCTTGATTTGTGGCCGGCTATTGTTCCCGTGACGAGAACATCCTTCTACTCCTTCATCCTTCGAAGGGTCCTTAAACAAGCAGCAGTCATCGAGAGGCGATATTCCTCACCGAGAGACAATGAAAATAGATTTCCCCAAAGCGGGGAAAAACGAAAGCTGACAACACTTAAGAACGAAAACAATCTATCAAAATAGCGAGCATTGTCTGTGGCGTTATTTGTCTGTGCCAATCGACTGATTGTTTTCCATCTAGGGAGTTTATCTCTGGAAATGAATCATCTGTTTTTGTGAAAAAATATGGTCTTTGCCGCGATTTATTAATGGCGTTATTTCGTTCGGGAAATGTTATAATAGGTGTAATATAATATTTCACTTGCTTGTCTGGGAATGTAATAATACAGATATTTATTATATTAATCATAGCTGATCCATCGCTCTGGAATATGTTCTATTGCTAAGTTAATCTGTACACCAGTAAACAAAAAATAGGTTATCTGAATCGGACACACATTCTTATCACGTATTGCATAGAATTATGTTTAACGGTTTTATTTATTGGTAGGTACATTATTTTATTTTTTATATATTTTATGAAACGAACGAATGTCTCCATTCTTCATGAACGCCTTACTAAAGAAAGGCTCTCCACAACCTACTGGAAAATAATTATTTCATACTTTAGGCATGTTGCTAGAAGCGACGGAAATAGTCTGGGGAAATTGGTGATCACGGGAAACGTACAAAGAATAAAGGACTACGATAGTCAGTCGTGAGCGCATCAACCGAGAGAGAGAGAGAGAGAGACTTTATTTCATATTATAAAGAGTGTTCAGCAGAAAAATTTCAAGATTAAATTGGAATTGCTCGTAAACCATCAGAGTGAGAAAAGTGGGAGGGGTATTGTTCGACGCGCATGATTTGCGGATTTGTCAGCCGCAATGAGTCACTGGTCGGAAGCGTACCGCGCGTTCGCGGTTGAGCAATATTTAAAGTCCGGTGATTCGTTGATTTCTTGACCTCTACACCAACAAACTACTCTGCACTGCTTTGTTGACTCGATAGTCATTCATGTTAATGGAACCCAGATTAAAAAAATCGACAATATTCTACGTAGGAACCTAGGACAATAAAACGATTCCGTGTTAGAGGGCATATTCGAAGAAATTATTCAATGCGTACTTTTAGTACTCACATGGACTCAGCAAAAGAGGGGTATAAAAATAATATAAATATAAAAACGTGGAAAGATGTTGGGCATCACACGAAGAGATAGAAAAGGACCGTGTGGTAAGAGATGCAGTCATCCGCTGGCATCCTAGAAAAATCAAAAGGTCGACAAACCGCCCTAAATCTGCTGAACTGCGGAAATACACGGCGGCGAATACAGAATAGAAAAAATGGAGGACGCTTGGGAAGGTCTTCATCTATATAAAATAGCTGGCAATAATGACTATAAATATGTCATTTCATCCCTCATGTACTAGCAAAAGCACAATATTGTGCATGTTGTTGGATTTACAATTCTACATGTGACATCTAACGTAACAATAAATCTATCTTCAAATTAGCGATGAGCTCAAAATCACAAACCGTGAATTAATCACTGATATCTTTGAGTCACACTCACTATCAGTGATTGAATGTCTGGGAATATCGTGATTCGTCATTAAATTTTTTTTTTGAAAAGGATCTATTGATTTTTTAACACCGCCGTTTAAATAGATTATTATTTGAATCAGCGCCATCTATTGGAATCTGTTTCTGTCGGTAACGTTTATGCTATTTTGTTCGTATCTTATTTTACATTATGTATGTGCAATAATTTTCTACCAATTATTCTAAATATTTATTCTAGAATATGTTTTTTACGCAAAAAAAGTTTTAATAATATAAATAAGTACGCTCAAAATAATGGGTTTATTTTCCAAATTTTTTTGTGTATTATCAGAAACTGTGATCATAGTCACAGTTTTCAATCACTGATATTATCGAATAACAACCACAATCACACCTGTGAGTCAAAAGTAGCATTTTTTCTCATCACCACTTCAAATGTAATGCACACATAATAGACGTCAACCACAGACTACCAAATATATAGACATGAACTGATGGAAAATTTCTTGTTTCAATATTTTCATTTTGGTGTCACTCGCATGGTAACTTTGGTACCACTTACGTAATCAAATAGCTCCGCGACTTTTTAAAAATATATGACTCATTTGGAACGTAATTTAAACTAAATAAAATAACAATTACTTTGTATGAAACCGCGAAATTTATTATACGTCAACCGGTTTCGTTTATCTCGAGCCTCATCAGGACGTATTTAAAATTTATCATAAATACAAAAAAAGTGCACATATATATATACATAAAGAGGGAGATAGAATATAAAATTATATGCTAAAGAAAGAGACGGGACACATATACATATAAATAGAACATGAAGGGAGACAGAATATAAAATAATATACGAAAGAGAGAGACAGAGTACATGTACAGACAGAATACATAGAATTGGTGTAGTAATTCTTATTAATCAAATTAATTAATCCATTAGCCGTATATTAGGTATAATTCCTTTGAAATCAATTCAATTCATCAACACTGTTTTTTCCCTCCCTTAATGTCTCGTCTATCTGTATATGTATTCTGTCTCTCTCGTTCACTTATAATTTTATATTCTGTCTCCCTTAATGTTCTATTTGACTATATATGTATTCAGTCTCTCTCTTTATGTGTTATATATGTATTCAGTGTTATATATGTATTCAGTCTCTCTCTTTATAAGTGCTCTCTATTTGTATTTATGATCAGTTTCAGCTTGAGATAAGCGAAACCGGTTGACGAATAATAAATTTCGTGATTTCATACAAAGTGATTAGTTATTTTATTTAATATAATATGTCAAATCACAAAGTGATTGCTCTATACGAAAATAGAAAATTTAAACGCTGACAATATAACATGCATTCATGTAAAAAAGACGTTTTGTTTACACAAAGGCTTAATTTTCGAAGAGTTTTACTGTTGCATAAATGTGTCATAAACTATCGGATTCATGTTTCTAATATTCTGAACCTTTCTACTATATATCACTTTATTTCATTTTACTGATCTACGTTAACACATCAATTAATTGCGAAAAATAAACACGAGTGAAGAATGATCAAATTGAGAACTAATGTATCGCAGTCGATGGAATAAAGAAGGCTCGTTGAAATGGTTTGGTCATGTGGAACGTACTTGTGAAAATACAGGAGGAAGTGGAAGACCTGCCACAATCAGTTAGACCGGATATTGGAGAACAGTGAAGATGTACAAGAATGGTATGGGAATAATAATAATTATTATTATTCAAATGTATCACGTGACTACAGATTAGTCTCCTAGAAAATCAATTTCAAGTAAATTTTTTTTTGTCTCCCCAAAAGTTCTTGAAATGCACAACATTTTTCAAGGTCAACGCTCGCCCCTACTATACGCACATTGTAAGAAACTCGTTAAACAGGTTCACGTGACAAGTTCTACGATCAGCTGACAGAATGAGAAGTTAGTCTTCTTCCATTGCTCTGGCTGGCGAGACAACGGTCTGTCTGTCTGAATGTTGAAGTCCTCCCACCCTCCCTCGACCGCGCACACACTCAGCTGACTGAAACAGCGATACTCTCCCTCCCCCCGCCGTTCCCTCCCCCCGCCCTTTAGCGGGCCCCGCCGCGGCAATTAAATGTAATTTACTCCTTATTAAGTGTAAGTCGGAAGGAATGTTCCCGCCGCCAGATAGAGACATCTCGGATTCCTCCGCAGAAGTACTTCCCGAGAGGGGTGTGAAGATGCCCGGTTCGGGTCCCGGCTAAAGACACGGCGCGCCGACACGCTACATTGTGAAAAAGCATGTTGCAGACGACACGCCACTTTCCCCGTAACGTCTGTGACTCCCTCGTGTGAAATTACGTCAGGTGGATATCTGCCGTGTCTTCAAAGTACGCTTGTTCATCGTATGTTCAATGTTGGGCGTCGTGGCCACCTGAAATACTTGGAACTTGGTGCACAATACCTACGTCTCCTTTCCTCCTGGTCATCTTACTGTACATCTTACTTACTTTTTCTCAACTGTCCCTATGATGGTAGTGTGTCGCCAGGGAAGATATGCTTGCGGGATTGGATATGGCTGGTCATCATTCGGCAACGAAAATAATTTAGGACTTTTCCGGGAGTTCGTAGTAGTGTGGGTGTCCCGCTGGGAGATTTTAAGACGGTCAAATATTTAGAAAGAGAGTGAGGGGATCTGTCCTTCCTCTCAAAATCTTCAGAAATTGGGATTTTTTATAAGGAGGTAATTATTTGATTTTTTATTGGCACTTAAGTACGTATTTATAACGAATGTATATTTTTTTAAGTAGTCGCGTCATATCCATTCCCGTTGAGCTTCTCCGCCGTTGCGCGCGTGATAAGCCTGCAACTTTTCTTAGTCCGTATTTATCAAAAAATAAAAAAAGTCATATATTTATTAAAAAATAAAATATCTAAAATGTAGCAAAACTGATTACGAAAAAATTGTATTTTGTAAAATTGAAAGCAGTTTTTTAAAAAAAAGTCCCTAACAAAAAATGATAACAATTATTGTTAACAAATGATATATCAGATTAAAAAATCCGTAGGCTTTATTTGTAGGTGTTTGTAAAAAATTCAAGTCAAACAAAATTAATTTGTTGCTGCAAAGTTGCAGGCCAGTCGCGATACAATAAAAAATGTGACTGCCGTGCCGTCCTTCGCATCGTGGTCAATTTTTCGAAACATTCGACCTTTCAAAAAATATAATAAAAAAAATATTTTTTTGAGAATCCCCTTAAATGGAATCTTCCTACAAACAGAAAGAACTCATCGCTGAGTATTTTCGAAACAAATTGGTGAAACAAAGTGAAAATTTTGAACGTGTCATCAACGATGTTAACGCTTCATAAACTAGGCAGATACATAGAGTACTTTCACACTAGCATCATACGGAGAAAGAGCACGCTGTCACGCATGCACATGCAAACCAGATTTTTTTATAGCTCCCGATACAAGGAAGTGCAGGCAATAAAGTTTAATTTAACGGCCACGGAAAGATGAAGTGTTCCGTCCAGTTTTTCAATTCGCGATCGTGTAAAATTATTTTCAAACTGCAATCGTGTCCAGCGATTGTTTTATATTGATGTATGCCAAATTTTAATTATTAATACGTCTCGGGTTCAGTGTATTATCAAGGCTGCAGCGCGCGGTGTTAACCTTTACCATACCGTGACATAAAATACCCAAACGCAACCGTGCTGTCAAATCGTGTTACCGAAAAAAAAACAGAAATAAATGTTTTTATTAGATTAAATGCTTTTATTGGCACAAATTTATTCTAAATATTGAGCATAAAAAATAATAATATAATAACATTATTTAGATCAGTCCTATACAATGCGTTCTTCTTTCTTATCTCTCTTAATTTAATGAGTGAGAAAGAGACATAATTATATTTGTATGTTTATTATTCTTTTCACTGTAAAAGTAATCTGTGGTCTCTTTCTATAATATCAGAAATGGTATTTTTACTAACATATTAATTTTACAACGGATAGAATTGAAAAATAATTATTTTTGTACGATTCCCTTTGCATAATTGGTTTTTCACTATTCATTCCTGAGCGCAAATATTTTCCTTACGATTATTTAAAATATGAATTTTATACTGCGTGTATTTACCGAAATATTACAGATTTAATTGAGATGGTAGACCTGTGTTACTGCATGGTTTAGGAAGGGTTGAAGGGTGAGATGTCGCATCATCACAAAAACTGGGACGTGACGTTTTATAAGATAGTGATCATTTCGCGGCCAGTAGTGACCACCGCGCGACCACGGTCACTCAGTATTTCTATAAAATGACGAAATTGTAATTTATTATCAAAAAATGATTTTACGTAACTAAATACATAATGTTTCTTTCCGGCAATGACGCGACACACGTGCGCTACCTTTCACAGCCAATAAGCAACTTCCGAGAGTGTTGGGCGAACCGACAGAATGTATAACAAAAGATTTTTTTCCATTCATTTTGTTTGATTAGACGTAAAAAAGAGAGTGGAGAATAGTTTTTCAAAATGGCTTCGCTAGTGTATGACGAAAAAGCGTCACCCGCTCCAAATTCTACCGCTCGGGACGAGTGCATAGTACAAAGGTGAGAAAATAATTAAACAATAATTTAGGATATCATGCGTGACGCGTTTTCGTCTCCATACGAACAGTGGATCGTCTCATACGAGAATGAAAGAATGTGGACATGGTCCCGAAAGTGTGCGAATGTTGGACCTCAATTTTGGAATAATCTTTAGCTTCTATTGTAAAATAGCCATGGCAAGGTTATTTTAATATACCATAGTATGTATGTAGAGAAGTAACACTTGGATCATTATACTGTAACGAAAGCAATGGCTGAAGAACCAAACCGATGTATAAAAACGGATAACCGTAATCTGATTGTGGAACGTGTGTACCAGTTAAAGAAACATGATGAGTACTTGCTTTAACAATATTACAAAGAGCTGCTGTTGTCTACACCTTGGGTGTCAGTTCCACGATTATATGACAAATCATGGTGACTAAAAGAATTCTTAATCTACATTGAATTGAAGACTATGATGAGCAGAGAGAGTACAACAAGTCACCAAGAACTGATCAACGTGTAAGACACTCAGATTTTCTCTTCCAGTCATAACTAAGATTAGCAGGTCAGCAGTGAGTTGCTGCAGAGCCAACTTTTAACCTTTTAAAACGTCTCACGGTTGACTCATATCCGTTGTTCTTGGCACCCGGTAGTACTCCAGTAGTAGTAGGTTCGTAGCACTCGGTACCTGTGACAGTTTTTACTTGAACAGTTTATTTGACTACTGGAGGATCTTCATCTTCATCGGTCTTCAGTGTTTCCAGGAACTACCAGCCTCTCTATGTTGTTATCGTTATGTTACGTTAGAGATACATTGATGACAAATTCTGGACACGAGGTGATAACCCAAAATTCAAACTTGAAAAATAACGGTCTCGGTAGACCTGACTTCAGAGCAGCCTATTTTTAACTTTTAATTAATGAATATGGCTTAACAAGGCATAAATTAAAAGCAGAAACGCCATGACACGGTCTGTTTTGAACAATATCAAAAATACTAATTAAATGTATTAATTAGATAGATATATTTATAAAATCCATTTTATCGGAAAATATTCTTGTTGCGCTACCGGGATTCGAACCTGGATCTATTTCCAAACCGGGGGAGGTGAATTATCCAACTATTCTACAGCGACAGTATTTTTGACGATAAATTTTCGAACTTATATGTTATACATCTATCGTTCCATTATTTGAAAGCCATCTACTTTGTTTTTACGGAATCTCAAATGTAAATTCGAAAATTTATCGTTAATAGTACAGTGGCTATATCATAGTTGGATAATGCACCTTCCCCAGTTAGGAAAGAGATCCAGGTTCGAATACCGGTATCCCAACAATAATATTTTTCGATAAAATTGATTTTATAAATATATCTATCTAATTAATACATTTAATTAGTATTTAAAATATCACAGACCAATGTTCTGAATAATTACAACTTCACATTAATAATATCAAAAATATCTGGTATAAGAAAACAGAAATCAGAACATCTGTCTTCCCGATTTTCATGTAAGATGCTGAAACATGAACCCATGGATTGGGATCACAAGAGAACAGGTGCTCTAGCGATGTCGTGCTGGCGATTCGTACTCGAATTATACATCGCGCATCGTCTATCTTCAACTACTCGGCCGAATACGAGGTCACCAAAGAAAAATTGATGATCCAAGGATGGGTGAAGAATACTAGTAGTTAGAATAGCATTAGCGAAAGCCGAAGATGAAAAAGAATAAAAAAGTCACTCTAGAGAAGTGCGAAGACCCTCAAACGAAAGACAATCGACGCATTACTGAAATTGTATTTCGGGCGCTCGCGTAACATTAAGTTGAACACGAAATCTTCCTCGGTCATCTTAACGAGATTACCTCCGTACGAAGAACGAGTAGCACATTTAAATTGTGAAGAAGACCGACAGGGGTTGGCGCTATCGGTCTTGCAACGCACTGTACCCACTTAACGGCACTGTCCAGAAGAGAAGGAGCACTGCTCCACCGTAAATCTTGGCGTGGCACAATAATGACGGTGTAAGAAGTCCGCAATTAGAGCCATCATTTGATCCGCCGACGGTAATTAATAATAATCGGTTAATTAACACATTTATACAGAGACCAGCAAGAAGTGTAACGAGTGGCGCGGCACCGGCCCATTCCTATCCACCGGAGGGGTCCGGTGCGAATCCGTAATTAATAGACGTTACTCTTCAACGTTTATTGGTTTCATTCGCGTTACGTTTGGTCCATTCGTTCCGCTTCTGTGCTGGATGCTGATTCAATCAAGCGATAAATGTGTTATTATTTCAATAATAATCTCACAAAACAATTTAGGATTGTATTTATTGAATACTTGCTGGACAGCTCGTTCAATAGCGTGCCAACAAATAAAATACTTGAATATAGCCAAACATCAGGCGCGGTGGCTTCATACATACTTTGGATGCTCCGCATCCCTTACGTTTTAGAGTCAAAAAGCTTTGGACTTTTTTTCTAACTGAAAACAGAACTGCTGCAAATAAATTCATCCTATCATTTAAAGACCAGTCATAACATACACTACGATACGTCGCGCGCACGGAGTGAGTCGAAATACATATACACGTATTCACAATTTTCGAATATCTATAAATCACGTAAACACGCAGATACCAGCAATAATGGATTCTATCATTCGTTCCGCATCCAATTGACTTTCGCGCATGCGTATTCAGTTCCGCCTGTCAATGTCTTTGAATACTGTAAACACATTCGTCAATAGCATCCAACGTACGAAAAACGACTTTAATGCTTATGTGTATAATGCATAAAATAGCATACATGTTACGCAGCGATCGCGGATTCTTTTGATGAATTTGTTTGTGTGATGCGCTTTTGACAGTTTAACTTGAAAACTTGAAGCCGAATTATTGAAACATTAAATATTCTTCTATATATGTTATATTTATATATTTGATAGTAGATATAAACTTGTTATCCAGCATCCCCTCTACAAAAAGTCGCCGACCGCCATTGCTAAACATGACTAATTCTCGGTAAAGATTTTGACGAAGATAAATAAGAAATTGCAGGATGTGATACAGGAATCTGAAGGACTAGAGTTAAAAGGGATCAGAATAAAAGGAATTCTCTAGCGTCATCGAGATGAAGCATTAGCTTCCAACCAGAACTTTTGGCTCATTATGAAAACGTCAAGATAGAGAAAACTGGTCTTTTGCAAACACGACAATGTATACAAATCAGACTAAAATAGCATCCACAAAATATGTCGGGTTTATTTCAACATAGAACAATAAAAATCATGAAAAAAATCGAGTCTGAATGTTAAATTTAACTCATGAGCGTGCAAGTCGGTAGATATTATTTTCATAGCACACCCCCGGGTGCTCCGTAGAGAGAGAAAATCCTCTAGCAAACTTACTGCAAAGTCGAGCTCCGGGAGGGCTGGCGCGCCGACAGTTTATTTAGACTGGTAAGTTTCGCCGGGGATTATCATCCAATTTAGAGTTAGTCCATACTTAATGACTGCCGCTGTGTACACGGGGAGCTTCGTATTGAATCTGTTCGGATTACAGCGACCGGAGCGGTAATCCCAGCACTTACAGAACGCTGCATTTGCTTTCTTTGAATAGTAGTCCAGAAACATGCAACGTTTCTTGTAATAAAGGTAAATTGTATTATATATGCTGTACATCAAGTCCGCGAAAGAGGCCCAATATAATTCCTGTATCTAGTTTCTAGGTTGAAGACAGATCTGAATTATAGCAAAGAAGATTATTATGTACATTATTTAGTGAATAAATAAATTTATGGCAAAATAATTTTTACATGAATTATTTGAGAATGAAGTTAATTTTCAATCATCATCAGCACTATTAGATATAAGCCAACAATCTCTGTTTTCAGCCTTTCTTATTTATCTGTTGCCCGCTACTCTTCTGATGTCGTCGCTCCATCGAGCTCGATGACTTCTTCTACCAATGCAAAACTTCCAATCTAAGATCCTTCTACAGTTCATTATATCTTTGACAAATGTGTTCAGGTCTTTGCCACTTTTTTGAAAATTTTCTGTTAATTTGATTTACTGGCAAATTCGTACGTTAGGTACACCATCTCTCATATATATTCCAGGCACAGCTCTGTATCTTGCTCTTTGGGCACTTTTTAATTCTAATTAGATTTTATCATTTGAAGTTGGACTACAATTACCTACGGTGGTAAAAAAATATGCTGATGCTATTTCAAAAGCCGGAGCATTGAACAACCACCAACTAATTAAGCAATATTATTGCTATTTACAAAAACTCGCTCGCTCGCTCGTGGCCACACGCACGCTCTGTAAATATATCTCTCCGTTTTGGCAACACATGTTAAAACATGTATTGTTTATGATTTGTATGATGTTTCGCAATATTCTATAATCAAAAATTAAATGATGTGACCAAAATAATATAATTTTTATCGCAAGTATCTTTATATACAATACCATTGCAAACATTTATCTTACTTTTATTTATTTGTGTAACTTTCATCATCACCCCCGTGACGTTTTCCATTTCAAGCCATTTCGGAATGGTGTCGAATCTCGTCAATCCAGAGTAATTTTGGTCTGAGTGAAGTCAGCGCCGCCGCTAGACTTTTTGCCGTCACAGGCAAAATCACGCGTGTTAAGGGCGGCATATTGTTAGGCCGGCATTTCGAAACTCACCCAAGGCGGCGTTTAATCAAAATACGTTTTGGACACTAACACTAGTGTAGACACAAATCACTGATTTATTAGGAAATAACTATAATGTTATTTATTGGGTTTGCTTTCTTGGATTGTTTAAACCAGGATTATTCATATTACACACTATTGTCGTTTTGCAACTTGGGATTTTGTTTTTCAATTTTTATGTATTTTTCGTTTGATTTGGCTGCCACAGGTAGGCGCCTGCTCCACCTGTGCGTAACGCCGACGCTGACTGAAGTATTTGACTCGTCGAATGATAATTCTTTATTCTGACCACACGAATCGTCCATTTCCATTTCAACGCTTCGCAATCTGAATAATGGCTTCAACTCTCATATGTTTGCAAGATCCACTCATTGCGTTTTCGGTTTATTATGGTTTTTATTTCGTTTGGAAAAGGTACCAACTATATTTACACAAGCATTTTCTTTCAAGGTCTGTCGTCTCCTACAACTCCATCTATATATTGCTTTATTTTATCATTATTTTGTTCTCAGCAGCTCCAAATAGTTGGATTGTGAATTTCGCAAACCACTACTTTTAGATTCCTCAGCCAGGATATCCTTTATCTTTCAGGGCCTCTTCTGGCAACTTTGCCTTGCGTGATGAGAAACAGGATCTGATGTTATTCTGGACACCTCATGATATGATATTTTTAACATTTTAAAATTTAATTTGTTATAAAACAATTACTTAGTTTTGTACTTTGTGTAGTCAGGTACTGCGTAGGTATAAAAAAATTGGAATATTCATTTAGGAATGAGTTTTCAAAAAAAGTGACATGAAATGATGTATTTTAAACAAATAATAGATATCTCATAATGACGAAGCTTTTATTTACTTTATTTAATGGAAATATATGGAAGTATGGGTAATTACAGGGCTTACAACCTGTCTTCGGCTGGCTTAAGTGATCACTTTACACAATGTAACGTTCACCACTCTCACCCATTAATTAATCTCCATATCTATCAAACTTTTGGAAGTTGTATATATGTTAATATGTGGAAATATATTAAGTACAACTGCACTCTCGTTATTTATGGACTAAATTTGATATCCAGTAATTGTGTGATTTTGTTATTGAAAAATTCCTTTCAAAATTGCCTACTAAACAAAAGTTGGACTATTATATATCAATAAATTTATAATAATAATAATAATTAAATTGCGAAACTGAAATATAAAAAAAATACAAAATAGACAGTCAGCCCGTGACGGGGTTGTAACGCTGCCTCCAGACGGGCGCCGGGGGGGTGGGTGAAGTGCCTCGCAGGCTCCGCTATAAAATCGTTGGTCAGAAATGAAATTGAATAATTGATGTTCTTACAGCAAGTTGCAAAACTAATCCCTCTCGAGGGCCGCTGGAATATTCAGTAAAACCGCGCGAAAGCGTAAGCACAAATCCCGCAAAGCTGGAGCTTAACGGTCACTCCGTTACGCCAGGAGTTGGGAGATTATTTGTGATTTATTATTTGGACGAGAGGAAGAGAGAGAATTTCGTGAATTTATTATGAACAGAAGCTGAACGAACCCCCTGGCCTCGGAGCGTTATTTTATTCTGTGTTCGACTGTTGTCTGCTTTCTGCTGTTCATCTTCAGCGTTAAAAATTGCCCGTGTCGATTTTCAACTAAAGATAATCTCAGAGATAGGCACTTTGAGATGAGATGCTTTGGAAACAAGTCTCGGCCTTTGTATTCACCGTGTCTCAGAGATTTGTCGTCTTGCGCCTTACTTTTTTTTAAATTGTTTTTATTTTAATATTAGAAAATATAATATATTTTTAGAATAATAAGTAAGGTGTATCAATATATATATATATATATATAAATTTTTTTATAACATTTATTTCTTCTCTATGAGAGTAAAACTCGTGAGTAGAGGAGTACATACGAGAGTTTATGTTTCAGTTAGTCTGTATACATATTTTTTTTTAATTCAGATACAAATATAAAGCAGTTTGTAATTTTTCTTATTGTGATGGGGAGATTGTTAAAAATTTTGATGCCTTGATAAATATATATAATTTGATGCCCTGATAGATAATCGCCTTCCCCGGACAGAGACGTGAGATGATTGCAATCTTTGAAATAAAATTCTAAAGTCTTAATATGTAATATCGGAATTCATATGTAAACTGGACAATTAATCATTTTGGTTTGACTTTCAGACCCAGGCTATTTATAGGCATTATCTTTCTGGTCAATAGAGTCATTGTATGTGGTGATCGATGGCAGTACTGTAATTTAATAATTGTCTATTAAGTATCACAATAATAGGTTTTTACATCTGGAGACTTTCTCTTCCTGACGCTGAGTGTAATCAACATTTCCATTAATTCCATTGAGCCAATCGATAATCGATAATGCTTGTGATCTCCATTAACGCAGGCCGTGCTCAGAGTGGACCCGGCGGGGGGTAATATCCCAGCACTCAATAATTCTCCGAGATTCCACTCATTTCGACTGGCTTCCAGGGCAGTCGAGAACGATCTCTCGAATTGATTTCGTATCTCTGTGATACGATAATTTTATTATCATTTATTTATTAATATATTTATACGGTGCGATGTACAAAACAATAATATCTTTACAGACAGATTATTAAACAATCGTGGCAAAGATTTTTTAAAAATAAAAAGTAAAAAAAAATTTAATTATCGTATTTTATGAGTAGTAAATATAAAATACACACACCTACAAAGATAGAAAATATCTCACATTATATATATATATATATATTGTGGGAGTAAAGACCGGTGATCCACCCTCTCACTGACTAGTCAGTGGTGAACACGAGATCCGCGGGTTCTTCACTTCAGAAAAACATATCCACCTTATTTTGTCACATTCTACCTTCATCGTTAACTGGGAAAAATGTAAAAGTAATACCTGGAGGTTATAAATAAAATGGTGTTATTCATTATAAAAATGGTATCTAATCATAAAAAGAAACGTGAATAAAATAAAGATAAAATCCACTTTAACAAATCCTCATTTCGTCGAGATGGGCGAGAGTTCGTCGTTCTGCGATGCAGACAGGTGACAACAAGATGTTCCATTAAATGGAATCACTCTGGTCCATATCCATCAGAGTAATCCGTGTCATTGGCCTATCATTGTAGATGATCCTCAGCATTCAGGCAGACGCAATTGGATTCGTAAGCCGAATTGTAAAAGATCACATCACATCAAAAAGTGTTGCCTACGGTGAGAATAACCGTGGCAAAGAAAATCTAAGGCGAAAATATCTCGTTTCCCTTTGGTTATGTCGAATCGTTCACAGTTACATGTTAGAAACACTGGTCGTGGCAATCCACCACGCAAATCTGACACCTCTGCTCGATGATTTCCTAAAGAACCATAGACGGTGACCGTTTTTATAACCTTGAAAACGGATTGCGATACCAACGTAAGGGCAATTATTTGTGATTTCGAGGTGCTTGGCAATAAAACAAGTGACGGGGTAATTTCGAACATGACCCTAATTTAAACTTAATTTTTTAAATGACAGAGCATTACCGTGCAATTTGTGATGGTCTCAAATTAATTCAACTGATCTACCAGTTGTAAACAAATATGTCAGAATTTTTATATATACATTAGCAACATTTGCGTACTTGTTACCCAAGTTTTATATTCAGTGTAATGGAGAATTAAACTGAGCAATCGTTGCAGTATTGTTACAATAGTATGGTAAAATAATTCTAATATAATATAAACTCTTCAAGACCATTACAATTATCATTATTACCAAAAAACATTCAATTCAGTTTGGGCTAGGTAAGGTCCAACATCATTCTTGATGATGGACCTTGTAATGGGATTCGAAACGTCGGTCAGAGAAGTCGTATATACACGATAGAATGGCGCGATAGAATTCGGAAAATTCTGTACAAAAAATATTTATAATATCAATAATTCGTTAACTATCAATACATTTTTATTGTAATTTGAAAAGTTCAAAATCTTTTGAGTTTTATAATACGTTACGCTGCAATAGATGTTTAAACCAAAAAAATATGTAAGTTCCTAAATTTTATGGTTGTGTGATCTTAAATAAAGCTCGAAAAGTATGTGTATATGTAAGTGTCCAATTCACTGGGAAGGAATGAATGAAATCTTATTGCAATTATTTATGAAATTTTTAATTGTCAGAAAACTTTTGTTTAGCATTGTACTCAATGTGAATAGTTAAGTACTTAGTGTGTATTATTTACTAAATACAATTTTTTATGTATTTGCCATGTGGGTACTGAAAAAAAAGTAGTCATTTTGAACGTGAAATAACAATTTTTGAAACAATTTCAAAACGCATTGTGAGTCCTGAATTAAATACATAGTCACAATAGTAACATTTTTGATAATTTTTCTCTAGTAAGCTTAAGCTTACGTTGTTCAATGAACATCATTTGTATTTTATTTATTTTTACATTCAGAACAAACATTTATAATTAGCACTACATTTCCAAAAAATTTCAATTTTAATTGTGCCAAGGATACAAATTGTAATAAAGCTAAAACATCAAGCTGTGATTCGGTTTCTCGTCATTAGCAGATAAATTAAAAAAATCACAGTGGCGTTCCGTGTTCCCTGCTAAAGAGGGGCAGGTGGCCGCCCCCCTCGGCCCGGGAGTTGCGCCGCTGTTAATAAAGAAATAAAATTAAACGTTAATTTATAAAACGGTGTACGAGAACATAAAACAGAGGCAGCTCCCTCTGGGTTTGTTTGCCGAGCGAATTCTGTACAGTCGAAGCGAGTGGAAATGGTGCTCAATTGCAGCGGGACATACAATTATTTAACTAATTTAATGTGCCTAATTGCATTCTTTAAATAATGTGATATTTTATTATATTTACAGTAAGAATGTCTAATCTAGAATACATTATTAATATCATTAATATAATAATAATATTGTTTTTTTGTTAGTTCCGATATGAGAGCACTCGTATGTATGTGTGTTCTAATATAAGCATATTTTACCTGTAATATTGTGTAATTTTATTTTTGAAATATTGATAAGGGATGAGAAATATGGGGTTGAAAATGTTGATGAATTATTTTCGATATGTTGTCCATGTTCACCGCTTTATAACTATTGGCCTCATTTTGCAGTTCTTCTCAATTAAATTAAGTTTAAATCAAATTTTTATTATCTTTATTTATTTTTATTAATTCTTAATCTTTTCTTTTCAGGTATGAATTATTCAACTGTGTACGTTCGGTACAAGAGAAATTGAAAGAAAAATATTACACGTACGTAACTCGTAAGTAAATCAATATTTTATATTTCGTGGCACGCCACTGACATGATAATATTTGATATCTTATATAGATTAACATTTAAATTATAAATATAATTTTAAATAATTACATACTTAAATATATGTAACTATAAGGTGGTGGAAATGCAGCTCCGAGGTCTATAAAGCCAGCTGAGGCAGGCAGCACTTCTTTTCAGTCCAATAGCCACTCAGCTGACAGTTGCAAGCTGACGGTTCCTGCAGGCTACTGCTTAACTAATCATCCCTTATTATGAGTTTCTTGTCAACCTTCAGCAACTGGTGCCATACCAATCTTCTCACTGGTCTAATTATCTACGCGCAGCCTAAAACCTTCCAAAGAAACAATTGTTTAAAGACTATTAAAACAGACGTGAATACGTGAGTAGAATTTTCTCAGCTATTCTGCCTTGTATCTCTATCTTCTCTGGCTAGCACAATGGGATCCAGAGAGGTCGGATACACACGGCATAACTTAGAAAATTATACACTTTTTCAGATAAAAAATTAATCATTCTGAAAATAATTCTCCCATCTTTAATATTACAAGTTAATCTAAATCCCGGGCAATGCTGGGTATCGACCAATAGTTACGATAAAATGAGTATCAATAAAAAAGACGGAATCATTAAATAATTGAAGCAAATTCATAAAACACTTCAGTGATGATGAATTTTAATAGAAATATCATATTAACAATATTTGAGTATGTCCAAGAACACACAACTACTGGATTTTTACCTACAACGGCACTGTAAGCCCTGTAATTACCCCATACTTCCATATATTTTCCATTAAATATAATAAAAAATAACTTTGTCTCTATGGGATATCTGATATTTGTTTGATATAACATACACTCAACGCCAATCGGCCACTTAAAAGTGCGTTCGATTGGCTTTAAAAAGTACGATACACAAATTATATTATTGATGATGTATTTTAAATCTACTAATGAATCTATCTGTTTCCTTATCTACCTGCATACATACCTAGTAGAAAAACACAAAATAGTTGGAGCGTATTAAAGAAAAATCAAAGGTGGCCTCGGAGCAATGCAAAGTGACGTTTCTTTGTCTGATGCGACGATGATGATGGAACGAAAAAAACATTGTGTTATCAGGCCTAATTCAATATTCCGTTAAAAAAATAGTGTTATCAAGCCTAGTTCAGTATTTCGTTAAAAAAATATAGTGTTATCAGGCCTAGTTCAGTATTCCGTTAAAAATTATAGTGTTATCAGGCGTAGTTCAGTATTCTGTTAAAAAAAATATAGTGTTATCAGGTATAGTTCAGTATTAGGCTAAAAAATTATAGTGTTATCAGGCGTAGTTCAGTATTCTGTTAAAAAAATATAGTGTTATCAGGCATAGTTCGGTATTCCGTTAAAAAATATAGTTTTATCAGGCATAATTCAGTATTACGTTAAAAAATTATAGTGTTATCAGGCCTAGTTCAGTATTCCGTTAAAAAAAACAATATCAAAATATGTCATGTGCATGGTTAGAAAATAACCATCAATATTCGTGTCCATTCAAATGGAAGAGAACAGAGAGACAGTAATTATGCAATACACGCGATTAAAATTAATTAAAATAGTGATTACAATCATTTGACGTAATTAGTATTGTAATGTCGGCTTGTCTGACGAACGTATCATGTTTGCGCGACAACATTTTCACTCTTATCGAGAATGTCGATTGTAGATACATTTCTTCCGACAGTTGTTTCATTATTAAACTGCAATTAAACTCATATTGGACCGGGTATTGGGTGCGCGGAAAAAAATTAACGATTATATTAAGCGAGCAGGCACTCTGGTCAGGTGTTGTGTGTCTTGTGTATTTGTATCCTTAACAAGAACAGGTGAATGAGGAAAAAAAAACTCATTACATCTCTCCCTTTAACGACTCAGTTGTTCATAACTGGATTCTGAGGGCCCGACTGCACAACCTTCGGCTCGGGTCCGGTCACTGATAATACCTTCAAAAAATTACGATTTTGTAATATGTTTACTGGTTTTTTATAAGAAAGAAATTAAAAATATATAGGACAGTACAGAATTCAGCGCGACGCGATATATTTTCTTTCATATCATATTTTATTTGGTATTTTAATATCTGCCTCAGTGAGCTTAGCCCATGCTGAGGCAAACATTTAACATTTATAATCAACAATTCTATTATACATAATTGGTTAATTAACTATAAATTTAGAATAAGAAAGAAGAAAAAGAAGGAAAAAATAAGTTTGATGCATTATTTGATTGTAAGGATTCGTTAATAATAGGGGGTTGGGTTTGCAGTCTTGATTCTATACGTGTTCATATTGAAGAGGTGACCATGCTATGAACATACGTTCGGTCTGAGTTTTTTTAGCCAGGATTTTATTGAGCCTTTGAACTCTCCGAGTTGCTTTTTTCATATATTTAAGGAGAGAATTATACAATTTTGGTGCTATAAAAACATATCTTCTTACCCCTACGTGGTGCACATCCTAGGCATTGCTAAATTGTTCTCCTCTGAGATTCTGGTATTTATGTCATTTCTAGAGAAATCCTAAATATCCTTATTGATGAATATCTAGTTTAGAGTGTTTTTAGGGTAGATCTGGACAATGTCCAGTATTCCCAGGCTGTTGAAAAATATATTAGAGCCTATTCTCGTTGGTAACATGAATATAACCTAAATTATTATTTTTTGTGCCGAAGTTTTCGGACAGTTTTTGTAGTGCATCCCCATCCTATTACTCCATATTCAATGATAGATTGGGTTAGGACGTAGTATACAGTCATCAGAAGTTGATCGCTCATCATGTTCCTATGAATCATTATCACATGTATTTTGCTCGCGGATTGTAATGACGTATCCAGTACATACGTACCTTTATCGACTCTTGTAAATCAAAATCTCATCGAGAGATCATCGTGTACACGGGTCTTTATGATTAATGCCATATAACAACAAAAATATTACTGATAATTTTTGACACAAAGTTAACAATATACATATAACGTAATATTATCTCTACGGTCCCGCCTGGTACTGCTTCAGTGTGGAGTGACGTGTGTCCCTTTATTTTGTGAAAACACGATAATGGACCAAATTAAAATAGTGCTTTTTTGCAATTCCTGAAATTGAAGGGTAATGAATGGTTTTCTAAAAATCTGAAACAATTTCCAATGTTGGTGTATACTTACATTATACTGATAAACATTGCAATCATTTAAAATGAATGATTGCGAGGTATCTCTTATCAGATAAAATTATTATATTATTTCTCGAGGTATGTAGGTGCCTTCCTAGGTTAGTGATGCAAAGCTGAGTTCATTCATTCAACAAAATGGAACATCCACAGAGCAATATTTTTTCATATCCAATCAAGTGATAATGTGCCAGCAGACGATTACAGATTTTTTAGGTAAATTTCAATACAAGTAATACAACCTATTGCGGACGGTCTTATTGCACTGTTTTCGATCAAGATCAAGAGACTCCAATCAAAATTCCGTATCTCTTATCAGATTTAGATAAAATTTCGTGTAATTATCTCGGCTAAATTCGTTAGCCAGCCTGTTTCAAGATGGCGAATGTTCAGAGAGATAAGTAAAATACACACACACATGTGGACGAAACCTACCTTGAGATTTTTTCACTTTGAAATGTGGCTCACGTTGCGTGCGACCGACGTACAAACGGCGAGAATTATTTTAATGTCGGTATGATTAAAATGATAATTTAATTTTTGTTTGTATAAGTGTATCGCCGGTCCATTAATCAGAGTTGCCATTAAACGTGTTAGGACAGGGAGTGCGGATCCCGAGCGGCCAATATATTCCACCCCGGAATAATTTGAGCGGCCTGAACGTGTTGCGGACCACAAATCGATTAACAACTCCGCCAATAATAAATAAATAAACGCACCCGACCAAAACATACAGGATGATTACTTTTAACGTCCCCACTTTCTTATAGTGCTTATTATTTCGGAGGTATGTTTGTAGAACTCCATAATCACACATATGAAAACAAAAACATTTATTTTTTAGTTATACTCGTTTAATTTCCGTGAGATGCGTTTCGTCTTATGAGGGCATTATCAATCTAACCATTTAAATTCAACAATTTACCTTAAGTACTTAAAATTATATAGATTTCAATAGATTTCACATAAATACAAGTTGTTGAATTTAAACTGGTTAGATTCATAAGGCGAAATGCGTCTTACGAAAATTAAACGAGTAGAACTAAAAAACAAGTATCAAGAAGCACTTGAGATGTCTAAATAGCAACAACTATTCTGAATTCTTCAATCATTTTTTGGAAAATATAATTATTTTGATATTAACAAGGGTTTAGAAATTTTACATAGAAATTCTAGGGGTTTTCAGTAAGATAAATTTGAAATTTTACAAATAAGAAAAATATACTAATTATTATACATAATCAAATCCTTTTTGCACCTTTTAAATTTGTTTTCACTGTAGTTCCTTATTTTAATTTTGTTTTTATCTATGCTAAAAAGCAAATGCTTTTATTTTCATGTGTGTTGTTAATCTTTATTTTTTTACAGTAGCTCGAAATAATTGCACTTATTACGTCGTAGTCCCCGCGTACACATCATATCTTAGAGATTCGCCGTGTCGCGCCTCACTTCATACTCGACATACACCAAACAACAAATATCATTTTTCAGTTGGGTAAATTTGTATTTCTCAAGCAACAGTTAAAATAATTATAAATATTTATAATTCAATGTCTCATATTAATTACTTAATTCTATTTTTCAGAATAGATAGGTACACGGTTCCATGGTGATTTTAGTTGACGCTGTTTGATATCAGGTCGAATGTCGTGAACTGGTTTGAGTTTTTGTCACTTTCTACCAATCTCAAGCGGATCTCTGAGTTTATCTCCAGATCAAAATTTAAATACGTGTGGATGGTATTGAGATATCTCTGAAATGTTTTTTAATTTCTTCTTTATTGCATATATATTCATTTTATTTCTGTCAAACTGCATGGCAATGATTGCCTTTTACATAGTTAAACTTTTTTTATGAGTAAAATATAACAAGGAGACAAAAAATAGATAAGGAGATGTTAGACGAATTACTTAGAAAGATATATAGAATAATATATATATAAAGAAATAAATCAATCTTTCGAAAATATATACAATTTTTACTGATGTAACAGATCTAGTCCACAGTATTTTATGGGTGGATTCTTGAATATAATATAATTTAACAAAGAAATATAAAATTAGATAAGAATATGTTATTTTACTTTGTATTTTAAGGTGGTCACTGGAGTCGCATCATTTTTTTAAATGTTTAATAGATCTTTAATGATTTTTTTAATTATTCTTGGCACAACACATCCTCTCGTTCTCTCACCGTACACATTGTTCGCGATCGGTACTCTCATGGTTCGACCCGACGATCCGACCATTATTTTCCTACATATTGAAAAGAATCTTTATATTATGCGGACACCAAAACCGCATCTTGAAAGAGTCGAGTATGTTCCTTTCTTTCCTTATCAGGATTCATATTTCGATAAATTTAGATAGAAATAAATAATATATAGGTAAGGATGGCGTTCGGTGTAGTGACTGCGGTCGTGGACTTCAAATAAGTTTTTTTTTAAACATATTTTTAAAATTTGATACAGATAAAAGAACCACCCTGTCGTTCGGTAGCGCTCGCCTCTCGAGTGAAGAGTGCATCTGAAAATATTAATTTATTTAAATGGATCAATGTTTGTAAAGAGGTTGCGTGCTACCGAGGCCCTTGTTACAGATACCTCCGCAGCCTTCCGCGGCAATTATACCGCTTTAGGGCTGGCCTTCACGCCAATATTACATACAATCAATCTTTTTATATTTTTAGTAGTCTTCTTCTTCGTCGTCTTCTTTTTACCTTCAGTCGTGACCCTCTCGCCACAGCCACTAATACACCAGCTTTCTCCGATGCTTGATGTAGTAGTTTTCTTTATTTATTTCCCACGCAGGCCTCCAAAATGAAGATACTTTAATTACGAACAGCAACACAGATACAGAGGCGATGTTTTAAGTTAAATTATTAATAATAGCAAGCTTTGAGCCTCTGAATCAACACAACAGAGACATAAATAGTGGTGAAAAAATATTTAAACCGTTATTTTAACTGTTATTTTGACTGTGATTTTGTTCGATTGTAACGATGATCGATAACTAATTAACGTATTTCTTCGAACAATGACTGGAATACTAGAAAGTAAGTCTCCGACAGTTAAATCTCAGTTACCAATAATCGTTAAATCTCAGCTACCAATCATCCCCACAAGCAATCACGTAACGGTTTACCATCACTAGACATAAATACCCAATGGCAGCCGATCACAATCGGATCTGCCGGAATTTTTTAAACTAAAAGTGTTTCTAAGTCTACTTCTATCCCTTTTTATTTCCACTCCTGGTTTTACTTCCCTTTTCTCGGTGATTCGGGGGTCCTCTAAAAAGCGGCCTTTGCAATTATCCGGCTCTGTAAATCCGCCACTGCTTTTAAAAGACTAATTTAAAAATTAATTAATAAAATATAAAAACTGTCTGTTCTCTATGCAATTGGACGTGTTTGTTGATTTAGGGGTCAAAACACTCTTCTAGTGATCTTATTATGATCGGGGGTTCGAGCCTTGTTCCAAAACAGCAATTTTAATTTTTTTAATCTTACACCCTTTGACTGATCAAAACCAAATTTTACATAGTTACCCTTTAGGATCCTCCATCGTCCTATTTCTCCCTAATATAAATGTGGATTATATTGAAAACCATCCATATTTTGTTTCGTTGAATTTAGCTGTCCAAACTGGTCATTACAATTGCCATCTAACGATCTTTTATAAAAGCTTGTTGACAAAATTTTTATTTACTTAATATTAATCGCATATATTAAAAATGTGTAGGTTAGTTCAATTTTATTGTTACAGTCGTATGTCCAAACTTGACAATATAAAAAAAAATATCCAAAATAACCAATATCAAGCTTGCGCAGTCTCTCGTACAATCTATATTTCTGTATGGTGTGGAGAGGGTGAAAATACAAATTGACGCCTTTGAGATGTGGTGCTGGCAGATGTGTTCATTCTGCAGGAATTGATTATTGAACCATTTGTCTAAGTTGAATCCTTCAACTTTTTGATAGTTTGATAGAAAATAGTCATAGAAATGAATCACGTCCAGTGGTATAGTACTAAAAAGATACCAGGGCGGTATTGGATTTACCCCCCCCCCCCCCCCCCCTCCTCATTTCGCTATTAAGCAATGATTTTAGCCAACAATGAAATATTTATATTTTTTATTTATTATCTTTGTTTTATTAACCACTTGATTGAGTTTAAATACATCTAAAAATACATTAAAAATTATTCGACTAAATTTGTATTTGTACTAAAGTAACAATTTGAGTTGGGTACTAAATTTATTTTTTCAAATAATTGTTGTTTTTTAAAAATAGATACTGGCAAAGAAACGATAATAAATGTTTTTAGTTAGTTATGACATCGTGAAGAAGAAAATGGTATTTTTCGAAACCGGTAAACATTTAAATATGAATTTTAACCACAAAGTTAATATTGCTAATTTTAAAAGTATAACAATAAAATAGATTTTGTAAACGTTAAAATCATTAAAATGTTAAAAAAAATATATTATTTAAATTGAGTTCACATATTTCATCTGTCTATCTGTGCATGTGGTCAACGGTTGAAAGAATGGGATCCAATTCTTAACTAAAATCCTATAAATTTTAAATTCCTAGTAATGACTTTCACGTTTTGTGGTCCTATATATTTTTTTACATTCTCGTACAAAATTCTGTGCAGAATATTTCGAATTAAAATACTTTTTAATGTACTCGAAAGGGGGAAGGGGAAGAGGAAGAGCCCCCAACCCGGTACTTCTCTGATGACAGCCCTAAGATCTGCAGGACGCCGAGAAAAGTGGAGGAGCATAGTCAAGAGGGAAGGAGTTCCGACGATGATTCTACTGACCGTCCTTACCTTCATCTAATTAATCAATAATAAAAAATATGTTATATTATCAATTGCATCTTGCGCCTGCGCAGATGGGAAGTAAAATAATAACGACGTCCTCCCTACGATGGTGCGAAAAAAGATACATTTAACGTATGCTTTAAATACACGTGTACCAACTGCAAAATGTGATGAATTAATTTGTCAATAAAAACTCGGTTCCATTAATATTGTAATAACCTTGTATTGTTACGTTGTAATATTATGAAACCCGTTTCTGAAGGATAATATATCATCTTGTTTATTCTGCACGAAATAATAAGATACGACTTATTTATTGAAATACGTCACACCTTCACATTACCGAAATCCGTCATCGAGTCTGGCACATAATTGAGGATTACTGGATTTGTCCATATTGAGATACGGAATTTCCCGTCTGATTGGGTATGCGGAAATATATTTTTTAAATGCGTCATATCATACAGGGTGTCCAGCGGAAAAATTTCAAGATTAAATTGTAATTGCTCGTAAACCATCAGGGTGAGGTAAGTGGAAGGGGTATTATTCGACGCGCGTAATTTGCGGATTTGCTAGTCACAACGAGTCACCGGTCAAAAGCGCGCCGCGCGTTCGCGGTTGATCAATATTTAAAGTGCGGTGATTCACGCTTTTTGTACTCACTTTAATATTCGACGTGTAAGTGATGGACCGAGCACGCAGCTTATCCGGTGTTGGGTTCAAAAGTTTAGACAAGAAGGGACAATGGTTAACCAAACTCCTCCGGGACCATCAACGTCAGCAGCGACGCCGGAATATGTGGCTCAAGTTCAACATGAAATTATGTCCAATCCGCGTAAATCGATAAGGAAGATTGCAGCCTTTACTGGAATAAAAAAATCAACAGTGCACGTTATTTTGAAAAAGAAACTACAGTTTCACCCATACAAATTGCAAATCGTGCAGTTTCTCAACGAACATGACTATTCTTTAAGTGAAACCTTAGAGAGAACGATGCTGGAACGTTTTGGAACAGCACGAACGCTTGGAAACATATTGTTTACTGACAAAGCACATTTTCATATCAATGGCTATGTTAATAAACAACTGATTTTGTGGGAATACCTTAAGTTGAGAGTTTACAGCTACAATTCAGGCCCTACAAGAAAATATCCGCCGTGAAGTTACTGCCATTGAACCAACGCTTTACTCTCGCGTGTTCGCAAATTTAAGAGTCCGATTGCAAGAGTGTCTTGAGAGAAATGGACGATATTATTTATAAAACGTTAAATTAGCATCGTTAAACTCCATTTTGTATAAATAAAGTATGAGAATAACATTGTCTTTTCAATTATTTAATATTAAACTTAAAAATTTTCCGCTGGACACCCTTTATAACATGTTTTCCGGTTCACCTGTGTACGGATTATTATGTTTTATTTGGGACTCTTCACATTTTGTTCCACCTTCAAATTATGTTCTTTTGTTTTATTCTATTTATGCCAATTATTCTAAAGTGATCATTTGAATTATTTTTTGCATAATACAGGCCCTATTTAACTAATATCACCTCGAATATTGACTCTAAGTGATCTTTTCTGAAGCATTACCGTAGACTAGTGATGTGCTCAAAATCACGAACACGGATATATTTGAGTCACACTCACTATCAGTGATTTAATATATGGGAATATCGTGGTACGTGATTCATTTTATTTATATTTGATAGTGAACCATGATTCAGCGAACGAATGGCGTAATAATTCGTGATCAGCGCTTTCTAGTAGATTCTGCCAAAGCGTTTGATCCGAAACGCTGAGAATTTGATCCGAAAAATAAACTTACATTTTTTTGAGCAATTTCATACTCTTTGTGATGATATTAAATTAGGTATATATTAATTATTTGTGCTAGAACATGTTTTATTATTTCTTTCATGTATTGTGATATCGTGCGGCGCGTGTGCATTAGTAATGAAACTGTGATCACAGTCACCGTTTTCAATCACTAATATGATCGAATACCAATAACAATCATACCAGTGAGTCAAGAGTAGCATTTTTTCTCATCACTAGACGTAAACCTTTTCTTTCACGTCAACCTAAATTTAAAAAATCCAGAGGTGTTATATCGCACGATCTGAGCAGCCAACTGATGTCTCTGAAACGCGTTCAGGAAATTTCTGGAAATGAGGAAGGTACGTCCTGAAACGGAACTGATCGAATGTGCGTTGGCCATCCGCAAGCTGGATGGAGTGACAAAGTAGAGTGGCGGACAATAAAAGGATGAGAAATGCTAAAGACACAGAGAAGAAGAAAAAGAAGAAGAGAGTTCGGGTAGTCACAATCGAAGTATTCCGAGCTTCTGCAAATAAAATAATTTACATGATCACTAACATTGGTTTGGACACCACTAGAGGGTATCAAAGTATCACTTACATTGGTTTGGACACCACTAGAGGGTATCAAAGTATCACTTACATTGGTTTGGACACCACTAGAGGGTATCAAAGTATCACTTACATTGGTTTGGACACCACTAGAGGGTATCAAAGTATCACTTACATTGGTTTGGACACCACTAGAGGGTATCAAAGTATCACTTACATTGGTTTGGACACCACTAGAGGGTATCAAAGTATCACTTACATTGGTTTGGACACCACTAGAGGGTATCAAAGTATCACTTACATTGGTTTGGACACCACTAGAGGGTATCAAAGTATCAAAGGTGTTCGAAAATAATACTTGAGCGAAACTTCAGTCGCCTTGTGCAGATAATCTGACGAGTTTAAACTGCAGGTAGATACAGTTAGGAAGTGCAATCATTTAGCACATTGACAGGTTGCGGTATTAAATGGTGCGTGACTTTTAATCTGAGATGGATCTGTTTCAAGTTCCATTGGAGCTAATTTCCTGTGGAGGATGGACCTGGACTGCCCGCTAAAGATTAATGTTCTATCGGGAGGTACTGCACGCGAACTTGAACACTCGGGAATTAATATAAAATACACCGTGGCCCAATTACACTGCGGCATATTTTAAGACATCGTGGATGCTATTCAGGAATATCGAATTTGCAGTCATGTGCGCTAGGCACAGACTTAGGTTAAGGTCCGTGTCATTTTAATTTGAAGATAAACATAGAGACTAGCTTGATCTTGGTAGAAAGACACAAGAACTCAAAGCAGTGGTTTTAGGTGCACGTTTCAGATCGAATGTCGCATACCGCTATCCGGGGCCTCTTCTGCTGGCAATTTTGCTTTGAAAATGAGCTGCAAGATTTGATATTTATCTAGATATTTTATTTTTGATCAAAATAATGTAACTCCGAATTGTTATTGTTTTAAGGGTGACTTTTTCCATTCGCACCCGAATCAACATCGTTATTTATTTAATAAAACCTTATCATCAATGACAACTGCAATATAGTATAATATACCCAGGGGTGTGAACCAGGGGATCTCGTCATCGCGGTCCTTCAAGACTGAGGATCATGATCTCCACAAACTCTCACCATCTTGACTATGCTCCTCCACTTTTCTCAGCAGCCTACAGATCTCAGGGCTGTCACCAGAGAAGTATTTTCCACTCGATCGATCCTACGGGTGCGCTATCTTCCTCTTCCCCTCATTTCTTCGACTTGGCCCACCACAACAGGCTTCTTATCTCGCAAGATGACCTAATAATTGAGCGATTCGTCTCAGGTAAATGGTTGATAATCTTGATCTCAGCTCCTGCAGAATAGAAACATTCTCGAATCTTACCGCCAATGCTAAGTCTAACATGTGTCATCACCACCACTTCTCTCCCTTGCCTTCAGGGTCCATGATTCCGCACCATATAGAAATAAAGAATGCACCAGAGAATGCACAAGCCTGACCTTTTTTGTTTTTGATACTCCGCGGTCTTTCCATAATTTGTCAATCCATACCTGGCTCGCAGCTACCCTCGTCAATAATTATGGACCCGAGATAATTAAAGTCCTTGATAATTTCAAGGACTTTTAGGGCATCTGTTCGTGAAAGCGGTTACGTCGATCGATGGTCATTTTAGCTTTGATTTTTCCTGGTTTACCTTTTACTTACTTGTCATTACGGGTAGGCAGAGAGGATAGAGCGCCAAATTCTTCTGTCCTGACACACAATTCTAGCCTCATCCACATTCATACATCTTCTCATACAACCTCGCCGGTTATTGTGGCATCTAACAGGACCATTAGCCAGTATCTGGTCTACCTACTTCAACACTCGAGTCATATATCTTTCTTACTTTTCTTTCCTCATTCATCCGTTCCATATAACCAAACCACCTAAGCGATCACTTAATCTTACTGCGACCGAGTAGGGCAATCATTTCTTCTTCTGATGTTGCAATATTTTATTATATGCACCCACAATAAATTTATTTATTTATTATGGACTTTTACAAAGTTGGTTTGGTATTAAAAAAAACATGAGCAGCACACAAGTAACATGGAATATATATGATATATATAAAAATATAAATTGACACAATATACATATATAGCTTTAAAATAAAAAATAATAATAAAAGTAAGTTCAAAGCAGAAAAATGATAAAAATTTAGGTTTAACGCGGAATGGCTGAGTATTAAAATCAATTGTATCTTTGACTCAGAACAGCTCCAAAAACATTTAACTTGGTATTTCAAAAAAGAATTTTTTTTTTTTAAATATCAATAGACGAAATGGTGCTGATTTGATCAGAGCAATACATTAATTTGGTTTAATTTTTCGCCTTGAAGAAGAAGAAAACAATAACGAGGGCGCGCAGTCGTGCTTCTAACAAATGTAATTGTTTATTTCCACCATATGAAGACAGTCATTTGACATTTAGGTTTAGCATTGCCGAGTAATCTATTGACTATTTCATCATAATACTGAGGACTAAGGACGAAGCAGGACAAAAACAATAATTAGGATACATTACCGCGAGCGACGGATAGGGTCCTTGAGGTACAATTTGTAGGAATTCCTTAGTGTTCGAAGAAACGAGCCTCCTTTTACGCGCCCTGAGAACATAACTATTTTAAATATATTAATTAGAAAGATATACATATAAGATCAATAGATTCGAACCTGGATCTCTTTCTTAACCAGGTTCGAATCCCGGTGGCGCAACAATATTTTCGGTAAAATTGATTTTATATGTATATCTTTCTAATTAATATATTTAATTCATACTTAAAATATCACAGACCGTCTGTTCTGAATAATTACAACTTCACAATAAGAATGTGTTCTCCTAACATATTTAAATGGAAAAATAATCGAACGTAACCTATCCACCTAAAATCTTTTTATACCTATTGCTTTTTCTCTTTTTACACGGTGTAGTAATTTCATTTGGTATTCAAGGTCATCGTCACACGGATTTGAAACGAAAATTAAATGATTTTGGATAATTAAAAATACATATTAAAATGTAAATACAATTAATAGTAGTATTAAACAAAGTGTTGTTCTTATTATTTACATATTAAAATGTTTGATAAAAAGATTGCTTTAGTTTAAAAAATTAACGTCGCTTGTAACGTTTTGAAGTACGAGTATTTCAAATCCTTTTCTATAGTTCTCAAATCTTGAAACCAAAACAAATCATTATTTCCGTGGGAACAGCGAACATTTTACTTGAGTGTCCGATGGTGCCTGTTTCATTTTGCCTTCAGATGTCAGCACACAGAACCTTTCATTAGGGAGTAAAAAAGGGGATACACGAAAAGACGATAACCTAGAGATGTTAGTGGTGGCTGTAAAGATGATATTAAAAATATTTTAACATACAATTACTAGATTTTTACCTACAGAGGCACCGCTATTAAACAAATATCAGATATCTCATAGAATGAAAGAAATGAATTATCAAATTTGGTCCATAGATGGCGATGATGTAGTGGTACTCGAAGCGAGTCCACATACTAACATATATACAAGTTTCATTATATATTTATTATATATTTGATAAATGTGGAGATTGAGGTGTGCGGTGAGGTGGTTAATCCAGCCGAAGACTGATTGTAAACCCTGTAATTACTCCATACTTCCATATATATTTTCCATTAAATATAATAAAAAAATAGCTTTGTCTCTCTATGAGATATCCGACTAGGTCAAAAACAACACAGGCTAACATGTTGCAACGGCTACCTGAACTGCAGGCTGCAGAGAAAGTCACAGAAGAATTGTTAATGATATAAACATTCGCACACATCACCCGCTGACAGGATGAAAATGAAGAGAAACTGGTAGAAACTGAAAAGATGGAAGAGAGTGATTTCCAACTCGATGGATCGATCAAATCAAAAACGCTACTGGCTATCCTACCACATCCCACAGCTTACCTGTCTTTGCCGCCTGGTTGGCATTATTTTAATGCAACGGCTCTCTGAGCTGAGAGCTGCAGAGATACTTCGAGACGAGGACATTAACGGGGGTCATAAGAGCAACTATAATTCATACAGTTGCTCCAAACTTTGCCTCAATTTCGAGATTTATCCAAATTAGACAGATCGCGTATAAAGTATTCGCACAAATCGAAACCTTCCAAACAGGCAGTGCGCCCGTTTCCTCACAGCACTCGGTGGACGCGCATTGCGAGCATTTCTGCACATCTCGTCATTACAGGTTCCTGCTTGCTCGACTGCGGGCCGACGGTCGCGGTTTGGGTCTCGGCTCTGAAATAATTAGTTTAATTGCGGTTTCATATACGCACGTACCGCGTAACAGAGGTATCAAGTCGGCGATTATTCGGGAGGAATTGTCGGCTCATCGGGTGGAATTTAAGACCGATTCGGGTGTAATGATCGGGAGCGCCTGTGTCGGGACTTTTTCGTCTGAAACGGATTTTAAACACGTTGGAGCTGTTGCAGTTGTGCAACATTTTTATCTGCTACGCGACGGCAGATATATCTAATCGGGAAGTAACTGTAACTTTTTTTAAATAAACTCGGTGACCTCTGCTGTTCTTTCTAATTAAAGAGGAGTAACTCTAGGAAACAAGATATCTGATATTTGTTTAATACAAGGTAAAAATCCAGTAATTGTGTGTTCTTGGACATATTCAAATATTGCTAATATACTGGTCAAAATAAGAAAATATATAAAAAATTGAAAAATATTGATTTTTCAGGCTCATTCTAGTATAATATGTTAATAAAAAAAATTTTACAGATAAAGAATAATGCTTTAAAATAATTTGAAACAATCAGATTTTCATAGTAGTGACATATATGCTGTTTACGAAAAAAATGGAAAAATGAATGATCAAATTTAGTCCATAGATGGCGATGATGTGGTGGTACTCGAAGCGAGTCCACATATTAACATATATACAACTTTCAAAAATTTGATGAATGTGGAGCTGGGAGGGGTGAACGATATATTTATATAAAGTGATCAGTAACCAGCCGAAGACAGGTCGTGAGCCCTACATTTAACCCAAACTTCCACATATTAAAATAGCTTTGTCTCGAGATATCTGACATTTGATTAAGTCATTTTTAATCGTTCTTTTTTTCTTTTAATATTTGATACTTTTTTTAATGGCTGTAATTTTTAAAATATTATATTTATTAGTACCTACATATACCAATATATTTTTTTAATCTGCAACGTACATAAGTATCAAATACTAGAATGATTAAAAATAACATTTTTTACTAACGATTCTTTACGTAGGAGGGGTTAATTGGATGTGACTCGGCTTATAAAGCACTTCTACAAGTCTCAGTCCTGGGTTGCCCTCACAGGTGATTCCAGGGCGTCTCTAGACAGATCCGACGCATCTATCCATCTCCAGGTCTTCTTCGGCTTGAAGTTGTGCCTAGGATTGTCCCCGCCACAAAAAGTCAATGAGGATGATCCACTCAATCGTTATTTTATTATTATTTTTTAGGGTTAGAAACGTCACATGTGACATCTGTCAAATAAAAACTATGGGCCGGTCGTATGATCAGTAGTAACTTTTTACTTTAGTACATAAAGTTACTCAAGTCAATTTTTTTGCGAAAACGGGATGTTTGATCGTTACTAAAACAATATTTACTTCTCGAAAGTACATCCCGCAGTAAATATCCGATAGTAAAAACGAGAATCGATAGTTAAATATGGCGGACTCTTCACAGCTGTTCCTAAAGTCATCTGACGTCACCCGCTATTTTAGTAATGAGAGTACGTCGTATGATGATCTCGTTGTTTAATGTACATTATTACACATAATACAAAAAATTTCACCACCTAAGTGACAGATATCGAACGCCTAGGCAAAAAAATCCATATGTAATACATAAAATAAATCATATTTCATGATTATTTGTCGCACCGTATAGACATCTCCATCTATGCTTCGACAGTAGTAAACTTGATGTATCAACAACCCGCAAAGGATTTTTACTACATGCGTTACTACTGATCACACACCCGAAAAAGAGTTGATATACAATTGAGTAACGCATTAAAATTGTGAAAATTTGCTACAAAAAATTCGAAAACAGTTCGATATGCTTTTAGACGACGTCTATTTTCAGTAAGATAGGGTTACGTGTCATACGAGAAACAATCGAGTTATTACGTCAGAAATTTTCTGGACGTGTAATTTCTCATCAGAGACATTAATTGGCCGCCCCGATCGTGCGATTTGACACCTCTGGACTTTTTTCTTTGAGGTTATGTGAAAAACAACGTTCCAGTAACAATCCAAGCACTTAAGTTTATTATTGGTGGAATACGGCCTCGATTATGCAAAAATTAAATCAAATGACGATTGAATGTGGATCACCCTATATTTCAAATCAATTTCTTCCGTGAAAAATATAAATTAATCACGTGCATGTGGCAAAAACTGAAAGGAGAGGGAGGATGATGAATTGCCGATGGTATTAGTATCATCTCGCACTCTTTGTAATTGGACCTTAATCGAGGGCTGGGAAGAGTCTTGAGTTTATTCCATTTTGGCGGTAGGAAGAGAAGCAGGCATTATGAACTTGTCATCTAAAAGGTGGATTTTATTTTTTGCCACAGTATAATTGAAGTATCTTGGACCTACTAAATACGTTTATTTAAATTGAGATAATTAGAGGAAAATTAAATAAAAATATTTTTCATAAATTTTCTATTTTCGTAGAAAGCAATCACTTTGTGGTTTGACATATTAAATTAAATAAAACACAATCACTTTCCGCCAACCGGTTTCGTTTAGCTCGAGCTTCGTCAGGGTGTATATTTAAAACTAACAATAAATGTGCTATGTGTTATATTGGTTTCATGTATGTTACATTGCAATTTGCAACTGCAAATAAAGAAAGGCAGTTAATACTGATACTACTTAAAAATATGATTCCAAATATAGGCAATTTTCAATTTGTCCCAAATATCCATCGAACTTATCCAGTGGCCGCAGTTAACGCAGCAGCGCATAATTTACCTTTAAAGCTTGGTCTATGCTGGTTTACAACAACACCGAACAAGACACTCAACGATGTGTGAAAATCAATTCCTGTTCGATCTTATTATATTAATCAATTCGTATAATTGACTTGCAGGAGAGATAGAAGATCAATCAATACACCTCTGATACGGTCCATCCCGATTTATCCGCCAATCTGGGGTAACACGTTATTATCTGAAGCATCTCGGTCATCTGAACCACGCGGCTTCCTGTAGAGATGGAGCGATAGCCCCGACGAGCTGGATTAAAGCCGAGGCCTCTTAATCAGCCTCATCAATTTGATCATCGCCATCTTGCTGATTGTCGGCTGATCGCAGATATGCACTTCTCTGACTGACAAACTTACCATCGCGCCGTTTCTCCGCGGGGATAGATGGGATAGAGCGCCACACTCTTCTATCACACAATTTTCCATGCAAACTAGTCGATTATTGAGGTTTCCTCCTATTTCTGGTGCCATCAATACTTACGTCATACCTACATCTTTCTTGTCAATCTCTTGACAGTCATTCGTTCTACATGACCAAATAACCCAAGTGATATTTTTTTAAACCAATTCACTACGCTAAGATCATCTATACATTTCTTACTACTTTTTTAATTATTTACTCTATTATTTGCTATTATTTTCTAGATATCTGTGTCCTCAAAGAGTATGAATACGTTGTTCTACTTTATACGAAAGATCGGCAACCAAGTTGCAGTATGCTGATTTATCCTGCGAGCACTTTCTGAGGTTACGTAGCTAATATAACCCCTTTCCACGCCTCTCGGTGTCATCTGTCATCTCCTACATAATCCTACTACTCATGCAGACGTATGTTTATTAGTTATTTATACTTATATTTTATATTAAAAACAAACCGGTACCGTAAAAATCTTCTTCCTTTTTGAATTTTCATGAAAGCAACACTGCAATATGAATTTGTCTTGCATCGCACATTTCTTGTATCTTCGCCATAAACATAAATAGGACGGCTGTCGTGGTAGAAAACATCAACACGTCCATTTTCCACACCATCTTTCATGCACGTAACGATTTATCAAAATTATGTCGTTACTTTATCGAGCTCGCCATTTTTGTTGTCATTCTCTATCTGAGCGTTACTCTATCTGAACTGAATCGTCTTCCATATTAAACTAAATAACACAAACGCTTTTCTATGCCACGTATTCGGCGTCAAGTAAAACGAATAAAACTTGAAAAAAATATCTTAACGTTTTACTTAAGAAAATCGATCATAATGAAATTATTATTTAACTCGGCATCTCATTTTACGTCCATGTTTTTTTTTCAAACATCTGACAGTAAATTTTTTTATTGATTATTTTGAAATAATATATCTGCAGAACAAAAAGGTCTTATAAGAGGGTGGTCTGAAAAATTTCCGACTTCAACACTCGTCAACAAAAGATGGGGAACATCACATGCACATGCTTTATTAAGTACTCACCAAAATTTCAGCCATTTTGAATGTGCTCTTGTTGTTTGACAATCGTTTGAGTGAGTCGATGCGAGTGCTTTTGTGCTAATGGAAAAAGTCGAGGATGTATCGAGCTGTCATTAAGTATTTGTTTTTTGAAAGGAAATACGCCTACATAAATTAAATACGGGCTATTTGGACGGGCTAAAGAGAAGGGAGCATCGCTGGAAGAATTGTATAGACTAACAAGGAGACTGTGTAGAAAAGTAAAAATAAATTTGAAGAAAAAGTGTCTCGTTTCTTTGTTAGGTCGGAAACTTTTCAGACATCCCTCGTATATAATACATTTTCATAAGAATTTGACAATTCCCATCTATGAAATGAATTAATTTCCCACTCAATTTTAATTTGTGACGAACAGACATAAGAATTTTATTTATAAGATACGACTATCTGTTTTAATTATTTCATTAGCGCGAGTCGCAAAAAATACAGCCATCGAAGGAATCATTTCGGAAGGAATCGTTGAGCAAAAAATTGCAACAATGTATTAAGCCTACCGAAATAAACCACATCTCTTGATGCGTTTTGAATCAATCAATCTTTTCGGAGCATTTTATATGGAATTATTTTCCAGTGCTCGGTGATTTATACCTGTCGCCTGTACAGCCTTTCCGTGACGAATCAGCCCTTTCTCACATCCTCAGGGCACAATTTCAATCTCATCCCCCTCCTTACTAATTATTTTATTAAGAAGACTACGCGAGTGCCTCAATACTAGATATCACACAAACGCGTGAATTTTATACATCATAAACAATTGACTATCATTTATTGTCATTGCCAATATAACGTCTTCTTTTTCTTCTTCTTCAACGGAGCGCTGTAAATCCTTTGATCTCCGTGGTCCAGTTTACCCGGCACCTGCCTACCTCTCGCAGGTCTGTCTCGACATCATCTCCCATCCTAGATAATACCTCTTGACCTCTTGATAATCTGTTAATGAAAAATAAATAAATTTAATAACTGCAGATAAAATTAGACTTATTATTTATAACAATTATTCAGGATTTTCCAATTAACGAGGATTTAGAAATTATAAATACTAGAGGTTTACAGTTAAATAAAATTTTAATTTTATAAATAAGAAAAAGTATTAATGGCAAGCTAAATATCATAAATAACCAAATCCTCTTTGGAAATAGTTTTCATATTAGTTTTTACTTATTCACCACTTAATGTTTACGTTTTAATCTATGCTTGTATTTTTAATTTCAGTATACATTATTTCTTGAAGAAGATACCATAGGTATCAAAACATGTTGAATAATCAATAAATAGTGGTTTAAATAAAGTTTTGTGTCTAATTATCTAGATTTATTAATTTCAAATCTTTCTTCTGATTCTGTTAACACTACCAGAGAGAATAATATGAGCTTTACTGATATTTATATTTATAGGTAAAAACGTATAATACTATTATGTTCGCTAATTTATTATATTTTTAATGGAACGCAGTAGGTACCATCTCTAATAGATTTTTTTTTTAAATATTTAGACACATGTAATATATATTGTACAACTAAAAAACAGTTTGTTACATATATTCTTTAAACGTATTGGTCAACTAATAATATTTAACAAACCAAATAAACCAATATAACACATTGAAAACGAGCCAAAACATAGTTAAATATAAAATAAAACATACAAGGAAATTAATTACACATGAAAATATATAACATGAGAGAATAAAAATATTAATGTGCAATGATGCAGTCTTATCCTGGCTACTTTGCTATACTTTTGTCTGTGTCATTTACAAATACATAATATTAAAATATAATAAAATAAAAATATAAAAGATAAAAATGATAAAGATTGTTAGATAGGGAGCGGAAAATATGAAAAACTGACGAAGGAGAATAGGTCGGATGTGGAATTACTTACCAATCAATTTATTATATTAGTATTATGCGGACGGGCATTATCATGCTGAAAAATCACTAAATGCCGTTTTTTTTTAATTGCTGCCTCGAGGTTACAGAGTTGTTGGCAATAAACCTTAGATGTTCTGGTTACATTCGTCGGAAGCCTTCTTAGTTTCATTACATTACAGTTACAGGACAGTCTCACAACCATTTACCTGATACGAATCGTTCAATTTTTTGGGCATCTTGGAGAAGCGTGTTGTGGTGAGCCACATCCTCCAAGATATGCCACTCGTTGAATCGACCAAGTGGAAAAGCAAACTGGTATTTCTCTGGTGACGGTCCTTAGATTTGCAGCATGCTGAGAAAAGTGGAGGAGAATAGTCAAGAGGGAGGAAGTTCATAGAGATGACGATCCTCAGTCATGAGGGACTATGGTGGATGTTAACTCGACGGTTAAATAAATGGATGTGTCAAAAATGTTCGTTGTTCATACTTGACACTCCATTTTTTGGCCTATAATAATTAACACAAATTGAAACATTCAAGACGTATTCAATAAAACAACACTGCAGTATCAAAATGTCGTTGAAATTGATCAAATAAAACTGTTTTGTGTAATATTCCGATGCTCCGATACAAGCATTATTTGTACGATATCAAAATCCCATCTAAAACAATTTAATTCCACTTGTGGCGGGCAAAAAAAGCAGCGAAACTGGCCGGGTCGGAGGAGAAATTAAATTCGTTATGCAGCGGCCGGTGTTCGGAAAAAAAACTCGCAAAAAGGTGCATTCCTGATCCATTCGTCCTGACGGCTGCCACTCTTGATTGATGCCGCAGTCGCGATGGTCCTCTGGCCACTAATTGAATTGGAGCCTCATCAGCCAGCGTGCGCGCTGGTCATCTGATACCTCGGCCGGTGAAAAAACGCGGCCGATCCGTCGATGACGTCCCCGGATTAATTTGCCATTAGTAATAGTTCGGGAATTTTTTGCTAAGGAATGATATCGATGCGTGTGCCTTACGTACCGCCATTTCATGAAAACAGGCTGGCGATATTTTTTTATATTATACTCCGATACGATAATACTCGTAGTTCTCCTAGTTTACATTTGTTTATTTTATAACAATTAGGTCGTCTAACAAGCTTTTGCGTTCTTTTTAAATACTATTTTGTTTTTTTTTTGTGACAATTCGATTTCAAAATTCGTTGCGGAGATTTTCTGGAGATGCCAAATTGAATAGAACGACGACGAGTAGAGACATATGAATCGTCATGTACACTCTGCTGTACAACCTCCGCAACTGCTTCATTACGCACAGACTGATGAATACTTTTTCCTGAAAGATCTGTCACTGAGCCTATTGATGATGATGATTATGAGGTCGAAAGAAATGAAACACAAAACGTGTTCAATATCGGTACACTACAGCGACACAACACAATCGAATTTTGCCTGCAGAATACCCTGTTTTTATTTAAATACATAACAATACATACATTTATTCATATGCAAGTAGCTGCACAGCGACAGGGCGCCGCTATGACGTTTTACTAAGAATGATAGTCATCGTTTTCCCGAAATCTATCCCACGGGTTTTTCGGCGCCACGCCGATGATTACACCTTTAAATTACTGGCATGTGTCTTATCATATCAATTAATTGGTGCCTCTGCTGCGACCTCGCAATTCTGTGCGATACGGAGCCCTGTATCTCAAAATGAGAAACTAAGTATTATAAACGGTAGACTGATGATTTTCGTTCAGTTGAGATAATAAACCTTACAAAAGTAATAATTTTAAAATTAAATTAAATAACACGTTTCTGCACATCATAAGTAGCTATCATATACCCCCAATAAAGTTTTATAACATACATAAAGAAAAATTCATAAAACCAAAAAAATTATGGATATTTTTAACCCTTCAGTCTCATTTGAGCCATCCTGTACAAAAAAAAAACTTTCTTGCCAAGTATATTATATCATACTCTATAGTATTTCCTACTTCATGTCAGACATAATGATCTTAATTAGATGAAGACGCAACTCCGGACCTGGATCATCCTTACAGCTAGCTCCGGGGTCTCTCCAGCTGGACGCAATACATCTATCTATCGACCATTGTGACCACCTTCCAAATTTTCTTCTCTAATCTCTTAACAAAAAAACATGTATTGTGCGTACTAGAATCTTTTTACTTGCAAAAAAGCGCTGAATTAAATTACAACGTCTTGTACAATGAAGAAAAATAAAAATGTCTGATTGTGTTCATATGAATACTCGCCGAAAAGTGAATGTGGCACCTTTTAAAACATTAAAATCTTGTCTAAAATTGAAGACACTAACATTTTCCGTATGCACCCCTGTAGCTGGCTGCGCGCGGAGGGTGCCACCCTTCCCCCAATATTCCATTGACAAAAATCAAATTTGCAACAATTTGTCTAACTGAACGTAAACCTTCTCAATTCAGTTGGCGTTCGGTACCGTAAGTCCCCGACCAGCTCGGCCCCGCGAGGGTTCACCGTTCGTCCAGGAACTTTCCGTCAGAGCACTTCCGAAGTATTTGAAATAGTCGTTATGAATTTTTTAAAGGGATTTAGAAAAATTTGAAAATTTGTCTCGGGTTCACCCCTGAACTGAATACCTGATTTATTTATTTTGTAAAAGTGACATTATTTTTGATGTAAAATATTTTAATATGGATTATATTCTCCAGTCAAATTTGTCACGAAAACTGCATAATTAATTTTTGTAATATTTTTTTATGCATTCTCACGATTTCCTTGTTTTATTTACATCTTTATTGATACCGAAATCGATACCGTGCGCATCTAAAACCGTTTTTACATCACTATCAAATTTAAGAGGCACCGAGCTCTGCTATCTTAGCTAATCCGTTAATGGACTGTGGTGTCTAATTATTTTTTTTATACGGTGTACCATTAACAAAGAAATTATAAAATCAATAATAACCGCAAACATTATTTATTTACAATTACATAAAGATATTAAAAATATAAACAAGTAGTGATGAGAAAAAACGCAATGAAAAAATTGACTCACTGGTGTGATTCTATAATATCAGTGATTGAAAACTGTGACTGTGATCACAGTTTCTGATATCACAATACACGAAATAATTTAAAAAAAAAAAAACAATTTTGAACGTATTTATTTATATTATTAAAATATCATTTGCGTAAAAAACATATTCTAGCATAAATAATTAGAATAGAAAATTATTGCACATACATACACATTTTTACAAAATTAAAAAAAAAAAATGCGAACAAAATAATATAAACATTACCAACAAAACAGATTCCAACAGATGGCGCTAATCAAATTACGGAAAATCCTGTAGATGGCGCTGATTCAAGTGATAATCAATTTAAACGGCGGCGCTAGAAAATCAATAGAATTTTTAACAAAAAAAAATTTGAATCATGAATCACGATATTTCCAGATATTCAATCACTGATAGTGAGTGTGACTGTTAAAACTAAAGATATCAGTGATTGAGTCACGGTTCGTGATTTTGAGCCCATCACTATAAACAAGTAGAGAACATGTAAATAATACATACACTCGAAATTGGATGACATTAAATTTATTTAGTATTTAATTTGGAATCAATAAAATATTTCAATTAATCGAAATAATTGAGAATTTTTTTTTGTTTGAAATACCTATATCTCTGATTAGGTTGAGATTGGGCAAATATTCCTTGAACATTTTCGACTCGTAATTTAGTCATGTATCCATCCATAAAATAATGTAGACTAGATCTGTTACACCACGTATTTTACTCTTCTGGCTCGCACGTTCCACATGACCAAACATCTGAGTGATCCTTTCTTTATTCTAACGAGTAAATGCTATTCTAAGTATACGCATCCTCTTAGGTTTTAACTGGTTCAGAAGTGACGCAGGTACTACCGAATGCAAACTCACCGTATTTTTAAATTTAGTTAGGAATTGTGTCAAGTTTGTCTCGCAGGGGTGGGGAGCGACAGGGCGGGTGTAGGGGTGCAGGGCGCGTGGCGCGGCGGGTTATGACAAGGCGGCGCGCACAAAGGCGATAATTGGACGACGGCCCCCGTCTTGAAGCGGAGAGCAAATCTCATTTCATTCTCGATGGGGTAAGCGACGACGATGAAACGAGCTAACTGCGGCAAATTAGCACGCTTACACTTCATTCTAATACTCTGTATAATTATTATAATACGTCGAACAGAATGACAAACAAAATATGTGAAAATATGAAAGCGGTTTAAGTCATGTTTCTTTCGTTTCGAGATATTTAAAGGTTTGCGTTTGAATTGATTAACAAATATTTTTATTAAGGAAAACACATTCTTATTGTGAAGTGGTAATTATTCAGAACAGACGGTCTGTGATATTTTAAATACTAAATTAATGTATTAATTATAAATATATACATATAAAATCAATTTTGTCGAAAAATATTGTTTTTGCGTCACCGGGATTCGAACCTGGATCTCTATTTCCAATCCGGGGAAGTGCACTACCTTTGTGCTATAACGCCAGTATTTTTCTTGACAAATTTTCGAACCTACATGTTACATTTTTCAAATTAATACACCTGTCGTTCCATTATTTGAAAGCCAAGAAAAATACTGGCGTTATAGCACAAAGGTAGTGCACTTCCCCGGATTGGAAATAGAGATCCAGATTCGAATCCCGGTGACGCAAAAACAATATTTTTCGACAAAATTGATTTTATATGTATATATTTTTAATTAATACATTAATTTAGTATTTTAAATATTTTTATATTACACAACACAATGTTTCAAAATTTATTTAAGTACTAGATTTATAATTTATTTCGACGTATAAATATTTTATGTAGCTTATAAGGAAATGTAACATTTAAGGTTGAAATGACTCACTCTATCTCATCTATTATGAACATCGTAACAATACATAGAATATAATGCTTCAAAATTGAATTAATTTAAAACAATGCGACGCGAAATAATTGATAAATTAATTTTTTTTAATTTCTTAACTTAGACGACTTTCAAAATAATGGGCACATATATGCTCGTTTGCTAACAGAACACAGCTGACAACGAAAGTTTTTAATACAAATTAAAATGCGACTTCACAATTATAATGTGTTCTTAAAAATATGAAAGTATTTATATAGCCGGAACGAAATTGGAGAATATACAAAGTATTGCAATTAAAGATGCGATCCTGCATGTAAATGTGGATTACGAATGCGAATGGTCAGATGCTACGCGCTTACAGTATTATTGTATGGATTGAAAGTATGAATAATTACAGAAAAACTATAATGGAGCAGTTGTGATGTTGATCTACAGAAGAACGCTCAAAATCAGCTGGACGGATGGACAGAGTTACGAATTTAAGGTGTTGTGATTCAGATAGATAAGTATTGAAAATAATTAAAATTAGAAAACTTGAATATCTCGGATATATGATGAAACATACAGAGAATGCGTCTACTGTAGAGCTTTTTACAGCCGACGTCCATTAAACAACACAGAAAAAGAAGACTAACTAGCTTATTCCGAGATATACGACACAACTACAATTAGGCATATCTTAAGAGTAAAGTGATACCATTCTGAGAAACCGGGAATAAAAAATATAACATTACTACTCTCATGATGATGTGTAAACATCGCGTGTATGTATTGTGTGTAATATTCTCTGGGAAGGAAGGAAGAAATTAAATGTTATTATTTTTAAATATTACAATTTCATTTGTTTTAAAACATCATTGTACTTTGTGTCGGTAGGTACTAGATTTTAGCATAGTATTTTCCGAAAATTGCGACCTGAGATCTTCTCGAATAGTATTTCTAGCGAAATCTATCTTAAATCAATGAAAATATAGGTGTCAACTATATTTTTTGATTGACGCGATAACCGCACACTTGCACGACATTCTGCAGCTGGTTTAGCATTATCGTTATGATCATTTTACAATTTCTTATTATCATTATTCATTATTATTCTTACGTCGCATTGCAGCACATTGGAATAGATTGTATTTTTATCGAAATCTACCTAATAATACCTTTTTTATTCACACACCGTCTAGTACACCGTTTTTATTCAATTAATCATTTTTTTCTCGTATCTTAAAACATCACATTTGATTACGCGCCTTTACACGGTGTAATAATTTATAATTTATATAATCAAATATATTCTTCGTTCTTTGTAACAACTAGTCCCACCCTCCTCGAATAAAAATCAAATTGATTTGAAATCCAATAGATATATTCAAAATAGGTACCTCGAAGGTTAGGCTAGGTGCCTACGTTAATACTGACGCAATCTGACGCTATCAATATTCATTGGGCCGAATTTAAAGAGCCTACCGCTCGCCGTGTTTGTTCTGAATAAACTCCGGCACGCTCCCGACATGACTCCATCACGCGCCATTGAATAATTGATGTTACAATCATGCGACGCGACGCCTGATTTGTTCGGCAATCATGCAACGTAAATATCAAGCGTCGGCGTCGTCGTCGGCGTCCCCTCGTTAAAGCTATCGTTCAACGTCCGAGGGATGCATATTTTATCAACTTACACATTTTTTAAGGGATGCGTATAAATGTATCATCATTTAGGGCTCATGGCGCATCAGCACCGGTGACAGATCCTGCAATGGGATTTAAAACGTCTCAGATGGTAAGGTAGCCCAGAAAACTTGGCATTCAGATTATTGACAAAATTTAATCTGCCATAAATAAATTGAATAAGTAATAATCCTTTTGTTGTAAACAATTATATTGTTAAGGAGAGCACATTCTTATTGTGAAGTTGTAATTATTCAGAACAGACGCTCTGTGATATTTTGAATGCTAATTAAAATCAATTTTATCGAAAAATATTTTTGTTACTACCGGGATTCGAACTTAGATAGGAAGAGATTCTTATCCGATTAAATTATTAATTCTGGCGTATCCTAATGGATTACTCAAAGGTATTTAAGATTCCGTAAAAATAAAGATAATCTCTTTCAAATAATGGATCGATAGATGTATCAATTTGAAAAATGTAATATATAAGTTCAAAAATTTATCATCAATGCACTGTGTTGATATAGCACAATCGGTTAATGCACGTTCCCAGGATTCTAATTAATTCTAATAACTCCCCGGGTTTTAATTAATACATTTAATTTGTATTTAAAAAATTATATTGTCATGTTATATTGTCAGTACGCAAATATTATACAAGTTCAATTTAAGAAAAAATACCATCTCTTATCTATGGTATTGACACAGAAACCATAGCTGTCAAAACTATCTTTAGATAATAATGTAAGTATTACAGATATATGAATATAATTGTTATTATATAATGACAATGGAAAAATTCTATTTCATCAGTTTAATGTGCATTTATCATACGGATATTTTACTCTTAACTCAAACTAAGATATTTGACGTTAAATATGTTGACAGGTAATAAAAATACTTGAAAGAATATAACTTTCCATTTAAGAATCTGATTTTTGACAGAATGCTATTCATATAAATACTATTCTAATTATCGTATTAGTTGGTTAAATTAGGTTATATTGTGTTAGATCACCTTCCTTTTTTAGATAATACTTAATATTATCAATATTAAAATAGTATTTTTAATTTTTAAGGAGAACCATTTTTAGCTGTGAAGTTGAATTTTCAGAACATAGATCTGCGGTATTTTTAATACAAATTAAATTAATGAACTAGAAAGAACCAGAAAAATATATTTATTTAAAGTTGATTGCTTTTAAAAATGGAATAATAAATGGATCAATTGTAAAATATATATTATAGATAAAAGTGCTAAATTTGTCGTAATCGTAATCGCTTGCTGTAGTAGAATGGTTAACACGTTTCCCCAGATAGGATGAGGTTTTCTAATACATTATACTAGAATACGCCTGAAAAATCAATTTTTATAAATTTTCTTAATTTGATCAGTATATTATTACCAATTTTTGAATATGTCCAAGAACACACAATTACTGGCACTGATATTAAATAAATAATATATATCTCATAGAGACAAAGCTATTTTAAAAATTACATTTAATGTAAAGATATGGAAGCTTGGGTAATTACAGTGCTCATGACCTATCATGTTAATAATTGGAAACACTATCGCCATCTATGAACTAAATTTGTCAAAATGACAATCAAATTATTTTTGAAATTATTTAAAGCCATTTTCTTTACGCGCAAAATGTTTTTTTAATACAATATATTTACTAGAATACACCTGAAAAATCAATTTTTATATATTATATACTTCCATATCTTTCTATTAAATATAATTTAAAAAATAGTTTCCTCTCTATGAGATATCTATTATTTGTTTAATATCAGTGCCTTTGTAGATGAAAATCCAGTAATAGTGTGTTCTTGGACATATTTAAAAATTGCAAATATTTTTTCTATTTAGATTTTAGATTTTTTCTGTGTATCTTTCTAGTTGAATAATTTAATTTATATTAAAATAATAGTTCTACGATTTATTGAAAATCAAAATCTTTCTACTAAGATGAAAATATGTTTTAAACTACTCTTCAATATCCGTTGACGTTCAAGTATTTTTGAGACTGGGATATTGGTCGTCTTCATCTCGCTTGTGAGCTAGTTTCACCAGGTCCACCCAGTCTGCTATGGACTCCTCGATCGCGTCCCCTCAGAAGAGCAGCATCACCGCTAATTCATGTATCTAAAGAGCACCAACTCTTGTCTGTCCACAGTTTTAGTCTCGCCTCCCCGTTAAACCAACACTAGTACCGCGGAGAAGACGTCAAAACATTCGCCAAAGTGTTTTTTGCCACCGTAAAAGAGGACCCCTCCCGCCTCCTGGATCGCCCGGGATCGAGTGATAACACCCCCGGTCCCGGGAAAGCCTGGCTGTGTTTGCCCATACTTAGCCACCCTATCGGGGATTAAATTTAACAACAAACATGGACCCGGAGCGGGGGTGAACTAAACACAGTGGCATTATCCGGTGTTTATTTTTTCAGCGGCCGTATTGACGCAGTGTAAAGTTGTTATCTTAAGTCGCGGCGTTGAAAGTGACGTTTGTCAAAGTTAGTTTGATCTTTTGTCACGATACCATCATTTTTATTAACGCTTTGAATAGATCATTTAGAAAACAGGAATTGTTTATTTCTTTATTAGCATTAAAATTTCTAGGACGAACGCGGAAGTCGTACGTACATAGAATATTGTTTCTCTTTCTTTTAGTCAATGTGCTCATGACTGAGCATCGCTCTCCATTCATATCCATATCTCCATCTCTTCTAGCAACAAGCTAAAAGCATAACATGAACGAATTATTTTGCTGTATGTTGAAATATACTCCAATGGATCCCACCATATCCCGGAATCGTTTTGAGAATTATGCACTCCCGCATCGATTCCACTTAACAAGGCAACGCATGTAATAATGATTAGAATCTGCAAAGCTTTTGAGAATATATTATAAAGTTAAGTTTTATTTGTTTTGTGCCGGCAGTTAGTTAACTAATACCTTGCGGCGCCTCTTCATAGTTCTTAGTCATATATGGCACAATTAGTTTTTAAACTGTATTTTTTTGTTATTAATATCACCTTGTCTTTAGAAATAGCTTCAGTCTTGTTAAGAAAAATAGTTGGACGTTTTAACTTTTAAAACGATCACAAACATTTTGATAATGTCCCTGGGCAGCCTGTACGCTATTTTGAAGCAGCCTTTGGTACATCCATTTTGTATATGGTCCAGGCTTAGCCTAGTATCTTCATGTTCGTGGACTTTTTTGACCGTACGGAATTCATTCTTACTAGAGCTATCTTAAATTGATATGATTATCGTCAGAATATTATTAAATGCATAAACATAAACGATATAGTGAACTTAAAAAAATGATATAATATGAACAAGTAAAAATAAATTAACTTAAAATCTCTAATGAATACGGTATCTTGTCTAAAACCATTTGAACTGTAATGCTAAAATATCCAAGAATAGTCTCACCAGTTTTGGACAAATATTATACTGTAGACGAATATTTTTTTACTGTAATGTAAACGCATTGAATATATAAAAAAGAAAAAAATCTCTCTAACCGCTTTGAACATGACATTTAATGTAAAATGCGAAAAGATTGTAAATAAATATTAATATTCGTTATTATTTTAGTTAATCTTTTAATTATAATTCACCTTGTCTTTGGTTCTTATCGGCGTTTTATCCGGTTTTTTTTAGCTGTACAGTGTATATTATATGTGTCTAAATAAATAAATAAATTTTAATTTTGGACATATTACAACTTCTGTTTAAAATCCGCGCCCGACTTCAAAGCTATAATATGTGATGTGTGTTTAAAACTCCACCGGCCATGGGCCGCCGGAATTTGGAGCGGAGATGTGTAAATATTTTGGCTGGATCAATTCACGAGTAAATTGATACGTTTATTAGTAGACAATGCAGTTCAATTTCTTTAAGCAGTACATCCGCCCGGCGAGATCAAACTAAATTTAAAAGTTCAACATTAGCCAGATACAAGTTACACCATATAGCGATTTTGGTACAGTATATTTGACATTTATCTACTAAGGTTTATTATTAGGAGTTATATATTATCATAGTACGACATCCGTAGACTGGGCAGTGAAGACGACAGAAGTGCAAGTCGAAAAAGTCGATAAAAAATGATTTCAATTATATTTTTGGTCGGATAAAAATCCACGGATAACATAAGTACGAGAATCGAATATAATTCGCCTCTGCCTAAAACCGCAACCGTTTATTAGCGCAGCAGCAGAGCAGCAGCTTTTACAGAATAATTTCCTCCGCCACCCCAGCCGCTGCCGCTACCAGGGCGGCACAAGATCGGGGAGGTGATCTGAAAGTGTTTCAGCGGTAATCTCTCGCGCGGCTGCCTCACGCAGCTCACATCAAAGGCGGAAGGAAAACCTAATACCTCCCCGATCCGCTAACCTCCTGATACTTTTTACGCCGCGTTCTCTTGAAGATTTCGCTCCTTGTTTCCCTTTGTGCGATGGAGAAAATTGATTTTGGCTGTCAAATTGTTAATATGATAAAATTTTCCAGCGTTGTTAACATTGTATTGTTTTTAAATTAATAATATAAATTGATTGATTTGTATGAGCCTACGGGAAATATTAACAAAGTCGATTTACACCTACATTAAAATTACAATGAAATTCTATGCGTTCTTTGACCCTTCCCTGGCCACCTCTCACTTTTCCTCACGATAAAAAATTGTATTATATCAGATGTCATCCGTTCCTAATTTTGCAAAATTAACATTCTAAGACCCTGAGGAAAATAAAATCACCTCTGGATAGTTTACCCTCACCGAGGCTGGTTCAAATTTTACATACATCGTTACTCTTCCTAATGTTTATCTATGGTGCTGTAATATAGACAGAGAGTGTGAACAAAAGAGGCTAGATGCAACATCTATCCTCAATTGCATATATCCAAATGCTCAAATATTTTGGCAATGACACTTAATTGTGGAAGAATTAGTGGTTAGAAGGAATCGGATGTTGTGGAAGAAGAGCACCGACGTCAGGTTAAAAGTTTGATGCGACTGCCTAAGGAAACCATGTCGCCATCCGCAATACCCGGACGCGTGACCATGTTATATTATTTAATGGCGATTGAATATTTCATCTTTTTTATCTCGTTTAAATATTATTTAGATAGATGTAACATATATGCACGCACCATACATACATTATACAAACATTTGTATCTCTTTCTGTCCCATTATTCATATTTAATCCTAATAAATCCATCCACGCCACGTAATCAAGTTCCCTCGCAATTTCAACCACCTCCAATATTTCCCCTGCCCCCCCTACCGAGAATCTTCTTCGCTCTTCACTTCCTCCCCTATTAGACCTACAATAACTGAGCGTCACAGCCGACGAATACCTTTTATACCTTTAAAGTACGATATTTTAGACTGTTTTAATATATCTTAACGATTGACTCGAGAGGGCGGGGCTATTTGGTTATGGTGACATCAGAAACGTGATGACAAATCTCACTTCTTCTTCTGTTCGTGCCTTATCCATTCTACGGACGATGACTATCATGTTAACTGGTCAAATCCTTGTCCCAGGTTCTTTAGGTATGTTCTCTATTAAATCCTACATCCTTTGACCGATCCTATCCATATTTTTCATGGTAGCTTTTAATACTCTACGCAAAATATAAGCACCTTTCTCCTCCTTTTCACAAATTGATTGCACAAATTTCTAACAAGGAACTACCAAAGTCTGAGAAACTATCAATCACATGGACAGTAGAGAGAAAGCGAGCAAAAGGACATTCTTCTGTCAGATGAATGGACCGAATAAAGGAGTTAATAGGCTCCTCTGCGATCAACATGACTCAGTCTCGTATAAGGAGACCACGATACTCACACGATGAAGATGTTGAATGCCATCTGCTCCAAATATTGCTCAATTGTATTCTAGGATCCTGAGAAAAATACACCCCTGGCTGGATCACATATTTTCATGTTCTCACGGCTGTTCAGAATCTTCTGAGGCGTCTCCTTGTCCGATGACCCAACCTCTCAGCGACATCAGGCCCGACGATGGACCGAAGTAATTTATCGAATCAAAAAATGTTACATTTACATATAAATGAACGCGCGCACGGCACGTACACTACATTCAGTAGAAAGTCGTTTTAACGCATTTTTTTACACACCCTACCTCATAAATATAATATTACCGCCCGATTGCGAAGTACGTACTGCTTACTTGTAAGCAAAATAATTCGGGAAATATGACAACTGCCAATTTAAATTAATTCATATTTGTCGTGCTGGAGGAAAGTTGGCATTGTATTAAATTTTAATCATAATTTTAAGTGCTCCGTATAAGTCAACGAGTTTTTGCGGGTCTGTAAACTGCATTCAAACCGGTCGACAGCGAAAAAATATCCGAGACAATTATGAAATGAATTGATTGATTGCGACTGAAATATTAATTGTATAAATAATGAATGGTACCTTACGCAACTATCTTCTTCAACCCCCGTCCTCTTGACTTTATTTGTAGTCCTCCAGATTTCTGATACTGAGAGACGTCACCGTATATGTTCATCTAGTCGGCGATCTTCCGCGGGAGCTGATCCCCCGATATGTCCGAAATATTTCAGAATGTGAAGTTTGTTTTGTGAAAAATACACATTGGAGATGTACACTGCTCTGCACTCCTGGGTAAGTCGTGACCACAATGAAGAGTTTCTTCTATTCTTCTCTGTGCCGTGCCTCGGTTCACTAATCGTCGACCTCGAGGCGACTCCAGCATAGCTTAAAATAAAATGAATAAGAAACCGGATCTGTCGATACTATCCAGAATCTTACATTTATTTTTGATCAAAAAGTATATTCTTAAATTGCAATACTACATTAAATATAATTCAACCCCCCTGCGAAGAACAGAATAATCTATTATATTGTATAAAAACAAATACTACCACTTAAAAATATATCAAATACATGTGAAATACAAGTTTAACTAAAAATGACCTATCTTGAGGTGGTCGGGGAGAACGGTTGGTCGATTATCTGTCACTGTACTAAGATGATTAATTTATTGAATGATAACCATAATTTTCGTAATTTGTAGTCCAACACAAAATTTTAGGCTTTTGAATATTTTTATTGAATCTAAATTAACAAACGGGAGCTGAAATTTAAAAGATATTATGAGCCATAGCTATATTAGCGTGAATCCCACGAACCCGTACGGCATTTTGGTCCTCTCTGGATTACAAAATGTCAGGTACGCACATAAATTTATTAAAAACTGATTGGTTGGATTTTAATAAATTTGATGATATCGGATTCTTCGCTTATCGGATCAAAGAAATTTCTAGAAATTTAGCATTCACTTCCAATTTTAGAATTATTAGAGCTCACAGGCCAGGTTGCTTGTCTGTGATGGTCTTATAATCACTAAATATAATTAGATAAGATATTAAAAAGTTATGCACTTTTTACAGTTTTTTACATGACAGGTGAACATCAATAACAAATATTATCTATATATAAAATCCGTATTTGTACATTTCTGTTTACCATACATCGGTAATTGATAAATATATTTCATTGTAAAGAAATATCAATTTCCTTTGAAATGTGGATTTGTAACATTTTTGTTTTGAATGTACATTTTTCAAAATAGTAAAAAAAACAAGTCAGAAATTTGAAAAATAGAACACTGCTATGCCAGAGAACACACGTGTGACCTTTGGGTTAGAACTGAATACAACTAAAACAAAATATACGCTCATTAGCTAACATAACACAGCTGACAATAAATATTCCTGGAAATAAATTGGAAAAGGTACAAAGTTTTATATACCTGAGCTGCAATATAAATGGAAGATGCAATCCTTCTGTTGAAATCAAATTGAGCAAGCTAGTGCAACCTTTATCCGCATGTTCTGCACTCATAATCTCAACCTTAGATTACGAATGAGAATGGTCAGATGCTATGTGCCCTCGATTTTATTTTATGGAATAGAAGCATGGACACTTACCGAAGAAACGATAAGGTGACTTGAAGCATTTGAAATGTGGATCTGCAAAAGAATGCTTAAAATGAGCTGAATGGATCGAGTTACGAATGAAGATGTTAAAGCTCAGATGAATAAAGATAAATAAGTTATTAAAACAATAAAAATCCGAAAACTTTAATATCTCAGACATGTAATGAGACATCTGGAGAAGTATGAGATCTTGCACCTCATAATCCGGGAAAAAATTGCTGGAAGTCAAAGCCCTGGAAGAAAAAGAACATCATTGCTATGAGGGCAAACCCACCGCTTACCCAGGACCGTTTATAAGCAAAATCTCCTACGAGGTCCTACTGTCCAGTTACTATGACAACTGTGCACAGTGACAGGGCGATACCGCAAAACTGCCAACGCAAAATTGCCCTCATAGACCCCGAGAACTTCCACTTCAATGAAGCATAGACAAAAACATATTAAATTAATTAATTTCAATACAATATAATTATATAAAATCAAAGAAGCAAAAGCACAAATTAGAACAGATTAACACAACCTGCCACGAGTCCTGGCCTCCTCAAAAATACGTCACTGGGCTGCTTTACGCCAATTGCTGACGAGAATGGTCAACGGACGAGAACGAAGTCTTTATTAATATTTTAAATACTAAATTAATGTATTAATTATAAATATATACATATAAAATCAATTTTGTAGAAAAATATTGTTTTTGCGTCACTGGGATTCGAACCTGGATCTTTATTTCCAATCCGGGGAAGTACACTACCAATTGTGTTATAACGCCAGTATTTTTCATGACAAATTTTCGAACCTATATGTTACATTTTTCAAATTAATACACCTGTCGTTCCATTATTTGAAAGCCATCTACATTATTTTTACAGAATCTCAAATACCTTTGAGTAAACCGACTGCAGACGCCAGAATTATCAATTCAATTATTAATTATTATTATTATTAATTAGGTTCGAATCCCGGTGACGCAAAAACAATATTTTTCGACAAAATTGATTTTATATGTATATATTTATAATTAATACATTAATTTGGTATTTAAAATATCACAGAGCTATGTTCTGAATAATTACAACTTCACAATGAGAATGTGTTTTCCTTAATAATTTATTAATATTATCTGATTTGACTCTTCTTCTTCTGCCTCTTCATGTCTTCGTCTTTTTCAGGTTTTCTTCGTCATCGGTTTTTCATGTCATCATATACGTCATAAAGTTCATAGTTATTCCGCCACTCCATATTTTTTGACAGCTTCAAAAATTATCCTAATGAACCTTCTTTCAAATTTGTCCAGTGCTGTATTGTTATAGTCGAAAATTCTGACACGAAGGTAAGCATTGTTTTTTTGGGACATCATCTAGCCGACATATGCGAGGTTTGGGATCTTAAAAGGGATCCTGTCTCAAAGGAGACAGTAAATATGGCGATTATAGACAAAATTATAAATAATATGAATTAAATATATTAATGAGAAAGACATACATAAAATCAATTTTATCGAAAAATATTGTTGTTGCGCCACTGGGATTCGAACCGGTTTGGAAATCGGATTTTATATGTATATCTTTCTAATTAATACATTTAATTCATATTTTAAATATCACAGCGCTATGTTCTGAATATTTACAACTTCACAATAAAAATGTTTTCTCCTAATAATAAAGTTGTATCAATATGTCCAAAATGTAATAAAAATGAATTGATAATTCTGGCGTCTCTATCAGATTACTCAAAGGTATTTGAGATTCCGTAAAAATAAGGTAGATGGCTCTTTCGAATAATGGAACGATTAAATGTATTAATATCAAAAAGGTAACATATAGGTTCGAAAATTTGTCGCTAAAAATATCGTCGCTGTAGCATAGTTGGACAATGCACCTTCCCCGGTTTGGAAAGAGATCCAGATTCGAATCCCGGTGGCGCAACAACAATATTTTTAGATAAAATTGATTTTATATGTATATCTTTCTAGTAAATATATTTAATGAATATTTTAAATATCACAGCGCTGTGTTCTGAATAATTACAACTTCACAATAAGAATAAATTATAAATGACTGTTTTTAGCATTTGTATTCAACAAAATTAACGGTTACGACACCACAAATCACCGTTACAAAAAACGCTATTGAGAAAGCATCACATTAATACGAGTACATATCAAATCATGTATATTGATCACGTGGAAAAAATGTCAGGAATGATATTCTATGTCAATATATACATATTTAATGATTCTTCGCGTCCCCTTCCAGCCTACCCCCACCTCCCACCTCTCCCTGGCCCGCGCAGTATTGATTAGGACAGATTTCTTGCCATTCAACAGCGAGACACTTTTTATTCGTCGTGCAAACAATTTATTTAAACACTAATCGGATAAACTGACAACAGATCGAGATGGATCGTGTCGAATAAATTTTTGAAAAATTTAAAAGTGAAGTATCCTATAAATAAAAGTTATATCAAGCGACCTATGCGATATTAAAGTGATCATACAAATATGTTACCATGATGCATAAAAGTCTAATTTTGACACTTTATATAATTTAATGAAAATTACCAAAAATATTATACTCGTTACCATGGTGAATCCATATTCTACTCAGTACTAAAATTTTAACGCTCTTTAGAAATTTACATATTCGAATAGCCGCAACGATAAAATAATCAAAAACGTCACACTCGTTACCATGGTACATTTTATTTAGTACAACCGGGCAACTGCCGCGCCACTGCTCAGCATTATATATCGTTAACAATATCCCAAGTACGTATAACTTTAAAAAAAATCTTTGTTTCTCTTACGAAATACTTGAAAGTTAATAAAACCTGTCAAACTAATACCAATTAAATCGTGGGAAATTCATTCGATATATATTCACGTTACAAATCGATAAAAGTATAAATTTGTATAAAATATTATAAAGCCTCGCTTCCACTTATATCGCCCCAGTGAGTGCAGTACATATAATACTACTGTTCACTTCGTTTCTGTTTTTAAACAATTGCATTGTGCAGTTAAGGCCCGGCGTTCACCGAAGCGAAAACTTTTTCAATACGCGTGAGATTGTATCTCAAAAAATTGCTGTATGAATGAAACGGTTATAAAAAGATTGTTAAAAAAGCCTCTTGTAATATAGTATTCAACTCATATAAACTATGTGCTGCAGCAGCATTTCATTTTTGTCTGATAAAGAAGAAATGCGACAGTTAGTTATCCGTAATGATAACGTTTAAACAGAAAATATATTGTGAAGTTCAATTCGAGAACACATTCTCGTTGTGAAATTCAGAATAAATCTGTGATATTTTAAACACTAATTAAATGTATTAATTAGAAAGATATACATATTAAAATCAATTTTATCGAAAAATATTATTGTTGCTACTAGGATTCGAACCTGGATCTCTTTTCAATCCGAGGAAGGTGCATTAACCAATTATGCTATGTACTTTTTATGATAAATTTTCACACCCATATGGAATGATAGATGTATTCATTTGAAAAGTGTACTCTATTGATCTTTTCATGCCGGATGGTTTATACATATATATATATATATATATATATATAAAATCGAGAAACTTTTGCCAAAAATATAAATAGAACGATTGCTCAATTCAACATTATCAAATTGTTGAATTCAACGTCGGCTCTACGGTGTATCTACAATCTTCCCCCGTACGCTTTGCACCCTCGCAATGCACATCTTCGAGTGCCTTTTTTAATAACCCAGACTGAGTCTCGCATCTTTTTTGTACAATGTATAAAATCAAACCCCAAAACTACAAATTCGTAGATGGATTTCTTTTGTGGAGGGTGTTTGGGGTTGTTCCCTCGATACAAAAGATTTGGCGGCCATATAGCCCCGAGATAAACGCAGACCCAGACAGATTGTCAGTAAATGAGATGTGAAGTGGTCCAAGATGTCGGATGAGAGAGTCTTGAGTGGAGATTGTCTACCAGAGGAGAACTCGCCATGTTTATTGACTTTCGCATTTTGTATATGAATAACAAGTAGATATACTTTCTCGTAATATTTCCCTTCATGGAGAAGTGAAATTTACATATTAATATTCATTTCTACAAAGCAATGAACTAAAACTAAATGTAAATAAAACTAAATTCATGAACATTGGAAATAAAGTAATACCAAACACACCAACAATTATCATAGAAAATCTGAAGGAAATAACTGAAATAAAATATTTGAAAGTCATAATAGATTCAAAATTGGATCTATCGCAAAATACAAGACACGTGACTAAAAAGATTGCTAAAAAAATCTTACTTCTGGGAAGGATCAGAAGATTCATTAGTACTAAGTCTTGTAAAATAGTATACAACTCTGTTATTATACCTCACATCACAATTATCAGTTTTGTAAAATAAAGCTATGAGAATAGTACTCAGAAAAAATAGATATACTCGAATCAGTGCGACGCTGAAAGATCTGAATATGATGTCCCTGAAGCAGAAAATATATTTTAATATAATGGTATTTATTTATAAAATCCTCAACAAGAACATATTGGTGGAGTTTATAAGAATTTATTTTATTTATTTGACATTTTTACAATTTTTTAATAATATGAATTAACTATTTTACATTATTAAAATTATATGTTTTTTACTCGCTTTCCTCTCCAAAAAAAAAAACAAGCTCTTGTGCTTGGAGAAGGAGTTACACTGTAATAATTTTATATAGAGAGTAATACATTTGTAGTCTATAATTATTTATTGTCTATTTGTGTGCTTCTGAAGTGTTCTATAATATTATTTATTTTCTAATTATGTGCTTCTGAAGTGTTCATTTAATTTCTTTCTAAGCTCTTTTATATCTTTTATATCAGGGCCAGCCCCCTTCTTGCTGTCTATGTTTTATCTAGGTAAGTCTATTTATAGTTTTAGTAATAAAATAACATAATTTAAAAGTTGGAGCACTACAGTATGAAATCACAGGTCTTATTGGAATATCACTCTTATGAATCTTTAATACGGAATACAATTTTGGAGGCTTAGGATTCATTAAAATTAGATCTGATAATACGGTATTATCAGTAAATATATCACTAATGGAATATTTTAAAGCACTTTTAATATTCATTTGATATTTTTAACTATAAATAGACTTAATATTTTTAAACCAAAATACACTATAAAAAATTCGTTGCAATTAGTGGATATGTTAAAGGATATGGTTCTTCCCAACAATGTTAAACTTGTTTCTTTTGATATTGTTAATTTTTTTACTAATGTACCTATCAATGATAGTAAAATTTTAATTACTGATTTACTAAATTCATTTAATTTACCTAATAATTTGGTAAAAGATCTATGTCGTTTGTTAAACCTTTGAATGAACCAAAATTATTTTCAATTTTATAATATAATATATAATCAAACAGAGGGTCTTCCTATGGGAGCACCCACAAGTCTACTGATAGCAGATATTTTTGTAGACAATTTGGAGAGGAATATTTTTGATTGTGATTCTCCTTTGTTAAAAAATGTTTTGTTATGGAAAAGGTATGTGGATGATATATTATGAATTTGGTCAGGTTCACAACGTCAACTAACTACATTTTTAAATTTCATTAATTCATTTAATAATAAAATAGAATTTATATTAGAAATGGAAAATAATTCGACGCAAAATTTTTTGGATCTAACATTGATTAAAAATAATAATAAAAATGAATTCAAAATTTTTAGAAAACCAACTTTTACAGATACTATCATACACAATGAATCTAATCATCCATTCATTCAATATCACACAAACATTCAGGGTTCCTCTCCATGATATAGTTTAGTCAATATTTCTATGTCAACATCCAATTTCAATATTGAATTGAATACAATTAAAAAAATAGCAGTAAGGGAGCATTTGAGATGTTTGAACAATAGTGGGTTTTCAGAATTTCTATTCATTTGATAGAAAATAGTCATGATTTTGATAAAAAATTGGGATTGTCAATTTTGCATATAGACGGTGTTGGTCACAAATTAAATAATTTGGAATCGTTAGAGATAAATAAAGCATGAAAAACTAATTAAAAAATTATAAACAACCAACTATATTTAACTACGAGTCCCATTCTAAAATTTTTCCTAAATATTATTCGACTAAATTTGTATTAAGTAACAATTTGAATTAGGTACTAAATTAATTTTTTAAATAATTGTTGTTTTTTTAAAAATAGATTCTGGTGAAGAAACAATAATATATGTTTTTAGTTAGTTGTGACATCCTGAAGAAGAAAATGGTATTTTTCGAAACCGGTAGATATATTTAAACTCAATTCAGTGATTAATAAAACAAAGATAATTTTAAAAAAATATGAATTTTAACCACAAAGTTAATATTGCTAATTTTAAAAGGAACATGTTTTGATATAATGTTATTAACAATCGTATAAAATGTTTTTAAAACATTTTGCGACTCTAAATCGTTCAATTGAAGCATCCAATCAGCTTTAGGCTACTTATTCTTGATCAACGAGTAATTGGTATTGTGAATTTTTTTATATAATTCTTGGAGATGGTTGGAAAGCGATTCCTTTTGTTATTGAAATTTCTATGTTTAGAGATTTATGATGGGGGTCTTCAGGAGTCATAGGATCGTTACATGTAAAAATATGGCATGAAGCTTTATTTGTTATCACCAGATCTAATATTCTACTGTTTTGGTTTATTTGATCATTGCACTAAGAGAGTTCTGTGAATGACAATAATTCCAAAAGGTATTGGCTAGCTACATTATTACAATTTGAGGGCTTCATTACATTAGATCCGTTAGATGGCAACCATTTAATAGTAGGTAAATTGAAATCTCCATGCAATAAAAATATATTATTAGGATTTACAACAATATTCTTGGACGCAATATGTAAATGATTTTTCCTTGTTCTTCTTCTTTTAAATAGGCAATCCACCCTTCGAGAGTGATTTGTGCCATTAATCAAGTTGAAACTTTATTTTATAGAAAAAAGTACAATAATATTATAAAATGGATAATATTATATTACAAGTCAACACCGATGTCGTTCAAAAAATTTGCTATTACATAGATTAAATGTGGCGAGTTAAGGGAAAGAAATTACCATTGACGAAATGAAATTACCATTGACGAGATTACTGTAAAAAAACCTGTGATTCGCAATGAACAGACAAAAAAGACATGATCAAGGGTTTCCTCCTCGGCACCACACTCACACACTGCGGAATCTATTCAGTTCAATCTAAGTAATGTGAGGCTACCTGGCAATGCTTAATTCTTATTTTAGAGATATTTGATATTGTTATTTTGGAGACTTTCCTTTTTGAAGAACCGGGAGGTGCGGGGAATAGATCTTTGAATTATTTTAAGCCGATTACCCTTATGATTATTTAGATCCATCCATTGAGCAGTCCTGATAAAATTCGTACGTTTTTTTTACCATATTAAGTCTGTCATATATCGGGATATGGAATTGATGGGGAAAAACTTCGGAGAGAGTGGCCTCCTTGGCCAGTTTATCAGCACATTCATTTCCATGAATTCCCTTATGTGAATTTTTCCTTGTTATGTGTTCATAATTTTTTTTACATAGTACATACTATGCTTTTTTGTGTCATTTTCTTGTTAAATTATTAGTCCCCATATTTTATACCTTTTCGTGTATCTGTGTTATTTACCTGCTCATGTTAATTGAAAAAAAGGAAGCAATTTATTTATATATCTAATAAAGGAATTTTAACTGGATGGAGTCTCATAATACACTAGCATAACGTACACCATATAAGACTTATTAAGAAAATTGTAAAGATATTTAAACATAATAGTCTTGGGGTAATGTCACAATTTAATTGGTGAAAAGATTAACATTATGAAATCAAATAGAAACAGATAAACTGCTAAATCGTATCAAGATTATTTTATACGATTGACGACACTCGTTTATAGGAATCCATCATTACAGACCGATCAATAAACAATGATAAATACATAATAAATGGACTGGAATAATTTATTTAAATATGGGAGATAAAACACCAACATACTGAAATATAAATATAATCGTAATTATGACTACTTGATTCAGAATTTAAAGTCTAGATTAATAATAAGTATTTTTATCATTCGCTTTTCAATGCGTCGAAAATTAAAATTATATAATTATTATTATTATATAATTTGTATAATGGTCGGGTTGTTTGTGCAAAATTCGAATAGCCATATTATAACAAAGCACGCGTTGAGTTGGTTCACGCGGCACGTCTTGCAGAGCTTCAACTTGGCCATCGCTTCGGTGCTGTCCTGCTGCGTGGACAACTCCGTCGAAGACGGAGTCCGCTCTGCGGATGCGGGTGCGGGTTCAAGAGAAGACGAGACGTCTTCAGATTTAACCTTGACGATATAGTCTTCCCCCTTGATGGTCCACAAATATGGACAGCGAAAGAACCAACGGGCGTGTATTTCCCAGGGGATATCAAAGACTTCCCAGTCTTGATAGCCGCCTCCGCAATGGTAGCACACGGTCCGGTCGCCGATGCCGGTATAGTAGAAACCGGCGTCAGCCAGGTCCGCAGGAGTCTGCCGCCGGTCCTTCGGCCAGCCACAGAAGGAGCCGAGCCTCGCTGGCTCCGTCCTATACATGGGGTGCACAGGTAGCCAGACATCCGCGTCACCCTCGTTACGGACCGACGGGACGTTGCCATTTAAGGTGCAAGCAGGAGACGAGTGTTCGTGCTTCGCTTTCACATCCTCCCCCTTCTTCCATTGACGTAGCTCCACGTTGCAGAAGTGACAACGTAGCGCGTCATTGATTCCGCAGTAGTACAAACCGTCGCGGGCTGCGCGCACAGGGCTCAACGAGAAGTCACCTGGCCAATCACGCATGGAGAGTAGACGATGGTCCTCAAGCCGATAATCAGGTTGTAAACCCTGCTCCTGCTGATCATTGGGATTGTCCTCAATGGACGCCCGCGTGTCAGGCTGCTTCTCAAACGATAAAATAGACCTCGACACCTCTTTATTCAACGTGTCCGGAAGCCGCTGATAATGGTCGTGATGATCAGCCATGACGTTGAGGATGTGTACCGAGAAAGTTTCCCGCGATATTGGCAAAACTGTACATACTCACATACAGAATATCAATGTTCAGATAATAAGCTACAACGAATTATATATTGGCCATTTGATAAAAAAAATAATCTTATAAATATTATCTGATAAGTAATAAACATGAAATTAATAATAATGAAATTGAATCCTTAAATTTGAAGTACTTACGACAATGAATTATTAATTAATTAAACGATCTGATCATGCTTGTAAGAAAAAAGTTAAAGCTGGTGTGAAAGAAAGGAAAGCTGAAAAGAGATGAAGAGGTGAAAATGACCGAGAAGTTATTTATTTATTAATATTATATTAACGCTCTTATAGACCTTTACAAAAGTATTTATAAAAACATGTGCAGCTCGTGCAAAATAATTCGCCGTCAGTACATCGGAATATATGAAAAAAGAAAATAATAAAATAATTTTTTTAAATTGAAGAAACAAAAAAAATTTTATTAGAGTACATAATATTAACTTGAGTAGAAGTATATAAGTGAATAAAAAGAACAGAAGAACATAAAAAGATAAAATATATATTTTTTTAAATATTTAAAATTACGCTGTTTATGCTGTTATGAAGAACAATAGGTTTTTTGAGTCTGAAAACGTTATAGATTGGCATTTATCAATATTTAAAAAAAGATAGTTGTGTGTACACCATTCATGCAATTAGTTAAGGTTATATTGAAGAATAAGACAATCATTTATCGACTCAATTGTTCTGGATACCTTAAGGTTATCAGCAAATAACAATGTGTTGACTTTATCAAATGTAGCAACAATATCGTTAATAAAACTGGTCCTAATTGTGAGCCCTGAGGAACACCACTAGAAGTCTCAAATTGAGTCAATGTACAACCAAAATTTTCACTTAGTATCCTGGACGATAAGCAATATTCAAACCATTTTAAAATATTCCCAGTGAAAGCCGAGGCTTTTAATTTATAGATGAGTATATTAGAAGAAACCTTATCGAATGTTTTGCTAAAATCTGTGTACACAGTATTAGTCTGAAGACTATTATTAATAGTTTCAATTAGTCGATTCTGATGTATCATAAGATTAGTAAGAGTTGATCTACCCTAAATAAATCTATTCTGAGCCGGTGAAATAACTTTATTTATTTCGAAGTCAAGTTTAGTTAGTGACACTGATTCATATAATTTTGGTATATGGCTTTTTCAGGAAAACATAAAATTCTTCTGGAAGGCTGTCAAATTATCCCGATTTGGTGTTGAAAGCAATAGTATGAAAGCGATTAGGTCAGTAAATGGAGAAATAATAATGAATGAGGACGAAATAAAAGATATGTGGATGAAATATTTCCAGAAAACGCATGAGAGTGAATAGAGTGCACATAAGGAATCCCTCGAGAGGCTCTCTGGGGTAAGTATGAATGAAGAATATGATATGAATGCACTAAGTATAAAAGAAATAAAATGTGTAATAAAGCATATGAAGAATGGCAAGGCTGTGGGGTATGACAACGTTGCTTAGCAGTATATTAAGGATGGTGGTCCATTAGTTGTTTCGTGGCTTCGTGTTCTCTTCAATTGATGTTCAGAGGAGAGCCAAACCCCGTTAGATTGAAGAAGTGCTATTTTTATGCCTCTCTATAAAGGTAAAGGGTTACGAAAGGAATGCGGTAACTACAGGGCAATTAGTCTCCTAAGCTCGGTTGGCAAACTATATGGAAGAATTTTAATAGGAAGACCAAGAACAGTGACGAAAGAAAAAGTATGGGATGTGTATGAGGCGTTTGTAGGTGGAAGAGTATGCATGCATCGTATCTTTTCATCATAGCTATTAAAATTACTCTGTTCTATTTTTAAGCTAGTAAATTGCTCAAGTCATACAACTGGCTATTTACTGAATTGAAAATTCTTTTCGGTTGATACGTTTTGTATGGAGTCGTTACTTATGCTGTTTTTTAATAGAATAACATTAGAAAGGCTTACAAAGGCGTGCAAATGTGTACTTCCTTTTTTACTATCTTACTGTTTTAACGTGTTCACGTAACACGCCACTTGTAAGAAAGTATTATTTTCCCTAAAATTACGAATAAATACATGGAATACGACGGATTCATTTTGTCTAAAGACGTTGGTTGAATGAAAGTTTATAATATGTACTACAATATATGTACAACATATATTGTAGTACATATATTATATATGATTATATAATATGATTGGTAACAGCGTAACCTAAATCTATACTTAATGCACGGCAATTAGTAATTGTTATATTTGGTTTTAAATAAATATTTGTATAAAAAATGTAAAAAGGCGGCTTCGACACGGTATTGATACCGTTCAGAGCCACCGCCATCCGCTAAGCGTTGGACAGGGGGACAGTGGTCGGTCTACCTGATCCTAGAGTTGCCAATAAATTTGACCGGTTGTGAGGTGAGCCCTCATTTTCGCTTCGGCGTAACATCTGCGTTTTATTTTTACTCCTGACTTCGACCTGGGTGATTGACCATTTTGAAACTGGACATTGCCTGACATTACTCGTCTCTTAACGTCAGCGTCTAGAGAAGCATACACCGGCGAACCACCCTGTATACGCGAAATAAAATATCGAGGTTGAAGGCGAGACACCAGGATTGCACTATTCCACTGGAAGGATTTTGTTGTCAAAGCTATGGGAAGTGAATAATTTTTAAAAAATATCATGGAAAAATAAATTTATTGTTTGCTTAATATTAAAGTTAAAACATTTTACTAATTAGTCAGCCGAGATTAGATTATCACACCTAAATAAAATGAGGTAATCGTGTCTCGTCTAATTATAAGTAGGTCAGCTTCACCAGCTTAACATACGGTCGGCGACAAACGGGACAGTCGGTCAGGGAGAAAGCGCACTTTATGCAGGCCACTACATGTCCGCACGGCACAAAACACACGTTGCGATCGTTTCCGTAGCAAATCTTGCAGAGCTCCCAGTCGCTCTCCGGCTCCAGGGAGGGCGGAACCGATGCCAGCAGGGGTTCAGGAGCAAAGGAATTTAATCGCAGCACGTGTTCGTCTTCGGTTTTCCAGTCTTCAAGACTGCACACGGTCTGATCTGCGGCGAGTGTCAGGCGAGTGTTCGTCAACCAATTGCGGAAGGAGTCGAGACGCGCTGATTCTGTCACGCAGTCAGGATGCATCGATCGCACGTCGTCCGCCAGCAAACGGGCGGACAAGTCGCTCAGGGTGCGGCGCAGGCGAGGGTCCGCACACTGGCCCTGCTGACCGCAGGATGTGTCCCCGCTGGGCGGCTGGGGGTGAAGCTCGCTTACAATTAGTATTCCATGCGATAGTGAGGGGGACGTCTTCCTTCTCGAATCACCGAGCGCACTGTCGATCGGGAACTGCTCGTGAAATCGTCTACAAACAAGCGAAGAACTCATGGCTGCAGGTTTCTGTATGCGGAGGGAGCTGGAGCAGGAAAATGTATTGCTAAGTTGTACCCGTACATATAATTGTACACTTGCTGATTGATAGATTGATGTAAAGTAATACAGTAATAGTTTACGATCCATCAGTTCACGTACTGCCATATCTGTCTTGATAAACATTATCTGATTATACGTGGTTACATCTTGAAATTTTATTTTAATTTCATTTAAAAAAATATCCAGATCAATAAGTTTAATGAAAAACATGATACGATAGATAATAATATTGTCCTTCCTCTTCTTTTATCTACGACATTCTTGATATATTGGACTGTATTAATATTTGCCAGTAAGAAAAAAGTCGACATCTCTAGGTTGAGAATACTTAAATGTTTTCTCTTTTATATATTCAATAACAGTACATATATTCAATTTGAAATGAAGTATACATTATCATCATTATGAGTAAGAAAAAATATACGTTAGCGAAATTGTATTACGGCTGGCAAGTATATTGAGTACCTGTTATCTCATCTATGTCTCATGGTCATCTCGCATCGTACTCTATGGTCGCAGTTTATTTTCTTCCATGGTAGCACTGTCAAATGCGACCATAGAATTAAAATATACTCGTATTAATGCGACGCGAAATGATAAATGTTTTGTTCGTATTTTTCAAGAATGTCTTTAAGTGGATATATTGCAAAGTTGATGTGTAAGAACACCGTTTGTACAATTCCAGAGAAAACAATACAGAATTGCTTGCATCTAGTACCTGCGGGCGGCTATTGCGGCTGTTTCGTAGGGCCGTGTAATACATATATTGCGTTTAACTAGTTCCAGTATGTGCGTGATTTAGGAAATATTGGTTTAGTAACTTAAACACTTTTCTCAAAGTAGGTATAATAGCAAAATAAGAAGATCACAATTTTAAACTACAAAAAAGAAAATGAACAAGATTATATTGATTCTATAAAAATAATGAAAATATTCGTGTAAGATTTTTTCAAAACAATTCTATATGGAATTAATTAATCAAACATTAGCAGATCGATAAATTAGGTGTTTCCACGGGAAAGGTTAGTCGAGTAGAGAACCTCTTAATAAAGTAATACAGAATAATATCAACGTCACGAGAACGAGCAACGAGAACGAAACGTGACACGACGATGTCAATAACAGTGCACCTCTAAAGCGCATTGCGGATACCTTATGCAGATGACTCAACCTTCCTGCATTCTTCGCGATAGTTGTATGTAACTATAAGATAAGAGTACGCATCTCAAATCTGGAATCCACGGCAGACTACATACATTGCGAGATTAGAACGTATACGAAACATGTTTCCTCGACATCAATGTTAAATCTAATCCATCATTCAACTCTTATTTAAATGCAGCGAACTTCACAACACGTGCTGACTGAATACTTCTCTCTAAACTACTGCAAAGTCATATTGACTGTCCCAGCCAATTAGAATTAATATCCTTCCACACATCATCTAGATCGATCCGGCAATCCGTACTCTTCCATATTTCTAGAAGTAAAAAATCTTACACGCAAAACTCATAATGAGAAATTAATAGAAATTGACTTTTTACTTTTTTTATGAACCATTACAATTTTAATTTTAACGAATCTTTCTACCTACAAACACAACTTGCTCTCCATTTACCACAATAATAGTTTCAACCTCCTCTTCCTTTCTCCTATCTTTTAAACTGCTGTATTATGTGCCTGAACATTGCTGTAGATTTATATTAATTAGTATCATCTGTTACATATTATGTTATTTCTAATAACTTTACCGTTTACTTAATTCTGGATTACGCTTTCCTATAGTGAGAAACATTTTGTTCACACAATATTTGAAAATTTAATTAACAATATTCTTGGATGCAATATGTAAATGATTTTTCGTGTCGTTTTCTTGTTCATGTTACCCCGTAAGTTACCATCACCTGATAATGTGTAAATCAAACAAATAAATGTGATTCGAAATTAAGCAATTTATAAGACTGATTAAGAAAGTCACAAAGGTATTTAAGCACAATAGTATGTGTTGGAGTAACGTCATCATGAATTATCAAGAACATGAATCTTGTGACATCAAATGGAAATAGATAAACTGCTAAATCGTATCAAGATTATTTTATACGACTAACGACACTCATTTATAGGAATCCATCATTACAGACCGATCAATAAACAATGATAAATACATAATGAAGGGACTTAAATTAATTTGTTTAAGATATGAGAAATAAATCCCCAACATAATGAGAGATAAATATAATCGTAATTATGACTATTTGATTCAGAATATAAAGGTTAAATTAAAAATAAATATTTTAATCATTCGCATTTCAATGCATTTGTCAGACATTTGAGGGTCGAAAATTAAAATTATATAATTATTATTATTATATCATTTTTATAATGGTCGGGTTGTTTGTGCAAGATTCGAATTACCATATTAATAATACACACAAGGTTCAAAATAATATTCCTGTTAAAAAAAGAGGAAGAAATATAGACACATAAATAAACAAAATACAAATAATAAATAAATACTCCGCAGTCATGATGCTATTGTGTTTGTCGTTTTCTAACATTTTAACTTTTGTCCTTTAAGTTCTGATTTAATCTTGTCTTTAGTAATCTTTAATTATCTTATCTACTTATTTCATTATACCTACATAAATATACTGTTTTTATACTATCTTCAAAAGTGCGAGGTGAAGAAATAATAATATACAATGAATAATATAGTTTCTAAATTATTAAATTAATGATGGATTATTTACAAAGATACTAAAAATGCATCATTTCAAAAAATCTATTTTTATTAAATACAAAGATAGTATAGGACTAAACAGTAAATGTATAAAGCGCCCTTGAGGTGAAATTTTTTACGAAAATGGCGTTACAAAAATTATCCGTATTATTGTTTATAACTACTTCTGTTGCGTACAAGCATAGATGCCGGAAGAATCTCAGAATTTTGGAAGGAATAGGCACTCACCATAATCCGGATTCTGCAAACATCTCCAAAATGTGGACTGTATGTTGTTTATTCACTATTTCGTCAAAGGTTCCGTCACAGTATAGACATTATACATGTTTGGGATATATATTTATACATACATAAATATATACCCCAAACATCTTCTTAAATAAAATATAATACGAATCTCTTTGTCCCAATAGCTAAATGAGAAAAATATGCTAATAAAGTAATGTAGGTAAAAGTATACTAGCATGCCCGCTCAGCTACCGCACGGTAGCAGACGTATCCTGCAGAGACGCAGTACTCTGTTTTCAATCTCACCCAACAAAAAAAAAACACTTTTCTCGGTATCCCAGAATTGGAAGAAACAGAGCCGACGTACATAGCCAACAACCTAAGGGGTGGTGGAGAAATTGTGCAGGAGCTACACATACTCACCCCGTGCACCTAAAAAAAATACCACTTTTCTCGGTATCCCAGAATTGTAAAAAATAGACCCGACGTACACAACTAACAACCCAAAAGGGTCAAAGGCCTGCTGATCTTTGAGAAGCGTTAGGTAAGATTACTAACCACGTAAAAAAAAACACCACTATTCTCGGCATCCTAAAATTGTAAAAAACAGGGCTGACATATACAACCATCAACCCATCTCTCCAGGTTTTAATAAAAACAAACATTTTGTTAATACTCATTGATAAAACCATAAAAAGTGATTTGGCAGAAAAAGAAGAAGAAAAATAAAAAAGAAGAATAATAATCCATCATTCATGGAGCTTGTATGAGAAGATGTATGAATGTGGTTGAGGCGAGAATTATGTGTCAGGACAGAAGAGTGTGGCGCTCTATCCTCTCTGCCTACCCCGGAAACGGCGTGATGGTAAGTAAGTTACGGGTTTATCTATCACCAGAACTGTTCTATTTAAATATTGAATAACAGACGCGTAAAAGAACAAACTCCTTCGACCGGTCTGTAGTAAGACAGGCATATTTAAGTCACGTGTACAACTGCGAAATAATAATTAATTCAATTACGCTTTTAAAAAATCATCATTGTGTCATTCTAGACATAACCTATAAAAATCCAAAAAAACGTACAGAAAATTTTTCTAAGTATAATGTATGATTTCACCATAATAAACCAAATTCCGGAGTGAAATCATCAATTTTATCTTGTGCGGGAAAATATAAAATATCTATGACTATTGTAAGCTGTGAAATCTGAATCTCGATACATGACATAAAAAACGCGCGAAAATCAACAGCTGTTTATTACAATGCCGAGTCGAAATAAAGTCATACATTTGAAACGTCAAAAAAAAAATTGCGCGAAAATTACGCACTGCAATAATGACAGGTAAAACAGCTGTTTATTTAATTTTCAGGCAGCCATGTATGAAATGTAACCAATGAGGGTATTGACCAATTACAGCCCACGGTTGCTGCTTGAAAATATGAAGTGTTGCGTTTATTAAGAAAAAATATCAAGCATTTTCTTCAATTCATTTGTATGTAGGTAGGTACGTCGATTTTTCCTCAAAAAGGTGGAGAATATTTTTTAACATTAAAAAATATTCTCCACCTTTTTGAGGAAACTAAATTATATTTATTAAGTTTCTTGTTCAGTATATTGTAAAAACATGTTTGCCTTACTATTTATTTTAAATATTAATCGATTATTGGCTCAAACGGTATGTATGGCGACATCTCTGTAAAATAAGTTGTACTAAAAAAATCTTATACTTAAAAAAAATTGTTAACATAAAAAAAAAAAACATTTAAAATATTCCTCACCCTTTTGTGGAAAATAAATTATATTTATTAGAAAAATATTAATAGTAGAAAATCTCATAATCTGTAAACATATTTTCCTTACCAAAATTATTTAATATATTTATTTTTCTGAAACGGGATGTTTAGTGACATCTCTGTAAAATAAGTTGTACTAAAAAAATCTAATACTTAAAAAAATTGTTTACATAAAAAAAAAACATTTAAAATATTCCTCACCCTTTTGTGGAAACTAAATTATATTTATTAAGTTTCTTGTTCAGTATATTGTAAAAACATGTTTGCCTTACTATTTATTTTAAATATTAATCGATTATTGGCTCAAACGGTATGTATGGCGACATCTCTGTAAAATAAGTTGTACTAAAAAAATCTTATACTTAAAAAAAATTGTTTACATAAAAAAAAAAACATTTAAAATATTCCTCACCCTTTTGTGGAAAATAAATTATATTTATTAGAAAAATATTAATAGTAGAAAATCTCATAATCTGTAAACATATTTTCCTTACCAAAATTATTTAATATATTTATTTTTCTGAAACGGGATGTTTAGTGACATCTGTTGTCAAATTTGTAACATTTATTAATATTCTGAAAAGGCTATAAGACGCCATAAATTTAAAAAAGTAGTTTTCGTTATAAAATAAATACATTTCTACCGAAAAATCGTTTTATTCGGCGGTAAAGATAAATAGAGAAAAAAGTTGTAAAATGTCGTAAAATGTCAATGTACATATTTAAATAAAAATACTCTTTTTAATTCGGATTCGTCACATATTTCGCTTCAAGGTGGTCGAATGAACCGTTACCTGTATTATTTCAATATTTATTTAATAAGCCTAATGTACAATAGAGTGTAGAGACATTTTAGACGTGAAAATTGACATTTTTGATAAAAATGAAATAAAAAACATTTAAAATATTCCTCACCCTTTTGTGGAAAATAAATTATATTTATTAGAAAAATATTAATAGTAGAAAATCTCATAATCTGTAAACATATTTTCCATACCAAAATTATTTAAAATGCACATGGATACGCGGCAAATTAATTATTAAATTTCGTTTATTATCTATAACATTTATTAATATTCTGAAAAGGCTATAAGATGCCATAAATTAAAAAAAGTAGTCTTTGTAAATAAAATAATTGAATTTTTACCAAAAAATCGTTTTATTCGGCGGTAAAGATAAACAGAGAAAAGAGCAACATGTCGTAAAATGTCAATGTACATATTTAAATAAAAATACTCTTTTTAATTCGGATTCGTCACATATTTCGCTTCAAGGTGGTCGAATGAACCGTTACCTGTATTATTACAATATTTATTAAATAAGCTCAATGTTACATAGAGTGTAGAAATAATTTTCAAATGTTTCATTTCTCACGTGAAAATGGACATTTTTACATGGACATGATATAATATTTAAACATAATTTATTAAAAATACTATTTTTAATTCGTATCGGGTATATATTATCCTTCAGGGAGCATAAACGCATAGATTTTTACATAAATAAGGGGTTTTCTCACGTACCGCTCGTACTGAATAGTGTATAGAGACGTATTTCAAATAAAAAATGTACATTTTTTCATGTGAAAATCGACATTTTTCATAAATCGCAAAGATTGTCATTGTTTCGCCTGTCAAATATGAAAAAAACCGCATTCATTTGTTTTCTCCGGCGGTCGTGAGATTTCACTTTTCCGGGGTTATTTGTATCAGTTTTTTCGCATTTTCGGCGCATCTAGGTAGGTCCGTACATTTTTCAAAAAAAAAAATACGCGTTTTTTAGATTTTTAAGGTGAATTTTAAACGATAGAAGCTAACAAATACGAAAATAAATTATATTCCATTGTGATGTATGCACAGATGTAATAAAATTATATTTTGGTCGTAAACTCGCAGAGAAAATCTCAAAAATACGAAATTTCACTAAATCAGGTTTCATAAGAAAATTAGAAGACGAAGAATTTAAAAAAAAGTGTGTAACGATACTGCCCATCGGTGGCAATTGCCAAAAAATATTAAAATGATTTTAGCTCTTAAACTCGCAGACTTATAAGCGAATGAAAAAAAAGTTAGGCTAAATAAAAAGTTAAATTTTCCAAAAATCACCAAACTAAAAGAGTTGTAACAAATAGAGGAGAAGAAGAAGAATGAAAAGAAAAAAATGTAAAGACTCAGTCAACCTTCGGACGTCTGGGAAAAATATCAGAATGCGGATAGAACGCCTAATAAGCGAGATATTAACCAAAACGTGTGTGACAAAATCGGTTACATATAAACATATAAACATATAAACATCGCGAAATAGGGCCTATAACTTTAATATATACTAGCATGCCCGCACAGCTACCGCACGGTAGCAGACGTATCCTGCAGAGACGCAGTACTCTGTTTTCAATCTCACCCAACAAAAAAAAAAAAACACTTTTCTCGGTATCTCAGAATTGGAAGAAACAGAGCCGACGTACATAGCCAACAACCTAAGGTGTGGTGGAGAAATTGTGCAGGAGCTACACAGACTCACCCCGCGCACCTAAAAAAAATACCACTTTTCTCGGTATCCCAGAATTGTAAAAAATAGACCCGACGTATACAACTAACAACCCAAAAGGGTCAAAGGCCTGATGATCTTTGAGAAGCGTTAGGTTAGATTACTAACCACGTAAAAAAAAACACCACTATTCTCGGCATCCTAAAATTGTAAAAAACAGAGCTGACATATACAACCATCAACCCATCTCTCCAGGTTTTAATAAAAACAAACATTTTGTTAATACTCATTGATAAAACCATGAAAAGTGATTTGACAGGAAAAGAAGAAGAAAAATAAAGGAAAAGAATAATAATCCATCACTCATCGAGCTTGTATGAGAAGATGTATGAATGTGGTTGAGGCGAGAATTATGTGTCAGGACAGAAGAGTGTGGCGCTCTATCCTCTCTGTCTACCCCGGAAACGGCGTGATGGTAAGTAAATTACAGGTTTATCTATCACCAGAACTGTTCAATCTAAATATTGAATAACAGACGCGTAAAAGAACAAACTCCTTCGACCGGTCTGTAGTAAGACGGGCGTATTTAAGTCACGTGTACAACTGCGAAATAATAATTAATTCAATTACGCTTTTAAAAAATCATCATTGTGTCGTTCTAGACAAAACCTATAAAAATCCAAAAAAACGTACAGAAAATTTTTCTAAGTATAATGTATGATTTTACCTTAATTAACCAAATTCCGGAGTGAAATCATCAATTTTATCTTGTGCGGGAAAATATAAAATATCTATGACTATTGTAAGCTGTGAAATCTGAATCTCGATACATGACATAAAAAACGCGCGAAAATCAACAGCTGTTTATTACAATGCCGAGTTGAAATAAAGTCATACATTTGAAACGTCAAAAAAAAAATTGCGCGAAAATTACGCACTGCAATAATGACAGGTAAAACAGCTGTTTATTTAATTTTCAGGCAGCCATGTATGAAATGTAACCAATGAGGGTATTGACCAATTACAGCCCACGGTTGCTGCTTGAAAATATGAAGTGTTGCGTTTATTAAGAAAAAATATCAAGCATTTTCTTCAATTCATTTGTATGTAGGTAGGTACGTCGATTTTTCAAATAAAAATTACGCGTTTTTTAGATTTTAAAGGCGAATTTTAAACGATAGAAGCTTACAAATACGAAAATAAATTATATTCCATTGTAATGTATGCACAGATGTAATAAAATTATATTTTGGTCGTAAACTCGCAGAGAAAAGCTCAAAAACACGAAATTTCACTTAATCAAGCTTCACAAATAAATTAGAAGAAGAAGTTTTTTTTTTAAAGTGTGCAACGATACTACTCATCGGTGGCAATTGCCAAAAAATATTAAAATGATTTTAGCTCTTAAACTCGCAGAGTTATAAGCGAATGAAAAAAAAGTTAGGCTAATTAAAAAGTTAAATTTTCCAAAAATCACCAAACTAAAAGAGTTGTAACAAATAGAGGAGAAGAAGAAGAATGAAAAGAAAAAAATGTAAAGACTCAGTCAACCTTCGGACGTCTGGGAAAAATATCAGAATGCGGATAGAACGCCTAATAAGCGAGATATTAACCAAAACGTGTGTGACAAAATCGGTTACATATAAACATATAAACATCGCGAAATAGGGCCTATAACTTTAATATATATGACTAGCTTACCCGCACAGCTGCCGCCCGGCAGCAGACGTATCAGAGACGCAGTACTCTGTTGTCAATTTTCAGAAGAAAAAAAAAATCTTAACACACTTAATAAAACTATAAAAAGTGTTTTGATAGGAAAATAAGAAGAATAAGAAGGAATAATTCATGTTTTTAAATACATTACGTTTTCACCTACTTGTAGAATTTTTCAAAATTAAAATCGCACAAAAACTAACCAATATAATCAAGGGTTGTGGCACCAGAAATAGAAGACGTCAGTGGAAGACTTGGCACGATCAGGTAAACCAGTTAACGGAGAATGGTTCTGTTCGAAGGCTCAACAATCAGCGAGCTTGTATGAGAAGATGTATGAATGTGAGTGAGGCGAGAATTGTGTGTCAAGGCAGAAGAGTATGGCGCTCTATCCTCTCTGCCTACCCCCGCGGAGAAACGGCGTGATGGTAATTAATAATAAGATAACTAAGTATTGAACGTCTAAAAACAATATTCATACTATTTTGATTTTAAAAATAATAATAGGCATACTCATACATAATAATAATAGAGAAAATTAAGTAAATTATAATATAATTGCACTTAAACTAACCAATATAATAAAAAAAAGTGTTCATATAAATACATTAATAGAGCTATAATAATATATGAACTCCTGTTGTATACTTAAACTAACGCCAATGCTATTTCGATTGCAGTCAACCAGGCGTCTCTTTAATATATACACATATCTCTTTAATTCAAATTATTAGCTGTGCGTTACACCAATTGCCAACTCTCAGGCATATTATACTTATATCCAACATGATATGTTTAATAAGACTTGAATGACGCAAAACACTCTTTTCAAAATATTCATACTAATTTGAATTTAAAAATAATAATAGGCAGCATTCCAATTATCTGCACTGTGCGGCGTACTATCCTCTACGACATTTGTGAAAATCAAAGAAGAAGGTGGTAATTTAAACGATGATAATGACGGATTAACCGGTGTCGGATTAACCGGTGTCGGATTAACCGGTGTCGGATTAACTGATGTCAGATTAACCGGTGTGAATTAACCGGTGTCAGATTAACCGGTGTCGGATTAAACGTTGTCGAATTAACCGGTGACGGATTAACCGGTGTCGGATTAACCGATGTCGGATTAACCACGGTCAGATTAACCTGGATCGGATAAACCAGAATCAGATTAACCGGGTTCGGAATAACTTGGGTGCCACAGTTTGTATTTATACTTTTGTTAAAAATAATACTTTTGGACCATAGTACTTATTTAAAGTTACATAAACACCGGGTTGTCGATTAATAATTTAAGTTTTATTTCATTTAAATGAAACTGATAATCACTATCAAACTGATAAAAAGCAAATGCAAACGAACAATGTTGTTATAATTAAGTAAAAATATATAATCATATTAAAAATAATATTATATATAATTAATTACAATGCGAACGGAACTAATGTTATGGTAAAGTACCTACTACATATACTTATTAATTTACTCGTAATTGTTTTAAATTGTTACTTGTTTACGTTAAGTTTCATAAAAAAATCGTTTTACAATACTTGGACGCCATAATGAAATACTATTTGTAAAATACCGAGATAGAAGCAAAGTGATGATGGCTTACAAATTGGATAACTAATATAAATGATTATTTAAAATAAAATATAATAACGTATGTAATATAATAATGTATATTTAAATAATTAATCTTCAAACTCTTATTGTTCTATTTAGATATTTTAATGTTATTCGTATTAGTATCCACAGTAATGAATACTTTCCTCTTAAACAGCGCATATTGCCATCTTTCGTTGTTTTTTGGAAGTTGAAATTAAGCCTTACCAAATATTTTTAACATAAAAAGATCGATTGAAAAAGTATTTTTTTAAAGTATGAAAATTTTGCCAATCCATTTCGTTTTAATATTTGACAGAAATTCACAGTCCGGATTATGCTCTAACATAGTTTGTTATAAAGAAAAAATGTATTTTTATGTCTATTCTAAAATTGACATAAAATTTTTATTCATTCCATGTCGTTAAATAATATTAATACATAATTAAACAAAACTAATGCTTATAATTATATTTTACTGCATGGTGTCCTAGCATAAATTCCTGTTGTATACTAAAACTAACGCCAATGCTATTTCAATTGCAGTCAACCAGGCGTCTCTTTAATATATACACATATCTCTTTAATTCAAATTATTAGCTGCGCGTTACACCATTTGCCAACCAAAAGGCATATTATATTTATATCCAACACGATATGTTTAATAAGACTTGAATGACGCAAAACACTCTTTTCAGAATATTCATACTATTTTGAATTTAAAAATAATAATAGGCAGCATTCCAATTATCTGCACTATGCGGCGTACTATCCTCTACGTCGTTTGTGAAAATCAAAGAAGGTGGCGATTTAAACGATGATGATGATGATGATGTTGATTTTTATCGTGTAAATAGATAAAAAATATAATTATTGAACCTAATTTATTAAAGAATAAGACGACTATTAACTATTTATCTAAAGCTACATTTCTTTTAACATTATTTTTAAAAACATATAATTTATTGTAAAAATTCATTAATTGTTGTTCGTCGTTTGAATATATTAATCCCTGAATGTAATCCTCAAATTCATAGTGTTTTTCAAAGTTTATTGCCTCTCTCTGCCTATCCTTGCGGGGAAACGGCGTGATGGTAAGTAAGTAAGTAAGCAGTTGATACTGTTGGATTAATCGAGTGTTTATGACACCTGAAATAGAGGACGTCCGTGGAAGACTTGGCACGATCAGGTAAACCAGTTAACGGAGGATGGTTCTGTTAGAAGCCTCGACAATCGGTTAGCTCGTATAAGAAGATGTATGAGTGTGAATGAAGCGAGAATTTTGTGTCAGGATAGAAGAGTATGGCGCTCTATCCTTCTGCCTACCTCCGCGGAGAAACGGCGTGATGGTAAATAAGTAAGCAGTTTATATTAATTTACTATGAAAATTAGATTAATAAAAATTAAAATTGCACCTTAATTAACCAATATAATAAAAAAAAAACAGTGTTCATATAAATACATTAATAGAGCTATATAAATAAATTCCTGTTGTATACTAAAACTAACGCCAATGCTATTTCAATTGCAGTCAACCAGGCGTCTCTTTAATATATACACATATCTCTTTAATTCAAATTGTTAACTGCGCGTTACACCATTTGCCAACCAAAAGGCATATTATATTTATATCCAACACGATATGTTTAATAAGACTTGAATGACGCAAAACACTCTTTTCAGAATATTCATACTATTTTGAATTTAAAAATAATAATAGGCAGCATTCCAATTATCTGCACTGTGCGGCGCACTATCCTCTACGTCGTTTGTGAAAATCAAAGAAGAAGGTGTTACTAAATGGCACTCTTATCGATAAAAGTTTAAAAAACAAAAAAAACATCGCGAAAAATTTCAATTTGTAAATGAAATTTTTTATCCGTATTAAATTTCTATATATTTAAAACGCATCTCGCGCTCTTCACTTAAAAAAATTTTTACATAAAAAAAAAAACATTTAAAATTCATAAATATTTTATCGTGTATTTTTTAACATTAAAAAATATTCTCCACCTTTTTGAGGAAACTAAATTATATTTATTAAGAAATATTAACGGTAGAGAATCTGCAAACAAACGGTATGTATGGCGACATCTATGTAAAATAAGTTTTACTAAAAAAATCTAATACTTAAAAAAAATTGTTTACATAAAAAAAAAACATTTAAAATATTCCTCACCCTGTTGTGGAAAATAAATTATATTTATTAGAAAAATATTAATAGTAGAAAATCTCATAATCTGTAAACATATTTTCCATACCAAAATTATTTAATATATTTATTTTTCTGAAAATGCATGTATAGCGACATCTGTATGTCAAATTTGTAAAAAATGCACACGTTTACCGCGGCAAATTAATTATTAAATTAGATTTTCATTTAAAACATTTATTAATATTCTGAAAAGGCTATAAGACGCCATAAATTTAAAAAAGTAATTTTCTTTAATAAAATAAATACATTTCTACCGAAAAATCGTTTTATTCGGCGGTAAAGATAACCTAGAGAAAAAAGCAAAATGTCAATGTACATATTTAAATAAAAATACTCTTTTTAATTCGGATTCGTCACATATTTCGCTTCAAGGTGGTCGAATGAACCGTTACCTGTATTATTACAATATTTATTTAATAAGCTCAATGTTACATAGAGTGTAGAAATAATTTTCAAATGTTTCATTTCTCACGTGAAAATGGACATTTTTACATGGACATGATATAATATTTAAACATAATTTATTAAAAATACTATTTTTAATTCGTATCGGGTATATATTATCCTTCAGGGAGCATAAACGCAAAGATTTTTACATAAATAAGGGGTTTTCTCATGTATCGCTAGTACCGAATAGTGTATAGAGACGCTTTTCTAATAAAAAAATGTACATTTTTTCATGTGAAAATCGACATTTTTTATAAATCGCAAAGTTTGTCATTCGTTCGCTGTCAATATGGAAAAAACCGTGTTTCATTTGTTTTGCGCGGCCGCGAGATTTCAGTTAACGGGGCATAAAGTGTCAGTTTTTTCGCATTTTCGGCGCATCTAGGTAGGTCCGTGCGTTTTTCAAAAAAAAAAAATGTTTTTTTACATTTTAAAGATCCAAATGAAGAGATGGGAGTCTGCATACTCGCTAATAAATTCCGGGCGATCGTTTCCCGCAAATTGAGTGGTAAAAAAAAAATATATCTCTCCGAGCGGCGGAGGAAAAGTGAAAAAAACGAAATTCACTTTTTCGAGTTTTGCGAAAAAACTAAAAGGGGGAAAAATTTATAAAGTACGCCCGGCGATGCGGTCGGCCGCGGGCCGTCGCCGAAATGTATAAAAATAATTTTGGCTCTCAAAATGGCGGAGCGGCGAGCGAAAACGCGCGATTTAGGCTAAATAAAAATGAAAAACAGCTAGAAATCGGCCGAACGGAAACGGTCGCCGTAAATCGAGGAGTGGCGGTAGACGAAAAGTGTCTATGGCGAAAAGTTTACGTCGGCCTTCGGCCGTCTGGCAAAAAAAAAAAATTTCCAAATATCTGGCGGGAAAGCCCCTAAAAAGCGATCGCGCGGTGTGACGGAGTTGGCCGCGTGATTTTTTGCAAACACCACGAAATACCCGTTACGACTTTAATATATATGACTAGCTTACCCGCTCAGCTGCCGCCCGGCAGCAGACGTATCAGAGACGCAGTACTCTGTTGTCAATTTTCAGAAGGAAAAAAAAATCTTAACACACTTAATAAAACTATAAAAAGTGTTTTGATAGGAAAATAAGAAGAATAAGAAGGAATAATTCATGTTTTTAAATACATTACGTATTCACCTATTTGTAGAATTTTTCAAAATTAAAATCGTACAAAAACTAACTAATATAATCAAGTGTTGTGGCACCAGAAATAGAAGACGTCCGTGGAAGACTTGGCACGATCAGGTAAACCAGTTAACGGAGGATGGTTCTGTTCGAAGGCTCAAGAATCAGCGAGCTTGTATGAGAAGATGTATGAATGTAAGTGAGGCGAGAATTGTGTGTCAAGACAGAAGAGTATGGCGCTCTATCCTCTCTGCCTACCCCCGCGGAGAAACGGCGTTATGGTAATTAATAATAAGATAAATAAGTATCGAACGTCTAAAAACAATATTCATACTATTTTGAATTTAAAAATAATAATAGACATACTCATACATAATAATAATAGAGAAAATTAAGTAAATTAAAAAAAAATCGCACTTAAACTAACCAATATAATAAAAAAAAGTGTTCATATAAATACATTAATAGAGCTATAATAATATATAAACTCCTGTTGTATACTAAAACTAACGCCAATGCTATTTCGATTGCAGTCAACCAGGCGTCTCTTTAATATATACACATATCTCTTTAATTCAAATTATTAGCTGTGCGTTACACCAATTGCCAACTCTCAGGCATATTATACTTATATCCAACATGATATGTTTAATAAGACTTGAATGACGCAAAACACTCTTTTCAAAATATTCATACTAATTTGAATTTAAAAATAATAATAGGCAGCATTCCAATTATCTGCACTATGCGGCGTACTATCCTCTACGTCGTTTGTGAAAATCAAAGAAGGTGGCGATTTAAACGATGATGATGATGATGATGATGTTGATTTTTATCGTGTAAATAGATAAAAAATATAATTATTGAACCTAATTTATTAAAGAATAAGACGACTATTAACTATTTATCTAAAGCTACATTTCTTTTAACATTATTTTTAAAAACATATAATTTATTGTAAAAATTCATTAATTGTTGTTCGTCGTTTGAATATATTAATCCCTGAATGTAATCCTCAAATTCATAGTGTTTTTCAAAGTTTATTGCCTCTCTCTGCCTATCCTTGCGGGGAAACGGCGTGATGGTAAGTAAGTAAGCAGTTGATACTGTTGGATTAATCGAGTGTTTATGACACCTGAAATAGAGGACGTCCGTGGAAGACTTGGCACGATCAGGTAAACCAGTTAACGGAGGATGGTTCTGTTAGAAGCCTCGACAATCGGTTAGCTCGTATAAGAAGATGTATGAGTGTGAATGAAGCGAGAATTTTGTGTCAGGATAGAAGAGTATGGCGCTCTATCCTTCTGCCTACCTCCGCGGGGAAACGGCGTGATGGTAAATAAGTAAGCAGTTTATATTAATTTACTATGAAAATTAGATTAATAAAAATTAAAATTGCACCTTAATTAACCAATATAATAAAAAAAAACCAGTGTTCATATAAATACATTAATCGAGCGATAATAATATATAAATTCCTGTTGTATACTAAAACTAACGCCAATGCTATTTCAATTGCAGTCAACCAGGCGTCTCTTTAATATATACACATATCTCTTTAATTCAAATTATTAGCTGCGCGTTACACCATTTGCCAACCAAAAGGCATATTATATTTATATCCAACACGATATGTTTAATAAGACTTGAATGACGCAAAACACTCTTTTCAGAATATTCATACTATTTTGAATTTAAAAATAATAATAGGCAGCATTCCAATTATCTGCACTATGCGGCGTACTATCCTCTACGTCGTTTGTGAAAATCAAAGAAGGTGGCGATTTAAACGATGATGATGATGATGATGTTGATTTTTATCGTGTAAATAGATAAAAAATATAATTATTGAACCTAATTTATTAAAGAATAAGACGACTATTAACTATTTATCTAAAGCTACATTTCTTTTAACATTATTTTTAAAAACATATAATTTATTGTAAAAATTCATTAATTGTTGTTCGTCGTTTGAATATATTAATCCCTGAATGTAATCCTCAAATTCATAGTGTTTTTCAAAGTTTATTGCTCTGTATAAACACCACGTCAAAGAATTTGTTGCGAATCTTGCATCTGGACATACGTTGGAGAAGCTGCTGAAATATCTTCCGTGTGCGTGTTACATTCACTCTCTTTTGTCATCATCAGTAAGGGTCATTTTGTAGGAATTTCCTTCATCTTTTACATCAATAACTGAAGTTTGATTATAATAAGCAGATTATTTTTAATAAATTTTATATACAGTGTTTTGGGACCGACTGATTAAAATAACGATAACCGATTGACAATATTATTCAGATTGCACTGTAGTAAATATACCTATATACAAATAAAACAAAATAGAAAGAGTATATATTCAAATTAATAGACACATGATATAGAATGAACATTTAGAGACGCTGACGTCATCCCCTTTCAGAAAGTACTATTAATATCTCTGTATAATAATATATACACACATGGACCATAGTACTTATTTAAAGTTACATAAACACCGGATTGTCGATAAATAATCTAAGTTTTATTTTATTTAAATGAAAATGATAATCACTATCAAACTAATAAAAAGCAAATGCATACGAACAATGTTGTTAAAATTAAGTAAAAATATATAATCATATTAAAAATAATAACGAAAAATCAAACATGATGGACATTTCCAAACATTATAATGAATTACAATGCGAACGGAACTAATGTTATGGTAAAGTACCTACTACATATACTTATTAATTTACTCGTAATTGTTTTAAATTGTTACTTGTTTACGTTAAGTTTCATAAAAAAAATCGTTTTACAATAATTGGACGCCATAATTAAATAATATTTGTAAAATACCGAGATAGAGGCAAAGTGAAGATGGCTTACAAATTGGATAACTAATGTAATTGCCATCTATTGTTGTTTTTATGAAGTTGAAATTAAGCCTTACCAAATATTTTTAACATAAAAAGATCGATTGAAAAAGTAATTTTTTAATGTATAAAAATTCTGCCAATTCATTTCGTTTTAATATTTTACAGAAATTCACAGTCCGGATTATGCTCTAACATAGTTTGTTATAAAGAAATAATGTATTTTTATGTCTATTCTAAAATTGACATAAAATTTTTATTCATTCCATGTCGTTAAATAATATTAATACATAATTAAACAAAACTAATGCTTTTAATTATATTTTACTGCATGGTGGCCTAGCATAAATTCCTGTTGTATACTAAAACTAACGCCAATGCTATTTCAATTGCAGTCAACCAGGCGTTACTCATTTATACTCGAAAATTTTATTATTAAAACCGTAATTTCTATATAAAAACGATATGACAAACACACGTGAGATAGAAACAGTACACTTTTGTTATTCTCCAGAAGGTTTAAAAACATGAGTACTCAACTAAAACTCACAGACAAAATCATTATGTGTCCACGGGGTATCTCTTTAATTCAAATTATTAGCTGTGCGTTACACCTATTGCCGACTCACTGGCGTATTATATTTATACCCATTTAAATAAATAATAATCTTAAAATCGACATTACTTAAAAAATATTACAAACACGATATGTTTATTAAGACTTGAAAGACGCAAAACACTCTTTTCAAAATATTCATACTATTTTGAATTTAAAAATAATAATAGGCAGCATTCCAATTATCTGCATTGTGAGGCGTACTATCCTCTACGTCGTTTGTGAAAATCAAAGAAGGTGGCGATTTAAACGATGATGATGATGATGATGATGTTGATTTTTATCGTGTAAATAGATAAAAAATATAATTATTGAACCTAATTTATTAAAGAATAAGACGACTATTAACTATTTATCTAAAGCTACATTTCTTTTAACATTATTTTTAAAAACATATAATTTATTGTAAAAATTCATTAATTGTTGTTCGTCGTTTGAATATATTAATCCCTGAATGTAATCCTCAAATTCATAGTGTTTTTCAAAGTTTATTGCCTCTCTCTGCCTATCCTTGCGGAGAAACGGCGTGATGGTAAGTAAGTAAGTAAGCAGTTGATACTGTTGGATTGGAAACTAAATTATATTTATTAAGAAATATTAACGGTAGAGAATCTGCAAACAAACGGTATGTATGGCGACATCTATGTAAAATAAGTTTTACTAAAAAAATCTAATACTTGAAAAAAATTGTTTACATAAAAAAAAAACATTTAAAATATTCCTCACCCTTTTGTGGAAAATAAATTATATTTATTAGAAAAATATTAATAGTAGAAAATCTCATAATCTGTAAACATATTTTCCATACCAAAATTATTTAATATATTTATTTTTCTAAAACCGCATGTATAGCGACATCTGTATGTCAAATTTGTAAAAAATGCACACGTTTACCGCGGCAAATTAATTATTAAATTAGATTTTCATTTAAAACATTTATTAATATTCTGAAAAGGCTATAAGACGCCGTAAATTTAAAAAAGTAGTTTTCTTTAATAATATAAATACATTTCTACCGAAAAATCGTTCTATTCGGCGGTAAAGATAAAGAGAGAAAAAAAATGTCAATGTACATATTTAAATAAAAATACTCTTTTTAATTCGGATTCGTCACATATTTCGCTTCAAGGTGGTCGAATGAACCGTTACCTGTATTATTACAATATTTATTTAATAAGCTCAATGTTACATAGAGTGTAGAAATAATTTTCAAATGTTTCATTTCTCACGTGAAAATGGACATTTTTACATGGACATGATATAATATTTAAACATAATTTATTAAAAATACTATTTTTAATTCGTATCGGGTATATATTATCCTTCAGGGAGCATAAACGCAAAGATTTTTACATAAATAAGGGGTTTTCTCATGTACCGCTAGTACCGAATAGTGTATAGAGACGCTTTTCTAATAAAAAAATGTACATTTTTTCATGTGAAAATCGACATTTTTTATAAATCGCAAAGTTTGTCAATGTTTCGCTGTCATTCTGGAAAAAAAAGTATTTCATTTGTTTTGCGCGGCCGGGAGATTTCAGTTAACGGGGCATAAAGTGTCAGTTTTTTCGCATTTTCGGCGCATCTAGGTAGGTCCGTGCGTTTTTCAAAAAAAAAAAAATGTTTTTTTACATTTTAAAGATCCAAATGAAGAGATGGGAGTCTGCATACTCGCTAATAAATTCCGGGCGATCGTTTCCCGCAAATTGAGTGGTAAAAAAAAAATATATCTCTCCGAGCGGCGGAGGAAAAGTGAAAAAAACGAAATTCACTTTTTCGAGTTTTGCGAAAAAACTAAAAGCGGGAAAAATTTATAAAGTACGCCCGGCGATGCGGTCGGCCGCGGGCCGTCGCCGAAATGTATAAAAATAATTTTGGCTCTCAAAATGGCGGAGCGGCGAGCGAAAACGCGCGATTTAGGCTAAATAAAAATGAAAAACAGCTAGAAATCGGCCGAACGGAAACGGTCGCCGTAAATCGAGGAGTGGCGGTAGACGAAAAGTGTATATGGCGAAAAGTTTACGTCGGCCTTCGGCCGTCTGGCAAAAAAAAAAAATTTCCAAATATCTGGCGGGAAAGCCCCTAAAAAGCGATCGCGCGGTGTGACGGAGTTGGCCGCGTGATTTTTTGCAAACACCACGAAATAGGGCCTATAACTTTAATATATATGACTAGCTTACCCGCACAGCTGCCGCCCGGCAGCAGACGTATCAGAGACGCAGTACTCTGTTGTCAATTTTCAGAAGAAAAAAAAAATCTTAACACACTTAATAAAACTATAAAAAGTGTTTTGATAGGAAAATAAGAAGAATAAGAAGGAATAATTCATGTTTTTAAATACATTACGTATTCACCTACTTGTAGAATTTTTCAAAATTAAAATCGTACAAAAACTAACCAATATAATCAAGTGTTGTGGCACCAGAAATAGAAGACGTCCGTGGAAGACTTGGCACGATCAGGTAAACCAGTTAACGGAGGATGGTTCTGTTCGAAGGCTCAACAATCAGCGAGCTTGTATGAGAAGATGTATGAATGTAAGTGAGGCGAGAATTGTGTGTCAAGACAGAAGAGTATGGCGCTCTATCCTCTCTGCCTACCCCCGCGGAGAAACGGCGTTATGGTAATTAATAATAAGATAAATAAGTATCGAACGTCTAAAAACAATATTCATACTATTTTGAATTTAAAAATAATAATAGACATACTCATACATAATAATAATAGAGAAAATTAAGTAAATTAAAAAAAAATCGCACTTAAACTAACCAATATAATAAAAAAAAGTGTTCATATAAATACAATAATAGAGCTATAATAATATATAAACTCCTGTTGTATACTAAAACTAACGCCAATGCTATTTCGATTGCAGTCAACCAGGCGTCTCTTTAATATATACACATATCTCTTTAATTCAAATTATTAGCTGTGCGTTACACCAATTGCCAACTCTCAGGCATATTATACTTATATCCAACACGATATGTTTAATAAGACTTGAATGACGCAAAACACTCTTTTCAAAATATTCATACTAATTTGAATTTAAAAATAATAATAGGCAGCATTCCAATTATCTGCACTGTGCGGCGTACTATCCTCTACGACGTTTGTGAAAATCAAAGAAGAAGGTGGTAATTTAAACGATGATAATGACGGATTAACCGGTGTCGGATTAACCGGTGTCGGATTAACCGGTGACGGATTAACCGGTGTCGGATTAACCGACGTCGGATTAACCGGTGTCGGATTAACCGGTGTCGGATTAACCGGTGACGGATTAACCGGTGTCGGATTAACCGACGTCGGATTAACCGGTGTCGGATTAACCGGTGTCGGATTAACCGGTGTCGGATTAACCATTGTCGAATTAACCGGTGTCGGATTAACCATTGTCGAATTAACCGGTGTCGGATTAACCGGTGTCGGTTTAACCGGTGTCGGATTAACCATTGTCGAATTAACCGGTGACGGATTAACCGGTGACGGATTAACCGGTGTCGGATTAACCGGTGACGGATTAACCGGTGTCCGATCAACCGACGTCGGATTAACCGGTGTCGGATTAACCGGTGTCGGATTAACCGGTGTCGGTTTAACCGGTGACGGATTAACCATTGTCGAATTAACCGGTGTCGGATTAACCGGTGTCGGATTAACCGGTGTCGGATTAACCATTGTCGAATTAACCGGTGTCGGATTAACCATTGTCGAATTAACCGGTGTCGGATTAACCGGTGTCGGATTAACCGGTGACGGATTAACCGGTGTCCGATCAACCGACGTCGGATTAACCGGTGTCGGATTAACCGGTGTCTGATTAACCATTGTCGAATTAACCGGTGACGGATTAACCGGTGTCGGATTAACCGATGTCGGATTAACCACGGTCAGATTAACCTGGATCGGATTAACCAGAATCAGATTAACCGGGTTCGGAATAACCGGGGTGCCACAGTTTGTATTTATACTTTTGTTATAAATAATATTTTTGTTAAAAATAATATTTTTAATCATCAATATATTTAATAAAACCATAAAGTGTGTTTAAATAATAAATTAATTTTTATTAAATAAATTAATATAAATTTAGCTATCAATAGCATTTAAAAAAATTAAAATCGCACTTAACGCACCTATAATACCAATTTTTAATTTTTTTTTATATGAAACAGCTGTTATCAATAATATAATTAGCGGCCATCTTGCATGAATATTATTATAACCAATGCATGAATATTACTATATCTTTAAACCAATCAATGCCTTCCGCCAATAAACGGCCAGGGTTATGGACGAATCAGATCACTCGTCCAATGAACGGCACTGAAAATACCACTCTTATCGATAAAAGTTTAAAAAACATATTTTTACAAAACATTGGCCGGCCATAAAAAAAAACATCGCGAAAAAATTTCAATTTTAAAATGGACTTTCTTATTCTTAAGAAATTTCAACGTATTTCAACGACTTTTCAAGCGCTGTATTTCAAAAAAATGTTTACATAAAAAAAAAACATTTAAAATTAATTCATAAATATTTTATTTATTTTGTGGAAGACTTGGCACGATCAGGTAAACCAGTTAACGGAAGATGGTTCTGTTAGAAGCCTCGACAATCGGTTAGCTTGTATGAGAAGATGTATGAATGTAAATGAGACGAAAATTGTGTGTCAGGAGAGAAGAGTATGGCGCTCTATCCTCTCTGCCTATCTTTGCGGGGAAATGGCATGATGGTAAGTAAGTAAGTAAGTAAGAAGTTGATACTGTTGGATTAATCGAGTGTTTATGACTCCTGAAATAGAGGACGTCTGTGGAAGACTTGGCACGATCAGGTAAACCAGTTAACGGAGGATGGTTCTGTTAGAAGCCTCGACAATCGGTTAGCTTGTATGAGAATATGTATGAGTGTGAATGAGGCGAAAATTTTGTGTCAGGACAGAAGAGTATGGCGCTCTATCCTCTCTGCCTACCCCTGCGGAGAAACGGCGTGATGGTAAGTAAGTAAGTGTTGTTGGCACCTGAAATAGAGGACGTCCGTAGAAGACTTGGCACGATCAGGTAAACCAGTTAACGGAGGATGGTTCCGTTAGAAGCCTCGACAATCGGCGATGCTTCTAACGGCAAGCATAGCCAGCATAGCCGGCAACCCAAGAGAAAAAATACAATTTTTCTCGGTATAATTCTTTTCCGTAAAAAAATTAATTAACTCTAAAAAATAATTAAAATCATCAATACATTTAGTAGTGTTTAAATAATAAATTAATTTTTATTAAATAAATTAATATAAATTTAGCTATCAATAGCATTTAAAAAAATTAAAATCGCTCTTAAACTAACTAATATATTCAAAAAACCTATAATACCAATTCCACATATTACTGCCCTCTATCGAATTCATTTCGTAAGTCAAAACGTCAGCATGGCCGTCTTGACACAACTGTCAAACTATATTTTAGGTTAAAAAAATTTGACATAAACAGCTGTTATCAATAATATAATTAGCGCCCATTTTGCGTGAATATTATTATAACCAATAAAAAAATACCAACGCCCAATAAATTTTTTCGGCGAATGAACTGCAAGCTTGAGGACCAATCAATTTGTCCAGCCAATGGAAGGCCGAATTTCGTCGACGAATCAAATTGTCCGGCGAATAAGAATTCGTTACGGCCTTCGAGTTATGGCCATAGACTTGAGAAAAATTTCGACAACCGGTATTTGGGGTAAGTCGTGTTAATAATTTTACAATTTTAGGTACTCTGATAAAATTTTCACATTTTTTTTCGCGTTTTTTACATTTAAAAGACGTCGGTTAAATTATAGGAGTTTGTTATCTTTGAAATAAATTCTGGAGCGTCTCGATCTATCTCCTAAAATATAAAAATAATTAATTCATCCAAAGGTTACGGAGAAAACGTGAAAAAAATGAAATTCACTTTTTCGAGTTTTGCGAAAAAACTAAAAGCGGGAAAAATTTATAAAGTACGCCCGGCGATGCGGTCGGCCGCGGGCTGTCGCCCGAATATTTAAAAATAATTATCGCTTTTAAATTCCCAGAGTTGTGAGCGAAAATGTAAAAGTTAGGCTAAATAAAAATATAAAATAGCTAGAATTTGGCCAAACCGAAACGGTCGCGATAAATCGAGGAGCGGCGGTGGAGAAAAAGTGTCTATGGCGAAAAGTTTACGTCGGCCTTCGGCCGTCTGGCAAAAATAAAAAATACCCAGATATCTGGCGGGAAAGCCCCTAAAAAGCGATCGCGCGGTGTGACGGAGTTGGCCGCGTGATTTTTTGCAAACACCACGAAATAGGGCTTATAACTTTAATATATATGACTAGCTTACCCGCACAGCTGCCGCCCGGCAGCAGACGTATCAGAGACGCAGTACTCTGTTGTCAATTTTCAGAAGAAAAAAAAAATCTTAACACACTGAATAAAACTATAAAAAGTGTTTTGATAGGAAAATAAGAAGAATAAGAAGGAATAATTAATGTTTTTAAATACATTACGTTTTCACCTACTTGTAGAATTTTTCAAAATTAAAATCGCACAAAAACTAACCAATATAATCAAGGGTTGTGGCACCAGAAATAGAAGACGTCAGTGGAAGACTTGGCACGATCAGGTAAACCAGTTAACGGAGAATGGTTCTGTTCGAAGGCTCAACAATCAGCGAGCTTGTATGAGAAGATGTATGGATGTGAGTGAGGCGAGAATTGTGTGTCAAGGCAGAAGAGTATGGCGCTCTATCCTCTCTGCCTACCCCCGCGGAGAAACGGCGTGATGGTAATTAATAATAAGATAACTAAGTATTGAACGTCTAAAAACAATATTCATACTATTTTGAATTTAAAAATAATAATAGACATACTCATACATAATAATAATAGAGAAAATTAAGTAAATTATAATATAATTGCACTTAAACTAACCAATATAATAAAAAAAAGTGTTCATATAAATACATTAATATAAACTCCTGTTGTATACTTAAACTAACGCCAATGCTATTTCAATTGCAGTCAACCAGGCGTCTCTTTAATATATACACATATCTCTTTAATTCAAATTATTAACTGCGCGTTACACCATTTGCCAACCAAAAGGCATATTATATTTATATCCAACACGATATGTTTATTAAGACTTGAAAGACGCAAAACACTCTTTTCAAAATATTCATACTATTTTGAATTTAAAAATAATAATAGGCAGCATTCCAATTATCTGCACTATGCGGCGTACTATCCTCTACGTCGTTTGTGAAAATTAAAGAAGGTGGCGATTTAAACGATGATGATGATGATGATGATGATGTTGATTTTTATCGTGTAAATAGATAAAAAATATAATTATTGAACCTAATTTATTAAAGAATAAGACGACTATTAACTATTTATCTAAAGCTACATTTCTTTTAACATTATTTTTAAAAACATATAATTTATTGTAAAAATTCATTAATTGTTGTTCGTCGTTTGAATATATTAATCCCTGAATGTAATCCTCAAATTCATAGTGTTTTTCAAAGTTTATTGCTCTGTATAAACACCACGTCAAAGAATTTGTTGCGAATCTTGCATCTGGACATACGTTGGAGAAGCTTCTGAAATATCTTCTGTGTGCGTGTTGCATTCACTCTCTTTTGTCATCATCAGTAAGGGTCATTTTGTAGGAATTTCCTTCATCTTTTACATCAATAACTGAAGTTTGATTATAATAAGCAGATTATTTTTAATAAATTTTATATACAGTGTTTTGGGACCGACTGATTAAAATAACGATAACCGATTGACAATATTATTCAGATTGCACTGTAGTAAATATACCTATATACAAATAAAACAAAATAGAAAGAGTATATATTCAAATTAATAGACACATGATATAGAATGAACATTTAGAGACGCTGACGTCGTCCCCTTTCAGAAAGTACTATTAATATCTCTGTATAATAATATATACACACATGGACCATAGTACTTATTTAAAGTTACATAAACACCGGATTGTCGATAAATAATCTAAGTTTTATTTTATTTAAATGAAAATGATAATCACTATTAAACTAATAAAAAGCAAATGCATACGAACAATGTTGTTAAAATTAAGTAAAAATATATAATCATATTAAAAATAATAACGAAAAATCAAACATGATGGACATTTCCAAACATTATAATGAATTACAATGCGAACGGAACTAATGTTATGGTAAAGTACCTACTACATATACTTATTAATTTACTCGTAATTGTTTTAAATTGTTACTTGTTTACGTTAAGTTTCATAAAAAAAATCGTTTTACAATAATTGGACGCCATAATTAAATAATATTTGTAAAATACCGAGATAGAGGCAAAGTGAAGATGGCTTACAAATTGGATAACTAATGTAATTGCCATCTATTGTTGTTTTTATGAAGTTGAAATTAAGCCTTACCAAATATTTTTAACATAAAAAGATCGATTGAAAAAGTAATTTTTTAATGTATGAAAATTCTGCCAATTCATTTCGTTTTAATATTTTACAGAAATTCACAGTCCGGATTATGCTCTAACATAGTTTGTTATAAAGAAATAATGTATTTTTATGTCTATTCTAAAATTGACATAAAATTTTTATTCATTCCATGTCGTTAAATAATATTAATACATAATTAAACAAAACTAATGCTTTTAATTATATTTTACTGCATGGTGGCCTAGCATAAATTCCTGTTGTATACTAAAACTAACGCCAATGCTATTTCAATTGCAGTCAACCAGGCGTTACTCATTTATACTCGAAAATTTTATTATTAAAACCGTAATTTCTATATAAAAACGATATGACAAACACACGTGAGATAGAAACAGTACACTTTTGTTATTCTCCAGAAGGTTTAAAAACATGAGTACTCAACTAAAACTCACAGACAAAATCATTATGTGTCCACGGGGTATCTCTTTAATTCAAATTATTAGCTGTGCGTTACACCTATTGCCGACTCACTGGCGTATTATATTTATACCCATTTAAATAAATAATAATCTTAAAATCGACATTACTTAAAAAATATTACAAACACGATATGTTTATTAAGACTTGAAAGACGCAAAACACTCTTTTCAAAATATTCATACTATTTTGAATTTAAAAATAATAATAGGCAGCATTCCAATTATCTGCATTGTGAGGCGTACTATCCTCTACGTCGTTTGTGAAAATCAAAGAAGGTGGCGATTTAAACGATGATGATGATGATGATGATGTTGATTTTTATCGTGTAAATAGATAAAAAATATAATTATTGAACCTAATTTATTAAAGAATAAGACGACTATTAACTATTTATCTAAAGCTACATTTCTTTTAACATTATTTTTAAAAACATATAATTTATTGTAAAAATTCATTAATTGTTGTTCGTCGTTTGAATATATTAATCCCTGAATGTAATCCTCAAATTCATAGTGTTTTTCAAAGTTTATTGCCTCTCTCTGCCTATCCTTGCGGAGAAACGGCGTGATGGTAAGTAAGTAAGTAAGCAGTTGATACTGTTGGATAGCTTACCCGCACAGCTGCCGTCCGGCAGCAGACGTATCAGAGACGCAGTACTCTGTTGTCAATTTTCAGAAGAAGAAAAAAATCTTAACAAACTTAATAAAACTATAAAAAGTGTTTTGATAGGAAAATAAGAAGAATAAGAAGGAATAATTCATGTTTTTAAATACATTACGTATTCACCTACTTGTAGAATTTTTCAAAATTAAAATCGTACAAAAACTAACCAATATAATCAAGTGTTGTGGCACCAGAAATAGAAGACGTCCGTGGAAGACTTGGCACGATCAGGTAAACCAGTTAACGGAGGATGGTTCTGTTCGAAGGCTCAACAATCAGCGAGCTTGTATGAGAAGATGTATGAATGTAAGTGAGGCGAGAATTGTGTGTCAAGACAGAAGAGTATGGCGCTCTATCCTCTCTGCCTACCCCCGCGGAGAAACGGCGTTATGGTAATTAATAATAAGATAAATAAGTATCGAACGTCTAAAAACAATATTCATACTATTTTGAATTTAAAAATAATAATAGACATACTCATACATAATAATAATAGAGAAAATTAAGTAAATTAAAAAAAAATTGCACTTAAACTAACCAATATAATAAAAAAAAGTGTTCATATAAATACAATAATAGAGCTATAATAATATATAAACTCCTGTTGTATACTAAAACTAACGCCAATGCTATTTCGATTGCAGTCAACCAGGCGTCTCTTTAATATATACACATATCTCTTTAATTCAAATTATTAGCTGCGCGTTACACCATTTGCCAACCAAAAGGCATATTATATTTATATCCAACACGATATGTTTAATAAGACTTGAATGACGCAAAACACTCTTTTCAGAATATTCATACTATTTTGAATTTAAAAATAATAATAGGCAGCATTCCAATTATCTGCACTATGCGGCGTACTATCCTCTACGTCGTTTGTGAAAATCAAAGAAGGTGGCGATTTAAACGATGATGATGATGATGATGATGATGTTGATTTTTATCGTGTAAATAGATAAAAAATATAATTATTGAACCTAATTTATTAAAGAATAAGACGACTATTAACTATTTATCTAAAGCTACATTTCTTTTAACATTATTTTTAAAAACATATAATTTATTGTAAAAATTCATTAATTGTTGTTCGTCGTTTGAATATATTAATCCCTGAATGTAATCCTCAAATTCATAGTGTTTTTCAAAGTTTATTGCCTCTCTCTGCCTATCCTTGCGGGGAAACGGCGTGATGGTAAGTAAGTAAGTAAGCAGTTGATACTGTTGGATTAATCGAGTGTTTATGACACCTGAAATAGAGGACGTCCGTGGAAGACTTGGCACGATCAGGTAAACCAGTTAACGGAGGATGGTTCTGTTAGAAGCCTCGACAATCGGTTAGCTCGTATAAGAAGATGTATGAGTGTGAATGAAGCGAGAATTTTGTGTCAGGATAGAAGAGTATGGCGCTCTATCCTTCTGCCTACCTCCGCGGAGAAACGGCGTGATGGTAAATAAGTAAGCAGTTTATATTAATTTACTATGAAAATTAGATTAATAAAAATTAAAATTGCACCTTAATTAACCAATATAATAAAAAAAAAACAGTGTTCATATAAATATATTAATAGAGCTATAATAATATATAAATTCCTGTTGTATACTAAAACTAACGCCAATGCTATTTCAATTGCAGTCAACCAGGCGTCTCTTTAATATATACACATATCTCTTTAATTCAAATTATTAGCTGCGCGTTACACCATTTGCCAACCAAAAGGCATATTATATTTATATCCAACACGATATGTTTAATAAGACTTGAATGACGCAAAACACTCTTTTCAGAATATTCATACTATTTTGAATTTAAAAATAATAATAGGCAGCATTCCAATTATCTGCACTGTGCGGCGCACTATCCTCTACGTCGTTTGTGAAAATCAAAGAAGAAGGTGTTACTAAATGGCACTCTTATCGATAAAAGTTTAAAAAACAAAAAAAACATCGCGAAAAATTTCAATTTGTAAATGAAATTTTTTATCCGTATTAAATTTCTATATATTTAAAACGCATCTCGCGCTCTTTACTTAAAAAAATTGTTTACATAAAAAAAAAAAACATTTAAAATTCATAAATATTTTATCGTGTATTTTTTAACATTAAAAAATATTCTCCACCTTTTTGAGGAAACTAAATTATATTTATTAAGAAATATTAACGGTAGAGAATCTGCAAACAAACGGTATGTATGGCGACATCTATGTAAAATAAGTTTTACTAAAAAAATCTAATACTTAAAAAAAATTGTTTACATAAAAAAAAAACATTTAAAATATTCCTCACCCTTTTGTGGAAAATAAATTATATTTATTAGAAAAATATTAATAGTAGAAAATCTCATAATCTGTAAACATATTTTCCATACCAAAATTATTTAATATATTTATTTTTCTAAAACCGCATGTATAGCGACATCTGTATGTCAAATTTGTAAAAAATGCACACGTTTACCGCGGCAAATTAATTATTAAATTAGATTTTCATTTAAAACATTTATTAATATTCTGAAAAGGCTATAAGACGCCGTAAATTTAAAAAAGTAGTTTTCTTTAATAATATAAATACATTTCTACCGAAAAATCGTTCTATTCGGCGGTAAAGATAAAGAGAGAAAAAAAATGTCAATGTACATATTTAAATAAAAATACTCTTTTTAATTCGGATTCGTCACATATTTCGCTTCAAGGTGGTCGAATGAACCGTTACCTGTATTATTACAATATTTATTTAATAAGCTCAATGTTACATAGAGTGTAGAAATAATTTTCAAATGTTTCATTTCTCACGTGAAAATGGACATTTTTACATGGACATGATATAATATTTAAACATAATTTATTAAAAATACTATTTTTAATTCGTATCGGGTATATATTATCCTTCAGGGAGCATAAACGCAAAGATTTTTACATAAATAAGGGGTTTTCTCATGTACCGCTAGTACCGAATAGTGTATAGAGACGCTTTTCTAATAAAAAAATGTACATTTTTTCATGTGAAAATCGACATTTTTTATAAATCGCAAAGTTTGTCAATGTTTCGCTGTCATTCTGGAAAAAACCGTGTTTCATTTGTTTTGCGCGGCCGCGAGATTTCAGTTAACGGGGCATAAAGTGTCAGTTTTTTCGCATTTTCGGCGCATCTAGGTAGGTCCGTGCGTTTTTCAAAAAAAAAAAAATGTTTTTTTACATTTTAAAGATCCAAATGAAGAGATGGGAGTCTGCATACTCGCTAATAAATTCCGGGCGATCGTTTCCCGCAAATTGAGTGGTAAAAAAAAAATATATCTCTCCGAGCGGCGGAGGAAAAGTGAAAAAAACGAAATTCACTTTTTCGAGTTTTGCGAAAAAACTAAAAGCGGGAAAAATTTATAAAGTACGCCCGGCGATGCGGTCGGCCGCGGGCCGTCGCCGAAATGTATAAAAATAATTTTGGCTCTCAAAATGGCGGAGCGGCGAGCGAAAACGCGCGATTTAGGCTAAATAAAAATGAAAAACAGCTAGAAATCGGCCGAACGGAAACGGTCGCCGTAAATCGAGGAGTGGCGGTAGACGAAAAGTGTCTATGGCGAAAAGTTTACGTCGGCCTTCGGCCGTCTGGCAAAAAAAAAAAATTTCCAAATATCTGGCGGGAAAGCCCCTAAAAAGCGATCGCGCGGTGTGACGGAGTTGGCCGCGTGATTTTTTGCAAACACCACGAAATAGGGCTTATAACTTTAATATATATGACTAGCTTACCCGCACAGCTGCCGCCCGGCAGCAGACGTATCAGAGACGCAGTACTCTGTTGTCAATTTTCAGAAGAAAAAAAAAATCTTAACACACTTAATAAAACTATAAAAAGTGTTTTGATAGGAAAATAAGAAGAATAAGAAGGAATAATTCATGTTTTTAAATACATTACGTATTCACCTACTTGTAGAATTTTTCAAAATTAAAATCGTACAAAAACTAACCAATATAATCAAGTGTTGTGGCACCAGAAATAGAAGACGTCCGTGGAAGACTTGGCACGATCAGGTAAACCAGTTAACGGAGGATGGTTCTGTTCGAAGGCTCAACAATCAGCGAGCTTGTATGAGAAGATGTATGAATGTAAGTGAGGCGAGAATTGTGTGTCAAGACAGAAGAGTATGGCGCTCTATCCTCTCTGCCTACCCCCGCGGAGAAACGTCGTTATGGTAATTAATAATAAGATAAATAAGTATCGAACGTCTAAAAACAATATTCATACTATTTTGAATTTAAAAATAATAATAGACATACTCATACATAATAATAATAGAGAAAATTAAGTAAATTAAAAAAAAATCGCACTTAAACTAACCAATATAATAAAAAAAAGTGTTCATATAAATACAATAATAGAGCTATAATAATATATAAACTCCTGTTGTATACTAAAACTAACGCCAATGCTATTTCGATTGCAGTCAACCAGGCGTCTCTTTAATATATACACATATCTCTTTAATTCAAATTATTAGCTGTGCGTTACACCAATTGCCAACTCTCAGGCATATTATACTTATATCCAACACGATATGTTTAATAAGACTTGAATGACGCAAAACACTCTTTTCAAAATATTCATACTAATTTGAATTTAAAAATAATAATAGGCAGCATTCCAATTATCTGCACTGTGCGGCGTACTATCCTCTACGACGTTTGTGAAAATCAAAGAAGAAGGTGGTAATTTAAACGATGATAATGACGGATTAACCGGTGTCGGATTAACCATTGTCGAATTAACCGGTGTCGGATTAACCGGTGTCGGATTAACCGGTGTCGGATTAACCGGTGTCGGTTTAACCGGTGTCGGATTAACCATTGTCGAATTAACCGGTGTCGGATTAACCGGTGTCGGATTAACCGGTGTCGGATTAACCGGTGTCGGTTTAACCGGTGTCGGATTAACCGGTGTCGGATTAACCGGTGTCGGATTAACCATTGTCGAATTAACCGGTGTCGGATTAACCGGTGTCGGATTAACCGGTGTCGGATTAACCGGTGTCGGATTAACCGGTGTCGGTTTAACCGGTGTCGGATTAACCATTGTCGAATTAACCGGTGTCGGATTAACCGGTGTCGGATTAACCGGTGTCGGATTAACCGGTGTCGGATTAACCGGTGTCGGATTAACCATTGTCGAATTAACCGGTGTCGGATTAACCATTGTCGAATTAACCGGTGTCGGATTAACCGGTGTCGGATTAACCGGTGTCGGATTAACCGGTGTCGGTTTAACCGGTGTCGGATTAACCATTGTCGAATTAACCATTGTCGAATTAACCGGTGACGGATTAACCGGTGTCCGATCAACCGACGTCGGATTAACCGGTGTCGGATTAACCGGTGTCGGTTTAACTGGTGTCGGATTAACCATTGTCGAATTAACCGGTGTCGGATTAACCATTGTCGAATTAACCGGTGACGGATTAACCGGTGTCGGATTAACCGGTGTCGGATTAACCGGTGTCGGATTAACCGGTGTCGGATTAACCGGTGTCGGATTAACCGGTGTCTGATTAACCATTGTCGAATTAACCGGTGACGGATTAACCGGTGTCGGATTAACCGATGTCGGATTAACCACGGTCAGATTAACCTGGATCGGATTAACCAGAATCAGATTAACCGGGTTCGGAATAACCGGGGTGCCACAGTTTGTATTTATACTTTTGTTATAAATAATATTTTTGTTAAAAATAATATTTTTAATCATCAATATATTTAATAAAACCATAAAGTGTGTTTAAATAATAAATTAATTTTTATTAAATAAATTAATATAAATTTAGCTATCAATAGCATTTAAAAAAATTAAAATCGCACTTAACGCACCTATAATACCAATTTTTAATTTTTTTTTATATGAAACAGCTGTTATCAATAATATAATTAGCGGCCATCTTGCATGAATATTATTATAACCAATGCATGAATATTACTATATCTTTAAACCAATCAATGCCTTCCGCCAATAAACGGCCAGGGTTATGGACGAATCGGATCACTCGTCCAATGAACGGCACTGAAAATACCACTCTTATCGATAAAAGTTTAAAAAACATATTTTTACAAAACATTGGCCGGCCATAAAAAAAAACATCGCGAAAAAATTTCAATTTTAAAATGGACTTTCTTATTCTTAAGAAATTTCAACGTATTTCAACGACTTTTCAAGCGCTGTATTTCAAAAAAATGTTTACATAAAAAAAAAACATTTAAAATTAATTCATAAATATTTTATTTATTTTGTGGAAGACTTGGCACGATCAGGTAAACCAGTTAACGGAGGATGGTTCTGTTAGAAGCCTCGACAATCGGTTAGCTTGTATGAGAAGATGTATGAATGTAAATGAGACGAAAATTGTGTGTCAGGAGAGAAGAGTATTGCGCTCTATCCTCTCTGCCTATCTTTGCGGGGAAACGGCATGATGGTAAGTAAGTAAGTAAGTAAGAAGTTGATACTGTTGGATTAATCGAGTGTTTATGACTCCTGAAATAGAGGACGTCTGTGGAAGACTTGGCACGATCAGGTAAACCAGTTAACGGAGGATGGTTCTGTTAGAAGCCTCGACAATCGGTTAGCTTGTATGAGAATATGTATGAGTGTGAATGAGGCGAAAATTTTGTGTCAGGACAGAAGAGTATGGCGCTCTATCCTCTCTGCCTACCCCTGCGGAGAAACGGCGTGATGGTAAGTAAGTAAGTGTTGTTGGCACCTGAAATAGAGGACGTCCGTAGAAGACTTGGCACGATCAGGTAAACCAGTTAACGGAGGATGGTTCCGTTAGAAGCCTCGACAATCGGCGATGCTTCTAACGGCAAGCATAGCCAGCATAGCCGGCAACCCAAGAGAAAAAATATAATTTTTCTCGGTATAATTCTTTTCCGTAAAAAAATTAATTAACTCTAAAAAATAATTAAAATCATCAATACATTTAGTAGTGTGTTTAAATAATAAATTAATTTTTACTAAATAAATTAATATAAATTTAGCTATCAATAGCATTTAAAAAAATTAAAATCGCTCTTAAACTAACTAATATATTCAAAAAACCTATAATACCAATTCCACATATTACTGCCCTCTATCGAATTCATTTCGTAAGTCAAAACGTCAGCATGGCCGTCTTGACACTACTGTCAAACTATATTTTAGGTTAAAAAAATTTGACATAAACAGCTGTTATCAATAATATAATTAGCGCCCATTTTGCGTGAATATTATTATAACCAATAAAAAAATACCAACGCCCAATAAATTTTTTCGGCGAATGAACTGCAAGCTTGAGGACCAATCAATTTGTCCAGCCAATGGAAGGCCGAATTTCGTCGACGAATCAAATTGTCCGGCGAATAAGAATTCGTTACGGCCTTCGAGTTATGGCCATAGACTTGAGAAAAATTTCGACAACCGGTATTTGGGGTAAGTCGTGTTAATAATTTTACAATTTTAGGTACTCTGATAAAATTTTCACATTTTTTTTCGCGTTTTTTACATTTAAAAGACGTCGGTTAAATTATAGGAGTTTGTTATCTTTGAAATAAATTCTGGAGCGTCTCGATCTATCTCCTAAAATATAAAAATAATTAATTCATCCAAAGGTTACGGAGAAAACGTGAAAAAAATGAAATTCACTTTTTCGAGTTTTGCGAAAAAACTAAAAGCGGGAAAAATTTATAAAGTACGCCCGGCGATGCGGTCGGCCGCGGGCCGTCGCCGAAATGTATAAAAATAATTTTGGCTCTCAAAATGGCGGAGCGGCGAGCGAAAACGCGCGATTTAGGCTAAATAAAAATGAAAAACAGCTAGAAATCGGCCGAACGGAAACGGTCGCCGTAAATCGAGGAGTGGCGGTAGACGAAAAGTGTCTATGGCGAAAAGTTTACGTCGGCCTTCGGCCGTCTGGCAAAAAAAAAAAATTTCCAAATATCTGGCGGGAAAGCCCCTAAAAAGCGATCGCGCGGTGTGACGGAGTTGGCCGCGTGATTTTTTGCAAACACCACGAAATAGGGCTTATAACTTTAATATATATGATGATGATATATATATATATATATATAAATTTTTTTTTTTTTAATTGCTCTTTCAAAATAGACAGGAAGATACAGATACAGGAAGATATTTAAAATTTTCATTGAATATTAAGAAAACCTTCTTCAAGTTATAAATCAAATACATTATTTTGTCACCTTATTGCTTACCTGAAAAATAAGATGTTTTGCATGTTTATAATTTTTTTACATAAATTAGTATGTTTTAAATAGTTTTAATAAATAAAAATAAGCCAAAATTGTGTATATTATTTTATTTTTTGAAAATGTTTGATTTGATTGTGTGATAACAAATATAAGTAGGTATATAATGATAGATTTAACTCTAAATTCAAAGTGTTCCAATACGTAAAAAATATATATTGCAAAAAAACTATGTACATATATGAAAATTTGAACACACTTCATTTATAACTGTTACTCCTACTAAGCCAATTGAATCCCTTACTGTTACTAAACCGTTACGTTACTGTTACTAAGCCAATTGAATCCCTGTGTTACTGTTACTGTACTTATATATAGGCAGGTAATTTATTTTTATCCTAGTTCTAGACTTAAACTATTATCTTAGCTAAGAGCCGACAGATAAGTCGACCTCTATAAAATAATTAGTTAATATTATAATTGTACAAATTAGAACCTAGTCACTAGATCAGCGATAGGTTGGGATCGAATCGTCTTTAGATAATGATACGAATATTGTTTTATTTTAAATTTGTCTGAAATATATTTTTAAGTACGCCGATTTACAGCATTCAATCAAGTCAATCATTTATTATTTCTCGACTTATCGTTTTCTAGGTGTCCCATTTTCACGTCATTGCACATTCGTCCTTGCGTGCAACTATGCTGAGGTTTTATTCTAAAATATACATTTAATGATTCTAATTCAATTTGAGGAGCTTATTGGTGTAGTGGACGAGACGTTGGCCTAGTGATCTAGTGGTCGGGGGTTCGCGCCTCGTTCCAGGACACCAGAAAGTTAGTCCTATTTTCATAGCACGAGCGTTTAGTTTAGTTTGAAAATAGTAAGAATATTGATGTGACATGTATTCCGTGTACGCATCTCTATTTAAAAAAAAAAAAAGTGTAATATATTATTTTTTAAATATGAATGAGTTTTAAAAAATAATAAACATCCGGTTAACTGAAACTTACTATTTAGTAAATGACTGAGTTTTCCGAATGCTAATTGTTTTTTTAATATTTAGTTTTTTATTAAAATACAATTTTTTTTCATGCTCCACTTCTCTTGTAATCTTATTGTTTACAATAAATTATATATAATAAATTAATAGCAATGCCATATAAAAATATTATATGTTTATCTTTAAAGTGTTTTTTAATAGTATTTATTATCATTAAATATCAGTAACTTTGCGGTTATATATTTTAAACAATTTAAATAAAACACTTAGAATGGTAGTTGAGAAACCACTCAAAATCAAATCAAAAAATATAATTCAATTTAGAATCGTTTGTTTTAAATTCTCTCAACATATTTTTGCTCTTTAAATATTATTAAATTAGATTATGTACAGATTATAATTACATTTTTCATTATATACAAATTAAACCAATTACACTTTTCATTATATACAAATTAAACCAATTACACTTTTCATTATATACAAATTAATCTAATTACACTTTTCATTGTACACCTTTTTTTGATACAGTAATATGTACATATTCTCTGTATCATAGTTAACTGAATTGTCAAAACGACTTCATCCGTTGTATTTAACCGTACAAAAATATAAAACAATTAATCTCAATCTAAATCAGAAATACTAAATAATTTAAATAATACGATCGAATAAACGAAGCCGTGAAATAATTTAAAAAACAAATTATTTTTAAAAACAAAAATATTCTCGTGCGTCCATGTTTGAAATATACTCAAAACAGTAGAGAGAGTTTGAAAGAAAACACAAATAAAAAATATAGGTATGATGTCATATATAATATACTAGAATTATTTACGATGACGAATAAGACTAGTATCGAAAGGATGAAGAGTAGAGTAACTTGTTCCAGGACACCAGCAAGTTAGTCCTATTTTAATAGTACAAGCGCTTAGCTCATACTATAAAAATTTTAAGAATATTGATGTGACATGTATTCCGTGTACGTTAATCTTGTTTTATATAAATGTTGATAACCACCCCCATAATACAAGATCTTTTTTATTTAGAGGTAACAACCATATTCAAATCACATCTAGTTACGAGTAGAACAGCTTCACTAGACTAACATACGGTTGGCGACAAACGGGGCAGTTCGTCATTGAGGTGGCGCACTTCATGCAGGCCACCACGTGTCCGCACGGCACAAAGCACACGTTGCAATCATTTGCATAGCATATCTTGCAGAGCTTGGAATCGATCTCCGCCTTGCCGGTATCCTGCAGCGCGAGCGACTCCAGAGAGGGCGGCTCCGATACCGACATGAGTTCAGGAGCGGAAGATACCTCTCCAGAGTTAACCGTGCGAATGTAGTCTTTCCCCTTCATGATGCGCAGGTACGGGCAGCGGTCGAACCACAGCGCGTGCTGTTCCCAGGGGTCATCCTCGTCTTCCCAGTCCTTGAGACCGCCTCCGCAGTGGTAGCACACGGTCTGATCCCCGCTGCCGGTGTAGTAGAAGCCCGCCTCGGCCAAGACTACGGGTTTCTGACGCATGCGGACTGGCCAGTTTTTAAAAGAGTCAAGTCGAGCCTGCTCCGTCATGTACACGGCGTGCACCGGGCGGCCGGCGCCGGCCAGGATGTCGCACACGTCGCGGCTCCTCGGGACGTTGCCCACCGGCTTGCGCAGCAAAAAGGGGCACGCGGGTGACCAGCGCTGGTGCTCCGCTTCCACGTCGTCCCCCACCTTCCACTGACGTAGCTCCACCTTGCAGAAGTGGCAGCGTATCGCATCGTCCATTCCGAAGTAGTAGAGGCCGTTGCGGGCCGCGCGCTCGGCGCCCAGGAACTCGGCCGGCCAGTCGAGCAGGGTGCGCAGGCGGTGATCCTCTCGTCGCAAGTCTTTGGCGTCCGAACACTCCTCCTGCTGGCCGTCGGGAGTAATCTCGGGCTCCGACAACTTACCGAACATATCCATAAGGAGTTCGTCAGGTTGCTGGTCGGTCGGGGAGAATGATCCCGAAACATTTTTTTGGTACTGCGTATCCACGAATAGCTCGCTACAACCGACGGTGGCCATGGCAGCAGAGGGATGTGTTTGTATTAGGCCGCAACGGCAATCGAAAGTACTGCTTGGTTTTACTCATATACACTAGCACAGACCAGATAGAAACTAAAGCAATAACGTCTCAGGGAATATATAAGTACGGTGTGATAAGCACTGACTGATTAATTTAATCTAATTCTTGAAATACCCTTTAACAAATATCACTCTGATGTTCCGTGCACCTTCATATCAGGTGTTTTTCAATTCAAAGAAATAAATTTGAAAAATGATATTCTAAGTAATAAATTAATGTTTATTTTATTTATTTATTTATTTATTATCTTTCTTTTACTAACCGCTCAATTAAGATTAAATACATCTATCGATTTCGAAAAATACCATTTCCTTCTTCAGGATGTCATAACTAACTAAAAATATATATCATTGTTTCTTCACCGGAATCTATTTTTAAAAAAACAGCAATTATTAAAAAATAAATTTAGTACCTAACTCAAGTTGTTGCTTAATACAAATTTAGTCGAGTAATTTTTAAGAAAAAATTTTAGAACTTTAGGAAAAAATTTGAGAATTTTAAAAATTATTCGACTAAATTTGTATTAAGCAACAACTTGAGTTAGGCACTAGATTTATTTTTTAATAATTGTTGTTTTTTTAAAAATAGATTCTGGTGAAGAAACAATGATATATATTTTTAGTTAGTTATGACATCCTGAAGAAGAAAATGGTATTTTTCGAAACCGGTAGATGTATTTAAACTCAATTCAGTGGTTAATAAAACAAAGATAATAAATAATAAATAAAATGATCTTCCAATTTACGGAAAGTTGTAAACCTTCCCGAATTATATTTGTCGTGAGAGGAACTGGTATTTCTTCCACCGTGTCATCGTTTTCTGGTTCTTTGTCAGTATTCAGAGTTAAATCGATAATATCATCGTCACTTATAGCATTATCCATGTCAATGTCATTTTCGTTGAAGGTATCAAATCCCTCTCCGCCTAATCTCATTATTTATTATAATCATAAATTATTTTATTTACACTCTTCTAAAGTTATTACGAATCCCGGGACTAGACATAAGCATTCCCGGGACTCGATTCATCGAAAATCCTATGTATTCCCGGGGATCCATTCCCGGGTCGACCCGGGTCAGAAACCCTAGTGACTACCCACCATCCATGATATGCAGCCTATGGATACTGCACTGGGTATGAATTACGCATTGGCTATGAAATATTATATGTGTAAAAATAAGATGTTGTACAATACATATCCGAGCAAATTGCAATGTTAAATTCATTAAATCAAAACGTATTACATAGAACATAGAGGAACATAAAAATAATTATATACAAATATTTAGCACTAACACATACAAACATAGTTTATATAAAAAGTGTTTTATAGCTATAGTAATGAATTGGGGAATATGTCCAACTCATTTACTAAGTTAATGTCATTGTACAATCTACACAGGACTGAAATCAAATTAAATAACGCAATATTACTGTGGTAGGCATCTAGTCTGAATGTTTCATGCTTCCTTAATGATCTGGTACTTGCGTGAAGTATCACTCTAGAGATCGGTGTGCTATCAACCAGATTATTAACAATCTTCTGAAACAAAAGATCCGCCATATTATTATGATTAGATATGATTAGATCATTATGATTAGATAGATCTGAATAATAATATTAAGAGCAGGCCAAGATAAGATTGTGATATTAGCAATGTATATTATTACCTTATCAACCTTAAACTTAAAAACTTTCCAATCTATTAATTACGCTGTGGATTACGAATACCGAAACAATGGCAGAGTCCACATTTTTCAAAACAATACAAATGAATAATGGGTGTTCCGTATTTGCAAAATACGGAACACCCATTATTGATGTTGTATTCGTTTCATTTGCCGGATATAAATGCTAGGTATACAGTAAGAAAATTAAGCTAAGATGAATACAGGCATATATAAATACGAATGATAAGCAAACACGTGAGCGGTTTATAATTTCTCATACTGAGCTCTTCTGATACACACGTATATTAATTACTCCCGCTACTACTATGTCGCTGAGATGGTTTGGAGTATGTATGCGGAATCCTAAAACAGAGGTCGAAGTGAAACGCTATTGATCGGTTCAGGAGCGGCAGTACAGTCCCAAAATGCGCAACCCTAAAACGGAAGAAACAAAAATCAACCGACGTTTATCTTCATCAACGCTGTTACAATAATTGGTAATAATTAAATATCAAAAATATTATACAACCCCCCTCGGATATAATTTGAAGTGCCCGTCTCGAGAGTCTCGACTCGCAGCGGACCCCTGCAGCAGAGACCCTGCAGTGGGGATCCTGGAGTAGGGGCGCGAGCAGACGGCCTTTTGACGGAGACGAGAGTTCCGGTGCATTCAATTGCCCTATCGAATTACCGAGGTATCAAATGACTGTTTTCTTATTGAGTGACGAATTAAGGAGATGACGTACTTAATTGGCGTTGAATTGGTCCTAATTATTCGTCTTTCATTATGCTGGCCTTCGCTGGTGTAACACGAGCTTTATTTACAATTCTATGTAAATCGGTCGTCAGCGGAATTAATCCAGAATATTCTATAATTTTCCTCGCATACATTGAATCATTACGACAATTGATAATCCTTCAGAATGTATATTGAAGGCATTAGACTAATGCAGTTTTTCTGGTTAGAAAAAATATTTTTTTAAATCTAAAGACTGGCTCGCATTAATACTTTTATTTCAATATGACGTGACTTTTTAATTAATAAAGTAGTATTTTAATGAAAACACTTTTTTTATGTATTTCAATATATGTATTAGTTCTATTTTTAACATTTCTTGGTAATATTCATTGTACTTAATATAGATTATATATAATTTTGAGTTTAATTTAATACAACAACCGGTTTCGGAAAATACCATCGGGATGTTAAATAAATTAACTAACACCATATATGTCAAAAGTTCTAATGTTTATAAAATTCTATTTAATAAAAATATTATTATTCGATAGTATGAAAGATGTAGAAATTGACTTAATGACACAAAATTATTGAATATGGATATTAGTTTTGTGATAATTTTAATACTAATCAATTAGAAAGATATATAATATAGAAAGAATTATTTGGTTGCTACTGGGATTTGATCTCATCCGGGATCCCATGTAGAGGGAAACTATAGTTTTTAAAATAAGTACCTACATACAAAATGTGTAAAATATTCGCCTCAGCACGGGCATAGCCCAGTGAGGCTGGTATTATGAATCTTTTCGATATAGTTATAACTCGATAGATGTCATCGAGTAGGTTTCTTTCATCTCTTCTCAGCCACCGTGTTTCGACTCCATCCAGAGCTATGGAAAAATCCAGGATTTTAATCAGTCAGACTTCTACGTTCCTCATTTAATAATGTAATGCCTTACGAATTGTAAAGTCAATGGCCCTAAAATAAATATAATTCACAAAGTCCAGACAATAAATATTTCGAGTAATAACGAATCATTTTTAAAACAACGCCACCATTTGCAACTAAATACATTTTGGAACCCCTCATTCGTTTCAAGGAATCAAGTATCTGCTTGTATCACAAGGCACTTGGGAATTCTTAAAGCCTCGCTTTCTTTGCAGAGGCAACTGTAAAACCAGTGAGCCATTGCGGCCATGGCCATGGTTGAAGTTCCATTGAAATAAAATGAGCAACGTATTTTTATTGTGTGATCAACTCGACATATAAAAAGTATACAATGTTTTAGGTTTATATTTATGTGTTAATATTAAATTATCTCGGGTACATAATAGCAAATACTTATATGTCCACACAGGACCAAATAACCAAGATCTGACTTGCAGTCTCTGGTGCATTCTATCATTTTATATGGTGTAGAACACGAACTCTGAAGGCCAGAAAGAGAATACGAACTTATGCCTTTGATATGTAATTAGGGCTTGCAATTCACAGTAAAATTGCAATTACCGGTAAATGGTAAATAATTATTCCCATTACCGGTTTACCGGTTATTTACAGGTAAATTAAAAAAGAATATATGTAAATTATATGATTAAAGTATAACTATATATGGCTACCTTTACTAAAAACGGTATCCTAGATTTATAATGAAAATATAGATTATAAAAAATGTGCATACTATTATATAAAGAAAAAACAAACAAAATTATTAAGTAAACAATGTGCATTGGTCTTTAAATTATAATAGATACAAAATATGAGATGAATATTAAAAGTACAGATTAATAGAGAAAGAAATACAATTAAGATACGTAATGTTTAAATACGGATTAATAAAAAAAAATATACGGGTCAATGTTCAAAATACGGATAAAAAATCGTAAATCGCTTCTAATCCTGTTTGAAAAAATTGATATAAAATTAAAGAAAATAGTGTACATGGCACGTGCAGTAACACGATAACAGATAATGAAATAGCGTATTAGTGTTTTATCACGTGATCTGATTGTACATACCTAGGCAATGCAAAATAAGTTATCAACCAGGGACCCAAAACGTTATTTTTTTCGTTCTGGTTCAGTAAAAAAATATATATATCGGTTCGGTTACGGTTTTCAGTTTTCGGTTCAGCTTGTATTTAAATATTAGTAAGTTAATGTAACCCACACCGTCCATATCTCTCTTTATACGGTTTTTCGCTATAACTTAAGGGGATCACATACCTAATTAAAATGTGAAAGGAGAATATTTGGTAGCGTGTGCGGTTGAGGGCGGATTCTGATGTAAATAAAGTGCAGACAAAATACATATTTTTATTCGTACTTAATTGACTTTCTGTAGGCTTGACAACTTTTCACCAGGCCCTGCTTTTAGAAACAAAACGACGATAACGATAACAGTATAGAAAAAATCTACTAATTTGTTTTATTCTACAAGTTATTTTTATAGGTATGGATGTATTTACTCGTGATTTTCTGTTCACAAGTGTTTGGATCGCGAACTTTTGATAGCTAATCTATAATGTATTCATTGATATTTTCATAATATTAAATCAACTTTATTTAAGATAGATAATAATGTATTTTATCTTTTAACTTACCACTATTGGCAATTTATTAATTACTTTGGAAAAGGTTTACCAGATAAGGTACTAAATTGAAGCGTTGCCTTGGAAACCGCCCATATATACCGCGTTGCTAGGTGTTGCAGACATATTTATTTTTACATTTACGTTTACATTCTTACATATTATACATTATAAACAATTCTTAAAGTATATAAAAAAGGTGAACAATCTTCATAATGTAAATGATGTTCACTGTCTCCTTAACTAGACCGAAGTGTGTACTGAAGGAGACAGGTTCATCCGTTATCAGTCAGACAAATATGAAATTATTTTTTTATTTTATTTATATCGTTATAATAAACCTGTATCTATCCTTGATTCGCGGTAAAATAATTTCCGGTAATTACCTATAATGCGTTTTGGTTGATTTACCGATTTACCGGTAAACCGATTAATGCAAGCCCTGTAAGTAATGCTGGAGACACATGTTACGCGTTCCGTGGACAGCGAGACACGCGAATGCCTCCATTGTCAAGGACAAGGAGAGAAGCTTATTGGGTCACATCGAAGGACCGAGAGGAAGAGGAAGACTCCTCAAGACTGACTGAGTGGAAAAGACAATAGGCCCTTCTCTGGTGGCAACCCTAAGATCTGCAGGATACCGAGAATGGGGCTAGAACACATGGAGATCACGATCTTCAGTCATGAGGAACCGACGTGGATGGCTAACCTACAGATTATTTCATGAAATTGTGTATTTTTCATCCATCCTCCATCTGTTCCGGTCTGTCCGGAATTTCTAAGAGCTGGTTTCCACTGGTTCCTTCTATCCACCAATTTTTACAAGATCATCTTCACGTCATATGTCATGGCCAAAATATGTATTAACGAAATGTCTTAGAGATATGGTTGAGATCAATCTCAGTAACGTTGGTGAAATGAGAGGAAGCTCTAACCCGTTTACACGACGTCTAATTTTACAGCCAGTCTCGGCAAATGCGTACAAATGTCACCTAAAACATATACATGTCCACAAATATTTATTCTGAAAGTTAGACGAATAAAGGCATTAAACACTAAAAATTGTTCTGCAGTTTGGGAAATATTGATAATTATAATAAAGCTGGAATTAAAAACAAATAAAAATTCAAAAAAATTATTACAGTATATAGACATTAAGTTTGACGTTTGACGATCTACAAACATGAACAAAGACGAGACAAAATAAACATTAAATCGTATCTTGGCAGCAAGACTACGAAAGCTACCTCATTATCATCGCTATTGGCTCTACAACCCTTGGTGGAACAAGACCAAGAGCCCTTCATTGATGTCTATTTCGCATCCTCTCTCTCTCTCTCTCGAGAGAGAGAGAGAGATTTTGATTTCTTAGATATCGTTCTTCCCCATTCTCTCCACGAAAGCGCCAGTTTCAACACCACAAATAAAGTTCATGACTTGAATCTGAAATTCTCACTCCTGTTTCTCTAAATATTTCTAAACATTCACAAACGTTCGCTAAATATCTCTGAACATTCACAAACATTCGCCAAATATTTTTGAACTTTCACAAACTGTAGCGATAAAGAGCGGGCAAGTTAACAGCCGTCTATTGTTTCACACAACTCAATTTGAATGTAACGATTTATGCTAAAAGGTCCCTACCGGGCGCGGGTAATTTGTTGAGCCAACACAAAGGGGCACAATGATTGGTAATGGCGGGTAATGGGGTGGAGGGCGCCACCAGTAGCGGCCCCCGTCAAATTATCAAAAATCATTGTATTCAGTTGTAACAAAATAATCGTTAATATTCCATATGCTACCCTTTTGGCAACAATTTCGGCTGGCTGAGATTTATCCATTTATTAAGAAGAACACATTATACAGACCATAGGTCTGTGATGTTTTTACTAATGTATTATTTAGAAATCAATTCTATCGAAAAATATTGTTATTGCTACCGGGATTCGGACCTGTATCTTTTCCAATCCGGGGAACTGTATTAACCGATTATGCTATAGCACCACAGCACATGCATTGACGACAAATTTTCGAACCTATATGTTACACTTTTCAAGTTAATACATCTATCGTTCTATTATTTGAAAGCCTCTTTATTTCTACGGAGTCCCGGTAGCGACAACAATATTTTTCGATAAAATTAATTTTATAAGTATATATATCTTTCTAATTAATACATTTAATTTGTATTAAATTTATCCATTTGTTTTTGCCTCCTCAATCATTCACATCTATCAACGGCCCCATCTCCAATTATTCTCAAGGAGCAGATCCTATTCATCCTTTCCCCGGCGAAACCTTTCGCTTCTCATCAATATTTTCCTCCATGGATTTTCATCGAGTATCCTTTTAGAAACTCGTGAATCGTGCACCGAAATCGCATCAAAAGTAAACCACATTATAATTTAATTGTTATTGTTAACAAAATACCTGTTACTGTAGTATTAAATCACTATGAAAAAAATATGCGGGGGCAGCGATTCCCAGCTGACCGATGATGAGGGCAACATCTACACACAGGGACCATCCTATTACTTTCAATACACATTTTTACTTCACAATACACGACTATACACAACCTTACATTTGATTTCACCACAAACCTCCATAAAAGTAATAATTTGAAACTCTAAAAATAAAAGAGTAACACAGATCAGTAAATGAATAGACATGAAATAAAGTGCACATATAAAAGAGGGGTTTGGAATATTAGTTGCGGGACGAGGGACATTCTACACACATTCTTGGTAAAAACTTAAATCTGATAGTTTGACACATTTATTTGTTTATTTCATTCTTAACATAGTGCATACATAAATACTCCTTATATATGCTGTAATATAAACAATATTAAAGTATTTTATTTTACTAAAACTTATCTTTTACAAATTTAGTCAGTTTCATTTTAAATCTATTCAATTTCTCTTCCTTTCCTATGTTTTCTGGTATTTCGAAAGTTAAATCTCTGTTGTAAACAAGGCATATTTTTTACATTAATGCATATTAATATATAATGTTTATATATTTGGTGGTCTGTGGGGAGTAGATACCCTCAATATTAATTGAATTAATTTTATTATTTTTTAATTTAAATAATAAAGTAAGATTCTTCTTCAGGCATTTCCACTCCATAGCTGCAGCACGCGGCCGCATACAAAAATCGTGATGTCAATCCCATATATATCATAGTTCCACTAAGTACAACTTGTGTACAGTTGTAACAAAAAGTCTGGCACGTCGGGTTCCTACTGTTGCGTATGAGAGGCACGCTTATTTTAGACTTCCAGACAAAATATGCCCCAGGCATGTGAACAGTATGTGCTGGGAGGACAAAATAATCATGATAGTCATCAACGATTTAACTATTCACGTTTAGGTTCTTCTCCTTCTTAAAGTAGATCTGAGGATATTTTTTTTCTTAGAAGATCACCCGATCACAGATGTCGTCTGCCTATTTACCTTTCATCGTTTAAAGTTTGTCCATCGGACTCTGGTGTACAACAATTTCCCCCCACCGTGTCTTTCTCTCTCTTTTCCTTCTGTCTCATCTCACGATATCCTCGTCGCACGTGTCTCGGAGAACTATGTATTACTATACGGATTATTCCCAAATTACGATTGAACTATTCTATCTATACGGATTTTTCCCAAAATGGAGCAAGTAACCCTCATTTCTCACGTTCTCAAGGCACGTTTTATATATTCGCACCTTGCTGTGTGACAATGACATTTAAAAAAATGGTAATTCAGTCTTACAATGCACTACTTCCCAATGAAAATATGACTTATTATGACGTTTTAATGCAAATTTGTTTCCGGTGGCATCTGTTCGTCTTTAGGTTCTATACATCATGATGGGCCCAAACGTGATTGCTGTGTAAGGTTAAATTACGTATTTTTTACTAACAAATTGGTTATTCAGTCTTACAGTGCACTATTTCCCGATGATAATGAAATATACGCTTTATTACATCGTTTTTAATGCAAATTTGATTCTGATGGTTCTGATGGTGGTATATGTCACGATAGGTATAACTAAAGTCCAACTTCGACTTCGACCACCTTCGGTTCCACATTTGACTTCGGCTAAAATCTGCGGAAGCTTTGTATTTAGCTGCCGAAAACGCACGAACTATTACGAAAGAAATGAAATTCAGTTTATAATTTCTGTAAAACTGCTATTTATTTATTTAATGGATATATTAACAATTATGATAAACACCATAATGCATAAAACTAAGTAACAGTGTAGAATTTGCATTGTTATATGTACTTTATCTAACGTTTCTAAGTACAATTGAACTTTCGGCCGAAGCCGACATTTAGTATTTTAGTCTAACAATACACTACTTCTCGGTGAAAATGGAATGGACAGTGTATTATTTTAACAATATTAATAAATATTATAATCACGAAACCGCACTGAGATGTGCGTGAAGGGGAATTCGGGTGATTTGAAAGAGGGGACTCCGAAAGGAACTCTTGACGGAATGTTACATCAAGTGCTCAGCGCGGCGAGGGGAACGGCCGCTACGGAGAAAGTAGAAAGGGGAGAATGAAGAGCGAGCAGGAAGGGGGACGAGACAGAGAGGGCGAGCTGCAGAAAGAAAACAATAACGTGTTGATCTTTTTCTGACAATGAACTCGGAACTCGGAGGGGAGAATGGACCAATTTGCATCTCGGCTTTTCGAAATAAAAAATGTGTTATCGTATTTTTTCCTTGCCGTGATCGCCACAGATGTTGGGTGTGTATTTAGAGATGTTAAAAAATCACAAAAATCTCTCAAAGTCAATATTATTATTTTAGAAAGATTGCGCGTATTATAGTTTTGGACGCGTCATAATTATTTTATAGCATTATTTGACTTCGAGTTATAGTTTTGAGACTACTATAGGTTAGTGACAATTAAACCAAATACAGTTTGGTGCGGAGCGTGAATATGTGAGTGTTATTTTTTGGTTACTATGGGTGAAGTATTATATCATGGAGTTATTTAATGTAGTTCCTTTCATCAAGTGTAAATCTTAGTTGCCTTATCATCAGTGTTCGTATATTTTAGTATTCGTCTTGATTTAAAAAATGTAAATAATATAAATTGAAAAGAAAATATGTAGTGATTATGTCCACGGTCGTAGCAATCTGTTTCCAGCCTCCCCCTCGGGAGCGGGCTCTCTCTTGCATCTGCTAACGTCGTTAAGAGCGAGCGGAGTGCTCCAGCGGCGCTGAAACAAGTTAAATCAACCAATAAATTAACTCCCGTAAAAAGAAGAAAAGACGCTTCCGTAATATTACTTCCCCACTTAATTCGGTTACTGTTTCATTTTAATAAACTGGCAATACAGGTACGGTGCGCACGCGCACACTGCTTCACGTGCAATACTCGGTCTTGCCCATTTCTTTATTTTTATTTGCTTTGTCAACGTATCCGAATACATAACAAATTAGATAGAGAATTCTTGTCTATCATGTACATCAAGAGCGTGGAGATTCCTCCGGATCCCATGAACTTTTCTCTAGCATTCTAGACTATTAACCGTTGTCTGATTGTTTGTACTAATTAAAAGTGTATACTCTGTTCTAGATCATGAACCATTATCTTATTAAATTAATTAGTCACTTATACAAATAAACATCTCACTTGCATTCTATTGTAGATAATCAATATATTATTAAATGAAAACACATTCTCATTGTGAAGTTGTAATTATTCAGTACACAGCTCTGTGATATTTTAAATACTAATTAAATCTATTAGTTAGAAAGATATAATTAATACATTTAATTCATATTTATAATATCACAGATCGTCTGTTCTGAATAATTACAACTTCACAATAAGAATGTGTTCTCCTAATAATATATAAGTCGTATCAATGTGTCCAAAAATTTTATTAAAAAATTAATTGTTTACTCAAAGGTATTTGAGGTACATAAAAACAAAGTAGATGACTTTCAAATAATGGAACGACAGATGTATTCATTTGAAAAAGTGTAACATATAGGTTGTTGTTAAAAATAATGTCGCTGTAGCATAGTTAGATAATGCAACTTCCACTTTTGGAAAGAGATCCAGGTTCGAATCCCGGTGGCGCAACAGCAATATTTTTAATTATCTAATTAATATATTTAATTAGTATTTGAATGTATAATCACTTATATAATTGAATTCTTTTTAGTTCATTGACCATTATTTTATTAATTGAATCGATCACTGATATGAATGAACTTTTCACTAATACTCAGTTCATCTTTTTAATTTAATCATTATTTGAATCAATCGCGAATAAACTTGTGCGTTTACTGATACACTACGTAGAGTAGTGAAAATGTATCAAAGTATTATAAATCTTACATATACGTGTTAGGTTAAGTTAAATTAAAGATTGAAAAAATAATTATCACTCGTTACGTACACTTCCAAAATCTATACTGCTTCAAAATACTGTATTACGCATTCGTTCCTAGTCACTTAGAGTACGCTTCTCAAATCTGGAACCCATGGCTGATTACATATATTGTGACATTAGAACGAATACAAAATAGGTGTATTCGACATCTGAATGTTAGATCTAACATATCATTCAACTCCTATTTAGATGCAGCAAACTTCCACAATATGAAAACTCTAGAACATCGAAGAACACGTGCTGACCAAATACTTCTCTTCAAACTACTGCAAGGCCATATTGATTGTCCCAGCCAATTAGAATTAATATCTCTTCATGTACCATCTAGATCAACCCGGCAATCCGTACTCTTCCACATTCCCAGAAGTAGAACATCTTACATACAAAATTCATTCATTCGACGGTCATCCATATACCATAATGAGAAATTTACAGAAATTGACTTGTTCCTTACTACGCTCAAAGGGTTCTTCTTATGAACCACCACAATTTCAATTTTGGCCTTTCATTCTATCTTTAAAAACACATGTTGCTCTCTCTTTACCGCAACAATAATTGCAACCTCCCCACCCTTCTCCCTCTTTTTTTCTTTTCATTAATTTTTTGTATCTATACATACTTATGTATCTAAATATTTTTGTGGATTTTCATTATTAGTATCACATGTTAAATAGTTATTACGTTTGTTACAATATGTTTACACTGTCAAAATCCCTCAATAAAATAAAATTAAAATTGCAAGGTAGCATTGAACTGTCATTGTGACATGTTCCAAAAATATTGTACAGCGTTCTCGACACATCACGGCGAGATATATTCCCAATCCGAAATGATTTAACATGGTAGGAATCCTCGAGAGGAAGAACTACCCTGCAGCATTGTTCCGGGGTGAACTAATCTCGTAATACTGATTATTTTATTATTGGGTTATGCAGGATTCCGTCTCCCCGCCGGAGCGCGCGGTATCGCTGTTTTCGGCGCCCCGAACCGAGGAGACGGAATTAATTCAATCCGAGCCGAACGCTGAACAGACCTGATCTACCATCTGATCCGTAGACTACTCAAACTTAAGACGACCTGGTGCACTGATTAGTTGTTAGCAAAACTTTAAAGACGAGCTAATGTGTCAAGAGATGGGTGTAATGTACTGCGACCGTCCTTTAACGCCCGGCTACAGTATTCTGTTTTGTCTGGTGGTTGTTGAATTAAACTCTTCTGTCTGGTGACAATTAACACAAATTTTTTCAAGCAAGATTACAATGAATAATTAGACAAAATACTTTGTTTAAACCACTATTTATTGATAATTCAACATGTTTCGATACCTATGGTATCTTCTTTAGGAAACAATGTATACTGAAATTAAAAATACAAGCAGAGATAAAAATAAAATAAGTAAGAACTAATATGAAAACAAATTTAAAATGTGACAATTTGCAAAGAGGATTTGATTATTTATAATATTTAGCTTGCTATTAAGACTTTTTCTTATTTCTAAAATTTCTAATTTATCTAACTATAACTGGACTGATATTTGAAGATTAAAGTACAACAAACGTACGTATAGTGAGGCGCGAAACAGCGAATCTCTGAAACTTAGTGGTTGATTACGAAACCCTAGAGTTACCTCAAAAAATTTCTCACTGGAGCATAATCCTTGTCTATCAGATTGTTTCTAGATCTCATAAAAATCTCAGTAGAGTCAATTTTAATCCAACAATATGGCTTCTTATGTATCGGAAAAACCGGTGACCGAAATGTCAAGTTTTAAAACAAATAAATTTGTCTTATCAATAGCTGATATGTAAGAGCTTGTATTAAATACAAATTAAATGTATTAATTAGAAAGATATGCATTTAAAATCAATTTTATCTAAAAATATTGTTGCTGCTACCCGGGTTCGAATCCCGGTAGATTTTCGAACCTATATATTACACATTTCAAACTGATATATCTATCGTTAAAATATTTGAAAGCCATCTTCAATGCACTGTATTGCCTTAGCATAATCGGATAATGTAATTTCCCCGGATAGGAAGAGATCCAGGTTAAAATCCCGGTAGCAACAACAATATTTTTCGATAAAATTGATTTTATATATTTCTAATTAATAGATAAAAATATCACAGAGCGTCTGTTCTGAATAATTACAACTTCACAATAAAAATGTGTTCTCCTTAGTAAGCTTATATTAGTTTTAAAATTTGTTTTAAAACAACGCATTGTATGTCTCACTCACTCCTGCGTATAATATACATTTTCAGTATATACGATAATAATTTTCTGTTTAAAACTATATTACTAACATGTCAAATTTCCCAGCTGTTTAGGAAATAATAAGAAAAGAATGTTATATTTTAATAGAACTTTTAGAACGTTCCCGAAATCAGTTATCTTGACTCCAAATAATACTGGATGCGATGCAAATCTATTACGCAATATTTGAACTTAGTAGGTAGATAGTACAGTACATATTAAAAATATCACTCCAAACTGCGCGTGCCTCATCTCAACCACGTCAGAGATAAAGTATTTAAAAATGTTGTAGCTATGCGATTATCTCGAATATTTAAAATATTCTAATGATACCAAATTATATATTGAATACAAACAAATAAAAGGTCATTGAACATCGAGTGACCACTATTCTTTGTTAGATGATTTAGGCTCTTAATGAGTCAATTTCGCAAATACTTAGTAGACTTAAAGCTGAACATGATTTTATAACAGAATTTGTACATACTCCTCGAATATTTTGGACTAGTGATTTAGTCAGGTATGGGCGACGAACAGAAAAATCGACATACTAATATTATATAAACTTTGAAGCTCAATATCTCAGTTGTTTCGAGCACGCGATATGTTAAAAATATTTTTTTTATATTTCACTTTTCCAAAAAACTTTTTTTTTACGTGAGCTTGTTTTTTTAAATATATGTATTTGGGGTTGGTTTTCCGTGCAACTTGTACACGAAGCAGAATTTCCCGAACAGCCCGGAGCTCGGCATCGTATCTCATTTCCCTCGGCATAAATAACTCGTTAGACTAAACGGATTGCACGCGGCCGTGTCGGGCGAATCTCGCCCTTCGGCCGCCTCGCATAAGGGTGCCGCGGACGCCGGCCGCTCCAATTGGATTTCTGGCACAAAAGCTACGAGAGGAAATGACGTACCGCAATATGAACTGGATTTACAGGACAAGGATTCACTTTCATGGAGTGTTGAATTAAGGCAATTTGTAAAAAGGATTAATAATAATAATTATTATTATTTATTAGTTTTCAGTATTTTGACGTTGAGAATTTTTGTCAAAAATGAATATTAAATAGAAACACGTCACATTCCTTTGAATGTACCACGGTAGGGTGACCTAAAAAAAGTGAGAACATCTCGCAACACATGAGTTATTTCAAAACATAATATAATTAATTATAATTCTTAATATAATTTTTTTGTACAATATTTAGCTAATCAGAAATCATCAAAACACCCCGTATTGTATCATCTACTGGGTTTAAATCTGGGCTGTTCGCTGGCCACATGCCTGGCTCGATGAAATTAACATTCTCACGACAAAGAAAATTGATTGTATTTCTGACTGTGTGAGATGGAGCTCTGTTCTGCTGTAATGTCCAGTTATGCTGTAATATCTAGCTATACTCCAGACTTTATTTTGAAGCTCTTTGATCATTTTCCTAGCACTCCAACGTTTTTCAATTCGCAAATTTTTAATCAGAATACGGTCTTCTGCAGTGATTTTTGTCATTCTGAGCAACAATTTAAAAAAAAAAAACAAGTATAAACAATGGGAAAATTAATAATCAAAGATGGCGACCGGAAATTGTCGAAATAAAACTTAATATAGGTAAGTAAGTAAAGTATTTAAGCTATTGTTGATATAGTTAAACTAATTTTAATGTAATTATATCACATTTTACGAAATTTTCTCACATTTTTTGGGCCACCCTGTAAACGAAGAAATCTACATTTTAATCTAATTGGATCATTGCAATCTTGCTAAGCTGATTTTAATTAATATGGTTTTAAAATAATACAATTTAATGTAAATATTATCAAAATTAAGACACACGTTTACTTTGTGACTAACTAATTAATTTACCATCACGCCGTTACCCCACAAGGGTGGGCGCAGAGGATAGAGTGTCGTACTCTTTTCTCCTGATACACAACTCTCACCTCATCCATATTCAAAGATCTTCTCATATGAGCTCGTCGACTATTGCGACTTCTAACAGGACCATCTGATTTACTTGGTCGTGCCAAGTCTTCCGCGAACGTCCTCTATTTCTGGCCCCTTCGACACTTTAGTTTATGGCTATTCATTAATACGGAAGACAATCCAGTTCAGACGCTTAAATAAAAAAAGTCAGGCTTGTCTGTGGTGTATTCAATTATTTTCAATCCAGATAGATTGCTTTTTGCGTCCTTGGTTCAAGTATAACATCCATTGCTCGTCTCCAGTGATCAGGTGTTTTAAAAATAACGTTTCTGATTCAATTTTCAAAAGTTGTTCGCACGCGTCTATTCGATCGATGGACAGTATATCTTGGATTTTTGTTCCATTTTTGAGGGATCACGAGCATTCGCCTCCAGCATCACATCTCAAAAGCATCATGAAAGTTCTCACCGGCCACCCACCAGTATTTATTAAAAACATTTATTAAAGAGAACACAATCTTATTGTGAAGCTGTAATTATTCAGAACAGACGGTCTGTGATATTTTAAATACTAATTAAATGTATTAATTAGAAAGGTTCTTAACCAAATTTGAAGCAAAGTTTGAGTAGCTTGTTGGTGTGGTGGTCAAGACGTTGGCCTAGTGATCTAGTGGTCGGGGGTTCGCACCTCGTTCCAGGACACCAGCAAGTTAGTCTTATTTTCATAGCACAAGCGTTTAGCATAGTTTGAAAATAGTAAGAATATTGATGTGACATGTATTCCGTGTACGCAACTCTATTTAAAAAAAAAAAAATCGAAATTTTTATCGAAAAATATATTATTGTTGCATTGACGACCATTTTTCGAACTTCAATAAGTAATATAATATAAAGAAGAAGGCTTTCAAATAATGGAATATATCAATTTTAATTACCATATAAATTCGAAAATTTGTCGTCAATGCACAGTGTTGGTGTAGCATAATCGGTTAATACATTTTCCCCGGATAGGAAGAGAGATCCAGGTTCGAATCCCGGTAGCAACAATATTTTTTGATTAATTGATTTTATTTATATATATCTTTCTAATTAATACATTTAATTTGTATTTAAAAACATTTATTTTATTTTATAATCTTTTACAGTATTTAAATACACATTTTTTTACATTTTATGTGCACCCACATATATTAAAATAAAATAATATCTTATTATTCAACACGAAAGGATAGTACTATTCTCCGCAATCGGTTCACAGTAACTTTTACTTCAATTGCTTCTTGAACTCCCTCGCATCCAGGGGCGTGCAGTGCATACAAGTAAAAAACCTGTGCATTACTAAAAATTCTGGAAAACAAATATAAATTATATAGTTGGATTAACATAAACGAAAACATTATTTTGCCAGTAGAGACATTAATTGCTTAGTTCTAAAAACTACCACGACAACTCACCGCTGTACACAAGGCGCTCTTTTGTATTCATCGCATCGAGCTATTTACATTACTCTGTTCTGCCTTTAAGCTAGTGAATTTCAAGTCATATAAATGGCTTTTTACTGAATTGAAAATTCCTTTCGGTTGATCCGTTTTGTATGGAGTCGTTACCTATGCCGTTTTTAATTCGCAAATTTTACCATCTTACTCTTTTTAACGTGTTGATTTCATGGTTGTTCTTTAAATTTGGTGCACGGATTGGTTTTTGATTTGGGGAAAAACAAAAAGCAATTGGCAGAAATATTTCCAACGTTAACCGTTAATAAAAAATTAAAATATATTATTAATTGTACTCTAAAATTATAAATAATTACATGGTAGAGTCGTATAAACGACGGATTTGTTTTGTCTAAAGACGTTGGTTAAGCGAAAGTACATATATTGTATTACATATATTATATATTGTATAATATCATTGGTAACAGCATAACCTAAATCTGTACCTAGTAAACACCACTGCTCACATTACTATTTGTATTTTCACAATCAGTATTTTCGGTCTGTACCTATTTATTTCTAAATCAAACAGCTTATATAAGATATTAAAAAACGTTTCTACAGGGTGGCCATCTTTACTGCGACCACCGTTGATCTTCGCAGCTTGCGCCGGACAATGTTGGGCACACGAACTAACAAAACAAATTTGTGAAAATTAGGTTTGGCGGAAAGTTTTCGCAGAGCGGGCTGCAGCTGTCCAGCGGTGCAGCCTGGCTTGCACTGTGTTTAACGGCTCGACGACGGTGACAGTGACGAGCTGGCGTGCCCGTCCCGCAGACTATCGCGGAGACGGGCCGTGACACTTTTTGCTGTACATTTTCAGAACCGGAAAACATTTTATAATCACACGTTTAATCGCTACTTCAACACTGCGATCGCAGGAGTCTTGCATACCTACTGTGAAATTATTCTCATGATGATAACTGTACAGCATATCGCATAACATTTGATTATTTATACAACACTATTTTGGAAAGAAAGTTTCTTGGTCTTTAACGCACAAACAAACAACAACAGTAAAATTCTACATCACAGAATTATCAGAAGCCAAACGTTAGGTAGTAAATATTCTAATAATGCAACGTAAAGATTTTATTTAGCACTGAACTGCCGGCCTGAAAATACGTGTTCCATGATCGTTTTAGCGTGAAACATCCCTTGAAGATAAGTAATAAGATTTACTCGAAACTATAGTCCTTTCTAGCATCTATAACATCTTAATCTCATTGTACTGAATTTAATATATTTATTTATATCCATCGATAACTTCAGCCTATACATTTCAAATATACACAAATATTAGTTACTAACAAAAAGAAATTAAATACGGAATGGCTTTAATATCCTAATATATTACGCATGGAACTAAAGAAAACATTTTTGGCTCTTCCTACCTGACACCTGTAGGAACACGGTGCAGAATCAAATAAGTTAAATCAAGAACGTTCAGCTTGCAATTTATCATTATCTCCCGTCCTCTCTGTACTCTACCGCCGAATTGCCACGAACTGCGTTGTTAACCAAAACTTCGTGCGAAAACTTTGTCAATTCCATAGCGTCACATTTAATTAATATTATGTCGACGCTTGGTGAACCACGGGAGAAAAATCACTGATCCAAGACAGTGGTTTGTGAATTAGGTATTTAATTGTAATGATATAATTTCAGAACATATTAAAAAAAATTAAATGTATCAATTAGAAAAAATCTACATATCAAAAATATAATTAATTAATTAGATTTGCTATTAAAACAATCAACGCCAACATGATCACTAGAAGAAGAAGAATAAGACAGTTAAATATTTTATATTTCCGAAACACCCTGTGCGGTGAAGATGTCTGCGTACGTCACAACAGCTACCCTGTAGCCATATCAAAGGTAGCCGTAGAAAGGAATGTCGTCATTATTATTTCTGCATAAGTAAATTTTGTTTTTCAATTAGCGCATTCCTCGGGGGCTATTAGTTCCGCGGGTCCCCGCCGGGCGGCAGCTGGGGATGTTATTCGTCTACAGGAAAATAATGAACTTAATAACAATCAAATTGTTCGTAAATTGTACAAATATTATATAGTCGTCAACCCTCTGACAAGCTCCTCGGGGTTCTTAGTACCGACACATTTTAACGTGAAATATATGTATTTTTTATTTATTATCTTTGTTTTATTAACCACTGAATTGAGTTTAAATACATCTACCGGTTTCGAAAAATACCATTTTCTTCTTCAGGATGTCTTAACTAACTAAAAATATATAACATTGTTTCTTCACCGGAATCTATTTTTAAAATTTAAAAAAAAAACAACAGTTATTTAAAAAATAAATTTAGTACCTAACTCAAATTGTTGCTTAATACAAATTTAGTCGAATAATATTTAGGAAAAAATTTTAGAATGGGACTCGTAGTTAATTTAGTTGGTTGTTTATAATTTATTGATTAGTTTTACATGCTTTAATAATCTCCAACGATTCCAAATTATTTAATTTGTGACCAACACCGTTTATATGCAAAATTGACAATCCCAATTTTTTTATCAAAACCGTGACCATTTTCAATCAAAGTTAATATTGCTAATTTTAAAAATGAAATATATGTTCCCAAATAATATATATCACGGACATTGCATTAGAAATAGCGCGTGTAAAAATTTTACATTCTTATATTTTTAAATTAAGATTCATTTTTACCTTTACCGATACCGTACTCCAAATTACATTTGAAATCAATGACATTTTGCAATCACCGAGTCTCTCGGTACCCTTCCGCATGCTAAGCCAGCGCATTGCCATTTCTGCTATTGTTATTTTAGATTTTATTTTATATTATAAGAGGCCGCAAAGCCCAATTATTGTAGCAAAACATATCACAAACACCCAACTTGAGAAAATCACAGATATATTGTGACCTCGCCGGGAATCTTGCATTGATGACCGGACTAAGCGACTCGCCAATCATGTTTTTTTCCCTTTGCTATATGAGGGCTTTAACATCATAGACATAATCCCAGCAGGCTGTATTGTCAAATTGTTGTATAAGAATATTTTTTTATTTAACCATATCTAATGTCAGAAAATTGGATCATCTATGTGTACCAATCTCCGCCTGGTACTGCTTCAGTGTGGAGTGAAAGGGTGTGCAGTGCACGCACTCAAATAACCAATAAATAACCTGTAATAAATAATATTTTTGACAAAATGTATATATATATATATATATATATATATATATATATATATGTTTGTCCATCAGCGTCGCATAGCAACATAAAACAAACACTTGCCCGTGCTTGTTTAACGTTGCGTGCTGTTTATATTTCCACGTTTAAATTCATTTACGCATTTTTACAATCCCATTTCTGAAGGTTTAAAGAAATGTAAAAAAAATCAGGATACGAACCTGGACCTCTTCCAATCCAGGTTCGAATCCAGGTAGAAACTAAATATTTTTTCTGTATATCTTTCTACATTAGTTGATTAATTTAATTTGTATGTTTTTTGACTTTAAATAATTATTTTTGCCATCTCCAGTGGTGGAACACCCCGAGGAGCTAGTCAAGGGTTAACCTGCGATACATTGTAACGGCGTATGCTTAATAAACAGTGTGCGTGTCACGTGGGAACTATGTAGCTCAGTGGAGCTGTCCGCTGAAAGGTCATATGAGACTGTCAGATGAAAAAACTAGATTCGAGTATACAATTTCAAGCTTATACACAGATCATCATTAGTGCCTGAGGAAGACTGTCCTTCACGATTGTAGGTCCTCAGATGGCTGAAGAGCCCATTCCTGAATCCATTTTGCTTTGGTGTATCTCGGCTGCACTGCAGCATAACATGGTTGCCTTGAAGAGTAAAAAATGAATAAAGGCGAATTAGCAGAACCGATATGGGAACTCATAGAACAGTCCTAGATAGGAAGATGGCTATCCCTATTTGCTCGTATTTTTCCAGGACTAGGAATAACTTGATGGCCTCTTGGAATGAGGCTTAAATAGGTATCATTCGTTTAGATTCCTGCACATAAGGGAATTCATGGAAATGAATGTGCTGATAAACTGGTCATTGAAGCCATTCTTTTCGGAGTTTTCCCCCCTCAATTTTATATCCCGATGTATGACAGACCTAATATGGTAAAAAAATGTACGAACTCTATTTGGACTGCACAATGGATGGATCCATATGATCATAAGGGAAATCGGCTTAAAATAATTCAAAGATCTATTCCCCGCACCCCCTGGTTCTCCAAAAGAACAATATCTCTAGAATGAGAATTGGGCATAATAGATTCCTCAATGTGTGAGTGTGGTGCTGAAGAAGCAACCCTTAACCATATATTTTTTGCCTGTCCATTGCGTCACAAGTTTTTTTTACAGTAATCTCGTCAATGATAATTTTGAACTACCGGTTAACTTGTGTCATCTTCTTTCCCTTAACTCGCCACATTTAATCTATATAATAGCAAATTTTTTGAACGACAATGGTATTGACTTGTAATATAATATTTTCTATTGTATAAAATTATTTTACTTTATTCTGTAAAATAAAGTGTTAACTTGATTTATGGCGCAAATCACTCTTGAAGGGTGGATTACCTATTTAAAAGAAGAAGAAAGAACGAGGCTAGAATCCGGCTAGTATCGTAATCCCTAGACCACCAGCACGTCATTACCCTCCAGTTAGGCTTATCTCCCGCAGCTAGTTTTTGGTGTTTTGGTATTTTAAAGAGTATTTGAATAATTATTTTTACTCTCAAATTAGCGATGCTCTAGGATGCAATTACTGAGAAAAGAAGGAGGAGGAAAGAAAAGGAAGTAAATCTGTCTTTCAGAACTCCCTGCCTAGCGGGTGCACATCCACAACATGTGAAAGGGTGTGCGGTTTGAGAATAGGCCTCATCAGCGACACTCGGACTCACAATCGATAAACCATGACAGACGTCAAACTTGTAACGAGAAACCGCAGTAGAAGATGAGGATATCTGGGAGTCTGGTAGTCTAGTTTCATGCATTTTGACTACATTTCAATTTCGAAATATAGTCGGTTTGATGCTCGTCATCACACCATATTTTCGTGTACCCACGTTCAGCTTAAATATTTATATTAAATAAAATAACAATCACCTTGTATTAAACCATGAAATTTATTAAAACTGATCATAAATACAAAAATGCCTCCGGTTGGACAATTTAGAAGCCCTGGAAATAAAAAAGATAGTAAATAGTGGTACACCAATTCATAATAATCAAATTAATTTATCTATTAGCCCCATATTATGTATGTTTCCTTTAAAATCAATTTAATATCCATCAACACTCTATTTTCCCCTATCCGTTCCATCTATCTGTATATGTATTTTGTCTCTCTATTTCCTTATAATTTTATATTCTTTATCCCTCGTTATGTATATATAAGTGCGCTCTTTTTTATTTATGATCAGTTTAAAATACATCCTGATGAAACTTGAGATAAGCGAAATCGGTTGACGTATAATAAATTTCGTGGTTTCACACAAAGTGATTGTTATTTAATTTAATATAATATATCAAACCACAAAGAGATTGCTTTCTTTCTACGAAAATAAATTAAATATTTAATATCTCATTTCATTATCTGTGTATTCAGACCATTTTTAAATATTAATAATATCGATTTTATATTAGGTGAATATCTCTTGATCATTTATTTTACACTCCTATTTTCTTCTTCTTCTTCTGACTGTGAACATCCAAAGTTGTAAAAAGGCCGCTACCTTTCTTTTTTGTCTTAGTGACGATGTACACCAGACGAGATCGCAAACGCAACCAAACGAAAGTTTAAAACGTTATCAACTTACATATATAAATATCAAACTCTCATCCCTCGGCTTCCCTTGTGTTAAAATATTCCATGATCTTACGAGGGTGGTTAGAAGGGTAGGTCCTGTAGGTTTAAATAAATTACAAACTCATCAGAATCAGAATATCTGGAGTATCAATGACTTGATGGGATAAAATTGATGTCTCCGCTCCTGCGATAATAAACAAGAATTCATTTTACCCCGAGCAAAATAACAATTAATTAATTTACCCCCAGTACCTGTCTGCAATACAGGATCGGTTCCAGGCAGCAAATAATTACCGAGCCCTTAAGCAAGCAAATTATCTAAATCAAACATGTGTAAAAAATCTTAAGTCTAATAATATTTATAAAAACAAAATATTTTGGTAAGCAATAATATTATTATAAAAATTGAAATTATAGGTTTATAATAACTAAAACATGATACAAACATTCTTGACTGTGAACTGTTTAAATAATCCATAAATAACTTCATGATTAAATTAGATAATTTTAATAGTTTGTTTTTTAGGTAATATGTGTATGATAATCAAATTGTTGTATAAGAATATTTTTATAATATATATTTGAGATTTGTTCGTCCATATTCTATAATACATCGAGCTGTACAAACTTTTTGTTTTAGGTTTCCTCTCGCAACACATCGCGATTGTAGCAAAGCACACCTTCAGTTTCTCTGTATTCGATTGTGCTATAAAATATAATAAATATGTAAACGAACACGGTGGGCAAATGTCAAAATAAATAGATACAAAAAACAAATGACACCGCAATCGGTGAAGTCTCTTTCGCACGTTCTACGGCACAAGCGCAATTATTTAAACGAAAGCAAACCTCTTTACAAACGTTTTAAGATTTTTTAATATCTATTTTCGTTTCAAATTACTGTGATGGTATTCTTGAAATTCATTTGAATTTACTGCACCGAGGCTACCTTTAAAAAACATATATTATTAATTCTTACACTAGTGCATACATAAGTATACGAGTATATATGTAGATGCTCTAGCATAGACATGTAATATTTCTTATTTATTTTATGTTCCTGGGTTATAAAATGACAGCCTGGACTCTTACTGAAGAATACTCAATACTCAAAAATAAAGATGTTATGGTTCGGGTGAATGATGACAAATAAGTATTTAAAACAATAAAAATCCAACAATGACGAGATTTCTAGATTAATATGAAATCTTGCACATCAAAATCCAGGGAAAGATTGCAGGAAGTCGGGATCCTGGAAGAAGCAGAACATCATGACGAATAACCTAAGGCAATGGTTTGGTCAGTCTACTATAGAGGTTTTCCGAGCTGAAGACAATAAAGTGATGATAGCCAACGTTCGTTGAATGGACAAAATCAAGAAGAATTGTAAATTCTAATTTGAATATATATTCATTAGAAAGATATACATACATAAAATCAATTTTATCGAAAAATATTATTGTTGCGCTAGCGAGTTTCGAATCTGGATCCATTTCCAAATCGGGGAAGGTGCATTATCCAATTATGCTACAGCGACCTATGTTCTGAATAATTACAACTTCACAATAAGAATGTATTCTCCTCAATAATATATAAGTTGTATCAATGTGTCCAAAATTTAATAAAAATGAATTGTTAATTCTGGCATTTGCTATCGGTTTACTCAAAGGTATTTATTTATTTGAGATTCCGTAAAAACAACGTAGAAGGCTTTCAAATAATGGAACGATAGATGTATTAGTGTGAAAAGTGTAACATATGAGTTCGGAAATTTGTCGTTTTAAATACTGTCGCTGTAGCATAGTCGGATAATGCACAGGTTCGAATCCCGGTGGCACAACAATATTTTTCGATAAAATTGATTTTATATGTGTTTCTTTCTAATTAATACATTTAATTAGTATTTAAAATATCACAGAGCTATGTTCTGAATAATTACAACTTCAGAGTAAGAATGTGTTCTCCTTAATAAAAAATATTGTATATTAATTTCACTAATGAACGTGTTGTAATGCGCTGAACCGGCTCTGATGACAAAACCGCAGATTAGTTATACTCAGATAATGACTCTAGATGAACCAAAGGGGAGTTATTCCTAACGAAATTATCCTCCCTGGCCCGGGGCACCCGTTCCACGACGATGCCCCTCGCTCCACTCCATCAGCTCTATCCACTGTACCCTGTCACTGTGATAACACTCCATAGAGAGAAGAAATCAAATGAATGGATAAATCGACTACCTGAAATACTGCACTAGCTAGCTTGAATGAAAATCAAAAGAAAAATCTTAGAACAGATATTGTAGATAATAATTTGATTAGGTTCTCATTATAAGTAATTATTATATAATATTGATTCTAATAATTCCGTCCCGATTAGCGAATCCAATCCAGATATAAAATTACAATTTTTTTAAAAGAAATAATTAAAAAATAATAATAATAATTAAGAGACAACAATGTACGTTTAAATTCTCTCACAATTATTGTTGTGACGTCACGCGGGTGCATGTGAAATTCGAATCTTCCTGCCGCCGCGTATCCGGCCCCTGATTGGCCGCCGGCCCAATCACGTGACGCGTCCCCATTGGCCGGACACAAATTAAAGGAACAATTCGATAATTAACCTTTTATTGAATAAATTAAATAATCATAATGTCCGTTACAATAAACCGACCGCGGCTGACCGGGTAGGTACTTCATATACTTCGTCCACTTCATTTTTTTGTCTCGTATCAATTTCTAATTTATTCTATTTCAAGAAACTGGCCGTGTGAAGCAACGTCACAAAGGCAGCCACAAATCTAGATTCCATTGAAAAAAAATTAGTACCGGTTTGATGAAGAATGTCGCGATAAAAAGAATGAAATGGGACGCCTTAAACGAAGATTCAAAAGATGGAGACTGATAGAAGAGTCTGTCTCGAAGCGCAGAAGAAATACAAGTCAACCAGGTAAACTAAACAATCTGCATATTGGTGTTCTAAGAAAGCTCTGTTTGTGGCGACCGTAGATTGGAAATTTCGACAACTGCCAGTGCTGCCAACCTTGCTGACAGTTTCACAAACAGAGTGTCTGCTATTCGTGTCTCGACGAACTCAGCTTCGAAACCTGTGATTAAGGAAGAAACCACGCTGACATCGATGGCCGAAATAACGCAAATAATCAAAGGCTTATCTAATAAACAATATGCGTTAGACCCAATACTAACATGGTTACTTAAAGCTGTCATTTAGAAATTATTCCATTTTTGGTAGATTTACATAACAAATCTTTAGAAACATCAAGCTTTCCAGACTGTATGAAAATGGCCCACGTGCTATTGCTATGGCTCCGCTACTGAAAAATGCTACACTAGACCCCGAAAACCTCACAAATTATCGGCCGGTCTCTTCTAATCTGCTGCTCCTCTCAAAAATAATGGAAAAGGTTGTATCATGTCGTCTTAATATGTATTTATCATTCTACAGAAACAGGGGTGGTTCGAGTCCTTACAACACTTACTGACTCCGGGCATCTGGTCCCGCTTACTTTTTTAGATATGCGTGCTGCATTTGATACAGTCGATCATCAAATCTTGCTTGAGAGATGGAAATGCACACGGTTGGTTTAAATCATATCTCTGTAATAGATCGCAATTCACGCGGTGCAACATTTCTTATCTATGGTATAGCGCGAAATATTTTGACGTTTATCGCGCTATCACTCTCTCGGACGGCGATAGTCGACCTGGGCCTTCTTGGAAAATAACAATTTTTAATTTAAAAAAACAAAGATAACAGTTTATGTGAAAGTTTTTACGAAAATGGCGCTATACAAATTATCCAATATTATTATTAAGCCCAATAGCACCCAGACCAGAGAATATGACAGATTATATCGCCACTTCTTAAATGGATTATTATTATTATTAGAATATAAATAAGTGTTTTATAAAATTATTATACAATCAAATTTAATTTATTATCCTTTCAAATATAAATATGATAAATTTTGTTAATGTGTACTCTATATCTACACTATCGACATAATACACCTTCAAGGTTGTCATACTGCCTTCTACGGATGAGTGCTTAGAGTTGGTACGACTGCGGTTGCGTATTCGAAATTAGATCAACAGCATTTGCCTTCCCATTATTACAGCGTAAACATGTACGCTCTGCTAGCAGTTTGCACCAAGGTGGAATAATGAGCAGTAATCTGATTTCTCTAGTCGGAGAGTGTGAAATTCATCGTAGACTTTTATCACAATACGGTGACAGTGCTTTATCACGTCAATGTTGCTTATTTTGTGGACCGAGAGATGAAAAAATTTACGTATCAGATACTAAATGAAGGTCACATTTTCATTACAGATAACAAAATCATTCTGCCTGATACAATCATTGATTGTAATAAATATTCAAATAACAACGCGTAATCTATTATTTTTATATGTCGTAATAAGAAGACTTTAAAATATTCACCTTTTGTACTTAAATAATATTTATTCATATGTTGTAAGTACATTTGGTATTTTAGTATCTGCTTCACTGGGCTACCCAAACGCGGAGGTAAACATTTTACATTTAATCAACAATCTTATTATACATAATTTATTTATCAACTGCACAGACCAGTAAATGAATAGACATGAAATAAAGTGTACATATAGAAGAGGGGTTTGGAACATTAGGACATTCTACACACATTCTTTGTGGAAACGTAAATCCGACAGTTAATGTCAAATTAAATCTTTCTGTAAAGAAGACGTATTTTTTACACTAATGCATATTATATTGTCAGCGTTAAAATTATCGTTCCAATCGAGTCATATATTTTTAAAAAGTCGCGGAGCTATTCGATTGCGTAAGTGGTACCAAAATGAAAGAATTTAAACAAGGAATTTGCGTTAGTTCATGTCTATATATTTGGTACTGTATGATTAACTCCAAATTATTAATCTAGAGAAATTTATAACTTACCTGAAATTTGTAAGGATAATGTTAATTGTAAAAATGATATGGTAAGATAGATAGTCTGTTTTCCGATCTCTTTCAGAGGACAAATGACTTAACCAAAAAACATTAATATTTTTGTCGCATAAGATCGGTCTCTTTACTTTACCGTCATTATACTTAAGACATTTCATACTCGATATGTGGCTGAATCCTCGGCTGTATCAGTTTCGAGGTCGCGTTTTCACAGGCGGGCGGCTCCCGCGCCTCATTAGCCCGACCGGCACTGGATAATTCCTACCTGAACAACAACTCTCGACGGCCCCGGGGTAGAGCGATCGCTTATCTAATGATCATTGGGTTAGTGGTTCGATTTCTGCCAAATAATTCAATTATCTCGCTGATCTATCTAAAACTAGTGAATTTGTGTGTGTTTCGACTTGAGTTTATAATATCCCCTTCAGTGGCTGAATTCAAATTATGCGTGTTGTTACATTTTTATAAAAATATTGTACATCTAACATTTAAAACCCGTCATAGGAAAGTAAAAGTTTTTCGTGAGACGGTTTCGTTGAAATGCAATAATTAAATGTCGACCCCATCATGGTATTGGTAGTGTTATCAAATATATAGGAATTAATAATTATTATATTAGCAATATTTGAATATCTCCAAGAACACACTTACTAGATTTTTACCTATAAAGGCACTCTTATTAAACAAATAATTAATATTAAGAGAACACAATCTTATTGTGAAGTTGTAATTATTCAGAACAGACGGTCTGTGATATTTTAAATACTAATTAATACATTTAATTAGTATTTAAAATATCACAGACCGTCTGTTCTGAATAATTACAACTTCACAATAAGAATGCGTTCTCCTAATAATAAAGTTGTATCAATGTCTTCGAAATTTAATAAAAATTCATTGATAATTCTGGCGTCTATTATCAGATTATTCAAAGGTATTTGAGATTCCGTAAAAATAAGGTAGATGGCTCTTTCAAATAATGGAACGATTAAATGTATTAATATCAAAAAGGTAACATATAGGTTTGAAAATTTGTCGCTAAAAGTATCGTCGCTGTAGCATAGTTGGATAATGCACCTTCCCCGGTTTGGAAAGAGATCCAGGTTCGAATCCCGGTGGCGCAACAACAATATTTTTCGACAAAATTGATTTTATATGTATATCTTTCTAATTAATGTATTTAATTCATATTTAAAATAATTGATATCTCATAGAGACGAAGCTATTGGGTATTGCTAATACTATACTGGTCAAAATGAGAAAACATAATAATTTTAAAATATTGATTTTCAGGCGTATTTTAGTATAACGTGTTAAAAAAATTTTACAGATAAAGAATATTGCTTTAAATAATTTCAAAAAATATTTAGACTCTCATTGTGGCATATATGCTGTTTCAGGGAAAAATTAAATATCAAATTTACTCCATACATGGCGATTGTGTAGTGGTTTTCGAAGTGATTCCACATAGTAACATATATACAACTTTCTAAAATTTGATAGATACGGAGGTTGATTGGGTGGAATGGTGAACTTTACATTGTGTAAAGTGATCACTTAAGCCAGCCGAAGACAGGTCGTAAGCCTTGTTACTTCACAAGAATCTATTTTTAAAAAAAAATCTAAATTTTTTCCTAAATATTATTCGACTAAATTTGTATTAAGCAACAATTTGAGTTAGGTACTAAATTTATTTTTTAAATAATTGTTTTTTTTTAAATAGATTCTGGTGAAGAAACAATGATATATATATTTTTTGTTAGTTATGACATCCTGAAGAAGAAAATAGTATTTTTCGAAACCGGTAGATGTATTTAAACTCAATTCAGTGGTTAATAAAACAAAGATAATAAATAAAATATATGAATTTTAACCACAAAGTTAATATTGCTAATTTTAAAAGTTGTATCTTCATACACACATCATCGTCGTCGTCGTCATGATCATCAACTTGTGTCTCTGCACTGCCGGATACAGATCTCCCTTGAGGATCGCCAATTCTCTCGGTTTCAGTCCTTCACATATTTATTGGCCGCCCCTCCTCTGATGTCTCCACACTGATGCGATGACAATAATGTACCTTCGTACTCACGCATCATCATCGTCTTCAATTGGTGTTTCTGCACTGCTGGATGTAGGCCACCCTCAATGATCGCCAATTCTCTTTTTCTTCAACCCTACAACCCCTCGAGCGCGCTACTCTCTTTGGCAACATCTATTACTCAGCTACTCCGCCTCCTGAGCTCATCGCTCTTTATACGACATTTAATTTATACGATGTTGACGGTGAGGATTCACGTCTCGGCTCCGTATGCAAGCACTAGAAGCGCGCACTGGATGAAGATTCGCCAGTACACACGTGTTGATTTCATTAAAAAGGAATTCAACAAATGTGCCACCAAACGGAGATCTCCGATCGGCCCGGCGCACCGCCCTAATCGGTCCAGATCTCCGCGCACAGCGTCTCAGATTTCTCGAGCTGAACTGGACGGCGATCGTATCGATCCTTTGACGGGTGCCGATCCGAGGACGGTGTTCATTACCGGGGTGGTGTGTCGCCGCGTGTAATTAAATGGATATTCCTGATGTATATCGATATTTCGACTGGCGACCGACAGTCACAAAGTCCCGCTAACTGCTCTTCTCGCATCGTCGAATATAGGAAGTAGGTGAACCTGTTTATTTTCTCACGACGACAACACAAGACAGTACTTATAAAAATATTCCTATTCGGAGTCCATTCAATGCAAATAAAAATCAAACGATAACGATAAACGATAATCGTGTTCGATTGTGACAATGATTATGATGATTCGCCAATTTACGCTTCTTTCAACTGACGATGATGATGATGAAGTCAGAAAAAATGACACAGAAATATGTTATTTCTAGAAACACTGCGGCGACAGAATCGAGAATGAATTCCCGCAGAATACTTCATTTTATTTCGTTACAGACAATACATTCAATTCATTGATATTTTCCCCACTATTTCAGCGAGCAGGCAGCAACAGGCGCCAGCAAGAGGTATTTTATAAACAAAATGACAATCTTTGTTGAAAACTATCCCACATTGGTCTAGCGCTTCGCTGATAATTCACCGTTGATATATTTTTAAATTACTGTAATAACGGCCTCGTGCCCTCATCACATCACTTTATTAGCGTCACTTCAGCGACCTCTCAATCCTGCGCGATATATAAAATGGTAACAGATTATTCTTCGAGTAATGACTTGTACATTATAAACTAATCCTCTAACATTATTATTACAAAAATCAAAACATAATTTGCATAACACCACTGTATACACCTAGGAAAAAAAATATTTAACAGCTTACCTGAAAACATCAGGGAGATTAAAAACATTAAAGAAATAATCAATGCCATTAAAAAATACTTCAAAGGTAAACATGAACCCCTAAACTTGTAATATTTATATTATTAAATGCTAGTTATTGTAAATAATATTTTTTATTAATATACCGTCCACTTATCTGCTCAAATATATGCTTTCAAGAGAAGTGTAGCATGAAGACAAAAAAAATATTGTATTTATATCAGATTAATTAAATAAGTATTTTTAAAAATGTAATGAAATTGAGTTCCTTCCTTCTTTCCTTAAAAAGAGGATCGTCTGACAATTTAAGTACCTAGAATCGCAGCTACAAAATAAAATAAAATAAAATATTAACATATTACCACAATAATAATTATCATATAAATATTTTCCAGAATATTAAATTTCAAATCCCACCCCACCTTCGACCCTCGGGATAACTGTCTATTTTACTAATACGCCATGTCATTATATATTAATAACTTTTGTCAAGGGGTGCCGACGCTAATAAAATTATGATTTTTTGTTGGGCCAAAAAATCACCATTTTGTATGAACAAAATGTTTCCTCTGCCAACATAAGTCACGTGGACTCTCGGTGCTCAATATTAAAACTTCAATACGAACTGACAAAAAGACAGGCATGAACAACACTAAAATAAAAATCGTACTTATTCAGACACATGCTTAATCACTAAAATTAACTAATCAATTAACATCACGCCGTTTCCTAGCAGAAATAGAAAGAGCGGATAGAACGCAACGCTCTTTTATCCTGGAGCACAACTCTTACCTTATACATTTTCATATATCTCTTCTCATGCACGCTCTTCGGTTGCCATTTTCCAATATTTCTATTCCTCTTGATTTTAGTTATCGTTTTACATACTTTATAAAGTGCATATATGCATGGCATATATGCCATCTACTCGCTTATACCACCATATAACCAAATCATATATCACTAAAATTATTACGTTTTGCATGACGTGGTATCTAGGAGCTGCGATGCATGCTGGAGCTTCAGGATAATAAAGTGAGTGTAGACCAGACGAAGCGCTGGTAACAACAACGTCGACCGCTGCGCACCGGCCCATGCCTATAGCTCCCCATTTCCCTGCGCGTGCGCGCGCACTGGGAGGTCATCTATGTACCGCCGTAGTTAACTATTTATCGGGATTGGTACAGAATAGTTGAACTACAGACAAAAGTCCTCAATACCAAATATGACCATTGAACATTATTTCACACAAGCGTAAAAATATAACATATTCTACGATCATTTTTTATTTGTTCGGGTTAAAATTTCATCAATCCAGTTGTAACTTGTCTTGAGATCTATATTTTTTTTTAATTTTCCTACATATTTTTTTCTATACATACATAATTTCTTTATTTCTTAATAAAAATAACAAGATCTACTGTTTCACTATTTCACGTAAAAGTGAAATGTCGCACCAAAAAAAGCAAATTACTTTGCTTTTGTTGAAGATCGTCCTTGTTTGTGGAAACTATAACGGTAAAACACTTGTCCTGTGATTATGCGGTCAGGGGTTCGAGACTCATCCCAGGAGACCAACAAATAAGTTATCAAACGAAGTAAACCTGCATACTTCAGGCTTATTAAATATGATATTTTAAAACTCATCATAATGGGTGTTCACGAGTCTTGTTACTCCGATTGGCATCACTGGGTTTCCTGGTTTATAATAATGTACGTGTGTGTGTGTGTGTGTGTGTGTAAATATTGCCGCCCTTTATTCGGAAGCTAAGAAGACGGTAACCGACAGGCATCATTCTAATTACATTCCGTGCTTCGACCAATCACCAGTGCGCGCTTCGGTCGGTCAAAATCTAAAGTAAACAACCCAGCTAAAAGAACAACAAGATCGGACTAGAAAGACAGCAAAATGAAAGAGATTAGTGCAGTTCATATATCTTATGTGTGCTTATTGTTAACCGAAAACCTGGGAACCAGCTATCGAAGGCGTTTACATAAACAATGAGTAATTAATGATATAATAAATAATGCCTTCTGTCGAGTAGCTTGTTGGTCTAGTGGTTAAGATGGTGGCCTAGCGATCTAGTGTTCCAGTAAACTAGCAAGTTAGTCCTGTTTTCACAGCATAAGTGTTTGAAAATAGTAAGAATATTGATGTGACGCGTAGAATAAACTTCAAATCTTTTTCTGTATACAGGAGGAGATAGAAGGCTGCCGAGGTTTAGTTGGCCGTGTAACCTTAAAAAATTGTTACTTGGTTTAATAATATTTGCACAACCCTGAGTGTGCAACGAGTGCACGCCCTGTCCGTACGTCCGCACATCAAAAAATTTGACACGAGGTCCATGAGGATGTTATAAATAATATTCCCCAGCATCCGAGCGTGCACCGACTGCTGACAATGGGTCTTGCATTGAGCGAGAAACACGACACCGGCTCGGTCAATCTGCGGAACATTAATCCATTTCGCTGTTCACCATTTTAAAGAACGTGGGGTTGTTTTAAACGATGCACCATTGTTGCATAATTTGAGCATGTGCTGTCTACCCTGCCCGCTGGTGTCGACACCGTGCAGCAGCCCTCCAATGTTAGTATCAGATGTCTCGGCTCTTTGGGTGTATTTATTGTACCGTGGAGCTTTGTAACATTCTAGTTTATTAATAGTTTATTTCGATTTGACTCGAAGTTCACGGGTCGATTATTAGTATTACAAAGAGATTTTAAACACTCGTAATACAGAGCAGTGATTGTATAACCGTTATTCAAACAACTATTCATCGTTATTTAAATAGTTATTTGTACAAATGCTTAAACAGTTATTTAAATAAACTAATATCAGATATTATTAGGAGAACACATTCTTATTGTGAAGTTGTAATTATTCAGAACAGACGGTCTGTGATATTTTTAAATACTAATTAAATGTGTTAATTAGAAAGATGTACATATAAAATCAATATTGTTGCGCTACCGGGATTCGAACTTGGATCTCTTTCCAAACCGGGATGCATCATCTAACTATCCTACAGCGACATTATTTTTGACGACAAATTTTCGAACCTATATGTTACAACCTTTTCAAATGAATACATGTATCGCTCCATTATTTGACAGAGCCATCTGCTTTAATTACAGGGCTTACGACCTGTCTTTGGCCGGCTTAAGTGATCACTTTGTATAAATATAACGTTCATCAATTCTTACCCCTCGATCTCCACATTTATCAAATTTTTGAAAGTTGTATATATGTTAATATGTGGACTTTCTTCGAGTACCAAATAAAAATCCAGTAATTGTGTGTTCTTGGACATTTTCCAATATTGCTAATAGTTATTTAAACATCTATTATATAAACCGTTAGTATGATTGATTGGAACGATGATTGGTAACAGATTTAACTGTTGGAGGTTTAGTTTCTAGTTTCCCTATTCACGTATGTTAGACCACTCGCAGTCATAAAAAAAGATAACTGTTAAGAATCAAGATCAATATTGTGATGACCCTGCAAGCATGCAAGCACTCGCGTGTAGGGACTCACTTAATAACCATACACGGGCGAAACCCAATCCACCAATCAGTAGACACCATACATCGTGACGGACACTGCCCAAGTAGTTAGCGACCACTTCTCCGCAGGCCTTCCTTTCAGCGACATCTCGAGCGAGCTGCTGCAGCGTTCAACCGCATATTCGCATTTAACTGTATATCGCCTCTGTAAGTGCTCTTCCATTTCTATACCTCGCTCTAGACAAAACATAAATACTCACACACGCATGTCATATGCACTGACACGCGTGAGGCTAGAAGATAGTTAGGGGCTTCAGTCTCATATCCACAAAACTTTTCTTTGTGTTCTACAACCCACACCCCTACAATATCACCATTATTCACATAAAGGGTTTTTCATTAAGGGCGCTCAAACTTTTTTTTTAAATAAAACAAAAACGAATCAATATATCTCAAAAAAAATTATTATGTTTTGAAGTACATTTAGTGGCAATTATGTATGAAATTCAATTTCCCTCGCATGCATGACCACCGCGGGCATGTTTGCAGAAGTCCAATCGTTCAATCCAATTTTCCGCCACTTTTTCACATAATTCGGCCCGAATCGCACCAATTTCGCGTTCAATATTTTCTCTTAGCTCTTGTAACGTCGCCGGCTTGTTGGTATAGACCAAAGATTTAACATAGCCCCAAAGAAAATAGTCCAATGGTGTTAAATCGCATGATCTAGGCGGCCATTTAACTGGTCCATTTCGCGAAATAACACGCTCACCAAATTTGGTTTTCAATAAGTCAATTGTTGCGTGTGCCGTGTGACTGGTAGCGCCGTCTTGTTGAAACCACATATTGGCCAAGTCCATACCTTGTAATTGAGGCCAAAAATAATCAGTTATCGTGGAGCGATAACGATTACCATTCACAGTAACATGACGATTAGCATCATCAACAAAAAAATATGGTCCAATGACACCTCCGGCATGTAATCCACACCAAACAGTGATTTTTCCGGGATTCAATTGTGTTTCGTGAAGCACGTGAGGATTGGTGCCTGCTCAATAACGCATATTTTGCTTGTTTACATATCCATTGAGCCAAAAATGAGCTTCATCGCTAAAGATGATTTTTCGATGGAATTCAGCATCATTTTCAAATTGTTGTGCAGCCCAATTGAGGAATTGGCGACGCTTCAAATGGTCAAACGGCTTTAGTTCTTATGTCAACTGGATCTTGTATGGATGTAAGCCAAGATCTTTTCGCAAAATTCGCCACAATGACGTCACAGAAATGCCCAATTGTTGAAAACGTCGTGTTAGTGACTCATTTGGGTCATCAAGAACAGATGCTCTAGCGGCGGCAATATTTTCCTCACTTCGTGCATTTCTTTGTCTCACTGGCACTGGAACATTGTGTAGCGACAATTTGTTTTCAAATTTTTGCACCAAACGTTGAATTGTTGATGTGGCAGGCAAGTGATGACGACGATAAAATGGTCGTAATGCTCTTAAAGTTGCGGTGAGCGAACGCGAACTTTGGTAGTAGATTTGAATAATTTGCAAGCGTTGCTCCGGTATGTACTGCTCCATGATGATTTGCCAACTAAGTACGAGTGTTAACCTCAAAAAAAATTGAAGAAATATGGCGTAGTTTCTTGTCCCTGTTGAAAGAAAGTTTGAGCGTCCCTATTGAAAAACCCATTATTATCTGTAATCTTTATGAACTCCCTCCTTCTTGACTCTGCTCCTCCTTTAGTCTGATATGTCACCAGAGAAGCGCCGGTTGCATTTCCCACTCGGCCAGTCCAACGGGTCTTTTGATGATCTTCCTCATCGAATGGATAAAGCATCTCGTCATCCACGGTATCCAGCACCACATCTCAAAAGCCTCAGTTCGTCTTCTCCCTCTTGCCTTCTGACTCCACGATTCCAAACAACACAGAAATATTAAACTGATATGGAGAAATGAATAAAGAAAAATAAATAATTAAAATAATTAAAATCTTAGAACTTCAATATCTCGGACATGTAATGAGAAGTATGGGATGATCTTGCACCTCATAATGCGGGGAAAGATTGCTGGAAGTCGTGGCCCTGGAAGAAGGAGAACATCATGGCAGAAGAACCTAATGTAATTTACTGTACTGTAAGTCTACTGTAGAGTAAATAAAATCATGATAGCCAACGTCCGTTGAACGGATACAGCACAAGAAGAAGAAGAAGAGAAATAGATCAATTTCCTTAGCAATATTAGAAAATGTATATTTAACCATTTATTTTTAAAACATTAAATATTATTCATCTCCAATGTCAGTCACAATGACATATCAAATCTACAATCAATTAGACACGCCAGATCGAGACGACTCGATACGGAAATTCAACCCGGGTGAAAGTCCGGACACACAACAAAGAAGCTTCTGGATGACGTACATCAATTTACACAGAAAGTCGTGTTCATTGTGATTCAAATAATCAATTATTAATCAAGAGTTATCAAGAAACAATTATTTTTATTTGATTCATCGACTTACAGGTATTTTCAAAACACAATTATCTACGATCCCATATATGTAAAAGATTTACAAATCAATTAGATTCTAATGGCCCGTGACCACGGGAAACATTTCTCTCGAAAATTCGACTGCGTTGAGTATAAAAACAGTACAAAGTTCAACGCGAAGCGATCTATGAATCATCACATATGCTTCGCTAACTAAATAACAGAGAGAACAGAGCGCCACACTCTTCTGTTATGATACAATTCTCGCCTCATCTGCATTCATACATCTTCTGACACGAACATCTTCCAACATTTGGTTTACCTGGTCGTGCCAAGTCTTCCGTAGACATCTTTTACTTCTGTTGTCATATGTTTTGCTCGCGGATTAAAATGATGCATTATATCTTTACCGATTCTCAGAGATCAAAGTCTCATTGAGAAGTATTTTTATTAAATAAAACATAATCATTTTATATAAAACCATTAATTTTATTAAACGCCAACCGGTTTCGCTTGGCTCGGTTAGTTTCGCTTAGCTTCGGTTAGTTTTAAATACGCCCCGACGAAGCTTGAGCTTAGCGAAACCGGCTTAGCGAAAAATTCGTGGTTTTATACAAAGTTTTTTATTTAATCTATTTAATATTTGAGTAGCTTGTTGGTGTAGTGGTCAAGACGTTGGCCTAGTGATCTAGTGGTCGGGGGTTCGCGCCTCGTTCCAGGACACCAGCAAGTTAGTCCTATTTTCATAGCACAAGCATTTAGCTTAGTTTGAAAATAGTAAGAATATTGATGTGACATGTATTCCGTGTACGCATAAAATATGTCAAACTAATATGATTGCTTTCTACGAAAATATAAGATATTTTTATGTTTAAATGGATTTTTGTTTCAATTTTTCGATTTCAAATCCGGCCCTGCACGATACGGTACCCTTCACCCTCCTCGTACGGACCAGATGAAAAATGAATCTCATGTCTTTATATCCCCAGGCCCTTTATTCCGGTTCACATACAGATTTCATTACTCCGGTAACAATGGTTACCTTTTGTGGTTTCTCTCGCGTAATGGCAATTTTTAAACAATCCGACATTCGCGAAATCTATTAAACGATTGCCAATTTTATACGTCATCGAAATATATTCTACATAGCCCAAACCTAACAAGATACGAAAAGATCGCTTCTTACCTAAAACAAAGTTCTACAGACTTTAGCGTATTCAAAACATATCTTTGACGTATTCAAAACGTATATTTGGCGCATTAAAAACATACTCCGTTGATCCGAAACCGTTGATTCTGAAGTCAAGAGAAAAAAGACTATGTCTAAATATTCTTCTCTTCGAGTCTTATCCATTCAACGGACGTTGGCTATCATGTTGGCCGTATCGCACAGAATTGCGAAGTAGCAGCAGAAGCGCCAATTATTTGATACGATAAGACGCGTGCCAGTAATTTAAAGGTGTTATCATCGGCGTGGCGTCAAAAAACCCATGGGGTAGATTTTGGGAAAACAATGACTATCATCTTAGTAAAATGTCACAGCGGCGGCCTATCGCTATGTAGGTACTTACAAATATGATAGGAAATATTATACGAATACATCTGAAGAAAAACAGGGTATTCTGCAGGCGGGAAGCCATTCTCGATTGTGTCGTGTCGCCGTAGTGTACCTATATTAATCTAACCTATATCTTTTGTGTTTCATTTCTTTCGACCTCATTATTATCATCATCATCATCGCCGGTTGAGAGAAGCTGAGATCGGCGAACCACCCTTGTCTACATTCTTGTTTCCTGTACGGAACATTTGCTATCATTACATTGCGATACCGCTTTTAATGCCATTACTTTCCTCTTATATTGTTCTACGGTACACTAAAAGCTAAAAATTCCCATAAATTTTAAAACACGTGAAATTACGTGTTTTAGAATAATAAATAAATACTACGCACTAAAAAACCTTAGATTGATTCTTAAAAAAACCTTAAACTTGACACAAAATGGCACCAGAAATAGAGGACGTCCGCTGAAATGGTTGCACTACATTATTATGGAAAATTACCTAACTTTCAATAATAATCAGCCACCCTATTTCTGCATAAACAATCTACCAAAGTGCGTTTTAGAATTTTCGTAATCCGTTTAATTACAAAATTAAACAGTTTTTTGTTGCTCCTGAACATTTTAGAAAAATGGAGTTAGCCGCTTTGCAGATTAAGGTATCGATTGTTCTTTACTTTTCAGCCATGCTGTGCGACATCGCCCTGTCACTATATGCGGGACGTCGTTGCACAGTTGTCATAGTAACATTAAATAAATGTCAACTTGGCAGCGAATGAACAGGACCATATAAGAGCTTGTATAAGCGGTAGGTCTGCCCTAATAGCCGTGATGTTCTCCTCTGGATGTCTCACCACGTGTGAGTATTTGTCTTCATCCATCCGAACTATGTCACCTTCATTCACTCCGTCCACCCAATATTATTTGATAGATTTCACATCTCAAATGCTTCAAGTCGCCCTATCGCGTATTCAGTAGTGTCCATGCTTCCATTACATAAAATGATATCGAGAACACAGCGGTACTAGTTAGTATCTGACCATTCTTATCAGTAATCGAAAGTTAAGAAATATTATATGAGTAATATGAAATATTCAGAGAATTCCAAACATCCTGTTTTCACAATCATAGACAGGTGAATTTTCGGAATATTTAACGGAAATTAGATAACAAATTTGCCGTGTAATACCTACGTATACGTATGAGTAACGCGCGTGGATTTTCCAATACTACACCACATTTCGATTACTATCTGTGTTTCACACTGGCTACTTCGCTAGACTCTCTTTATGTTAATTAAAGTAATTTATATATATATAAATTCTAGTCTAGTTTGCGTTTGTTTCAACAACTTTTTCTCTAAGCAGTCTATTTAACGTCCTTAATGTTGATGTCTTTCTCTAAGTGAGCAATTCTCAATTCTCTGAATTGGAGCGTCTTCTACATTAAAAAGTAAAACAAGATGCAATTATATATCTTATAAATACTTAAATAAAATGCAATGTACAATGTATTTAAAAAATATACAGGTGCATAAAGAGTGAAACAAAATACAAACAATGTGTTAAGAACAATAAGAAATAAGAATGTTCGCCGATCTCAGCTTCTCTCAACCGGCGATGATGATGATAATTATGAGGTGGAAAGAGATGAAACACAAAAGATGTTCAATAAAATAAAATAAATATTACAAATAAAACAAAAAAATAAAATTTAAGCCCACTGCGGCGGCAAAATCGAGAATGGCTGCCGCCAGCAGAATACTCTGTTTTTATTCAAATTCATAACAATACATATAGTCATATTTGCAAGGTAGGTAACACGGTGACAGGCCGCCGCTTGTGATATTTTACTAAGACGTCATTGTTTTCCTAAAATCTATCCCACGGGTTTTTTGGCGCCACGCCGATGATTACACCTTTGAATTATTGATACGTGTCTTATCGTATTAATAAACTGGTGCCTCCTAGGCGAGTAATTCTGTGCGACACACAAAGTAAAACAAAAATAAAATATAATGTTCAATATATAGGTATCATTCTAGCAGTTTTAATCTCGTGTTTGGACTTTTAAAAAATTCTTGGGCTTTAAATTGTGAAACTCGTTAAAAAACTACTTTTCATGTGTGTATAAATTTAAAACCTCTTTTCCCTCTTTTCGACTTGCTCACACAGCGATTGATCCGAGGGATGAATGAAACAATAGCCTGTAATGGATACTTCCCCCTCCTGCAGCCGGCCACGTGACCTCCCCTCTCCCCCCCGCCCTCGGCAATTATGATATCGCTTTACGAAGGATGAAATGTCCCCGTGACGCGATTACACGTACTGATGAGAAAGATGAAAGGAATCCGCGCACCGAGTATAGGTACCGGCATGTTGGGATGGGTTTGATCTCGTAAAATTGGATTTGATGGAATGATTGCAAAATAAAATGACTAACTAGGTGGTACGTACCCTCGGATGACTGTACTCGAAGGGTAATAGGTCATGTTATTGCTTTTAGGTCGTGAGGGTGATAAGTTCGATTCAGATCAATTTGTTTTCTTTTAATATTTAGATATACCCAATATAAAAAGATTTCTCAAGCATATGGTACTTTGATATTCATGATATTCATCACTGATAGAAACTGGTCATCTGAGGCAATATTAGCGATGTATATAGCGATGTAATAAATCACTATTGTGTCGCTAATAGATATAATAGATTATACCTAATGCATGAAACAGGCAAAGATGATTGAAAATAGTCAGATAGAATACAATGAGTATTGAAAATGAAGTCAGGTATAGACAACTGTTTACCAGAGCAATCTTAAAACTATATATTTTTTTAAATTAACTTTACTTCCACTATCCGATACAAAGGAAACTAAGAGCAAAGCCTTAGGATACTTTTCAGTGCCAAAATTTAATAGCAGATTCGCTCAATGAACTTTCTTATTTTGTGCTCCGCAAATATTTAACAAATTGCCACTAGACCTTAAGGGGTAAAAAATAATATATATATATATATATATAACTTTATTTAAACCACTAGGTATTTATTTAAAAAACACTTTTTGTATCTTCTTTAGGAAACAATGTATACTAAATTTTAAAATACAATGTTACCCACTATGCTTACATTTTTAATTATAGTATAGGTACCTACATTGTTTCCTGAAGAAGATACCACAGTCATCGAAACAGTGTTTTTTAAATAAATGCCTTTTGGATAAAAAAAAGTTTTTTCTTATTATTTATATAATGTGGTGCCACAAAGTAAATTTCCTAATATTGAAGAATATAATATATTATACAGGTGTAACAGACCTAGTCCACAACACTTTATGGGTGGATATCTAACTAAATTACGAGTCGAAAATGTTCAAGGAATATGTGCAAATTTTGCACTGTTATGGAAAATATAATTTTTTGAAATTTTTACAAAATTGTTTTAATGTTGAAGTCTACGAACTTCGAAATAAATATTTTCTAAATTGATCCATTATTAATCTATATCTTTGGTTCAGGCTCTAAATCATCTGACAAAATATAGTCTGTCAGCTCGAAATTACATGTTTATTAATTTTTTGTATTCAATACTTATATAATGTGGAATCAATAAAATATTTCAATTAGTTGAAATAATCGCATAATTATAAATATAAATGCTTATATCTCTGACATGGTTGAGATTTTTTACATATCTCTTAAACATTTTCGATTCGTAATTTATTCAGGTATTGTGGATTAGGTCTGTTACATCCTGAATTTAAGGTTTCCGCGAGCACTAGTGCACGAAACTAGCAACTCTTAGAGGTTAGATCGCGTTAACGCGTGCCATTGTCAAGTTTTCTACTGTGAGAGATTTACATCTTTTGCGAAAAAGTTCGGCTGCACCGTAATCTTACGAGGTAATGCCTCGACAATTGTAGTCATGCCAAAATTTAAACAAATTTCAAATATGATCAACCCTCTGTGAACGTCTCCATAAATGAATTTAGCCCTGTGAGAAATTCACCCAGGTATTTGGCTGACATGTAAATGTTCGGGCTAATATGAAATGAAAACCCCTCGAATACTCCTGTAATCTTCATACAATGGCGACCAGCATGTTTTTGAATGCCAATATTATTTCATTACGTTCTCCTTTGTCGCGAGGCGCTGATTTTGATAAAACCCACTCCCCATTGTGAGCTATCATACTCGTTATGTGACCAACAAAGCTCGTCTCTGCTCATTTGTCTTCAGCCAAAACAAAAGAGCGAAACCGACCTTTTAAATAGCCCAGCCGCACCCTCGCGGTATTAAGGTGCGTGCATAAGGGTTGAACTTTTCTCTAGAGCATCGCATAGTGCACGTGACAGTAAAACGATATATAAATATTTAATACTATTTAAATGAATTAATTAAGAAAGATATACATATATAATCAATTATAAGGAAAAATATTGTTGTTGCTAACGGAATTCGAACCTGGATCTCTTTCCAATCCGGGAAAGGTGCATTAACCTACTATAATTTATAATTTCGAATAATGGAATGATAGATGTATTAATTTGAAAAAGTGTGACATACAGGTTCAAAAATTTGTCGTCAAAAATACTGTCGCTGTAACACAGTTGGTAATGCACTTTTCCCGGATTGGAAAGAGATCCAGGTTCGAATCCCGGCAGCGACAATAATATTTTTCGATAAATTGATTTTATATGTATATCTTTCTAATTAACACATTTAATTAGTATTTAAAATATCGTAGACCGTCTGTTCTGAATAATTACAACTTCACAATAAGAATGTGTTCTCCTTAATAATTATATATATATATATATATATATGTTTAAAACATCGTGTTGAATACCATAGTCCGTGTAAATTGACGTACGTCTTCCAGAAGCTATTCTTTTTGAAGATTCTCTGCTATCTGAACAAAATAATATAACATAATATTTTGAAAATGTCAATAGCGAAAATAAAGAACTCATTTCCCTTTATAGGAAGAGATCCAGATTCGAATCCCGGTAGTAACTAAATATTTTTTCGATACGTATATAGGTCTTTCTAGTTGATTAATTTAATCTGTATCATAATATATCAATTTACTTCAAACTTGCCTACAAATAAAGTATTAGTCACATAGTATATATGTATAAATAGCTGTTACGCCCAAAATAGCGCTTTCGTCAACCGTTCTCAAAAGCAAGTGTGCTTTAATGATTTCCTTCCTTCCGCCTCTGACGTCATTCGCCTGCTCCGCATCAAGGTGCGATCCATCCCGATGGATTCTTCTCCCGACAGCGAGAGAGCGAACTCCACTGTCTGAGCTGAAACTGAATACCGAGGAGTGGAGTGAATGTAACCCGAGCCGCGGAGGAAGCGGCGCAGACCTTCTGGAAGGTGAGCTGGAGCTGGAGATGGAGCTGGCAGTAATGAGCGGGCGACATGTGACTCGCTTCATGTCATGCGACTGGTGACTGCCTGCTAACACATCGCGGACTGGTGCACAATTATTGAATTTTATTTTAATTTAACAATATTTTATTTGTTTTATTTAATTCTTAAAATAGTGCATACATAAGCACTCCTATATATGCTCTAATATAAACAAGATTTAAGTATTTTCTTTTACTAAAACTTATATTTTATATATCTACTATTTCTAGACAATTTCAAATTTAAACAAATATCAGATATCTCATAGAGACAAAGCTATTTTTTTTTATTATTTAATGGAAAATATATGAAAGTATGGGGTAATTACAAAGCTTACGACTCGTCTTCGGCTGGCTTAAGTGATTACTTTATATAAATATAACGTTCTCTAATTCTCACCCCTTTATCTCCACATTTTATCAAATTTTTGAAAGTTATATATATGTTCATAAGTGGACTCGCTTCGAGTACCACTATACAATCGCCATTTATGGACCAAATTTGATCATTCATTTTTCCCCTTTTTAAACAGCGTAGATGTCATCACTATGAGAATCTAATTTTTTTAAATTATTTTAAAGCAATATTCTTTATCTGTAAAATGTTTTTTAACATATTATACTAGAATGCGCCTGAAAAGTCCATATTTTAAATTTTATTTTTTTTATTTTGACCAGTATATTATATTAGCAATATTTGTATATGTCCAAGAACACACAATTACAGGATTTTTACCTACTAAGGCACTGTTATTAAATCTGATCTGATCTGAACCTGTCTTCGATTCATCCAATCAATACTCGTCGTAAACCTTGCAATTACCCCATTCTTCCGTATATTATCCATTAAATAATAAAAAAATAGCTTTGTCTCTATGAGATATCTGATATTAGTTTAATAACAGTGCCTTTGTAGGTAAAAATTCAGTAATTGTGTGTTCTTGGGCATATTCAAATATTACTAATTTCAAATTTGGCTGAAACTCGTTGGTTGAAGAAGTCACCAAGAATTGTGCTGGTGTTGCATAAAAATATCTGTTTTATTTTGGTGCGTATAGGCACCTCAAGTGTTAAGATTTTCATCATCTCCCGACAAGTGCAGTGCCCGTCAACCGCTGGCGCCAGGATACGACGTAGCGCCACGATGTCTTCACTTTGACGTCTATTTTGACAGGTCCATTCAAAATATAGGGGCGTCTCGATGTTGTTTCTTCCGAACACGTGTTCACCTCACCTCCAGCTATTGTAAAAACACGCCGAGACAGCGACTGCACCCCGCCGAATATCCGAATATGACTTGAATAAATAACTCTGGCACTTAACACTGAGTCGATTTGTTAAAACAAGGATTGAAATGTGTTTTATTTATTTATTTTACAAATGTACAAAAAATGTTTGTTTTCAAATATATCTAAGTATTTATATTGTTTAAAAAAGAAAATATTCACTATACGATATCTTATTAATATTTAATGCCTCCTAAAGTACCCACTCTAATGTACGTTCGTCACAAATCAAAACTGAATGAGAAATTCACACAATTCAATGAAGTGAAATGTCAAATAGCAAAAATGGTAAAATCCATAAAATAACGACAAGTATTTTTATTAATATTTTTATTTATTTATTATCTTTGTTTTATTAACCACTTAATTGAGTTTAAATACATCTACTACATTTCGAAAAATACAATTTTCTTATAGTTGTAGTTTATAAACAACCAATTAAATTTAACTACGAGTCCCATTCTAAAATTTTTCCTAAAAATTATTCGACTAAATTTGTATTAAGTAACAATTTGAGTTAGGTACTAAATTTATTTTTTAAATAATTGTTGTTTTTTTAAAAATAGATTCTGGTGAAGAAACAATAATATATGTTTTTAGTTAGTTATGACATCCTGAAGAAGAAAATGGTATTTTTTGAAACCGGTAGATGTATTTAAACTCAATTAAGTGGTTAATAAAACAAAGATTATAAATAAAAATATAAGAATTTTAACCACAAAGTTAATATTGCTAATTTTAAAAGTACTTTTAAAAGTAGATATTAAAGTGTTTGTTGTTTAATTTGTGATGTTTCATTAATATGGAAGACGATTCAGTTCAGAAAAAGCGATGCTCAGATAGAGAAACAGACCAAAATTAACTGATCGTTGCACGAAAGAAAGATTGGAACAAACGTAAACTAGACGTGCGGTTGATGTACTTTCCCTGCCCCAGTCATCAAATTCAAATTTGATTTTAATGACCGACGCAGCCCCGCGACAGTGGCGCATAAAAGCGACCTTTTACGATTCTAAATTCAAACTGGACTCGGCAGGGGGGGGGAGGCTATGCGTCGTGTTGATTGAGGCGAACAGCTCTCCAGTGCGGCCGGCGGGCGGACAGTCGGCTTCCGCGTCATTTCATCTCAATTGCGGCGGTTCCTCCCTTCACGGGCCTCGTCCTTGGAGCTCCGGGAGCAACCCTTGCCCGTCGCCGACATTCCTCTGTACTTGGATGGGAGAGCAGATTAACGCGTAAAGTTGTGGAGGAAAAGGATTAGGGAGAATTTATTAACCTTTCGCGCACATTCTCACACACCCTGTATGTAGGTACAATGTCACCATGGGTGTATGAAACAATTGATAACAATTGTGACTCCCAGGGGTGTAGTGAAACGATCCGCAACACGTCAAGGCTCTGCAACTAGTAAATATATAATCATTAAGAAGAACAGTTAAATCTGTTACCAATCATCGTTACAATCTATCATAATAACGGTTTATATAACAGTTTAAATATCGGTTTGATTAAATGTTTAAATAGTGATTGAAATAACTTATTAGGAAAACACATATTGTGAAGTTGTAATTATTCAGAACATTGGTCTGTGATATTTTAAATACTAATTAAATGTATTAATTAGAAAGATATACATATAAAATCAATTTTATCGAAAAATATTGCTGTTGCTACCGGGAATCGAACCTGTATCTCTTTCAATCCGGGGAACGTGCATTAACCGATATTGCTACAGCACACAGTGCATTGACGACAAATTTTCGTACCTATATATTACATTTTTCAAATTCTTACATCTGTCGTCCCATTATTTGAAAGCCATCTACTTTATTTGTACGGAATCTCAAATACCTTTGAGTAATCCGATAGGAGACGCCAGAATTAACATTAACATTAATTCGAATCCAAATATCGATAAAATTGATTTTATATGTATAGTTTTCTAATTAATACATTTAATTTGTATTTAAAATATATAATCAAGTTATACTCTTCTATCATCTTATATACTTGCATTATTCGTGATCGAGTCCAAAGGCTACATATTCCTAAACCATCCTTCAATTCTCACCCTTTGTCCTAATATCTTTCAAATTATTTCCGCTGCAATTTCAACTATTAGAATAAATTTAAGACGATCTACTGACTGAGGCGCTGCGGGTATTGGTGTACCTGTTCACCCCACCACACAGTTGACACAAATCAACTGCTCACATGTTTGCAATACAACTAGCAGAGATTGTCCCCAGGGGGACTGCATTGTCGCGGATGCGCCACTGGTGTTTGCTTGCCGACTCTCAGATGTTCGCTATTTGATATCAACATTCCAGGCTACGGGACTTAGTAATAATTAATAATCTAATTAATATACTTTCTAAGAAAGGGATGTATGTACATATATTATATAAGACGCAGTAGTTTGTCCACAGTATTGTATGGATCTTTTCTATGTGCTTTCGCTCTGAGTCGTTGTTCAGTGACTCCTCAATCTGTCTACAATTTGCCTAAAATTGTGAACAACTACGTATTTAAAATCTGATTGGCAAAAACTTGTGTATTGTATACTAACTTAACTTAATAACGTAACTTACGGAGATCCAGGTTCGAATCCCGGTGGCGCAACAAGAATATTTTTCGATAAAATTGATTTTATATGTATATATTTCTAATTAATACATTTAACTCATATTTAAAATAACATTATTATTTTTATTATTTTAAGAATATGTCTGATTGGTTATTTACAACGTGGATATTTACGGCTCATATTTAAAATATGTATCTACTCCTACAATAGTGTTAGCGCACTCTGCCTTATTGCGACCATAACGTAGCTAAGAACGTATTTCTATTATTTAAAATAATATTTTTTATATCATGAATGACATCAATCATGACGTGCTCCGAATCATGCACAATCCAGGGTGTGACTTCTGGCCGCCGTATTGTTACGCGAGGGTGGGCTGCCTCCCTTCTCCTCCCCCTCCTCATCCACCCCCTCCCACCCCGGGACAAATTCGATTACAATTACTTGCGGCAGCCGACCTTATGCATAATGTATGGAGCGCAGTGCAAACATGTTGACTGTACCAGTTAGCGCCGCGTCACCGCTTACCCTTTCTCTCCAGCGGAAGGGTGCGCGCAGGGGCGAGCGGGGGATGCTGGAGCGGTTGATACGACTCTCATTGTTACTTTCTGCACTTCAACCCTTTCACTTCTGCGTGAGTGATATTGGTTTTTTTAAATAATGTGTAAATATTGCATCAATAACAAGCTTTCATTTGTTTATTTGAAATATTACAGATGTACTCGTACCTTAGTATAAGGGCATTGGACAAATATCACAGATATACTCGCACCTTAGTATAAAGGCATTGGACAAATATCACAGATATACTCGTACCTTAGTATAGAGGCATTGGACAAATATCACAGATATACTCGTACCTTAGTATAAGGGCATTGGACAAATATCACAGATATACTCGTACCTTAGTATAGAGGCATTGGACAAATATCACAGATATACTCGTACCTTAGTATAGAGGCATTGGACAAATATCACAGATATACTCGTACCTTAGTATAAGGGCACTGGACAAATGGTAATGAAAAAATTGTGAAAAAAATCTTAACATCGCATCGAAGAATATTATTAATTAGATTTTTGAATGTTGGTAATCAAACAAAAAATATATCAATGTCGGTGAACAAATCATTGCAAGCTCGGCACATTCTCACTATAGAAGAGCGTAATCGGTTCAAACTTGTAAGAATTCTGAAGAGACGTTGCGATCGCGATACCCATGATGGGACGCATGGTCATCTATTAATTACAATTAAAAATAAATTAATATTATTTTTCCCGCAGTGCCTATATTGAATCATTTTAATCGTATAATATTTCTGATTTTGTTAATAATAATACTGCATTTTAATTGATATTCCTAATATACAGATATAATAAAGTAAACAAGATCTATATCACGTGAAAGAGTGTTATCGCGCCTAATAAAGTAAATTATTTAGTTTTCTTTAATGAATAAAATTTAAAATAAGTATTGTTTCTTTAATGATTTCCCGTCATTATTGACGGGTTATAATTTATTATCTATGAAATTTTGTTTAATCCGTAATCAGCTATTTTATCAATATGTAAGTTTATTTGAAATGTTTTAAAATAACGAACTATGACAATCACAGTATCTTTACAGTAGTGATGGTAGGGAAACGTGATTAATCACTGGTACATTAGAAACAATTCCTTTAAATCACAGTCACTGTGAATGAACGATAACAGGTAAAATTATTACGACAGAAAATAATGTATTTAATTTTTCCAGATTGCAGCAGCAAGGCGGGCGCAGCGGAGGGGGCAGCTCCCCCCCGCCCTCGGACAGCGACTCGGACATCAGCCTGGGCGGCTCGCCCGGCTCGCTGCCCGGCCCCGCCGCCCTGGCGCCCGCCGCCCCGCACGCCCTGGCGCGGCCGCCCTCGCCGCTCGCCGCCTACCGCTTCGCCGGCTTCCCGGGGCTCGGCGCCGCCACGCGGCTGCTGCCGCCGCCGGCCCCCCCGCTGCACCGGCCCTTCACGCCGCCGCCCTCGTGATCGCGCGACCGGCAGTGACGGCTGCGACACTAATCTGGACCACCAGGATCTATCGAGGGTGCGAGGACTCGCGGAGCTGTGACTCACTGCAGTGCGGCTGAGGCTAAATATTTAGAAATATCAACAGCGGTGATTGAAACACTATTCAAAAATAGTTGGAGTGATTGAACACTACTTGACGAAACTCGGAGTGATTGAAACACAACTCGACTATAATAAAAGTTGCTTTGATCGTGACGCTTTAAACTGCTGTTACGATTTCAGGAGTGAAACATCTAATCTGGACCCCCGTGAACTATCGAGGTTACGGACCTCACTGCAAGATGGCTGAGACTAAATATGTACACAGCTGGAGAATATAAATGATTTTTCAGAAATATCAATAGCAGTCCCTTTATCCACAAATTGTGTGCCCTGTTTGCTATTCTTTATCTATACGTCTCCTCTCGATTCCAGCACGCTGTTAGCGTTCTACTTCGAAGACTGAGAACCACTGTATACCATTGCCTTCTAGTAAGGCCAGTCTTTGCAGCTAGTTTCCAAGTATCGAATGATGAAATACTACTCAAAAACAGTAGGAGCGTTTGAACCACTGCTCAACAGTAGAAGAAGTGATTGAAACACTATTGAACAACTTATCGTTCTGAACATGAATGTTAAAGCTGCTGTCTAAGGCACGAGAAGATGACGTGGAGTTGTCACTGGACAGTATTGAAATAAACCGAAAGCAGGAAACGCTGTACAGGTTCATGTCCAGAATTGAAGAAAATAATCAAACTACAAGAGAATCAATGATTGGACAAAATATTACAAAAATATTGCAAAAATCAAAAAAAGCTGATCAGCTTTAACAAAAAACAGAAAATGGCTCAGCAAATCAAACGGAACGTTATAAAAAAGAGTTTTTAAGATGTCAAGTGTAAGATACATTGAATACTTTTGAAAGTAAAAGCCAGCCGGTGAAGACAGGAATAATAGCCAGGAGTTGGAGACACCGGAAGTGAGAAAATGAGACTTATTTAAACATTAATGTGTCGTTAGGATTAAGAAAAAAGTACATTGATTCACAGACGCAGTGGCCCAACGTGTCGGCCAGTTCTTGGAGTGTTGCCAATACGGTTTTAGTGATCACAGTTGTTCTTGGATCTCAGAAGTACTGTGACGAAGTTAGTTATCCATAATAATTTATTTAGCTTCAAAATATCCTCGGGAATACTGAGCATCTGCGAGGATTTCAATTAATTTGTATTTCTTGGTCTACGGACGTTGCCAAGTTATGACATATTAGAATAAGATTGAATTTTAAATAGATAATATTAAAGTATATTTCTGCAGTGCTAATAAAATTGACTTGTTTTTAGAATATCAAAAACTATTTCTTATTCCGAGAAAAAAATATTGTTAATGCTTTTTATGAAGTCGATGCAGAATATATAAGTGTAAATTATGTTAAAGTTATAATATATAAGTGATTTTATTATTATTATGTAATATTATACTAATATCAGTTAGTGATCTTATAATGGTTGTTTAATGTAACAAATCTGTGTATTATGTTATGTTAAATGAAATACAGAAGAAATTTTGAAATATAAATTGAGCGAAATATGTATTTCACGGTAAATTAAAAAAAATCTAAGACAGCTAAAAATTTTCAAAGATTTCTCCCTTTAAAAGAGTTTTCATAAAATTACTGAAATTCTGTATTTAACGAAAACACATTCACTGCTGACACGTGCGGGATACATGACATAAGAACGCGCCAGGCGTGTTCTCAGCACCGGACTTGAAACTATTATTTGTCTCTATAGAATCGTCAATTCATTAGTGTAAAAAGACACACGGGGGCACGATAGTTAAAGCAATTTTTAATAATATACCTACTGTGAATGTGCTTGGCATTACTTTGTATAAATAAAAAAAACTAATTGTATATCATACGAATTTAGTCAATTATTATTTAAAAAAATTGAATAAACCAAACAAAATTTGTTTGCGAGAGATGTCTTTATTTATTTTATTGTACATTATATTATTATTATTATTATTACAATTATTATTGTGAATTTAATTATAATTATATTGAATATTATAGAGTCACGTGACCGTGCAAGCCCCGCCTCCAACTGCACGTGAAGTTAATATGTAATTTTAGGAACATTGTTAATATTTAATGTAAATATTTCGTATGAATGGATTAACCCCCCCCCCCCACCCCCCCAGAGAATACAGGCGATCTAGAGTGATTTCAAGGCATCCACTTTAACCCTTAAAATGTCTGACAACTCTTGGTGTCACGTGAAAGTAAATCTAATAACGATCTGTTCGCATAGAATTGAAACAATTTTTGCCGGGCAACCTATTTGTATGGCACTGAAAGGGTTAACTTTTAATATATTTCTTCGCAAAATAATTGTAACATTAATTTTATCGAAGAAAAACAAAATTATTTTCTGGATAATTTCAAATCATTCAATGCCTTGATTCTGACATGTATTGATAAAGTATGGTTAAAACACTTTTGTACCTACCTGTAATATAAAATGTGAAATTCTCTCAAAAAGTGTGTCTGCTTGGGTGTAAAGTATTTAAAATTTCAACAGAATTAAATATTCTTTTTTTTTAATTAAATAATTTTGTGTATATTTTTAACACAATCGGGACCGTACCCATTTTTTGAGAATTCACATATCACTTTCGCATGATTGATTATTCGACCCCCGCACGAAACGTGTTGATTCGGCATAAGTGATGTTTCAACCCATTCCGTGCAAAGTTGATCGATCTGTCATCATCTATTGCTAAGTTTACCGACAACTCTAAACCAACCCGTGAGCTATGTGTCTACATATAAACAAGAATAATAATATACAATATAGATATAGTAGTATTTACAACACTTTAATAACTACGCTCTGAAATCAATTACTTTATTTTAATTACATACTAACCGCAATATTTGATTTACAAAGAAATTTACAAATCAAATTCATAATAAAGAATATTTTAAACAGACACAAAAATACCAAATAACTAATTGTAATGTAAAATATGTATGTATAAATCAATTAGGTTTTTTTAACACAAAACTAATTATTTTTTAAATTTGACATTACACTTGGTGTACGCATAGGATAGAACGCCACAATGTTGTCCTTACTCTCTCGCTTTGTCCACATTTCATACAATTTCTCCTGTACGCTCATAGCTTCTAACAGCACCTTCTTCCAACATGACCAACTGACTATCATCCTAGGTTTTTTACAGGCAATCGCTCATATATTCCTCGTGATTAGACCATTTAATTTGCTCTTAATATAATTTTGCCATCTCCTGGCTTAACTTCTATACATTGAGATTAGAGTATTATTTAGTTAGAGTAGATGACACGATTCTATTAGCAATTTCATTTATCAAGCAGTTTATTATCTAAATTACCTACTCTTCTTTCAACATTTTTCTCAGTCTATAAATATATTGCCCAAGCACAAGCACTCTGCCACTCGTCGTTTTTCTAGTAGTTCTCCGAGCTAACATACGTACGTTTCGGAGGACATTATCGCCCCATCTTAGCTTAAACCTTTCCAAGCTCCTGCATCCCGTTAGTCTGATGTTCAGCGCTGACTTCGGTGTTGTTGTTAGGCCATCCTCAACACATGCCCCGACCGCCGAAGACTTCCTATTTTAATATTAATAAACTTAAAGCATAAAGCTTATTGTAGTAACGTCTTTGATAAATTTCGTTTTTTGAAACCAGACAAAAAATACGCCTCAAAATTGTATTTTTGAATACATCCAGTGCACATTCATTGTTCTTGGTCAATGACCATGTGTCGTACGCGTATATAGATACTAAGATTTTGATATTTCTGGACAGTAGTCGGAATTTTGTTCGATTTTACAAGCTGAAATAAAATCGCGCATCATATAACTACTAAATAAAACAAAACATTGATCAACACTCTAACATTAGATCAAATAAAATAAAACGGTTACTGTGTTTTTTTTTGTATCAATTTAATTTAAACCATACTAAAACTAAGTATATTGAATCTTGTATTAGAGTTGTCGGTAAATTGAACTATGTACTTGACCTATAAGTGAGTAGAGGCTCAGCCAACATAGTGTTACAAAGCCTTTATTATCATTAAAGACAGCTGATGCTAAAACTAATTATCTCCAATAAAAATATATATAGAAAATTTATAAGCTCTCGTTTCATTTATTAATTTTCCGATTTATCTAATCACGACTAGCTGGAAAGCTCGTCCAGGGATGTGCTAAAATATCAACTTAAATAAAGCTATTTGAGCTATATATTAGTGCATATGTTTAATTTGAATGTGAATGTTGTAGCTTCTCTACCTTCAGAATGTATTTCAAAATTTAAATACCTGCGCGATAGAACTACCAAATATTTGCTATGATCAGATTATTTGCAATCATGCGTATGCAACATCATCACTGGTAAACTGTTGGTTAGTTAAAAAAAAATGAAATAATCCTATTTTAAGGTTTGCAGATTCTGATTTAATACCCACTGCCAGTTTTCATATCTTGTTCAGTGTTCTGAAACGTTCGTCAAATAAATAGGTAAGATATTAGTTTTTTCTTAAAATTTTTGTTCTGCCAGTAAACTGTATATTATATACTTACGAATAATATTATTATTATTTATCTTCGGTGTGGAATATTGTTTAACATAAAAACGTTTAAAAAATAATTTATTTTATGGAAATGTAAGTATTTCAAGCAAAGAACGTTCACAAATATTCTATATTCAAATGTGTTTTGATATATTGTAGGTACATTAATAATATAATTTTAGTGCGACAAAAAATAGTTAAGAATACCAAATTAGTGAAAGTTTATGAACGTATACTGAAAAATGGAACTTACAGAATAAAAATAAACGAACGTAAGATTTTGTAGGTCCTAAAGCATGCGATGTCAAAGAATGCCAGGCAACGGGCCATCAAATATCACGACCAAGGAGAGTTGGACTGAATACGTGGAATATGACTGCAGCAGGATGGAAAGGCCCAGAGAAGAATGGTCAGGGATAAGAGTTAATAAAGAGGAGTTGGGGAGAAAATCAAATCTCACCCTGATATGTAGCGCTGTGGAAGAAAAATAAGAAAAAATTTATCAAGTCCAAATAACATTATAGGAACTAATAGAAAAAAGGATTTATTTTATAGCCATCGAAACATTTTCTCGCGCGTGTTAACAATACAAAAAACAGTATCACTATTTTTTGCTGTAATTACCCGAACCAACTAATACGTCAGTATAGTCTGCAGAGTTTACGTAGGTATACATTTCTAAGAATTTTTTTTTATTATTACATTTTTCGCAGAAGTCAATGGTCATGAAATCTGATATCACTAAACTAAGATGTTATGAATATTTAAAAACTGAGAAATGTATGCCAGAATGGAAATTAATAGCATAATAATATATAATTAATATTTTTTTTATATAATTAATATTTTTTTTACGCAAAATTATACCTATTTTTGATACTAGTGTAGTCAGATAGTCAAAAACCATCGAACTAGTCTCATTGGAGACTGTAATTCTTACCAAATTCTATAAGGGGGCCAATTTCAGAGCCGTGAACTTTCCCGAAGCTACGCATTTTTTTTAAAACGTCTCACGAAGCTACGGCTGCGCCCCACACTGAAATAAAACCGTTCCATTTACATAGACACTCTGATTTCATTCAATTACAATTGTCCGACAAAAAAACGGATACTGTGTCTGGCGCCCCCCACCCCTCGCGGTCGGAGGGGGGCGGGGCCGCCACGGGCGCGGCCAATGGCAGCGAGGCCCGCCCACGTGGGAGAACCCGCCCCGCCCAGAGAGGTGGTGAAATGGAGACAGATGGATGGCAGCACCGGGCGCGGAAGGAGGTTGACTGATGTTTGTATTTGGATGGAGACTGGAAAGTTATTGGTGGAAAATTTTCCAATTTCGCAGTGTACCAGAAAACGTGTTGTTTATATTTATTGTTCATTTTAAAATAATTTTGTGGTTCGACACACAAACTATCTACGACACGTTGACGGAATAAACTAACTTCTTGGGATATATAGTACCCGGCGTTGACTGGGATTCAGATTTTGATATAAATAAAGATGTCTTTGTTTTGCACAGTCCCTAAATAATAACAAAGTATGCAAAATTTGGTCCAGGCAGGGGAAGGGTGGGTAACTATATTTTGCATCAGCATACTAAAATGTAAAGGTGCAAAATGTGATACAATATAAACTCAACATAATATTGTACACATTTATTTCATAAGGAGAGGGTGGGCTGGCCAAGAGGAGGGTGTCAAAATTTAGCGCATAGTCCTAAAGTGTAGGTGTTTATTTATTTTATTCGGAAAACATACAGTTTACCAGTAAATACGAAAATCATAATTAAAGCTAAACAATTATTAAACCAGTTACATGTTTTCTCAGAAGATGCAATGTACTTTATACAGTGAGTACAATTTAAAATTTAAGAAGGACTATAAAGCAAAAAGTGTGAAAAAAAAGTTGAGAATAAAAATTTAAACAGAGAAAAAAGTTATAAAAAAATATATATTTGAGGGGAAAGGAGAAGGAAAATGGGATAGGAAATAAAATCTAAGTAATAAAATTCAAAAGAGAAATAAAGGCCGTAAAGTTTATGTATTGAATTTAGATTTAATTGAGGTAACCGAAGAATTGAAAATGTCTAATTCGTTTAGGTGTGAATTGAAATAAAGGGGTGCTCGGTAAAAAAATTAGTTTTGCTTGGCATTGGTGTTGTTGCAATGTGGAAGATTAAATGTTAGATTAGTTCTGGTTGACCCGGCTGGCACTCGAATGGATATGCATCTGAGTAAATCAGTCTGCTTTAGAGTTGGCTATTTTGTGTAGGAAAATGACATCGGCCATGTCTCAGCTTTATATAGGTAAGTACATAAGTACCTATACATACCTATTTTCAGTTCTAGAGTATTAGATTTTAACCCCCCCTTTTTCGTTACAAGTGTTTAAAAAAATCTTTATATTGATATCCGTCTGCTGCACGATATTATTAGACGTACAAAATTTTATACGAAATATTTTCTATCAAAATATTTTTTAATATAGGTACTTGAAAATTGCTAGCCACTGTTTTAATTTATCGTTCTATTCAAGCCATACAATTGCTCCCTACTAAATTGAAAATTCCACTCGGCTCAGTCAGGCTAATCCATGTACGGAATCCTTTCTTATGCTGTTGAAAGATTTTCATTTTGGCTTAGAGGTGATCGAAGTATCTAATTCCTCATTTAGTAATTCTCAAATTTGACTACCTTACTAAACGTGTTTTCATGATTGTTCTTTGCGTTCGAGGATAATGCAGATTTATTAAGATGGATTCATTTTGCTTAAAGACACCAGTTAAACAATAGTTCATAAACCTGTGTACCTACAATATAGCATACAGTATGTTATATAATTTCATGGTAACAGAATAGCCTACATCTACTGCACGCCACTGATTAGATCTAAGTCTTTTATAAAGGCTGTTCGTGGTGGTAACGAATTTTCTATGAATAGATTTTTCTGCACTTATGTTTTTCTAATTTGTTTTAAATATCATGAAGCTATGTTCTATAATTGCAACTTCATAATAAAATGTCTTTCCATTAAAAATGTGGAATATTTTTTTGTTCTCTCGTAGCTATTCAAGTTAGGTAGATATTAAGGATGTTTTTTTTAAGGTTGGTTTTTCGAATTGGCAACACTTCTTCCAGCGACAGTCAATTTGATAGTTGACAGCTAATTTGTGTTCAGTTTGGTTTGCCATTTCACCATGAATAGACTTACGCTAGAACAACGCCTTCAAATTGTGAAAAATTATTTCGAAATTGTGGTTCAGTTCACGAAACTTACATAATCCGACATAATCGTCCATCCGAGCAAGTAATTCCAATAACCGTGGATCATTTTCGCACCACGCATACTCTAATTGATAATACGCATCCGCAGAGACTTCGCACAGTGCGCACCGAAGAAGCTGTTGTTTCTTCAAAAATGATGCCGGCCAGAACGTTACAGTCAATGGAGAGCGCTGTAGATCCATGATTACTGACATTTTCGTTCCCCAATCGAATGATATTAATGTGGAAGAGCTGCGGTTACAACATGACGGAAACATGCCACACAGCGCGCGCCACAATCTATTTATTGAAAGAAACATTCATTATTTCGCGTAAAGGACCTGCAAATTGGCCTCCAAGATCGTTGAATTTAACAACTTTAGATTATTTTCTGTGGGGATATGTGTAGTCATTAGTCTAAGCCGATAAACCAGAGACGATTGACGACTTGAAAGCCAACATTCGTAGCGTTATTGCCCCGGCTGCTCCAAAAATTGGTCGACTTGCAGATTGAGCTTTATTCGAGCCAGCAGCGGCGCCCATTATCAAAAATTATCTTTTCAATAAAGCCAATATCATGGCCATTACCGCGATTTTTATTTCATTTTAAAGTTCTGTCTCTAAAAATACACCCCTTAGTTACAATCAGACTTGATTGATAATAACTGGACCATAAAATGGTAGCTAGGTGATATATAGCATCATATTGTGCAAAGGAGATGTTCAAACCGACACCGTAAAGGGATTTGAAGGGGTGCGTGTCCAGTCCAACGATCCCTGAAGGGATCTGATGAACCTAAAAACAGGCTTTGAAATGAGCAAAGAGGTAAGGTAATGTGCAGCGTACCTCGAACCGATCCTTTATATGGAGGGTTTCGTGTATTGAAATCGATCATCTGTGTGACTCTTGAGATATCCAGGTATCCGAAGGTTAAAATTATGCCATGATTTTAGGTTAAACCAACATCTTTAGACAAAATGAATACGATCCTACCATGTATTTATTTGTAATATTTGAATACTATTAATAGTGTTTTTAAAAATTCAGTTTTAACGTAAAATAATACGTTTTTACCCATATATAATAATAAATGTATGGACGTTTTTAAAAATACTTTTTATGACTGAACATGATTCTTTTATTGTTTGAAAATACTTCACCTAATAATAATCACGCACCAAATGCACTTCGAACGCAAAGAACGACCATGAAATCAACACTTTAAAAACAGTAATATAGTAAAATTCGCGAATTAGTAAAAGAGGAAGAAGATACTTCAATGATTTGCACGAAATTGTAAGCCTTTCTAATGTTATTCTGTTAAAATAGCATCGGTAACGACTCCATACAAAACGGATCAACCGAAAGGTATTTTCAATTCAGTAAATAGCCAATTATATGACTTAAACAGAGTAATGTGAATAACTCAATGCGGCGAATTCACAATACCGCCATGGATACAGCGGTGAGTTGTCACCGCTGTACAATTAAAGTAATTAAAGCAATTAAAGTCTCTACTGGTACACAGATGGCGCTAATTGTAAAATAATATTTTCGTTTCTGTTAATTAAATATTTTAATTTATATTTGTTTCCCAGATTTTTAGTAATGCACAGCTTTTCCGCTCGTATGAACTGCACGCCCCTGTTTACAAGTATTACTTTAGGTATTGAAAGTAGAAACGCCTCAATCTCAAATACCTTTGAGTAAAACCCGTTATTTAAAAATGGGAAAATATACGTATCAATTGGAAATATTACAAAATATAAGTTCAAAATTTGTCGAAAATGTATTCGATAGCTATAACGAAATGGTGAATGCGCTTCCCCGGATAGGCAACTAAATATTTTTTCGATAGATAGATTTTTTCTGTAAATTTTTAGTTGATTTGTTCAATTTGTATTAAAATACCACGGAAATCTGAAAATATGTAACCTAGTCATTTTATGATTTCGTGTTTGTTTCATGTTAACGTGAATTTTAAAAGACAACGATGCCAAATCGACATATTAGGTCATAAGAAATTTTAGTATTATTGTTATTTTAGGTAGGTAGGTACCTAGACGAGATGATCATAGCTGGATTATGGCTTCAGAAGGGATCACCACGCGGAGAGAAGTGAGAGAGGAAATCCAATATTATAGCCACAGTTCATGTTTCTCCTCACAACCTCAGCCGCGGCTTAAAATGCATTTAATCCAAAAAGCACAGGGCCGCAGTCGGTGCTTTTAAATGAAAATTTTTATTTTATTTAATTAATGTATTTTATCATTTTATGTAGATAATATTATATTTTATCAGGTGAATACAAATGAAAACAAAAAGGGGCATGTAGAAAAAATATTTTAATATAACAATAGCGTATAAAAACATTTTTTTGAATTAATCTGAATTAATTATGCTAATTATAATCATAAAATCAGAATTTACCATTTGTATAATTTGTTAAATTGATTTACAAAAGTTTTCATTTATTTATTTATACATTCGACAATAACAAAAAAAAATAACGATCTTATTGGGGTGGCTATCAACATTTATATAATACAATATCAATATATACTGAATGTAATAATTTGTTAACAACAATTAAAAAGAAACCTCAGCAATCGGCGAGCTTGTATGAGAAGATGTATGACTGTGGATGAGGCGAGAATTATGTGTTAGGACAGAAGAGTGTGGCGCTCTATCATATTTGCCTACCCCCGCGGGGAAAGTAAGTAATAATAAGTAAGTAAGTAAGTAAGTAAATAAAAAATATATATACATGCATCGATAATAATACATAATATGAAAATTAACAGGTATTATTTTTTCTAATCATTGTAGTTGAAAACCTTTGTATGTGTTCGTAGATCGTCTCTATAAAGTAATTAGCATCATAATTAGTATTACCGATCAAGTAACCCGTCAAGTACCAGTTTTAGTTTGTTTATAGCATGAATTCAATTTTAATATTAAACCACATAGGTACCTTTAAGGAGTGTCGACTGTCATAAAATAGGCCAATAAAAAAATATCAGGAATCCTAAATTTTATACTCTCTTTCTACAGATATTGTTAAATCGCAGAAATATCCTTACCATCCTCCAGGAATTTAAGATCAAAGACAGACTATCCACACTGTCCTAAAGTACCTACCTACTACTGAATAGTGCAAGTATAAGATGGCATGGAAACACTGGTGAAAGAACAAGATCGTCAGTCTACGCAGCATTAGAAAAGAACAGAAAAGTGGTATAAAACGAATGTACTGTGTACTTCGCGTTTCAATCCACGCGGTCTTTTTAAAGAACATGTGCATTACATATTACATTTACTACGTGTACGCTTTACCACGCATTTTTCTGCGCAGGCAACGTGGACTGCTTAATTAAATTTGTTATGTACTCGTATATATGTCGTGTTCTATTTTTACCGCGTCCGCTTGGCACCACCAGATAACACCAGGTTCATTGGCTAAATATTTAATATTTTAAATATATATTTCAAAAGTTATTTTTTATTTAAATCATTGACCACGTACATTCTAAATCTTTTCGCTATATACCTACCTGAATCTATTATCACTGATTATCAAAATCAAAAAGTTCAATATTCGTTCTGTACGCAACACTTGTATCGAGGCCAAAATATTATTTATTATGAAATTGCCGTCTCACCAATACAACCCTGCTCCTGCCACTCTCTCGGTCCATTACCGCACACTACCGATCTGCCAGTCAAGCTTTAAATACCCACCTCGCAAATCTGATCCTTACGGTCACTGAACACAGGGAGCGAATCCGCTTGCTCACTTTACACTCATTCTTTCGGAATTAACGCGCGCGCCGGGCGGCTTTGAGCCTTACCGCGCTGGCGACAGAAGCGAGAATGGCTTGGCGGCGTGGAGGGTATTTAAAAGAATTTACATGGAAATATCATAATCGCAATAAGTGTATTTTAGGAAGGGTGCCAGGCGCCGTGCTTTGGGGGTTAGCGGGGGGGGGAGGTAATCCGTTGAAAAACAAACATTTTTTTAAACACGAGATTATGGGGTGTAAATTTTTCTCTTTTGATTTTAATTTGTGAAAAAGATAGACGGTGTGATTTTTGTACGGGGATTAATAAAACAATTTTGCGCGTGACACGCCGTCGATATTTACTATATATTTAAATAAATAACAAAACATGTTTATATATAAAAGTGATAACATATATAAAACAATTAAAATATAATATAATAGTTGACAAGTAATAGACGAGGTGTAACAAGGCCGGAGAGCAAAGGGGAGGTGAAGAGGCACTCCCTTCCGGGAAACGAGACGACACAATAGAAAAACATATAGGTAACAGATCACCAGCAACCTGGACAGTTTTTTGATAGCGAACCGTTTCCGATGGCGGTTGAATAACTTATGTCACAAGTAGCAGCGCTAAAACAAAGCAGACAAAAACAAACAAACCACCAACATAAAACTCAGGGTTACCAATCGAAGGCTATAAAACACGCTCGAACAAAATTTAGAAAAGTGGAACACGTTTTTTTATTTTTTTAATGCAAACGATATTCATTAAATAGAACTCCATTGTTAATCAACACAATAAATCAAATACGAACCCATTATAGAACTAAAAAATCTGGTTTGATTTATTGCGTTGATTAAAATGGAACTTAATTTATACCTTAAATCAAGGCATATGTTCCGTACAGGAAACAAGAATGTAGACAAGGGTGGTTCGCCGATCTCAGCTTCTCTCAACCGGCGATGATGATGATAATGATAATGAGGTGGAAAGAAATGAAACACAAAAGATGTTCAATATAAGCACACCACGGCGACAAAAAGAAGAATGCCTGCCGCAGCAAATACTCTTGTTTTTATTAAAATTCATTACAATACATACAGTCTTTTTGCAATACCTAAAACGACGACAGCCCGCCGCTTGAGATGTTCTTCTAAAACGTCTTTGTTTTTCTAAACCTATCCCACGGGTTTTTTGGCGTCACGCCAATGAATACACCTTTAAATTATTAACACGTGTCTTATCATATCAATTATATAGCCCCTCCGCGGAGAGTAATTTCTGTGCAATACAGCATAACCGAAGAAATTGTTCGCAGAACAAAGCTGGAACTGTTATAGGAGTGGTTACTTACTTACCAGTTCCTCTCAACAAAGCAAAACAACGCGGGTCTAATGTAACCATAATTTGAATGCGGTATTAATTACGGGAATTTATAAAAAGAAACAGAGCGACCATTACAGATGCAAACTACTGTATAAAATAGTCTGCGCAAAATGTCCGAAGTTGAAGATGGGGAACCGTCACCACGGTAAGTTCGCCATCCAGCGCAGACAGGAAAATGGAACAACAATAATACGTGACCTTGGGCTTGGGACGCACTTCCTCCACGTTTTGAACTTGTTCTTATAATTCCTTGTACTGATTTGGAATGAATTGGCGTTTAGGCCCGGGTCATCCGATACCCTTATCGGTAGATCGTGGCCAGTGATCGGACACCAATCTACATCCCGTTTGCGACATCATCCAGCATTAGTTCTGGAGTTCTTCATCCCGCGTCCAAGAGGGAAATAAAATATTTTCAGTATCCCACAATAGATTTATTAATTTATACGAGTTTAAACTAACTCGTTCTACGGCCGACAGCGCCACTATCTTGGCGGCCGGCTAAAATCACCCGCGATTAGCGTGGCCAACCGCGAGTCTTGTAGATTCATTATTTAGCTAATGTTTATTTCTCCTTGATACTAGCTTTCAGTGGTATTTAGGTGATATTTATTAAGAAATAGCAAATTACATGTATTACGAGATTAGAACGAACACAAAATAGGTTTCTTCGATATCTTAATGTTAGATCTAATCTATTATTCAACTCTTATTTAGATGCAACAAACTTCATAGTATGAAAATCCTAAAATATTGAAGAACACGTGCTCGATACTTATCTTCAAACTACTGCAAGGCCATATTGATTGTCCCAGCCAATTCGAATATCACCTAGATCGACTCGGCAGTCCGCACTCTTTCACATTCCTAGAAGTAGAACATCTAACATAAAAAATTCATTCATCCATCGGTCGTGCAAATACCATAATGAGAAATTTACAGACATTGCCCTTTTCAACATTTAAAGAGTTCTTTTTATGAAAAACCACAATCTCTATTTTGACCAATCATTCTACTTACAAAACATCTTGATCTCCCTTTACCGCAACGATAATTGCAACCTACCCACCTCATCTCATCTATCATTCAACTTCTAACTGCGTGCAAATCATTGAAGTATCTACATCCTCTTTTACTAATTCGGGAATTTTACTATCTTACTGTTTTTAACGTCTTGATTTCATGATTGTTCTTTAAATTTGGTACATGCATTGGTTTTTGATTTGGAAAAAACAAAAGTAATTGGCAGAACTAATCCCTACGTTAACCTTTAATAAAAACAATTATTTCTTATAGTTATTACGTGAAGGATTTTCAAACAATAAATGAATCATGTTCAGTCATAGAAAGTGTTCTTAAAAACGTCCATTCATTATTATATGGGTATTTTACGTTAAAACTTAAACTTTAGAAACACTATTAATAGTACTCTAAAATTACAAATAAATACATAACAGGGCCATATAAAGGACGGATTTATTTTGTCTAAAGACGTTGGTTAAACGAAAGTACATATATTGTATTACGTATATTATATATGATTGTATAACGTCATTGGTAACTACATAACCTAAATCTATACCTACTGCACGCCACTAGGAAAGATGTATGTTGGGCATCACATGAAGAAACAGGAAGAGTATCGTGTGGATAGAAGAACAGACGAATGATGTACTAGAATACGCCAATAAAACGAATTGGCAATGGGTGAGACAATCGCAGTCGTCCAGTCAACATTCAAAAGGTGCTCTGATATAATCATCAAACTCTGCCGAAGTACGTGGCAACGTGTGATAATGAATACTTAGGGATGCCTTCGTCCAGTAGTGACTATAATGTTAAGTACGGTAAGTAAGCCAGAACAAGATGTACAAACATGTGGACAATTAGAAGTTAGAAACGATTACATTGAAATCAATAGCAAGTAAAATACAAATCAATGTTTAAAGAAGTACCGAGACTCTACGAGAAAATATATTTTTTACAAAAATCATTTATTTCACCAGATATACATGCACCCTAAGGTTATGGCGTTAAAGTGAAAGCGCATAAATTGAATTTGCGTATAATGAGGTTCCTGCGTAAGGATAGCCTCACCCAGCATCCCTGCGGTAGATGTAAATGTGATGGACCAATCACGCAGCATCAAGGATCGTGATTTTGACATCTTAATACAGCCTAATCCCAGGTTTTTTGTTCATTGCTCATCGGTTGGGCAGGGGCCGGACTGGGTCAAATCTATCAAATACCAAATTGCACCCTGTAAAATTTAATACAAAAAATTGGGTAAGTTGATCAGTAGGTATATAATAAAGATAAAATTTGTAATAGATGTGTGTATCACTGTAGCCATCAACTGAGACAAATAAAAAGTATTTGGAGACATCTTCCTCTTGAGGCAGTCTGTCTACTCATTGTGGTGTCACGTGTGGACTATTGTAACAGCATCTCGCTTGCTTGCCAATGTTTCAGCTGGATAGATTATAATTCATTCTAAATGCGGCTGCACGGATAATATATGAAGTTTCCAAATTCTCTCATATAACATCCCTTTTACACCAGCTACATTGGCTCCGATTCCCTGAAAGAGTTGAATTTAAATTGTGCTGGTCGACGTACAAGGCGACACACAATATGTATCTTCAAGAACTTTGTATCCCAGACAATTTGAATGGTCAAGCTGCAGGTAGGGTTGTAGAACCGACAAACCGTTGCCAGAAGTGAACGGGCATTTGCGTGGAGCGTGGAACTCTTTGCCCCCCGTCACAAGAAACGGTGCATCAGAGACTTCGTTTAAGAAGAAACTAAAAACGCACCTTTTCAAAAAGTCATGTCCATAAGTGAACATAACAATTTTTAATTAAAAAAACAAAGATAATTGTAGAACTTTAAACAGTTTATTTGTAAAACGCCCTCGAAGTAAAAGTTTTCACATTAGTTAATCCATTATTATTATTGTTATTAAATGAAGATTACGTTTTACTCTAATACAGGAAGGTTACACCTATCCCTTTTATAGGTTAGGGAAAGGAATGTTACGTGTTTCTTTAGACTTCAAAAGGAAGGTTATGTAAGTATTTCTATAGGAAGAAAAATTAAAAAAATGTTAGCGGACTGCTTTATTAGAAAAAAAAATACGAAAGTGTACAAGGCAAGTCAGTGCAGAAGAATACGTTACTCTCGTCTCATTCACTTACTTGTTCAATCGTAGCTTACACGTCACTCATTTAATAATCGCCTGCCCTCAGTTGAATAATTTAAATACGACTAGAAGGTCCGGCCCTGGAATCCGAATGGAGGTTGATGAAGGCGCGCAATGATTATTATCGAGCCGGCCCTGTAGACGTGTATCTATATAGACACAAACACAATTCCTAAAGCAAATAAGAAATCAATACAAGTGTATAGACGTTTAATATGAGAACACTACCGGACGAGCAGAAAGTTTCATAACCTATTATAACATGTATATATTTTTATAAAAGTAGACAGCGATATTTGGTCAGTAATTATGGACAGAGTTTAGATTGCCCATGTTCTGCCTGAAATGAACATTTTTTAATAAAATGAGTTCACTTATTCAATATATTCACGATAGGGGTCTACAAATTAATTTGTAATGATTACAATTATTTTTCAATAAAAATTTCCTTCCTCCTCCTTCCAAAAAACCTCCTTAATTATAATATCAACAATATTAGAATTAAGGAGCACTTGAGATGTCTAAATAGCAACAACTATTCAGAATTTTCCAATCACCTTTTAGAACTAAACCATTATCTACAAATCATTCTAGTCTCACGCGTGTTGTTTGTGTGTCGCAGTGTAGGGTATCTGTTGTACTAGAGCAGGGGATAGAAAATAAAGGGCTCCTACAAGATTCCGTTTATTGATGTGATGAATTGTACAGTATAAATGCGCGGTTGAACTCTGGAGTGGCTCGCTAGAGATGCTGTTGAATAGCAATGTTGGTGATGGGACGGTCTGCGAAAGATTGATGCTAGTTGCTTGGGCAGTATCCGCCTCTGGTGTATTGTATCGTACAGAATTGCGAGGTCGCAGCAGAGGCGCATATAATTGATACGACAAGACACGTGTCAGTAATTTAAAGGTGTAATCATCGGCGTGGCGCCAAAAAATCCGTGGGATAGATTTCATGAAAACAAAGATTCTTAGTAAAGCGTCACAGCGGCGGCCTGTCACTGAGTAGGTACTTGCAAATATAACTATGCATTGTTGTGTATCTGAATAAAAACAGGGTATTCTGCAGACGGGAAGCCTTTCTCGATTTTGTCGTGTCGCCGTCTTCAGATAAAAGATGTTTTAACTATCTTTAATTTTATTTTATCAAAGGATTTTGACAGGGTAAACTTAATAGATTTAGCATAATAAATATTTAACACGTGATACTATTTATGAAGATCCACAGAAATGTTTAGGTGCATAAGTATGTTCAGGTGCACAAGATAAATAAAAAGGTAAAAAGAGGGAGAAAGGGTGGGGAGGTTGCAACTATTGTTGCGGTAAAGGGAGAGCAAGATGTATTTATATAAAAGAACTCTTTGAGCGTAGTAAGGCTAATGTTGAAAAAGTCAATTTTTGTAAATTTCTCATTATGGTAATTGCATGACCGGCAAATGAATGAATTTCATATGTTTGATGTTCTACTTCTAGGAATGTGGAAGAGTGCGGACTGCCGGGTCGATCTAGATGGTATGTGCAGAAATATTAATTTGAATAGGTTGGGACAATCAATATGGCCTTGCAGTAGTTTGAAGATAAGTATCAGCACGTGTTCTTCAATATTTTTGGGTTTTCATACTGTGGAAGTTTGTCGCATCTAAATAGGAGTTGAATGATAGATTAGATCTAACATTAAGATATCGAAGAAACCTATTTAGTATTCGTTCTAATCTCACAATATATGTAATCTGCGATGGATTCCAGATTTGAGATGCGTACTCTAAGTGACTACGGACGAATGCGTAATACAGTATTTTGAAGCAATACGGATTTTGGAAGTGTTTGCAGGTTCAAAGTGTGAATCCTAGTATTCTATAGACCTCGGTGGTAATTTGGTCAATGTGATTCTTAAAAAGAAGTTTTCTATCGAGGATTATTCCTAGATCTTTAACATCATATAGGTATGCATATCCTATACTGCACCAATATACAAATAATGAATGGTAAATTATTGCGTAATGGATATAAAAGATACAAGTAGGTAATAAATGGCCCACTTGTCATTCATAACCGACGTAACAAAGAAATAATACAATGAATCTCACCCATCCAGGTACCTATGATAACACGTACATCTGCCACCCTTTCGATTGCATCACACAAGCATTTTCAAGTGTTGACCATCGGTCAATCCAGTTTCGGTCCATTGGCTGCTGGCTGCTGAGTAAACACTGCGAGCAGATCTGTTGTCACGAACTGGTCCACGGACGATGCTGCAGCTCACTTCACACTTGTTGTCTTCCCGGTCAGCTGTTTGCGCTGGCGATACCAGATCAGTAAGGGCCGATTTTGCTATTAAATCATGTCATAGTCCATCATTAATAATCGCTATTTGTTTGTTGGAAATCTTGGCAATTCAGATGTCTACCTGAATCATCGTGAAATGTTTTTTAAGTTATTAGATTATCTTTATGGTGGTACCACGTCATCGTTGGTTTTTCCGTGTTCATACATCCTTGTCATCGAGGTGCAATGTCTCTTGAATCTCAGGATGACTCGTTATATACAGTACGAGTATTATCTTATCTTTGTTCTTTATTTTCATAAGTACGGTGTATTACGTTATCAGTAATACTTCTTTGTATCGTGTGTCTGTAGATAGCGGGGTGATAAAAAAATGCAAGTCAATACCAAACTGACTATTTTAAAGGCTAATAACATATAAGCTACATATAGGGTGTCGAACGGAAAAATTTCAAGATTACATTGTAATTGCTCGTAAAGCATCAGAATGAGGTAAGTTGGAGGGGTATTGTTCGACGCGCGTGATTTGCGGATTTGCCAGTCACTGGTCGGGAGCGCACCGCGCGTTCGCGGTTGAGTAATATTTAAAGTGCTGTGATTCTTTGGTTTGTGCGAGTCGCGCTTTTTGTACTCACTTTAATATTCGACGAGTAAATGATGGGCCGAGCACGCAACTTATCTGGTGTTGTGTTCAAAAGTTTTCAAAAACGTTTGCATTCTCCAAAAACAACAGTGTGGTGTGCAATTTCTGCCTGAGGGATAAATGGCCCTTATTTTTTTAACCAGCGAGAGACGGTCACTGCTGACATGTATTACCGAATTGTCGACGAGTTTTTGGTACCGCAACTGCAGCTGTTTCCCGAGTTCAACAACAGAACACAATTTCAGCGAGACGGGGTCACTCCACACATAGCTAGAGTTTCAATGGAGAAGCTGAAGGGAATTTTTCCCAATAAATTAATCAGCAAGTAGGGAGACACTGCACCTCGGTCACTGGACCTTACACCGTACGACTTTTTTTTGGGGGGATACCTTAAGTCGAGAGTTTACAGCAACAATGCTCGAACAATTCAGGCCCTACAAGAAAAAATCCGCCGTGAAGTTGCTGCCATTGAACCGACGCTTTGCTCTCGCGTGTTCACAAATTTAAGAGTCCGATTGCAAGAGTGTCTTGAGAAAAATGGACGGCATTTAGACGATATTTTTTATAAAACGTAAAATCCGCATCGTTAAACTCCATTGTGTATAAATAAAATAGGAGAATAACATTGTAGTTTTTTTATTTAATTTAATATTAAACTTGAAAATTTTCCGCCGGACACCCTTTACTTAGATATTTATATTTCAATTCTTCACAAGAATTTATGTACGTATTAGTCATTATTTCAATTACAAATTTGTCACTAACATAATAGGGGTTAAAATTTTAGGAGGCGATACTTCATTTTAATTATATAGTTAGCCTGAGGACGTCGAGTCATCTTTTTATTTTAACTTTTGTCGAAGTAGTCGCGGCCTGCAACACTTTAGTGGCCTTCATTGCAGTTCTGGCGTAAGTATATATTCTTAGGGTGTTCTTCAAGAGATTTTTCCAGCTCTTGGATGAGCGGGATCCATCATTCTTTCGAGCCACTAATCTTTCTATGTTATCATCTAGACTTTTTTAAGGTCAATTTTAAGCTCTTCGCAGAACAGATACATTGTCCTATTGCAGTTCATGGTATGTGACATTTAGTGGCGTTGTTAAAAAAATAGGACAAAATGCAAAATGAGAGTGTTCATTGTATACATCTAAAACGAAAGCACTAGTTGTGGATGATGCTAATGCATCAAAACGAATTTCCCAAATAGTAGTATATAAGAGACGATTGTTCACGAACCAATGACAACCGTGACCCATGTTCTCTCTAAGGTTATTTTATATTTATTATCATTGCGCACACTAAAAAATACAGCACGTGCACAATTTTTAACAAGACTTCTTATTCGTACGCTGCAGTCTATCGAAGATTGACGACCATGTTCAATGGAATCACCAACATTTTGAACCTTGAACTACTTTCATTTACACAGCCAATATAATCTCTTTCTACTACTACTAGTTCTGCTGCCTTCTATCGTCCGCTGCAAAAGATCATATTTTTTTCTTCAATATTAGCAAAATTACTTTGTGGCCTCATTTTATATGAATAATAAAACGAAATACTTTGTTTAAACCACTATTTATTGATTATTCAATATGTCTCGATGCTTATTATATCTTCTTCAGGAAATCCGATGCCTATTATCTATACTAAAATTAAAAATACAAGCATAGATAAAAATAAAACTATAAATATGTAGGAACTAATATGAAAACAAATTTAAAAGTATTTGGTTAATTATAATATTTAGCTTGCTATTAACACTTTTGCTTATTTCTAAAATTTCAAATTTATCTAACTGTGTAAGCCTCTAGTATTTGCACGTATAATTTCTAAACCCTTGTTAATGTCAAAAGAATTGTTTGTTTCGAAAAGGTGATTGGAGAATTCAGAATACTTGTTGCTATTTAGGCATCTCATATTTTTTCATTGCGAAGAATGAAATTATGATCTCATTCCTTTCCTTGATAGTTCATATTAGTTGTCTAATGCATCTTAATACGTCATCATTTATAGTACCTACTAACTGCACACCCCTAATAAATACCTACTTATCTTATCGTAATCTTATTTAAAGCTTAGGAACGGTCCTGTCGCTGAATGAAATTTGTTGATATATATATAAATACGCATAGTTAGCGGAAAAGTTAAATATAATTCCAGAATAAATTATACATTTTTTCTTCGCCTATAAATACGTTTCGTTTGGTTAAAAATAAAAAACTACTTATTTAGTGTGATGTCGATCTACTTTCAAAATTATTGTGACATGTGATTAGTCTGCTTTATTTGCTAGAAGGTTGTTAATTTGATTCATTCTGCTGACTTCTTCTTCTTCTTCTTGACAATCTGATTGACTGTCTATGAATTGTTATCCCTTTACTTAACTTAATATAAAATTTGATAAGAAGTGAGCAGATCTACTGCGAAGTTGTTCTCGTTTTGAAACATTCTTATTGTGAAGTTGTAATTATTCAGAACAGACGGTCTGTGATATTTTAAATGTAAAATATTGTCGCTGTAGCATAGTTGGTTACACACCATCCCAGGATTGAAAAAATGATCCAGGTTCGAATTCCGGTAGCGCAACGACAATATTTTTCGATAAAATTAATTTTATATGTATATGTTTCTAATCAATATATTTAATTCATATTTGAAACAGTCTCGTTGTCCATATCTCATATTTTTCTTTATTCCAAATCTAATGGAACAATAGAGGAAGTCCTCTATCCACTTTACAATACTATAATAACCAACAAACAAATATGCCGACAAAATTTCAAATGCACATTTTCAAAATTTCGATACGAAACTTGTCGCAATGCGTTCGTAAATGGGGCCCAGCTCGCGCTGCAACTGGACACTTGTGCCTGTTTGTTTATTCAGAGGGTCCCAAAACTAACAAATCTGGCGATTGTGTTGTCGAACGGGATCCAGATTGGCAGGCGTTATTAGCCGCAATCTCTGTCACAACACGGATTGTTGATTTTAACAACAGAAAAAGATCGCCTATTATAGTAATGCTTTAAATGGCGTTGTTCGCAGAATTCATCGACAACTTGTTTTCTCGTCTCGAAAATATTTTCAGAGAATCGAAACGCCAGTCTGAGTGCAATTTAACCGTTTAACTGCCAACTGTATTTGAAATGGAAGACACCACATAGGGTAAGACTAGGCTTTAAGGGTCTTGACTTATCTATCAAAAGCTGGGACCTGTCATTCACTGATCTAATATATAGAAATAATTATGCTGTTGACTCTCCAATATCGCGGATGCATCGGTTCGGTAACAAGTTTGAGTTTTGTTGACATTTTTTGTTGCAGGAGCACACTTGAGCTGAAGAAATATTTGTATGTAAATTATACTTAATTTTTAGTTTTTATTTTTTTATGTTACATTTAAACTATTATATCTTATATTAAAATGTCAATTAATAATGTACTGTTATATTTTAAATTAAATAAAAATGTATTCTTATGTAAAAGTCCACAAGGGCGTGGAAGGAAATAAAATTAAAAAATTTTAAAAATATAACTTTAATCCCTACAAGTTTGCAAGGTCCAAAAGTGCGTGTTAACACGCTTATAGTTTGGCGTGACGTACAAAGTTTGGTGTGTTAATGAGCTCATGGCATTTAAAATGTTAAAAAATTTTAATCAAAAGATTTTGCGATGTTAAGAATTAAAAGGTGTAGTGTTTAATGTGTAGCGATGTAAATGGAATACAAGATAGGTTTTGAGATATCAGAAGGTTTTGTGTGAGCGTCCGAGTAATCCCAAGTAAATTACGCCGGGTGCTTACCTGTCCGTTTGAATTATAACGCTGAGTATGCGTGTGCATGTGTGAGTGTGTGTAGTCAGAACAGGATAAACAATAAAATAGTATTTTCAATAGATCGATGTTTATTCATGCATAAGTAGTAAATGTTCTACAACGTGAACCCGAATGAACTCGTCTGGAAGACTGCTTCGAGAGAAGTGACGCGCCTCCAGACGTCTGCGGGCGCGTTGTATTGTTGCCTGTTTATCGGTCGATACTGGCATAATTTTAAGATTGATGAGAGCCCAGTTTTGCATTCAGGTACTTGTAGGGTGTGTGCAGATTATGGAGGCGATATATCTCCCTAGATGTAATGTTTAGGGAATCCAATATTTATGGATTTTGAGATAAATACATTTTAACATAAGGTTATGGTACCTACCTCGACACGAAAAAGTCTGTGTTAAAGTAGCCAGTTTTTTTCGTGCTGTTTTGGTGTTATTTAAAATAATAATCAAAATAGGAAAAAAAAGAAAAAATACTATTTATTTAAATAAAAATGTAGTGGGAGTGTTGCAGAACTAGTGAATTATTAGTGTAGGTACTGTATAATGATTATGTTCGAATATTGGATCAAATATATTGGGTCCATATTTGTGTGATCTTATTGGAAGTGAACGATTTCCAGTTGTACAGTACAAGGAGCTAAGAACATGTACAATCTATGATAACATGGTGTGTAGATGTTCCTTGTTTGTCTTGTGTTGTGTCCATTGAGTTGTTATTAGCATGGAAATATTGGATGAATCTCAACATTTTACTCTTTAAATATTAGATCTGATGGATATCTAAAGGGATGACCATTTATTACCTTAAGAATTGTCTTTTGTGCTCTTTTAGCCGACTCTAATATTGTTTTTGCTGCTCCTCCCCAAACTAAAATAGCATAATTAATTAAGGAGTAGCGGAGTGCAAAGTACACCGATTTTAAGAGTTGATTAATTGATTTTTTCTTATTTAATTTGACTGTCGCGCGGAGTTGTCCATTAAATAATTATAATGAAGCCGTGCGGATTTAAGGGAAGTGTCCATATCGCACCTCAACCTGGCGCGACAACTCGTGTAAGACTTGCAAAGGAGACGTCCACCATCGCTACAGCTCAAGTAATATAATTTATATCAAATTTGTGGGATCCAGCGAGGTTTTTTGAATATATTAAGAAGTGGGAAGAAGATAATTTTTGAAAGATAAAAAAAAGTAACGTTAATGAACAAATAAGTATAGAGATTAAACTGAAAATAAGAACACCGGTTGTGGATCGTGCTAATGCAGGAACACTGATGATAAGAAATTCTAAAACGCATTCAACTAGCTGAAGTTACTATGAACCAAGTGTAGAGAATGTGGAATGACAGTGACACGAAGCTAAATGATGTTGGTTCACACTCTTGTTTTTCCAATCTTCATAAATCTAATCAAATTCATATCATTAAAAATAGGTTTTACGGAAACTCTGGACGTGGCCTACATGGCTTACAAATGAGATATCTAAGTCGTTAGCCTCATACTCCAATTATTCTTACACCACCCGGTACCGCGATCTCTTCGTAACATCTGACGTGGCTCGCTCTGGGTCGTGTTTCTTGGCCGGTAATGTATTTGTATACTCTGGTATCGATGTTGATTGATAGAGACGATGATACGGGTCTGCAGCTGGCGCCAGCCAGAGAGCTGGCCCTGCAGCCCGGGGCTGGACTCGCGGTCCGCGGTGAGTCGACACTTCTTTCAGCCAGTCCGGCTAATGGGCGGTGAACCCATGGAGTGCCCCAACAGACCTATCAGTCTAGATTATCGCATTTAGTCGATAACGTTCGTAACGTTAAACGAAAATAATATTTTAAATACAATTAAATGTATTAATTAGAAAGATATGGATATAAATATATATATAGATATACATATGTTACACTTTTCAAATGAATACATCTATCGTTCCGTTATTTGAAAGCCATCTACTTTGTTTTTACGGAATCTCAAATACCTTTGATTAAACTGATAGCAGACGCCAGAATTCATTTTTATTAATTTTTGGACACATTGATACAACTCATATACGAGTATTATTAAGGAGAACACATTCTACAACTTCACAATGAGAATGAAAATGAAAATAATATTAAGATATAGATGATATGTCACAGAGACGAAGCTATTATTTTTACATGGGAAGTATGGAAGTCTTGGGCATTACAGGGCTCACAACCTGTCTTGCTACCACATACATCAAATTTTTGGAAGTTGTATATATGGTATATTATTGAAACATTTCGATTATTTATTACCAACTATGCTGTTGCCATCTATGGATTTTTTTAAAATTTGATATTCATTCTCATATAACAATATAGATGTCGCTGAGACTATTTATTTTTAAGTATAGGGCTATATCCTTTATATGTATATATGAAATTCATTCGAATTATTAACATGTACTTTATATAATACGTCTAAAAAAACAGTACTTTTCAGTTTTTTTACATCATATTTAGACCAGTATATCAATAATAATACTGGTGAAGTTAAAAAATTGAACTTGAAATAGAAATAGGGGAACATTACATTGTGTAAAGTGATCACTTAAGCCAGACGATGACAGATCATAAGCTCTGTAATGCCCGAGACTTCCATACTTCCCATGTAAAAATAATACCTTCATCTCTGTGAGACATCTACATCTTGATGACAATCGCCCAGGCGATAGAATCCCAGTAATTAGTTTCTGCAAACATTTGAACATACTCAAAATATTATAAGTAAATAATATTGTCGCGTATTTAGGTATTAAAAAAATCTAATCATAATTATCATGTTTTGATCACTATTATATACAGAGTGTGACAGAAACCTAGTCGATAATATTTAATAGATTGCAACCTGATTTTGTTCCTCCAATGCGACAAACCAAGCACGAAAAAGATATGAATAGTCGACAATCTAACAGTATGTCGTCTCGTTATCCGAAATAATAAGACAATATTTTTCACCGTTTTGTGGTGGCAAAATCAAATATTTCCTTCTGATGAAATATTGCAACTGCATTTTTATGCAGAAACTTTCCGACGCGGCTACGTGACGTCACGAATAGCGATGTGTAACTCTGTATACCGAGCTGACTTAAGACTAAATTTCTTGAATTTTTTTTTAATTTATTCAAATGGGGTATTAATATTTACATACTAGTATTCAAAACCCGTTCTAGGACGTTGTTTAAGTGTCGATTTTTTGAAATGGATCTTTTTCCACAATTATAAAGTACAAACGCTTTTTAATAACCAACGTCTTAAAACGTTCAGAAATATAATTTTCATTTCAGAAATATTACTATTAAATTTAAATATCCTGCACCAGTTTTGAAATTTCTTACAATGTGTTTGAATGATAATATATATATATAGCTGTTATTTCTGACGAAAACTTATAATTATAATGTAAAAAATGAAAAGTGTGTAAATTGCGGGAAATTATGTCGTAAATTGCGGGTGATTTTACTACCAGAAGTACACGAAACAAGTTAATTGTGAGAATGGTAAAAATCCTGGTTCTACTGTATTTATGTCATTGGCACATGTTGTCGGTACCGGGCGCGTTTTTGAGGCTGTCAAGAGCTCTGTTTTACGCCTAGGTATATGCAGTTGTGTTGATTATAGAGACGATATTAAATTATTAAAATTGTATGAGTATATAATGCGGGATATTATTAAAATATTTTTATACAATACCCTGTAATAAAATAGTCGGCCCCAAATCCCAGCGGCAAACCATTGTACAAAAGTGGTAGAGCATTATTTTAGCCACCCCATTGGGTCCGCAGGTACTTTATAATATTGTTGTACTGGCCGGGCGCGGGGGGCGGGGGCAGGGGAGCGGAGGTTTGTTCGAGATATGAATATGTAATGAAGAGGAAAGTGGGGGGCGGTGGGGGATAGGGGGGGTAGAAATTCAAATTTCCCCGTTGCGTGGGGGTTGTTAGTGGCCTCTCTCCTCCCGTTACACAATCCCTTCTGTGCGATATATTCCCGACTCCGCCGCTGGAGATTTATCCGGGGGTGCACCAGCCCTACCCCCGAGCCCGAATACTCAACCCTCAATGACGAAAAATTATGTGTATTCTATTTTTACTTTTTTGTTTTATTTTTATTTTTAAGGTAATTATGTTTAATTACATAACCCAACATAATCGGTCTCTTTTTTTGAAGATCTGCAACTTATTTTCTTCAACTTCACACCCCTATAGAGCGATGGGCTGTATCAATATTGTACACAATTTAATTCTTCAATTTTGTGACTACAACTTCAAAGATAGAAATTTCTATAAAGCATAGTAAGAAGCGATTTGCTTTTTATTTATTGTTGGATATCATTATTCCTTGTCACATTTATTTCCAGATATTGAAACTGTTCAACCGAATCAAAAAATAAATAACCTTATAAAATACACCCCCTTCGAGTCCCAGCAGGGTTGTCAACATGCCTACAGCGTGTTCGCTTATGTTGGCAGTCCTGCCTACCTACGACAGGGGTATTCAAAACTTTACGCGGGCCCAGTAATTATTTTGAACACTGCAGCAGTACCGACAGCTCCTATGACCAGGAAATTTTGATCTAGAGATGTGCGTATTAATGTTATAGATACATAGAACTATTTATTTTTAAAATAGGACAAACAGAGGGTATTAAATTACAAACTTTAATTCTGTTTTAACCGTTGCAGGAAGTATTCAAATTCACCGAACGGACGAACGAAATGTCAACGGTTAGTGGACTAACTGCGGAGCTGGAATCTCGGAGACTGCGAAATGCAAATATTGTTTGATAATGATTTACATTTAGTTGAAGTACATTTAAATACCACATACTCGTACCTACATGTGTTGAGATTCTGATAAACTCAAAGATTAACTTGAGATTGGTAGAAAGAATAAAAACTCAAACCACTGTTAACAACGAACGAAACTAAAGACGAACGTCACCTAAAACCGCCATAGATACCTTCAACTATGTATTCTGAAATAGACATAGGTACTTGAATTCGAACTGTAAATCCGGATCGATAGGATCAAAATGAATTGTGCAATATCTGGGTCGCACATCCCGCGGGACGAAATACGACAATTCCGGTTGTAAATCGGAATCACCTCAGGATAGGGGTGGGAAGTAGGGAAACGTGGTACAGGACGAGGTCGGTCAGGAGATAGGGGTTCTAGACGAAGGACCAGTGATCTCGGGAACCGGTATTCGGAAGGACTGCTCGCCTTCCCTTGTATATAACACCTCCGTAATCCTTGCAGTCGCCGCCGAGATCACACAAATGGCACGCGGATGAGCCGATCTCCGCTCCCAATTGAATACGGCGATGTCACAAGTTCACCCGCGGCACACAAATAACGAATAATACGTAATCAAAACACAATATCACAAAATACAGCGCTGGTACACTGGAGCTGAAAGGTCTACACCGCGAATACTATCGCGATGTCGAGATTGAACAAATATCAGTCAAGTTGACGTCTGCTGGCGTCAAGGTCACATTTCACACTGAAAAGACGAGCATGATAAAATGTATGGATGGGAATTTGGATGCGGAATGGATGCTTCAAAAGGGTGTTTACAAATTCGGAACAGGTACTAATTAGACATTAACATTAATATAAGGCATTAAATTACATACATTTATTCCGTTTTACTGCTGCGGGGAAGATTCAAAAATCACCCAACTGACAAACGACGATGACATTTATGAAGGTTGTTGGTGGAATTAAACACTAATTTTTGTATAATTGTTTATAAAGTCAAATTAATAAGAAAGATGAGTACAACAGATAGCGAAGTATGAAGAGTTAGCGGAACGAGCTGGCGACACTCGGTTTCAGTTTCGCTCGGCTTGGTCTTGGTCCCCGGATGTTGACGTCACCAGTGTCGTCGTCAGTCCCAGCCCCCGCCGTATTTAACATACTACGAGCGTGAACTGAGGTGTGGAACGGCGAATATTATTTCCAAAGATCCGTGGTCACGGGCCGCGAAGCTTGACAGCTGACAGCCCCTGCGCGCAATACCTTCCGTCCGGAGATAAGCAGCGAGACGAGGATGCTGGATCTCCTCCCGGCTGGGGTGAGCGTCCCGGATTTATTTAACACATAGAAGCGTCAGGCTTCTTATATACATGATATCCAACAGAACCTCCAAAATGGCGGGCTCCGTTCTAAACTCAAATCGTAATTTTGAAAATAAACAAGTGAATTCCGGCGGCCGTCGCTATTGGCGGCAAGTTTTATCGAATTAGCGGATTGGCGGTAATTAATTAAAACAAATGTTTTACAACAATTATAGGCAGGATTTAGTCCGGAATTATTGTTTAACATGTTTAACAACAATTAATAGAACAATGTACAGAACAAAGGCTGTTTTCCTTTCTGTATTTTCAGGTGCTGGTTTCGTCTACCTTCGTTTGATTTATGATCTTGAATTCAGGATGAATTATACGGTGTAATGATCTTGAATTCAGGATGAATTATACCGTGTGATGATCTTGAATTCAGGGTGAATTATACCGTGTGATGATCTTGAATTCAGGATGAATTATACGGTGTAATGATCTTGAATTCAGGATGAATTATACCGTGTGATGATCTTGAATTCAGGGTGAATTATACCGTGTGATGATCTTGAATTCAGGATGAATTATACCGTGTGATGATCTTGAATTTAGGATGAATTATACCGTGTGATGATCTTGAATTCAGGATGAATTATACGGTGTGATGATCTTGAATTCAGGATGAATTAAATAAAAACTCTCTGTTATTCCACGGGTTATTTATTGGAGATACATTTTTATAATTAATAATTCATTAACATTGTTTTAACGATAATGAGTTCATTATATATTTTTAATGAGAACACATTTTTGTTGTGAAGTTATAATTTCAGAACATAGTTCTGTGGTATTTTTAATACGAATTAAATTAATCAATTAGAAAGATATACAGATTTTTCTATTATTAATGTTATTTCGAAATAAATATTTGTGAAATTATTATTCTATATCTTTGGTTCGAGCCTCTATTATTTCCAATTCAATCATCTAACAAAATACCGTCTGGCCGTTCGATGTTCGGTGATCTTTTATTTTTATATTCAATATATCATTTGGAATCATTAAAATAATTCAATTTATTAAATACATAGCTTAAACATTTTATATAAATAATAAGATTAAAACACTTTCATTAAACCAGAAACCAGACCATATATAGAAACTTAAAGGAATGTTTTGATAATTAAGTTTTTTTGATAAGCCGTGAATATAATAATAATAAAGATATAATTAATATGATAAAACGCTATTTATGTATAAACCTACGGAATCTTCTTCAGGAAACAGTGTAACTAAAATTAATAATACAAACATAGATAATTTAATTGATAAAATACAAGCACAGATAATTTTTATCCATACTTACATTTTTAAACAAAGTGTTTTATTAAGGAGAACACATTCTTATTGAAAAGTTGTAATTATTCAGAACAGACGGTCTGTGATATTTTAAATACTAATTAAATGTATTCATTAGAAAGATATTAATATAAAATCAATTTTATCGAAATATATTGTTATCGCTACCGGGATTCGAATCTGGATCTCTTCCAATCATCACCATCGCCGTGACGAATTACTCATCGATTCCTGAACACGTGAGATTCTCCCCATCAGCAGGGCGACACTTGTAGCTAGAAACGCGCGGCGGCTTTCTAAGGAAACTGTCTGTAAGAGGTAGGATGGATAAAATCTGGATCTGTCTTCACACCCGGGGGTGAGACGAGTTGCTCGAGACCCAAATAAGTATATACGCGTACAGTCAAACCATGGGAATCGTGTTTTAATAAAAATATATCCATGGCATATATGACAGTTAACTATAGACATATTTAAAAAATATCCGTAACATTAAATCAGCCCTTAGGTCCGCGATGCTCTAATGGTCGGGGTATTGCGGGAGTATAATAATAATTATCTTTATTTTTAAAATTAAAAATGGTTATTTTAAATTATTAAATAATGTTTCTGAAACACAGTGGAGGGCAAAGAGTTCAACGCTTTTGGGCCTGCCACCGCAAATGGCATCGGTCGGTTCTACAACCCTTCCTGCGGCTGAAGTAGAGTATAAAGAAACAGACGGGCTAGGTGCACGTAGCTAGATTGAGACCACTGTATATTAATTCTGACATGAAGAAGTAATGATTGAGATCCAGAACCACAGCGACAAGATTGCGCAGTTGATTAAATCTTCCGCCTGCATGGACTATAATAAAATATATTTAAAGGACATTGGCAGCAAAACAAACTTGACGCCTTTGAAATGTGATGCTGTAGGCGAATGGTTAGATGGCAATTTTGGAATAAATAAGGATCCAATGCATATCGCAGAAATAATGGTAATCTGTAATCTTTCAAATTTATCTAACTGTAAACCCTTAGTATTTGTATGTATAATTTCTAGGTAACAAGGGTTTAGAAGTTAAACATACAAATACTAGGAGTAATAAGGGTTAAGAATAATTAGATAAATTTGAATAACAGTTAGATAAATTAGAAATTTTAGAAATAAGAAAAAGTGGTAATAGCAAGCTTAATATTATAAATAACCAAATCCTCTTTGTAAATAGTCACCTTTTAAATTTGTTTTTATATTAGTTTTTTCTTATTCGCAACTTTATATTTTTATTTTTATCTCTGCTTGTATTTTTTAATTTCAGTATACATTGTTTCCTGAATAAGATACCATAGGTATCGAAACATGTAGAATAATCAATAAATAGTGGTTTAAACAAAGTATTTTGTCTAATTGTTAATATAAATTGAGAACGTAGAGTAATTTTGCAAATATTGAAGAAATTTCATCTGTCCAATCATCGATAGTTTTTTCAGGTTACCATTACTTCTGCGATATGCTCGACAAAGCGTAGAATGCGACTCATACAGATCGTGAATAAGTGTATTGGATCCGTGTTTATTCCAAAATTACCGTCTAAGCATTCGCCTACAGCATCAAGTTTGTTTTGCCTTGTATTTGCTCTTAATGTCTGTATATAATATATAATAAAGTATGAAATTTCCGAGTAACTGAAAGTCTTTAAATATGATAAAAACGAAGTCGATACTAGTTTTCCCCGAGCGGCGACGATCGGAGCACGTGACACGTGTAGACCTTGAAATACAGATGAGACCCCCCGCCCGTTGGACTGACGGAGTCGGAAAAGGTACAAAGGCACATCTTTAGTGACGGCCATAATGTCTGCAGGAATCTGGGAAAAGTGGATGAGCATAGTCAAGAAGGCGGGAGTTCATGAGGACCCGAGCTAAACAAGAATAATGTAGAAAAATATATTTAGGAAAAAAATTTCACTCCGAAAATTCTAAATGTTATTTGGGATGAGGATCAATATAGAAAATGATAACACTTAATACGCGTCACTCTTTAACGGTAGACGGTCAGACGGCATTCATCCCCAGGGTGTCTCCCAGGCCCACTGTGCACCCGGGCTGCGGGCACACTACCCACTGTATACTGTATACCCACCGTATACTGTGCGGCAGTGTAGGCATGTACGAGTACGTGCGCGGCTTTATATACCAAAGGGGAACTGGATTCTTCGATAGTAACAAAGATTTTTCTTTGAAACTTCCCCACTCCAGACTTTTCCTTTGTTTTCCGGCTTATCCCTCCCCCTCCTCCCCGGACACAGGGGCAGATTGGAAAAATAATGTTTCGATTTTCCCATTAATAAATGTTTTATGAAAAATGAAGAAAAGCTGCGAAGGACAGAATGGAAACAGGAAGGCTGAAGGACCAACCTGAATCAGTAAACACGATCCACCCGTGAAATGCTCTTTTAGGTGTTTGGATTTTCTTCACTGGAGCCACAAGTCTTTTGGTTTCAGAGCACGCACTCCGCACGAAGTACTCTTGTTCATACACTTTGGTGATGGCGCGAAGTGTATCACAACAAGTACAATTGCACGATATATTTATCGGCGCACACTGTAGCGAGAAACCGAACACGCACAGTAACACTATCCGTCAATTTATCATTCCCACGCGGCAAGAAGATGATTCACGCAATTTTCACAGCCTGCCATACTGTCAGATTACACTTCTCAAAAAACTTCTTGGTCCAAAACCATAGAGAACACCATAAAAAAGGTCGTGTTGTTAATATGTGTCCGTCGTTAATATATCGTATCCAAGAGCGTTTTTATTAGCTCCGACACCAGTGGCGGCCCGATTATTTCTACCGTTTCAAGTTTTGTGGTATACCCACACAAAACTGAAATGTACACACTTCGTATTTATAAAAACCCAGAATTGCCAACAGAAGCATGTATGTCAAGACAGACCTGCGAGCGGAAGATGGGTGCCCGGCGGACTAGACCACTGAAGCAATGTATGACGATCCACTGTGACTGCAGTCATGAACCTTCGAGTCCCAAAATGTTAAGCGTAAACGACATTTTTCATCCTCACGTGTCGGAGGCTCGGCGATCCTGACGAATCCGCCCCTGCACCGGGGGTGAGTTTTCCATGCAAGAGCCTCACATTTTTCAGGATTTCCTTCCACAAAGAGATTTCTGCCCCCCTCGCCCTCGCCCTCGCCCCGCGCCGCCCATGTAAAAGTTTCGGATTCACAGGAAACCTTTTGTGAGATTTCTATTGTGAGCTCTCTGCAGATATCGGAGAATGTCTTTAATGGAATGTTTCCTCGCTGGTACATTGTTATATTTTGCAATTTAAAAAAGATTGATTTATTTCTACATCACATTTACATTTTTAAGTCAAATATTTCGAGAACCTACTCCGTCCCACCTAAAAGGTATGATAATGTTCTTCCGGCCGACTTTTATTCATAATGCTTTTGCTATCTTATTCTAAGAGCTTCACGGAGATCTACAAGGGCAATACGACGATTGAGAAGATTCGGAAATAATGATTTAGTAAAACAAAAAATATGCTCATTAGCAAACGAAACAGGGATAAGAATCGCTGGAACGAAATTGAAGATACAAAATATTGCATAAATGAAAGATGGAATTCTTCTATGGAAATCGATGCGAATGGTCAGATGCTATGTTTTTATAGACGTGTTCTCGACTTGAAACATTTGAGATGTGGATCCACAGCACAATGCTCAAAATAATCTGAAGTGATGAATGAAGATATTATTTAAAACAATTAAAATTTAAAAAATTCAATATCTCGAAAATCAATGCAGGGAAAGATTTCTGGAAGTTGGAGAACTTCATGGCTGAAGAATCTGGACCTAAACCTAAACAGAGTGATGTTAACCAATGTCCGTTGAACGTATTAGACACGAAAAGAAGAAGAAGCAGTTATCTGAACACGGGCGCAGAGCAAGATACAGCAAGAGTACAGAAATAATAACTTTTATTTTAACGGAGTTAAACACTTGTGCTTTGAAAATATGACACTAGGCGAGTATCGTAATCATTAGACCGCAAGCACCTCATATTAGAAATGGCTGTGATTTAGAAATAGAATTCTAAAAATAGTCACTGAACCAACAGCTGTATTTTATAAAAAATAAAATTAGAATTACTTTAATCTTCTATAATATTTATTTACAACTGCGCGCAGGTACAGGGCTCGGAACGGAGGGTTGTAAACCGGTACGTGAGATTCTTGAAAATTTAGCTTCGGTTCGTGGAATTCTCGCAGACACAGTATCGGCTCGTGATATCCTTTCAAGTTCAATTACACTATTCTCATTCTGTTTGTTATTTTGAATTCGATAAAAATTGTTTAAAGTATTTTATGAAGTCGTCCCCACAAAAAATAACAATGAGGGTAATTTTTTAAATAGCGCAATAATCATTTATGCTTAATACGACCAGTTCGTTAAGGCTGTATATACGTGGGTAAGAAACTTACATTGGACGTTTTCTGAGGAAAAAATAAAAAATTAAATAACTGTATTATAATTTCAACAATGTTTTTATTTTTTAAATGTACCATCAGAACAAAATGGTCGCATATCTGCCTAGTTCGTTTTTTAAAGGAAATTGAATCTTCATTACAGTTGGAATGTATTGTGTAAGTATCCTTTCAAATTTTTTACAACAAAAAAAATTAAAATTTTTAGATTATCAAAAATTAAAAGGATTAAAAGAAATCTATTAAAAAATAAATATACAGGTGGCCCAAAAAAAGGGAGAACATTTCGTAAAATGTGATATAATTATATCAAAATTAATTAAATTAATAATAGCTTAAATAGTTTACTAATTTATTTACTACCTGTATTACGTTTCGTTTCGACAATTTCCTGTCGCCATCTTTGATTATTAATTTTCCTATTGTTTATATTTGTTTTTTTTAAATTGTTGCCCAGAATGACAAAAATCACTGCAGAAGACCGTATTCGGATCAAAAATTAGCGAATTGAAAAACGTTGGAGTGCTAGGAAAATGATCAAAGAATTTCAAAACAAAGCCTGGAGTATAGGTAAACATTACAGCATAACTGGACATTACGGCAGGACGGAGCTCCATCTCACACAGCCAGAAACACATTCGACTTTTTTCGTCGTGAGAATGTTAATTTCATCGAGCCAGGCACGTGGCCACCGAACAGCCCGGATTTAAACCCACTAGATGATGATTTCTGATTAGCTAAATATTGTGTAAAAAAAATTACATTAAGAATTACAATTAATTATTTTATGTTTTGAAATAACTCGTGTATTACGAGATGTTTTAACTTTTTTTGGGCTATCCTGTATAGTTAAACGTGGAATTTTCTCTTTTTAAATTTCACAAATGTAAATATTTCCATGTTGAATTTTCAACTTTATTTGTTTTTCTTTTTATTGTAGCGAGACAAAGGTCATCTATTTTTCATTTGCAAACAATACACGCTACACATTTCCAATTTCCATTTTGATTTAATCAGGAAGGTCTTTAATGTCTCCCAGCGAGAGAATGTTCCGATGCTGACTACGCTTTTTACTAGATTCGCTTCATTCCTTCTGAGTGATTCATCCAATTTGTTTTAATTATAAAAGACTTAAAATGGTAACTTAAAATATAAAAATATTTTAACACAAGAGGGGACGATTAAAGTACGATTCATACGGTCGGTTCTACATTCGCACCAGACAAATGCAAAGACAATGTTTAAATTCACTCCCGTGTCGTCCTCGTGTTCTCTAGCACTCGCGCACTGGCACCGTCTGAGGATGTCATTACGTCTGAAATTGAGCAATGGGATACTGAAACATCGCAACTGTTCTGCTTTAATGATAATCTCGGCAGAATGATAGATGAATTAATGCGACTAATCCATCTCCAGCCTCTGACAGGTGAGCGGTCCATCAGGTCCGCTTGGTGTGACGCAAGTGCTCATGTACCTCGTAAGAGTTTCAACAAATTACTCTCGGACGATGCTGGCTCCTGCAGTAGCGATGGAAGTATTCAAAACGCCACTTCTATACATTATTTAGTGAGGAATCTAATCATTATCAATCCTCCTTAAACTGTTTGAGTTTCAACAAGACACCGAGATACCGAGACACCGAGACACCGAGACACCAAGACACCAAAACACCAAGACGCCAAAACGTCAAGACGCCAAGACGCCAATAAACTAATCTACAATGTATTCTCAGTTATGTTCTATTTCTCACCAAAGAAGAGCATTACAATAACCCCCTGGTTTTTATTGTCTAAGCTTACGATGTATCCATACGCCAAACTTATGAACTTTTCTTGTGGTATGATTTCTTAATTTTTTTTTTGAATAATTTAATGAAGAAAGATATAAGGACAGAAGAAATCTGGTCTCACCTCGATCTTAATCTCGTGAGCTGGAAGCCGCGGTTGTCAAATGTTGATCATTTGACACTAGAATTTAAAGTCTCGCTCTATAAGAATAGCTCTAAACTGAGGGAATTACCAGTCCTTAAGGGAAACCTGTATCCAGCCGAGATGATGATGATGATGATGATGAAGAAGTTTTAAAAAAATCAAAGTTATAAGAGTGCCCATACACGCGTAATTTCTGACACATGAAGGAAACATTACCCGATGATGAAGCGGTCCATATTTTACGAATCCAATTTAGTTGCGCCCCGTCAGCCCGATTGCGCAAAAACTCGCCTCGCATTCACCCTCGGAATACCTGCCCGTTAATTGAATCATCAACAGCCATTCACCATTCACCATTCACCATTCATCGCAGCTTTCTCTGAATGGGATTCTCTGAAAGAATGATATATTACAGAATGACCAGCGCTACTGTTAGTCTGCAGTCTGCCGATGTACTCGTGGCTACACCTTCTGCTTACGATTCCCGCTGCGAGGCCCGAAGGTGTCATCTGAAAGGTTTAATGCGTGAATGAGATGAAATTAATTTATATTTAAAATTCCTGCCGACGGTATGCGGAAGCTGGTGATATCTTTGAATGAAATTCTGTATTTCTGTTGAACCTGTTGTAGATAAAGCTTACGCTAATTCTTTTGCCGACGTTTAAATATAAAATCAATAATTGATTGAGACCAAAATTATGACTATTTCTATAGTCTAACCTAGCTTAAACAATTAACGCTAATACAATAATTGGAGATCTCACATCTTTTATTTATATATCAATATGCAATAGGTTTGTCTCTATAAGATATCTGATATTTGTTTAATACGAGGTAAAAATACAGTAATTGTGTGTTCTTGGACATATTCAATATAGCTAATACTGGTCAAAATAAGAAAGTATATAAAAATATTCTAGAGTAATATGTTAAAAACATTTTACAGATAAAGAATATTGCTTAAAAAAATTCTCATAGTAAAAAAAGAAGGAAAAATGAATTAACAAATAGATGTAAATTTATTTATTTTTTAGTAACTATATAATACTATGTAAAAAATTGGTTGTCTGTAAAGTCGGTTTACGGACGATAGTTTAACGTTACAACGTCATAAGAAGACATTGATGAAATGATTGCATACTTTTATGAATAAAATGGAATCATTTTTATTGAATTATCATTATTTTGTATGGATACGAAAAAGGAGTGAAATGAAATCTACAATTTTTTATTGATATATTTTATTCGCACTCATTAATTCTAATATGTTTATTACTTTGATGAACAGTTTATTTACAAGTAACAATGTGCATGGGTACATTACTCCTTGGCGATAGTGGCAGATCCGTGAGATTCACAGGTTCGTCAGGTTGGTCTGCCATGGTGTGACTTTAGGCGGTTCTGCGAAAGAAATCGTTGATAATTTATTGTTAAAAGTATATTTGTTATACGTTAATCAGATTTTTAATATGCAAGAATTAATTACCTTTATTGCCGCAATTGTTGTTGTAATATAAACAATGAAAACCACATTAACATTTCACTTCACTTTATAAACAGTTGTAAACAGATCACGTGTAGGTACTGTAGGTGTATAAGTTGTGTGCTGCCGCTGTCTCTTTTCTACTCAGACGCATCGACCAATCGAGTGGAAGAGAGATAGATGCGGCACAATCCGAACGGTAGGCCGATCGTGCCTCTCTATCGCTTATCCGCGCTCTCGCTCGCACGCTTGCCTTCGGCGTAACGCGACAAACGGGACAATGAGTCATGTTTTTCGTGCGTGCAGCGGGCGTTCATCGATTTATAAGACGTTGTCACGTCAAAATGGTTGACTATAAATATAAAAAATATGTATAAAATTATAATTAAGAGCATCAAGTCCTGTATAAGAGGTTGCTTTACATAATACAACCTTCATTTTTATCAATCTTTCTTTAATTAGTGAGAAAAAGACACCTATACATTTGCATGTTTATTATTCTTTTCACTGTGAAATTAATACGCGATTTGTTTCTGTCTTGACACAAATTGTATTTTTGTCAGTGGATTGAATTGAAATATAATTATTGATTACTTGATTTTCCACTAGTCATTTCTAAGCCTAAATATTTTCCTTCAATTTATCTAAAATATGAGTTGCATGTATTTACCGAAATATTTCAGGTTTAATTAGAGTTACCGCATGGTTTGGGAAGGGTTAAACGTGACCAAACCACCTAAGAGATCCTTTTTTAATCCTTGGTAAGATCAGGGATGCACTCTAAATAATAATATATAAATATATTAACAATTTATACAAATTACAGCAGCGTTCCAATGTTCTAATTTCTGATAGGAAATGCGTGAACACAAAAAGTCGTCGCTATATTCCTAAATAAATTTGCTATCAGCAGTCAGAGGTGTCTGGCTGTACACACCCAATCATTAAAGCGTTAAGTGTTGAAGGATTGTGACTTGTGACCGCCGATGGTACTGGTGTTGGTGAGCCACAGAATGGAGAACAGGTTCTCCCGGGGAGACTACTAGTAACTGGTATTTCAAAGTCATCCCAGGAGGAAGACGAGGATTTAATGACGACCTTTGTTGAGGAAACATTCGGACGTGCAGTCATGACTGATGACTGAAGCCAGACCAGGCGACTCCTGAATGCAACCTCACTTATTGTAACAATAGAGGTTTAATAAATAGAACGTGTTCGACACTTTTTATTGACAACTCTTTAAGAGTTATGACAACAACGTTTTCTTTATTTAACAAATAATAGATATCTCATAGAGACGAAGCTATTTTTCATTGTATTTTTAATGGAAATATATGGAAGTATGGGTAGTTACAGGGTTTACGACCTGTCTTCGGCTTGCTTAAGTGTTCACTTTATATGACGTTCAGCATTATCATCCATTAATCAATCTCCATACCTATCAATTTTTTAATAGTTGTATATACAGGGTGGTCTAAAAAAAGTGAGAACATTTCGTAAAATGTAATACAATTATATCAAAATTAGTTTAACTATGTCAACGATAGCTTAAATAGTTTACTAATTTACTTACTTACCTATTTACCTATATTACTTTTTATTTCGACAATTTCCGGTCGCCATCTTTGATTATTAATTTTCTCATTGTTTATATTTGCTTTTTTCAAATTGTCACCCAGAATGACAAAAATCACTGCAGAAGACCGTATTCTGATCAAAAATTTGCGAATTAAAAAACTTTGGGATGCTAAGAAAATGATCAAAGAACTTCAAAATAAAGCCTGGAGTAAAGCTAGATATTACAGCATAACTGGACATTACAGCAGGAGCTCCATCTCACACAGCCAGAAACACAATCGACTTTCTTCGTCGTGAGAATGTTAATTCCACCGAGCCAGGCGTGTGGCCACCGAACAGTCCAAATTTAAACCCAGTATATTATACAATATGGAGTGTTTTGATGATTTCTGATTAGCTAAATATTGTGCAAAAAAATTACATTAAGAATTATAATTAATTATATTATGTTTTGAAATAACTCGTGTGTTATGAGATATTCTCATTTTTTTGGGGCACACATTATTTGTGGAAACATAAATCCGATGGTTTATAACATATTTATGCAACAGTAAAAGAATTTACTATTCTAAAATTAAATATTGGTGTAAATAGGACGTATTTTTTACATTAATGAATAATATACTGCCAACGTTTAAATTTTCGTTCCAATCGAGTCATACAATACAAACTCTGAACCTCCTTTGCCAGAACCTAATTTTGCATAGGTACATATGTACCCCACCCTGTTAGCATCGCTTGTTTTTAATATAATGTTATTTACTAACGGAAATACAAGACATTTTTCAACAGACGTTGAATACATCGAGTAGGCAGGTAGTCCAGGGCAAGATTACAAAAAAACAACGCATCATTTAACTATCACCTTGATAATAGTGTACTTCTGTATGGAATAGTCCAACAGTAGCCTGATGGACTAAGCGGCTGATCTCAAAATGATGACAGCGTTTCTTCCGTCGTGACGTATTTGTGAGAAGTGGAAAACGCGGTAAGCGATATGAGATGGACGGTGATGCTGCACCTTTACTCTGATCCTTTGTTCGTCTCATCAAAACGGGCTTAGGGTATTTCTAGCTGTGTACATATTATATTTAGTAGATCTACACAGTACCTACTTGAATCTTGTTTTGTATGAGCATTTTTGGGTATGGGTGACTCGTTGGAGCTCCGTAGGTGGGTAGTTAGGCCGGCCTGCGTGGGTGGGACCCTACCTCTCACTCTCCGTACCTCATGTTTGCAACTCCGTTAGTCTGTCCGTGTAAGTGTGACTCAATCCATTATGTGTCTCGTCCATTGTATCTTTTTGGGAGTGTTTTGTGATGAATGGATCTCTGAGTGTCTGCCTTGAACTATTGCACCTTAATTTTCAATCTGTATGTAAAACTATGTTCTATGGATTTATGTTGTATGATTTTTATGAATAAAGACGGCACTTGAGGGATGCTGGAGGGTTTAAATTTTAAAATCTTTGGGATAATTGCTAATAACCATATTGAATTTCTTCTCTTTTTTCATTTTGCATATACTAAAATATGTGATTGAATTAAAGTTTGTTTTAGGTCCTTTTTTTTTTAAAGTACCTACTTATGAACTCGTGGCTTGAACTGTTAGTCAATCACTGATACCTCTAAGGTATAATCATAAATCGGTATGCATATCTTCTTAAATAATAAATAAGATGATCCAAAAATGACGAAAGCATAATTTTATCAGGTACACTTGTAGGTTTACATGGCCTTCTGGATTATTTTGCCGTGGGCTGATTTTTGTCATAGCTGACGTCACATTTCAATGGTCCGCTGTCACAATCGACTCATGACAGAGTAACGCAGAATAAATTTAAAGCACACGATGAGAAGTTATTGAGATTTTGATCTCTGATAGTCACTAGAGGTATTTAAATTGTTATTTACACTGCTACATAAAATTAACACTACAGCCACATAGTGCCATATGCACTGCGACATGCACCCACACGTGTGAGACATTGAAGAAAATTAGGTCCTTCAGTGTCACCATGTATAAAACCTACTGATCCGAATCGCGTAACCTACAAATGTCGATCATCACTCAGATCACACATATCGATTATAATTCATTATATTACGCCAATAAATTTGTCCTGTCCTTTAAAGACCAGTCATAACACACACTGCGACACGGCGCGAGTCGAAATACATATACATTCTCAACAGCATACATATATAATACATACCAACAACAGTGGATTCTATCATTCGTTCCGTATTCACAAAATTTGAAAGTACTCGACTTTCGCGCATACGCATTCAGTTCCGCCTGTCAACGATTTCGAATACTGACGAATTCGACTTTAATGCTTATAGGTATAATGCCCAAAACAGCATATATATAATATTACGAAGCAGGCGGATTGTTTTGAGAAATTTTGTCAGTTTAGCTTGAATACTTAAAGTCGAATTATTGAAACATTGAATACCCTTCAATTATATGTTATATTTGTTATAAATACTAATTAAATGTATTAATTATAAAGATATACATATAAAGTTAATTTCATCGAAAACTATTGTTGCGCTACCGGGATTCAAACCTGGATCTCTTTTTCGATCCGGGGAAGGTGCATAACCAACTATGCTACAGCGACCGTATTTTTGACGACAAATTTTCGAACTTATATGTTACACTTTTTCAAATTAATACACATGGTTCCATTGTAAACTTCACAATAAGAATGTATTCTTCTTAATAATGTTATATTTGTATATTTGATAGTAGGTATAAACTTGTTATTCAGCATCCCTTCTACAAAAAGTCGCCGATCAAAGTCTCACTATGAGATCATCGTGAACACGGGCCTTAAGGAAAACTAGGCGCCGAGCTAATGAACTTCTCTTCTGTTATTAAAGAATTATCTGAAGGCAAACAGAATGAACACGTTTAAGAAGGGTGGAGAGGGGTAGCTACTTGCCACCCCCGCGTATCGCATGGTGTTGATGGCGTGTTGTCTGCGGTGCAACTTCCACTCTCAGCCGGAAACAATATGGCGGTGTAATAGGCGGGCGCGGGCGGAAGCGTCTCACTCGGCGGCCTGATTTATTGGCGGGAATTCCCACACGGAGGGAATTTGAAAAACGAACATTAACCGCAGATGAACGAAGAAAATTGTCGCGTTCATATTTTGTCACCAACATCCTCAACAGCAATGGAGCGGATTCTTTCCTGAACGCAATTTTTAACAAGACTTCTTCTTCATGTTTGACCATATTACAGTACGTTGATTTATCCTATAAAAGTTCACCAACATTTTGGAGCCAAGATAATCTATTTATGTCCCTGCGTAATGTTTTGTAGGTAAAAGATCATCTTTTTACCAATATTTGAATATGGCCAAGAACACACAATTACTGAATTTTCACCTACAAAGGCACTGTTATTAAACTAATAATAGATATCTCTTAGAGACGAAGCTATTTTTTATTACATTTGACGTATTATTGTATTGTATCATTGTAATAATAACAGATTAATAAATTAATTTTATTAAAGAGAACACATTCTTATTGTGAAGTTGTAATTATTTAGAACAGATAGTCCTATAATAGCTACCGGGGAAGGTGCATTACCAACTACAGAATTATAGGTATATCTTTATAATTAATACATTTAATTAATATTTATATAAAAATTTAAAACAACTAAAATACTAATAATAATAATAATAAATATATAAAATATAAAAATATTGATTTTTCTGGCGTATTCTAGTATAATGTGTTAAAAACATTTTACAGATAAAGAATATCGATATAAATAATTTCCAAAAAATTTAATTAGATTCGCGTTGTGACATATATCTTGTTTCAGAGAAATTAATATAAAATTTAGTTCACAGATGACGATAGCGCAGTGGTACTCGAACTGTTTCCACATATTAGCATATATATGCAACTTCAATGATATGCATTGATATATATGGAGATTGATTAATGGGTGAAATGGTGAACGTTATATTTGTATAAAGTGATCACTTAAGCCAGCCGAAGACAGGTCGTAAACCCATACTTCCATATATTTCCATTAAACATAATAAAAATTAGTTGGTAATTAAAAAGTATCGAAAATATATTTAAGAAAGACAACGTTTAAACAATGTCCTAGGATGGTTGTATTAAATTAGGAATTTTATCGGCATGGCTGTTCATAACGGTACATAAATCTAATATTTCTTAGGCTTAAATCTGACACCATGCCTCGATAGTCCGTCCAGTAAACCTATGATATCCCTAGCGCTAGCGCCCACCTGTGCAGGCCATGAACGTCTTCAATGACATCGATCGTCTAGGCTGGCGTGTCTTTACACAGATGGCGACGAGTGATATCGACTAAAAGGTCAAATAAATTTGTAATAATTACAAAGCCTATTTATTAAACGTCGAGATTCCGCTGCTAAGTCTTGCGAATGTTGTAAGCGATCAAAGGAGACGACGAAATTTAATTCCACAAAATTACCAACAAGTATATCTATTTTTTTCAATTTAGAACTCTAACATATGACCAAAATATTGCGATTCCTGGTGTTCCAAATTCGTAAAATACATTTTTGGCGCGTCTTTCGATTGACACATTTCCGCGTCCATGTATTACCTAATGCTCGTCTTTTCAGTGTGAAATGTGACCTTGACGCTTGCAGACGTCAACTTGACCGATATTTGTTCGATCACGACATCGCGATAGCATTCGCAGTGTGGACCTTTCCACTCCAGTGCACCAGCACTATATTTTGTGATATTGTGTTTTGATCACGTATTGTTTGTGTGCCGTGGGTGAACTTGCGACATCGGGACAATTGGGATCGGAGATCGACTCATCCGCGTGCCATTTGTGTAATCTCGGCGGTGACTGCAGGGCTTACGGAGGTGTTATATATATAGCGGTCCTTCCGAATCCCGATTCCCGAGATAACTGTTTCTTATTCCCTCACTGACCTCATCCTGTACCAAGGTTTCCCTACTTCCCTCCCATACCATACGGTGATTTAGATTTACGACCGGAATTGTCGTATTCCATTCCGTGGGACGCTTGACTCGGAGATTGCGTAATACAGTTTGAATTAACATGGTTTTTTATTGTTTTTAAGGATTTCTTTTTCTTTTCACATCCGCATAATCATATTACCATTAAGGCCCATTCTCACCATGATCTGACTTTGATCTCTGAGAGACAGTAAAGGTACGTACATATGAGATAGTTCATAAATTGCTTGACGTTGAAATCTGTGATATCCATTATCTTATCCACATCTTAATGATTTTTAACTATCATTTTCTTTCAAGTAGTGTATCGTATCATCGCCGTATTATAGATCATATTCAACATTTAAATAATTCCGTAAATTACATACATTAACGGTATTTATTTATTTAATTATTAAAAAGCTTTTAACAGGATAAAGTTTCATAATATACCTACTAAGATAACGTATAGCATATAAAACTAACAATAGCATTGAAGCAGTATCACAGTTTTTATTACAAAGTAATATTAACATTTATTTATTAGAAACTATATAAAAAATATGTATTATTTTTTGACTATGCCCGTCTCACTAGAAAATTCTGTCTGTATATTAGTAAGTGGTAGCACGTAATAATATATGCAATAAAATAAGAAAAAACTAATATTACGAGGAGAGGAAAATGATGTGTATGTGTCGGTAAGATGATTGGTTAAAGTCTATAATATAATAGTTATTTAAACAAATTAGTTTAGTAAGGTTAATATTGAAAAAATCAACTTTAACAAGTTAAATTATTATTATGAGATTTTCATCAAATGCGAATGAACCACAGACCACCAAATATATAGAGATAAAGTAACGCAATTTACTTTTTTTTTAGTTTGGCGTCACCCATGGAAACACTTTGGTACCACTTACGCAATCAAATAACTCCGCGACTTTTTTTTTAAATATGACTCGATTGTAACAAAAAAATTAACGCTGACAATATAATATGCATTAATGTAAAAAATGCGTTTTGTTTACACAAAGATTTAATTTTCGAAGAGTAAATACTTTTACTGTTGCATAAATGTGTCATAAACTATCGGATTTATGTTTCCATCAAGAAAGTGTGCAGAATGCCCCTCATCCCGTAACTATTGAATGGAATGAACCAACTTTGTGCATAAGAGACGAGTATAGTTCCGGATGGAACGCTACAGTCGCGGTGGTAAGTTAGTTGGAGAATTTTCTGGAGCAGCCGAAGCAAGAAGTTTCACTTGAAATATGTTAACTAGTTAGTTACCTTATTCGGTACAGCCAGCAGCGGCAGGAGTTCATGACTTCCCGTTTCCTGGCTGCACAACTTCCGGTTGCAGGATCCAGCTAAGCAGAGTATTACATCACACCGCGGAGCAGCCAGAAGGTAATCTAGCGGAACACCCACCCTTCACCTCCATCACTCACCCTCACCGCCCCCGCCAGCCTCCCTACCCGTGGCTTTGTTGTGAGCGTCTTACAAAATGTTCATTTTCAGCTTTCTCTTTTTTGAAATATAAATTAATTATCTGTTTTAGACTATTTGATTTAACCATCCGCGGAAGTTGTCTGCCTTATAAAAGTGAAAAAATATTTTTTAAAAAAATCAGATATATCCATTAAATATAATAATAGAAACAAAGCTATTTTTTATTATATTTAATGGAAAATATATAGAAGTATGGGGTAATACAGGGTTTACGACCTGTCTTCGGCTGGCTTAAGTGATATATATATATAACGTTTATCAATTCTTACCCCTCAATCTCCACATTCATCATTTTTCATATGGACTCGCTTCGAATACCACTACAACATCGTTATCTATGTACTAAATTTAATAATAAAAAAATCTTTTTTAAACAGCATATATGTTTTGTATTTACCCCATACTTCCATATATTTTTTATTAAACATAATAAAAAATAGCTTCGTCTCTATGAGATATCTAATATCTGTCTTTGTAGGTAAAAATTCAGTAATTGTGTATTCTTGGACATATTTAAATATTGCTGAAATTTATTAATTTATTAATTAATTAATTTAATTTAATTAAAAATTAATTTAGGGGTATGGATGTTACGACCATACTTTCTAGTATCATATTATCTATATTAAATGTTAAAATTATAAACTAGCGTATTATCCGTCTTAAGGCATGAAGAGGTATGTTGTGGGATACGGCAACAGAAGAAAAAGAAGTTAAAGAAGAAGACGCGGGGAAATTTTATCTATCACCATAATTTTAGCACTTATAAAGAAAATCATGGAAACAGGTGACAGAAAATAATGTTAATTTGTCGGGGGCTCTGGTTTTACGCACCGGTAAATGTGAAGTACGTTCAGGGGTGTTGATGTCTGTGTAAGCGCATGTACCTATATTCAGACTGATAAACAATCCCATATATAATACTTTAGTGCCTATACTCGTAACAGTGTGAAGTGCGATAATATCCAGTGGTGTCTAGGCAAGAGTTTCAGTGCCGGGGGGCTATGAAGACGTTAGATCGGTGGCGGCTGATTTACTGGTCGGCCCCTCCCACCCGCGGTACTAAAAGGGTTAGATTAACACAATAATTATATCATTGGGAGCGATAGATTATCGCATTCTCTGGAACTCTATTAGGCAGGTGTTTACTACACCATTATTTATTATACAACTATTTTTTAAATGACCCAAATGTGAGAGAAACAACATTTGCATATCTGTAGGGTCGTTAAAGGTTAATTACCTATATACATCTACTTTTTAGATATCTGTGTTTTAAAATTTTGAGATATTCAGCCTTTAAGACTTAAAAATATGTAGCATATCATTCTTGCATAGAATATGTTCTAGCGGCTCACAATGAAGTCCCGGTACCGACACTGATGTGATAGACGTGTATGTGGCAAATCCATGTATTACAGAGTAAAGAATGAAGAAATAAGGAAAGAACGTAAAGCTGATCTTAATATAGTGAGTAAGATTAAGAAACGATAACTTAGATGGTTTGGTCATATGGAATGGTAAGGAAGATATATGACGCAAGTGTTGATGGCACCAGAAAACTTGGCATGATCAGGTAAACCAGATACTGGAAGATGGTCTTGTTAGAAGTATCAATAATTGGCGAGCTTATATGAGAATATGTAAGAACGTGGACGAGGCGAGAATTGTGTGTCAGGATAGAAGAGCGTGGCGCTCTATCCTCTACCTACCTGCGGCGTGATGGAAAGTAAGTTAGTAATATGTTTTACTGGTTACAAAACGGATGCATGATTTCAGTCAAATATCAAATTCAAGCGCAGCCTGACCTATCTACAGCAGTGAGCAAAAATTCTGCGGTGTAGCGGGGTACTAAATTGACAGAAAAATAAACTGTTCATTTTGCTAACGCAGAATGTGACGTAGTAACACAGTTGGCAGGAAATTCGAAGACGCATTCGCCTAGCTAAAGTTGCTATGAACCAAGTTGCTATGAACCAAGTTGCTATGAACCAAGTTGCTGTGAACCAAGTTGCTATGAACCAAGTTGCTGTGAACCAAGTTGCTATGAACCAAGTTGCTATGAACCAAGTTGCTGTGAACCAAGTTGCTATGAACCAAGTTGCTATGAACCAAGTTGCTATGAACCAAATTGTTTCAACCAACTGTATAGAATACGGAAAGACAGTGACATGAAGTTAGCAAGTAAAATGATGTCGGTTCACACTCTTGTCTTTCCAATCTTCATGTGCTTGGATAGTCCGCAATAACAGATGCTTTTGAAATGTGTTCCTGGAGAAGGATATTACGTATCCCGTGGTCTGCAACACTCGTGTCACAACGGCGGCCTGTCACTATGTAGCTACTTGCAAATATGGTGGGAAAAATATTATATGAATGTATGTATTATACGTACAGTGAAACCCCAATTTTAAGATTTTGAAGGGACCAATTATTTTTATAAAAAAATCTAACAATATTATAAATTAAATTAAAGGATTCTGCTGGCACATTACTAATACTAGTAAAATATGCTTTGAGGCCTTCAATGTGTCTCACGGCATCGTCCTTTGTAGGAACTGGGTTGATGGAATGTGCAGACACTTCTTCTTCGTGAGAAGGTTTTACTACTGTCAAGTTTTCGTTTATACGCCTGTCCATTATTTCATAAATTCCCACCACGTCCGATGTTATTACGTTGGAGTTAACGTAGAATTCTTTCCCAGCCATCCATGTTCTCTATACTATCTTCTACGCTATTTTAAAAAATGCGTATATACGACAAACAAACGACCAAAACTCCCTTGGCTCTATGGCGAATAGCAAACTGGCCGAACGAATTTCAACAAATTTTAGACGTAAATCGCGGGAAAGACAAATGTACTAAAATGACACGGGACTGCAGAAATAACACGCAAATAGAGGGAAAACGTTAATTCTGACCATTCAAAATCGGGGTTACAGTGGACTGTATCTGAAATAAAACAGGGTATTCTCTGCAGGCGGGAAGCCATTCTCAATCGTGTCGTATCGCCGTAGTGTACCGATATTGAACATCTTTTATGTTTCATTTCTTTCCACCTCATTATCATCATCATCATCGCCGGTTGAGAAAAGCTGAGATCGGCGAACCACCCTTGTCTACATTCTTGTTTCCTGTACGGAACACACAAAGACTTCAGTTTGTGCTTCAACTTTAAATTATGGTTATTTGGAAATGTAGGTTATTTAGCACCAAAAAATATGTTAGATTACCCGCCATTAACTAAATTTCAACATCGTCAGACTTGAGAGTTTATCATTTTTATAATATTAAATTCGGTGCAAAACGACACAAATTTCAGTTTTCATTACGTAGGCACAAAATAGTAAAAAGGTAGTAAAATTTAGAATTAAAATCTATTTTTGAAATTTCTGACCCGAAAAATTGCGTCAGAAATAAATTTGCTACAATAAATGTTATCACTTTCTTTCATACTTTCATAAGAAAGCGTTAGACACAAAGCTGGACAAAGAGTGTAGTGCAAAGTGAAAATTAAAATGATATATTTTTAATAAATTTATATGTAACTGCCACGAAGTAACTGCCAATTATTCAATGCTCCAATACTACACAACACACTTAACACTTAACTTGGAAATCATTCACTATAGAAAAATTGTGCTAAAATTAACCCATTATATGATCCAATTGAGTAGAGATCAGTCGGAAGTATAATAATCATTTTTTTATATTTTCACATCTTCAATATTTGCTAAATTACTTTGTGGCCTCATTTTATATTAATAATTAGACAAAATACTTTGTTTAAACCACTATTTATTGATTATTCAACATGTTTCGATGCCTATGGTATATTTTTCAGAAAACAATGTATACTGAAATTAAAAATACAAGCATAGATAAAAACATAACTTTAAATATGTAGGAACTAATATGAAAACAAATTTAAAAGGTGACTATTTGCAAAAAGGATTTGGTTATTTATAATATTTAGCTTGATATTAACACTTTTTCTTATTTATAAAATTTCAAATACTGTAAACTGTAAACCTCTAGCATTTATATGTATAATTTCTAAGCCCTTGTTGATGTCAAAAGGATGGTTTGTTTCCAAAAAGTGATTGGAGAATTCAGAATAATTGTTGCTATTTAGGCAAATCAAATGCTCCTTAATTGTAATATCAAAATTTCTGCAAGTTTTATCTGCAAGTTTTACCTGTATAAAAATAATCGCAATCTTTACAAATTAATTAGTAGACCCCAGATTTTTTTATATTTTGATGTAATGATACCTCAACAGCATGAGAAAAACGAGCTACTTTACAACAGACAAAAGTGTAACAAAGTCGTCAGGTCAGAACTGAATCTATCAGTTCTAGGTGACACCTACCTACAGCATCTCACTCAAAAAAAAAAATTACGAAATGAATTCCAATTTATTTGGACAAATGTACCTATACCCATTATATTATATTAGTATTGTGTTTACCTTTGATGTAAAAAAATGCATAAATAGGTTTGTCAATAAACCTTATCTTATAGCCAAATATATGTGTCGATCAAAAGATTGGAAATCATTCATTACTATCTTATATATTTGTTGACCTTTACAATATTCAATGCTTATTTATATGTAAAATATTACTTACTGTACAATCTATAAATATTGATAAGTGTATTAGAAATTCGTAAAAAAATCATAATAATACATAAAATATTCTGATACAATGGACGAGCAGAGACATCTGTGAGCAGAATACGAAAGCTTTTCATGATATTTTCTTCTTTATCGACGGTAATTTTTCATCTTTGTCGCGTTCCTCGTTTGAATTGTGTACGCCAATAATGAACTAATGATACGAATTATTTTCGAATTGAATCAATAAATTGACATTTATATCCGTATATTTAAACATTTATAACGTTAAGATTCCTTGTCAGTTTATTAACAGATGTAATATCTTCAAATTCACATTATATTTGAAAATATCAATTGATTACAACCCATCAAACTTTAGCAATAACACGTCTCGAGTTATGAAAGCTTTTGAATATCTGCGCGAAGTAATATTCAGGAGAAGGTGAGCATTATATTTAGGGGGATGATTTGGACACAACAGAGGGGTGCAAATGTGACAAGGGTAGATTGGGGACTAGACGGCCCTTGTAGACCAATCAGAAACATTAAGCCAACAGTGGGAGGTGTAGTTTGACAATATGCAATGTGAAGTAGGTAAAATCTGTCCCCACTCCAGGAAGTGCACATATTAAGATAAATTATAATAATGCTGTTATTAATGAAGTATTTGTTTTATTAAAATATATTAAACTTGTGTCACCTGTGCACGTCTTAGTATGTTTGTCATATTTTTGTGTATTGATAGTAAGATACTCGGGATTGGAAATCTTTTTGGAGAAGACAGATCGATATCTTTGAGATGTGGTGCTGGAGACGCATGTTGCATATACCATGGACCAGCGGTGTACTACTAATACTTTTACTCGCTTAATCTCAGAGCTATTCGGGGAAGGCGGATTTTTTATCACTTTTATATAATTATACACAATAATTATTAAAGCAATCCAATCTTACTTCATATTAATAATTAGACAAAATACTTTGTTTAAACCACTATTTATTGATTATTCTACATGTTTCGATACCTGTGGCATCTTATTCAGGAAACAAAGGATACTGAAATTAAAAAATACAAGCAGAGATAAAAACAAAACTGTGCACGATTACGGTAAAGGGAAAAAAATGTGCACGTGTGAAGTTTGAAGGATAATCATTCACAAAAATGTTGCGTTGAACATCTAAGAACATCTAGAAGTAATGTAGGTAGGTATGTTAAACATCGGCGTTTTTAAACATTGTTAGACTATAGACAAAAAACAGCAACGTCTCTTTTATTATGCACCCCAAATAAATGTATTTTAAAAGAAATTTCAAAAGGCAACAATCCTTATTTTTCATAATATATTAAAAACTTGCAGTTAGATACTGATTAAATTTGAGAATATTATTTTTTCTTGATTTAGCAAGGGACTCGCGCGAGCTGAGCCGTGCTCTACGGGTTCTACGGTTTGAGAGAAATTAATTTTATTATCACCATTAGCAAGCTTATGTATCAATTGTAATTGGCATTTATATAATAGTTAATAGTATTGAATATGCTGTAAAGTACATACAAGAAATACATCAATAATCATGATGGCCCGTACCCACAGAATGAGACACGATGAGATAAATCTCACAACCATGTGAGATCGGCTTGAGATTGGTAGAAAGAGACAAAAATTCAAACCCGCGTTCACAACGATACCTGCATTCCATAGATACCTACAATTTATTCTGAAAAAATTTAGACAAACGAGGAATTAAATTACAAACATTTCTGCTGCTGGGGAGATTCAAATTTTCCAAAGTTTCCTTTTGCTAGATCGTGTCAAGCCGTTATGGCTTGTCGGCACGTTTCTTAATGTATTCTTACATCAGTAAAGGTAATTATTATAAAATGTAATAATAAAGGTAATAGCAGATATTGTTTAACTGTTTTGTGCCTATATTCCAAAGATAATAAGTGCCTATATTCCAAACACTATCAGCAAAATTCTATATATTTAGGGATAAAAAATTTCAATAGCCTCCCTACACAAATCAAAGAAATAAAGGATATAAAAGAGTAAAAAGAAACTAAATGAACACTTCAAAAACACATAATTGTAAAATAAATAATATTACAGAACACTTCAGAAGCACACAAATGGACAATGAATAGAATATATAAGGTATTATATAAAATTATTGTAGTGTAACTCCCTCTCCAAGCACAAGAGCTGGTCTCTTTTTTGGAGAGGTAAGCGAAGTAAAAACCATGTATGTATATAACATTTATTTTGCCATTGTATTTCGATAATTAAATAAATAAAAATAATATTATTTAGTACGAAATTCCTTAATTCCTTTCATCTCCTTGCCGCTTGACTGATGGTCTTGATATAATCCGGCAGTACGTCGAAGAGCCGTGGAATGGTCATTTCTGTTACTTTATCTCTGTAGAAGTTGTTGAGTTGACTATTTGTGATCTGACCAGTTCTGTGGCTGTGTTTAACAAGTATCTTTTCGTCTTCGCAATGCTTCAGGATTATTTTTATATTAATATAATTGTTCAACAAGAAGAACTTCGCAGTATTTAAATAAGTTATACTCACTTAGTCATCGTCTCTGCTTTGAGATGTTATTTCGTCGAGAACAATTATTTTTAGGAGTCTTTTTTGCTTATTAAATATTTTCTCAATGTTTGTTTTGTGTGTTCCTCCCCATGACAGTATTCCAGATGATATGATTGCTTCTGCCAAAATTATATAAGTTATCTTAAGGAGTTTGAACGTTAATATCTTTTTGAGTTGGTGTAATTTGTATGTATGCGTGTTTCAAAATTGAAATTTTTTTCCAGCGTTCCTCCGCGGTATTTGAACGTGTTCACCATTTTCAACTGTGATCTACGATAGCCGAGAGTTGTCTCCAAAGAATTACACTGGAACATAACGCGTACGGGTCATAATAACACGATGTTTTAAATTCTAAAAACAAGCAATCACATGAGTAATTATTTTAATTTAATGTAGAAATGAAACGAAGACGTACGCTTTTCTATTTGAAAAATGTACCTTCATAAATAAAAGGTCACACGTTATTCTAATACATATTTTAATTTCCTAACAAATTTGCCAGCGAAAAGAAAACGTTGCTGTGTTTTTATTTATATATAAATAAATACTAAATTAATGTATTAATTATAAATATATTCATATAAAATCAATTTTGTCGAAAAATATTGTTTTTGCGTCACCGCAATAGTTTAAATAGAGATGCGTACACGGAATATATATCACATCAATATTCTTACTATTTTCTAAGATAAATCTTGAGCTGTGAAAATAGGATTAACTTGTTAGTCACCTGGAATTAGACTCGAACCCCCGACCGCTGGATAACTAGGCGCAGTATATGCGTATCAAGAATATTGAAACATAGAATTATAATCTGTCTAAATCCGCGTATTCTCCCAGCACAGCGCTAACCTGACGCCGACCCGACCGATCGCGCGCCTAATCGGCTGCGAAGCCTCATCTTAATTCACTTAAAATGTATCCGAGGGTTTGACGCTTTACACGAATCTCCCGGTGCCTGGTGCCTGGTGCCTCCCCGGGCCTGGTCTCCGGTGACAACCGTTCAAAAGGACTTTCAACAGTTATATTGTACAATGTCTACGAAGAATCAGCTGAACACATCAACACAATACCAGTCAGTTTATAACAGGAAGATTATAAAGTTAACTAGTATTTAAAACCTGTAATAAAAAGTCGTTTAACCACGATTTTTTCTGGATTGGATCTACATGTGTATGTTAATGACGTCTTAAACGTTAAAAAAAGTAATTTGACTATTTAACTTCAGAAGTGATCTTGATGAAACACAATAATGAAGCTCAAAATCACGTTCCTTGTATTAAATGTGGCTGTATCGACGGATTCCGTCAATGGAAAACATGATCTCTTACTACTAGTGATATTGTGACTGTGATTGTGAAATTTGTGTTCGATTGCAACGATGATAAGTAACTGATTATTCGTAATTCGGCGAGCAATCACTAAAACTAGACTGGAAACTAACCCTTTAACACTTAAATATCAGTTGCCAATGATCGTTATAAAAGAAATACCAAATGCACAATCAGTCCCAATGTCTCGTTCGTTGTTTTCTTTCATCTTGTATTGTAGTCTCTATCTTGTTATCTCATGTTATTGGGATGTAACGGCCGGCGGTGGTGCTCTGGTGACTGCTCGGTTTGTTATTCATTTTGTTTTGTCCTTTTCTCTTTTTCGGGGGCGTGTTCTCATCCTCCCTCGGTTCCTCGACCAAAGCACAACTGCCTTTTAATTTCAATTTAAAAAAATGTACCATATAGTCCCGCGTGAGCGGCGAGTCCACCCACCTTCATCGGCTTTAAATAAAAAAGGTCGCAGTCATGATCGTCGGTGTCCTGTCATCTGGCATTCTTTGATTGGTTCTTACTCGATTAATTTTTCTAGCTCATGGTTTATATTTATAGACGATAAGCTAGATTGCGTAACATTTAATTTCTTCTAAATTTGTCACAATTGCGCAAACACCCTGTGCCGGGGCGGGCTCCCACCTCCGTCAGGCCCGGCGGCGAGAAACACTGCTTGACATTTTAATGCGGTTCTGTAATTTGATTTCCCAACACGCGTATTATTATTTGTCAAAGGAGATTATGTCGTTCCATTGTCACTGCAGCCCCTTTTGTCGCGCGGTCGGGTGAGACGGGCGATACCGCCGTCTCGGGTTCGGCAGATCGAGATTAAGAAGCCATTATTACACTCGACAAAGAAATTTGGCGGAAACCTAACCTCACTTCATTCAAAACCGCGGTGATTTTGTGAACACGTAGCGAAATAATTGTAATATTTTAGGCAGATATTTAAACCAACGTCAGAGAGGTAGGTACCCGTATAAATAATAGCATTATCGAACTAAGTGAAGGCCCCTAAGGCAGGAAAACAATCATATTTTCAAATTGGCATGGAATAGTCGGTAGGTACCTACCTACTTTCTAGTATTAATATAAATTATCATTGAAAAAATTATTGGAGGTTATTATTACGTACGATACGCAAAAGTTATTTGATTTATTCGAAAAACGAAACGTATTCAAGAGGGGCGGAGCGCAGACATTTTTTTCTCTGAAAGAAATGTCATTATTTTCTTCTTAATGCGGATAATACGAAGATCTTTGCCAAAGTGAGCTTCCTAAATAACTTTCATGAAATGAAAAATGATATCACCCGCATTGCAGCCTACTGTAAGGTGGACAAATTCCTCCTGAAAGCTAAAAAATGTTTTCAAATAACATTTTCAAGAAAATTGAACAATATTAATTTTACTTACACTCAGAAAATAAAAGCGATGTTAAAGACCTAGGAATAATCCTCGATGGCAAACTTCTTTTCAAAAATGACATTGACTAAATTACCTCCAAGGTCTATGAATGCTAGGATTCATACTTCGAAACTGCAAAAACTTCCAAAATTCATATTGCCTCAAAATACTGTATTATGCATTCGTTCGTAGTCACTTAGAGTACGCTTCTCAAATCTGGAACCCGTGCCAGATTACATATATTGTGAGATTAAAACGGATATAAAATAGGTTTCTTCGACATTTTAATCTATCATTCAACTCCTACTTAGGTGCAGCAAACTTCCACAATATTAAAGCCCTAATACTTGTCTTCAAACTACAGCAAGACCATATTGACTCTCCCAGTCAATTAGAATTAATCTCTCCACGTATCATCTAGATTAACCCGGCAGTCCGCACTCTTCCACATTCCCAGAAGTAGAACATCTTACATACAAAATTTATTCATTCACCGGTCATACAAATATCATAATGAGAAACTTACAGAAACTGACTTTTTCAACATTAGCCTTACTACGCTCAAAGGGTCTTCTTATGAACCACCACAATCCCTATTTTGGCCAATTATTCTACCTATAAACACATCTTACTCTCTCTTTGCAGCAACAATAGTTGCAACCTCCGTACTAAATATTTTAGTGGATTTTCATTATTAGTATCACATGTTAAATAGTTATTATGTTTGTTATAATATGTTTACACTGTCAAAATCCCTTAATAAAATAAACATAAAAATACTTACCTACTTACACAATAGCGGGATTACAGTTTACAAAATTCCAACGTTACAAATTAATGTTTCGTATATACAGAAAAGTATTATATCCTTTCTGTATTTTCAGGTAGTAATTCTGTCAATACGCTGTGATGATTTTGTCGAATTAATATCTCATATCTGGCCAAAAACGATATACAATGTTGTTGCAGGAGGGTCTGAATTCGTGAACGAGTAGTTTGGTTTAAAAATAAATCGGTCTGATGGACGATTCTCGATGATTGAAGATGGTTGCTGATAATGATTGAATAAATACGATGTTAAATAAAATAACAATCACTTTGTATGAAATCACGAAATTTATTAAACGTCATCCGGTTTCGCTTATCTCAAGCTTCATCAGGACGCATTTAAAACTGATCATGAATACAAAAAGAGTGCACTTATATATGGCATACATAAAGAGGGAGATAGAATATAAAATTACATGTGAAAGATAGAGACAGAATACATGTATAGTTAAATAAAACATCAAGGGAGACAGAATATAAAATTATGTGCGAAAGAGAGAGACAGAATACATATATAGATAGACGGAACATTAAGGGAGGGGAAAATACAGTATAGATGTATATTAAATTGATTTTAAAGAAAACACCTAATATGGGGCTAACGGGTAAATTAATTTTTAAAAAAATAAAAATAAACAATAAAAAACTTTTAAATGCAGTTGTCAAGTGCGAAGTTCTGAATCTTGACCTTTGAATCGGTCGACAAGCCTGTATAGTTATTTTAAAATTTTGAACATTATTTTATTTCTGATTTTCTTATATAAATGTATCTTTGTTGCCAATTTGTAAACTAAATTAAAATTAAATTCATAAACTTTAGAATCACGCTGTGTCGAGCTATCGTCATCGTCCATCATCATGGTCTATGTCGGTCTCCCATGGCTGAAGATGGTGATATCCATGAACTCCTTCTCTCTTGACTAGATCTGTTCGGCTCCTGCAGAATGGAGACATTAGCGCGTCACGGTATGTGTGTCTCACCACATCTGAAACTCATCTTCAGAGTATATAACTCCACACCATACAGAAATATTAAATGCAGAGGCTGCACAAGTTTTACTTTGGTTATTTTAGATACATCGTGGTCTTATCAAGTCTGGACATAGAACTTTTACACACTTTTAACGCCAATGAAAATTTAAAATAAAACGACTACAAATATATTTTTTCCATATATTATTGTCCACCCTCAACGGTGCTCGACGGAGGACTGGCGAGTGGAAGAAAGGTCTCGAGACATGTCGAGACACGGACATAGGATTCTAATTATTAAAGCTGTCGTTTCAACTGTCCCTTGCTTAAATTGTCCCCGGTCTACCCTACATAGCGCTACAGTTAGTGGCTTATAGGCTTACTTACTTTCATAATAAATTCTCTATATGTAGGTATTTTGCTAATATACTTATTGACTGCAAAATACTTATAGCGAATTACTGACGTATTAAAAAAAGTTGTTGCAAATTGTATTTTAAAATGTTATTTTACTAATTAGTACCACTGGCGCTGAACTGACAAAAAAAAGTGATCAAAGTATTCCCAAAAATTGAATATCCGACAGAGAAAATAAGACATGGCACAATACAACGCGCGGTCTAACAGAACTGGTATATAATATGGCTGCAGGAGTAGGTACTGCAGGGCCGGTATATAGGTAGTACGGTACGCTACGCACCCCCGGAGGTGCATTACACCCAGCCAGGCAGGGGCGGCAAACAATGGCCCAGTGAGAAGAGAGATGTAATTGAATGTTGCCAAATGAGGCCCCGGAGTGATTGCAGGGGTAATCAATTCAAGGTTATCAAAACAAATTATTAAACAAAAATTAATCAACATTCGGTCGATGCGCTCATGACTGAGCATCCACTGTTTCCACTTCTTACTGTCTCCACTCTTCGCGATCTTGGGCCTTGTTCAGTGGCGCGTGTAGCGAGACTCCGGTCTGTCGTGACATTAAAAGAAGGGTGATGGCGGGAAATCAAGTAACTGATGCTGTAAATACAGTTATCGCCGATAGGAATCTGTCACCCGAAGCAAATCTAGCTGTGTATATTGAAGTTTCAGTGCCAGCACTAACGTATGCAAGTGAAGTCTAGATATGGCAAAAAAAGATGAAAGTAGAATGAATGCGGTTGAAATGCAGTCGCATACATGCAAAAGTCATAATAATGATAATAGTTAGGAGAACACAAAAATAAGGTAGATTCAAATAATGGAACGATTAAATGTATTAATATTTTTTATTTATTATCTTAGTTTAATAACCACAATTGAGTTTAAAAAACATCTACCGGTTTCGGAAAACACCTTTTCCTTCTTCAGGATATGTCAAAACTAACTAAAAATATAGCATTGTTTTTCTATTTATCCAGAATCTATTTTTAAATTTTTAAAAATTTTTAAAAAAAAACAACAATTATTTAAAAAGTAAATTTAGTACCTAACTCAAATTGCTGTTCAATACAAATTTAGTCGAATAATTTTTAGAAAAAAAATTTTAGAATAGGACTCGTAGTTAAATTTAGTTGGCTGTTTAGAATTTCCTGATTACTTTTACGTGCTTTATTTATCTCCAACGATTCCAAATTATTTAATTTGTGATCTACACCGTTTATATGCAAAATTGACAATCCCAATTTTTTATCAAAACCATGACTATTTTCTATCAAATGATTAGCAAATTCTGAAAACCCACTATTGTTCAAACATCTCAAATGCTCCTTTGCTCTTATATTAAAATTTCTACCCGTTTTACCAACATAAAATGCAGCACAATCCTTACAACTAAGTTTATAGACGCCAGAATTGTTAAATTTATCATCCTTGTCCTTAGAATTTATGATTATTATTATTTTTAAACTCAATTGTGGTTATTAAACTAAGATAATAAATAAAAAATATGAATCTTAACCACCAAGTTAATATTGCTAATTTTAAAAGTAAATGTATTAATATCAAAAAGATAACATGTAGGTTTGAAAATTTGTCGCTAAAATGATTATAGTTGGATAATGCACCTTCCCCGGTTAGGAAAGAGATCCAGGTTCGAATCCCGGTGGCGCAACAACAATTAGATAAAATTGATTTTATATGTATATCTTTCTAATTAATACATTTAATTCATGTTTTAATGATTGTTGTAAAATATTTTTAAAAAATCTATTTAGAAATTTCTGACAAATTTGACTCCTATGCAATGTGTCAGTTACCTTTCAAATTTACCTACGAAAAGAAAGTATTAGATAATTAACTGGATTTGTATTTATTTATTATAATTGATAATACAAACATAATTTTTTCCCATGTTTCGAGATTTTTTTAATTTATTAAAAAAAACTATATTAAATATACACCCCTGGCTCAGAGTATATAAATTTCTATCCGTATATTGGAAAAGAATATAGGTACGTAGTAGTTAACAATATCCTCCAGCCCTTACACAAACACCCTGACGATATTGACTATTACTTTTGACGACATTCGATTCAATTACACGGAACGAGTATCTCGAAAAGTCAATGGCGTAACATCCCTGCGGAGAGCAACCCCAGTGGGGGGGACCAAACTTCAGCGCGACCAGGTGCCTGTTAATAAACAGATTCCAATCTGTCAGATATACTTTTTAAACCGACTGTTATTATTTTAAACCATGAGAAGAACAGAAAGGAAGGAAAGACGTCTTCGAGTTGTAATGTTGACGTCGCATGCCGCGTGCCATGGATTGTGAATGTCTCCATTATTCAAAAACTCAGCAGGAGGAGCTCACTTTGGCATATAGGATTGCAGCGATGCAACGCGGCATGATTACCAGCAAAAATACATTCACCGCAAAATGTACAATTACACGAAAAAGCAGTCAACATATACAAAACAAAATCATCATAATTGGTGTAACATTAAAAAAATCAAAACCCAGAATAATATCAGTAAGATAGAGAAATCAAGTCCGAAGCATGACCGGAACCTCGCTACGCATGACTCTAAACAATGCCTAAGATCGCGAACAGTGGAGGCAAGCAGTTCGCACTGTGGAAGCGGAATAGAGAACCACAAAACTCAGTCATGAGCACATCTACTGAGAGAATTATTTTACAATTAAACCTAAAGGTTGTTAAATTCTCGCCACAGATAATACTAGGTGAAGTGAGTTGAATCTATTCCAGTACACAGTAAACTGATTTCGATAGAAATATTACTTATTACAAAAAGTTTCACGACGCAATCACGACTAGTTTAAAAATTAAAATATCTGCTCATACAAAAAATACATTTTCGAAATCCGCCTGATTCTTGCGGAATATTTAGTTGTCAATATAAAGGTTACAACTGTGTATATAACAAATTTGATAGATGTACATAGTATATATTACTTACCTAAGTAAAGTGATGAGTTTTAATTCACGAACTATTAAGGCTCGCCTTTCAAAACTAGTTCATCTATTTGCGTTTTTTGCGAATGTGTGGGTTTTTATTATTCATTTATGCACTTGATTATACTTTTTATAAACCTTTGATAAGACTTTTATATTAACGTTATACTATTAAACTGAATATTATTTGCGTTGTAGGCATTAGTTCAAAGACCGCGACCGTTAAATTTGTTTTCAGTGTGCCGGAAAAATGTCTGAATATGTAAATTTTATACGTGTACAGATCGCTATCAAATCGAACGCCGTGAACACTGGTTTGAATTTTTGTGTGTTTCTACCGATCTCAAGCTGGTCTCAGAGTTATCTCCAAAATCAAAATCTCAACACCTGTACACGGCACTGAAACTTATTTCTCATTCATCATGAAAGAACGCCAAAAAAATATTTTAAAATTGATTTGTTCCGATTTTCATTCCAAAAATGATGACAATACGAAACAAATATTTTTCAGCCCCCGGTAATTAAAAAACGTTCCGGGGTTTCAGACGAGAGAGACAAAGCTGCAGGGGTGTCGACTGGATCCTCGCGGGGGGCCCAACCCCCGGCAGGAGAGCGCGGAGGGCGGGGAGGGCGGGGAGGCGACCCGGAGAACCATCAGCCAATGTGAGCGATAGTTATTCTTACTGCGACAATTTGTTAATGATTTTTAAATGTACAGTTCTCAAATTTTATTCGTTTAATATATTATCCAATTATTTTATCATATAACGCGTTATTCAGCGGGTACCCTAGAAAACTTTGTCACGAAAACTGCGTTAAAAAATTTCAGTCATTTTTGTGTACTCTCAATTTAACTTCGTGGTTTATTTTCACCTTTACCCGTTCCTGAATTGTCATCAGGCGCTGATTTTGAACGTAGCTGTCACATGCTAAGCTAGTTCTCTGCTATCTTAGCTACTCTCCTAATATACAGATGTCTAAAATTTTCGTATAAGTATATAAAGCGTTACTTTTGTGTTTGAATTTAATGCATTGATTTAATTTTATCATTTGAACATTATTAACATCAAATTTTAATAACAGCATTTTATTTTATTTTTAAATAAACACTCCTATTAGACTACGAAACCAACCAATGTCTTCATTTGTCAGGAACTCCGCACTAAAGACATGCAGGAAAATAATCATTTCATACTTAAGGCATGTTGCTAGAAGAGATGGAGAAATTGGTGATCACGAGGAACGTGCAAGGGGGAAGGAGGAAAGGTCCATCTCCAATAACATTTGATTTGATTTCAATGCCAATAAATCGGCGTATATTAGCAAAATTACTTTCTTTTGAAGCTCGCATCAATATAAACATTTTTTAGATAATTAATATTATTAATACGTATTAAATATTATATATCATTATATGCGAGTGTGTTGGCTGCTTCCTGCCTCAATAGGTGCATATAAAGTATATATGTGTTCTAGGGTAAGTAGCATTAGATTCCATTAACTATTATTATTTTTAATATTTCCCGAAGACTTATGTGTGCATAATCAAAAAATAAGGCAGGACTAATTTAAATAAATTAAAAAATCAAAAAAATAGAAAATAAATAAAAGCAACAAAGTAAAATTTTTGATAGACTAAAGATATGTAAGAAGTAAGGAACATAGTAAAGAACAGTAAAGTAAAAGCATAGTAAAGATATAATAAAAAGATCAGAGTAAAGTAAAAAGAAGAACAGAGTAAAAACAAGATAAAAAGTGTAAAGAAAGGTGAAGAAAAGTGTAAAAGTTAATAGTAAAAATAGGGTAAAAAAAGAGTAAATAATGACATTGCAAACAGAGTACAAACAAAACAGAATTAGAATAGAAATAAGTAGGGATAGACAGACTGAGTCTGAGGTATGATCAGAGCCCCGCTACACGTCGCACTAAACACGGCCCGAGAGTGGAGGCGAGTAGATCGTGCAGTGGAAGCAGAATAGAGGACCACGATACTCAGTCATAAGCGAATCCACAGATTTCTTGGCAGTACAGTGCTTAGCATCCCGGTAATGCTAAATCATTTTTAACGTTCCATTTCATTATCGAGAAGAAAAGATTTTTGACTCGACACAATCTAGGAGACGAGTATTATGCTCCCATGAGATTCTTTGAAGACAGCTCTTAGTTTTCTGTCTACATAGTACACACCAAGTCTTACAGCTCAAAGATCAGTCTATTGAATTCCCCCTACAGCAGTTAAAACTGGATAAATATGTATAAAGTATACTGTACGGTGTCGAGTCTCACTGTCAAAATACGCCATGTAGATAAATTAGTTCTACCAATCTTAAACGTTGATCTCCGAATCAAAATCAACTTAATCTCCGAGTCTTGTCTCAGTGTGCCTCAATCATAATAGATGAAAATCCAGTAATTGTGTGTTCTTGGACATATTCAAATATTGCTTATGTTTAATAGTTTAGTAATAAACCAACTAATAGATTTTATTTCCCATGGACCAATGAAACAAGACTTGACAGTATCTAAATATCTGAACTGAGTGAAATAAAATTAAAATAATGCATTATGTATGGATTACAGAATGTTCAACAGTTTTTTGCAGGACTGTACACCCCGGTAGCAGTCGCCATGACGGCGCGCGTGATCTGAAATTTTCATCAGCGGCCAACGCACACAAATAATACTTCGCTCACCCTCGGCACACCAGGACTGCGAGTAGATGCCGTGCAGCATCACGCGCACTTGGCTGGAAGTCAAGTCCTCCCCGAATAATAATCCTCCCGAGGATAAGGGAGGGAGGGATGTAAAACGCTTTGGAATACTCCCTATTAGCGTCATGTTATTATTTACACATATACCTATTGCGTTCTGCGTTATTTGATCCACTTCGATTTCAGAATTTTGCATTATTAAATTATGCATACTAAATCGATTATAAAAGTTAGGTTGGTACGAAAATAATTTCAGTATTTTTTTCCGAATTCTAACCTTAACTTTTTGAATTAAAGTATCATTTCATCGTATTTGTGTTAACATCATTTAAAAGTATATTTTTCGGTCCGTATTTTGATAAGATCAACTTCGCACGTATTGGGCTTATAGCGATTATACTTTATCAGTTAATATAGACTCAAAATGTGCGTGCATTAAGTTGTCGGGTCACTCGGATGAAATGGCTGATGTTAAAGGTTATGTCATTTGGATCAGAAGGTTTTGTACATGGTATATGAATGTGGATGGTGTAAGTATATATGCTGTGATTAGAGCGAGATGTTTAATTAAAATAGAACTTACAACAGTTGTCGTTTATTGCGGGTCGATTCACAATTGAATATACACAATAATTGCAGTAATTGCATAAAGTTCGTAACTGGAGATCTCGCTTGAGGTATTTCTGAAAGGACGGGCTGCGAAGTGGCTGGCCTTCGCTAGCTTCTAGGACTCGTCCGTCGCGAAGTATTGTTAATTGCGTCTATGTGAGATATCAGGCGGACTGATATTTTAGAGATTTTGCAATATCTGTTTTCAGTTGTGATGTATCTATTATAGTATCATCAGTTCACGTCTCTCCACTACTGGATATAAGTGTCCCCTCATTTTCTCTGTCTTCTGCCCTTCGCATGCAGCTGTTTTTCTGCTGTGGTTCCATTGAGCTTATTACATTAATTTTCTTAACTTTCGCATAATATACATAATATTATAGACTACAAATAAAAATGGCGCAGACTCCAAGAATTATGGTATTAGCATTAGAATATGAAATAGACCCTGAAATATTCAGATATTTTATTATAAACTAGCAAAAAACAATCTTCGGTGTCTTTGGCATTGTTAAAACAGTGCAGTCTACGTCTCGTGTCCCTTGTGTAAGGATTCGTGAAAAGTTGTGATAAAATAACAAACAATATCAAAAAGTTATTGCAAAGATTAGATTTATTCAATTTCAAAAGCGTCGAGACACACGTGTCGAGACACACATTAATCTTTTCAAACAAATTTCCTTCGACTAATATGTTTTTAAATTGTATCTATTTTTCCAATGTTTTAAGTAAGTAGGTGATTTATATATGTTATAAGGTGAAAGATCCAATACCTGGCACTTGAAGGGAAATGAAAACTTAATCGGTCGGTATGGTACCTTCCACGGTGACTAAAGCGGATATTCATTTTATCCAATGAACAAATAATATATTTATGAAAGCTGATGTAATAAATATATATATTGATAAATATAATATTTTATTTTTATTAAATAAAAAATGTTGTTTAAGATATCAATAGCTGGCATGGCCAAATTCACTTGTACCTGCCATACATGGAACCAATAACTGGCAGTCATAAGATATTAATTGTTTAAACAAAAAATAGATGTACTGATTTATAATAATTATATTAAGATACCCCAGGGATTCTGGGCCAATACCAAGTAAGATTCGTGCTGCATCAGAATTTACCCGAAAAAGAAAACAAAGTGACCAACTTGTAAACTCCTTAGTGAAGAGACATTATTGTTGTTATTATTAAGAGAGAACTTTTTATTTTTTTATAAATAAATAGTTTTTAAAATGAGAGGATGTTCTGAAATGTAGAGGTTTGAGATATTGAGATGATTCTTCCTAAACTTTCGACCATCAACTTTTTTTCTATTGGAACTACTGTCAAAAATACGTCATACAAACAAATTTCTCAAAACAATCCGCTCGCTTCGTAATATGTATGCTGTTTTGTGCATTATACCCATAAGCATTAAAGTTGTTTTTTGTAAACGTATAAAACACGTTAACAGCATCCGACGGGATGCTGTTAACGTATGCATATCAGCATTCGAAGACCTTGATAGGCGGAACTGAATGTCGAATACTTTTAAACTTTGTGGATGCGGAACGAATGATAGAATCCACTGTTGCTAGTATCTGTGTGTTTACGCGAGTCATGGATGTTCGAAAGTTGAGAATGTATGTATGTATGTGTATTTCGACACGCTCCGTGCCGTAGACAAAATGTCCAAAACTTTTTGACTCTAGAACACACAGGATGCGGAGCATCCAAAGCATGTATGAAACGACCGCGCCTAATGTGTTGGTGTTCTTGATTCTACACATTTCAAAGGGTCTTTCAGTGTATCTTGACTGCAACTAATTTCTATTTTTTTGGGTGGCTAATTCTCGAAATTAATTTTGGATTCGTCAAATAAAAAAAAAAATTTTCTTCAGTAGTAAGATATGTAGTTAGTTCTTTCCTATATACTTCGGGGTATTTGCCTAAAATTTTACATTGAATCATAGAACGTAGAACATTCCACATTTTGCTTACTTTTGATTGCGACATCCCTCTTTTTACAATTTCTAATGACTTCCTCGTGTCTTTTGGATCATAATTCATAGTTTTTTTCATCCGGGGAGCCATTCCACAAATGAAAATAAAATATGTCTGTAACAATGCAAGCTCCGGCATAAGCAATATTGCAATACCCAATAACTGGCAAATGACTCAATGTGTTGATTGAAGTGAAACTTAAAAGCAAGAAAGAGTAAATCACGAGAACAAATTAGCCATGAATAATTTATAATATAATAATAATAATAATCTTTTGAGAACCAATAACTTACCCCTACCCCCATAACTTCGAAATTAAAACATGTATTTAAGATTGCATTACCGAAACACCTTAATTTAAAAAGTAAATAATTAAATACATATATAATACTTCATGAAACAGAAAAAATATATATAAAAAGAATAAAAACACGATATCCTTACATTATTTGTTAAGATTTAACTAAAATACAATCACTCTTTTACAAAACTGCTACCATATTAAATTGGCTGCTTGGACTATGTTAACTTATGGATCTAATATGGTGCCACAAGGTCCAATTTACAAATAAATAAAACAGTGTTATGGAACAAATTGTAATATGGAGCCTTATTAAATGGTTTTTATAGATGCCCTGCCAGTTATTGGGTCCTTCACCTGGTATAATATAAATATATAAGTAATAAAACTTTTTTTTTTCGACCTGATGCTGTTGTGTATGGGTTGTGGTCTAATTTATCAAACATTAGCTTAATTTAGTAGCAGATCGACGGAAATAATTATTGTACTTCTTCTTTTTCAATGGCGCTACATCGCATATCTATCTACCATTCATTTCTATCCACCCTACTACCTTACCATTCAGAATCTGAAGTAGTTCTACTGTTTTCTCCCAGCGAAGTCGAAGTCTTTCACACTTCTTCGACCATCTGCGCATCCGTTAAGGCCTCGAGTTTCCTGCAACCTTTGGAGGTGACCAACCCATCTATCGTTATAGTTTTACGTAGGTAGAGTCTGGGATTCTAATCAATGTCTGTAAATTTTTCTTAGAACTTTCCTCTCAAATCTATCCAAGATTTCTCGTGACTTGACGGGGATTGTCCACGATTCACATCCGTAGTCAACACAGTACACATATACTAAACTACTTACATGTAAGTAAGTACTTAGTACATTTTTATGTGTGGATATATCTTTTATTACTCGATCGCCTTTTTACTTAGTTATAAGAATATGTAATGAATTTTAAAACTGTATTAATTATTTATTTAGCATTCTTTATACATGTATATACACACACAGATTTATAATTTGTTCATGTAAAAGGTCAGTCGAGTACCTACCTAGATACAAATAAAATAAAAACGTTCAAGCACCTACCGGCAATAAATTGAAACTGGCAGCTTGCAAACGTATTTAATAAAGTTGTGAACGTAGTACAGAACCCACCCAGGTCTGAAATAAAATACCATTAGGTGAGTGAGTAGGTACCCAGCTCTCAAATTAAATTCCAGTGGCGTGCGCGTTACGTGATCATTTCATTCCGTCTGAGGGCGTGCGGTGAGTGGACATTTAGCCCCGGGCCATGTTAGGAGGGGCGGTGTTGCCGGGGCGGTTGCCGGCTGACACGGCGCGGCGCGTTAAGGGAGGGGAGGACGCCCACCGGAGGGGATGAAACTATGAATAGAGAGAGGAAACAAAGAAAAATAAATAATTGATTCATTTTAAAATGTAACGCAAGAGGTTTTAGTAATGTGTTCGCACCTAGTAGGTACTTTTATCTAAACACTCGGCTGCGTACAGGGTTGGATTTACGATAAGTACAAAGGGATCATAGCCAATATTATCTGCTTATTGACTGAAATATTGTCAGCTTATCCTATCAGTGGAAAATTGTATGTTTTTTGAGACAAATTTGTCAAGATAATATTGCAGGCTCAAATACAAGTACAATCTCTCGGAGTTTCTGGACGTCCTATATTTATAATTATGCATAATTATAAGATATTAAATCATTTTGATTTTCTGATTTTGCTCCCATGAGTTTCTTTGGTAATTCCGGTGTATAGGTACACCATGTCTCAGTGGATCTTACTGCACGCGTTACTTCGTCATTGTCGTTCGTCAGTTGAGTGATTTTGTATCTCTCCAGCAACAGTTAAAACTGAATAAATATTTGTACTTTAATGACTTATACTACCTTGTTAAAATAGATAGATAATTGAACGGATCTATCATTGTATGTTGGTTTTTGATGAGGTTTATGTGCACCTATTTTAATCTCGCTGTAGGACAGCCTGCAGACGCATCGATGACAGCCTTTCTTGAATACGTGAAAAGAGCGAGTATCTTGTGAAACGTCGCACCCTCAACGTGACAGCCAGGTGACCTCTAATCAAAGCCAATTATATTTCTCACACCAGCGTAATATCCAATTTATATGTAAGACTTTATTTAAACACTTTACAAGAGAACGACAGATATCCAAAACACAGTGATATCTACTGGTACTCTTGAATCACTGGTGCGATTGTGATTGATATTCGATAATATCAGCGATCGAAAACTGTGGCTGTGATCACAGTTTGATTACTAATAGGCATGCGCCGCACGATAACAATATACGAAATAAATAAATAAACATAATTTTGAACGTATTTACTAATATTATTCAAACTACATTTGCGTAAAAAAATATATTCTAGCATATATAATTAATATATATCTAATTTAATATCATCACAAAGAGAATGAAAATCCTTAAAAAATGTTGATTTATTTTTCGGGTCAAATGCGTAAAACGTTTTGGCAGTATCTATTAGATGGCGCTTATCATGAATTTTAACGGCATTCCTTCATGTATATTTTCGTTTCATATGCACATGCGCCGAATCACGGTTCACAACCAAATATAAAAATGAATCACGATATTCCCAGATATTCAATCACTGATAGTGAGTGTGATTCAAAGATATCAGTGATTGACTCACGGTTCATGATTTTGAGCTCATCATAACGTAAACACCCTTTGTTTTAAGGGAAGATTTCTCGGGGTGATCTAAACTATTTTTATGCGTTCATTGACCTGACTGGTTAATCTAAATAAACTAACACAAAAAGAATTTGTATCAAATGAATCTAATTTGATAAGCTAACTATCAAGAAAACAGCTGGCTTACAACACGCAGTCCAGGGGAGCGCCAGCGGCAAGGGCCTCACTATCTCTCGGTGACACTCTTGGAGACCAGACATACTTTGAACAGACCCGCGACCAACCTTGGATATCGAGGCGATCTTTCAAATTCAATTAGATACTGATGTGTTTGTACCACGTCCAATACTAAGTAAATTCAATGAAAATAAACGACCAGGTATAGTAAGTACTCCAGTTTTTCATTCCTAATTTAAACCTGAGTTACTGTACAGGATTGTCAATTATTCACACACAATAGCCTTTACAACCCTATCATACATCTACACTACAAGAGGCTCTTCCTTTTGAGAAGCCTTTTATACCTTGGTGGCTTAATCCTATTAACATTTTTGAAGTATCAGGGAGCGCATAGTTGTTTTTTTAACTGCCGTTCCACCGGCATCCGGAGAAGACTACACTCGTATAACTTGAGGGAGCAAACTTATATTTGCACAAAGGCGTTCTTTACCCTCGGTGCGGCCCTGTCCAGGGAGTCCTGAACATTATCCTCTTTTTTTAATTCGAACAGGTTAATAAAAACTACCCTGTTGTATCTTGTTATGACAAAGTCTAACAAATTAAAAAATTTAATAAAAAGAAGAAAAATTTTTTTTAATCTTTTCAAAGTCATCCAAGCCGTGAGCTCCCTTTTGTACCTTGCAGAGACAGTGATCAGAAACAATTTTAAAAGGTCATAATATATATTTTTTAAATTCATACTGCCATCTGTGAACAACATACTAAATTTATTACAACGCATTTAAGCGGACAGCGAAACGTTACTCAAGGTGTATAATAGTATTGTAGGAGTAAGAAAATAAAATTAAAATATTAAATATCATTTATTTTCATTTAAAAATTCAACAAACAAATAATATAAATGTGAAAAACTATAACAATATTATTTTGGATACTTGATAATTATACAATGAAATTATTTTTTTCAATATAGTATTTTTATCATTATACCAGATTACTCTCTGTACATATATAAATTTTTTTAAATACTATTTTGAAGAAAAAACTAATGTTTTGCAGAAGGGATAGAGTAATTTTAAATTATACTAAATATTCCTAACATACCAGAATTTTTAAATTTCTTTCCAATTAGTATTTTTAAGATTACAATAATGTGTTAAAGTCTGCAGTTTAATGATAATATTTTTTTTAATGTATCTTTGTAAAATCTTAAGAATATTGAGATCTCAAAGTATAATAGTCACATTTAAATTGTGTAACATTATTTTTATCATTTAACAAAATATGTTGCAAATAAAAAATAAAATGTTAAAAAAATAAAAAATAAATTCTTAAAAATATTGACTTCTTATTACATAAATAATTCATACTCGATTGAAACCGACGCTTGATATTGTCGTGTCAATAATATACATATATTATATTTATGTCAATAAAAATCTTTTTTAAATAATTAATATTTCTGACTATTATAAAACCAGGGCTGGCCTGAGGCAGAGTTTTGATAATTTATTTGGTATCAACCTAATACAAATAAGCAGCTTCTAAATCTTGTTGTTATTAGTATATTTTGAAATAATGTTTATTGATTATTATTAAATTGTGCTATCGCATTTTTGTGATTTATATTTTTGTGACTCGGATAGCGATGCAGCTTGTTCATTATATGATCCATCTATCGCATATGTACATTCTCAAAGTCAAAATATCACAATCTCTAAAGACTATAGCGATGCGTGCTCTCATTACTTTCACAGAGAGCCGAGACGTGGACCCTCACCGTCAATGTCTTGCACAAATTAAAAATTGCCCAAAGAGCACCGGAAAGGGCTATTTCTAAGAAATGTGAGTACCTAACTTACAAATTGGCCAGAGAACTAATGTTGCTGATGACTAAATTAATATTTTAGTGAAATAAATAAGTACATTTTAAAGCGTCTCTTAATGCTTGAAAATGTTCAGACTATACTTGTCTCGTTTTTCACCGAAAATGCAAGTATGAAAAAATAAATGAGAAGACCCCGTCCTGCAATTTTCTTGGCCGGCTCTGGTTAAAACTACATTATTCATATCATAGTACCCTGAAGGTAATATGTAGTTAACCAATATGGCACAATTAATAAATAATATCATACTCCTCAATAAGAAAGTGGTTATGTACTAGACATCATAAAATTAACATAAATAATTATAGAATTGAAATAAAAGACAAACATTTTCCAATAATAATAATATCTGTAAAATTTATATATTGCACATTTAAAAATTGTATCAGCGAAATAATTATGAATTGTGAAAACAGGAAAATGCAATATTTTTTAACAAAACTCCTTTGTCCGCAAATTTTGTTAGTCCCAATTATGATTTTAGTGATATTATTATTATTAGCATAGGTAGTAAAAATTATTATGATCAACTTTGCGAACTGTAAAAGTGCTTGCAAGTAATTAAGAGATTAATAAAATGTATATTAGTATCATCATTTTGATTTATGGATTGCATTAGTGAATATTGTAGAACTGTTTCATTGCAAACAAAAAATATATTGATAATATAATAGTGACATATATACATGTATTCGCTTCTAGAAATAAAAAGATCTGCATTACAATTCTTAGAAACATTAATTTAAATGATTGAATTTACAGATGAGTTCAAAACAAATATTTGCCGACAAGGTGGTGTTAATTATGTAAAAAATATTATATTAGAAGAGAATTGATAAAATTATTTTGTAAAGGAGAAAATATCTGAATCAGGACATTCAATTAATTTTTGTTGGTTATTAATTAAAATCTCCCATGGCAAATATAGGACAATGAATGTAATGTTAGTTGACAAAGATTTTTTTTAATATCAACAAACACAACACATTAAAAAAAATCTAAAAAATGGACTATCAAACTAGAAATAGTTTTAAACATCTTATTGTTATTTTTAACCAAATGTTCACTCTTTAACTCGGCAGTTTAACCTAAATTCTAACCCAACCGGAGTGCCGTGAGCGATTGTGCGGAAAAAATTCAAGCACCTACTGAGTAGACTCTGTTCTGCTCTATTTAAAATATAATTTTCTTTACTTCTAAAATAAACTGATAATTAGCGTTGTTACTGACATAACTCTATTCATTATTACGGAACATACCTATCGACATACAATTCTCATACGCGTTTATAGTTTTTTATAATGTAATACAATATGAAGTTATGGAGCCTTTTTTATGAAAACTAGCATCTGGCTTACTTTTTAAAGTGAAATATGCAAGATATGTTAATTTAAGAATTTTAAAGCAATTGTATTCTTTAGTGTGCTGTGAAAATTTGAATAGAGTTGTGATGCAAAAAATATTAGAAACCGCTGCTCTAGATAATCAAACAACTAGTTAATGATTACGATTAACCGATACGTGTGGTGTAGAATATTGCTAAATCAAAATCCAAAGGATCACAAAAATTCAATATCAAAATTTGCATAAAGTCGTACTGCATTTGTCAAACAAACAATCATTACAATTTGAATATAAATAAAACTCTCACACAAGACAATGTACAAATGCATTAAACATTAAATTGTTGGCATATTTTTAATGTATGGACTGTCTACAATTTAGAGTAAAAATATTTTTTTACCGTTTTATAGGATTCCCTCATTAACGTAAATTTCGTAACGTAATTATACTTATTATTAATTACTGGAATTTCTAAAAGATTTTGCAACATTTTTTGTGAAGATAAACGGGTAAAACATTAATAAATACAAAATTCAAACATTGATATTTTTGATCTAAAAAAATTTGTGATTAAAACTGTAAAAATATAGTACAATCTATCCTAATATTGTTAACCCTACAGGTCATGAGATATGGAGTTTGCTATTGACTCTGGCGATGTGTTCAAGTGAAGAGGTGAACGGCACCGAGCACCCGTCCGACTAGCCCCCGTGCCGCATCCACTCCCATCTCCGCTAAACCAGATTTGTGCACTGGGATTATTTTATCAGCTGCAAAGGAAAATGTGAAATGTTTTTTATAATGATTTAAAGGGAAAATTGAAACAATATTATACAGGCAGTTCTCGATTTACGAACAAGTTCCATTCCTTGAGGTCGTTCTTTGTATGTTTTTGTTTGTAACGCATCAAAACTCCTAAATTTGCATTTTTTGCATATCCGATACAATCGTATAAGTTAGCGGTCATTTTTAAATATGAAAAGCATTCTATGTGTATATGGAGTGTGTACGTTTTATTATAATGATACGTCACAAACGTTAAATAAGTTGAAAAAAATACTTAGAGAACACAAGATATGTATAGGAATAGTTCATTTTAATTAAAAACAAAATTATATATCTATGTAAATAGTATATTCAACTTTTATTTATTCAAATTTTCATCAGTGTTCATTATTTTCACATGTGCACTCGAGGTAGACGGTTGAACTTCTGATGAAACAGCTGAGGCTGGTTCGTCCACTGTTTAAAATATGACTTTATGGAAGACTGCACAGTTAGTTTATTTTTTTCATTATAACACACCTCTTTTCACTTTCACAATTTTCACCGTATTGGAGTCGTGTTCTTCAAACATTGCCAATCTCTCAAAAAATATCTTAAAGCTGCAGCCATTTTCTGCATCGTAAATGATGGTGTTTAAATTTGCTCCTATTCCTTAATATTCCTTGAGTTAATACTCATCAGTTGACAATTCCTCAAAAAATTAGTCCAACAACTCTTTTACATCAGCCGAGTCAAGTTCAAATTCCATTTGAATACCCAGAGATCGACAACTTTGTGTGTTACGTAAATAAATAAAAAATTCTTAAAATTGTGATGTTCGTTACAGCGAATATTCGTAAATCAAACGCTTGTAAATTAAGAACTGCCTGTAGATAAGTAAACTTATATTAGGACGAGGCTGTTTAAACTGAGCCCATACAAGAACATTTAATAAAAATTATCAATCATACTTTCTTGGGTTATTTTGTCCATTTGACTTACATAGAATACTTTTTTTTCAAAGCATGTAGAGATAAACTATATATCACATTTTAATTATTCTAACTACACGTACGCATTTTCTGTTAATTTAAAACATTAAAACAGTTTTATCTTTGAACCTATAATAGAACCTTTTGTTTCACAGAATATGTTGGCCTCTACTATCAGAACAGTTATCACGTACAGACATGACCTGGGTTAAATGACTCTCAGAACACCAAACACGACACATTTGTCTTAATGTTATGTTTTTAACATGTTCATGGCTAATTAAAATCCAGACAAACAATCTGAACAACATACCGATATCTCTACAGGAAGACTTAAAGGTTTCTCAGTTAGGGTATTATTTTAAGAGAACATGTCTCATGTGTTATCGTCGGAACATAATTTTAAATGAATTTAAACAAAAAAAAACATTCAACCTGGCTAACATATGACCGAACCACACTACAAAATGTATGTAATAGAACACCACCAAAATGAGTTTTGATATATGTTTTGCAAAACAAGATTAGCTTGTTCTATATAAATGATTGAATATACTGACTGATGAGAAAGTCGGTGAGCAGCCTATTAAAATACTGGGGTGACTCCTGGTGCGGAAAGTGTCCCGCACCCTCCACTATCTTCAGGTTGGCCTGTGAGCACCACTCCGAGCTGCGTACCATACACTCCAGAGTTACCTATACAGATTTTAATATTAAATCATTCATGTATTGATTAGATCAATCCTGCAAGAAATTCAACCACGGCAAATAAACAAAAGATTATTCCAATTATCAGCCGTATGCAGGCTAGAAAAGGAAATTATTCTGGATGTACATGTTGCATTTGGCTAAAGAGTCAGCTGTAAAGGTTACCAAGGTCGGTTCTTAATCACCTTCGCTTGAACTTGTGGAGGTGCAATACAAACCGTGTCACATGTGAGGTATATGAGGAGGTAACAAAAGTTCCCAAAACCACTTTTCATTAAATTAAAAATAATAGGTGAATTCAGAAATATAAGTTAATAAAAGTGCCAAAATCTCTCAAATTTCAATAGAATTTTTCATCATGCACATTAAAATCAATATATCTCAAATCCATATTTGTTTAGTTACAAAATTGCTTAAACCGACAATCAGCCAGTATACTTTATTTAGTCGCCATGACACACTTAAGCTTATATTGTTGGTTGGTTAATTTTCAGAATATACCAACTCCTTGTTTTTAAAGTATTAATAGTTCACAAATCTGACAAATTGGGATTTTTTTAAGGAGAACACATTCTTATTGTGAAATTACAATTTTACAGAACGTAGGTCTGTGATATTTTTAATACTAATTAAATGTATTAATTAGAAAGATATACATACACATAAAGTCAATTTATCGAAAAAATGTTCGATCCTAGATCTCTTCCTATTTGGGGAAATTCATTAACCAATTATGCTACACCAACACAGTGAGTTATGGATTACTAAAAGGTGTTTGAGATTCCGTAAATATAAAGAAGATGCCTTTCAAATAATGAAACAACAGATGTATCAATTTGAAAGTGCAACATGTAAGTTTGAAAATTTGTTGTCAACTCACTGTGTTGGTGTAGCATAATCGGTTAATGGAAGAGATCCAGGTTTGAATCCCAGTAGCAACAATAATATTTTTTCGATAAATTTATTTTATTTATACATCTTTTGTAATTTTATTTGTATTCAAAATCGAGATCAATGATTAATTATATTTGCACAGCGAATATCAATAATGTAGTGTGAAAATATATATAAAAACATTCTTAATCTGTATATATAATATGCAATATATAAATAATATGAAAATATTCTAATTACTGAAAATGAAAAATCCTTAATTTGTGAAATATTGCTGCGTACCAAACTCCACACATACATAATTACATATTATGACAATTCAGACTTGATACGTAACAGTTGAAGGAGGGATTATTATTGATTATTCAGGCAATGACAAATATCTTACAATTCTTCAAAATCATTATAATTCATTGAAATTTTCTACAATTCTGAGATAAAAGATAAGTACCTGTGCGTCCTTATTGCCCGTGACCAGCAGAATTGGTATTTTAACCTTTCCTCTGTCTTCTGTTATTCGCCAGAAAATTAAATTTCTGTAAAAATAATACATTATCAAATGGATACATCGTTATGCATCTAACAATGTGATGTTTGAAAAGAAATGGAAGAAAAATAGTGTTAAGGCATTATGCTTCGGTTGTTAGTCCTGATTTTTAAAAAACTTGAGTATGTGCACTATATTTTTAGGTAAGTAAGACTGCAAACTTCTCCTGGCACAAGAACCATTTGCGGTGGCCTCGGTTAAAAGTCTAGTACAGCAGTACTCACAGAATATGGATAACGGAGTATTTTCAGTATTTATTGTATCAGATTGAGTTCTGGAGGGCTGCCCAGCCAGGAATCAGAGGAAACCAAAGAAAAATCAGAAGACAACAGCAGATCACCGGGTGTTTTTTTTTGGTTTTTTCTGCATAATTTCTTTTTGAGTAACATGCTCAAGAAATATAACAAACAGAAAACTAGGGCTAACTTTCGAAGAAATTTGCGGCAAAGAATAGTTTTAGATAGACTGATTACCCTAAAACGAATAACAATGGTTAAAAAAGAAGCAGGAGACAATCGGGGACAGTGATGGTTAAACCATTATTTAAACCGTTATTGTGATTGTGTTCGATTGTCTTCTTCTTCGACGATCCCTCATCACGAGGATTACTTGTGCCATGGTTTATCGATTATGAGTCCGTGTGTCTGAAAGCCCTATTCTCGTATCGCTCGATCATGTTTCTCGTACCGCTCGATCATGCCGCAGTTTCCCAGTATCTAAGATCTATGGCACGTTTGTTCAGATTCACTTTCAAGGTATCTGAATAATTAGGTAACTATTATTGTTAATCGATTATTCGTAATTCTTTAAGCAATCACTGGTACACTAGAAACTAAACCAACAGTTAAATCTCAGTTACCAATCATCGTTACAATCGAACACAGTAACGGTTCAAATAATAGTTTATCACCACTACTTGGGGAGGAGGCCTTCATTCAGAAATACATAGAAAACAGTTGATGATGATGAAAATAAATATAATAATGATATAATGAGTCCTCGCTTAAGAATTGCACTAATTAAAAAATTACAATGTACAATATTTTCTGAATGAAATTGAGATAGCCGGACAAAGCATCCGTATCACAAAATAAGTTTAATGTTAAATCTTGGTTTGAGAAAGGATGGCAGAAAATTTAACTGTACCTAAAATAGTTAATAGGGCCCGTCCAATCTTGCCTTCGAGAGAAGACATACTTGTAGGCTTCGAGGAGCGTAGCGGAAGAACCGTTCACCGTTTTCTTCTGCAAGTGAGAGTGGCACTTATTTAGCAGTACCAAGTCCCCGCGCAACGCTTCACACTCTGCCAAGTAAGGAACCTGAAATGATATTAAGACGACAGTTGATATACTCATGTAATCATGATCATTCCTATAGCATAAGATGCGAGCACATAGTTTGATATCAACCATCATTTACTACGATAACAATGAAACCAACATTATTTCAAAAAACACACTTGATCATAATTGTATAGTAAAAAAATTAAGTGAGTACAATAATTAGTACTTTTTTTTTCTTTTCTTTTTTTATTAATATTAAAAATATAATACAATTTCAATAATCAGTGGATATATATATATATATATATATATATATATATATATATATATATATATATTTTAACATTTGTTTCTTCTCTATGAGAGTAAGACTCGTGTATAGAGAAGGAGTATATTCAAGTTAATTTATGTTTCAGTTAGTCTGTACATATTTTTTTTACTTCAGTTATAAATTTATGATAGTCCGTAATTTTTCTAAATGTGATGTGTTATTGGTAAGCATCGCTTGTTCGTTATGTGTACAGTTCACTGTGAAATAAGGTAAGAATGATATTTTAGTACATTTATTTTAGATAATTCAAAATTTAATTTAGAGTTGAGTTAGAAAACAGATGACCTGGTATGAATTATTTTTTAATTTAAATATTTATATTGGTACCTTGTCACAAATAAATTCTTTGCCACCCTATCAGGATGTGAAATATTAAATAAAAAAATTTAAAATGTGCATTTTTTCAAAGTATCATAATGCAAGTTTGACATTTACGGATACTGAATAAAATGTGTAGTCAACATGGTAATGACATATTTTATTTTTTAAGGGTGAGGGGGTGTGAGCTAAGATGTTTACAGAACAAATATAAGTATATAATTGTTCTGATGAAATGTATAGTAAATGATGAAAAATAATTCAATTTAAAAGAAGCGATCAATGTCTAAGCTAGGATTTAATAAGGCAACTGTCTTGACACTGAACAAGTGGGTTGAAAAAGGCTTGAATGTGAAGGTGATAAAATGAAAAACAATGATATATCGTCAACACGTGAGACTCTCTTCTCCAAGTGCGTCTCCAACTGATTAAATTTACGTATAACAATGTGTATACTCAACCTTTGCACCAGCTTATCGGATCATTTACCGGTAAACAATATAAAAAATGATAAACCAATTTACAAGTCATAATCATCCGACAATTATATCTGGTGTTCTTGCCCTGTTATAAATGTATTTAAGTATGTGATTATTAATACGAAATATTCCAAAAATCCCAACACTTCCTGCTTTGCAATCATTCCACTATAAAAGGAAATATTTCATATCATGTTCTGAGAAATTTACTGTGTACAACTTAATTGATTATATGCCATAAACAATAGGTGGACTTTATTTATTTATTTTTAATCACTGATCTAGACCTACACGCTATATTTATTGAACTTAATTTTACAAAATCAACACACGAAGATTGATGGAAGCAGCAACTGAAAACACATTCTTTATTCTGTACACAGCATTCTCTTTTTCTACTCTGCCCCGCAAATATTAGTACATATAAATATATGAGTAAGAAATCAATTGTTATTTTTATATTTAAACATTATGTCCAACAAAACCTCATAAGCATAATATTAATTTAAAAAAATACATTGAAAGAGACCAACTTTAAAAAAGCCGGTGTTCAATATACAACATTGAATATGGGTTTTACAAATGTTGATAGATAGACGGAGCGTCAACCATCTTAGACCATACAATATTGTTGCAAGGAACCTCACTTAGAAATTGTGTTTAATAGTTTATATTTACTTATTTGACATGGTTGTTTAATATACCATTGGATGCCCAAGAAGATTTACAACACTGTGGCATTTATAACTCAGATCTGCCCAAAACTGATATACAATATTGTTGCAGGGGTAGTCTTATGCATTACTTCCAGATATCGGGAAAGTGATAAAAAATTAACCACCCCTTTCCACATGCCGCGAACCAGTAGCTTTGAGAATATGCGAGTCTCTCATTAATATATTAGCAGCCCACAAATTAAACCAACTAACCTGCGCAGTATACATCCACGTGGAGTTGAAGATGCTGGATGGCTGTAGACAGTCCCAGAATATATTGGGATGCGGCGAGGATACGATAACCAGCCTCTCTATCAGCTCCGGACACTCGTGGGCCAGATACCTAAAACAATTAAGTTTCCATTACGATTAACCGTGAAAAATAAATATTATATAAATATTGGGTGCCGTTATAAATAAGAGATTTATTATTTATTCTGGAATTTAAAAAAAAAACACTTCTCTTTATTGCATCTACTTTGCCTACAGCAGGTAGTTGTCAGATCATCAGCTACAAAGTAATACAAAAAAAATTAGAGACTTTTGTGATCTAATTGTTTTCTACGTGTTCAGGTAACTTTAAAATGCAACAAACGGAAAAAAATTGTTAATTATTACATCTTATTTACTTGTTGCATAAGATAATATTTCCAAATTGTTCTGACATAAGTCAATCATTATATGTTGAAAAGATAAGCGTAACAATAATATATAGATAGCCTTAGATTACATCTAGCCATCATATAAATATAGCAAAAACAAAACAAATGTCAAAACAACGCAAACAAAATTCTGATAAATTAAATAGTAATAAAAATCTTAATCAAAATAATTGAGCTAGGTGATGAACAGTTTAGTACTTGAACTGTGTCACCGGCAGCTACAAGCATCAGACATGATATTGCTGTTACTGATGATATTTCACAGAACGAGGAGCGTTTGCACAGAATCATTTTGTTCAATGATACGCATCTTAAGAGAAGAATCTTTGACCAATGTATTTTTCTAATCCTTACATCTGGTGATGAAACCTGAACTTTAAATACTAATCTAAATCAGAAACTCCACGCAGCGTAGTATTGAAAGCAGTAGGCTGAGAATCAGTAGAAGAGACATGCAGACCGAGGTGAAAGTTGTCATTGTCAATGATAGAAGTTTTAATGGCAACATGCGGCCGTGTTTCACGAGACACAGATAACCGATGGACAAAAAATATTCTTAGATAATATCCACAAGACAAAAATCAACTAGAGGACGCCCAAAGTCTTGATAAACAGACGTCTTGGCAAACGACCAACAGGGTGTCTTCATCCAACAGTGGATCGATAATGGCTGAAGATGATGATATAAATGAGATTCTTCATTCTTGAATGACATATGATTGAAGGAAAATATAACTGAATTATCCACCCAATGCATTTAAAAACTGAATAAAACAAATTGCACCCAGATACGAATTAAAGAAGATATTCATAAAACATGGCAGCCTTGGGCATAATAAACTGACAGGAAATAGATGGGAGCAGAGACATTTCCCAGGGACAGCCGAGACTCAAAATGGGTTGTAGCGCCAATGATGTAATGTATAACCTTGGGTGGTCGGAACTTACGATACACTAAAAATTCAAGCGCTAGTTTGTGTTATTTAAAGTTTACCAACTGTAAGATCGTTGCCTATTCTCTAAAAAAACATACAATTTTTTAGTACCTACAAAATTTTTATAAAACATTTGCAGATGCGGAATACGTGACACTGATGTTCTGATAGAAAAATAGTAAACACAAAATCCACGACTCGGTGTTATCTCGGGTTGTTTTGACTAATAACATGTGTTATTTTTTTTGACTGTGTATAAATATTTAAAAACTATATCGAACTTTGAACACATAAACATATGTACACTTCATAATTACATATATATACATACACTTTACTAACCTTCATAGTGCAAGAGCTTTGGCATAGTTTTAAAATTCAATAAAACATATAATAGTTATGGGAATAACTTTTGAATGAAGTAGTTTAAAATTTCACAATATAAATGTTACATATTATTTAATGAACCTTATTTATTGTATTTTAATTATGTACCATCTGTGTGTCACCCGCACATCTGGTGGCCGTGAAGCAACCATACGAAGTGAACCAACATATGGAAAATGTTGGTTCCAGAGGCAGAAGTTTTTGATTTAATTGCAATCAAAAACACAATGAAAACTTACTGAAGGAGATGGTTGCGGCACCTATGTAGATGCAAAAAGGTGCACTTGTCGAAAAGACAAATGATCAATACTATAATTATAAAGGATTTAGAAAAGAGAGGGAAACTTCTTTACTGTTTGAGTAAGGTAGAATGTTTTTTTAATATTAAAGAGTATTTGGAATATAATCATCCATGTCGGTCTCTCCGACCTGAGGATCGTGATCTCAATGAACTCCCTCCACTTGATTATGCTCCTCCACTTTTCTCGGCATCCTGCAAATCTCAAGGGTGTCATTAGAGAAGTACCTGTTACCTTTTCCACTCGGTCAATCCATTGGATGAGAGATCTTCCTCTTCCTATTCATACTTCGATGTAGCCCACTACAACAAGCTTCTCCAAGTTATTTTCACTTCTCGCAAGATACCCAAATAATTTAAGGATTTGTCTCAGGCTGCAGGTTGAAAATTTGTCCTAGATGTTCAGTTCCTTCAGAATAGAGACATCTGTGCGTTTCGCTCAGACATCTCGCTGTCTACGGTATGCGCAACATGCATCTCTAGCACCACATCTCGAAGGCATCAATCTGTCCTCTTTCCCTCACCTTCAAGGTCCATGATTCAATATAACAATACAGAATACATCAGAGATTAAACAAGTCTGACCTTGGTTGTCTTGAAAATTCCGCGATCTTTCCATATTTTGTCAGTAATTAAGGACCCGAGATATATTGACGTCCTTATCACATATATTAACATGTTATAATATATACGTAAAGAAAAATAATGTGATTTAATACACTACGTATTCTGTGGGAGGATGGAGCGTGGTTGTAGGAAGGGAAAGGTTAGTATATTCTATAAATACTTTTATATTTCACACATTTGCAATCTTTTTAAATTGTTATCTGTTGTAGATTAATAAACAAAATGTAATGTGTCCTAAACGTCATCCAAATAGCTCGGATCGTCAAGGAAATATGACAGAGTAGACTTTGCACACAAGAATCTGATTATGATGATCTGAGAACATGAAAGTTACATATTTAAAAAGAAATAATGTCATAATATGTATTCTAAAAATTTATTGTATCTATTTTAAAACTGTCAATCGATGACTGATTGATAAGAGTCAGACAGACAGCCTGAACAATTAATCTAGTTTATCATCATGTGACTAATTAGTAAATGATTTGTAAAAACATCAAATAATGTCAGCTTTTAAATTTATAATATTTGCTTAAAAATAATTAGCTTAATATATCTCTGGAACTGATGTCAAAATATGACCTTTGACATTGTGTGTTTGAGAATTCTAGAATAGATGTCTTCATTAGATGTTAAAATCAAGTGAAATCTCTTTTCTTCATTAGCACATCAACACAAATTGAAACTTTAACTCCTCTATACTGAATACTCTCAACAATTCACAACACTAAGCTTCTGCAATTCTCTCCCAATTGGCTACTCACACAAGCTCTTAAACATATCTACTTTCCACCATAGCCTCCTTCCCCCTCCCCTGTCATCCATAAAATATCCTTTTTTTAAATCTGTGTTGCCATCACCCCCTGCAGAACATGGTCATCAATCTTTTCTTTTAAATAGAGAATATAGACTATATTTTTATGTGTGTGTGTGTGAGAGTGCCGCACCGCCGACGCGTGTGTATGAGACTAAAAAGGGTGGCGCGCGGCAGGGCAGGGCTCTTTTTCTCTGTGTTAACGTCGGCTTTGTGATACTAGAGATATACCTTGTAATATTTGTATCATATTGTAATAAACTGATAATTGTTAGAAAGTCTATTCCTTAGACTTTCTCAGGATGAGGTGTACACCAAAGACGTACTAAGAAGACAAGTACATAACATTTATTAACTTTGTTTTTAAAATATACGCTCTAAGACTCACCACGCAAGAAGCCCTCCGAGATCGTGTGCGATAACAGTGGGCGCTCTGTGCGGCGGCTGCGCCGCCAGGCCCTCGAGCACGGCCTTCAGCTGTCCCAGTATTTTTACGGGGGAGTAATAAATACGCGATGCCGGCTTGTCCGAGTCCCCGCAGCCCAGCAGGTCCAACGCCAGCACGTGGTGAGAAGAGGCGAGCACGGGGAGCTGGTCACGCCAACCCACCCAGCAGTCGGGGAACCCGTGTAACAAAAGGATGGGCGGAGATCCGCGGTCACCGGCCTCGACATAATGCAATTTCACACCCTAGATAGTATTTTTAAATATATTAATTGTAATATAAGAATAATAATTTGTAGTGTGTGTGAAAAGAAGTGATTTGGTTATTTGAATGACCTAAGCTTTTAAAGTATTATCTTAGTTAGATATTTAGCAGTTGAAATAAAAAATTGATCATCGTTCACGACTTATGTAAAAAAGTATGTATTTAATTTTGTTTAATAGTTTTATCTATACTAACACACATTGTCAATCATATATAAATGTAATAAAAAAAGTAAATTCTAAAATTATATTAGCTTGAATACTGTCTCACAATTGAGATCTATTACGGAATATTTTTTTAATACAATCTGATACTTATATTATTTCAATTAAATCTATATATTAAAAAAAAAAACAATTTTTAAAAGTTTCAAGTTTCTTTGTACATCTTTCTAATACAAACCAAAACATGTAGCCAGTAAAATTAAGTGCTCATGTGCTCATGAAAAAACTGCCTATATGGTAAAAAATATCATTTATAATGTAATCAATTAACAAAACTCATCACATTTTTAAAAATATACATATACAAGTTAGATATTTATTTTGTTTATTACCGATTGTACTGTAGATGTGTGTTAATTTATTTTTAAAAAAGGAGTTGTATTGTTTTTATTAATGAATAAAATATTGACGATTTTACGTGCTTATATAACAAATATATATATGTATATATATATAAATGATTACATAAATATTATATATATATATATTTATACATTTGAATTTCCATAAATATCTAAGTTAAACCATATCTAATGGATGTGGTTTATTTATTTAATCACATTCCCTCGCATCGTGCTTACAAATCTTTAATGTTATGTTATTATAGCAAACAAATAACCTTGGAATGACCTTAACGGATATGCGAAGGTGTATTGTAAATAATTTAGACATAATTAATAATATTAAGCATCATTAATCCTCTAAACAAGTCTATCTATCATCTGGCGAGCACGCAATGCGGTGCAATGATTAAGTATAATATTGAGTAGTTAGCTGGTGTAGGGGTCAAGACGCTGTCCTAGTGATCTAGTGGTCGGTGGTTTGCACCTCGTTCCAGGACTCCAGCAAGTTAGTCCTATTTTCATAGCACAAGCGTTTAGCTTAGTTTGAAAATAGTAAGAATATTGATGTGACATGTATTTCGTGTACGCATCTCTATTTAAAAAAAAAAATATGGTATATCAGTATGGTATGTTATTAACATAAGTTTAATAAAATAATTAAGTGAAATAAAATGAAAGCATAGTCAGACAAATAAATATATTATATATTATAAAATGATTGTAAATTATACATACTCTGATGATCACGGATGTACAATATGACACAACTTAACAAATTTTGAAGGGCGATGTCAGAAACAAAAATCGGTATTTCAATGTGTGAATGTTGACAGCAATATGTGGCAGTATATCCTTTCTACTTTTTATGTCAAGTGGTGACCTGTTTACATACTATTCATCTATGTAAACATTCTTCCATTTTGAACGTTCCATCAAAATTGAATATGATTATGGAATTAATAATTTGCAATATTTTTCATTTCAATTTCGATTTATGTAAAAAAAACTTGACTATCACATTAAAATTTCTACCAATTTCATTCATAAATATTAATATAATCATTTATGATAGGTTATCAATCAATGTTTCATTTCGTGCTCCGTAACACGACATGAATACACATAATACGTAAATTGAAGTGACAATAACATCGTGATAATACTAAAAGTATTACTTTTAACATACCTGTACTTTGACATAAGAATGTCTTCCAATAGTCGCGTCTACCAATATAGGTGGCGGGCTATTTCTTATTTTATTGTTTGTTGAAGTATTATAATTCCAAATCCACCTCACAAATGTTTTAGCACAAATCCAAAAACTAAAAACTATCGCAAAAAAGTAGATCTGGATTGTATTCCATAAAGCTATCGGAACTATTACCCTATCGTCCATCATCGCAAAAGCCGCCGTGGGGCAGCTTTGAATACGTTTGAAGAAACTTGAGATGTATTCTCCACGCGTGATTTTGCACTGAAAACCATCACCACAAACATTACCGAAATCAAAATCACGTATGTTCCTTGATATCAAAGGTCACTGGCAGTCAACTGTAATCAAGATTATTTAGTGAGCGAAGTGTCACCAAAGTAATATCACAGTTCATTGACAAATATTTTTGGATTAGGCTTCGATTCAACGCAAAATTACTTACAGATGTATTCTTTATTTATGAAAATTCATAAAGAAATCAAAATAACGAACAGTAATTTTATTAATACTCAGCGCAGTATTTAATTTTGAAAATCCTTTCAAAATTTGAAATTTTCAGTGTGGCTGTAAGTAAAAAATTAAGGTCAGGGCAGCCAACATATTCATTTTTCTTATTTTATATTGAGCAGTTCCACAAAAATGGCCCTTATTTTAAAACACTTTTTTGGATGTATTATTTCGATTATTTTTAGATTCCAAATCTAAATTTTTTTAATAATTATGTTGAATTATGAAGCATCATTGTTAATTTTCAAATATGTTATTAAAAATACAATTTATAAAATTCATATAATAAAAATACTAATGTCTCAAGAAATTTTAAACAGTAATAGATTATAAGAGGGTTAATTTTTTAACACCAACTGTTATAATAAAGATCAAGAAACAAGTTTTTTTTCTATAAAAATTTCGTCATTTATAATATTATTTTATTTGATGCATCCATGTTTATTATTTCTTCCTGTGGTACGGGAACTCGGCTGAACAGCAGTTGTTGTAAGGAAGAAGAAGAAGAAGAACTCTCGAAAGCTGGTAGCGACCTAGACTGGTCAAGTTTTATTTTGTTTTACAGGTACATCTATAGGTAACGGAAGCCCAGGAACTCAGCACTTGTTTATCTTGGTAGAAGAAGAAGAAGACAGCGAAGGTAGAGGCGTATTTTGAAGAATCTTGATATTTCTAAAAATCTGCCCGCTGAGCTAAACGCGCCTCTATATGTACGCCACGATAATTTGCGGAGGGCGTGGCCCTCCAGACGCCTCATTTTTATATTTATTTTATTAATCAAATTTGAAATTATAATAGATAAATATTTGTGATAACTGAAAAGATCTCCTGCAAGTGCTGGTTTCCTGTGATCTTCTGATACCGCCAAATAAATCGTGCGATTAAAAATAAACATATAAAAGATCTTTATAAATCTATTTTATACTCTAGACATGGTTTTTATGGCAAAATATCTCAAATCATTACATAACTGGACATGATTCTACATATAACTTATTTTATTTTACACCAGTAAGTCATTTCCTAGATATTTCGACAGGCCATTTTATTATACCTAACTTAGCTTAATTTTTATTAATTATTTAATCCTTTATTTGTAAAAGAAACTATCTCATCGGCGAGTGCTCTGCTCTAATTTGCTCTAATTTGAAAGTTATGCGATGTATTTTATTCCGGTCTTCTTACATTTCAATTATTTTATCATATTTACGTGATTAGCAAATAAAAAGGATGGCTAATTTTTATGCGTATAATTGGTAAAATTACGTTCGCGCGTGAATTTGGGACTGGGGCGAGCGCGCGACGTAAAAAATACAATTATTTTTAATACTTTGTAACTTGGTCGATATTAGCAGGATTTTCGTCCGGTTTTCACTAAAATGCGTGATTCATCAATCCGCACATGTCAAAACTATATTTAAAATTACATTTTCACCTGCTGCCAGGCGTGCTCCTCGGGTGATTTTGGCTTGAACAATCCATGTAGTCACAATAAATCGTAAATTAACGATTGATTAACTTGACGAGCACGCGTCCTTCGTGGACCTGGGTATATGTCACACATACGCAGTTGCTTCACCACAGGAAGTTAAGAAACTCGTGGAAAGTGAACTCTTTCACTACATTTAATTAAAACACGAGTGGGTGGTCGTGAACAACTCTTAATTTTATCATTAAACTTTAACACTAGACTTATAAACTATACCGTCATATCTTTGTTGTTTTTCTTTTCGATCTGTTGGTTTCTTTGGTCACTGGTGATGAGTCTCCTTCGGCTCAGGTTGTGGATGCGCATCTTACTGCAGGACTCGCAGTCACGTGTCTTCATAATGGTGCTGGTCGTCATGCGATACGTCAACGTCCTCGACCGCCCGTCTCAGTTCTTGTAACCATGCATGATTTGCTTTCAAACTCGCGCACGTGGGGGCTGCTTATGTATCCGGACCATGCGAGAAGCTTGGCATCTGCTTTAGAATCCTCAACTAACGAGGTGAATATCACAGCTCACACACGTGAATGCGTTCGATGGATCTGAACCGTAAAGGAAATTCGACACCTGATAACCTCTCATTAGATTAACTGGCCTCATGTTAGACACGAGGTGTAATGACCCCTCGTGATTGAGAGTGCAGTAAGTGACGTGCAGACTCTTTTCAAACTCTTGTGACTGCTTCGGAAGACTGGGCGAATTCAATTGAAAATTGAAGTTTTTCAAAGCGCGCTCCCTAAAATATCTATACGTATAAGGAAATATGAACGCGGTTGCGTTCGGATCAATTTTTTTTTGACGCAACATGTTACGCTATAAGGGAAGTCACACACAGGGTACAGCTCAATCAAACTTATAAATTCTAAAATGTTTTTTTATGTTAATGTAAAAAATATTTTGGAATTGACCTACCGGTACTTGCCTGTCTAAAAATATAAGCAAGAAGTTCTGTTTTTTTTTCTTATGTTGTCCAGCATGTCCTATGACATTGCGTCTGATTCGAACAGAAACAACTGGCGGTCTCCTGCTGGTTGTCAAATCGGATTAGTTATATTCGAAATACGAATTAACATGAAATAACATTCGTGGGCCCTATATAACAATTTTTATTTAATTTAAATTATTATTTAATCGTTATTCACCGAGTGAGAGTGCGCACTCATTGTATGTTTTGTGTGCAATTTCTGAAATATATTGATTTTGTTTATTTTACTGCCCACCTATAATCTCAATTGCTATTTGAATATTACCAAAGCTTATGTATTAAAATTTATGCAGTGTACAAATTTCGTTGAACCGTTTACGTTTTTTTTAACCCACGTCATGTGAACTCAAGGAAATTGGGTATTGAATTGAGTGATTGTGATTCATTTACAACAGTTATGTATTTATTTGTATTTTATTATTTGTTTTTCACTTAAAAACACAACATTCTATGCAGTGATGTTCTTTTTAAGTGCCTTATCAGTGGGCTTTGCAGACAATAACGCAACTGGCTCCTACGACGGTTTGTTATCCTCCACTATCATCCCAAATGTCACTGATTTCTCAACAACTTTAGAGGACTATATAACTACAGCCGACATGGGGCTGATAGACACTCCGACGAATGCTATTCCTCCACCGGTTGACTGGGCGAACTACACATCATACGATAAGAACTTCATTTCGGCCGTCTTCGGGGTGAATTACTGTTCGCGATGGAAACAGCCAAATCACATATATTTTCAGCTCGCCAATGCATTTTTCTTCCTGTCGTATCTCGCCCCGAACGGGATGTACGGGATGCTTTTCTTGCGCTGTACTTTACTGATCGGCTGTGGTTTCACAGCCGTGTGGGCTTGGACGATAGAGTGCTTTTTTGACGCTGTCGTGTGGAACGCCGTGTTTGTCGCTATAAACTTGGTGCATATATCTGTGCTACTCTTCTACCTGAGACCTATCAAGTTTTCCAAGGAAGTCGAGGAGGTGATTATGAACTTTTCAAACAGTTTTTATAATATATATTTAATATTTAAGCTTTTTGTACCTTATCTATCTTATATTTTTACGTTTATCTATCTTTCCTTTCATATTTGTCAATATCAATACTGATGCATTACAAATCCTGTACAATCTGAACATGATAATTTTGAATTCATCTATTTTTATTAACAAATATTTAAAATCATATAACATGAGAATATGGGGTAATCCTTATCCCGTCCATCTACCGTTTAATTTCAGGATTTGTGATTCTTTTATTTATTTAATTCAACCATTAAGAGGTGATACTGCTTTTCATTGTTTTTATACAGGAAATTTTAGAATTTACCATTCAATACAAAAAATATATATATTGTTGTCTATTGTATTTTTCAATATAGGATGATATCCCAATTAAATCTCAAGTGCCACGTGTTAAAAGCTACGCTGCTTAATAACTACAGAACAAGGTTACACACATTCTGTAAGCCAAGAATAATTATAATTTCTCCTGATTAATTAAACATAATATTTCTTATTCTTGTACACTAGTTACCGGCATATTTTTTGTTTAATTCTCACTGATGCTTTCTTTTCATAGGTTGGGTCATTGTTCTTGTCTCTCAAACCACTTCATAGAACTCTCGAAACATTAAAATGCTTGAGAGTATGATAAACCAATATTTCCTTCACATGGTCCTAATTATTTAGTCATTATGTATTATGTATATATGTACATAGTATCCAGGATTATCCTTGTTCTTCTACTGATCAACTTTTCCAAGGAATGTAGCCTTAAGTCCAGATTATCGTTATCTGGATATATGAAAAACAAATATAAAATATTAGTTCAAAAAGATACAACAGCTCTCTTCTGACTGTTTTTATTGTTATTGAATATAGCACTTTAAACTGTTTTCAAAAAAATATAATATTCAAAGAGATTTAATGTACCACCAGACAGCGGGTTAGCCCTAGGCCACTACCCCTCAGGACTGACCCGCACCCTACTCATCTGCGTTGTAAAAAACTTACATTGGTTTTAAAATACACTGATATGAATTTTGATATTTGTATTTCACGGGAATAATTCTGGTTTTGATTCTAACTTGATCCTTTTGATATTATTCGGAGATGATTGCCAAGTGGTCCAGAGAGGGTTCAAGCTATAGAAAACTGTAAAGATCATATCTCTTTCATTAACTAATACACTCTTAATTTATTTTATATTTTGATTAATATTTTCTTTCCTCCTTATGATTATTTTTTTACCGACATATTGTGTATGTAAACTTGTCTATTTCTTCTCTATACACTTTGACTGATCTAAATAAAATTTTGCATAGTTATGCTTTAGTACTCTGCCCAAAACATAAGCACATTCCCCCTTTTCCTGGTCACCCCACCTCCTTTACATAATGTAAAAGTGTTTTATACAGTTTTACATAATTACTCTTTAGGACCCTGCATAAAACGTCCTTCTGGCTACCGTACCCCTTCCTACCAAAATATAAAGCTGTAGGGCCCTACACAAAATGTAGGCACTATTTTTAAATCATATTACATGTCCAATTTGATATTTAAAAAATATGCATACATATTACAATTTTTTTTACATAATCTTAAATAATCCCACAAAGCATCTTTCTAGACGCCTGTCTGCAGATTCATATTTTCACTTAATAGATATTATTTCTAAAAACACATTTCTGTTGTAAAGTTGCATTTTCAGAAAATAGTTCTGTACTATTTTAATATAAATTTAATAAATCAACTAGAAAGGTATTGTACAGAAAAAGTGTTCATCGAAAATATATTAATTTCAGTTGATAATTCCCCGGTTACGAAATGGTCCAGGTTTGAATCCCAGTAGAAACTAAAATATTATTTCGATAAATAGATTTTTTCTGTTCTAGCTGATTCATTTCATTTGTACAATATTTCCAAATAAACAGTATGTATTTTAAATGAATTAACAAAATCTTACTCAAAGTCATAATTCCATATTCAATTTAGTATTCACAAGTGAACCGTATCGTTCATTATAAGCTAATTTTTTATTGTACGGTGATAGACCACTTCTCCATTTTTAATAAATGATAATTTCATCATTGAAAAATAGGTTTCACGGCACTAATGACACTGATTGCATTTAAAAAGGCCGCTAAAATAAAAATGGCGAGTCCTAATACGCATACTATACTAGTATAATACTACGAAACCCAGGCGGTCGGCCGCGGCCGCAGTCGGGCATGTGGGACGCGACAGTTGGAAATCAATTCTAAGCTCGCCGCAGGAAGTTTGACACCAAATAAGACGTCTATTCTGGCGCGAAAATAATCCAACGCGCGAATTACAAGACAGTATTCGGCACGGACCATCACAATTTTTTATAAATTTGTCGCGGAGAGGTTGCGGCCTGGCCACGGGATGGTTTTAAAGAGCAACTATTGCAAATTTTGGTTTAGATCGGTCGAGTTGTGCAGGATTGCGTAGAGAATTTGTATAGAAGTATTGTATTATGTACATTCAATTGTATATACTCACAGATTCATCCGATAAAACATTAGGAGAAAAAAAATAACGCGTCGCATGTCTCAGACGTACGTGTCATACCACCCCTGCACATACCGTATTGATCCGAAAATAACGCGACCGTTGAAATTTCAGCCCATTATTTTAAGAAAAATAAATTATTTAGGAAAATAAAATATAAATTTGAATGCGTATTACATACATGTATGTATTATATACAATACTTATAATATAACACGAAAAAAGTATTTGTGCCAATACTGCAATGACAACATTTTCTTTATACAGATTAAGTCTTGAATATAACGCGAAAGTCATTTTTATTCAATTATCGATGTTAAAAAACGTCGCGTTATATTCGGGTAATATATATTTTTTCTTCGTCGGTGGCTACAAATAACACCTGTAACAACATATGTGAAAATAAAACACTTGTTTTTTTATTCTACTCGTTTAATTTACTTGAGACGCGTTTCGCCTTGTAAGGGTTGAAATAACTAATTTAATGGAGGACAGCTATACAATTTATTTACATTACATTTACAAGGGACATTATTCATTGGAATTTTTCGATAATGCCTTCACAAGGCGAAACGCGTCTCATCTCAAATAAGTTAAACGATAATAACAATAAAAAAACAAGTGTTTTATTTTCACATATTATGTGATTATGGAGTTCTGCAAACTTTCCTCGTACTGTAACAACGTTGTTATATATTACAAACCATCGACGAACTTCTTATAATATGTTACAACATTTTCTATAGCAGTTTCGTAACACATTTTACACTTGAAACCTTCGATAAAATGTATTCTATATTAAAAATGCAATTTTTAGAGATAAATGTATATTGGAGCAAAAATGGGCAATTTGATTGTATGCTGTTTATTGTACGCCGATGATGCAGTACTAATGGCGAATAATGATAAGAGAACTACAGAGTCTAGTGAGTAGAATGTACGATGTATGCAAGGAAAGCGACCTCATGATGAATGTTAACAAGTCGAAAGTGATGATACTCGAAAAGAAGGAAAGCAAGGCGCCGCGTTAAGTACTTGTAGGTAATAAATGTTTGGAACAAGTTGATGAGTTTGTATGTTTGTGGTTGATGAGTACACCAACACAGTGGATTAACTACAAATTTTCGAACATATTACTTTTGAAATTAATACAACTGTCGTTCCATTATTTGAAAGCCATGTACTTTGTTTTTACGGAATCTTAATTTACATTGAGTAAACCGATAGCAGACGCCAGAATTAATAATTCATTTTTATTAAATTTTCGAATCCCGGTAGCGCAGCAACAATACTTTTCAATAAAATTGATTTTATATGTATATCTTTCTAATTAATGCATTTAATTAGTATTTAAAATATCACAGACCGTCTGTTCTGAATAATTACAACTTCGCAATAAGAATGTGTTCTCCTTAATCATATAGAATTAAAGTCGCGTATTTTTATTAGCTTTGATGAGTGAGACTAAGGAAGCCCTAGCTTCTAAACCGGTCCCGGGAAAGGATGCCTCCCCCCCCTCCACCTCCAGCTGTCCTTTTAAAAAAAGATCCGTTTATGACAAGAGTAAAGAATGAAAAAATAAGGAAAGAATGTAAAGCTGATCTTAGTATAGTTAGTAAGATTAAGAAAGGATCACTAAGGTGATTTGGTTATATGGAACGGATGAATGGTAAGGAAGATATATGACGCAAGCGTTGATGGTACCAGAAATAAAGGACGTCCGCGAAAGATTTAGCATGACCAATTATACCAGATACTGGAAGATGGTCCTGTTAGAAGCCTCAGTAATCGGCTAGCTTGTATGAGAAGATGTATGAATGTGGGTGAGGCGAGAATTGTGTGTTAGGACAGAAGAGTGTGACGCTCTATCCTCTCTGCCTACTTTTGAGAGAAAACGGTGTGATGGTAAGTTAGTTAATTAAAGTGAAATATGCCTTATTTACGCGAATTTTGTATTAAGTTTAATATTATTATTTATAATGGGGTATGTCAGCTAATTCAATCTGTTTTGATGATCGGAAAGTGTTTCTGATGAATTTTACACTGTCTACAAATTTAAACGTAAAATTTTCTCGTGATTCGCGCTCGCGAAAATACGGGTTTCCAAAGAGAATGGACCGCAAAACGACGGAATTGGCGTCCCGTGTTGCCTGCTGCATCGCTAGCCGTGATTGAACTACGCGGTGCAGTATTCACCGCTATGCCGGTGGCGGTCGCCGCCATTGAAACAGACAAGCGAACTTTTTAACGTTGGTTTAGAATTCATTGTTACCATTGAGGTAGGTACAGTCTTTAGCGCGGTCGTTACAAACAATACCACTTTATGATGTGAAAAAGAGCTTTATGGCTGATGTATTTTATTGTAGGCGAATTTGAAAACTAACTGCTTCGATCGAAATGTCAAATTCCTTTGGATATTACGAGAATGCAAAAAAAAAAAAAAACATATAGGACTGGAGCATTTCACAAAGTCATTACGAAGAAATTTACAAAGTTTTTTTTTTTTTTGTTGTCGGAATCCCATTCTTTCAACCATTGAACGCAATCACTTGGCGACAAATAAAATATGTGTATATTTTCTTTGGCTTGTGGAGTCAGTCGGAAGGAGTGATTGGCCCCAAATCTCCCCGGATCTCACTGTGCATGGCTGAGCTATGTGCCAGAGCAGGTGACTTACAATCGGCGGCGTGTATTGTATCGAGGATCTTTACAATTGCGTCTTACGCGACTATAAATTCACCATCACATTCCGCGGGCTGATGAGAAAGGCTGAAGATCCAACAGCGGAGAGTCACTTTAGAAACATCCTGTAATTTCGTTGGTCTTCGACGGGTGCTTGTACTAGCGTGAAGTATTTTTGATTTTACCAAGAACAGTCTTACTCTTGCCCGCCAGTACGAAATTGTCATATTTGTGCAGTGGCGTAGATACAAAAATTGTGCCCCTATGCATAGTTGAAAAAGAGCCCTAAATAATTGTTTAGATTAAATATACAAATATATTATGATAGAATTGTAAGTTCTACGAATGTTAGTACTGCGTCGTTTATCCACTAAATAATAAGAACAAAATTAGTATCTAGTCTCGTATAATATGCACACTTTCCATAAAAAAAACGTATCAATATTTTCACGTGTTTTAGAAGTACACATGAGAAACGATTTTTTATATAGTATATATTTTATTTTTTTTGCTTTGGTGGATTTTAAACATTATTAGTCAAAAATATATATAAAATGCAAATTAAGTGTATTAATCATAAAGATATACATATAAAATCAATTTTATCGAAAAATATTGTTGTTGCTACCGGGATTTGAACCTGGATCTCTTTCAATCCGGGGAACGTGCATTAACCGATTATGCTACAGCACACAGTACTTTGACGACAAATTTTCGAATCTATGTTACACTTTTCAAATGAATACATCTATCGTTCCATTATTTGAAAGCCATCTACTTTGTTTTTACGGAATCTCAAATACCTTTGAGTAAACCGAAGGGTGTAGGTTCAAAAATGTGTCGTTAATCCACTGTGTTGGTACAGCATAATCGGATAATGCACGTTCCCCGGATTGGAAGAGATCAAGGTTCGAATTCTGGTAGCAACAACAATATTTTTCGATATAATTAATTTTATATGTATATCTTTCTAATTAAAACATTTAATTAGTATTTAAAATATCACAGACCGTCTGTTCTGAATAATTACAACTTCACAATAAGAATGTGTTCTCCTTAATCAAAATACCGATGCCAAATAATTAGTAAGGCGCTAATTTATGGTCCCCTATCTAACGTGTGCCGCAATGCACGCCACTGTGTTTCAGTACCAAAGTATTTACGGATATTTTACGAGCTGGACTCGGCTGAACCCGGCCCGGTATGGCTGCTGGCTGCTGGCTGCCGGTGCTGGGACTCCCATGCGATATTATTACATTTTTATGGATTCTCAGGACGACGTCTTTACATTGTTTAAGACGTTATTAGTGGGAAACCAACAACATAGCCGACCTCCGCCGGCCAGCTGTTTATTTAGTTTTCGTACAAGGTCATCGAGCCGACTACATGCAGTTACCGGCTGCTTGACACTTGGTCCGGTAAAAATTATCCTAAACGATGAAAACATATTTTTTTTTTAATTTTGATTAATAAAGTCATTTCAATAGAATGAAATTGATAATAAAGCACCTAATGTTAATTTCAAATAACATTCTCAAGAAAATTTAACAACATTAATTTTACTTACGCAATAGACAGTATTCAGCTAGAAAATAAAAGCGATGTTAAAGACCTAGTAATAATCCTCGATAGCTAACTTGTTTTAAAAATCACATTGATCAAATTACCTCCAAGGCCTATAGAATGCTAGGATTTATACACCTGCAAACACTTCCAAAATCCATATTCCCTCAAAATACTGTACTACGCATTCGTTCCTAGTCACTTAGAATACGCTTCTCAAATCTGGAACCCATGGCATATTACATATATTGCGAGATTAGAACGAATACAAAATAGGTTTCTTCGATATCTTAATGTTAGATCTAATCTATCATTCAACTCCTATTTACATGCAGCAAACTTCCACAATATTAAAACCCTAAAACATCGAAGAACACGTGCTGACCAAATTCTTCTCTTCAAACTACTGCAAGGCCATATCGACTGTACCAGCCAATTAGAATTAATATCTCTCCACATACTATCTAGATCAACCCGGCAATCCGCACTCTTCCACATTCCTAGAAGTAGAACATCTTACATACAAAATTCATTCATTCACCGGTCATGCAAATACCATAATGAGAAATTTACAGAAATAGACTTTTAAGAGTTATTTTTATGAACCACCACAGTCTCAATTTTGGCCAATCTTTCTACCTCTTGTATTATAATACATCTTGCTCTCCATTTACCGCTACAATAGTTGCAACCTCCCCACCCTTTCTCCCACCTTTTTTCTTTTTATTTATCTTGTGCACCTAAACGTACATAAGGTATCTAAACATTTCTGTGGATTTTCATAAATAGTATCACATGTTAAATATTTATATTATGTTAGTTATATTAAGTTTACACTGTCAAAATTCCTCAATAAAATTAAATTAAAAATTAATAACTGTAGTATCTTCCTGGTAAGCCGCCAAATTTTCAAAATTTTTACTTATAGAGAGCGTGATAACATAACATCACACCTAACAACCCTCACCCTTGATCACAATCGGCAGATATGCCACTAGTCGCAATTACATAAGATATCATTGTATAGCATTTCACCTACCTCTATCTTGCCCGTCCAACCTGCTCTAGCCACACACAATCTGCGATCATATTCAAAAGAATGCGTGAGCGCTGGGTGTAATATATGGGGGAACTGGACCCTCACACACATAACCTTCTATAACATATGTACCCATTCATAATATATAACGTCGCTAATTCCGTAAACATATTAAGTATATTATTTTATTTATCTCGGATTAAACTAGGAAATCCAATCCTGGTTCAGTTTGCAGTATTTTTGTATCCCGTTACTGGTACAATCCTGAATCTTTCGGGATTATATTTTAGATTAATTTTTGGGGTTCAAAAATGAGATCAAGATTAAATGATGAAACACTCGATGCTTTGTCATCGCTTCTACATATTATTCAGAATAATAAAATAGTTTCACATTCTAATTATTATTTGTCAATGTTCAATTATTATTTACGTTTTTTAATCGCAAACAAATATAGCACCTTACTGTTCCCGAGGTTAGTTTGTAGAACTCCGTAATCATATATGTGAAAATAAAACCCCATTATAGTTATAAATACAAATTAAATGTATTAATTAGAAAGATATACATATAAAATCAATTCACGTTCCTCAGATTGGAAGAGATCCATGTTCGAATCCCGGTAGCAACAACAATATTTTGTATATATATCTTTCTAATTAATACATTAAATTAGTATTTATAATATCACAGTACAACTTCACAATAAGAATGTGTTCTCCTTAATAATAAATAGAAGTTGTCGAGTTAAATCGTTAGATTGATAATGCCTTTACAAGGCGAAACGCGTCTCATGTAAATTAAAAAGCGAGTGTTTTATTTTCACATATGTGAAATATAACATGAACGAGCAAATGAGTATTTTCTTATCCCGCGATTGGCTTCACCAGTTATTAATTACAAAACGATCTTTGATCGGTTAGATTATAAATAGAAAACTCCAGACCGATGATATTCACACGGTACTCCTCGCGCGAGTAAATCGAGCAGATCGAAACTCAGACAGTCTGCCGAAGAGTTTTTCAGTTCCCACAGGTGGATTGTCTCATTAGGCTCCAGTAGTGCGAAACATTTGACCCTTTTCACAATGCAAGGGTACGGTGGTGTTTCCCACGCGCTGTCCCGCCGGCTGTTGCGCAGCGCGCGGACCTGGCGCAGGGTCAGGGTCGGTGGCTCCGTCCGCCGGGGTGCACCTAATCTGCCCGCGGGCACGGCAAATCAATTACCGTGCGGAGAACTGACCGTGACGCGGTGACGCTAGTCGCTAATTCGGTGTTTGTGCAAGTCTGAATGAGGTCATGCACAATACGTAATCTATATTGTTGATTATCTCTAAAACGCAAGTACACACTATCATGTTGTATTAGTCTGTATTGCCAGCAAGAAAAAACAACAAAGTAACATTTATAATATATTCAATCTAATGGGATCGTATATCTTTTATTTTGTTTATTGTTCTACTAAATTGACAAAATATTGTTTATTGTCTATTTTTAATGAAAATCCTTTTTTGTTGTGAAGTTCCTTTTTCAGAACATCGTTCTGCGTTATTTTTCTATAGATTAAAAAAATATACAAAAAAAACTCTATTTATCGAAAAAATATTGGTAGCAACAAAATGTTATTTTGATAAATAGATTTTTTCAGTATATATTTCTAATTGATTAATTTAATTTCCGTTATATATTGATTGACGTTCATCCAATAGCCATTTTAAGAAATGCAATCTACATTTTCGTCAACTATATTTTCAATCTTCTTACTGGCATTTAATTAGGTTAACCCGATATTTATCTACGGCACAGACCGTTCGGCCATATCGGATTATTAAATCTGAGAGACCCGAAGTTATAATCTGTCGCCATGTGGCGTGTGAATGGTGATTACATTATTCTATTTATATGATGGCCTCAATCAGATGAGACAAGTCCCGGTCCCGGACTCTAGCTCCAGGGTCTCCACTTCTCTTACAGGTCTTCGGCCCCGAGTTGTGCCCAGGATGATCTCCTTTTTTAGGCGGTCACTTTGACACATCGTGTGGCCTTTATTCACTGTTGTAGATAGTGGCTGTGGTTGGGCTTGTTGCAAGATTGAGGCATTCGCACGTCGTGGCTGCACACGTGAAGATAGGAGAGACGAGAGTGTGAGCCGACATGACTGTAGTCGCTAGCTTTGTGTCACAGTTGGTCCGTAGCAACTTTAGCTAGTTGTGTCCCCGCCCCCTGTACCGGTGTTTGTGATTAGCGCGCCCAAATAAATTGCTTCTTAAACTACCTCATATCCTGCTATTTCGAAAGTGTGTTGTGATGCATTAGCACAATCGTTACATTATTATTTAAATAATTGCATTGAAGCGTTCGAGGTGTGGATCTACAGAAATCAGCTGGATAGATTCAATTAATTCGGATAAATAAAGAAAAATATATTGTTAAAACTCGGTAATGTAATGAAAAATCCAGATCCTACAACTCATAATCAGAAAATATCAGCGGAATTTACGCGAAAAAATGATGCAAATCAACATGAACACCAGCATCGTACAAGAGGAAGGGATAGATTGAGACTGCCGTTCGGGAAGAAGGCCAAATCTCAGAAGTCCATGATGTATAGTGCGATGAAATTTTTTAATGAAATGTCAGCAAACATAAGAAAGGAGAAGAAATTGAAAAGATTTAAAATGAAACTGACTAAATATGCAAAAGATAAGTTTTAGTAAAAAAAAAACTTTATCTTGTTTATGTGAGTGCTTATGTATGCACTATGTTGAGAATCAAATTAATAAATAATGGAGGAAAGGATTGTTGGAGATCGGGACCCTGGGGGAAGGAAAACGTCACGCCTGAAGAACCTGAAACAATGGTTCGGCCGGTCTGCTGTGGAACTTTCCAGAGCCACAGTAAACAAGATGATGACAATACAAATTAAATTAATGAATTAATAAGACATATAGAAAAAATATTTAATTGCCTCCGGGATACGAACCTGAACCTTTTCCTATCCGGGGAAGCGCAGTCTCCGATTTCGCTTTAGCAAACGAATAGATTTTCGATAAATTTTGAACTTATATTCTGTAATATTTCCAATTGATACATCTACTATTCGATTTTCAATAAGCAATCCAATATATATATATATATATATTTATTTTTTTGATAGATAATTAAAACACCATAGAAGTATGTTCTGAAAACGCAACTCCACAACAAAAAATGTGTTCTTAATTAAGATGCTGATAGACTGCGTCCGTTGGACAGATAGGGCACGAAAAAACAAGTCAATAAAAGGCATATTAAAATTAGTTGAGCTTGATTTCTTACGCGTGCTTTATATCTTTGGTTCATCAACTCGTTAGTCATAGTTTTCTTCTGCCATCAGTACTAGTTCCAATCCCTCTTCATCTGACAGGTCCCAAGTACGAGTTGAGCGACAAACTCGTAAAGGGTCTCTAAAAATAAACAGGCAGCAGTTCAGGCGGTCCCTTATTTATCTGAGATAAGTCAAGTCGCGTATTTATCAGAGACCATATTTTTTTTCATAAAATAATAAGCCTACGTTGCACGTGACGAGTCTCAGGTGAGAGGGGATGAAAAAAGGAAAGACAGGATAATCCTGATTTTTAAAAAGAGTAAACACAAAAGCCATCAAATTCTTCCTCATCTAAGAAATAATCAATGACTCGGTAAAAAGTAATCGTGCCACTGATATCTTCGTGTTGGATGCTCGACATGTTTCCTTGTCAGTGTTCCCTTCATTTTTTAATTTCTGACATGTACTCTTATTGACTTTCCTGATCAGTTGAAATTTATACAGAATAAAATGAATTCATATTATATGTTATAAGCAATTCTAAAGTGAATATATTAGTTTAATATTAAATTGAATATTTGTCAATTGTTTATATGTACAATTTTACCCTTTGACCAATCTAAATCAAATTTTGCTTACTCGCTCTTTAGGACCGTAAAACATATGCATTCTTCCCCTTCCCCCGGGCCGCCCCGCACCCTTCTCCCGATACAAATCAGTTTTGCTCAGTTGCACTCTACGCCCCTGAAGACATCAAACATTCTCCCACTCTGCTCTTCAAAACAAAAACAACCTCCTCCCCCACTCCCGACGCCCTGGTTTGAATTATAATTAAATCTGAATCACGAGCAATGCCGGGCACGGGCCCCTAATACGCCATGTTCTTGCGACCTGTAACCTGATAAATGAACCAGTAATTTATTTCTGACCCCCAAAGATGATTGCAATAAAATGGGTTGGACAATGTGTCGAGCGACCATTGCATGTTTGAATGTCGTGCTAACAAAAACAATAAAAATATATAATGAGATACGTTTCGACAACTTACTATTTAAATTTTGAAATGCGAACGAACCGATAATTTCTCGGAATTTTCCAATCATCTTATTAAAAATATTTTTTTTTTCTAAACAAAGGAATTTCATCAAAATTATATATTTAGATACTTTATAAGTACATAAAAATGTATACACCAATTATCACTTCTCACTATTTTCATTTTTTTTCTCTTAAACCACCCTCTTACGCGTGGTTCATATTAGTGATGAGAAAAAATGCTACTCTTGACTCACTGGTGTGATTGTGATTGTTATTCGATAATATCAGTGATTGGAAACTGTAACTACGATCACAGTTTCATTACTAATACACGTGCGCCGCGCGATGTCACAATACACGAAATAAATAAAAATACATAGTTTTGAACATATTTACTTATATTATTCAAACTTCATTTGCGTAAAAACATATTTTAGCATATGTTATCAATATAGATCTAATTTAATATCATCACAAAGAGAATGTGAGTTTATTTTTCGGATCAAATTTTCTGCATTTCGGGTCAAATGCGTGAAACGTTTTGGCAAAATCTACTAGATGGCGCTTGTCACGAATTATAACGTCTTTCCTTTATAAATATTTTCGTTTCATATGTACACGCGCCGAATCACGGTTCACAATCAAATATAAATAAAATAAAAAAATGAATCACGATATTCCCAGATGTTCAATCACTGATGATGAGTGTGACTCGAAGATATCAGTGACTGACACATGGTTCATGATTTTGAGCTCGTCACTAGTTCATATGCGTTTAAAAATAGCATCAATAATTCTTTGTTGTGAAATATTTAACGTTTTTTTTAAATATTTATTTTTCACAAAAATTTCGAATGTAAGATTTTTTTAGTGATAAATCGAAACGTGCATTTTATATTCTGTTGGGGATGATGCGCGTGCTGCCGATACGACGTGCTCGCGCAGTGCAGCATTTAATTTCCTCCGGGCCGCCAGCGCAGTGACGACTTCCTTCCGGCTTTAGATGTATATTTGCGCGGGAAAATTATTTCCCGGAAATGCACACAAAGTTATCTGCATGAGGAAGGGGGAAGAGGGCGGCAACATCCGCCTGAGGATATCGCGGTTTAGCACAGCCCGTGTGCGGAAGTCGAACCTTAAAATCAAATACTTTAAAATATTGTATGTTAATTGCATATTTAGTTACCATATAACTCAAAATGGAGACATCGTCCATGTCTTCGATATGAATATTAAACGACTTTCCATTTCCAAATCTACTTCCCAACAGCTGTTAAAACAGTATAAATGTTTGTAATTTAATGCCTTCGTGTGTCTAACATTTCAGATTAAATAGTTGTATGTGAACGTCAAATATACGAATTTAAATTTCTGTTGATGCCTGTTCTATATCCACATCAAAATCTCAACACGTATAATACTAATAGGCAGCCAAATAAAAAAGTACTAGGGCGGCATTTGATTTTAACACCTCCTCCCTTCTTTTTTTTCTTCCATGTATTCCCAAGAAAATTTTAAATTGAAATGTTTGAGGTTAAAAGAAATGATTTTAGAAAGCAATAAATTAGCTTATGTAAGCGCTAAAACCATATATATATTATATATAAAAAAAAACTATTGAACTTTAACATGTGTTAGGGATGACTGTTTATTTACGTTGCGTTCACATATTTCATCTATCTCCAAGTACATGTGGTCAATGGTTGAAAAAAATGGGATACTGCCGCACACCCAGATGATCTAATTCTTAACAAAAATATCGTATAAATTTCCTCGTAATTTTCTCGTTTTGAAAATGCTCTGCAATATTTTTTTCCGTTTTCGTAATACCCGTCGGCTGCACGATATTTAATGTTCAGAATTGTACGCAGAATGTTTTGTATCAAAATATTTTTTAAATATATTAAAAAGTGTCAAAAAAACTACCCACTATTTTTTCTGTGCGATATAAATTGTTTCAATTTTTATATATGTGTAAAATAAATATAAAATGTGAATAAATTCTCTCGGATACTCGCGCTGAATTGGACAGTGAACGGTGTCGATTTTGGTGTCCGTGCCGCGCCTCCGTCTTGCTGTGCAGCTCTGAGACGTAGCACGGTCGCCTGTATATGAATGCGTACGAGAAGGACCGATATGGGAGCTGCAGCTCCTGCAGTAGAACGGTCCTGGGTAAGTGTCGGGTCCCATTCACTGACCCCACTACATCACTACTGACGGATTAATTTCGGAAATTTATAATGAATTGATGAACGTACAAATAAACATCTGGAAAGAAGTTTTCTCGGGTTAATCTGTAATTAGTAAGTATTTTATTAAAGTGGTTCAAAAACACGACCTTCGGTTTTCTGTGGTATTTTTTTTCTTCAGAATTCGTACATCGATAAAGTGGATATTTTATCAGGTTTTAAAAGCCCCAGACGCTGACGAAGGTCGGAGGTCACGCGGCATTAGGGGCTGAAGTTGTGAATACCTTACGACCTGAGGTCCCGAGTGATGGTACTAAGGCAAAATGCGAAAACTTTTAAAGGGTGAAACGACTGGGATTATTTCTAATACAAAATTGTTTTATTGCGTATTAAACTTTCTGTAATGATTTCAAATCAGAGCGAGTAACTAAAGTATCCAAGTATCTTTTTAGTCATCTCTTTTATCCTGATCGAGTCGGAGGCTTAACGCTCGAGTCGGAGGCTCTTCTTACATCGCACTCTGTCCTGCGCTGTGTCGATTATTAAATATGTCCAGACCAACTTAGCTGCGATTTCAGTGTCATCTCTCCAAAAATGATCGCTATTGGTCAGGGTGGGTGCGTAAACTGTCTTGAAATATGGAAACTTTGGTTGTTAATTGAATAGTCGTGATTTATCAGTTTTACTACATTCTCGCAACCTTCAAATATACTCCGCTGTTTATTTTTAACACGAAACCATCGGACAGAAATATTTTCTCGTGTTAAATGAATTTCTTCACTCGTTATATGTTTTTGATGTAATAAAAGTGTAAAGATTTGTCAAACTGACCGACGCCGCTTAAGAGGTAGAGAGTATTAATATTATATTTTAAGGAGGACACAGTTTTTCAAGACAAAAATCTGTGAAGATTAAATGTATCAATTAAAAAAATATACACATAAAATCAATTTATTTTAATTTGTATTAAAAATATTATAGAACTTTGTCCTGAGAAACTACAACATCACAATAAGAATGTGTTCTCCATAAAAATATATAAGTTGTGTTAATGTTTACAAAATTTAATAAAAACGAATTTATTAATTAATTCTGGCGTCTTTGAAAGTGCAACACGTAGGTTCAAATAATTGTCGTTTTCTTACGATGGTGCCGTGGTGTAATAGGTCAGCGCACTTCTCCGGATAGGAAGTGTTCCCGGTTCGAGTCCGGGTGGCAACAAAAATATTTTTTCGATATATCTATTTTATCTGTATATCTTTCTAATCGATTAATATTATAATGGTTAAGGATGTTTGTGTGAATGTATGTTGACTCCAGATCAGAAGGTTTGAAGATGCTGCGATGTGTGTGAGGTATGGATGCCCCAATATTCACCCAAATACTCTCGTATTCTTTTGTATCATCGCAGAGTGCTGTATGTTGTTCGTATTTGTGTTGCAATACATGAGGGAATGTACGTGGATAAGAGTTTGTGGCAGACGTTAGGTTATAATAATATTAACTACTTACGGATCCACTGAATTTATTGAAGTTAATTGTACAAAGGTAGGAGACGGCTTCTAGAGCTGTTGCTCGAGCGACGTCGATAGTTAGAGTAGTGCTCGTGACTCGACCCGTTTGTATTGTTGCATGCAGTCAGTACCCTACGTCGTTATGGCTGGTGGGAGTTGCGTTGCGTGTACCGCCTTGCCGGTCTCTAGATGACGAGAGTGGATTATTGATTTTACTATATCAAATTTTTTGTCGCTAGGGGTTACCGTTGCAGTGCTTGACCTTTGAACTAGATTATTTTTAGGATACGAATGCGGTTTTCCTCTGTGTCCATGTGTTGTTATTCTAATTGCTCTATTATAGTTGGTCCCGCAGGGATTCAAAGCGTGGACCCCGCACGTGATTACAATATTATTTATATAAACGTAATCAATACATTGCGGTTGGTTGGACCCGCTCGCGGCCAGATGACGCGCGCGTTGCATGTATAGCGGACGCACTGATATAGGCATTAGTCAGAGGAAAAACACAACGCCGAGATTGTCATTTGTCTGTTAGGGGTTAAGTCAATATTATTAAAACCAAAAGATTAATTCGGGTTCAATTTCAAAAATATGTGACGATCACGTGGTTCATTCAGTCCCGTTCATGTTTCCGCTAAGTTGGTAAATAACTTTTTAGTGAATTCAGCACTCGCACAATACATACCTAAAAAATTAATACATCCCTATCGCCTACCTAAGCAAAGCATTTTCTAGCTAATTAAATTTTAAATACGAGAAATATTATTTCATTCATTCCGTTCTTCCCGGTGAACTGTCCACGCGACGCACACATTTGCGATGTTTACAAGTGTAGGTTAGTATTGTGACTTCGAACGTGTGAATTTCTTCTTCTTAAGTAAGTACAATAATATTTTAGAATAGGAAATATTATATTACAAGTCAGTACCTTTGCCGTTCAAAAAATTCGCTTTTACATAGATTAAATGTGGCGAGTTAAGGGAAAGAAGATGACCCGAGTTAACCGGGAGTTGAAAATTACCATTGACGAGATTACTGTAAAAAAAACCCGCGATCCGCAATGGACAGGCAAAAAAGATATGGTGAAGGGTTTCCTCCTCGGCGCCACACGCACACATTGGGGAATCTATTCAGTTCAATCTGAACATACTAATTTCTAAAATGTATCAAAACGTTTATGGGTTCTGAATTAAATACGTAATCACCACGGTAACGCGTACCTACAACGCGCTTGTTTGGTGACATTTTCGTCACATATTTTTACTGAGATTACTCCAGTGCCCGCTAGTTGCAAATTTGGGAGAGGAAGGGGTAAACTAAAATGTTTACACATTAGTGATACATTGAGGGTGACCAGATATCTGCGCACAGTGACAAGTGCACACAAAGTTATAAAATGTTAGGTAGATCAATAGGGTAAGTTCCCTCGTGATAGCTTACATTAAGTTAGGTTATTTAATACAAAGTCCCAGCAGCAGAGTAGTATGCTGACTGTGTGCAGCTGTCAGGTGTGCAGTTGTGTTGTCGGAATCTACAATAGGACTTTTATTTATGCAGCTTGACACGGTTCAGATAACGTCACGTTTTATGTTTTGCTTTGAATGCAGATTGTGACCATTCTTATCTTGGAAGATTTAGTCGAAATCGCTGTATTCGGATATTCCGTTCGAGGCAGCCGCAGCCGCTTGGCTATATTTTAATTGGAGGTTTTCCGTTAAATTTCTCCGAATAAATTGAAACGGCCACTCGACAGAATTAGCCTAATGTATTCATTTGGCCCTTCAATTGAGGGGCGTTTGAAAAATATTAATAATAAATAATAATAATTAATTATATTTATATTATTTCATGGCATTTAAAATGTTTTCTTTCGCAATCGCACTGATAATTACAAAATGTTTAAATTTTAATACAATTTTTTCATCCTCCCTAATTCGTGTTAATCAATACGCCAAGAAAATGAAATGGCAGCGGGCGTGCCGCATCGCTCGGAGGACGGACAGGAGCGGGTTGGGCAGCCTTAACCGTTATTGTGACTGTGATTGTGAAATTTGTGTTCGATTGTAACGAGTATTGGTAACTGATTATTCGTAATTCGGCTAGTAATCACTGATATAATAACTATGTAATAACAGATATAATAACAATCACTGACATATATAACTAAACCTCTAACCGTAAAATATCAGTTACCAATAATCGTTATAAAAGAAATACCAAACGCACAATAATGTTTAGCTCCTCACTACGCGGCAGTGAATAAAAATGGACAGAGAAATGTCGGAGACTCGGGGAGGGCTTCATCCAGCAGTGGATAAAAAACTCCTGATAATGATGAATTTATGCAACAAATCAAGGTTTTTCAAACGGTGTGCCGCGGATGAATTTCGCATTTATTTTCATTCTTATTTGTCGGTAGTGCAATAGTTAGCTTCTCCGCCGTGTACCCGGAAGATTCCTATCTTTCGGGTACACGTATCTCCTCAATATTCTTACTATTTTCAACTAAGCTAAACGCTTCGGCTACGAAAATAGGAGTAAATTGATAGCTTCCTGGAACGAGTGGAATGGCGGAAAAGGTAAATGGAATAGAAGCGAATATTATTATTGATTGAAATCTATTGTTAGAATTTCCGCGGTGGACACCAAATGATGCCATCGAGGCGGATACCGAAGAAAAAAGCCTCTGGCTGCATTCACGCGGGTCGCCGGTGTGCACAGGCGTTTCTCATTAAGTTCTGCTCGGTGCGTTCAGCTACGTCGATTTTTGCTCAGGACGACACACCACACATGTAACTAAAATATTTAACACGTTTTTCTGTTCTAATGCGTGCCACGTTTGTTCTATTATATTATACTGTTAATTTGCACCCTTAATAAAGAAACCCTCCCCCGTGTAGATCCCGCAGGTGATAGTGGGTTACGTCAGATGTGATTGTATTTCGCAATTGATTACGCCACGGAGGTGCCGAGACGTGTCGGCCGGGCGGGGGGTGGGGGGTGTGAAGGTGAAGGAAGAGGATTGCGCCCCCGTCCCCCCAACCCCATCCATCAACCAAGAGAGATTTACCTGCGCCGTGAGGGCTGTGAATCTACCCTTATTGGATACACATCGAGAACCAATCTAAGCGGTTTCACGAAAACCCCTTTATTTCACCCTAACTGTAGAATAAATCGGGTAGTTTATTTAAATGTAGAAACATTTAAATAATCGAGGGTTCAAGGTACATTCTTGTACTCTTAAAACTATATAAATAACAATTCGGAATTATTTATTTGTATTCAATTGCACTATCAAAAAGGCGTTACATTTCTAGACCAATTAATAAAAATCATTACACCTTCGTCATACGACATGCAAAACAAATATTTGTTGTACTTTTCGCTGGGGATAGCGGCTGATTCCTATAGTCTAGCCAGAAGGTCTTAAAGTCTTCATGCAAGATATGCAACGTTACGCGTTATTCTAATCGAGTAATAAATCTATAATTATATTACGCTACATACGCGTGTGATGGTATACATTCTGTTACGCCGTTTAAAATTAATTAATTCTATTAAGTTTTTTAACGTTTGTCTTGTTGCCTCATGCATATATTCAATTACCAAATTTTAACCTGCGTATATCCTTCCCTTTCTTTCCTAATCTATCCTTAAGCAAAGAAAGAAGATGTCGCAGTGATTAAAAGTCTTCTAAGTCTTAAAACTTTTGTACTGATAACTGCCGTCGCTTTACTCTGCTAACGCTTATTAATTAATCATACGTTAATCCCGCTTATACATAATAATCCCTTTCGTGAATGTTAGTATACACCCCGCGACGCTTGTATTTGTAGTGGAGAGGAATCAACAAATGAACCAACATCTGGCAGACGAAAAGTAAGTGCCTTCCTTTCTTTATCATGTTTCCACCACATTCTGTATTGCAAATATCGCCTGGCAACGTTGCACGGCAAGACGACGAGCTCGGCGATTACCCTTTGGACATGAAACTTAACGAACTTTTCACTTTTGGTGTAGTGGGGCCAGGGCGCCGCTCTGACAATTTTTTGAAACTGAACTTACTTTTCAGGTACATTTAAAAAATATTTTGATACATCAAATATTCGGAGCATTTTCAAAACGTGAACGTCAATACGAAGAAATTTTTGTTAAGAATTAATCATCTATGCGAACCCATTACTTCAACCATTGACCACATGCAATTGAAGACATATGAAATATGTGTATTTATTGAACTTAAATAAACAGTCGTCCCCAATGTACATGTGCATGGTTTTAGGGTTTACAAAAGTTAATTTATTGGTGGCTGAATTATTTCTTTTTATCCTCAAACATATTCAATTTCCGTGAAAATATGTGGAAAAAAAAGGGGTGGGGGGGTAAAATCAAATACCGCCATAGTGCTTTATTATTTAACACTACACCACCGGTCACCACCGGAAGGATACATTACGTATTCAAATTATTTTAAGAATATGTCTAATTGTATATTTGTTTTCGTTAAGTTGTACCATTTTTTTTTTATTATAATTAATTATATTTTCAAATTGAAAAATATGTTTTCTTTCATATATATCAGTCTGGGTTTAGCCTTTCTAGTAGGCTTTGGAGCAGGTTGAAAGCTGACGCATCTCTTTAGAGTAGTCGTGGTCGGTGTGATGCTGATGAACCACAGCCAAAACTATTTGGTACCATCTGTAGGATTTCTGACGGCTTCCTTCGACTTTGCCCTGTACTACCAGTCGCTCATTACATCCGTACATCTTATGACAGTATTAGCATTTGTATTGTGTAAGATAGACGTCGCTCAACATTTATTTCTGAAGCTGTTTGTTACAACATACACCGCCAGCACCACATTTTTAATGTGTCTATTTTCCTGCGCTTTTGTTGCGCATTAGCTAATGCGTAAATAATGTATCTTAAATAATGATCAGGTTGGTGGGGTGGCCATCATTTGTACACATGCTCGACCAAAATTTTTTATTCAACTTTTAATCGCATACTTGAAATGACCAATCTCCCTTATATGAATGTGTAGTTTCTCAGACATCTGACTACTTGTTTTCCAGGACAACTCTAAAAGCGTCTTACTTTAAATCTGTTAAAACCAGTTTAACTGTCCACCCCTTTTGTCATTAATAAATGTTCATGTCCCCATCTCGACTATCACATTTTCAGCGTTCCTAAAAGTCGAACCAATTCTAGATTACGCTCTCATGAGAATGAAAATGTGCCGAGCTTACAGTGATTTATTCACCCACATTGATATTATGTTTCATTACCAGTATTTCAAAATCTAATAAATATTATTAATTATTAATAAATATTATAAACTATCCAACGTTCGCCGGTCACCGTGTGCGCGCAATATGAACGCGACATAGAATGGTTCTTGTCCACTACCCCCTCCCGATATACCAGAACACGATCTTATCTGTGGTTGTATTCTCTATTGTTTTTGTACGAGTTGAAGTTGTACCTTCAAACTGTCAAGTAACCGTTTACCATTGGGTGCGTTTATTGCCGCCAAGTTCGTCCTGCTGTGGGAAAGAATTGTTGGCTTGAATTATCGTCCTGCTGTGTGGGGCTGATAGTTTATTGTGTGTGTTTTGGTTTCTCGCTACTGTGCGTGCCGAAACCTGTACCATTGTGAGATTGTGCATGGTGTTGATTGACCCTTTCGCACTATCACCGAAATTGTAAGTACGCGTGCTTAATGCTGAACAGCGTTGTTCGTATCTTAGAGCCGGAAGACCTGTGGATCCAGTGGAAGAGGATACCAAAAGGATCATTTCACGGGTGGGTCGTGTTTTCTGGTTCTGGGCAGCCCTTTAGCCAGCCCCTGTTCCTTACTCCTGTCCATCTTCCGAATTCCTTCCATCCTTCATGCATTCCTTATTTTCCACACCCCCTCGTGTAAATATTCGTGTATGTGCATCCAATTCCTTTATACTCATGTCTGTGTTATTTCCAATAAATAAACTTGCCTTTGTCGCTATGACTTACGAAAAAATGAATACTTAAGTTCTTATAATTATAGTTACGACATTTTTAAACTTTGTATAGACGTGGTACTGCAATTTGTAATGTGGGGCTACCCTAGTTCGTCAGAATTATTTTTCGTACCAACAATTTTTCTATTTATATTTATACAATTTTTTTAACATATATAATATAATGATCAAACCAGAAACCGATCAAAGACGTTATACGCTCGGGCGAAGTATAAAACTCAATTCTACCCGTTCACATTTCTCTTTCTGCTTTTCTAAACGTTCAAATAAAATGAATGTGCTTCGTTTGATTCGGGTGTGTTGAGGGCGGCTCCCCGTGGGCCTCCCGCCCCCCTTCCGCTCCGGGCCCGGTTGTTTACAATCTTGTCAGTCGATAACGCGAAGTCTAATCGAATATCTCTAACGGCCTGGTACTTAATTTCAGTTAGGAGTTCAAAGAGAAATCTGGCGGTGAAGATAACTGAACTACGTCAAAGTAGTGATGAGCTCAAAATCACGAACGGTGAGTCAATCACTGATATCTTTGAGTAACACTCACTATCAGTGATTGAATATATGGGAATATCGTGATTCATTTTTTGAAAATTATATTTGGTTGCGAACCGCGATTTGGCGCATGTGCGAAAATATTCATGAAGGAATGACGTTATAATTCATGATATGTGCCATCTGGTAGATTCTGTTAAAACGTTTTACGCAATTGACCCGAAAAATAACACCTTTTTTTAAGGGTTTTAATTCTCTTTGTGATGATATTAAATTAGATATTTATTAATTAATATGTTAGAATATGTTTTTACGCAAATGAAGTTTGAATAATATAAGTAAATACGCTCAAAATTATGTTTTTAAAATATATTTTGTATATCATGCGGTGCGTGCGTATTAGTAATGAAACTGATCAGTCACAGTTTTGAATCACTGATATTATCAAATATCAATCACAATCACACCTGTGAGTCAAGAGTAGCATTTTTCATCACTACGTCAAAGTAAATAAGTCATCGATTGTCAAGTCGTGATTGAAGATTGTCGGTAATCCAATAAGAAACTCGTCAGGTGCCAATTACAAATCTTTATTACGGCTTTATTATTTTATTACTAAATAAGTGGACGCGCTCGGCGCGCGTCATCCTTTTAAGCCCGCCACACACACACCCACATATATCTACAACCGGCGGTACTGGCGCGCTGACACACAAACATTCGCACAATCTCAAAGACAAATAATGCAACGCCTTCCGCGACTCATATCCGTATCAATCTATTTTAAGAAATAAGATCTCTCATGACAACGTTTTCAATCTTTGCTGCATTTCTGATTATGAACCTGTGAACCTTGACTATTTTTACTTCCCTAAAAGTGCGTATGGTAGTGGTTGACATTTGTACATTTATTATAAATTCGTTAATATTTCTACAAGTTTCACATCGGCACTCGTGGCCGAGCTGTTAAAGCGTCTGAATAGAATTTAAATTGCCACTGGAGGCATAGGTTCAAATCCATAATTTGTATTTTCACTCTACATTCAGGCAAGACACAAATCGCTTTATTTACAAGTACCGCCGATAAAAGTGTGGCGGCGAGACCCCTAGTGTAATCTGCCGCGGTTCATTGCGCATTTAAAACATTTTGTGTGCAAAGGCAAATATTACAATTGACTCATTCTTGTGATTAAAAAATATATATTTGTAATAAAATCATTAATAGCTTGTTGATCTAGTTAGTGGTCGGGGATTCGCGTCTCGTTCCGGGTGACCGGCAAGTTAGTCCCATTTTCATAGCTTAGTTTGAAAATAGTAAGAATATTGATGTATCTGACTATAAATTATATTTTCAATATTAAACATGGTTTTTCTGAAACTGGCATGGCCAGTAGAGGTATTAGAAAACGTGATTTTATTCATTAGTGTTGCATTTGACGGTTTTGAAGATATACGTTGTTAATCCTGTAGAATATGCCGAGTGGACACGTTTATGACTATCGAAAAATGGTCAGTTTTAATTACGAGATTAGTAAATTCCGAGAAGTTATTATTTTTTATGCAACGGCGATGTTACCTAAAAAACAATCAGTGTAATGTTTTGAATTAAAATGTATATATAATATTATACTAATTGTACATAATATATAAATGTAATAAATATTGAAACCTTTATTTAACCTTCGTTTAGTATACGATTCAATTTTTATTTCCACTCGTATTATTCGTGCGCTCTCGGGCTGTTGTAGAGTGAATTTCGCCCCGAATATTGGCATTATTACTTTCGTCAAAGGTTAAAAGCAATATGAGCCGTCTATTGAATTTTGTAACAATAATTTAGGATATCCACTTGTACGGCCGCCCGTCAAGTTTTAATACTTCATAATAAATGTATGGTACTAGTAATTCCATCCTGCCCGCTTTCTGGAACGTTCTTTGTTCCGCAGCTCGGTCCGCTTTGTGCCAGATTTTCCCCAATAATCGGTACGTTTTCATTATTCCAAAATATATTTATCCCTCTGGAGCGGTGTTATTCAAACTGTGTGACGCTAACGAGGTTATACAAGAGTATTCAATTCTAACCCCAAAATGGTCTACAAAAGTAACTAATTACTCGACTAGTTTCACCGGACCCTCCGTACTCTCCGGACCTTGTTCCGACAAATTTCTATCTCGACAAAATGCATTGAATGGGAAAAGTTTCCGAAATGATGCAGTTTTTCATGTCATTGTCGATACTTATTCAACATGTGCTCGATGCTGAGAATCGTAGAACATGTTGGAACTTGGTGTACAATTGGACTCCATTATTTACGATTTAAATTTTCTTAAGTTTTACGTGTAAAGAGCACGACAATATAACATCAAATGTTCTAACTTGTAATGCAGTATAGAAAAACAGTTCTTCACCTTTCAAGTTGACGAACCGACTGATGGAAGTGGAAAGACAACTTTTGGCTTTCGTATGCGTGCTTGTTGATGACGCTATTGTTGCATAGTGCCCCCTGATACAATAAAAGGATTATTAAGGAAAACACATTCTTATTGTGAAGTTGTAATTATTCAGAACATAGGTCTATGATATTTTAAATACTAAATTAATGTATTAATTATAAAATATACATATAAAATCAATTTTGTCGAAAAATATTGTTTTTGCGTCACCGGGATTCGAACCTGGATCTCTATTTCCAATCCGGGGAAGTGCACTACCTTTGTGCTATAACGCCAGTATTTTTCTTGACAATTTTTCGAACCTATATGTTACATTTTTCAAATTAATACACCTGTCGTTCCATTATTTGAAAGCCATCTACATTATTTTTACAGAATCTCAAATACCTTTGAGTAAACCGACTGCAGACGCCAGAATTATCAATTCATTTTTATTAAATTTTGGACACATTGATACAACATATATTATTAAGGAAAACACATTCTTATTGTGAAGTTGTAATTATTCAGAACATAGGTCTGTGATGAACAAAGGTAGTGCACTTCCCCGGATTGGAAATAGAGATCCAGGTTCGAATCCCGGTGACGCAAAAACAATATTTTTCGACAAAATTGATTTTATATGTATATATTTATAATTAATACATTAATTTAGTATTTAAAATAAAAGGATTGTTAGATTTCTTCCTGTCCAGGTCCAGGTCACTGAAAAATGCATTCAATGAGAAAATTTTCGTTTATGACTTAGTCAGCATCTCCATATGTCTCCATTCCTTCTGGTCTTGAGCCATGTTTAAATAGGACCCTGTTAACTTCTTTATTCGGTCTACCCATCTTGCAAGAGACCGTCTTCTCGCTCGCTTTCCCTCAACTGTCCCTGGGATCACGAGCTTCTCTGAGGACTTTTGGAGGATAGAGAAATGTGTGCGTCTCGCGGTCCACGGGATACGCAGCATCCACCTCCAGCCCCCTTCTCGAAGGCATCATTTCCCAATATCTATGTTTTTAATCCATATAGAGATTTCACTTTCTAATTTTGTTTTGTTTTACGAACCTTCAACTTGCGATTACGTCAGCGCGTAAGGTTAGTTCGTATCCCTACCACTTTCAGCAATGTTTACAGTAGTCACGTGCGGTGTTTCTTAAGAAGTGTGTTAAGCGCAACAATACTTGTTACTTAAATTTGGATTCACGAACAATTTCAACTTGCGAACGGGATATCGGAACGACACTCGTTCGTATGTTCAATCAAAAGCTCAAAAATTCTTCGAGGAAGCACTCAATAAATTAACATCTCAATTGAAAGAAGTAGTATTAAGTAGAAAAAAAGATTTAATTGATTGCACGTTTTTAAAATACAATTTTAAATTTCAATACTAAAACAGTTTATTTCGAACCAACACGATATTTTCTCATTTCTGAGAATCGAGAAAGCGCTATTTTTATGAACTCTCTGTTCTTTGATGTTATATATTCATTTTAACATTTATTAAATCTCGCATACAAATGCCGAGACTGACGGAATCGGATTTAAAAATATTAATCTTGTATATATTATTATTACCTTTGACATTTAGCGAGAGGGATGAAAGTAGGTATAGTGTGTGTATATTATATTATGTCATAGAAATAATTATTCCCCGAGTGGGTTGTCGTTTATTTCCCAGAGTTTAACAGGGTTGCCATTTTGGAGCAACATGGGATTTATATCAACGTATTCAAAGACAATTTAGTTTTTCGATGTCTGATATTATTAGGTAATTCGAATTATAGGTTATTTATTACCAATGTTCTCTGTAATTGTATTAACTGTTGCTGCGCAGAATAAAATATTTCAAAAGAGAATTGATTTCTTTTGGAATGGTATTTTACTTATATAATACTTTTATTATGTATATGAAATGTGATTAATGACTTGTTTAAAGTTTTAATTCAATATGTTCTTAGCTTTCTTCCGATGCATCTGTCGTTGTTAAAAATAGGAATATTCTATATGTAGAGGTGTCAAAAAGTGATTTTGATCATTTGTAATATGTTTACAACGTATTTATTAAATATTAATGGTGTTCTGTCCGTATACGTTTTAGTTACTTACTATGAAAATAAAAACTCTGTAGGTATCCGTCGGTGTACTCAGTGTCGTAAGCTTAATAAATTATTCATATCTATTGATAGCAGTAGGTACGAGGGAGTCCAAGGAAGTGATTGAACTCAAAGCGAAATATAGATAATATATAAAATTATATTTTGTATTCATGAATATGTGGCCCGATTCAGTATTGCACACCTCGTATTGATCAGTGTTGGAATAAATTAAAAATATTACTAACCTGCCGGTAGCAGCTACCGCACGTACCCTGCAGAGACGCAGTACTCTGTTTTCGACCTCCAGAAGAAGAAAAAGTCGCTAATACACTTTGGTAAAACCATAAAAAGTGTTTTGATAGGAAATAAGAAGAAGAAAAGTGATAGATAAAAATCTCCATGCGTTACACGTTTATCTATCATCAGAACTTTTAAATTTAAATATTGAACATAAACTGATTGAGAAAAATTTAAAAACCAAATGTGATGGGAGACAAACTATTTTCCTGTAAAGAATGAAGTTATTTGTAAATTCAAAAACGCATTTTAAAATAAATATATTATGTCATTCTGGACACATTTGTAATCCCGTGTTGAAGCTGAATACTATTTAAACAAACTCGCAGCCCGCCTGCTACACAGTAGTATAACCTAATCTAACCTAACCTAGTTTATAAAATATTATTTTAAAGTAGCCCGGCGCGCTTCATTTTTATAATGCACGATTGAATACATTTCTGAAGCAATTATATGTATGGAGGTAGATTATGAGAGTAAATGTGCCAAAAGGATTATGTAAGATGATCAGCCCCCATCATTTGTGATCACATATTTCACTATTCAACTAGGTTTTCAGTGATGAATAAAAGGAATTATAACAACGGCGCGGGTGTGAGCAAAAGAAGTACTCGCAAGCCGCGCGTTTTACTGCTTCTATAGAAGACACTGCGAGTAAAATTCTGTTAAATATGGTAATAAATAATTATTATTTTTGTTATCAATTGTTATCAAACTATAACGGTAACAATTTTATAAATAACTAGTTTTTTTACATTACCTTATATATTTCGCTGAAAAATGATGAAAGAAAAATCGTCATCACAAATTATTCATTCATTGTGTGACAGATAGTCACGGTGTCTCGTCTGCAAACTTCTGCGTATAGCTAAAAAAAAATTACAACAACATGCTACCGTTGACAATCGAAGGACAGTTTGAATAATCTAAATCAGAATTACAATTGAATGTTTGTTGGCGTTCTATCGTCTGGCGCTCGTTCGGCTCTTCGTCAATCGTGCTGCTTCGTATTTTATCACTTCGCAATCGTTGTTCAGCAAGTGCTTCCTCTGCAAGTGCTTTCGTCGCTTCATCCGATAGTTTACTTCTGCCGATTGCTCTACTGTGAAGATGTTGATTTGAGTTTGATTGCAAACATTTTAGTAGCTTATTGGTCTAATGGTTAAGACGCTGGCCTAGTGATCTAGTGATTGGGGGTTCGCGTCTCGGTCCAGAACACTAGCAAGTCAGTTCTATTTTCGTAGAACAAGCGTTTAGCTTAGTTTGAAAATAGTAAGAACGTTGATGTGACATATATACAGTGTACGCATCTCTATATATATATTTTTAATGGTTTTTACGCCACGTTCATTTGTTTTTCTCCACGTATTTCGTTTTTAGAAATCTTTTTTCTTGTTAATAAATTTTGGACAAACAATATGGCGTCTTATCTTATTTTTGACTGTTAAATGAATACATATATCAAAGCATCATATCTTATGATGATAATAACATTAAGAGCTGAAAATAATCGCATTGACCTAGAAATTTCAGACAGAATAAGCTGTGCTAATTTTATGACGCCAGAGCTCACCGTTCTAGAGTTTTTGCCGCTTCGGTGAAATTTTCTGTTTTATATATAAAATATTGGAGAGTAATCTGGCAGTATTTGTTAACTTAATTAAAGCGATTTAAATAAATTATTGTAATTTGGAATAAACTTGTACTATTTTAGCTGTTTCCAACTTCCGCCCGCCCCGGGTGAATGAATCCTTCAATTACTTTTGCGAAATTTTCGAATCCCAGCCGTACAATTTGAACAAGACATGCGTAACTTCCGACAGACTCGCTGCTGTTAATCGATCTGCGTCTCGAAGGGACGCGGCCATTCACTACCACCTTCCTGTCCAGTGTGTAGTACACGATCAATTATTTTTATCCAACAGTTCGATGTGTTTATTTAATCGGTACACTATTTTGATTCTGTTCGGATTCAATTTTATCGGTGTACCCGCGGGAGGGCGGCGGGGGAGTGGGGGTGACAGTGTCGGGCACATTTAAGGGTCAACCCAATAGACTTCCTAGTAGTAGTATTGATTTGGAGTTTTCGAAGTTAATGTTGGTTAAATCCGCGCTCGCGGCAGTTACACCGTACATTTTTTTTGTCTTCAATTATTATTGTGTTCGTATTAGATACGTGAAACTCAAATATTTTATTTATTTATTATCTGAAACCACGAACATTGCACTGTACATTAACGTAAAATCTATTTTTGTAACGAGTTTTTAGTTCTAACAGAAAATGGGCGTCGGAAAATTTTGTTACATTTTTACATGCTCTCACTTTTATTTGCTCTTTTCCGGTATTGATACTAGACGCTTTCAAAATATTTTTGAAGTCAAATAAAGTTCGACCTCGGTACCTCTCGCATGCTCACCGTGGCATCTGCCATCTTAGTTGCTCCCCTAATAGACAGTGGTGTTAAATTGTTATATCAGTATACAATGCTGATTTTTTGTGTTATAATCTATTGCATTGATTTATATTTTTTAAATATTGAATTATTTACTCATTTTTAAAGTCAAACTTTTAGTACCATTAATATTTAATTTACTTGAAAAAAAAATTTTTAGAAGGCAGTATTAATAATCATCTTAAGATATTAAATTTGCCATTTTCGCATATTGCGTGATTATTCGGCTATATCGTATTTCGCACGATCCGCCTCTCGCGCGGTAGACCGGAGTTCGTTTTTCCGCCGCAAAGATTGGTATTTAATTTATTTAACTGAATTGATGAATATTTTTTCGATATATTGTCGCATGAAATGTAGTGTTACCGAAAGCCCTAGCGACAACACGAAACAACTTCAGTAACACTAATACATTGTACAAGTGAGGTTAGTATTGTATTTTATCCGTTGTTATTAATCGAGTGTAAAGTTAAGGGCTAAACATGTTAAACTCGATCCACGAACGGAGCTGGGGATGACAGCTATCAAAAGCACACCCACAGGAATGGCTCCAACCATGCAGGACGAGGACAAATAACACTGGCAAGCCACCGGCGGAAATAATGATCTGCGATACGACCACGACCACTGCGTCAACATTTAAATATTCGAATATATGAAAAAATACTCTCTGGGAATAATTGTTGTATATTAATTTTGTGCTTATAATAAACCAAACTGACTAAACATCTTGCCGTTTCTCCGCGGGTGTCGGCAGAAAGGATAGAACGCCGCACTCTCCTGTCCTGGCACACCATTATTGCCTCGTCCACTTTTATACATCTTTTCATGCACGCTCTTCGTGTGTTAAAACTTTGAACATAGGCGTCGTCCAATATTTGCCTCACCTGATCATACCAGGTCTTTCGCGAACACCCTCTGTTTCTGTTGCCTTCAGCACTCGCCTCGACGGCACTGCATCTTCGTCAAAACGGACGTACACTGACTAAACTAAGTTGTGCACACACACTTCACGCGTATAATAAGAGGTTCGATGAGAAAAGTCTTAATAAACATCTTATATTAATGGTCATAAATCCAGAAATTAAATTTAGAATCTTGTTTACTTGGAGCACATCCTCAAAACACTTCTCCTATTAACTGAGCACGCGCAGAAAGGGTAGGGTAGAATTAGGTTGGGTAGGTCCAAGGATATTGCTCACACTCCCTCAGAGGTACCTTTGGAATTTCTTTTCAATTTCCCCCAGCATAAGGGAATATTTAAATTCGCCCCTTTATCACCACCCACTATCGGGCCTGCTTGGCACCAACGAGTCGGGTAGAATTTTCACTTATTATTTATTACAGATTTTTTTCCTTTTAAATACTGCCCAGGGAATAGGGAGAATTTCTTTCTTCATTTTATCAGTTCGGTGTTAGCACATGCTGGTCTTAATCAGAAGAAACATGGCTAGTAACGTATCTCTACGAGCCTCGGTTTTGGTTTGCCCTAGTGACTGACTCCAGGATGTCTCCGGCCTGATGCAAGGCATTATAAGGATAATTTTAATAATAAGGCAGGATAATTTTTGTAAAAATCTCACCTCAATGGCGCTTTAGTCCTACGCTAGTATTTTAAATTGTTGTGCGAACTATGGTAAGATTTTGTGAAAGGGTTTTTTTTAAATATTTTTTTTTAATTAAGTCTCTGATGCACTGTTCCACGTTTTTGGGCATGTAACCGCGAATGTCCGCTTACTGAACTTAGTCTTCTGGCATTGGGTGGTTGGCATTGGTGGTGGTTGGGTCTACAACCTTTCCTGCGGCTGAAGCAGAGGTTGATCTAAAATTCTATTTCATATCTGGGATGCAGCGCTCTTGAAGATATAGAGGCACCATGTTTTTTGCGTTCCCTTGTTCAGCAACCAACGAAAAACAAACAAAGCCAATATAGTTTTGTACAAAGCATTTTATATGTCAGAATTTAGACATTTCTATTGTAATCTATCCTGCATCGGCAGGTCAGCATAAATACTATTGGAGTAGTATCATTAATTAACATGGCGGTTAATTTCCACAACAAACCTTTGTATTACACACACGTTGGGTTGTTTTCACTACTAGTCTCTATCATCCATCAGACAATAACTAAACTAAATACAGTATTGTAATCTATTCTTCCAATGGGGCGGGGTTTGAGAATTGGAGGGAGGTTTCGATCGTTAACAGGAATATGGACAGTAAAGGCGAAGTGTTAGGGAACGTTATGTTGTTAATTAGAGGTTTTCCGAATTTAAATTCTTTTTTATTCCAACGGTTTCAAAATTGTTCATTATTAATCCTTTATAAGGTACCAAGTGGATGAAAGGGACTGCACGTAACAGCCTTCTCCAGGAGCACATTTTGAAGGCGTCTATTTTTCGCTTGTAGCTATTGCAAACTGTTTTCTGCATATGCAAAACTTAATACAGGAATCAATGTCTGCGAATGCTAAATCTGCAGTTAAGTTGTTGGGCGCGCACATTGATTCAGATCTTTCAATGAATAAACAAATCAGTAAAACTGTCAGTGCATGCTGCCATCAACTGAGACAGATTAAAAGTATTAGGATATTATTACGTCTTCTTGAGGCAGCCCATCTACCCATTGTGGTGTCACGTGTGGACTATTCTAACAGCATCTATGCTGGCCAGCCAATATTTCAGCTGGATAGATTATAATCCATTCTAAATGCAGCAGAACGGATAATAGATGGAGTTTCCAAATTCTTTCATATATCATCCCTTTTACATCAGCTATATTAGCACCGATTCCCTGAAAGAGTTGAATTTAAATTGTGCCGGTTGATGTACATGGCAACACATAACATGGCGCCTCTGTATCTTCAAGAACTTTGTATCTCAGGTCAGCCACTACTTCACTTGCAGGAAGGGTTGTAGAACCGACCGATCGTTGCCAGAAGTCTAAATTTAGTGAACGGACATTTGCAGTGGCAGGCCCAAAAGCGTGAAACTCTTTGCCCTCCGTCATAAGAAACAGTGCATCAGAAACTTTATTTAAGAAGAAATAAAAAACTTACCTTTTCAGAAAGTCATTTCCATAAGTGAAAATAACAATTTTTAATTTTAAAAACAGAGATAATTATAGAACTATAAACAGTTTATGTTAGCCCTCGAGGTGAAAGTTTTTACAAAAATGGCGCTGTACAAATTATTCATTATTATTATACAGATTGAAAAGACAAAAGTGTGAACCGACATATTCGATTGTCTATCTGTTTCTAACACATCCCGAGGAACTCCAACCTTCTCTTTCTGGCGCACCACCTTCTGCAATTTCCCAGAAAAAATGTGTACATCACGAAAGAATTTTTCTATAAAAGCCCGTCCGGCGAGTTAGGGGAGCCATTCTTCTCTGCTACGCCGTACTGATTCTGATTTTTATTTCCACTGACGGAAGCAGCCCTGAAAAACAGTCCTTATTCCGTCAGCACTAATCTCAATCCCGTCTTGCAAGTACTACCCCCGGCAGCCAGTACAGCCAGCCTGTCGTATTATATATTCCTTTGTCCTTCTGTCGATTGTTCCGTCCGTTTTTAAAACAAAGATGAAAAGGGGTTATTGGCGAGAGAGGGGTGGGAGGGATGGAGTGCACACTTGACGTTTTCTTATTTCTCATAAATAAAAACAACTCACGATTGTAAGGGCTCTGTACCTACACTTTTTTGGATTTTACATATTTGCGATTTAGATAATAAATGATTGGTACAAGTAGACGAATTTGCGTATTTGGGAAGTATGTTTGATAAAAGCGGAAAGGCTGAGAATGATTTCGAAAGGAGGGTTACTGCAGGAAATAAAGTGAACGGCGCTTTGAATGGAATTATATCTAACAGGAATTTGTCAACCGAGGCAAGACAAGCGGTACACAATTGAGTCCTGCTACCGACAATGAAGTATGGAAGTGAAGCCTGGAGCTGCCAGAAGAGGAACGAAAATGGGTGTAGCGATCGGTTAGAGATATATGTGACAGATCCATTTATGATAGAGTAAAGAATAAAGAAATGAGAAAATAATATATGGCTGATCTTAGTATAATGAGTAAGATTCAGAAAGGATCACTTAGGTAGTTTGGTCATATGGAACGGATGAATGAAGAGAGAATGGTAAGAAAGATAAAGGACGCAAGTGTTGATGGCACCAGAAGTAGAAGACGTCCGCGGAAGATTTGGCACAACCAGGTAAACCAGATACTGGAGGATGGTCCTGTTAGAAGTCTCAATAATTAGCGAGCTTGTATGAATGTGGATGAGGCGAGAATTGTGTGTCAGAAAATAATAGTGTGGCGCTCTATCCTCTCTGCCTAAAAACGGCGTGATGGTAAGTTAGTTAGTTAGAAATCTTATTATTTATCATTTTACAATAAATTTTGAAATTCCGTATGAAAACATACATATCAAGCATGCAGGGGTCAAAAGAAGTAGTTTTTTTAACACGCTTACTTGCGCCGATATAACCGTGGACTCGTGAATATTGCACACGGGAGGCAGGGACCAGATGTTCCATTGTTTTGATCCACCGACGGTTTTGTTTTCATCTTCCTCTCTCTTATTTTTTAAGTAATATCTTTCCTTTTGTGAGGCGGAGTCGGACATTGTATTTTTTATTTGACATTCCGCAAACACGAGTTATGGAAATGATTCTACTTCCCTGTCTTTACTATATTTCGAATAGTTTGTTTGTTTGTTTGTCTGGCTATACAAACTTAGAAGCTTTACCTTTCGGTAGAAAGAGATAGGGCTAAACTTATTTACAGTTGAACTCGAATATAACGAGGACCAGGAGACTAACAAAATTTCCTCATTATAACCAATACTCGCTATCCATTGTCGGGTGCTTCAATAATGTCGATACTGTGGGAACAGGTCAATATAAAAATATTAAAGTAATTTTTTCAAAAGTGCTGGGAAAGTTCCGAAATATATTTAAGGTTTGGTAAATACAAGTAAATTAATTAAGCGGCCGGAAATGGGTCAATATGTAAAAGTAAAAGTAAACAGAATTTACCGGACGCGTTACCTAATAATTTCTATAATAAAATTAAAACAAATTAAATACGCCTCCATGACAACTGCACACAATACTGGTGCACACAGTCAGGTTTTTACCCTGCTACCGTGACTTTGTATTAAATTAACTTAACTATTTTTACATTTGTAAATTAACGTTTTCTATCTACCTAATATTATTTTACTTTATGTGCAGTTATCTGGTCGCCGTTGAATAAACAGAGTATAATAAACCTAGTCCACTATGTTTTATGGGTGATTTACGAGTCGAAAATGTTTAAGGAATATGTGTAAATTCTGCACCGTTTTTGTTTGAATTTTTTACAAATTGGTGTTTTTAAGTCTACGCACATAGAAGTAAATATTTGCGAAATATACCCATTATTTATATCTTTATCTTTATCTGGCTGCTCGAAATTCGATGAACATTAATTTCTTGTATTCAATATATAATTTAGAATCAATAAAACATTTCAATTAATCGAAATAATCGCATAATTACAATTTTTTTTTTGATATTCTTATATCTCTGACATGGTTGATATTAAGCACATATTCTTTGAACATTTTCGACACGTAATGTAGTCAGGTATCCACTCAAAATATTGTTGACTAGTTTATTACACCCTGTATATTCAATGGTGACCAGATAACTGCACACTTTTAACTAGGTCTGTTACACCCCGTATACGAAGAACTCGCACGACTCACCGTAACCTTTACAAAAAATATGTGGTAGCACTTCAAAATGCTGTCGTTGTGTCAAGTGGACGGGCAATGACGTCAATTACTGGTCATAGTCGTAACGTCTTTAATGGTACATTATAGTAATAATATTTCCCAACACGTGCCAGTCATTGGATACTAAAAAATGTAATACGACACCGAAAAAATGTATATTTAACGAATTTTAAGGGGTTTTTTTTAAAGCTTATTTCTTATGAACGTCACTAGACGTAATATTTTTTATAGATATAAGAACTCTTCGCTCAATATAAGAACTCTTCGGTTTAAAATATATATATTTTTTTTAAATAAATTTACATAATATTTACTACTTCGAAGTAATTTTGTCGACAATAATAAATAGTATTATTAAAGAGAACACATTCTTATTGTGAGGTTGTAATTATTCAGAACAGACGGTCTGTGATATTTTAAATACTAATTAAATGTATTCGTTAGAAAGATATACGTATAAAATCAATTTTATCAAAAAATATTGTTGTTGCTCTACCGGAATTCGAACCTGGATCTTTTTCCAAACCGGTGAAGGTGCATTATCCAACTATGCTACAGCGACAGTACTTTTGATGGCAAATTTTCGAACTTATATGTTACACTTTTCAAATTAATACATCTATCGTTTCCAGGTTCGAATCCCAGTAGCTCAACAACAATATTTTTCGATAAAATTGATTTTATATGTATATCTTTCTAATTAATATTTCATTTGTATTGAAATAATTTTGGTCTCTAAATGTGATGTATAATTCTCCATTGTTTTGGATTTTGCAATTTTTTTAAAGTCTATAATATGATACATTTGGTACTTTACTACACATTATAATAAATAGGTTTATAAGCCAGTTTGGATGGTGCCGTATGCGGCTCGAACTAACGTAATGGAAAAATTCTGCTCGACGGTGTAAAGAGCCTTCAAATCTGACGAACGTGTAATAAAACGTGCCTACGAAGTTGATGGGTGTCATGAAAAATATTAGGGTAGAAACTAAAAACATCCCTCTCTGTCTCGCGCAAGCAAAAAGGTGAAATGGTTATTATTAAGCACACTTAATTTACATAGTGTATCTAAAGCGGATGATAATAATTAATTAAATTCCCCGTCATAATTTAATCCTAATTATGTATTTTAAAAGGGAAGTTTTCAAATAATTTAGTAACACCATTAAAGAAAGATGCCGCCCATGATTAAAGGTGACATTTATCTCCGACCCGCCCCGTTGATTGGCTCCCAGAGATGACTTACCCATCCTCGGGCGATGTTACAAAAAGCTAAGAAGACGCAATATTTTTGAGAGATGGTAACTCTAGTTTTTTTATGAAACTGCGTCATTCGGTGACGGCACCTATTTTTTTACATCTTGAGAGATATTCGTTTGGTAAACATATGAATCTGAAAAAAATACAGTTTGCTATTTTCTACACAAAAATATGAAGGTATCCGTGAAATGAATTCAGTAATATAAATATGAATAAATGTTAAAAAACATTACATTTTTATGTTTGCGAATCTCCTAGGGAAAAATAAATTCGAGTGCGATTTTTTCGAGTAAATATAGCGTAACCGTGAGTCAATCACTAATGTTTTAGAGTCACACTCGCTATCAGTGATTTGAATATCTGGGAATGTCGTGATTTGTGATTAATTTTTTTTTTTATATATTTAGTTGTGAACCGTGATTTGGCGTATGCGTATGAAATGAAAAAATGACGTTATAGTTCGTGATAAGCGCCATCTAGTAGATTCTGTCAAAATGCTTTACGCATTTGACCCGAAAAATAAATTCACATTTTTTCTCTTCTCGTTCTCGTTCTCTTTATGATGATATTAAATTAGATATGCTGGAATGTTTTTATTGCGCCAAACTTTGAATAATATAAGTAAATAGCTCAAAATTATCTTTTTTTATTTCTTTCGTGTCGGCGCATGCGTATTAGTAATTAAACTGTGATCACTGTCACAGTTTTCAGTCACTGATATTATCGAATCACAATCACACCGGTGAGTCAATAGTAGCATTTTGTCTCATCACTAATAATTAACCTTGCAGTCGCAGGCTAGTAATAACACCGAAGTACTTTTTCAGTATTATATTTTGAAGACCTTTACGAATCCTTCTATAAAACTGGAATGCCGGCTTTGAAGCATCCCCGGGAAAAGTATTAATTTGGTAGAAAAATATTTTTTTTTATTTTCTGTATTTAACCCTAAGTTTGTTCGATGAAAGTATAATTTCACGTGTTCGTGTTATTCTCATTTTAAAGGACATTTTTCGGTACATATTTTGCTGACATCGACTTTGATTTTATTGTTATTTTGCTTCAAATTTACCTATTAAATATCTCAAAGAAGGAAAAGAAGCACACTGTACAACGTACAGTGCAATGGTGGTTCCAAATATTTCGAGAGTCTTGAAGATGAAGAAGATCATGGCGTCTTTCTTCAGTTAATAACTACCAATGGAAGGGGTCAATTGAATCAGAACCACATTCAACAATTTGAGTTTGCACAATAGTTTGGCGTTAGTCATCCGACAGTTCTAGACCAGCTAGGAAAATCAAAAAACCTTGACAAATTGGGTGCCGCACGAAACGAATTAAAACCGAAAAAATGGCCGTTAAGAAGTCTGATTTACACTATGGGCGTTTCTTAGGCTATGATGCGTTCTCACCATATATCATCTCGCGTTTCCACAACTTCTTCAAGAACCAATCTGCTGCCGAATGTGCATTTCGCGATTTTATCAATTGCAGGACTCCGGGGAAAAAAATAAATATGCGCACACGGAATACACGTCACATCAATATTCTTACTATTTTCTAATTCAGCTAAACGCCTGCGCTGTGAAAATATGACTAACTTGTCGGTCTCCCGGAACGGGGCTCGAACATCCCGATCATTAGATGAATAAACCAAAAAACTTTTCACATTTTGTAATTAGTAAATCGGCAAAAATTTATTTGAATTTGATGGTATTTTCCTACTAATACATTCAGATAATATTGACAAATAAAAATGTTTCCAACCATACCTAGTATGTTTTTTCGGGGCTGCGTATTTTTAATACCATAGTAATTTTAACATATCTTCCGCAACTCTATAGGTGTGCGATGTACCTATAGGTAATATTATACATCATTTTATTAATTGCATGCCAACCGGGGGTAAGAAATTCCATCCCCGGCTGCGGTCGTATTTCGCATTTCCTTGTCAGCCTCGATAAGCTCCATCTTCAATATACTGCGATCATTTACCTGAGATTTATTTTATATTATACAGAGGCGTAGCGACCTCCCGAACAACACCCCCTCGGAGGGGCTAATGCATGACGCAAAACGTCATTTCACCTCCATATCTTTAAATTAATGCTTTTCCGGGATACACTTAAAATAATTCCGTGTTTGTGCAAATATCCCATGAATTCGTAAATTACATTGTTTTGGTAATTAACTTAATAAAACCTCTATATTTAATTTTTAAAGTGTCATGTTTCAGTCTGTATGGATGTAATATGTATACATAGTAATTAATTACATACTAGCGGTCACGGTTTTGCCTGGCCTGCGCCAATGTGGTAATCGGCTGCGCCAATGTGATAACTTTGGAAAGTATACCATACACCTCAGGTGTTCTATTCTCTGGAGTGAAACTCAGTATGTTCGGATGACAATATTCAGTTTATTACAACACTGTATTTACAGTAATTATTATTTTCACACTTCAGTGATAGACTAGTTACTCAGGAGATCCGTGATGGAAGAGATCCATTCCCCGAAAGACGGCATTTTATAAAGATTTACCCCACCACTCCTCTACTCACTCTTCTGACACCTGATTATATTTTCAAGATCTTAAAAATTAACAATGCAAAATTTAGAATAGATGAAATTTAATATATTATAGTATACATTTATATAGGGATAACGGATAGGGTGGCAAAGGGTGGGTATGGTGCCTATATTCAGACTTTTAGTTTTATACATAAATGGGTATGTATAAATATTGCCCAATAAATTGGGTAAAATAGTATTTTAATTAGATTTATACCATTAAAATAATATTTTGTTATAAAAGAGTTTAATTGCAGCAATACCATGTGAGCACTTGTCGCTTATCGCCGACCAGATACCTGTTCACCCTTTCACCACATTACAAATCCGTCGTGCTGTTCGCCGGACGGGTTAGGATAGTTTAATCGCCTGAAACTGGTGGCCGCTTGTAAAACCTCGCTTTATTGTTTAGCTGCTGGGACATTCAACAGAGAAATGGTCCGGTGTTAACTATGTCTATGTTTACCATCGATAATGTATGTGTCGAGGGAGTTTTATAAGGTAACGAATATGTGTGCTTCAAAAATCTGGGGCGAGAACGAATCATCAATAAGTACATTTATGCGGGCGGTCAGTCGATCATTCTTTCGCGAATTATGACATGTTGTCTCACTCTAGCGTACGCAGTTGAAATGATCGGTGCTGCGTGACTGTATATGAAAAGTGTGTCTTTCTTTGTCTTTCGCTCGCATAAAGTCGGACTATGAGGTAAAGCCGGAGTCGGTAGACCTTAGTTTCAACTATTATTGTAACGATCTGATACAAGAAAAATTGTATCTATCAATGTTTGACAGATGTTTATATTCGCAATGATTCATTCAAAAGATATTGCAAGTATATTTAACAGTAGACATAAATATAATTCTATTTTACTTATTTCTTAGCTTTCTTTTACTTTTCGGTATCTTTTGCGTTAGCTTAACTTTTTCTGTATTTTCTTCTATCACTAGTTACCAATGTGATTCAAGTTAAATCTGTTTTTCAATCTATTTCTTCCAAAGTGTTATAATTTTCTTTCCCTTCCATTCAATTATTAACTAATTTTCATCATTCTCCTCCAGGACCACATTTCAATTACTATACCATCTGGATGAAGAAGACTAAAATCATTTGGACCAAGAAAAGACATTAAAATACAGTAGTATATTTATTTTCTTTTAATTTCTTCGAATAAATTTTATATGATATTTTTATATAACGATATTTCAAATCTCTGCGGAAACGGTCCCTTCTTTCCGTCACGTCAAACTCCCCATTGTGATCTCTCCGTGACCTCACACGTGATGCTTCTATCTTTAGTTTGTGACATTATTTGACGGAAGAGGAATGTGACATCAATCTTCGATTGACAAAAGGAATTACGATTACGAAATTGAACATTCAGCGCGATTCTGAATGTAAAAATTGTAGTAAAACAATATAACGTATTTAAAAAATTACTCTCTTCTACTTATTTACTATACGTGAAGTCAAATAAAGTGAGTCCTTATTAGCGGTGATTGATAAATATTTGTGTCCCGGTGATTTTTAACTGGTTACTATCAAGACACCGTGATACCCAGTTACTCGATATCGTAACGTAAGTTACTTTTGAAATATTTCACATTTTAAAAGAACAACATAATATACCACTGGCCCCGTATCGTCACCAAATCGATAACTGTTTATAACTTTACTTACTAGGCTGACATCTGATGATAAAAAGTATGCCGCTTGCCTCTCACTACCATTTTATACATTACCATAGATTATCTATAGGTCGCGTCATCACCGAATTTCTTATTGTTTATGTCTGCGACTTTGGTAAGACGGTAGATACCTTTCGTTTGGTATCGAATTTGTACAGATGAAAAGTAATAACCCGGATGGAATACGCCATAGATAAGTGAAATAATATAAACTGAAATAGGTGAGAGAAGCTTGAAACATTTTATCTGTGCTTGAAAAACGGAAAATAACGCGATCGTTGATTTTTGTGAACTAAATCAGGTGGAAGGGGTTAAACGTCTTTATATTTTAATACACTCTGAAAACAATCATTTGTAACAAACGGCGACAACTATTTTAACGTTCGTTGAGTAGAGGTATTCTGGTTGTTTGTCAATTATTTAGTTAGTTCTCATTGTAAAGTATGTATAATATGAAGTATGCGGCGATATATGAATAGCTCCCAAAGTGTCGCGCACGAATTGACTGCGAATATTAATGGGACATTTTAATATGCAAAGTGGTTTTAGGCTCGCCGGCCGCTTTCAGAGTTTAACCCTTTCGGCGCCGCGAGATACGGGGTGACCCACGCCAAAGTTAACAACCGTAATGAATGTGTCTCGGTGTTTGCAATTTAAGCAGAAACGTTTGCAAACACTTTGTATGTAATAAGTGTACTTAATATTCAAGTTACTTACACCCATGTGTCTGCGGCAAATATATTTTAAACGTCGGTACAAGCTAAGTTTTGTTAACACCGGGTGGTGCTCAATAAAATATACACAACAAATTGTTTACAGATTTATTGACAAGAGTAACGGTGCAGTTGTAAAAACACTATTTAACCATTTCTTCTTCTTTTTTACTTACTATTACTATTCATGTCCTTGACGATCTTTTGGGGAACAATAGGTGCGATTTTTATGATCGAGTGTTGATCAAAAGATTATATATGTGAAGACTGGGGACCATTTCTCCCAGCGCTCACGTGTTCGTTTGAGAATAATCGCAAAGTATGTGTGTGTGGATGTGACTAGTGCAGGTTAAACAATAAAGGCTACTTACAGTTGATAGACGTGAATACACATTCATGTCTATCCACGTCTATACATATAAATATATATATATATATATATATATATAAAGTGATCACTTAAGCCAGCCGAAGACAGGTCGTAAGCTCTGTAATTACCCCACATTTCCATATATTTTCCTTTAATTATTTTTAAAAAATAGCTTTGTTTCTATGAGATATTTGTTTAAAAAAGTGTTATCTCTACTTATGTTTACTGTAGAATTTGAATTGTTTGAATTTGTTTGAAAATGGCCTTAACCGCCGAAAAAGCTATAACACTTAAACAATGCTTTGCGCAAACTAACTGAACTCAATAATAATATTTATTACAATTTGATATTTTAAATTTCATATATACTAAACGTGGAGTTCTACAAACTAAACACGACAACAATAAATAACTGACTGTAAGCGATACAAGAGTAAAACATTGTCTACCTCGATCTAGTGAGACTCTGGTCCAGTGAGGCGGGCCGAGATGAGATGAAATGCACAGGAAAGAATGAATATTATTACATAAATACGTCTGTAATGTCACCTCTCCCAATCGCCTCCAATTTTTTAATAATCAAATAGGCCAAACTTCCCCCACCTTTTCGTATCTAAATATGTAAAGGCCGATTAGCTTCATAAACCAACTCATTAAAACTCCCATAGTCTTAATTTTCACGAAAGAGCATCAGGTGTTCCGCGGTGCGATATGTGTCGTGTGTCTTCTGTAATGAGCCAGGGCTAAATGTGACGCGGGGGCGGACGATATCACTATGACGCGCGCGACGCCCGAAATTATCTTATAAATAAAAGTGAGTAACCGAATAATCTCAATTATTATATTATATTAGTCGTAAGTGTATAATACAAAGATAGTGTTCCGAATTCGCAAACGCCCAACACCCGATTCAGCCGCAACCGCTGTTATTGACACATTCCGCATACAAATTCCCATCCATACATTTTCTCATGCTCGTCTTTTCAGTGTGAAATGCGACCTCGACGCCAGCATACGTCAACTTGACCGATATTTGTTCGATCTCCAACCTTTCAGCTCCAGTGCACCAGCACTGTATTTTATGATATTGTGTTTTGATCACGTATTGTTCGTTCGTACCGTGGGTGAACTTGTGACATCGCCGTATTCAATTGGGATCGGAGGTCGACTCATCCGCATGCCATTTTGTGTGATCTCGGCGGCGACTGCAGTGATTACGGAGGCGTTATTACAAGGTAAGGCGAGCAGTCCTTCCGAATCCCGGTTCCCGAGATCACTGATTGTTCTGCTAGAACCCTTATCCCCTCACCGACCTCATCCTGTACCACGTTTCCCTACTTCCCTCCCCTACCTTGCGGTGATTCCGATTTGCGACCGTAATTGTCGTATTCCATTCCGCGGGACGCGTTTGTGCAATTCAGATAGGAAGCTGAAGTTTTTGTATAGAGGCACGTATTACCTCCGGGCGGACGTAGGAGGGTGTCATCGTTGAGATGAGTTTTATTTTAGCTAATTTAAAAAACGATTTTGACGTAAGAGCGAGATAATTGAGGGTCCTCGAGTACCGTAACTGTTCTTTAAGATATCATCGATTTAAGCTATTGGCAACGTTTCCTCTTGCGCGCTAAGCAAAGTGAGTAGAGCAAAAATCTTCTTGAGCAGTTTTTTCGGCGCCAATTATTTAATGTTATAATTAATTTTTTTAAATAATATAATACAATTTATCGATATATTTAAAAATTGCAAAAGATCGTACTCTGGTCTATGGTTGTAATATTATCTGAATAAATTTTGAACAAAACGTTAATTACCACTTATAAAGGAACATTGGCTAATTAGTACTAACAGATGAACAGAAAAATGTGTTATTTACTATTTTTTTGTGTTGTGTGATTATCTTTGACAATTACGAGTTGTAAAAATGTAAATTAAATAATTGGATTAACATAAACGAAAACATTATTTCACAATTAGCGCCATCTGTGTACCAGTAGAGACTTTAATTGCTTAGTTCTAAAAACTACCACGATAACTCACCGCTGTACTCATGGCGCTCTTTGGTATTCGCCGCATCGAGCTATTCATATTACTCTGTTCTGTCTTTAAGCTAGTGAATTACTCAAGTCATAAATGGCTATTTACTGAATTGAAAATTCCTTTCGGTTGATCCGATTGATTGATTGATTCTTGTATGGAGTCTTTACCTATGCTGTTTTTTAACAGAATAACATTAGAAAGACTTACATCTGCGTGAAAATCATTGAAGTGTCTACTTTCTCTTTTACTAATTCGCCAATTTTACCATCTTACTGTTTTTAATATGTTGATTTCATGATTGTTTTTTAAATTTTGTGCATGAATTGGTTTTTGATTTGAGAAAAACAAAAAGCAATTGGCAGAACTATTACAACCCTTAATACAAATAATTATTTCCTTTAGTTACTACGTAAATAATAATATTACATTTATTAGGTTCACTTTTTATGTACTTACATTGATAAATAATGTCGAACGGTCTGAGCTCTCCAAATTAATATTCATTAAGTATACAATTTCTCCCCATTTCGTGGAGCCAGAACTGCACTTTTTGTGAAAAATATGCAAGACTATGGTTGCAATCCTTCGCTTTTGCATTTAGACCGTTGTATATTTTTGGTGCTAGAAATAAATGGAATCTTTGTGCAAAAGTTTTGTTTAGTTTTGGCACAAGATAGTGACAGTTAGCCTGTGTCCTTGTTAAGTAAGGGTGCTTAATTTGCTGGTAATAAAAAAGAATTTTCAAACAGTAAATGAATCATGTTCAGTCATAGAAAGTGTTCTTAAAAACGTCCATACAATTTTTGTATCGGTAAGAAGGTATTATTTTACTTTAAAATTAATAGTACTCTAAAATTATAAATAAATACATGGTAGGGTCGTATAAACGATGGATTTATTTAGTCTAAAGACGTTGGTTAAACGAATGTACATATATTATATATGATTGTATAATATCATCGGTAACAGCACCTACTAACTATAACTATAACTATACCTACTGCACGCCATTGCTAGTAAGGTTTATTATTTATTTTGATGGTAAATTTAAAATATGTAGTTCGATTTAGATTTGCGAATGAAAACGGTAAAAAAATATATTTTATATGCTGAATGCCAATCTGGACTCTGATAATAATAATTCATCATGTTTTGTGCGTACAGTAATTAACCCAATACCTTATTCAATCATTGTATATTCAAGGGCAATTTGACGAAGGCTTCATCCATCAAAAGGCTTCTGTGGAATCTTCCGGTCAAGCCGCCAGTTGACGGCTGAAATTTCATTTCACCAGTGGCGCCGTCTGAAGGATCGACAAGGGTCGAAGAGGATCAGGGAGGATCGTGACTGGAATGTGAACTGTAGCCCAACAAAACCGCATACAATTATCTCTTCGTATTTATTGGAGTTTTCTTATATTTAATGCACGCTAACATAGTTGTGGCGACTGAGTTTATTTGTAAGAAAGAATTATCGTTACCCTATTTAAAAAATATATATGTATATTGGGTTGTCTAATAAATCTTTGCGGTTATGTCAATTATTTATTATTAAATCATATTTTTTAACAATAATTGTAACATTTCAATCAATGATGTATTCTTCATTATTGTCCAGGACTTCACACCATCTATCAACCAATTTGTCGAAGCCTTTTCTATAAAAATTGGCTGCTCTGGTATCGAAATAGTTAACGAGCCAATTTCTGAGGTCATTGTCACTGTTGAATATAACGCCACGCATTTGATTGGAGAGCGGTAAAAAAAGTAGTAATCTGACGAAGTGATGTCTGGACTGTGAGCGGATGTGTCAGGGGAGAATTTCCCTTGGAACCATTAGATCATTGAATAAAGACGAAAAAAAGTGTGTGTCTAAAATATTTGTTTTTCTCAACTTAAGCCCAAAAATTAATAAAAACTATTAGATACAGGAAAACGGCGAGGCTGACGTTTTAGAGTATAAAATAAAAAAATTGTCACAAAAAACAAAATAGCGGGAAAATAGCATTTAGATAACAAAATAGCACAAACACTTATTAGGCGACCCAATATATTAAATCATTCATCCCCGTAATTCATCTGTACGACTTTTCACATCCCGACAGATAGGTAAAGAACATCGGTTCCTAGTACGGTAGCTACCTAAAATTTAAATTAAAAAAATAATACATACCTACCTAATAATACCTACCAGGCGCGATCGCTTCATACATGCTTTGGATGCTCCGCATCCCTTGTGTTCTAGAGTCAAAAAGGTTTAAACTTTTTGTTTCTAGTCGAAAACAGCACTGCTGTAATTAAATTCGTGCTGTCCTTTAGAGACCAGTCCATAACACACACTACGACACGGCGCGCGCACGGAGCGAGTCGAAATACGAGTATATATACATTCTCAATTTTCGAACATCTATGAATCGCGTAAACACAAAGATTCCAAGAACAGTGGATTCTATCATTCGTTCCGTATCCACATAGTTTTAAAGTATTCGACTTTCGCGCATGCTCGTTAAGTTCCGCCTGTCAATGTCTTCAACGTATACGCATTCGTTAACAGCATCCAATGTACAAAATAGCATACATGTTTTGAGACATTTTTTTTTGACAGTTTGGCTTGAATATTCTTCGATTATTTGTTATATTTGTTTATCTGATAGTTGGTATAAACTTATTGTCCAGCATCCCTTCTACAAAAAGTCACCGACTGCCACTAGTACCTACCCAAAGTGCATAAGGCTGAGCAGCCTTTTTCTAACAAATTTAAAAAAATATATGTGAAATAAATGTAGTAAAATTTCATGCCTTCCTTCCTAGTGAACTGCTCACGTAACACACATGCGCACGCGCGCGCGATATTTAACCATGAGAGTTCTAATTGTACTCATTCCATTTTTTCACTGTTTTATGTTAGGATACATCGTTCTCTTCTAGTAGATAGTGATGAGAAAAAACGCTACTCTTGACTCACAGGTGTGATTGTGATTGATATTCGATAATATCAGTGATTGAAAGCTGTGACTGTGATCATAGTTTCGTTACTAATACGCGTAATATTCCCAGATATTCAATCACTGATAGCGAATGTGACTCAAAGATATCAATGATTGACTCACGGTTCGTGATTTTAAGCTCATCATTAATGAACAAAATAATAATTGATAAAGTGTGTGTAGGTTTAAGAATTTAGTTTACGACTATAATATAAGCTCCTGGACCAGCGCGTTGACTGCGAGAGATTTGCATATGTTACCGTCTGAGTGCGAAATCTACTATTTCATTAAATACCTGGATATTATTTAGTGACTGCTCATTTAGTGATAGGTGCATTCATGGACGACCGCATGACTGCTGCACAGTCAGCATATTAATCTCCTACCGTGACTTTGTATTAAATACTAACCTAACCTATCATGGAGGAATATAAGCTTAAGTCGCCAATCCTCTCCTGATGTCCTTACTTCCAGAATAATGACATGTCACTGGGGTGTGCTTATGAACAACAGTTGATATCGTATATACAGGTGTAACGGACCTAGTACACACTATTTTATGGTTGGATACTTGACTTAATTACAAGTTGAAAATGTTCAAGGAATATGCGAAAATTCGTTACGGAAAATATTATTAATATTCACTTCAAGTCTTCATACTTCGAGTCAAGTTCACTTCACTTTCAGCTTCAAGTCTTCATACTTCGAAATAAATATTCGCAATATTTATCCATTATTAATCTATTTCTTTGCTTCAGACCCTAAATCGTGTGACAAAAAAAGGTGTGGCTGATCAAAATTCGATGACCTTTCATTTTTGTATTAAATATGTGATTTGGAATCAATAAAATATTTCAACTAATCGAAAAAAATCGCGTAATTATGATTTTTTTGAAATGCTTATATCCTATGACATGTTTTAAAATTGGCCCATATTCCTCGAACATTTTTGACTCTAAAATTTAGTCAAGTATCCACCAGGCCCGGTCGCTTCATACATGTTTCGAATGCTCCGCATCCCTTGTGTTCTAAGGTCGAAAAGTTTTGGAATTTGGACTAAGCCGAAAACAGCAACGCTATAAAAAAACACACGCTTCGATACGGCACGGATCGAGTCGAAAAACAGATACCAACAACAGTAGATTCTATCATTAGTTCCGTATCCACAAAGTTTGAAAGTATTAGACTTTTGCACATGCGCATTCATTCATTCGAATACTGTATACGTATTCGTTAATAACATCCAACATACAAAAAACGACTTTAATGCTTATGGGTGTAACGCACAGAATAGTATACATATTACGAAACGAGTGGATTGTTTTGAGGAACTGACAGCTTTGCTTAAATACTTGATGTCGAAGAATTGAAACATTGAATATCCTTCGATTGTCTATTTAATTCATCATTTAAAAAATCAAAAATTTGGATGTGTAATGTATAATTGGTGTTGCAAAGCGTAAAGGATTTATAGAGCTAATTTGACAAACTATTTTGGTCAGTGGTTGCATCTTGTTCATGGGCTAGTCTATAGATTGCATATATGACAGTAGGTATAAACTTTTTATCCAGCATCCCTTCTACAAAAAGTGACCGACCGCCACCGGTATCCACCCATAAAATATTGTGGACTAGGTCTGTAACACCCTGTATAGAGCAACTAGCTATTCCACGAAATACCCGAGGTGTATATTTGAACCGTAACAAAAAACAAAAGTTGAACAATGCGCCGAGACCGTCGCGAGTGTTACACATCGCGCGCGGGCGCAGAATGGATCCATTCATCAGCTCGCCGGATTACTTCCATTCACTTCCGCCGGACAAAACGGCGATGGAAAACGACAACAATCATAAATCTCCGTGTAATCACGCCGCATTCGCGCCTCGCATGCGGCGATTAGGCTCGCAAACGATCGCGTCGCTTAGCGCACGAGCGCGGCGCGCGGGTGATTGACGAACCGCAGGGCCGGACCGGGCTGTGAATAATAATAAGACTTCAAATATATTAAATTGCAAAATGGGGCCGACTTACCGGATAGTTTTGACGAAACGTTGCCTCAGCGTCCACCAGACCTTAGGACCCATTACGAAAACTCTCAGCTCCGGTCTGCGGATTAATCTAAACGTTTTTCAGAACAACACAATGTACAACTGTATACAAAACAGATGAACACGTAGACAATTGCACATATAAGTGCGTAGTGCTTTTGTTACCGTTATCATTGTATTAAATTACCTAACCTAACTGTGTTAGTTATTATGAGGTAAACAAATATCAGATATCTCATAGAAAAAAAAATATATTAGAAAATATATGGAATTATGTAGTAATTACAGGGCTTACGATCTGTCTTCGGTTCTTCGAATCAATACTTCCATATATTTTCCATTACATAATAAAAAAATAGCTTTGTCTCTATGTCAGATATCTGATATTTGTTTACTAACAGTGCCTTGTAGGTAAAATCCAGTTATTGTGTGTTCTTGGGCGTATTCAAATTAATATTATCAGGTAATTTATACTAATAATACCTATTCTAATATTGTATTACTTTGTGTGCAATTGTCCTGTATGAAGCTTTATGGTCATTAATAATAATAAATAAAAAAATGAAAATTTTTGCTACAATGCGTTATTTTATAAAATTAACGATGAAACATTGCGGCTAAATAAGAACATACTACACTAGTATTATAGCAGATAGTGCTTTTCCGGTACAGTAGTATATAGTAACAGAATATAGTAGTAACATACAAAACAAGGTCAAAATTAGACTAAAAGTGTTCTATTCAATCAGATTTAATTACATAGTAAAAATGTGGTGTTCAAAATATAAAAGTAAAACGAGATTAAGTTATCGAGCATAATATAGTGAGTAAGATTAAGGAAGGATCACCAAGGTGGTTTGGTCGTATGGAACGGATGAATGGGGAGAGAATGATAAGGAAGATACATGACGCAAGTGTCGATGGCACCAGAAATAGAGGACGTCCGCGGTTTACTTGACACGACCAGATAAACCAGATACTGGAGGATGATCCTGTTAGAAGCCTCAATAATTGGCGAGCTTGTATGAGAAGATGTATGAATGTGGATGAGGCGAGAAGTGTGTGTCAGGACAGAAGAGCGTGACGAAGTGTGAATGAAGAGACCCGCGAGGAAATGGTGTAATGGTAAGTTAGTAAAAAAAACAAACATTAATACCATAAAAAGAATGAGGAAATGTGTGCTGTGATGACTGAAAAATTTTATACGTTGAACAATTATTAGGTATATATATTTTTTAAGTATAATTTATAGCTTTTAATATAAAAATAACTGCATTTTAATTTTCAAAATCGGCCCATTAGAACTCTAGTTATCGATAAAATAAGGTGATTCGACTAGTCACTCTACATTGATGGCGAGAGGCCACGATGAGCAAAGGTTTATGGAAATGATCACATGAACAGAACATCATTTCTTTGTATTCAGTTATCTGTTTAGCATAGTGTTTCAATCATGGGATAGCGACACTATTTTACTTGTTCATTATGTTATTAGAAATCTTTTAAAACCCTGTATAACTCATTCCTAATAGTTTTGGTTTAGATAAAAATGTAATAATAAATATGGTTTTCATATTTGTATAATAGATGAACCTGTCTCCTTTAGTACAGACTTTAGAACATCTCTTACATTATGAAACTTGTTCGCCTTTTTTGTATATTTATAAGAATGTTTATAATGTATAATATGTTCGTATATTAAGGACATGAACAGAATAAAAAAATTATAAAAATGAAGTAGTTACCCGATTTTCTGACGTCATACTGCTAGTTTTAAAAAATAAGGGGGTTCTCGCAAGTACTAGCCATATTTTAGGTTATATTCCAAAACGTTTTAATTATCCGTCCAAAGCCATTCCTGATCGCAGCTGTCGTCATAACATCATCATTGAGGACACACCAGACGCTGTACCAGAATCTGGTCGCGTTCGCGCCGCTCGAGAGCGACGCACGCTGATTGAGATTTCTAATTGTTTAGTACATCAATTCGCGGAATGGCTAATGGTGGTTTAATTGCTTAATTTGCCAATTTGCGTTTGCCTATCTGATGCAGATCGGCCAGATCCGCGTGGTCGTAGGTCCCCTCGCCAAGGTTGTGCCCCGATCTCGAAGGGTGTGAAATTCTTTTGGGGGTGCGATAAATTAACAATATTTGAGTATGTCCAAGAACACACAATTACTGGATTTTTATCTACAAAGGCATTGTTATTAAAACAAATTATGAATATCTCATAGAGGTGAATATTATATCATTGGTGAACGTTACTTTGTGTAAAGTGATCACTTAAGCCAGCCGACAAAAGGTCGTAAGCCCTGCACTGCCCATACTTCCCTTATATTAGCTTCGTCTCTATGAGATATCTATAATTTGTCCTAAGTAAATTAGTTGATACACCTGTGTGTTATGCAACATGATACATTTGTACTACACACGCACAACATAATATTTTTATCACGACTGTAGTTTCGAGAATTACACTCCAACATCTCGATAGATTTTTTGGATAACTTTGTATTTCTAACGAATTTATACGTTTAGTACGTACTCAATCTCTTAGAGATACTCCCTTTCCTATAACATAAGCCTATAACATTGCTCTGTGGGCAAATTTTAATTATTTATGTATAGCATTGATGATTAGCGTCCACGTATTTATTAAAATTAAAGGCAAATATATTATATTATAATTGAAATAAATTTTAATTAAATGAGTTTATATTCAGTCTTAAATAATGAAGTATTACGAATCAGCAAAATATTGCAAATAATTTAAATTCAATGTATTTTAAATGTGCACAATTAATATACGTTTTAAAGGTACCTGTTATAAAATTAGCGATCTTAGGAAACTTTGCTTAGATTAAAAAGTTCAAACGAATAATTACAATTATTTTTTTTAATCGCGTTACTTGCCTCAGACACGTGTATCATACCATCTCTGAATAGACACTGTTTTCTGGTTCAAAAATAATATTTATAAATTCAGTTTAATAAATAAATAAAAATCTCCCTGGCTAGGAACAGAACCCGGGCCTCCTGCAGAGGCTGGGCGTGAAAATTTACCATCGGGAGTGTATTTAACACTCCCGAGGAATACAAATAAGAAGTAAAAATAGCCGGTTATAAACATCTTAAATTCTTAATTAATACTATCTCGCTAGAAAGTTGATCAGGGCTAACTGAGGTTAGGTAAGATCAAGTATTGATATTAAATATCATATTAAGAATGTGCGAATAATACAGTGCATATATCAAAAATACAATTTGTCACCACATTTTGGGGATATGTGAGATATGTACGGGTACGAATGTATATGTCAAAAGGTGGTGTGGTGCGAATGATGAGTGCCCCAACTACCCATCATTCACATGTTAGTTTGATTATAGTCTGCTAGAGATCTTGAGCAGTGACGCATTTATCCGGTCGGTACCGGGCGCGTCTTTGAGGCTGATGAGAATCTAGTTTTACACCCAGAGTAGTGATGAACTGTGAATCAATTACTGATATCTTCGAGTCACATTCACTATCGTGCGGTGCATGCGTATTAGTAATGAATCTGTGATCACAGTCACACTTTTCAATCACTGATCGAATATCAATCACAATCACCCCAGTAGGTCAGAGTAGCATTTTTTCTCATCACTAGCCCGAAGTATCTACAGGATGCAATCAAGCTTCTACAGGGGCATGATTGTGGAGGCCATTGACCTCTACAGCAGTATAAAGACAGCCACGATGGTAGAGCGCTCGCTTAGTACGTGAAAGCTATCGGGATTAAAGCTGGACACTTCAGAACGCTATTTTTTCAAATAAGTTTTGGAAGCTCTTGATTTCGGTCCCGGTACCGATAAAGGTGAAATAGGTAAAAAAGGTAAAAAGTATATACGTAATGCAGGAGACTCGTCATTTCTTCTGGCAACATGTACAAGGTGTGTTACGAATCTCCTAAATTCTCCTGCTTAACTCTGTAATCCTTAACTCCCAGTTATCACACGGTCGAGGAAGCTGATTTTTGTCAAAATATTCCGAATGTGTTAACCCGATTTCGCGGGTCTGTTTAACCAAAACAGCCAATTAAGCACTAGCGCGTTCCGCGAGCCAACTGTATAATTGATATTCTGCAGGGAGCCGCGTCTCTTGGAAAGTTCTTCATTAAACCTCCCGCTTGATTATGTTTGCTAAATTTATTTGACATTCTCCAAACCGACAAGTGGGTGCAATTGAATTACCCATTTTGACTACAACCACGTCGAGGTTAGTTGTCATAGTTTCGTTACAAGCGTCCCTCCAATAAGCCTATAACTTGCCTTTTTATAATATAACTTTTATTTTTTACATTGTACCTTAAAATCATGCTGGGACTATCTAACAGGGTCATTATCGATCTGTTAATAATTTGTATGTTATAAATAAACACGTATGCACTAGTGCACAAGACCTGACTACAGCAGTAGACAAAAGATTCTTCCAATTCTTCGGCAACTTTGGGCCGATAAAGACCTGAAAAGGTACCACAGCGGTGGATAGATGCGAGCTGAAGAGACCCTGGAGCCGGAGTCAGCTGCGAGGACGACCGGAACTTGCGGATGTGCATTACGAGACGAGTACAGTAAAGGCCGATCTATGCAAATTCTAACATGAGTGTAGAAAGAAGAAAATGAAGAATCTCTCATGAAATCGGAACACAAGTCTTAGCATCCGTTGGAGGGCATAAAATATTATAGATGTTAAAAGATTCTTCTTCAATAAATCCAAATTTATTTTGTGGTAACATCGAGATGTTTAAATAGCAACTATTCTGAATTCGCTAATCGTCTTTTGGAAACAAATCATGTTTTAGTAATTTTCCACACAAATTAAATAAGTGTTAATAGCAAATTAAACTAATTAGTTACTTACCCTTCCCCTCCCACCCTTTTTCCCTATATTTTCCCGCCACTTATATTTACAGTTTTGTTTATGTCTATACTCGCAATTTTAATTTTAGTATTTATTTAGTCGTATCCTGAAGAAGGTATCATTGGTCCCGAAACATGTTGGGTAATCCATACACAAAGTGTCCTTTTATTATGATAGTGTATTTATTATTGATCTTAGTATGGTGCTGTACACTTTAATATTATCGTGTAACGATTCCGACTGCCGGGCGATCTTTTATTCCTTTCATTCGCCCGTCATTCCGTAGATATATCACGATATTAGAAATATTACGCAACACTCATAGTAATGAACTAGGTGAAAATGTATTATTAATGAATATTAATTTGGAAGAGTAATACGTCAGACCACTAGACATTATTTATCAATGTAAGTACGTAATACATGTAAAAAAGTGAACCTAATAAATATATTATTATTAATTATTGAGCTAAAAGATTCCATTATCATAAAAAAACTGGACACAATTGAGACGTGCTAAAGATCTCCCGGGTTGACTATATTACCAATGAAGAGGTACTAAGATGCATTAATAAATCAAAAGAACTAATACCAACTATCAAACGAAGGAAAACTGTGTACTTAGGGAACGTTTGCCTGCGTAAGCTCATAAAGTTGTTAAATGTCGAAAATGCTATTATACGTCTTGCACATGATAAATCAGTATATTGCAACTTGATCCCAACCTTTGATAGTAGACGGCATATGAAGAAGACGAGATAATTTAACCGGTGAAGGAGGATGTTAAAGAATTTAGAACTACTGGAATTACACCCTGAACATCCTGGGGAAGGTGAAAGCAAGGAGGTTGCACATGTGACATAGTAGCAAAGTAGGCAGGTGCCAAGTAGTGATGAGAAAAAAATCACATCTTGATTCACATGTGTGATTGTGATTGGTATTCGATTATATCAGTGACTGTGTTCACTATTTCTTTAGTTAATGTCCGTGCGCCGCACGATACATGAAATAAATAGTTAAATTAATAATAAAAGTAATATTAAAACTTCAATTGCGTTAAAAACATATTCTGGCATAATTAATAAATAAAAATGTAATTTAATTATTATCACGAAGAGAATAAAACCTTTTATAAAATAAAGGTGTATTTTTAGTATTAATTTTTTTAGCATATTTATGCATAAAACTTTTTGATACTTAAATTCCCTGCAAACATGAGTAATTTTTTTAACAGAATTGACTAGATGGCGCTGGTAATGAATAGCGTTATTCATTTGAATAGTGGCATCTGTTGGAAAGTTAAAAAAATAAATAATAATGATAAATAAATCAATTCACGAATCACGATGTTTTCAAATACTCAATCACTAATAGTGAGTGTGACTCAAAGTATAAGTGATTGACTCACAGTTCGTGACTTTGTGCTCATCACTAGTGCCGAGCACACTGGACCACAACAGCGATGTCAAGGGGTGGACGCCTCTCCGTTGTGAACTTTGTAGTCCTTCCAAATATGTATTGATCCTGAAATAGTTGGCCAAGTAAAGCGCTGCAGCACCTAAATATCGCAGTTTACATTGCAGCCACGAGCTGAATACGTGATTTTACTTGAGCGTGCCAAGAAATCTGCCCGTGTGCCAGAAGCTATCGCCGCAATAGGAGTGAAGCACGAATAAAAGTGCGTGAATCTCAAAATAATATTTTGATCATTGCGTACTGCAGACTTACTACCAGATAAACTGCCTAAAGATAAAGTGTAGGTAATTTAAGGCTTAAATTTTGCTTATTGTCATTTTAAATATATTTATTATGTGCGAGTGTTCGTCGTCCGCCTTTCGGAGAGGCGTATCTCGAATTTGTTGATTATACAGCAGACGATATATTAACAAGTTGTGGGAAATTTTTCACTGTTGAAAAATGATTTTAAAAATAATCTTACCGATTTCTACGGATATTTTTTGATTTAAAGACAGTGTGAAGTGTAAGTAAATATTACTTATTACTGTCATTAGTAAGAATGAAACATCGAAATAAAGAGTGTATTAAATAAAATAACAACCACTTTGCACGAAACCATGAAATTTATTATACGTCAACCGGTTTCGCTTATCTCAAGCTTCATCAGGACGTATTTAAAACTGATCATAAATACAAAAAGCGTGCACTTCACTAATATATATATATAGAGATAGATTATGAAATTACATCTGAGAGAGACAGATGTATAGTTTAATAAAACATCAAGGGAGACAGAATATAAAATTATATACGAAAGAGAGAGACAGAGTACATATACAGATAGACGGAACATTAAGGGGGGGGGGGGAATAATACAGTGTTGACGAATATTAAATTGATTTTAAAGGAAACATACCTAATATGGAGCTAATGGATAAATTTTTTTTTTTTAAATAAAAATAAATTAAATGTAGTGCGGAGTTCTGAACCTTGATCTTTGAATCGGTCGACAAGCCTGTATAGTTCTTTAAAAATTTTAAGCATCTTTCTGATTTTCTTATATAAATATATCTCTGTTGCTAATTTGAAAAGAACTGTATGTGATTAAATTAAAATTAAATTCATAAACTTTAGTATAGAGCTATCGTTATCATCTATCATTTTCTACGTCGGTCCCTCATGGCTGAAGATGGTGATCTCCATGAACTCCCTCCCTCCTTGACTAGAGCTGTCACCAGAGTAGTGCCTTTTGCCATTTCCACTCGATTAGTCCACCTGGGTGTGTCCACGAGAGCGCAACATGGGAATTAGTAGGTGTGTATGTGTATCCACGAGAGCCCGAATCGTTTCTTCCGGCAACACGTCCAAAGTATGCGAGAATCCTTCACCTGCATGTTGTCGAAGTATTTTTGCATTCTTTGCAACTCCTGGAAAATAAAGATATTTGTGTGCTTCGCAATCCACGAGATATGCAGCATCTACCTCCAGCACCTCATCTCAGAGGTATCCAACATGGTTATCATGGGACAGACTCTTTGTCTGAGACGAATCCTTCAATTTTTTGGGCATCTTGCGAGATGGGAAGATAGCTTGCTGTGATGGGCCACGTCGAAGGACGTAGAATAAGATTCCCCAACTACTGGACCAACCAAATGGAAAAGGCAACAGACACTTCTCTGGTGACAGCTAATGGGTTTGGGAATGGGTTAAAACCAGTCTCAGGACAGACGCAAAAGACATATATATGACATAATTTTAATAATTTTCTGACATGATTAACTTGTTTTTTTTTTTCTATTTGAAAAAGGTCAAATAACAACCGAATTCACAAAAAAAAATGACACTGCACTAATGCCACGTATCGGTTTCCTTTCAAATTTCCCTACGCGTGACTTACATGAGAACATTAGGATATAGTATATCAGATATTCTTTAATACGAGGAGTATTTAGTTTCGTGAAAGTCTTCAAAGTTTTCAACTTTCTGGGTCGCCATTTCAAATCAAATATAATTATGACGAACGAGACGTCACCTTATATGGTAAGAACTCGTTAATAGTCACCGCACCAGATGCTGATCAGTTCTATTGGTGTCACCATAATCATTTAATAATCCCTTTTAAGGATGCTGAGGTCGAGTCTTCATATTAAAACTAAGCGAAAGTATCTAATGGCTAAATAAGATATGTTGTATCTATACAATATTGATAGTTGTATGTGCATGTACTATATCAATACCTCGCCTAGATACGTTGGCTATTAGCCGTAAAGCGAAGTGCCGATTTTGATACAAATTCCATTGGATTAATTCAAGTTCTATAAAAAAATAGTGTTATTAAAAAAAATTTAGTTTATAATGCGTTTTTTTTTTTTACTTTTTATTGCCTTTTAACTTTTCGTTTAAATAACTTTTTCATTACATCTCTCTAGCATCGCAGTCTTCTTTTCTACTTCCACAGCGTGAACCTGTACATTTTCCTGCGTGTTGTAAAGACCCTTTCTTTATTGCGGAGTTTTGAATAAAGTTCCTTTTTATATGTATACGAGTATTCATTAATAAAAATAAAATGTTTAACGGTTCTAATTGGAGCATGAAGAAGGACGTGAAGAATCACATGACGTCGTTCTCAGGTGCTTTTGTCTAGCCGCGGGTTATTTAGAAAAATTGCGAATCATTTGTAACAACTGTATGTGCATGTTTGTCGGCAAATTCCTAGCACGTGGGTATTTTATGAACCTTACTCGTTTCTTTCAAGTCTCATACTAATCGTACTGAACTAAATATTTTCATTCAGAATCTATGTTGGCATTTTTGCGTCTGCGAATTTCCTGCATTTTTCAAACAATTTATTCTAATACTTTTAAAATTAGCAATATTAACTTTGTGGTTAAAATTAATATTTTTATTTTTTCTTAATTCTGTTGTCTTCGAAAGGGAATGATCCTTACTGATAACTACGTACAATGATACTTCTACACATATTGTTTTGCTTGACAGATTAAACATTTTGTTTTCATAGTGTATTCCAACCTATGATTCTAACGTCATTCCCAGTCATTCTGTATTTCAGTGTTTGCGTAAATAAAAGTTGTAGGTTATAATTTATTATCTGTCAAGCGAGCGAGGTTGCAATTTTCTGGATATTATTAGGTTATTTTTATTATCAATATTAAATTAAATATTGAAATAAAATTATTTCTGTTATGAGTTTCGGCTATGCCAATTTGTAAAGCTGGTTATTTAAATAAATATTTTTGAGCACTGTTAATGAAACATTTAAAATCCGCTGTCTAAAGGAGAAATCGTAGATAATATTTTGAGCGAAATGAAATTGAAAGCAGTGTACGGTACCGAGTAATAAAAGAAGTTACCTTTTTTAAAGTAATAAATTTACTATTATATTCTAAGTTTAAATTGTAGAATTGTTCTTGTATACTTAGCATCGTCATGCCGTTTTTACCTCCACTAACTATTGTGGAAGGATCTTGTTGTTTTGAACTGCTTTTTACAGTTCTTTGTTGCAGTTAATGCCCAAATTAATGTCTCTACAACAATGCGTTCTTCGTCGTGAGTCAGTTCAAAGTATTATGGAATGTTTACTTATTGTTCGAAATGAGAATAGGCTAAATGTGTACTTTACGTATATTTTTTTTGCCGTATATCGAAAAAATTAAAAAATTTCGGTTGTAAATCGAAGCCGAGCTATTATTTAAAAAGACCTGTTAGAGAAAGTTCTTAATTCCTTTATAGATTCCTTTCAACTTTTCCCAGACACTGCTTGATTACCTGCTTGCTCGCCAACCAGCGCGGCGCACTTCACTGTTAATTTGATCGCCTTACTGAAAACAACTAAACTGTTCCTTTTCGTCTACGCGCCGGTTCACCTATCTACTTCGAGAAATCGGTACCTTTCTTCAATTCGAGTGTCTTAAAAATGATCAACTTCCAGCATCGTCGTGGGATTACATAATGGATTGCGGAGAGAAAGACGGGGCTTGATTTGGTGATTGGTTTCTTTAGTACTGTGTCATCCTGCCACTTTCTCCAATATTCTTTCATACAGTCCACCGTGACTATCTCTGATAATAGCGAATTTAATCTTCTTCTTTAGTAGTCTTGCGGGACTTGGAAGTCCATCACAGCAGTCCCAATAGGGGCCTCAATCCAACAAGACTGACGAAATCATCCACGATAATAGGTGACAGCCAAATAACAATGGAGAGAAAAACTTGGGAAGACTTTCTTCGAGCGACTGATGAAGATGAAGAACGAAGAAGTTCTTCAGACATTTATTTTCCATTTTCCTGATAACAGCTAGTCTCTTCTCGATACTTCAAATAAAATAACTTCCTAGATAAATTGACCGTATTCATACGGGTATCGTACCCTTTTTTTCTGAAACATTATTTATTTTTGCCATGGAGGGGGTGGGGGGGTATTTTCTTGTCAGTATTGTTACCCAATAACTTTCCCCTTCCTCTCCACTAGGCTAACTACCCTCGCAAGCCCGTAACAACTCAAAAGCAGCCCCCGGGCCGTTCACGGCATTCGCGAGGCGCGATCTAGAAGCGCGGCACGTCCGCCGATTCATTAGTTTAATAGCTTTACTCTGTAGCATACAAATGTACATTACGTTCTTGCAAATAAATATGCAACTGTAGAAGTGATCACTTTAAAACTAATTTAGTAGTTTGATTGCTTTTTTTAAAGCCCGAAACGCCGGCGGCGTTAGCACTGTATACAAACTGTGACACTGCTCTGAAAATTAAACCGTTCCTCTTTCTCTCTAATTTACTTCCCCCCTTCCCACAACCTCTTGGGAAAGGTCACCTTTAGGACGAGAAGCACTTTGGATCGTGTGTTTTTGGAACAAATACCTTTTTAATATTTCGTTATGGCGCATCGGACACAGGATAACGTCTTTCGCCTTTAAGATTTCCAAATTTTCCACAAATTAATTCTATTGCCCTGTGTTGCAACGTAACCAATGTTGAAAAAGCCAGTTGAACTAATATAAGTATTTTCTTGTGTTCACTGTCTCAATTCATTTTTTCACTGTTAAACCAAGTTGAGTATTGTATCATCCTAAACACGAATGATGGACATAAATTGAGGCGGTTCATTAAGAGTTTCTGCTAATCCTTGCTATTACAACCTAACTCTAATGGTATTATGGAGAATATGAGCGTTTGTACAAGTGTATATGTCAAAATGAGGCTGAAAAATCAAAAGAATGTGTTATAGCGTGAGTGAATGAGTGTCCCAATACCACCCATTCACTCACATTCGTTTGATTATGATTAGACTGTCGGAAGCTCTGTTTCACGCACTGGTATCTGTAGGAGTCGTCGCGGTAATTATGATTGTGGAGGCGATAGAACTATGTTCTTGTCATTGCAATGCTCTCCAGGCGCGTCTATCTCAGATACCTTTCAGAAGTAGTCTGTAAATGCCTTGCTGATTATTTGATGACTGGATTTTTATCTGGGCCTTCCTCCCTGACTTCTGTCCTCAATTATGTTTCTGAGGTATGCTTTGTATCTAAGAATGTGTCTCATCCCCCTGATCTTGATCCCTTCGATTGTCGATAGTGCTTGCTTAACTACGGAACTCCTTATTAGGTTTTTGTGTTTTTAAGCGCTTTCGCTGCGTGCAACATGGAACATCGTTTAATTATGCATGGTAGTGGAAATATGAGAAAGAAAGGAAGGTACTTTTCGTCTGCCGGATGCTGGTTTATTTGTTGATTCCTCTCCACCACAAATACAAGCGTCGCGGGGTATATACTAACACTCGCGAAAAGGATTATTATTTATAAACGGGATTAAGGTAAGATTTATTAATAAGCGTTAGCGGAGTGAAGCGACGGTAGTTATCCGTACAAAAGTTTCAAGCGCACTGAACTTGCTGCAGTTGGAAGACTTTAATCACTGCGACATCTTCTTTCTTCATTGTGTTTAAGGATAGGTGAGGAAAGAAAGAGACGAAGATACGCAGGTTAAAATTTGGCAAACCGCGAATTGAATGTATGCATGAGGCAACAAGTCAAACGCCAAAAAACTTAATAGAGTTTAATTAATTTTAAACGGCACTAACACATGGGGGTCGTCCCTTTGGGCCTGCATTTCATGCACGTCTAATGTTACCAGTAATGGCCCTTGCTCGTTAAAATTATAATTGTTTTCTTTATGTAACATACAATAAATGTTATGTATGGAACAATGACTGTATTTCTAATTGTCATAATCTTTTTTAGGAGCTAGTTTTTTTTAATCTTTATATGATGCGTGTTGGGTGTGCGTGAAAAGATTCAGGATATACTCGGTTATTACACAGCTGACTTAAAAAATATTCATTGTGCCTTATAAACACAGATATACGATCTACGTACTCTCATGTAGCGGACGCGATGTGCTCGTAAATCGGACATTATGCATACATACATAAGAACAGGTGTTCTTTCATCGTGCGAACTCTGACGCGATTATATAGCAACATGCTATTTACGTTGTCCACGTCTTTCTATTTTACGTTAGTGCGGTACACATAATATACAATTTGTACATTGTTCATCCGTTTGTAGGTACATGCATCGTGTACATAAATTCTCGGGTAATGGTTAAGCACATTTGTAATAACAAATATTTTAGTAAAATTTGTTTTGTTACGTCTTAAAAAAGATTGAATTCAACGTGTAATCATTTTTAAATTATCCCCGCATTTTGCGACACATCCTCGTTAGTCTACTTTCACACGCCGAATGACAATCCTAGCTACTTAGCATTACATGATCTCATTTTTTTTTTTGCCACTTAACCTATAAATAATAATGGCGATGGGCGGGGGAACAACGTTTCGATTGCGCCTCGTAAATTTATTATTTACAGTGGCGTGCCGATTTGAATGCTGCAATATGTAAATTTGTGTCGTATATTACATTACACGCCTCGTATCGGTCGGGCGTAATGCTACGGGCAATAATAATTGCGCCCGTTCATAATCCGAGACGTTCCAGTATGGCAAAATATTATTTATTATTATTTGTCAATTTAATCTATTAAAGTATATTTTATTGTAATTGTTCCTTCCGCCGACATCTTCGATGTGAATTGAAGAATGTCTTTTGAATATATGTGCTATTTTGAATAATTTAATGTACCAATGCAGTTATTTTTATGATAAACGCTTGCGGTCTAGTGGTTACGATACTCGCCCAGTGATCTGGCGGTCGGGGGTTCGAACCTCGTCCCAGGAGGCCATCAAGTTAGCCCTATTTTCATAGCACAAGCGTTTAGTTTAGTTTGAGAATAGTAAGAATATTGATGTGACACTTATTTCGTGTACGCATCTCTAAACGTAAAAAAAATAATATTTATTTCTAATAATCGGGAAAAGGGCCACTTTTTAAGTAAATTATGTATTATATATATTACGCTGCAAACGTCGTCAGCAGTGGTGTACATCTTTATAAAATATAAAACTACGCCACACACCTCTCTTATCCATCCGTGGCCGAGCGGTTTAAGATATTTAGCGTAGGTTCGAATATTAACTCAAATTGCTCTATTATCAAAGCGAAACCCCGAGTGCTGACGTCGCCAGACGAAATCGCATCGGTTTTGTCCTTCCATAGTGCATTATGTGTGTCGCATCATCGCCGGAACGGTACATTATTTGAATTTAAAAGTATATTTGATTGGGGTATTTGTTTGCGTTAATTGGTTAAGCAAGGCTGTAGATCACATCCTTTTTTCAAACATTGTATTGCTTCTTTTCCAGTCGGTTCCTTCATTGCTGAGGATCTATACTCATTTCCACTTTTCTCTGTAGCTCGCAGGTTGGCAATAGTCAGCTTCTTTGATCTCGTCGGCCCATATGCCCAATGGACAATGCACATTCAATAGCCAGATGGCTAATAGAGATGGGTCGAGAGCGTGGGCAAGCTACACTTGACACGTATGACGTAACCGGTGAACAAGTTTTTGCACCGAGTATCTACATTCTTATTGTTTTAGTTTTTATAACTAATGTACACATGTCTAAACTATACATTTTTTAAGATTTTTATTATTTAATGTGTTTAATACTGTAGATATACAGAGTGTAACAGACCTAGTCCACAATATTTTATGGAAGAATACCTGACAAAATTATGAGTCGAAAGTGTTCGATGAATATGTGCTTAATCTCAACCATAGAAGAGATATAAACATTTAAAAATATATATTAATTATTGGATTATTTCCATTCATTTATACATTTTAATGATTCCAAAATATATATTGAATACAAAAAATTAAATTTCAAGAGGCCAGACTATTTTTTTTAATGATTTAAGGCCTGGAGCAAAGATATAGTTTTATAATTATAATAAACACTGCTGTATGGAAGTGAGGCCTGGAACTGGCAGAAGAGGAAGGAAAGTAGACTAAATGCAATGAAAATGAGATAACTTAGACGTATATGTTGCAGGTCCATTTACGACAGAGTAAAGAATGAAGAAATAAGGAAATAGTGTAAAGCTGATCTTAGTATAGTGAGTAGGATTAAGAAAGGATCATTTAAGTGGTTTGGTCATATGGAACAGATGAATGAGGAGAGAATGGTAAGAAAGATATATGACGCAAGTGTTGATGGCACCGGATGTCGAGGACATCCGCGGAAGACTTGGCACGACCAAGTAAACCAGATACTGGAGGATGGTCTTGTTGGAAGACTCATAATGGTCGAGCTTGTATGAGAAGATGTATGAATGTGTATGAAGCGAGAATTGTGTATCAAGACAGAAGAGTGTGGCGCTCTATTCTCTTTGCCTACCCCCACAGATAAACGGCTTGATGGTAAGCAAACGAGTAAGTAATAATGGACAAATTTCGCAAATATTTATTTCGAAATACGCAGTTTTAAAACTTAACATGATTTTGTTAAAAAAAAAATCGAACAATAATATTTTCAGCAACGATGCAGAATTTGCGCTTATTCCTTAATTACTAGTAATTTAGTCAAGAATCCACCTAAAAAATATTGCGGACTGGGTCTGTTACACCCTGTATATCTATTTCCATAATGCTCGAACGACTGCAACCAACCTACTGCATATGATAAAAAAGAACAAATGTAAATGATATAGAGAAATCATTATCCATCTCGATACGGACTCTGATCTAGTGAAGTAAACACATTCAACATACGTAAATAAATAAATCCTTAATTGTTCCATGATGCAAGTATGTATTAGTGCACATTGCTGTCCAAGGGATTCTAAGCATTCGCTTCCAGTGCATATGGAAACGACAAGGGACTATGCACCTATCTATATTATTTTCCAACTTAACATTGCACTTTTTACCATCACCGTTATCAGTTATGCAGGAGCCGAGAGGAATTAAGGTATTCACGATCTGCAATCGTGTTCTATTTACCTCAAGCCCCTTACGCCTGCTGTCTTCTAAGAAATGCCCGATCTTTTTTGATGTTGCATTTTCAACATTACCCATTAGATAATGCAATAATGAGAAATTTGTTTATATCGGAAAAACATTCAGTTAAGAGTGTAATCTTTGAATGATTGCATTTGGGCATAGGCGGTCCTATCTTATTTTTCAATTTATTTATTAGACATTGTTGACAGACATGTTTTTGTTGTAACAGAGGTAAATATATTATAATATAACATGATAAACATAAGATATAATTATATTACAATTAAGTATATACTCATAGTTTATTGTGTGGAATGGAGTAGACTCCACCTCTGATATGTGCAGCATTGTCCTAGCTACTTTGCTAGACTGCAGTCTGTGTTAAAGTGTTATTTAATTCAAAAATGATAGAGATTCGACAGGAATAAAAATAGAGAAAAAAAAATGTAATGCGAGTGTCGTAGAATTACTGAATTATTACTATTTTTATAATAAAACTTTTAACTTTTGACAATCTTATTTATTTTATTTAACCCATGCCGAAATATGTAAGTATGTTTATCAGGAAAATAAATTATTATTGTTATGTCATCAAATCAAAAATATCAAAATCGAAATTTTTCTTAAACGATTATTTTTGACTTAACTGTTGTTGAATATTTGTGTAATCGATAATAAATTTTTACCATGGTTACTTTTTACTAACGCCCGTAGTAAAAATTCTTCGCGCCTTATCGAAACGTCAAATTTACTATTATCAAAGACAATCTCGCCTCTCAGTGTGGCAAGACGAATAAGACCTGCTACTTCCGTGGCGAAATTTTTTCGGATTATGTGCCAATATATATTAAACAACCAGATCATCACGTGACTACTCTCATTACTAAAATATTAATGATTAATTGTCGTGTACTGCATTTTTCAAAGTATCGAAGTGACTGAAACAGCTGCGAGGAGTCCGCCACATTTAACCATCAATTCTCGTTTTTATTATCGGATACCGGAGAATAAAATCCAAAGCAACAACGACATTTTATCAAAAGGGTTTTTTATCAGAATTTTTTACCCTTCCAATTCATGTATTAATATAAAACACATATGATGTTTATTACAATAAGTAGTTAGTAAAAGTGTCAAAGCGATTAGCGCTGATGCACTTGTAGCAGTAGATTTGGCGGTCTAGCCGCATGTAGAGTACTCAGAGTATCGTAGACTCTAAGGAATTGGAAAAAAAAAAAAAACATTTTATCAAAGATTCTACATGTTCCTAGCTCCGAAACTATACAATACACTCAGTACCAACTGGAAATCGTACAATTCCAATAAGATTACACAAATATGGACCCAATATATGATTCAATCAGGTAGAGATGAATCAGAAGCATGGATATCCAACAATTTAATATAATTTATACAATTCTTTCACTAATAATTCACTAGTCCTACAACACTCCCACTCCATTTATTTTTATTATTTTTTTATTTTATTTTTACTTATTTATTCATATTTATAATTCTCTTTTTATTCCAAATAACACCACAACAGAAAAAAAAACTGTCTACTTTAACACAGACTTCAGTCTAGCAAAGTAGCCAGGACAACGCTGTATATATCAGAGGTGAAGTCTACTCCATCCCACACAATAAACTATGTATTATGTATGTTTATTATGTATCCACCGCTGTTAGTACAAAAATATGGATGTCAAAATATATATAAATAAATAAATTAAATTAATTTTCTACGGGATGTACTTTCGAGAAATAAATATTTTTTTGCCAACGATCAAACAATCCGTTATCGCAAATAATTTTGCTTTTCTTTATAGTAAAAAGTTGCTGCATAGCAACATTATGTGTTACCGATTCAGATTTATAAAATTTGTACAAAACTCCTCGTGAGTTGGTAAACTGGGCCACGGCAGGCGCGCCCACGTGACTGGTGCAATATGCAAATTGATAATGTATCGTGAACCACGCCACACCGGGGCGCGCGTTACACAACCATATCTGGTTCAGCTCCGTGCCCTTCGGGAGACTTGAACCGCACGCGTACTGCTAGGAGACAATTGTTTAAGAATGTTACAAGCGATGCACCATTGGACGACTCCGGTTGTCCGGCTACTGTCCGTTCTCCGAGCAGTGTGGCCTGCTCAATTACCGTTTCATTTTATCGGCATATATTCTATTATGTCGACTACTCTTGTTCACGCGTTTCTTTTCCTGCCACTTCGTGTGATTGCGAACTTCCTAAGCCTAACTCAAAGTTTTTGTCCGTCTCTTTTACGTTTAATGTCCATATTTCGCAGTCGTGATCTAGGCGTTCGAATGTCATATATATCATCTTAAAATATCTACACTTTCGCCACAATACACCTTCAAGGTTGTCACACTGTCTTCTGCGCATACACGAGTTAGTACGACTGCGGTCACGTGTGCGAAATTTGATCCCGATCGCGTCATTTGCCTTCCGGGTAAAAACTAATAGCAATTAACAAAAAAAGCTGCATTTTCCGCGATGAAAAATATGATCTTTCACACTCATTCATTCATGTTGGTCCCTCGTGACTGAGAATCGTGATCTTTATAAACTCCCGCCTTCTTGACTATGTTCCTCCACTTTTCTCGGCATCCTGCAGATCTTATTAGGACTGTCGCCAGAGAAGTGTCTGATGCCTTTTCCACTCGGTCGGTCCAACGGGTGGGGATCTTCCTCTACCCCTTTGCCCTTCGGCATAGTCCACCACAACAAGCTCCTCCAAGCTATCTTCCCTTCTCGCAAAATGCCTAAAAAAATTGAAGGATTCGTCTCAAGCAAATGATTAAGAATCTGTTCTCGATCTTCAGTTCCTGCAGAATGGAGACTGTTGCCGTAGTTACCTTCGATAACTAGTCTTGGGTTTTCTAATTGGTTTTTTAAACATATTCATTCAACATATGTAAATAGAAAAACACCAACATTTGCGAAACTGGGCTATTACTTGCCGATTCGTCTACCGATGGTCGCTCTCTCTGCAGTCTTGAATCTTCTGAAAACTTGTCTAGTTAGTCTCCGAAACTTTACACAACCGATAACCGAAAAATACAATGCACAAAATATCTTATATCACGGCCGGAAAAATATATAAGATCGACTCCGAAAACGTTTCTGAACAGAAGCAGTTTCGCTTTTGTTTTCTGTTTTAAATTTACATAAATGAAACGCACATATTCAAACTATAATACCAGGCCGATCGATCAAAATATAAAACGCATAAACAGAGACATTCTTGTATCTCGTTGTTCATGGTTCGCTGAACATGTCTCTCCAGGACTTGAAGGCGTCAATCCGTATTCTCTTTCTCTCCTTCAAGATCTATGATTCTACACCATATAAAAAATCACACTCAATCACAACATGGTCGCCAACCTTTGATAAAAAGCGGCACTTGAAGAAATTGTTTACGCGCTATATTTTTTTGTGTGCGCTATGATGCCAAATCGCCCGCACTTTATACTTCGGATATGAAAATTTGCTTTCCTAGGTAGGCATAATTATGTATAAATAAAAAACATTAATTTAAAAAAGATAAACATTCGATATCCAATCATCTTTATTGGTAGGATAATCCCGCCACTTCACATCCTATCTATAAGTGCGTCATTGAGTAGGTACTCCAGTAAATAAATGTCGTCATCCGCTGTTAATCTAGGAGTATTCCGGCAATCCTGATCAATCCAGTGGTTTCGATTCGCATGCTACATTAATTGTTTCAACATTTTCGCCTTCGTTTTGACTATTGGTTTTAAAATAAAATTGTCGGTCATACGGATCCCACCAATAATTATTTTAGATGAGGTCTACTTCATCTACATATGAAAGGCTATACAAATCTAGTATATAACATAGAAAAAATATTATCGACATCGACAGTCTGTCACCAAGATATACCTATATATATATATATATATAGGTATATCTTGGTGACAGACTGTCGATGATATATATATATATATATATATATATATATACATGGTGTAACAGACCTAGTCCACAAATATCACAAAATCCACTAATGCAAATTCTGCACCGTTACAGAAAATATTGTTGTTTGAATTTTTTACAAAATCGTGTTAAGCTGTAAGTCTACGTACTTCGAAATAAATATTTGCGCAATTTATTCATTATTAATCTATAGCTTTGCTTCAGGCCCTAAATGATTTAACAAAAAATAGCGTGGCCACTCGAAATACGATGAGCTTTTATTTTTTGTATTCAATATATAATTTGGAACTAAGAAAATACTTCAATTAATTACGATTTTTTTTTAATGCTTATATCTCTGACATGGTTGAAATTAGACACATATTCCTTGAAGATTTTCGACTCGTAATTTAGTCAGGTATCCACCATTCAGTACAACGCTGACACACCGTGGCCACCGATCCAAATTTTATTTGCGCTATGATAATGCATAACCTCAAATATCGTTTAGTAAATATGCAAATCATTGGATCATATTCGCTGCCTATAGCCGATGTCTGGAATCTTGTAGAATTCTACATTTTTCTATTTTCTGGTGTCATTTTAAAATACGTTAGGTTAAGTTAAAATTTATTAAACTGGTCAATATTATTATTTCTATAAATCCTATCAATAACAAAATGAACTGTTTACAATGATATTTGTACAGAAAAATCTGAATGCGTGGACGGATATTATTATTTTTATAGGAATTTCACTATGTATGCAAAATAAAACTTTCTATCCACGTTTCATCTCATATGCGCGACGCACAATCGCTAACAAGTTAGAGATGGTATACTGAATATTGATTTTTTTTTATAAAATATCATATATAACCCGCTTAAACCGAGCGAAATGATCCAGTCTTTTCTTGGTAATGTTATACCTACTCAGATATTGTGACGCAACTGCTAGTCAATTTAAAATATTTTTTCTGCATAATTCATATTGGATGTATTTAATACCGCCCGATTGATATGAAATAAAAATAAAAATGTAATCCTGTCTGCGATAATTGTTTGGTTTTATTTGTTTTTCTTTATTGCAATGTGTCGTGTATCACTTGTGTGATAATCGACTCGACATAGAATGCCCGCATTACTGGTTTACCAATTCCTAAACCAATATTCGCGGTCGTGTGGCTGCGTAGCGGCCCCAACATAATGACGGAAGCAAAACATATTTTCGAAGTTACACAAAATTTGGTATCAAATTAAATTATGATTATTCACCGTTCATGCGCATACAATATTGAGAATTATTGACTTTATCAACATTAACCTTACTACGTTTAAAGAGTTCTTTTTTATGAACCATCACAGTCTCAATGTTGACCAATCATTCTACCTACAAACACATCTTACTCTTTATTTTCTACAACAATAGTTTCAACCCGCCACCCTTTCTCTCACCTTCTTTCTTTTTTTTATCTTCTGCTATATGATGTGCCTGAATACTTCTGTGGTTTTCGACCTAACAAAGAAACGAGACATTTTTTTCTTCAAATTTATGATCGATGCAAGAGAGGATATGCTCGAGGGTGTGGAGGGAGCGGGCCATAGTTCTGTAAGAAACTCCGGTCTCTAGGTGGGAAATTCTCGGCGTCTGAATAGCCTGCCAGTCGGATCCCCTGGTGTGCTGTTTTCTGGAAAATATCTGCCGGCAGTGGTGCTCTAGTAGACGATCAAATTTCACGTCTTGTATCCCGCGAAGGAGTGTTTTGTGTATTCCCTCAATTGCCCCTCTCTCCCCCGGCGACTGAGTGCTATTACTATATCTTTATTTTATTTTATTTGTAAAACAAACAGTTAATCGATATAATATTTAAAATTGAACCAATTACATGTTTTCTCTGAAACAACAATACACTTGATACATCGAAAACAATAATTTGAAAAGGACTCATTAAGCTCTTAAGACTAATAAGAAACGAATTATAAAAAAATTATAAAGGAATGAGAATTTTCTCATCTATTACAGATATACAAAAAATAACAATAAAAATAAAAGAAATAAGAGAAAAAGTAGAAAATAAAAATATAAACAGAAGATTATAAAGAAGAAAATATTCCAGGGGAACGGGAGTCATGAAATGAAAGCCATTAAGGTTTATATATTGAATTTTAATTTAATTGTTAATATTGTATTATTATTTTGTGCATTGCATATTTTACACAATAAAGATTTTTATACGGGGTCATAGGTGTAATGAGGGATGTCTCGGTTGGCGGCCGTGCCCGCTGCTTGGACGCTCATGCGCCGAGCTGCGGTGCACGGTCGCCTGTTCAGCATTTCGTCCCCTCATCAGTCCGAGGTGTGTGGCTGGCTACCTTCAGCTAGTCCGTGCTCTGATGCGTAATGTGGGCGTGCTCGGCTTGTTCCAGGTGTACCAGGCGCTGTTCAGGCCGCTGCGGGTGTCGCGCGCGCAGTTCCGGCGCGTGCTGGCGTGCATGCGCGCCATCCGCCGGCTCAAGGGTCAGGAGGTGTACGCCATGGAGAAGGTCACCAAGGTGGACAGCCTCTCGCTGGTGCTCAGCGGCAAGTCAGTAATGCATCCGTCACTACCTAATATCACTAACATTAGGGCCCGACCCATCGTGGTTTTAATTTTTAAATTTTACGTTTTGTCATTTACACACAAAAATGCTTATAATTTTAGTTAATGAAATCAAACAGCTATTGCTTGTAGTAATGTTGAAACATAATTTACTCTCGAAGAAAAGGGAAGTGGTTTACCCCACTACAATCTTATTTAATCATTTATCGCTAAATTTCATACATATATCGTTCACTGTAAAATTTATCGATAATATCGTCCACTGTGAAATTTGTTAATAATATCGTCCACTGTAAAATTTATTAATAATATCGTCCACTGTAAAATTTATTAATAATATCGTCCACTGTGAAATTTGTTAATAATATCGTCCACTGTAAAATTTGTTAATAATATCGTCCACTGTAAAATTTATTAATAATATCGTCCACTGTGAAATTTGTTAATAATATCGTCCACTGTAAAATTTGTTAATAATATCGTCCACTGTAAAATTTGTTAATAATATCGTCCACTGTAAAATTAACAAATTCGAGATGGACGATTATATAAACGAAATAACGAGACTCGCTTGCAAGCCAAGCGGTGAATAATTTTAATTAATGCTGATTGGCGCTGTATTGGACTAGGCAACACCCCTTCTTCAAATGTGTTTCTGCACAGATAATTTCAGCCGCATTCTTACACACAGAAAGGACAGCTGAAGGGAACGGTTTAGAAGCTAGAGCTTCTTTGTCAGTCCCACTCATCAAAGCTAATAAAAATACGCGACTTTAATTCAATAACATATTCAAGTTTGTGCAGTATATAACAATGTAGTTATTAGCAATTTTCGTAAATTTTAATTTAAACCCTCCAGCGTCCCTAAAGTGCTGTCTTTATTCATGAAAAACATATAACATAAATCCATAGAATACATATAGATGGAAAATTAAGGTACAGTAGTTCAAGGCAGACACTCAGGGATCCATTCATCAAAAACACTCCCAAAGAGGGACAGTGAACGAGACACAAAATGGATTGGGTTACATTTACACGGACAGACTAACGGAGTTGCAAAACACGAGGTATGGAGAGTGAGAGGTAGGCGCGTAGGTGGAGATCCCTCCCACGCAGACCGGCCTAACTACTTACCAAAGTACCTCCAACGTGTCACCCATTCCATAATGAATTCCTTATGTAAAACAACAACAAACACTGGCCATACTCTACTTTATTAGGGGCACCTAACGAATGTACAATTCTGATGACGAGTGCGATGAATGTTTCAACGTAGGACGTAGATTTGAGTGTACATTAGAAAATAAATAGATTGCGCGACCGGCTGGGGTGGCGCACGCGACATGTTTCGTCCCTTGATTGAATGTAAATTGAACCAATCCGCAAATGGGTTTTTGCGCATTCTCGTCACCATGGAAACAAACGGCCGCGTAAGATTGATAGGCTATACTTTATCTACGTATGTACACTTATATTACATTTATTTCTTGTACCATTAAAATGGATCAATACAAGAAGTCTCTGGATTACGTGTGTAATATATTTAAAAAAAATCATTTATTAAAAATATAAGAAACCCATAAATAAAAAAATACAATTACATAACACAACGATGTTAGAAAAACAGTTTATTTGTGTTTGTTATTTCTGTGCACGTCTTAGTATATTTGTCACTCTATCGGTGTAAAACTGTCTTGTCTAGTGTGGTATGCCGTTATATCATTTTAATTGAGATATATAATTTAATGTGATAATTTTGAGATGTTATTGTATTATATTAACAATAAACAGAAAACTATTGCTGTGTATTAGAATTTTCGCGAACGTGGCCTGTGTTTCCTTAAAACTTATTTTTCAATGTTGAAAATATAATTTATTATAAAAAAGATAAGTGATACAATTTATCCAATAAACACATACAAATACCTAAATAACAGGGGCGTGCAGTGTATACAAGCAAAAAAACTGTGCATAACTAAAAATTCTGGGAAACAAATATAAATTAAAAAATGAAAATAACATTAACGAAAACATTATTTTGCAATTAGTGCCATCTGTTTACCAATAGAGACTTTAATTGCTTAGCTCTAAAAACTCACCACTGTACTCATGGAGCTTTTTTTTTATTCGCCGCATCGTGCTATTTACATTACTCAGTTCTGTCTTTAAGCTATTATTACTCAAGTTATATAAATGGCTATTTACTAAATTGAAAATTTCTATCGGTTGATCCGTTTTATATGGAGTCGTTACATATGCTGTTTATTAACAGAATAACATTAGAAAAGGCTACAACTGCGTGCAAATCATTGAACTGTTTACGTCCTCTTTTACTAATTCGCGAATTTTACTATCTTACTGTTTTTGACTTGTAGATTTCACGATTGTTCTTTAAATTTGGTGCATGGATTGGTTTTTGATTTGAGAAAAACAAAAAGCAATTAGCAGAACTATTTCCTACGTTAATCTTTAATAAAAATAATTATTTCATTTAGTTATTACGTGAAGTATTTTCAAACAATAAATTAATCATGTTCAGTCATAGAAAGTGTTCTTAAAAACGTCCATACATTTTTTATATGAATTAGAAAGTATTATTTTACGTTAAAACTTAAAGTTTAAAAACACTATTAACAGTAGTCTAAAATTATAAATAAATACATGGTAGGGTCGTATAAACGACGGATTTATTTTTTCCAAAGACGTCGGTTAAACGAATGTACATATATTGTATTACATATATTATTTATGATTGTATAATTTCATTGGTAACAGCATAACCTAAATCTGTACCTACTGCACGCAACTGCTAAATAAGCATATTATATAATTAGTTCATTAAATTAAAATGAATTAAATAATTCCGTAACCGTTGCAAATAAATAGATGTTTTCTACCACAGAACTCTGTTCCGAAAATTTAACAGATTATACCTGGCTACAGATTATACCCCAGATCTCGATTATTTAAAAGTCTGCTTTAAAATAAAGCGGCCTGTGTGTTGGCTAAATATTAATAACAAAAATCTGGCCAGTCGGGGATTTGATTATGTGTCCCGAGGCAGAGAATCAGACAATTTACCCCTCTCGGCCACGATCGGTAATACGATATTTGTAGGTATTACCGTAATATAAATACACACATAATATGGTAAGTAGTATGACAATATACAATATTTAAAAAATGAAATAATGTTTTTGTCTGTATGTCAATTAAAATGAATTCTGCGCAAAATACTTTTAGATTCATTGAATACTACTGTAGTAAGGTATGTTGTTAAATGTTTAGAATCATCTGATCGTTCCCTCGTCAAGTCTGTATCTAGATTAGGAATTGTTATATTCTGTCTCTACCTATTTGGATCTATTAACTGTTGTGTTAACAAAATTAATTCCATTCTATTGTCCGACAGCACTAAATATTCTTTATAGCACACATACATATATTATATTACGGATCCTTTGTCTGAAGGTCCGGCCTCTGGACGCGGACCTTTTCATTGAATTTGATTTCTATGTTTTATGTAGCGCAACGGCAGATCCGGTTCTGTGCTCAGAACAGATGACTCATTTATTTTATTGTTTTTGTTTATTGTATACTACCAGTGAGTTATTTGATAATATATGACCTCGCGGACATTTTAAAACCCTAAAAGTATCGCATGCATTATTTCGATATATCACGATGCCGTACCGTGATGATATATACAAATACGTTTGGAGAAACCGCATCCAAATTGTTTCAGTCGTTCTCGAATTTTAGATGATGTTGTCAGAAGAATTTTTACACATAATACGATTTAAGTTCTACCGTTTAAATATCAAATAACTATTTTATTTAATTTCCTGACACTTGATTGGATATGAAAAAATGTTGCTCTCTGGACGTTCCATTTTTAAAAACAAAATTAATCAACTATACTTTGCGTTTCCGCGGTATATCCCTACACCCCACGTGTTCAATAATAATTTAATTAGATACGAGAAGTTGTATACTAACTATTCAGTGTAAATTTGAAAATATTGACTGGCATTCGCCCTGTATATTAATATTAGTGGGAAGTAGAAGGGAAAACTGTAATGTTTCATTTTAATCGATTTCCCCAGGGATTGTGATATGTGAGGTTATCGCAACACTAATTATACCAATAATGAATCTAGTTCATTTGTAATACAATTATAACATCGAAATCTCCTTAGAATATCAACAGGGCGTTCGGGGCATACCTCAGTGTATGGAAGAGTATATAAGGCAGTGTTACAATGTTCAAATTTGATCTAGTTTGTGTATTTACTATATTAAGATATATCAGTTTTATTTTTATTTTTAAATTGAGATCCATAAACACAATACGTATCACATCAATATTCTTACTATTTTTAAAATAAACTAAACACTTGCGCTATGAATATATTTAATTAATTAAGTGCTTTTAATAGTATAATCACAAATCACTCCTATCTAAAAGAAGAGAGAAAATAAGCGAAAAATAATACACTAACATATAATGTCACAGTTTTCATTACATAGTAACATTATATTAGCAGGTGACAGCGTTATCAAATAAAAATGCTTTAACTTTATATTGCTATAAGCAACTTTATATTACTATAAGTCGCTGCAAGCGCGGTTTGATTTAGTTTAGTTTCTTAATGTTTGTTATCATAAATAATTGAGCCCCATTGAGCCAACACGACCGGCCTCATTTTGGATACCTGGGAAGGGGGAATACCAATCATTACCATTAATGTCGACCAAATTGAGTTTTGAGCAATAATCGACTCGGAGCAATTCGCCACAAACCGGTCCCGACCCGTGACAACTCTGGCCCGGAAGTTGCGAGCCGCCCCCGCCACCTCCCCCGCCACCGGCCTTGCGGCGCGCATCCACATTCGGGTCAAACGTATTAGTATTATCGGAAATTCTCGGGAAAATTGCTCCGCGGTCCTTAAAAGGATGTATGTTATATGACGTAATGCATTTTTAAATGCGTGGGAGCACCGACCTCATCGCGCCAGTGTTGGTCAATCTGCATCAGCGTGCCCTCGGGTTCTACACATTTAGGTACATAATAAAAATGTTCAAGCTGCATATGTGCCTGATCTCAACCGCGTCAGAGATATAAGCATTTTAAAACGGTCATAGTTCGCGGTTAATATAAATATTTGATTGAATCCAAATATTTGTACGGTACGGTGTACCATTAACAATTAACAAAAATATTATCAAAACTATAATATCCGCCTAAACAAACATGGCAAAGATTTTATATATAAAACTATATAACGATATTAAAAACATTTTAAGTCTCGCTTGATTCCTCGTCAGCATCACCGCCCGTCTCGCGGGAGACTGTGATTCGGTTCATTTTATTGAATTTATGATGGTATAATACACGTGTCTGAGACATGTAACGCATTTTATATACCTAATCGAATATACGTACTTATCAAACACACTGTTAATGTACCTAAAGATCCAATAATACCATTTTTAGAATATTAATACGTGTTTAATGAATTTTTATACAATAATGCAAAATCAAATCTGTCACTCTAAATGTCACTTAGACTTGCCAATGTTATTGTCATTGACGCTTGTCACCGTCACAATCACTGTCACTATCACTATCACTAGCCGGGGGTACATTTAACATTTTAGACATTGAATTAATTTCGTTCCAAATAATCTTTTAGGTACTCCATTAATTAATCTTATTCTTATGTGTACTGAAATTACTAGTAATCCCTCGAGGGGTTTTGGGTTATATGAATTCGCCGTATTAATTACACAGTGGCTTCTGTATTATGTATACATGACCTTTGAATCAGCTGTATCCATTTACAGACAGGCGGCTTATTCATTAATATTATCTGTTTTATTAAGCGATACTCGTATTAATGTAGATATTTGTACCTACAATACATACTCTTACCATTTCAATAATCAAAAAGGACTGAATTTGTCTCGGGTGCGGCAATAACCTAGTGAGGATAACAAATGGATACAACTACAAAAAAATCCCTTGCGGCTCTGGTCGCAAGAATCAGGTATGTGTATGTGTGTAAGAAGAAATGACATTTCACGTTTATCTTTAGGACCAATCGGTTATCGGATTTTTTAAAAAATTTAACCTTCGCTTTTTAAAAACTTATTTTTTCTTCTTTCAATTCCCACGGAAATTTTAAATTGATTGTGTCTAAAAATAAATTATTTTAACCAGTAATAGATTAGCTTTTGTAAACACTAAAACCATGCATATGTTAAAAAAAAAACTATGTAAATTTATGGTAAACTATGTCATTTAAAAAAAAAAAAGTTAAATTCTAAAACAAAAATTTGTATTTTAGAAAAAAGCGGAAAAACGAGAATTTTAAATACGCGAATTAAAGAATATCGACGCTGTCTAAAAATTGTCATTTTTCCAAATTCGCTAACCATATCATTGAAACCAACCAGAATAAAACATGTTAAAAATCCATAAAAATTTGAATTCGGAGAAAACATTATCAATAATAATCATATTTTCAAATACTTCACCGCTATTATCGATGTTTCCAAAAAACAATAAAGCCACTCCCACCAACTGCGTTTAATTTTGTTCAATTTACACCTGTAAAAACTAGTAGTGATATTAACTCAAAAAAAATGTATATATTTTAATTACGGATGACTATTTATTTAAGTTAAATTCATATATTTCATCTGTCTCCGAGTGCATGTGATCAATGGTTGAAAGAATGAGATTCCGCCGCGCGCCCAGATCCAATTCTTAACAAAAAATACCCTGTAAACTTCTTTCATGATAAACATTCGCGTTTTGAAAATGCTCCGGTATATGTTGCACGACATTTGATGTACAAAATTCTATGCGGAATATTTTATATCAAAAAAGTGTCTCGAAAAGAAGTGGCAGGTACCAAATTACTCGATGTTGACATCCCTAGCCAAACGGAGCGGTTCCCACGCCCCCAGTGCGAGGAACCTCTGGCGGCGGCGAGGTGCAACGCGGCCCGTAAGCTATTTATCTTGGCCCGGTTTCCGTCGCGCTCCCTTTCGCTCTCCACCGCGGGCGAAAGTCATTTTTGATTAATTCATTTAAACACTGAATATATTAGTCAGTTTTATTTTATTTATTTGCGTGTTGCATATATCGCTACTCATTGCAGTACCGTTTTCACTCATTTGAAGCATGGTGGATTTTTTGACTATCCGCAAGTTAGAAATTTTTGACACAGCGTATATTGACGGACTAACCGGTGGACGCCACGTGTCTAACAAATTTACACAATTTATTGGAAGATATCTTCATAAACATTATCATTAAGGAAGCGTAAAACATTCAGACTAGATGCCTACCTATCATATTTTTAGTGTAGCTCATATTCTACCATTAAACGGTTAACGCTCTGTATAAAATAAAATATATAATTAAAATTCATAACCGGCGGCGTGCAGTCAATACTTTAAAATAAGCTGTACTTAAGTAGAATATCTACGAAATAAAATATACAGAGTGTAACAGACTTAGTCCACAATATGTTATGGGTGGATACGAGTCGAATATGTGCAAATTCTACATGTTGTATATATGTTAATATGTAGAATCACTTCGAACACCACTACACTATCGCCATTTATGGACTAAATTTGATATTAATTTTACCCGAAACAGCATATATGTCAATGAGAATCTAATTATTTTTTTGAAATTATTCGAAGCAATATTCTTATATGTAAAAAGTTTTTAACACATTATACTAGAATACGCCTGAAAAATCAATATTTTTCAATTTTTATATATTTTCTTATTTTGACTAGTATTATTATTAGCGATATTTGATTTGTCCAAGAACACACAATTACTGGATTTTTACTTATAAAGGCACTGTTATTAAAAAATAATAGGTATCTATTAGAGACGAAGCTATTTTTAATTAATGGAAAAATATAGAAATGTGGGTAATTACAGTAAAAAAGAAATACTTTTGTCTCTATGAGGTGTCTATTATTTGTTGAATACCACGTATGTGAAAATTCAGTAATTGTATGTTCTTGGACATTATTAAATATTCCTAATAAGAAAATAAATGGCGTTGATACATGGACGCGATGCACTTTATCGGGCGCAGTCCCGACGGCATTGAAATGAATTATTATTACGTGTGCAACTTTGCGCTTTCCCAGCGAGGTTGACAGCGGGCGCCGCCGGGCCGGGGTTGGCCGGGCTGGTGGGGTTGGCCGGGCGCCAAGTGACGCGCTGCGCCCCGCGAACTGCCGCGATGTTCAACTAAGGGTGGAAATAAACTTGGAAAAACTTTATTTTATAAGCTAGTGCAACTTTGTTTTTTAAGTCATTACGTTTCAATTAATTATTAGAATTCCTTCGGTACCTACGTAATATTTTATTTTTCAATAAATATTGGCGTTATGTGTGTCAAGCTTGGCATTCTCCGGAATGTTTCGAGGACTACCAAAATAAATTAATACCAGCGGAAATCAATTATCAGTTGCTTTTGCCAGTACAGTTATGGCGAACCTTTTGGCCTCGCGTGAAATCAGAAAATATAACTTAAATTAGCTGGCGTGTCACCCCCCACCCCCACCCCCTTAAATAAATTATAAAATAACTGGTCAGCCGGGGATTTGAAACTGTTCTCCCAGAATCTGATTTCTAGTTAGACGTCCTACCCCACAAACTGTCGATATTACCGCATATTTATGTTTCTCTGTTCTGCATTTAAATGTTCATCACCGTACTACTGCATGTGGAAATGGTTTCTCGCGTTTCTGGGTTAATATAATTTAAGATTATTGTAATACGTGGTGGGGCGAACTTTCGTAGAATAAATAAGGATCTTTTAAAAAGCTAATAAATATCGAGAGTATTTTATAAATATGTGATCATTCAAGTGCATTCGCATAATGGAAGACAGGTAGGTATGCACACTGACGTCATACGGACAATAAAGTACTACAATATGGATAATACAGTCCACTTGGCCCACAATAGCGTCATTGCACTTTAAATGTTCCAATTGCAATTGTCGATCGACATTTTTTGCCATCTTAACTTTTAAGCCGATCGTTTCCGGACACAGGATTGATGTATTTTTCATTCTTTTAAATTTTCTGTAATTAATTTTTTTAGATATTATTTTTTGTGGTAGAAAAAAAGATTCAATTTACCTATTAATATTATACCATCGGGTATGTTAAGATGTCGTCTTGTGGTGTCTTGGTGACATTTTTAAATTATTTTTTTTCACTAAAATTCATAAAATAGCATGATGACATATTTATTGCAATTTTTTTAAACAAAGTAACTAATTTAATTTCCACCATAAACCAGATCGACTCGACAAGGGTAGGAATGAATTGTTCATAAATCAAAGATGAACTTACTCGCTTCACGTTTATTCAATAATGGTCGAAAGTAAAAGCTAAGTACCTAATCTATAACAATGAGACCCGAGTGGCGATTCCGGGCTGGCTTAGGAAGTCGGCCTGCTCTGAGCTCCATCAGGAAGGTAATTAGCGACAAGGCAACTTCGAAACGGTTTATAGTAATGTCTTGTTGCGCAATATTTAACGTTATCCGTGACCCTTGTCAAATATTGACGTTTCATATATTTTTACTTGGTTATGTTATCAGATGCACGGTTTTCAAAAAGTAATTGAATCATGTTCCGTATTCTCGTATTTTGCGCTATTATCGATTGAAGGTTTAATTTTATATAAGTGAAAAGATAATTTTATTATTTATAAGTGTACATTGCCCAAAAATTACAAGATTGCTTGTTGCTAGGCCGGCAGTTTTGTCCTTAAAATCTGTTTTTCAATGTTAAAAGCATAATTTATTATCTAAAAAAAGAACGTTGTCTACCGTAGTAAAACCTAACTTGACCAATTAACGCAAATAAATACCCAATCAGACATGTTACATAAATAAATTCTTGTGTACCTTTCTGGCGGTGACATGTCCACCGCGTTCCATGGCCGAAAAGAAACTACACCACGCGCAGCGTTTGTAGCGTAATATATTTTGTTTAATTCACCAGTCATCTATTATATATTTATATTTATGACGCCTTTGTGAGATTTTGAAATATTAATATCTACACTGATAGCTTGTACCAAAAAAATGATTTTAAATACAACACAGTAGTAATGAGCTCAAAATCACGAACCGTGAGTCAATCACTGATATCTTTGAGTCACACTCACTATCAGTGATTGAACATCTGGGAATATCGTGGTTCGTGATTCAAATTTTTTTTTTGTTAAAAATTCTATTGATTTTCTGACGCCACTGTTTAAATAGATTATCACCACAATCAATCAGCGCATTTTCTAACAGATTTTCCGTAATTTGATCAGCGGCATTTAGTAGATTCTACCAAAAAGTTTTACGCATATTTGCTGAGAATTCGACCTGAAAAATTACATTTTTTTAAAACATTTTCATTCTCTTTGTGATGATATTATTAATTATTTATGCTAGAATATGTTGTTTTTTTTACGCAAAAGAGGTTTTAATAATATAAGTAAATACGATCAAAATTATGCTTTATTTATTTATTTGTATTTCGTGTATTGTTGTGATATCGTGCGACGCGATCGCCGTCACAGTTTTCACTCACTGATATTACAATACCAATCACAATCACACCAGTGAGTCGAGAGTAACATTTTTTATCATCATCACAACACAGTAGAAGTAAATATTGGTATAAAAATTCCATATGAAGTACAATACAGCATTTAATTTGAAAGTCAACCTTTACTTTTACACTGCACGTAAATGTCGCATCAGTTAACACTGTAAGGAAAGTGGTCACTTGCAATGGAACCTTCGGGTTATAGCAAATTATCCAGATAAGAAAAGATTTCAATCGAAAACTATCTTCTTAAAGTGGTGGGTTTTTAGGGCTACATATTTATTACACCAGCTGATTGTCGGCACGAAGAGCCATTTCTCGGAATGGCCGAGTCGATATCGGTTTATCCAGCGCGGATCAGCGAGCACACGCCGCACCGGCTCCAGCCGCCGAGGGGATCCGAGTGTTCCGGTAATGCCTTCCATTTCGGCTGGTGAACCCTCACAGCCGTGAAACGTTAACTATTCGTGTCGAAGGTCGCACAGACAACTTTTTATATTTGCTGAATTTTAATTGTTGACCTATTTTCAACAAATGAAAACATATATTATTATTTAATAAAAAAGGGAAATGTTCTGCGCAACTTATCCGATTAAAACAACATATACTGAATCTGACATGTTTTTAAAATTATTTAAATTCGTAATGTACCGTTCCCGCGATAAAACAACACACGTTAAATGCCAAATTCAACGTCGTACGCTGATTTTAGATATGTGATACTTTCTTATTTCCTCCATCATGTCAGTATTGCCATACAGTGGCCTCGATCGGATGAGACTCGGCTCCTAATGTACCCCCGCATGTCCCGATCCCGGGTCGTCTTCACGGCTGACTCCAGCTCCAGGGTCTCTTCAGCCAGATGCACCGTATCTGTCCACCGTCGTGGCACTATTCAGGTTTTCTTTGATCCAAAGTTGTTCCTAGGATAATCTCCTTTTCTTACTTTGACGCGTAATGCGCTCGAAGAATTGGAAGAATTGAGGCTGTTCACGGGACGCGCGCCATCCTTCTCCAGCAATACATTTCGAAGGTATCTACGTTCCCCTTGTCGCTGTTGCGGACTCTTCATGTCCTCTCTGTATACTTGAAGATTGGAACATGGAGAGTGTGAACCGATCTAGTGTTAGTTCAAATTAAATTAACCAATTAGAAAGGTATACAAAAAAAATTATTTATCGAAAAATATTTAACAATATTTGAGTAACTTGTTGGTGTAGTGGTCAAGACGCTTGCCTGGTGATCCAGCGGTCGGTGGTTCGGATCTCATTCCAGGACTCCAGCAAGTTAGTCCTATTTTCATACCACAAGCGTTTAGCTTAGTTTGAAAATAGTGAGAATATTGATGTGACATGTATTCTGTGGACGCATCTCTATTTTAAAAAAATTAAAAAAATATTTGAGTACTCCAAGAACACACAATTCTGGGTTTTTGTCATTACTCATATTAACTGATGGACCGTGTCCCGGATCTGAACGAAACCCGTCATTTTTTTTAGGCTCCTTAAACAGAAACACAAAGGCAGCTTCATTATGTGTTTTAATTAAATCTTTAGAATTTTTATTCACAGAATGATAAATGTTCTCGGAAAAGAGATTTTCCCTCCCATATTTTTAGTAATTAATTTGTGTCAAAATATTTATTTATTTCATCCTAAAAATTGAGTCGCCCGTCGCGTCACATCAAAAGAAATCACATCTTAATATTAATTAAAAGAAAGCTAGTGGGGTCGAACCTCCGGCGATTGGCGCCTACTTACACCAGACACCTTATATTGTATGTATTCTAAATATATATTTTAAATGTATCAACGGTCAGTAGAACTCTCCCTCGGTCAACTCGCGTCTATCAGAGCATCGTGATCCTCTGATTTGCTTATATTGCGCGAACTCTTCGCCTATTCTCTCTCTCTTGACTATCTTAGGCTTTGTTGGAGATCTACCTCCCGCTCGTAGTTCGTGTACTTTTCCTGTCTCTCGATCGACGTGCTCGTGACTATGAATCGCGGTCCTCTATTTTGCTTCCACAGCGCGAACTGCTTGCTTTTACTCTTCGCTATCTTGGACCCAGTTTGGTGCCACGTGTAGTGAGGCTCCGTTCGTGTCTCGGTCCACCTTATTGTTGTCTTGTACCCTTTGGATGCTTATTTTTTCTGCACTGCTCGGTTAGTGAACAGCTGTTTGCTGGCAACCAGGCCGCGTTGCACTACCGCAATGCTGCAACTAATATGGGAGCTTTTACCCATAAAACGTTCCTAGGTAAGCGATGCCGTTCACTGTTCATCTTATTGGAGATCGACCTCTACCAATTTCTTCAGATCTCTCTACATCTCTTCTTGTACCAAGCCCAATGTATAATATGAAATAATTATTTGAATCTTGTTTTTTTACAAATTTTGTTCAGTTTCGACATGTCAATTTTATGTTCAAACTATGATGACTATCAGTTTCACACCCTTCAGGTTGATAAAATCCCCGTTCTGTTTGTTGTCGAGGGTGGAATTAGGAATACATAGTGTCTACCCAAAAAATTAGTCGCACCCTACAAATTTGTAGGGTGCGACTAATATCTTTACGAAAAATATCTTGGAAATATATTTTTCTACGCATCTTTTAATAAAAAAATAATATCTCCTTTGTTTGGGTATAAAGTATAACACTTGTGCTGAGCAGATAAAAATTAAAAAAGATCAAAGGTAGCAATATTTGCAATCTGTGCTGGGAATTGTTTTATGTAGATATTTTATATATATATATATATATATTTATTGTGGCCTTACGGACCTATGTCCCGACCACACTCACCGGTTAATCAGTGAAAGTTCACGAAAATGTGCATACTTACCTATAACTATTTTGATACAATGCCCGGCTTTCTATTTTGGAAAATAAAGAATCTAACAGATTATTCAATACAATTTAGGGGACATTCCGCTAAATACTAAAAAAAGTTTGGTCACAACACGGTAATATGTTATAAAACAATAAGAAATCTAACTGACTGCGGAAGAACTATTGGCATTATTTCCAATTAAGGCGGTCGCTCTGAGCGCTTGACATGAAATATTCTAGGTTACAAAAGAATTGATAAATATTCCAGGTTGCATGTGATAACTATTACTGAATTTAATAAACGCTAATATACTAAATCAAACAATGATAACTTCTGGATTTGACAACGACCAGTGCGGTGATGATACCGACGTGATGTTGATTACCGACGTCCTTGACCACCCTCGAAATCCGGCATTGATCGCACCTTCCGCGTGACTAAGAGATTATTTTATGGACTGCATCGCGGTCATCCATCCGTCAGGTATCTCCGCCGATCGTCCATCCAGCACGAGTTGCGTGACAACTCGGTGTTTAACCTTCAAATGTCACCATACCACTCTTGTTCCGTCCCTTGGTCATCGTCGTCCGATTCATTCCAATTAAAAAAGGAAGATTGATGGAATACCTCAACCGAAGCTCAAATCAGGCAGATGAACTCACGGCATCGTCCCGTGGCGTACCATAATTTTGCCACAGTAACATTCTACCAGCACGGAAGGGACCTCCAAGAAACGCTTCCTCTTAAACGACAACGTTTCACGAGTACATATTAAATATTGATACTGACGCGCTGCGCTCTCGAACGTAACGTTCAGACAGGACAGCCCGGTATTCCATAGATAAGGAATAGAAGTGTATTCTCGTTTTTCAGTTTCCACTAAGGCGTAACTGCAACGTTACAGTATATATATTTTGTTATAGGTAGTACAATGTTACAAGTAGTATTTAATTCAGTTTTATGAAGCGAACAAGCCGGTCTAGCAACACCGTACTGCTCTCTGCTAGTCGGCGTAATTCTTTTAGTGCGTGAGAATATATTTTTTTTTATTAGGTAACGTAGTAAACGAACTACTTCGGCTAATCCCCTTATTGAGTGGCTGATCACACGCCAATTGACGGCCAAGGGGAGACACGTGGAGTGTACGGTGAGCGCGTCTAGAACTACAGACACCGACGAAACGATCTATTAACATGAACACAAGTCGTAAATCGCATTCGATCAGATCGATTCATCCACTTAATACTAATTTTTTTTTTATTTGGGATATTTCCCGTAAAATTAAGTAATCCTCGAGTGAAAAACGATTCAATTCTGATGCAGATTCAATTGGGATTTTACAGCAATCCTCACATTATTTGTTAAACAATTTATTTAAGTTTTAATGGAATTGTATAAATCATAGGACCTACACAATATTTGTTGATTCAAAACAATCGGAAATTGAATCTCGATTGTCTCCATTGTAGTAAGAAATTTTCACACACATTTTGAACATTTTCGCTTCGTATTTTTAATACGTATTCACTTCTAAAATATTGTGGGCTAGGTCTGTTAGATCTTGCAAATGATTAATATATGTTGGACAAATGCAGTCATCTGATAGATCACGTTCCTAGATCGACGTGTTAGCAAAGCGCCCGTGGAAGACAAATCACTGACGCAAATGTTCTACAGATTGCAAATACCAATGATAATAGGCGCACGTCATTTATACATAATACTTCGTAAATATATTATATCTGTACATTGCATTCAAAATCATTAAATCACGAAAAGATCTGTCTCCTTGATTTCTTTTGTTCATTTAAAAAAAATTGTGTCTCAGAAGGAGAGGCAAACGTGTAATGAAAATAAATTAATTTAATATAAAAAAATCCCTTTACGTGCAATATATATGCAACTTAGCACAATTTTATTTTCGATTCATCAGAATATTTTTGAATACGTATCAAAACCCCATCTACATTTCAATTATAAAAATCTTATTATATTACAGTATTATATTTGGGTATCATGTTTTTTTTAACGGCCACGGGGGATACTTTTCACAATCTTCACCGGGAAAGTTGTCATCTCCGAAAATGATATTAAAATCCCCTGCGAATATTTCCTCAGCCCACCCTACCGCCGCCCCGCTTCCGGCCGACCCTTGTTACATCCCCTCCGGCACGATACTTTAACGATTGCAACACGATAATGTGTTTTTCATTCTGGATTTCCTTCGCCAAGACGGGACGAATGAGTTTTAAATTATTGTAAACATTCGTACAGTGCAAAGCGACATTTGGAAATATAATTATTGTATCTTAAATAGAGCCTCCGCAGTCGAATGGTCAGCTCTAGGAAATCCAATCCCGAGATTACCGCAACAGCTTTCAATTTATTTTTCGTAATTCAATTCTAAAACAAAATTATATTATTCATGGGTAATAGTAATATGCGCCTACCGTACGACCGACGCTTTCAACGCCAAGGACTGGCGCATATCACGTGAATAGATTTCGTTGACCATAGAAAAACGTACACTTTTATACCTCTGAGCGGTAGTTTTAAATTTACTGTTCATTCTCTTCGGCCATCAGTTTGCAATGTAACTTTTATTTTCTTTTCTTATGGTGTTTTTAATTTCTTACCATGTAAATGTGAATTTTGTAACACATTGTCTAAAATGTTTTTACATTTTACCTTAATATCATACTTGGACTATCTATCAGGGTAAATGAGGACCTATTGATAATAGCAATGGGCTCAAAATCACCAACCGTGAGTCAATCATTGATGTTTTGAGTCACACTTCAATTAGTGATTGGATATCTAAGAATATCGTGATTCAATTTTTTTTTTCTTTGTATTTGGTTGTGAACCGTGATTCATCGCATGTGCATATGAAACAAAAATATTCATGAAGGAATGACTTATAATTCGTAATCAGCCCCATCTAGTAAATTCTGCCAAAACGTTTTACGCATTTGATTCGAAATGCTGAGAATTTGATCCGAAAAATAAACTCACATTTTTTCATTATCTTTATGATGATATTAAATTATACATATATATATTGTTACGTCGTGCGCTGTCACCAGAGGATGGAATGCCAGCGCACCACGCCACCAGCTAGACTCAGTCTGTGGGTCAATAAAGTTTGGTGTCGGAATGCCTATCTCAGATGTATGGGGGAGGTCTCAGACAATAATAACACTAGATTTCAGCACATTATTTACACTTTAATCACATAAAACATAACAACCCGACATTCTACGCACGATAACTGTCTTTGACATCTTCTTTCTTCATGTTAAACTCTCCTCCTAGTAAGGACACTAATGTTGCCGATTCAGCACACCTCGATCTCCACCCTGTTAGCCACGGGGTTGCCGCGGCCTTGGTCTCTCTGAAGTGATCTCATCCTCCAGAATATTACCCCGAAGCCATCTGGTCCCTGTGGAGTCCCTCCTTACACGATTTACACGGACAGAACAAGGCCCAAATCTCTTGCTCTGCCGCGAAAATAGTCCTCCAATTGTCGATCTCCGCCGCCAATACTCTAATTTCGGCGGAGCGCCGCTCGGCGCTCGCCACACGCACCTCTCAGCTCGGGTACTCGCCACGAAGTCCCCCGCTACCTTCCTCCGACCTCTCTCTCCACCGGCCGCGCCTACTCGCATCGGTAGATCTTGGCGCGTATTTTTGAAATGTCACTATATATATATACTAGAATATGCTTTTTTACGCAAATGAAGTTTGAATAAACAAGTAAATACGCTCAAAATTATGTTTTTTTAATTTTATTTCGTGTATTGTGATATCGTGCGGCGCATGCGTATTAGTAATGAAACTGTGATCACAGTCATTTCAATACAAATTAAATTAATTAAACTAGAAAAACATACAGAAAAAATATATCGTGGCTACCGGGACTCGTACCTCTTCGTATCCGGGGAATAATAGATGTATCAATTGGAAAGATTAAAGAATATAAGTTCAAAATTTGGCGAAAATTATTCGATCGCTGTAGATAGGAAGAGGTCCAGATTCGAATACCGGTAGCAACTAAATATGTTTTCTGTATATCTTTCTAGTTGATTAATTTAATTTGTATTAATTATTAGCACAGAACTGTGTTATGAAAAAACTGTAACTTCACAATAATAATGTGTTCTCCTTAAAAATGATGTATTATCGAATGTAAATTGGTTACGATCAAATGCCTGTACTGGGAGGTACCTAGTAATGAAAATATTAATATTTTTTTATAAAACCAATTAAAATATTTTGACTAAACTTGAATCGCAATCAACGCCGAGCACGGACCGCTTGTTCAAAATAAAGAAGTGCCCAAATATTTTTTTTATATATAAAATGCCATTGTCGAAAGAATGCCAGTGAAGACTGCTAAGAATGAGGGTGAATCTTCCCCGTACCGCGTAAGGTTCCGCTTTTCGATAGCGGATTTATATTTTTCAAATCAAACAAACTCAAAGAATGAAACCATTTTTTTGATTTGCGATGGCGGCGCGGAATTCGCGGAATGAAATTTTGAAAAGGACGTATAATATCGTGTGCTCGTGCCAGTCTGTAGGGTCGGATGTCGGAGCCGAGGGTTTATAAACAGTTTTGTTTTCGCATTACGGCTCACGGCGTAGCGGGAAACTACCCTCTCGAGACTTACGTTTCTCCTTTGTGAATGTCGCCGCGCAGCCTGCGGAAATACCCCGTTAACCTTTCGCCCGCTGACTTATACTCCCTAACTTTCACTCGGCTCATCAAAGAGTGGTTGTAGGTAAAACTAGGAAATCCATTCCTGAGCCAAAATTTTAATCTCAGAATATCGAGATTAGATTTTGAGAATCCCGGAAACGATCCCGAAATTAGAAAATGCTAATTTACTGATTAAAACCATCACCAAAATAGACCAAAATGAACAAATTATGATTTTTGTGTATTTTTTTTAAATAAGTGAGTAGGGAATACTTTTTTATTTGATTAATTGAAGGATTTTAACAGTATAAAGTCTCGTGATATAGTTACGTGAATAAATTATAGCAGAATCAACAGCAAAGCATAATTTCATTATTTATTCTTGATCAAATTTCGGTACCCCACAATATGAATATCTAAAGTTTCGGGATCACGTATAGTAATCCCGGGATTCAGAAATACTATAAATGTTGGTGGGATTGGATTCCCTGGGTGATTCAAGTAACACGTGTTAATATTCGAAAGTCAAGATAGTTTCTGTTGCGAGTTGACGCCAAGTTAATTGCGGGCACCGCGATCTACAACACTCTGCTGCGGGCGTCGGCCAAAAAGGTAATGAGTACTCCGAATCTGCTGCTCGCGCATTTCTTATGATGGTGCCATGTGTCGTCGTCGAGTGGTGGCTACTCACCACATGTTCAACTAATTGCCCAATTTGATAACTCGTTTCTGAAACATTGGAGAAAAATCTAGATACGTCGAAAATATTTTATCTTTATTTTCATTTACAGAAAATTAGTAAAATAATCGCATTCAGTTTTCAAAATAAATAAACGATCTATTTAAAAAATGTTTTTATGCTGGACGTATTTTAAGGGTTATATTTCAAAATCTTCCTAAATAGTGTTATAGATTTAAAGTTTGTCAATACATATACGCATTTACAATATATTACAATTTTTTTCTACGCATCTGAACTGTATGCGGTGCGGTGTATTAGTAGTGGTGGGATCATATGATTTTTTTTATAAAATAATAATTTTTATTATTGGGCTTGTTAAAATTTGTTCTTTCTGCCTCGGCTTCATATTCAGGGGGGTGGCATCTAGCCTAACTGGTTCTTTTTAAAATATTGTCAAGTCAAATGGTTATGAAATGAAACTACAAAATGCCATTGTTTACAAGAAAGTTTATTATCTATATTTTATGATTACTTATTAATGAGACTATTCCAAAAATAATTACAATTAAATTAACATTAAATATGTGCCCATCATGCCGGCATAAAGTTATCTACCAAATTGTCTATATTGACGCTTGTCTGATGTAGATTATGCAGGTTCCTCACGTAAGGGATTACCTCTCAGGAGACACCTTCCACGTGTTGATGATGGTCCTTGATCCTGGACGTGAAGTGTGGCCAGATGCTTGTGGTGCCAGCGTAGGGTGACGGAGTTCAGGCTTGTAGTTGATTGACCACCAGACGATGTCCAATTATCCAGGCAAACCGGGACTCTGGACGCGATGTTCTTGTGCAATATTTGCGTGCCTTATAGGATACCGTCTGCCCTGATGGCGACAATTTATTCTCGCTACACCAAATTACGAGTATGTTGATCGACTTTTTTTTATAGATCCACCGGGACCCTTTTTATACTTTCACATCGACGATTAAACGCAGAGAACATCACAGTCTAAGCTTAACTCGAGGTGCACGGTTTAAATTTTCCTCGGAATCACAATTTATAAAGCGCTTGCTTAATATTTCAGAGACGATATTGATTTTATTTTCTAATTGAAAATTAGATCCCATCTTTGTAGAGCGAGTTCTCCCGGCCGAGATTTGGCGAAGACTGACGCAGAAAGTGATGCATCCCTTATGGTGCATTTGCCGATGTGACTGGTCACGTACGCCAGATTCTTTATTGCTGTTCCCACGCTGTGTCGTGCGTCTAACAATACCGAGTTTTATTGCAACCCCCGTCCCTTACTTCGACTAAGTGTTTATGTAGCCTTGAAAACCAAATTTTATTTTGGGTAATTTTGCATTCTAACAGGCTCTTTCACAGAGATGCGACACCCGGTCACCTGAGGCAGTCAGCACTTATTTTGGTGGATGGTAGTTTCAATAAAATACCTTTTTACCAGAATGAGCTGGAGCTTTCTTCAGCCGCCTACGTCATATGATATTATTCGTTTCTTGGTCCACTTTTAGCGTCCAACGTCATAGTGGTATTCTTCATCGCCGATTCTCTTAACCGAGGATCGCTATCTTCACGAACTATTGACTGCATCACCAGTAAACACAGGTCACGTGACCAAATACTGTCGTCTTATTTGCTGAAAACATATTTGTGTGGGTTTCAATCAATAATCTATCGGACATGTCTGCGATTGCAACAGTGGAGCAGTTAAGGTATTTGGCCTATCCAAATGGCGCCAAATTTCAAATTTATTTTTTACATAGATACATTTTTGAAAGTTACAATGAGGACTTATAACTATTTACAGCACAAGCGGTCACTTTTAACTCGTATTAAGCTTATACTACCTGAGAAGGGACATATGCCCCTAGCTACGGATTGTAAAATAAATTTTAATTGCATTTTTTTACGAAATTCGGCAATGTTTGTCTATAATTTCGATAGGCTGGCTAGTCTAGTAGACATATTTGCCTGACATACCTAACTCAAAAACTGAAAATCCGACCTGTCTGATTTTGATCAGATACCTCACATTTTTTTGTATGTATATAGAAATTTGACACTAGACTTGTTTGTCAGAATAGTTACGCAAGCGGCCGCCAGAGGCGCGTTTGTGACGTCATAATACGATACGTTACGTCGACCGCTCTCGGAGCCGGCAACTTTCGAAAGGTTAACGGGGGGGGGATACCCCCCATGGCGCAGAAACGTGTATGTACTGGAAACTGACGCATAATAATGTGTTTTGATAGGTTACTCCAAAATTGGCGGCGCCGTTTTTGCGAGCGCTGGAGGGTCGAATTACAAAAGGGTGTGCGCCGATAAACTAGACGGTTGATCGTGTCCCTTTTTTGTATCGTCGACTCTGCGGTTCATTTCGAAGGTTTCATGCGTGCACGCATCAAAGGCTCTAGTTGACAATGTCGACCCGCTTTGTTTGCTAACATCGTTTGTATCGAAGCGACGTCATTATTTATTCAGAAAAGCCTGAAAATTTTAAAAAATCTGAATTCATCCTTGTTTATGTATTTATTTATTGTAAGTACATAACGTAACATATATAATGGTACAGTTATTGGAACGATGATCGGTAACTGATTATTCGTAATTCTTCAAGTAATGATTGGTACACTGGAAACCTAGAAAGTAAACCTCCAACAGTTTTTGAGAAACGAATGTGATGTTTGTGCTAGAGTGTTGATCAGAAATTTGTATGTATGAAGGCTGGGGACCTATTTCTCCCAGCGCTCACGTGTTCGTTTGAGGATGATCGCGGAGTATGTGTGCGTGAATGTGGCTAGAGCAGGTTGGACAATAAAAGCTACTTACAGTTGATAGATGTCTATTGCTGATTGATAGGCAAACACAGATTAAATATGTGCAGTGAAAACGTGAAACGTCTGCTGGTGAACTCCCTGGGCGGCTGCCCGCGCATATTATTGTTGTCAACAGCTGATCGGTACCGGCGATATTATGTGGCTGATAAGACTTTACGTTTTGCACCCAGATATTTGCCGGGTGCGTTTAGGAACCGTCGGCGGTGTTGTTGGTTGTGGAGGCGATAGACCTCCACCAGTTAATATATATATACAAGTGTAACAGATCTAGTCCACAATATTTTGAGTGGATAGCTGGACTAAATTACGAGTCAGAAATTTTCTTACTACTATTCTTATTTCTAAAATTTCTAATTTATCTAACTGTAAACTCCTAGTATTTGTATGTGTAATTCTAAACCCTTGTTAATGTCAAAAGAATGGTTTGTTTCCAATAGGTGATTAGAGAATTCAGAATAGTTTTTGCTATTTGGGCATTTGGGCAACATGGTTGGTTTATCAATAAATAGTGGTTTATACAAAGTGTTTTGTCTTATTTTTTATATAATATATTATACATCGAATTTTATAAATTGTTTCGCTTTTATTCAAGTTACATAAAACGGTTAAAACGTATAAATAGTTGAAACCTGTATACGACGTACAGTAAGATGTTTGAAAACGAGAAATTAAAAGAAATAGATCTTCTTTGTAGATAAAAATAAATGATTTTAGTTTTGAAGAACGTTTTTCGTTAAAAGTGAATTGATTTATATAACCCTAAAGTTTGGACGACTAGCTACGTGATATCCAACGTAATCCGCACATCGGCAGGTGTCAGGTATGAACGTCTCGTGGTTTATTTTGAAGATCCGGCGGTTGCACGAAACCTTTCTTGAGAAATAAATAAATTGCCGTCTACATTATTTACACAATTGCGTCTCGACACTTAACTCGTCCGTATTTTTAACTGCACAGTTGGAGCTTAGCTGCGGTCCACATATTTTATTAATTTTATTAATCTGCGCAAGTACCTACGCCCAGACACGCAGACGTGAATCCGATCACTATTAATGGTGATTTTCATTTTGGACCGAATCCAAATAAAACAAAAACGCTTTAATCCGTCTGGAATTCTGTCTGTCTGCTGACCCGCGCCCTCGTCTGACTCTCGGACCCGCTGTACCCATAGTTCATTAAATATAATTCTTACTATTCGGTACTTTCAGATCCACGTAGGATTCAATTACACTTACGGTGAATATTGTCTTATCTAAAATACGTAAAGTTATTAACTGATTCATGATATACTTGAGAAACGGAAACGCAGCGTTATTATTCGTTGTCGCGCTTGATAAATAGCATTATAATAAAGCGTATCGCTTTTGTTTTCATAATTCTGTTGTGTTTTTATCATATTTTTGAACAAAACAATTTACGTTAACAGTTAAAGTGTATTTTCAGTTTGAAATTCGTGAATTGTACGAGAATTACATCTACTTTCAAATAGTTTAACTTCTTATAAATGTCATCTAAATCAATAAACATTTTAAAAAATGATGCGACCCCAATGACCAAAGTGAAAGAACGTGTTCTTATTTAATGTTTCGTTTCCGTGTTATAAGTATTATTTAGTTATCATAGTATTATTTAGGTATCCATCCGCCCATAAAATACTGTAGACTAGGTCTATTACACCTTTGAAAAATTGTCTATCTTTTCGAAAGATTGATTTTTTCTTTGTAATTATATATTTATTATATTTTTTATTCTTTATATCTTTCTAAGAAATTCATTTAACATCTCCTTATCTAATTTTTTTCCCTTTTTTATATTTTATTTATAAAAAAAAAAAAAGTTTAACTATGTTAAAAGCAAACCTTGCTGTAAAGCTGGCATGCAGTTTGGCAAAAAATAAAATGAAAATGAATGTAATAGAGAAGAAATAAAAAAATAAAAAAACGTTATTTGTTACGCAAATCATGAAGCACCCAGTCCATATAAAAGTGTCCCAACGGTGGAAAATTTTAATTTTAAATAAAACAGTTTTTTTTTTTTGAGAAAATACCCAAATTTTAATTTAATCGTAAAGTGGACGTGTGGGAATTATAATATGTATGGAATAACACGTATGATAAATTCTCTTCCGGGCTTTGCTGGCACATTGGCGTTTATTCGACGAAATTTTCAATCACGGTTTGGCATAACCGTGACTGGATTTCAATGATGCAGCGTCTAATATTCTCCTTCAAGGCTCGGGTGGTCGCGGGCTGGTTGACATTAACTTACCCCAGAGAACCGCGCAAAAATCCCACGATCCGGGCGGCCAATTCTGGTCGCCCAAACGGGAGACTACACGACCAGGGAATGTCTCGTGCAATAGTGCCACTGTTTCAGGTGATGTGTGGCAAGTGGTATCGTCCTGTTGGAACCGCGTGTCTTCGATATCCATACCATCCGTGAAATGTTTCTTGAAATATACAATTCTCGAGCACGATGCCGAATGGATGTACCCGGACACTCGCCCGCATTCTGGCGAACAGCCGTGATGTTTTCTGCTGAACAATCCGGACGAACATCAGTAAGCGACCCAGTTTTCTCCGATTTTTAGATTATTCTTTTCACAGTTGATGCACTTGGAACATTTTGATTACCAAAAATTGGACACCATCTACATGGTCTACCGTCGAACTGTGCTAATGGTTTGACTGTCAAAGCGCAATAGCAAAAATGGCGTAAAAATTTAAATTTTCCGCTCTTATTGGGACATCTTTTATATGAAAATATTTTGAAATCAGTCAAGTACCTACATATATTTAACTTGTCGCTAATGTAAATTTAAAATTATTATGTCAGATGCATTTTGTGGTTTTGTTTAAGGGCGTTCTTTCATTTTTCCAGTTTAAAATTCGAGATATTCTACACGAATTACATACGTTTTCAAGATGAGGCTGACAGTTTAATTCTTATAAGTATCAGATAAATAATTAATGACGTTATTTGTTACGTAAATCATGCGGGAGAGGAAGGTTTGAATAGTAAGAGACGATACTAAAATTGTTGATTTGTTGAACTCTTATCTAATCGTTTCAACGTTTATTCATATTAATATTATGGAATGTGTGTTGTCATTTGAATTAATCCATCAAAAATTAAATAATTTATTGGAATTCCTAATTCATATATATGATGTTTTGAAATCAGACAAAGTACATACATATATTTAAACTAACGATGCACAATGTTCTACATTCAAAATTATTATGACAGCTCCAATTTATTATTTTATTTAATATTATCGATTTAAAACGCCACGTTGGCGTTTTGGTGATATGTCTGTTTCATAATTACATATTATTTATGAAACAAATAGCTAATATTTAAAAGACAACAGTGTTATATATAAACGAAATATTTAATAGCGACTTACATAAAAATAACGCACATAAAATGTTTACTTTGTTCAAGAAAACGTTGTTTTCTCTTAAAATCAATAAAAATCATCTAATTTATGAAATTTGCTACTAATATTGTGAATAAGTTCAATATTAATTCATATTGTTGCTAAAATATGCGTGAAAGCATATATTATTGACATTTTTAACGAAATTTACGAAAGCGCAAATTCGACATCTATCATGCCGCTCGGGACCGGCGGAATGACCTTAAAAATACTCAACCAATCTATAGAGTTGATATAAATATTATTTAGTTAGAAAATATTGTGTTTTTGATAAAAAAAAAAACTTGATTTTAAATAGTAGCTAAAGTCCCAAAGCATGTAAGTAAATACAATATATAATTTTAAATAATTTGTTTTCACTAACTGTTTTCTCTTTTCAAAACGTCGAAAATTGAAATGTTCTAAAAATTTAATGGTTTATAACTGTATTTATTTTTAATATTTTTTAAATTTATCACAATGCAGATTTCAAGACTAAGAAAATATATTTCGTATATGCAAGAACTTTTCATATTGAGCCAATTTTGTGGCACGCGGAAAATGTATTCAATGGTCGTGATCTTTCTTATAATGCTTGTACTGTCTTAACTATCGCAAGTAACATTCAGTTTATTAATTTTAAATTAGTGTAAAGGTCCTATCTGAGTAATAGTTTTAAAAAAAGTCTAATCTAGTGTATAACTTTTGATATAAACGAATAATAAAAACTCTCATTTTCGTAAAAAACGCGAAAATATGAATTATTAATGAAAGGGAAGCCTGAATAAGTTTTATTTATGATTCCATCCGTATATCGAAAACACGTATCGTGTTTCCTTTGAAAAAAAATATTACCATGATTTAAAAATCTATATATTATTTATAAATAAAATTTTCTTCATTACTTAATCTGTAGGAGAATCTTATTTATTAACGGATTCCGAAATTAATTTCTGATTAAAAAAACGCTTTGCAAGAATAGGTTTTTTTGGTTCGAAAACTATATTCATAAATTCAGACAGATAAATAACTAGTAATTAAGTATAAAGATTAAAAATTTTAATTTCTCCCCAGTTTCTCGCGCGACAAACGATGATACTTACCATAATACTGCGGAGGAATGCGTGATACACACGATAATAGCAGTTGACAAATAATATATTTAACTTTTTATTAATTCTAGCTTGTTACAAAGTTCACTTGAGTTATATTTTTTAATAAAATTAAATTTTATTACTAAAATTGATGCAATTGCAATTAATGATACAATAGTAAATAAATTTAATCAAAAATATGAATCAATGTATCAAGTTCCAACACAAAAAAAATCTTCAGTATATTCTTATACGACAATTTGGCACATCAGCAACTTGGAGACGTAGATTAGATTAGAGACGTAGATTAGTATGCGGGATCGATACCCGGTGTCTCCAAAATATTTTTTTAATGAAATAATAATGGAAATTAAACACAAGTGAGAATTAAAATGTTACAAAAAATTATAATGCAGTTTTCGTGGTAATTTTTATTGGAGAAAATTAAAAAAAATTCATTTGAGTTGAAAAATAATAGAATAATGTAATTTCTTAAATTCAATTAGGTACTTTTATCAAGAACATAATAATGTCATATTGGGTAGAATTTATTAAAGATATTGATTTATTGAATCTAACGGCTCGTCCCTTCTTTCAGGCTGGTGGTGTCGCAGAACCAGCGCGCACTGCACATTGTCTTCCCGCACCACTTCCTTGACTCCCCAGAGTGGTTCGGTGTCTCCACCGATGAGTATTTCCAAGTAAGGCCCAACTATCACGCACAACTGTATGCAGATATATAACTCGCCTCCCCCCGCCATATTTATGTCTTTAGTTTGATGAACACCAATTTTACTGCCAAACTTTGGATTTTTTTTTTAAATATTATACAAGATTAAGGTGTTACCAGAATTTATTTTTGTTTCCATTTATTTTATTTCAAAAAATAATTCTAACCTTTACACGCCCAGCGGTCCCTCTGTGGACTGAGGATTTGGAGATATTACTTTGTCTAGCGGTCCCTTGTGGGACCGTTGAATACACCATGTTTCGAGATGAAATTACACTAATTTATAATAATGCAATTTAAAATACAGATATTAAACTACATAAACAATGAATTTAAGATAACAAGATTGAATACATCAGCATCCCTGAAGAAGAACAGTCAATGTCTTCTTCAGTCCAAGCTTTACGGTTGTTCTTAGGCTGTCGGTGCGGGAGTCTAACCCTTAGGTCTATAAACATGTTTAAATTCTATGACATCTCCACACAAGACAGGTGCACACATAGACAACTGCACGCGTTACTCTGCCGCCATGTAAGCTATTACGAAGTAACTTATATAAATTTACCTAATACTTGTGCACATTTTTCTAAATGTGCAATTACAATTACAAGTTTGCGGTTGCGCTCAACTGCACAGTCAACCGGAATGTTCATTGCATCATAAGTCAGTGCATTGTAAACTACTTCCAGGTATCCATAATGTCAATGGAGGAGTCCAGGGTACTCATCTGGCACCGGGACAAGTTAAAACTGTCCATCATGACGGACCAGTTCCTCCAGGCTGTCTTTGATCACATCCTCGGGAGGGACGTAGTACATAAGCTCATGCAGGTAGACGCACATTGTTCAATGCATCCATATTTCACAAGTTCGACATACATAGTTTATATAAAACATACAATCTCCCTGCATTGGTATTTTTTCTTACTTGTACTATAATTTGTATTGTTAAGACAGTAAATATGATCTTTTTTTATTCATTGTACACCTCTCACTTCTTACATGTTGTTATGCATTGAATATTGCATTACTTTCTTGGTTCATGTCTTTGATAGCAGCTAGCTTCATATCTATCTTGTCATTTATACAATTAAATATTTTATTCTCTTTCTCTGTGATAATTTTAGAGAATGCTATAACAGCTTTTAAGTAATACGGTTCAACGTCCAGTATCGGTGCTGTCGGCGAGCAATCATTAAATATACTATGAAACAAATCTCGGTAGAATCATAATACTTTAGTGTACCGTACCTACTTAATCAATAAATTCATCAACAATCAATATCTGACGTCAGGTGAGCGAAACTATGGCTGCCAGCAACGGCCATCTGCCCAACAGCTACGAGGAGGGCGAAGACAAGCCGATGCTGATAGTCAAGAAGTCCGGAGACGGGCCCGGCATCACCGCCCTCATCAACAGACAGCTGCAAGGTAGGCACCTCCACCTGCATCAGACCCTTCAACACTGGCAACCCTTTTCTCGTAACCCTCACACCTACACCGCTGTCTGAATATCCATCGCTTTAAAATCCCGATTGATATATATTTCCTATCCATCCCTCTTCAAACGCATTTAAAACTATTAACGGCTGATTTATTTTACTAATAAACTAACATAGTCATCTTTAACAAAGTGCATATCGCATAATTGGTGCCATTCGTCAAGTGTTAAATCAGTATCATATTTTTTATCTCAGTGTTGTCTAATCAGACTTATTAATCTTATTAATTAATCTCCCCGAGTATAAGGCGATCCTTGAAATTTTGACCTAATATTTTGAAAAACTTTAATTTTGACATTTATATGTCATTCTTGTCTGTGTTCTGGGTTCACTGCACGAGGAGAGTTTTGATTCATAATCAATACGATTACCGTCATCCCACATTATTTGTCTGGTTGCATCAATGCCATCAGCTCTGATCTAGACATCTAATAATGAATAAATAGATATTTACCTCAGATACATTATATTTTCTTGACGCTTTTGTGAAATTTTAGTGAACCGAACTCTTTGAAGACAAGTAGCAAACTCCCTATAGTATTAGAGGAGGGTGATGAGTGCCGCAACACTGTAATGACAGAAACAATATGCGGAGCGAACGCATAATTCTTTAGGTCTCGAATATAACGCGAATATCTTTATAAAAAATGGATGTTAAAAGAACATAGTGTTATTTTCGGTTCAATACGGTAATTCCATTATCAAAAACTTTCATCCCTCAGTCTGCTAACTTACGTTCGCTAATTGGAAAAGTTTAATAATTATTAACACCCTCTCTCCTCAAAAAAACAAAGCACCCTCCCCTAAATACACACAAAGCAAATTTATCATTATTTGATAATAACTGTCTAATACATTGTAGTGTCAGTTTCCCCACCGATCGGATCCCCCTTGAAATGTTACCATTATTTTGATAATTTTCCCATGGTGATTTTAGTTATAAATAAAGCGTGGGTTTATTTGTCAGGAAATCATATCCGAAACATATTTGAACGAGTCATTATATTTAAATGTAGAAATTCCGAGACAGCTGTAAAATTTTACAATAAATCGTACAAGTATTGGTATTGTAAATTGATATCGTTAAAATAAATTATTTATTTGATGTTTTAATGAGATCAGGAGTTATATTCTTAGCTCGGAATTAATTACTTCTTAATTAATCAGTATTTTATATTATTTTTAATGTATAATTTAATATAATGTTTTTAATTCCCTGTATAATATAATATTATTATTACACTATATTGTGTTTGTTTATTGATGTGCTGTTGTTATATGTGTTATTTATTTTTGATATTATATTTATTATTTAAGAAAATGAACTCCCAATATGTACAGGGTGCTACTTTGTTAATAAATATTTTAATCCAATTATAACATACTTAGTCAATAATATTTGATATCTAAAATGTTCAAGCTATTATGTGAGTAATTTCAACCATTTTTTTCACCAGATTTTTGATTTGATTTGATTGATTTCATATGCCTTTAATCATCAATGTTTTGTCTGGCAATTTTATTATGTAAACTAATAAACACTAATAAATCCCTAATATATAAATAATCAAAATACTACGGAATTTTCACACTAGCTTGAACATTTTTGACGAATTTTGGTAGGTGTACACCAGTAAAATATTATAGACTAAGCCAATTGTATTCTGTACACAGAATTAATAAATTATTAAAATAATCACGTGAAGCCAAATTAATTTAGACACGCTTATTAAAATATATTTTTTTTTTATTATGAGTCAGTTTTTGTTATAGACGACATCTCAGGGTACATGTCGTGTGTGTCATGGCGTGTCATACACGAAATGTGGCTCGAAATATCGGCTATGACAAAGGACTCAAAATATTATTTGATGACCCCGTAGATATTATTTGCGGTAATTTATCAATATAATATTCTAGTGAAAATATGTCAATTGAAATAGGTTATTAGATATTATTTTCTTTAACCTTTTGCCTGTGTACCAAGTACGGCACAAAGTATTGCCAATCAAAAATGAATTATAAAGCCCTAACGTATTCTGTCTTAGTGTTGAACCATTTCTCAGAGTATAGTGATGTACATGTGGAAAGGTTGAGAAAATAACATATCCCCCCCCCCCATGTAAAATTTACTAGTTTTCATTAGGGTTTTGCATAAATATATATTTCATAATATTTTCAACAAAAGCCTTAAACAGTCCAGCTTGCTCCAGCATTACAGTCGCCAATTATTACAATACTTTAACCGCTATTTATATGATTTGTCAGAAGTTTCTCAATAAATAAAGTTAATTTGGAACTAGGGCTCTACCGGAAATCGGTCTAATACATTAGCTCCAGCAAATATTTAGTGTTTATTAATTTTTTGTGTCCAGAAATTGCTTATTTAACAGTAACACCTCCAAAACAATCATTATTATATTTACATTTCAAAGTATATTTATCTTATTTATTCATCAATGATGCAACAATCCGGTGTGGGCCGTGTCCCCCTCAAGTAATCTTCACCATTTCGATCGGTCCTCCACTGTCCTTGTCCAGTTATAATGCCGACCGCATGCGCGTCCTGCTCAACACTCCTCTAGCCAATGTTGCTTCAAGCAATTTCAAGGATAGAGCGCCGCAGTCATCTGTCTTGTGCCGCACAGCTCTTACCTCATGCACGCTTGTCAATTGTTAAAACTTCTAACGGAACTATCTTCCAGTATCTGATTTACCTGATCATGCTAAGTCTTCTGCGGGCGTTCTCTATTTCCAATGCCATCAATACTGTCTTACCGTTCTCTCTTCATTCATTTGTTCCACATGAACAAACCACCTAAGTGACCATTTTTAACACACCTTCGTGATCTAATTTCCGCTGCATTCAATCTATTTTTGTTTCTTTTTGCTTCACTTCCATGTGTCAATGATGGTTGTTACCTAGACTCCTCATCTAGTCTTGCCTCGATTTCCCTCCTTTCAATATCTTTCTCAACCTTTCCATTCCTATCAAACATTGATCCCAAATATACAAACATTTCTACTTGTTCCTAATAATTTACTAAGTAAAACAATAATACGAATTTTCACAAAAAGATACTCAGATTCGGCAAATATCCAATGCCAATCCCAGCAGAAAACGTCCATCCAGTAGAGCCCTGTCTAGAAACATGAACAAAATTATATTTAATGGCTGTAATGTTGTAACATATTGTATAATATAATATTGTATCCATTACGCTTATTTGATGTGGATTCGCTTGTGCGTATGTATTCCTAGTAATAGTACGTAACAAAACCTGTTAGGTATTTTGGGTAAAAAAGGGCTTGTTTCAATATTATAAAATATTATTTGTAGCTTTAATTATTGGCTCCATTTTAATTAGATATAAACAAAGTCAGCCTCGTAAAAAATAGACATGAAAATCAGCTGTTAGTAATTTGAAAACAATAATATATTTTAGAAAAAAATAATCTTAATGTTTAAAGCTTGAATAGATGGCCTAATTATAAAAAATTGTTTGTTACGTAATTCAATATCAGTTCATCTAAAATGTTGAATATATAATTTATTTTAAAGCATTCGTGTCTATTGTTTAGAATGTGCTATAATTAACTAACCAATTAGAGTGTGTCAAACGAAGGAGAAACTTTTCAAAAATTCCAATGTTAATTTTACGCATAACAAAATAGTTTTAGAAATCATTTGCCCTCGTCTCTTCGCTTGACGCACCCTACCAGGTATTGTCGTACATAAACATATATAACCGTTTGACGTTTTGTTTTATCCCCGTTTGTTTTCGTTTTCTTTTTGTGTTGTCGGCCGTCCTGGTGCGGATGTCGATGCCGTGTGGATATTTGGCCGACTAGAGGAGCATGCGCCATTGCTAAACCCGAGGACTGCACTCGGTATGCCCAGCCATACGGCCAGAACGTCCGCTTGCTAGATTGTCGGCCCGTCATTTGCCTGCCAGTTCACTCATGGCCGCTGCGGCTCCCCCTCATAATGTTTCATCTTTCCCCGCTCATGTTCATGTAATAAAGAAAATAGTAGCGACAGTGTCCCGATTACTCGCATCTTGGGTGCACTAAAATGTATTTATTCGATTGAAGATGGTTAACTAGAATATTTTCCCAGTTTCAATTGAGACTATTGCACCGAGGATTTAAAAAGATTTTGACTCGCTATAAACAAGGATTGAATTGAACGGTAATTAAATGCGGTTGATTCTTATTTGGGCCAGCATTATGCATCCTAGAGAAAATTTAAACAATTTACTGTTTTATTAGTAGTTAGTACTGTCACAAATAGATGTAACAAAACAGAATATTGTTTAAAACTAAATGATTTGCATATCGGCTTAACGAAGAATCTACCCAACACTTGTAGAATGTTTTGTTACTATCAAACTGTTTCTAATTAATTTTCACTTATTCTGCCAAGAGTAAAATGGACAGTCGCTAATAAGATCGTATCATATCATTGGAATGTTGTGCTATCTCACCTATTTATTTATAGAATCGCAGCGTCGTATTGTGTGCGTGAAATAATTCTGGGTTTTTTCTGTATCTTGTTGACTTGATTTTTTAAATTGACGTTCATACACGCACACGATACGTTTCTCGATTTAGTAATTTTTGTACAAAATTATATTTAACGTTGTGGACCAAAATGTAGCCTAGCAAGGTTAGCATTTAAATGTTTTGAACAAACGATCATTCTTTTTCATCTCTTTTTCTATATCTTTTTGCTTATTCCATATTTACAATAATATTTTGAACGCTGCTCTGAATTGTAATACATATCTTTAGATGCCAATAAGGGATGCAGATCACCTACCTAGGTACCTGCAGGGCTGGGAACTGGAACAGTCACATTTTACATTTATTTTGCTTAAAAAGTATACACTATGGTTGGCCGACCGACCTATTATTACATACGGTCGGCTGACCAACTGACAGTTTTTCCTTTCAAAGAGGATTGATTTACAACTTGAATTGTAACAAAAATCAATTAATTCTACTGCAAAACATAAATTTATTGATAATACTTTTTAAACTAATCGAGTTAATGAATGGGATATTAATTTAAATTAAAAATACATCACGAGCCTGGAATATATTTGCGAGAATTCCACGAATCGGAATTGTATTTAAAATAATTCCATAAATGGTAGCGACGTTTGCTGCAGTGCATTCCGAGCCCTGTCTAAGTATTATGTATATTGTTTATTTCCACGTTCATTGCAGCTTTTTAAATAATTTTCTTCCAATTTTCTCTGGGCTAATTGATTGTTTTGTGTAATTATTTAGTTGTTTAACAGTCACCAGTTTAATCCACACACGTAACGTATTATTATTAATTTAATTTTATATTTTTATATTTTCTACATATAATTTAACCCCTCGCTCTCTCTTGTATTCTAAGTATTTTCATAATTTCACTAGGGGAATGATTTAATCTGCACAAGTAATTTATTGATATTAATAATTCATCCAGGCTTTGCACCCATTAGAAACAATGAGACCCGATGATGATGTCGACATAAAATAAAAATATTGCAACATAATTAATTTGATAATTTTTTCAATACAATATTTTATGCAGCGCTTAATGTATGTTAACAATGTTACAATTTCAAACATAGATGGTGCTTTACTTGGTTTGTGTCCATGGTGAAAAGGGTTGTTGTTTTTCATTTTAATGTTCAAATTTAAATGGAAGATGACGTTTTGAAATATTTCTCTTGTTTTATTACGTTTAATAGTAAAGGGACATAATTTATTTTTTGTAATTATTGACGAGTTATATTTAGCAGATTAATAAATGTGTAACATAAATGACAAACACGAAGCTTGTATTTAGTAAAATTATGGGTTTAACAATTTTGTAGGAATATTAATTTGGTACTACGTTCTACATAGTTTCTTAATACTGACGCATGTTTCAATTTTTTCGATAAAATTCTTTACCTAGATATTAATTACTATCCTCTCCGTCCTCTCACATAACACCACGTTACATGGACCCCACCATGACCGTGTCGAATGATTCCAGCCAACAAACTATTCCACGCCTATAAAATTTTACATTACAGTTTTATATATACCGGACACATGTTTTGTACTATCCCTGTATAGAATAAATTTAATGGCTGTTAAAAAAAAATTATGATGTACATTTTCATACTTCACCACATCCCTTACATAAGCATCTTTACCATGATGTAAGAACAAATTTAATTTAAAATATAACGAATGTGCGTGACAGATTTCCACAAGTTGCCAGCCATTAAACATATTCTTTGTCAAAATTTGACAGAAGTCGTTACATGTTCTAGATGAAAATAAATACGAGCACAAAGGGTTGTTCAATAAAATAATAATCATGGGATACTATTTTTATGTTACAAAAGCTCGTCCCTAGCATATCCATAAATGTAATATTTTCAATTATCGATTATTCACTCGCGAGTAGTCTGATCAATAAATAAAGATATATAATGTATTATGATAATGATAATATTTTTCCTCAATCAATTTGTTAATTTATTATGGCAATAAAAAAAGTGTAATGTTTAAATTCATCGTACATGAATTTAAACATTTCACTTTTTCAAAAACATGAAAAAATTCTTTTCTTTAATAGTTTTGAAAATGTTATCAAAACTTGGGGGCAAGAAGCGCCACCTCGTCGTCGCCTAACTTATTCAGATCAATAAACAACAAACTGCGATAACACTGTATATCGATTTTTACAAATTTTGACGGATAGATGGAGCATCGGCCATCTTGGATGATATACTGTGTTATTGCAGGAAAGCTCACTTTGAAATTGTGGGTATTGTTATTTATTTTATATGGTTGTTTAATACACCGTTCAACATCCAAAAGAACTTACAACGTTGTGGCATTCATAACTCTGATCCGCTCAGTGTTGTTGCAGGGGCATTCTCAATTATCCTATTTAATTTCCTAGGATAATTTTTCTCATCAATGAAAAGTAAATTTATCATTTCAATAAATCTGTCTGAGATTCTAGGGAACTATTTCCCTACAAATTCGGTCATTACAGCATGTTTTAAATCAATTTAATGTTTTTTAAATATGCGTCATTGTAGAAGTATTATTCAATAAACACCCTTTTTTCATATACAATTATTTTGACTAATCTTTCTCATTTTTTTAAGATAACAAATAAAAAAATGAAACTACTCTTTTACATTAATAATAATAACTTATCGGAGTGGGGACGGGCCATTGTTACATAAAAAAATTCCCTATTTATCTTCACACTTTACATTTCTGTAACACATTTAATCTTACACATATTTTATTACTGTAAAATCACACAACTTTGTTCCAAGTTTTGAATAAAATTTTATATTTTTTTCCTGTTTAATTGAGAGAGGTGAGTTACTGTCTTCGAGATATTTTAGTAAGTTAGAATTAGATCAATAGAAAGAATTAAAATAGGATCAATATTTTTTACCACAGTTACTTAAATTGTTGGAACAAAGTTGTGCTCTAAGTTGCCCTACATTGTTACAAAAATTAATTTAGTTTATTATTCAACGAAAAAAAAAATAGTACAATGTTGGATTTCTTATATAAAAAAATACTCACATTTTCAGTCGAATACCTTTTTTCTAAGAAAACCATTTTTTAGATTTATTGAGCATGATTTAGCTTGGCATTAAGAGTTTCCCAATATATTAAAAAATGTGAATTTTTGCCTTGAAATCATATGATAATGTGTTAACTAATAATGACTGAAAAGCATTATTTGTTAGTTTACAAATTAATTAAAGCAATTTAAATAAAATGTAAGAATTTGAAACCAAGTTGTATTCCTGGAACAAGTTGTGTGATTTTACAGGATTTATTTTAAACAAATTAGGATTGTAAATAATAGAAAAGCATTCTCCTGTTGTAGATAGGTTCTTTCCTTTACTAAATATCCAGGTTCTAGATATTTGTTTTAATGTTATTTTCAACTGTGATTTTTAGTTCTTTTGAACAGTAAATAACCTTTGTGATAATGGTTATGAACAATAATAAATATTGGGTTTTATTAATATTATTTTTAGCGTAGATTACTTTTGTTGTGGCACAATGTATAAAATAAATAAGCCGTGTCAGTATTCTTGACAAATATGTTATGTACATTCCTCCAGTCACTGTTAATATCATTTTTATAATTTGTAATATTTTTATTCGGAGTAGTTTACAGTAAAACCCAGTAATTTCGAAATTCAAGGGACCAAAATAAAATTTGAAATTCGTTTAACGAAAATATATTGCATAAAAGCCTCCACTTACAACTTGAGTATTCAATTTTTTATCAAAAATGTATTGTTTTATGGCGTGGGTCTGAAAATTATTTTGAATTACGAATTACCAGGTTTTTCAATTTAATGGAGTTTTACTATACTGTACTTATTGTGACGTGACATGTCACATGAGGTTTGATTTACAACATGTATGGATACATACTTGTTAATTAATTTAATTTTCCAAAAAGTGTATATTTTTCAAAAGAATTTGTTGATAACAATGTTTAATTTAATGACAATATAAAATTTATTGTGCTCATAATTTAATAAAACATAATTCTAATCTAAGTCTTGTAATATCAGATACTTAAAACATTAACATACTAAAAAACTATGTTTGCAGAGTTGGTTCAAATAGATCTGAGGGTCTCAGACAGAAATTACTAAGTGCTAAAACATGGGAAGGATAAAGTAGAAGTTTATTTTTGCTTAATTATGTCTGGTTCATATATAGTTTTTGTGACCTTTAAAATTTTTAATTTTTTCAAACTTTTTAGTAGCAGGCTCCTGGATTTTAATTAAAATAGTCTAGTGACAAAAATATTTTCTTAATTTTATATTTTTATTGTTTACAGTAGACTCTTGATTATCCAGGGTGGGTAGGGTAAAAAAAAATCACATTAATAAAAAAACCCTGAAAAAAATTAAATTATCTGATATGCCCGCCCGCTTGCATCAGAAGTAAATACTGAATCTAATTGCACCTAAATAATAATTTTAATCTGACTGAGATTTCCAGTCGAAGACATGTTCGCAAAATCGTTAGTTATTTTTAATGGTACATATTACGTAGTCAAATAAAAAATATGTTTACTTTCAATTATATACTGTTGCGGTTAATGCGACCTTGGATAATCGAGAGTAACTTTGTGTTAATTTAAATATCAGCTCGTTTCAATACCACTGTATCTTACCAGTCAACGTCTTTATTAATGGTTATTTAAATGAATAATTTTAATTTTGAGTCATTTGGAGCAATTAAAAATTTGCATTTAGTGACTTCTGAATGAGCAAGGATGAATGGTTCCCGTTATGCAGACCATTTTATAATGCACGTTGATTGAATTAGCAATGTTGAATTATGTATGTACTCGATTTTTGGAGTAATAATTGCGTAATTGTTATATTTTGGGGAACTAATGTATTTAATTTCTATTAATAGTAATAAAAATCATACCACACCAATGAGTATGATAAGCTTAATAGCTACTAAATTGTTGGAACAAAGTTGTACTCTGAGTTATCCAACATTGTTCCAAAATTTTACTTTTCGTGGAAAACTGAGTTTGGAACCACTAGATGGATTGTCATCTTAACATATACTTACAAAAAACATATGAGATTATGAAAATGAGCGTAAAATTTCAATAATAATTCAAAAGGTCAATTTTTGCCAATTAAAATATAAAATAAAGTATAATTTATTTATATTATAATGGTGCCGATTTTATAAATAATTATTGAGGAGTATACTGGCATTATTTGTTCATTTATAAATTAATTAAAGCGATATAAATAAAATGTAGGAATTTGGAACAAAGTTGTTTTTCTAGGACAAAGTTGTATGATTTTACGGTACCTGCTTTGTCTTTTTGGCGGTGAATTTAAAAATTGAAGTATGTTCAAGGATGGTTGTGAATTTTAAAATTTAGTTTACCACCAGGAAGTTCATAATGTCATAAAGGGATTTTATTTTTATTGCTCTAATTTTTTAACAATCAAATTGTATTTGTAGTTTTTATCAAATATGAGCTTACACTGTATGATAAGATGAAAAGCTGGGGTTTACACCCATTAATAGTGATGTTTGATAAATGATCACATTCTTTATTTTAGTACCGTTTTATCTTGAAAATTTTATCACTGGCAACTTTCTATTTTTAAATAATATTGTGAATTTTTCACCTCGGTGTAGATAAATATATATTTTATAATGTTTGAAGTATTCAAATTACCATAAATTGTAACACAAAGATCTACTGCAGAATATTCCGGATTGTCGAGCTGTAGATAATCCGGCATACAGAATTTGTTTGCTTGTTTAGTTTTAGACTGTTCAAATGTATTTTTTGCCTGATGTTTGTGATAAGTATGTGGTTTTAGATCTGCTAATTTTATTGATATTTAAAACTACACTTTAGACTTTAATAAAAACTGATTTCACAGTGATAACATGTTTTAATTTTACCTTTTATATATATGATAGGGATACCCAGAATTGATGTTGTTTTTTTTTTTGGCATGCACTTTTTGAAAATTATTTATCTTCTAACTGTTGAGTGGTAAACACACATATTTTTATATTGTGGGACTATTTTATCTTTTACCCAATATGTTATCTGGGAATATTAGAAGAGACTTGCCCTTCAGAAGAACATTTGCAAAGCTGCACATTGTACGAGTTTCACGTGACAAGAAAAGCTTCTACTAGAAAAATTTGTGATATTTATGGCGACATATTGAATGTCAGATGTCATTGGAAAACGCCAAAAATTATTTTTAAATAAATATTGATTTGAATGATGAGTCTCAAAGTGTACATAGCTGCGAAGCGCTATGATGATGCAATTCTACAAGCTGAAATTGAAGCAAATCCATCAAGGAATTCTGGTCCAATATAAGATTTTTTTTAATTGGCAAGATTTGAAGAGAAGGTGTTTGGGTCCCCATGAATTGAACACGACAACTCCTGTCCACACACTGCTAAATTAACTTGAGAAAAAAATCAATAACCTTGGTTGGGATGTTTTATTGCTTTCCCCATAGTCACCTGATCTGGCTCCTTTTGGTTAACGTTCGTTTTGGTCGATGAAACATTAAAAAAAATGATAAGCTCAGCGAAATAGATAAACTTGGCTATTTCCGATTATTTTGTTTCCAATCTTACAAAAAGGAAATTAATGATTTAGTTAAAAGATGGAAAAAGATTGCTGAAAATTATATTGCTTAAACAAATTGCAATAAGCCGTTCAAAATGCTGATTTGAATTTATGACATCAATTCCGGGCACCCCTTATATTTACACAATTTTTTATGTTGAATTTAAAAATAGCAGTTCTCACTGAACATTGTCGATGAATAACGTAGAATTTTTCACTCCTTCATTTCAATTAAAAGGCAAATCAAATGCTACTTTAATTGTTCACCCAGTACAAATATATGTGTCTCATAAGGTACCTACATGTTTAGCTTGAATGTACAGAAATGTATATTTCAATAGGCATGATTTAATGTTGGTTTTCGGAGTGAAGTGAAACCTTTAGTTAGCAATGCCCATATAAAGGAATGAATGTTTTATGTATTTTTGTCTGCTTTTTCCATTTCCCCGAACACACTCATCATGAAGTTCAAGGTAAGTGCCGTTTTGTACTTAATTCAGAGTCATCATTCAATGTTGTGGAAACATTTCATCTCGTATTTCGACAAACATTAATATTTTTGCTTCACTCGGTGTTGTCGCTTTGGTTTGGCCATTGTTTATTCTGTTAGCGTGAGTATTTTGCTATTGTGTTGTGTATATTTTTTTAAACCTGAAAACATTTAATTTGATGTGCGATAATATTATCGTTACACGTAGACAATGTAGTCTTCACCATATTTTGTAACAACTTACCCCCGTTGTAATTAAGTTCATGATGGGTTCCCTTTTCTGTTCCGTGTACAGCTCTCCCTCGGATTACAAAGTATTATTACTGCGGTAAGAATATCCCATGTTTAAAATCACAACACGCATCTCATCATCCGATTCTTCTCTTTGCAAACCAGTGTGAATTTTCCTCATCATCAACTTTGCACTTCATCAGGCATCTTCAACACCTTTCTCATTTACTCCATCAATCATCATTTTCTTATTTGTTTACTGAGTATTGACCATCGAAGTGGTTTCTATTTTCAAAAACTTTTGTCTTGTTCAAACCATTATCTAAAAAAATTAAAATCACTATTTTTACTGTGTTCTACTAACTTTAGTACATATTTATAAATCTAATAGTATTCAAATTTTAGGTTTTCAAAATGGAAACTGAATTTATATATATATATATATATATTTTATTTTTTATTTTTATTAGTCAGCAAGAGAAACATTGATCATTATACAAGCACAAGTTGACATTTTCTTGCGCCGTCATCCATCAAAGATTTGTGACCAAGTTGCATTATGTTTTATCCTGTGCAAGATGTCTGACATTTTTGACATTGAGCCACTTTCTGAGGTTACGCAGCCAAGATAACCTCTTTCTATGTACGCCCCGCTGCCTTCTGTCTTTGTCTGCGTAATGAATTGTAAAATAGCATATTTCTCACTGCGAAGTACGCAGCTTTCCTTCTAGTACCTCTTCATTGGTAATGTGGTCAACCTCAGAGATCTTTATCACATTAATGCAGTCACATCATCTCAAATGCCTGCAACCTTTTAACAATGTTATCTCATAAATTTCAGATCTCGATTTCGTAGATCAGCTTGGGTATACTGTACAATACCGTGTACAGTAATAATTCAAGTAAATTATTCCCATTTCAATTTTGCAACACAATAATTTTTATTTAGTGTGATCCATTTCAGAATAGTTAAATCAAAGCATATTTTAGTACTCCACAATATATATTTTATATTACTGCTTTTTTACTAGATAAAAGTAGGTACATAGTAACTTTTTCATTATTTACATCACTGTACAATGCATATAATTTTTTGATAGTATATAATACTCTTTTTTTTGTCTTAAAAATATTAATAAAATAGAACATCAAAAATGTTGCTGATAGTAGTCACTGATGAATGAATATTAGCAATAGTGCAAATGAAACAATTTTAAATTCAGCATATTTGCCTGTGGTCTTTAGAAGTAAAATGTCAAATTGAATGTGAATATCAAATTCATTTATGACTTGTGTTTGCGTAAGTAATTAAATTGTTTTGTTGATAATTTTCATTTGAATTCATCTCCGATTACATTCGTAGACATGGAGAAATAAAAATGTGATCCGATGTATATTATTGTCACACAATACGCTTTTTCTAAAAAGAATTTCTTATTAATTATTAGTCTTTCACCTTGGATGAGCTCGTAGTTAACTAATTCTTAAATTTGTGAAGAAGATACATGATTAAAATACAGTGCACTCTTGGTTATCCGGGGCCGCATTGCCAATTAACTGGGATAGAAAATTTAATAATGTTTTCAGATTTTTCTGATCTATTTTACTGACTCAGGCTTTTCTGGCCGATGTATCAGACCCATTGCAGGGTCCAACATCGAGAACAACAATGTCATTGATTCATAGTGTAAGTGTCGGTGTTATGTTAAGTTAGCTTACAACACTGTGTCAAATGCAGGGAATGTCAATGGTGGACCCTGCAATGGTATCCGAGTTGTCGGCCACAGGTAAAATACCCCAAAACTCTCCAAAGAAAATTTCTTAATAATATTTTGATATATTGTTTAAAATGTAAACATAATTTCTAATTCAACATTTAACATAATATACACCAGAAAATAAAACTGCCAATATTAAAAACGGCATTCGAAAATTATTATTTGGTTAGAATCAGTACTTTTGGTGCAAGTGGGCATTATTTTAAATAAAAGGGTAATTAAATATGATCATTTTTAGTTTTTATTTTAATTTTATTCCATTATTTTGACTTAGATTGCCCGGGGATTTTTTATCTGGGTCCGTTTTTTTTTCTTACCACCCTGGATACTTTTAAAGGCAAATGTGTGTCCAACCCTTATTGCATAGAAAAACAGTTGGTTTTCTGAAACGTTTGACATAAAAAATGATTTGTTAATAGATTTACCGCGAGATTTTAGGGAAGCCCAAGGGCATCTATTTAATGAATTATAACTACCCATTATTAAAAAAGGATTAGCGTATTTGAACTTTTAAGCCGTATTCACAAAATTTTGTTTTAATGACAATGTGTGACCACAAACGCATTCATGAAATATGTGCGGTGCAACATTATCTCTTTCTATAAAGATGTGCAAGCGAAAGACACAAACGATCCAGTTATACTAACTAGTTGGATGCTTATAAATCTTATATTTAGTAAATAATTATTAAATATTTTAGTATCTAATAATTATTTATATTTTCTTTTGACCATCACGACAATTAAAGCTGATAAATATCACTGGATGTTATTATCGATGGCTCAGAAGAATCAGACTCTGATATTGATTCAAAAGGAAGAAATGAATTGCAAAAATATATACTATTGTTGTTAGTAAATTTGTTTTTTTCATGAGGTCAGTTCTCCTTATATGAAAACACCAGGACACCGTCCTGAACGGTATCCTGACTTACATCTCCTCGAGATGTTTGACTACCAGGTTACTTGAGGTTTTCCTCATTGTCTTCTACTACTATTTACTCTTAATGCAGTTTTGATGATATGATCATCTGGTTTCCTCATTAAATGACAATACCATCTCAGCTTGGCTCGCAATGTATGCAAACAACCTTAAAACTTCTGATGTATGAACATTCCGAACATTAACCAGCCTTGTCACGCCTCCAACCCATTTGAACATTTTGAGTTCGTCGGTGTTCATTTTTTGTTAGACCTTCTTCACTGTCCAGCACTCTGCATCAGCATTTTTATTTCTTATAATCAAACATTTTTCTGTAAGTAGTACTAAAATGAAAATGCATCTTGCAATGAAAGAAATACGGTATTATTTGCGGAAAGAGATAGTGTTCCTCTGCACGAATGTGAATGATTTTAGTTCAATGTGGTACGTGAAAATGAATTATAATTATAATATTTATGATGAAATATAAACTGTTGCAGCAGGAGATCCTAACGCTTGGCGACTGGGGAGGATAGAAGAAGCCGATCACGAGACGCAAGTGTAGTTCTCCTCGAAATAATCCAACCTCGACGACTAGTCTAACCAGTGTTCAAAGAATTAAAATAGTTTATTCTCTTTCTCAATTTCAGACCTAAATACTCGTAGACTAAGATTCCGTTTGAAATAAATATTATTTATTACCTTGCAATATTCCCCCTACTGTAAAAGAATGCATTATTTAAGTCTTCTTGTACATTTCCAATAAGATTCAGGACAAACCCAACTAACATGCACTCGAGCGATTGCAGATTTTAGAGTCATGGCTATTGGTCGGTTTGTACCCGAGATATCACCTTTTATGATGAATAACAAAATATTAATTAAATATACAGTTATGTTATATTGGCAACATGTTTTCTAAAAATATTTAGAAGAACGAGTCTACATGCTTTACTTACTTATTCATTCATTAATATAAGGTTGTTCAAATTCAGTTATTTAACTTAAATAAACTTTATACTAAATAAAGCAAATTCCTAACAATCATAAAAACAGATGAACAAACATTTCCTAGCAAAGAACATTAAAAATGATATATTGCACACCTAGATCAAAATTAAGACAACTCACAAAAACAAGAATTTTGACTTATTGTAATCGGATACTGTCATATACGCAACCGACTTAGCCCCAGTTCTCGAATAGTGTCATTTTAGGATATATTTATGACCTAAAATGTTATTTAGTTTCATAACCTTAGTAACAAAAAATGGAAAAAAATGTTTTTATTTTTGTCTACTTAAAAATGACTTTTTGAGTTGTCTTAGTTTTGTTCTAGGTGTGCAATATGTAATATTAAAATCGGCCATTGTTTTTTGAACAATCTAATATTCTAGTTATTTTGTGTTAAAGCCACGCTAATATCATAGAAAACACTGCTGTTTGTGGAAATTCTGCATTGATATGTCTCCAAACGTGTCATCAAACTGTCACGATCTTGATGGAAATGTGCAAATAGACATTTATAGTTTTTCTATAGAATGTGTACACAATATTACAGTGTAACAAATAATTGTCTGATTAAATCATTTATTTTATTTTATGACGTTTCATTGTTCAGATTAACTGTGGGGTCAAATACACAGCATGTTCTAAATGAAACATGCTCAAATTTTAACATAGGTATAATAAAAAATGTTTTATAACAATTCGGTCAAAAATACTCTATCACTAAGATATAAGGAAAAAAAATCGAGTGAGTACAATATTGATACTCTCATGTATAAACATCTCATGTGGGTGTACAGTTCACTGGGAAGGAAGGAATTAAATTTTATTACATTTATTTTTAACTTTTTAAAATGATATCAGTTAGATAACGGTTTTTTAGCAATGTAATTTGTGTAGGTAGGTACTAGATGTGTACTATTTTTTTAATAATTTTTTTAGGTAGTTACCCTACCTATGTATTGAATTAACAAATAATTATTTTACTTACTTACCAGGATGCATAAACATGTAAATTTCTAAAAGGGATCAAAACATAAGTTTGTCATTTACAAATTCTAATTAAAATATATGATCACCACGGTTTGCCACATATTTTTCTAGATTACTCTAGTACAAAAAATTTTAGGGGTGGAAGCGAGATCAGATGTTTACACATCAAAAAATATATATTTGTACCAAAACTAAACACTCAAAATGACGTCCAGTTACTTTGACGCATTTAAGTTTTTAAAGATAAAAGTCAAGTGGATTAACGTCAGGTGAACAAGGAGGCTATGGAATTGATTTTCCTCGTCCAGTTCATCTCTGCAAGTATTATCTCAATAGCGGAGCATTTTAGACCAAATTTTTGTTCAGAATAATATTTTATACCTATATTCAAAGTTAGGCATGTTTAGTTTATAACACCCTGTAAATGTGAAAGTGATTATAAAAAATACTAACTATATATTTATTACCACCTGCCAATATATTTTACTAGTCATAATAAACGGTTTAATGTATTAAAAATAAAATTTTGCTACATACTCAATTATTGAGCGGTATAATTTAATTCAGTAAGTTACTTGCCATATTAGAATACAACCTATAAATAGAAACTACACTCTTGTTTCAAATTAAATTTGCAATAAAACATAACACTTTGTTTTTAATCACCTGTTTTTACTTATGAATAAAAATTGGTCAGGAAAATAAGCCAGCGATTTTATTAGTTTAAATTTACAAAATTATTACTATAAATATTTTTTTTTTTTTTTTTGGTCATCTTTATACTTCACAACACGGTTAAAATTATAATCAGGTATAATTATATCATTAAAACACATATTTTAAAGAACGTTGTTTAATAATGAATTCTCTCGTGTAGATAGGTTTAAATTTCACATTTGCAGGACAATTGTGACAGTATTAACTAGTTGATAATAGATGTCAAATATAATGATCAGGAGAAATGTAATCTTATCTTTTTATAAAGAATTTATTAACATATGTTTACACTTGCATTTTCTTTAACATCTTGCTACTCACATAACGAAACTCTATCGAAATATTTAATTAACTCCGCGCTTTCTTGAATAATTTTACAAAATAAAAATTATGTCTCAATTCGACCGGAAACTCTAAATATATTTACCCATTGTATCTTAAATGGGTTTGCACAAAAGATGACGGAGGAAGGTACCCTTTGAATGGGTGATAAATGTGTATAATTTATTTAGTCGTAATATATGTTGAAATAAATTAGATTAATTTGTTAGGAAGAAAAAATCTGTGTATTTAAAAAACATGCTCGGATAACTACCGGGGCTCAAACCCAGAACATTAAACTACAGAGACACTATACAATGTCGTCAGATTCCAACTATGTATGTATAAAAAACAGCTATAGCTATATCTATATAAAAAATAGATGTATCTCAAATAAAGTAACATATGTTTTGGGTTGCCTAATAAGTCTTTGCATACTCCAATTATTTATATTAAAATTAAATTATTAAACAAAAATAATAACATTTCAATTAATGGTGTATTCTCCATTATTGCTCAGGATTTCATTCCATCTTTCAACCAATTTGTTGATGCCTTTTCGAAAATCAAAATAGTTATTGAGCCATTTTCTTAGGTCATCATCGTTGTTGAACATAACGACACACATTGATTGATAATCTGACGGAGCGAGGTCAAGACTGCAGAGTTGAATTTCCCTTTGGAATCATTGGAACCTTGATTAAAGGCGAAAAGAAGTATGTGCTGAAAATATTTGTTTTTCTCAACTTGACACTATTATTTGACCCCAAAAATTAAGTAAAACTATAAGATGCAGGATGTTTTAGAACAAAAAAAATGCTATAGAATAGTATGTCATTCTTTGTCACAAAAAAAATAGCATTTTAAAAAAACCGCAAAGACTTGTTAAATGATCTAATAGATGGAATTTAATGACATTTTAATCACTCTATGGTAATTGATTAAAACGTGTACCGGTAATAGAAAGTTCAGGGTTGGAGTCTCGATAGTGACTATATCAGTGATTCATCTAATTTGTTTTAATTGTCACAGAACTACGTTCTGAAAAATCGTAACTTCACAAATAAAATGTGATTTCATTAAAATTAATATATTATGTTGATATTCCAAAGATATTCTCTTCTCTTTGATCTCATAATTTAAGTAACTTTATTCAATTAATCATGTCTCGAACCAATTCATCGTTTAAAAAAGTTGTTAAAAATGTAATGATAAAATACATCAATAAGAATCAAGGCAATTGAATATCATTGATTTGATTGAAGTTTCTTTTGTAATAAATAAAATAATATCAAATATTACTGCGATATAATCAAAATATATATATTTATATTAAATTAAATAATTTAGTTTTTAATATTTTATATGGACAGTTCAGGATAGTATTTATTGTATATTTGTAATTTGACTTTAACTCCCATAGAAATCATTTTGATTTTTCCTTCTTCCAAAATTCAAATATCTTTGTATGTAAATTAATTCTTAAGTTAGGACTTTCTACTAGTCAAATTAGTGTATGTATAAAATATATATATAATCTATTCATTGTATTATCAAAAACAAGTACCTTACAAAAAATATATCTGTGGTTTTAAAATTAATTATGTTGAACAACATTGAAATGTGTATTTTCGTAAATGAAGATATTTACACAATATGATAAATGCTTGTTTTTATACCCGCCAGTTGTAATTATTACGCATATACAATGTTATTTGTATGAGCGGCATTGCTTGATATTTATCTTTAAACATGTTAAACATGGCTAATTGTTCGGACCCACAAATGGTGGCCTCACTTACTAATAAAATATGTATTAATATCAAATAATTTATCAAATTTAAAAAATTAAGTACCAGTAGTAGAATTGGTTTTATTTTAAAAACTGCTATGAGATCATTTGTCTTTCGGGAATTTCAGATATCTATGACTGTTTGCATTTAACTAGCGGGTCGCAAGTAGAGAACTGCAAATTTTACACACTGAACAGTCTATGAAAAGCTCTGTTAAATCCATATTATGTTTCACTTACCATGTTTATTCAAAAACCTCAAAAGGAGTGAAAATGACCAAATAAAATTCATTGATAAATATTGCAGTATTGAGGATTCCGGAGCCATTAATTAAAATAATTTATTCTGAAGCTATCTCTTTGCCACACCATATCAAAATTATTTTACGATTGAAAATTAAGTTTATAGAGTTTTTTTATTACAGAACATTCTTATTCCTCATCTGGTACACGGTCACCTTCAAAACAGTCCCCTCATAAAGTAATACATTCTGTCCAACACTTATTCCATTGCAAGAAGCAATATTCAAAGTCATTTTCCGTGAAGCTGTTTAGAGCATTTGTCATAATCCGTTCAACCTACGCTTGTGACCCCAATGATGATCCCTTGGATTTCTTGATTTTGAGGAATAAAAAAAATTCAGATGGGACCAGATCGGGCAAATAGGACAGATGTTTAACAAAAACTTTTGTGTCCTGATTTAACATCCAGATTTCGTTCGAAACCAATTCAGGCCGGACACTTGTAACAATTCCATTACCTCCAGATGGAATGCCGCATTAACGGTTTGTCCTTCGGAAACAAATTCCGGTGTTACTCCATGACCAGCTCATTGCCGATGTAGCAGTGTTGCCACATAATATGCAGTATTCTATAAACTTAATTGTCAAAGTTGTAGATATTTGATATTCCTGTCTTTATAATTTGGGAGATGATTTCCAAACCACTTTTGATTCTTCATATTTATTTACGAAGAAGATGTTACTTTTGTCCTTACCCAAGTAAACATCACCGTGCCTTAAACAGATTTATTTTTATTTCAAAATGTCAATTTGTACTGATGTAAATAATCAAACCTATTTATTTTACGCTGGGGTTTACGCCTAATGCCGCTATCGAACAATGTCATACATATCACGCATGACAAAGTCTCACTATAACAACTTTCATTTTAATTTGGTAGTTGCAGAAAAACTGTTTTGTTAACGCTTTAAAATGTATCTTTCTTTGTCTTTTTTTTTTGTGTAATTGAATTACTTATTGAAAGCAAATTCTCACCCTTAATAATTTAATACATCCCAACTGAATATTCATCACCTTAAAACTAATCTTCCATAGTCAGGTGTGGACCTATCAAACAGAGATATCCTCGCAATGGTGTATCAAGTATATAGATGTACCTTATCACTTAGAAAGTTAAGTCACGCCACTTACGCCCAAATACAAGTTACACCTGCGTCTAGTCACAAGGCGGCAGTAATAATGAACAAAACACATTCCATTACTGCGTGAGGGAGGGTGATATAGTGACACATTTTATTCTATACATTCTCCCTCTCTCGGAGGTGTATCTATATGTTTTATGCATTGTTGGCTGTGCTTAGCAATAATCTCTGGGATACAAAGAAATAGAGGATAAAAAGCCACAATCTTCCTATTCTGCTATAAATATGTTAAATAATTATAATATATGTTAAATAATTATCCCCAACAAACTAGTTGGTTTAGGATAATGATTTCAATTGTTTTAGTATTATAAAAAGTTAGAGAAAGAAAACATATTGTCAAAATGAGTGAACAATTTTCTGATTGCTCCTATTAAAAGAGAACTTTCTGGCTACTAAGCATATTGTTTTCTAAATATTTGCATGTCTAATAAATTCATTAAAAGCGATGAATCTTGTAGAAGAGAATTAAAAAAATTATTGTTATGTAAAAATGCCTTTTAAACTAATGTTTACAGCTTTGTTGGATGTTATAGCTTATGTATTTTCAAACATGAATATTTAAATAGGGGTAACAGGTTTACCTAGTAAGAAAATTATATATATAATATAATGTGTATTAAATTAATATGAATAAAATGTTTAAGTTCAAGGGTATCCAAAGTGTGGGAGAAAGATAAAATTGTGTCAAAATATTTAAATGTTCTTAGGTTTTCACACCCGTTTAGAGGTTTCTGGACTAATCTGCATGTATATCTGACCTTTGTGGCCAATATTTCGGATTTCATTCCAGGGTACATCAACCCTGATGATGGACTCTGCATCCCGGGGTGTTGTATCTCCTGTACACACGATACCCAAAAATCATATCAATCAGTTAAATGTTAAAATATTCACAAAATGCCACTGCACCTTTTAAAGCTTCGTTACGTATTTTTGTCAGATGGGTTTCTCTGTTTTTGCTTCACCACAATCGTTCGGCAAATTCCCAATAGGATCAATATGTTTTAGCTTTTTTAATCTTTGCATATTGAATATGAACTTAAATATAAAATCCCATATACTAGTCAGGTAATGTTTTGCTTAATTTCTTCCCCAGCGCACAAATTGGCATGTACCTAGCTAACTCTACTGCACGCACACTTCTTCTCCTACAAAATGTGTTACTGAACTACACATATCCTTCTGAATCTGCATTGCAGAGTTTTCCCAGTCAATGCGCTGTGTATAACTGGCCTCTTTGGTTCTTGTTTCAGAACTTATCGCAGGGCCAAGGATCATTGGCCAAATTGACATATATGTATAGCATTGTGGGCCAGATAAACAAATTAATTGATATTTTATAATAAAGATGAGAACTAAAGGCACATCACGTATATACTTTTTTTTTTTTAAATAAGCGGTGAAAATAGTTATTGATATTCATCAAAAGCGGTTGAATTCCCATATCGAGGAGGAGGGCTCTCCTTCAAACATATTAAATGGATTACAGAACTTATTAAATGTAGAGACAATTTCAATACACATTAAGTAAATCCTTTAAAGTGAGTATGTATAATTAACCCTTCCTACGTAAAGTGTTGTAACTAACAAATAGAACATTTTTAGAATTTCGCATATATTTTAAGTGACAGTATTTTTTTATACACATGTATTGTATTATGCTCTATTCTATTGAACACAATGTATATAAAAAATTACTGCTACTTGAAAATGTATCAAATATGCTTGTATTTGATACATTTCATACATATTTCTAGTATTTGAAAATATATAAAATTCTAGATCTAAAAATTACTAATTTGTTAGATACAATACTTTACATACTATACATACATACTATGTGGATAAAAAGGAATAAATAAAGAAGAATCGTAGTTGGGTACCCTTCTAAGTTGAAGATTGTTAAAAGTTAGAGTTAAAAAAAAACATAAATCTACTAAAACTAGGTACATAATAAAATAAATGTATAAACAACATGACCATGTAATCACATCATGTATATAAAGTATATTTAAATACACAAAGAGAAACAAAACTGCTTGTATTAAATTCAGGACAATATTGATAATGTAAATGTTACGGTGTCTGAATAAAACTATGATTATTTTAAGTCAATTGTTAAGGGCATAAATTATATCAAAAGAATAAATATCAATCAATTTGTACACACGACTTTTATTTTCAAAATTTATAATTTATTATTATGGTACCCACAATAGGATGAAGTAGCGCAAACGGGAACCTTCTAAATTTGTGCAACAGAATATAGGTGTTCGTAGGTAAGTCTGCTTCTACAGTTTCTACCTTACCGACTAACAGTCCAGTTTAGTGGAATTAATATTCACTAATACCCGCATTCCAAATATGTTGGAGTTGTATTGAAAAGGAGCACTTTCCGATTCTATTAAAAATACATGTCTCTTTAGGATTAATTATTAAAATATTAAATTAATTATTTGTTTTATATAGTTAGACATCTTCTACTTTCATCTCTGTTCCATGCTGGTGAAGGTATGGTACGGTAGCTTTGTTTTTGTTAATTATTATATACATAAGATCCTTATCTGTACTGCAGTTTTTATGGTAAGTATTTATTAGTGATCAAATATTTCTCATGGTTAAAATCCTTATATTATAATTCACCTTCTTCTAACCTAAAATGTTACATTAATAAATATATAGCTCAAAACCTGTGTAAGTTTTAAATAATACATTTATCAATTTTTTATATATTTCAGAGATCAATAAAAGAAAATCGATTAGATTAAAATACAGAAATGTTAGGTTATCGTCTATTTTTAAACCCATGTCTGAAGAATTAAAGTAATGTAAATTAAATTCCCGACATGATAAATGAATATAGCAGATTCCTTACTGTCACACAAAAACAATTGAACAAATATTTCCTAGCAAAGAATGCTAAAAATTAAAAACTATTCAAAGAGGTCATTATGACCTAATTTCACAACAATCAAAATGTTAATTAATCAGATAAAGGTAAATGTCTAAAATAAAAATGCACATCAATAGTAAAATAATTTTTTAAAAATTACAAATTATGTAATCAAATATTTTCAAAAATAATGTTATTTTAGTCATATGCAATTAAAACTATATGATCAACAATTTATTATTACAATTCAATAATAATATTTTATGTACAGGCGAGTAGCAATAATCTACTCCTTAAATATAATATAACCCAGTGGGTCAAATATCATGCGATGCCAATCCTTCATCGATAACTCCTTCTTTACCACATCGACAGGAAGAAGCAAATGGATATTAAGTGTACCGGAAAAGAATATTGTGAATATGAATAAATCAAGGAAATTTCAAAACATTTTTTATTTATTAAATATAATTCACTATTATTAGATATAACCTTTCCGTCAACTGTTTAATGCTTATTTCATCAAAATCAGGAGGCTTCGGATTAAATAAAAAATCCTCATTTATTTTACCTCTTCACGTCTATTAAAAATGTCACCATTTAAAAAATATTTAATTAACCAGATATGGAGCAAGATATAGTGTTGGATGCTGAATCAAAACATTGATTACATTCACAATGGCTGGTTATTTTTTATAATTTCTTCATTATAGTATTTATACAGCCAGATTCCATTGTTTCTAAATTTATTATGCACTTTCAGTCCCACAATATCAATAATAAAACTCTTTGTGTTAGAACTGATTTGCTACCTACCCTCTCGACAACCGTCATTTTTTACATCCTCGGTTTGAATATATACTCACTTTTTGTCCCCAGTGATCAGATTCAAATATACTGATTTCAAGTTCAATTCTAAAAGATATTCGCGTGCCTTTTCCCGGTCGCCTATGCTATCTTCATTCAATTGATGCGGTATCCATTTTCCTTGTCTTCGCACCATTCTAATTTTTTTAATGTGTTCCACCAATTTTTTGAATAGTTAAAAGTCAAATTTGACTGTTCTAAATGATTGTTGTAAGAACATTCTTTTCTGATAAACCTTAAAATAAAATAAATAAAATAATACTTAAAATGTTTTAAAAATTTAAAATATACATTGCATATCTATTAAAAGTTTCAACAATTGACGAGCTTGCACTATAAGATTTATGAATGTGAATGAGACACGCTGTTATGTCAGGACAGAAGAGCGTGGCATACTACTTTGCCTACCCCTGTAGAGAGCATCGTGGCGGTTAATTATATTATTACAAATGCGAGAGGTTATTTAGTATACCACCGGCTTAGATATAAATGTAGTAGATAAACAAAAAAATCTATCTATTAAAGAATATTTAGTTACCATCAGAAATTAAACCCGGAACTCATTAATTGGAAATAAAAATGAATAACATACAAGGACGAAAATTCAACATGAAAGTTACTGGTTAACGCATTCCCCCAGCGAGAGAAAGTTCTGGGTTCGAGTCCCGGAGGTAACTACATATATTTAGATATGTGTAGTAGATAGATTTTTTTCTGTGTATTTTTCTAGGTAATTCAACTAATTTGTTTAAATATTTTATTAACTATGTTCTAAAATTGTAACTTCACAATAAAAATGTGTTTTCATTAAAATATATAAATGTGGGAACTGTTAAGACATTTTATTATCATTATAAAAGTCTTATTTCCTAGATAAATTCTGCATATGAAGATCTATTATATTTACAAGTAGGTACAAGCTTATTTAAAAACACTGCATTTAACATACTTATGTCAAAATAAAACAAATGCGAGACAAGCGATGCAGAGAAAATACTGCACTCAAATACTGACAAAATGAGAGACTACTGCATTTATAGATCCAAGAATTGAACATGGAGTAATGGTCTTGCCTAGAAATCCAATATGTACTTTCACAGAATTCTAACAATTTATTATTTATCTATATAAATATCCCAATGTTCTGCTGTGCAGCATGCATAGGGAAAACTGAAGTATTACATTGGTGTGAAATGTCAATTTCTTCAAATTTATAAACTAGAAGGTACATTTTTAATAATTTAAAAATTTCTGATACTAATATTATGTTGTTAGGTAATTATTATTTATAACAGTACCGTGACTTAGAAATGTCCATCTATGCTATATCAATGCTCATTTTCCAAAGTTAAAAAATTTAATTATTTGCTGCATTCTTGCTTTTATTTAAATTATGAAAGTGTTCTGCTTATGTCTTTCGTATCCATCTTAGGACGGGTTTTAAAAGTAGTCAAGATTTATGGTTTACCTTCTCATTGAAACATAGAGATATGCGTAAGGAATGTGGTGTTTGCCGCAATCTTGTATTTGGAGTTTAAAACTATCATTTCAAAGACACGATTCCTGTTTACTATCTGAATGGTGCAAGCTTTAATTCACAAGGTAAATTAGCAAAAATGATTTTAATAACAAGCTATTATCCTTATTTATTGATTCCGGAACATGTAGTTGCCATGCAAAACGTACAAACATTGCTAATTATTATATTTTTCAGTAAAATTTATATTCTACCGGCAGTCCATGTTCAATGTTGCCTGGGATTTAGTTATAATTTGAAATAGGGGTTTAGGGGGTTGGAAGTGTTTTTGTTTTGCACAGGCCCTAAATAATATGGCTACTTTGCTAGACTATTAAAGTAGTCAGTTTTTTCATACTGTTTAGATAATGTCAGTTTTTTTCTAAATCAATAAAATATATACTGGAGTGACAATATTTTTCTCAGTATCCTAAAGGGTAACTGCGCAAAATTTGAAATGCACGGCATTCAATAAAAATCATTTATAATGGAGGAACGGGGTAGGGTTTTCGAGGAGAGAGGAGAGGGCGCCTGTGTGTTTTGTTCTCTATGTAATGCAATGTCTTGTTTTTTCCTTTGACCGAGATCAGTCAAAGGAAAGAACACAAGACATTCAAATACAAATTCTGAATAACATAATTAATTTAGGTGCCATTTGTTTCCAAAAATCTTGCATGGGACAGTCTCTACAATATCACCACGCAGCATTTTAGACTAAAAAATAATCATTTTCAGTTTTAACCTACATATAATGTATGTACAAGAATATAAAATAGGTACTAAAACATTTATCAGTATTTAGATAATTAATTCTATACCTCTCTCACAGATAGAGAATAAAAAATATCTATTCAAGTCTTAAGTAATAGGAATACTATGTACACATGTTCACATTAAAATATCTTGATCTACGGCCACATTATTTTAACCCTTTGTTTCTTCACTTCAGGCTGGCAACTCGGCGAGATTGAAGAAATCTGAAATAAATGAAATTGAAATTTAAAAAAAAAACACATAATTCTCATTCATTATTTTATCACATACTTTATGCACAAAGAATTTTGGGCATTAAATTATCCAAATATTGCTATCTTTCAATGAATCGCCATTTTCTTAGCATAACATATTTTATGAAGTTACAAAACATTGTTGTTGCAAAGCAATGTAATATATGCTAACAAGTAAATATATTTATCTATCATTACCAAGCAATAATAAGTACTGAAAAACATTTTTAATACTACATAATAATAAATAACTGCTCTGTTATTGGTGTCTATTAGGTTAAGGAATATTTGAACCGTATGCTGCCATCTATGTTATCTTTTCTAAGGATAATGTATAGTCTTAAAAATTAACAAACATTTTTTAGCATTGTCAAATATTTTTTCCGCAGAATCCACTATCGTAGAAAAATCAACAGGCGATTGCTTTCTACCATAATGAAATTAGTTGTGATATTTATGCGTGCAATGGGTTCAGTGTCTCCCGAATTGATAAAACAGAAAATGAACTGATCTTGATGTCTTTTATTGCCACTTTTTTACTGGCATTCCATAATTTTTTCTAAAATAAACAAAATGTTTGTGTCTTAATTAAATACATAGAGCGAATGATTAATTTTTAATGTTATCGTGCAAATTAAGTTTTAAAATGTTTCTATGACTTTTTAAAATAATTTATATTTCCCAGGGAGTCTGATTTGTAGTCAGACGCCCTCACTGATGCAAGATATTTAAATATTATTATGTTTTTAACAAATTTACAACCACCACCAGCGGCGTAATAATCAAAAATTCAGATAATGATCAATGTTCTGATAAGCCCATACCAATGTTCTGATACCCCAATAAGTCCTTTACTGTGCTCTTAAATTCTTTCACACCTCCTAACCATTTAGTTTGTATTTTAGGGTAATATAATAACAGATTACTTGACTTACTTTCCTTTTATTGCTCTGGGCCATGTCATAATCATTAGTTACTGAATTATCAATAACATTTGATGGCACCAACTTAATACTCAGGTTAGTATAATCACAGTTTTCAATTGCAGGTTTGATCCTTTCCTTTGTATCCCGACGGACCGGCACACTCGTCAGGGAAGTGTAATCTCTGATCTTTCCGGAGGATTGTTTCGTTCTTTCTTCCTGCTGTTTATTTAGTATTTTCCCTCTGCCCGTGTCCTTGAACTTTCTTTGCGAGTGCGGTAAACAGAACTGATTGAAGATCTGAATCAATCTTTCTCGCGTCATTGTTTCAAGATTGTCCATTTTTATTTTTCTCTAAAAATAATAACCCATGTACTCTTTATATAAATAAGATTAATACCATTCAATAATTAGGGTCTGTATAGAGACATTTGTAAACAAATTTCACATTTTGTAGACATTTTAAACACGTTTTGCATTTTATAGACATTGTAAACACGTTTTACATTTTGTAGACTTTGTTACATAAAATATTGAAAGAAACATTGCAAATATAATGCTCTTATTGAGTTTGAATAAGGTTTATTATTGGTTATTCATTTTATTAACGTGGATTTTAAGGCAGTTTCGTGACACATTTTACCCGAGAAGCCTCCGAAAAAACGTGTTCCATGTTAAAAGACTTTTACAATACATATCTGAATAAATTATTTCGTTAATACATAATCACGCTGAGTGCAGTTACCGGCATGTGTCAATGAAAGATAAGGAATTGAATGTGTTGTGATGTTATGGAGAAAGAACTGATATTACCAGAATTATAAATATACAACATAACACATAACCAAACATTAACCCGTACCTCAACTAATATTCGCACCAAAGCTTCCGTAGAAAGAAGCTCCGGATGTAGCAAAAGATCGCTATCCACAGAACACATCCTATTTAAATATTTTCTCACTAAATTCTTCCCATTTACTCTACATTTGCTTGAATTTGAATTTTGATCACTAAACAAAACTGGTAAACATTGAAAAACAGCTGTCAATTTGTCAAATAACGACATAAACCATAGACCAGTTAATAGAACAGGGAGTATTATAGAGGTGGTCCTTCATTTGTAAACTATTCTTTTAGAACCGTTCACAACTCTGAATAAATAATATATTCAATTCTCTTTCACCAACAACCGTTCACCCGTTCACTAAATACAATATAAATGGAATCAAAGCAATCAATTAACAATGGGAATCTCTTCATAATCGACTCATGTATTGCCTATCAAAATTGTTTTTAATTTCACGTGCAAGAGTCTCAAGTGAATTTTGACATTGAAGTCAAAACAATTAATGGTTCATCAATTCATTTGTATATTTTTAGGATATTGATTTTGGGTAAAATTAAAACTAAAACGAATAATTAACAACGAGGGTCTTTTCGTGTCAGTGACCCACGTGTTCCTGTTAATAAGTCTATTTATAATTCTATACATACTGCAAAAGTCCCGAGTGTTAAGAGAAGTGGCCAATATATTTGTACGTATAAATATTATATATATAAAGAAAACTTAACACGCGAATATCTTAAGAATTAATACCTGTGTATAAATTTGTTCCAAAAATATACAAATATTTAATATTTTTACGATAGAAGTTGTAACAAATTCTGTCATACACGAAAACGCTTATAATTGTACGAGTTTACGAGCAATCTTCGTTCTGAATAATTCTGACAATAGCTGAAGGTGCACGTAAATTTTTTCTTCTTCACACCTGATTCCTCTTCTCATTTATCTGTGATACCTGATTTAGTTTAGCGATTATTATTTTTTGCGCAATTAAAAAAAAAGTATTTTTTAATAATCTTTTTGCTTATAACTCTGCGAGTTAATTATTAAACCTACCTAAATTCGTCGAAATATTTTAAAGCCAAAATAACCTACTCCAATTTTTCGGATTCTCCGCAAATTTCAGCAAAAAAAGTTCAATTTAAAATGTGTTTGTTGGATCGACAATTCATGGCGTTTAAATATGTAGCATTTAGAAAATGTTGAATTTCAATTCACGAAATGACATTTTTTTGGTTTATAACGAATTTTTTTAATAATATATTATGAAGCGATAATCAATGTCCCTGAGAAGAGCCTTTTCTGGAGCCGCCGAAAATAATGAATTCCGAGGTCCCCACGGACCCCGGAAATCAGTAATCATGGAAATAATGTGAGTAGATCACCTGTGGATGGAGATATAATATATATTCAGCAGTGTCCTTTGAATAAATTGTATTATATGTAATATTTGTAATTTTAATGTTAAATAAATAAATCACGGGGGATCGCCTCACTCGGTAATATACGGGATAATAAACGAATAAAAAACCCGTAATATCCCTAGCTGTAAGGTTTATATTTTTAATGAAATAAAATACAGCGTATAATAGAATCTGCCGGCCCAGGCGCTATTCTCATCTGCGTCATTTTGCTCGCGCAGCTCCCGAAGGCCGGGCGCGTGTGAGTGTTGAAACTTCAAAATACAACGGTTTCTTATAAAACGACGACAAATTCAGTAGTATCTTGTTCGCATTGTATAAGAAATGTAATTAAAAATATGATAGAACATGCTCAATCCATTATAGTTCATTAAAACGCAAATTTTAATCGGGTCACTTTATGCCCCGTTCTAGCCCTCGATCCTATTTTCGATCTTCCGATACGATCTGGATGGAATGGCGAAAAGGCCGAACGCCGCCCTTCATCCGGTTGAGGACCAGAGATGAGGTTAGCACCAGCAACAGAGCGCATCATTAATATAAGGTAGTCATAATTAAACGAAGTTAGTTATAAGAATCTGCCTACCCATTTGTACATATGTATGACAAAAATAAATTATTGATTCGTATTATCCGTGTTTTATACAGTTCACCTGTTTTTCTTCTCATAACCATAATGCCCTAACGATGTGATACCTAGGAAATGAATCGGGGAAATGAATGAGTGCGGGGTGTCTCTATAATAAAAAAATAGAGCCCTGTGTGTTTTTAAACATTACATTAGCATCCCCTATCAACCTATCGCATTGTGAAAATATATCAAATTTCACAACTGACAAATTTTTTTAAGTTTGATTTTCTTTTCTTATCTATGGCTTGATTTCTATTGGTGAAATTTCTTATCTATGGGTAAAATCCGTAGAAAAGAGATTATTGCGGTATATCTCTTATCTATGATTGTGGAATCGATACAGTCTTGGATCAATAGAAAAGAGTATGGTTTTCTCAGGTTGAAACCTTTTATGTTTCTATTCGTTATATATCTCTTATCTGTGATTCGATGGAAGCTCGAATTCGTATTGTTTGTTTGATACATTTTTTTCTGCAATATCTTTTAAAACTCCATAGTCAATACTACGACGCAACACAAAAAGCACGATTAGCAGCTGCTGAAAATCAGCGGCGAAGTGACAGAAGTAATCGGGAAACACCGGAACAGTGAACCACACGCCTGGAGCAGTTGGTGACAGCCCAATAGCAGTTGTGTGCCCGGGAGACTATAGAGCGGCATAGCTTGGAGACACCAGAGGAAAGAACCGCACACCTGGCTGAAAGATTCATTTGGAACCGTTCCATGCACCAACGACTATAAGCCTATCTTTACTTGATAGTACTCATCGAAATAGTGCAGCTTTCTTGAGATATGCTGGCCTGTCCTTTGCATCCCTGAGTGGGGAGGAGGAGCATTTTCTAGGCCGAAGTTCCTGAGCGTTTCCATGTCTGTGGGACATTTAATCCTGCGAAATTTCCACGCTCGGGAAATAGCCGTGATATAAACTTAATCGAGAGATTAAAAAAATTATCATTATTAGTTAAGTTTTTATTTAGTAATTAGTGTACATAGTGACTAAAAAAATTGAGTCTCAATGCAAAATGAAAAGGCTCCTTGTTTGTGTATTGTATATGTATAAGCATATTACTATGGGATTTTATTCATTTAAATAATTGGAACAAAATTTATTTCTCGCCTTCTGTAATTTTTACACTTTCAGGGGACAAAATGTGTGCTCTTAGACATTTATTTATAGCGATATTCACTTTAATAAAGTAATATCTTAAGTGGTATTTTGTAATATTTATAATTATTAAACATTTTTTGTTATACCTGTTTTTATGCTTTTCTCTGAGGTTGACCTTTTTTTATTTTTAAAAATTCTGGTGATGGAGAAAACTCCACAGCATCTTCTACTACGTCACGTCCAACAACTTGCCTGACCATTGTATCTTAGTTTGGGTAAAATGCTGTGAATATAATTGATAAAATTTTCACCTATTTTCATAGTATACTCAAAAAGAATTCAAATCCATTATTACATTCAATGTGTTGTAAGTAGCCGTATTAAAATATTTATTTTCAAATATTGTAAGATATTATATAGATTTTTACATATACACAGAGTAACAAGGCATAAAAGACTGCAAATTTGATTGCACGTTTTCATGGTAGTTAAAATATTTTGGCCAGTGTTTTCTGGTCGTAATTAAGAAAAGGATGCTATTTTTTTTACATTGGTGAGAATATTTCATCCAAACACCCCTTGAAATAAATACAGACATATCTCGCTTATACTTTCTAGACCACCACCATAAAGCCAAACAGTTTATTATTCTTATTCTCGCAAGGGCAAACTCTATATTAAAAAACCAATGTACATTCAGTAAAAATAATAAATGCTAAAGCTTGAGTATACATGAGGTGCGTAAATTCTGAATATTAGTGAAAATATAATAATAATGTCAAACAATTGTGTCTTGTCATGAACACCGCACCATAAGAGTGTTGCGACTCCGATAATATTAATTATGAATTAAAATTTGCAAAGCATGGTATTAGCGAGTTGCCGAAGAATATTTTTTATAACTTTTGAATTTTTATTTACATTTCAATCTTTAAATATAATTAGTGTTAGAGATGGTAAACTGTTATGTGTCGATGATTGGTAACTAACATTTAACTGTTGGAGGTTTACTTTTTAATATATCAGTCATTGCTTGAAGAATTATATTAATTATCAATCTAACACAACATAAGCAGTCACAATAACGATTAAAGTAACAATTTTATCATCATTAATTAGTGAATTTTATAATGAAGAGATTATGTATACATTCAAGGTAGCTTCAAACACATAGGAGTTTAATTGATAATATTAAATCAAAGTTCAGAGTAGATAGATTATTCATAATGTGGGGGAAAATAACAAATAAGTATCGTAAACTAGTTATTTTTTTATTAATCTCAGTGAAATATATATTTTAGAATAATAATTTACTTACTAGATAATGCACAAATTTTATAAAAACTTTACATTTTTCTTAAATGATTAAAACTTCAGGTCCATGTGTAAATGGAGGAAAGAGTTTTTAATTTACATAATTATATCACAGAAGAAGTGTCATCCATCTCTAGCGTGACCTGAGTAGGACGCGGAGGTCGTGCCGGGAGGGGCAGTGTGCCGCTTCGAAGCAATTGTGCCACGGCGGCCGCAGTTACAGGAGCCGGAGGCTGGCCTTCGGCGCTCGATTTTCTGCCACTCCCGTGAAAACTGCGGTACATTCTGCGGGAGAAGGACCCGGGCGTGACTTCAGCACCTTTATCAGTAGAGACTATTCGGAGCAGCTCCAGCTGCGGACTACTGGAAAAACCGCGGTTGGTGTGGGCTTCGGCGCGAGGAGAGTACTGGGGAGGCTGGGCCTCGCAGCCTGCGCTCACCGTCAGCGGTTCCTGTAGACCTCCGGAGTTGCCTTCTCCCATTGTCAGCCTGGATGAACAAAATAAATATTTTCATAGAAAGCAATCACTTTGTGGTTTGACATATTTTATTAGAATAAAGCAAAAATGTATAAAAAAAAAAGTTTTGCAGTTTCATACAAAGTGATTGTTATTTAATTTAATAACTAAATAAATAATCAGTAAAATAAAATTAATTAAATGGCATCAAATATATAGTATAAGGCTACTGGTAGGGTAGTATTATTGTTTTATAGCCTTATCGACCTATGCTGAAGATCTCCTGACTTGACCACCTAATGAAGATATATTAAAATTTGTAAATATATCAAGATAACTAATAATAGCTATTGAGGAAAGCTGTATGTATATATTGAACACATTCTGTTTGTAAAAAAAAAATTTTTTTACAAATTACATTATGCAGGGAAAGATAGAAGGCAGCAGAGGTAGAGGTGTAGGTAGAAAGAGATCATCTTGGGTGATCTTATACATGATAAATAACATACTGCAATATGGTCGCCAATCTTCGATAGAAGGCATACGAAAAAGGCCTGTTACTTGCACACACTGTAACCGTTCTGTAAACAATCTCTGAGTTGGGGAATTTGCTCCCATGAATTTATTTGGATATTCCTCCCGGCTGTCATAATCCACCGTATACACACCAAGTCCCGAAGATTCGCACTCCACCACTTGCCACGAAGAGAGGATTTTATATTTATTTTATTTTGCACCTCACTTGGGCACTTGTTGCACGTGTCAGACCTTTCATCCATTGAATATCCCCTGCAGCAGTTAAAATGGAATAACACATTAATAATAATAATTAATTGTAGATATCTACGGTTCTAGGTCACATGTCTAGTCTCGCTGCTTTGTCTCATCTCACAAATCTCAAGCTTATTTACGAACTGAGCGAGTTTATCTCCAGATCAAAATCTCAACACACGTACATGGTACATAATGAGATATATTAAACAAAATCTCTGAAACTTGTGTTTCATTCTGTGAAAATGCACCATAATATCTCCTCTAGAGGGAGTATGTTTAACAAATAATTTATGTTGATCCTAAATCAAATTATTCAACTATGCCATTTAATCAATAATAATCACTCCACTTTTAGAATTTACCTAAAGATGCAAGTGCCCAAATATATATCATGAAGATGAGAAAATTACCTGCGCTGTACGCGACGGATACTCCTCCGAATGGAGTTCCGCAGCATCTTGGCAAGACGTGCTCCTGTAGCCGTAGAGTAAGATGGCGGGGGAGTATATTTGGGTGGAGGATCTGGTGGTGGTGCTGGAGGGGCTGCGGGAGGTGGTGGAGGAGGTGCCGGGGGTGATGGGGGTGTCGGTGGGGCGGGGCGCAGCACCTGGCCCTCACTATCTAGGCGGGGGCGATACAGCAGCTGAATACGCTGGAAAAAAAAAACAACAGGTAAATAGTAGTCAATCATTATCATCACTATTGCCTCCATTACTATTGGTGGGTCTTGGACTAATCGAGAGTTCCTCTGAAGGTTTAAATCAGTCATGCAGTATCTGTCGAGGATTACAATAGGTCAATAACCGATTATCTTATTATTATTATTGTCTAATACACGAATATGATTGCACTCACTTCGAGGATGTCGGGCGGACCTCGCGAGAGATAGCGGTAAGCCTGCACGATAGCGAGCGCCGGCACCAGCAGCAGCGGCAACAGTTGCAGAGTAGCTCCTGCGTGACGCGCTGATGGGCCCCAGGGATTGTCTGCTGCGCCCCCTCCATACAGTTGGCGGTATCGCCCAACACGCCAGTCCACGACGCATAAGGTCTGCACGACACAACAAATTAGATTTTGGTTACATATTATTGGCAAACTTAATTATTTAGCAATTACTGTATTCATCGATACCTTCATAAATATTCCTCAGACATTGGTATGTCTAGCAGCTAAATTAAATGTCATTTTATGTTTGTATGTATTTTGAGTTTGAGATTTTCCTTAAATATAAAGTAGATTACTTTCAAATAATGGAATGACAGATGTATCAATTTGAAAGTGCAACATGTAAGTTCGAAAATTTGTCATTATCTTACAATGTTGACGTGATGTAATAGGTCAGCGCACTTCCCCGGATAAAAAGGGTTCCTGGTTCAAGTCCAGGTGGTAGCAAAAATATTTTTTCGATAAATTGATTTTATCTGCATACTATCTTTCTTATTGATTCATTTAATTTGTATTAAAATATCACAGAACTATGTTCTGAAAAACTGCAACATCACAATAATAATGTGTTCTCCTTAATAATACAAAGCGTCTTTATGAATACAAGTAAATAGACATATTTAGGTGGTATATATGTATTGATATCAGTATAATTTTTCTGATATTGCATATAAAGAAAATATAATTTGTATTGTTGGGAATATGAAGTTACAAGAGTATAGAAGTGTAGTGAAAAACTCACTATGATGGCGACAGGAAGTACAACATTCCAGGTAAAGCTCAACAGTGGACCGAGGGGTGCCCCAGGGCCGAGCAGTGCAATTGCCACAGTTTCCCCGGCGTACGGCCGGCCACGCACAAGAAATACTGCCAACAATGTTGCAGCCTGCAGCAGACCCTGCCACCAGCCACCTGCAGTTGCATAATCTAACAGCCGTGCGACTGCCAATCCACCCTCGCAGGCCAGAGGCAGCGCCAGCAACAGCCCGACACAGCATAGTATGAGTACGAGCGCAGCCCGGCGGGTTCGCAGTGGATGCGGCCGCACGTCGATCACGCCCAGCAATAGTGCGTACATCAGTGCGGCCAGCTGCGCCAGCCCCAGCAGCAGCAGGCTGAGGTAGAACATGACGGCCCAGAAAGAGGACACCCGTCGCGTGGAAAGCAGAGCCAGCGCAGCGGGCAACAGTTGAGTGGCCAGACGTAGCGGCTGCGCCCCCGAACCTCCGTCGGCCCCCACACGCACCCCCAGCTGCGAAGAGTGATGCCACAGGTGCCGCACACTCACAGCCTCAGCCGATAGGAACTCTGTAACATGTCACAATCATCAGTTATCAGTCTTTAAACCTATAATTGTTTGTGCACTAAAGCACTGTTGAAGACGTGAACCTAAAAAGTATTGAATTTTTAATGTAGATTACCTAACATTACAGTTGACTATTAATAAACTAATTACTAATTACGAGTAACAATTTTTTATTTCAGTTGGTACTACTGTAGTGATGAGATAAACTGGGATTGTGATTGGTGTTTAATTTTATTGATAACTGTGATTTAACAATTGGAGGTTTAGATTCTAATATACCAATACCAAATTTTGAATAATTACAGCTACCGATTACAGAATCAGTCACAGTTTATCACATCGCATATAGAAAGTATTATTATAAAAAATTCACAACTTAAATAAAAATATATTTATAGTACTGTTGAAAAAAAGCTAGATATATTACCGTAGCCGGTAGAGCTGTAATGATAGCCATGTTGCTGTATAATATGGCGGCAAGCGGCTCCCGTTAGTGCAGCGATCAACAGTGCAACAGGAGTCACCAGCAGAGCGGGAAGAAGTATGGGTCGACGCAGCAGGCTGGCGCCGGGTGCAGCGCGGGGAGCCGCACTCAAGGCCCACACGGCCGGCATCAATAGACCCCATGTCAGGAAAGTCTCCTGCGCAGCTGCTGACCAGCTCTGGAAATTTCAAGCTATCTCATTACTGAAAGTTTTCTCATTTTTAATAATGCACATCATTCCTGGTGTCAGACCAGTCTTCAGATATTCGGGCCAGTTTCAAATGCTCAGATATACCAAAGGACTCTGTCCTCTGTATCAGGGTTTAATTTGAGTCACACAGTGGCAGAATGATCCATCTGCAAAGTGATCAAATGGAGATTCAAGATAAAAGACAACAAAATTTCTTATTTTTATTTATAATAAAAAATAAATGAAAATAAAATTATATTTATAATGCTTCTATATATCCCTTCACATTAAACTAAACCAATTCATTTTTAGCATATTCGAGAATGTAACATAAAATATGAAATTTTTCACTTGGGTGACTGCTGCTGTGTGACTCATTTGTACTGAGGTGAAAGGTGATATGAATTATATAAAATGCTTGTCCATGTAGTCCCATAAAATTCCACAGCTGCAGTGAGTTGGCGTCACTAGGTTCAATTTGTTTTGCAATCGCCGGTCACCCGGTAATTGGTCTTTGGCCGTAAAGTATGTTATTGCGTTAACTCCCTAATGATACATTATACATTTAAAATGATATGATTGAGTATTAATTAAATTAAATTATATTGTACTGTGGTAGACTTCCCTTTATTTGCTAGTACACTATGTTTTAAACATTGAATAATAGGTTGTATTGATTACTCATAAATACTTAAAGTGCAAAATTTTAAGCTTATTTTCATTTATTTTACTCTTTATTATCACTGTACTTGGGACTTAGGACTAAAAAATCAGAGACCTCCAATTACTTTCATAGTGTTGAGATTGAATATTTGCTTACCTGACTATTAATAAAGAAGTCTGGCCAGCTGGTACGCGGGAGAGAAGCGGCTAACACGCCAGACTCCAGGCACAGCAGACGAACGCACACAGCTAGCAGCCCCAGCACCGGCAGCACGGTGACCACGAGAACCACCTGCATACGCAGATACAGAAATGTTTGTAATTTTATAAATGAATTGCAGATTATTGCAGTAGCAAATAAAAGTTGTGAGATCCTCTAACGTGTAATTATTGACTGCATTTACTACTGTGTGTCATGTCACATGTAGGGAACTTTAGGAAAAAATTGATATAATACAATGAAGCAAGGTACCAAATTTATATAAATTACGAATTAAGCGGATTTGTTTGGTTATGAATGAACATTTTTCAAATAGAAAATAAATAATTTCATCTTTATTGTCAGTAATTTAAAAATTGGAAAACTTTAATACTACTGTAGTGTGTAGGTAGGTTATTATTTAAATTATGTCCTATGTACAATTTTCGCATCAGTCTTAGGCAAGGTTTTAAATCCTAGTATGTAGGAGCGTATACATATCATTGGAATTATTGTTCTGTTAGTGAAGTTGTGTTAATTTGTCTAGTGGAGTGAACTTAATTGAATGAGATAGTTACCTCACTCGTTTTAGTGATTTGTTTCGAGGCTAATAAATAAAAATTTATTTGTAATTTAATAATTACAGGTGCGTTATATTTCATCGGTTGTATTCTTGATGTAGTGTAAGAAAAGGGGAGAAAAATAATATTAATTTAAAATGAATCCTGATGGTTCAGACCTGGTTACTAAACATAGCCATCAACCAACTCTGATGCAAGCATATCATCCACAGAGAGGTGCAAGCCAGCTAATATCCAGAAAGCTAGTGCAAGGTTATTGGTAAATTCTAAGTGTAATATTATGTGGTGCAATAAGAATTTATTTTTATGTTTCGGAAATATTATTAACAATAAAACATATCAACAAAACACATGCACTAACCTTTCCGTAGGAACGTAGGCCCTTACTGAGGGTGACGCAGATGGTGGCCCACACGAGTACCAGATGGAAGGCCAGCTGGAAATGGAGGGGGCCCAAGCTTCCCCCCTCTCCGTCCTCAGCAGTATCCTGCAGGACCACCTCGCTCCAGTAGCGCGGTATGAGAACAGACAACGGGGAAGTACTGTTGCTGGTTGCGCTCTCTGTAAAGAGACAATCCAATATTATTATTTTGGTGTAAAATAATGCCCAATGATTAGTGGTTATTTATTTATTTAATAATATCTCTACCCGTATGCACGCATGCAAGTAGCTAGTACGTAAAAATATATTTTAAATACAATACACGAGACCCGCATAGAAAAATAAGAAAAGATTTGAAAATTGACAAAAAAAGAATGGCTTAAATACCTTTATTAATTATACCTTTGTCTCAAAAACGTTACTATTATATTTAAGCATTGAACTTCGGAATATTTTGACAAGACCAAAATTATTCACAAACCTGTGAAGTTTTTGCGTGGATGTGTTACTATACTAGGTTATCCTTTCAACCAATTTTAACAATATATTTCACATAGAAGTCAGAACATAAGAGGAAGGGAGGCTTGACTTAAATGAACTGTCGTCAACAATCAGTGAAATAATTTCACACTTAAAAATTGTGATTGAACTTGTCTCTACGCGATCGAAAAATGAGTCCAATGACGCTTATATCTTAGTATGTCTTGCATCGCTCGTGGCATTTCAATAGTTTAAAACCATTATTAGAATAGTTACAATAGTAAATCTAGATCATCATTAAGCGGCCTCACCACTTCTCTAAAACTGTTTGAAAAATGGGTGGTTTTGTATCCAGTTAATCACTTCACTTCATTATGAATAAATCTCAGAGGGGAAATGCCCATTTGTCTCCTTAATCTGGGGTATAGCGATTAGAATGGGAAGCTCATAAAAGAAATGTTTTTTTTTTTAAATTATGATTGGGCTATTGCCTTTCTTCTCCATTCTTCAAGGAACGGGAGTAGAGTTTAATAGGAGGGAGATAGGGAGGGTGCTGTCTGGATCTGTAGAACAGTTGTTGAGGCCTAAAGATGTGATGGAGGGATTAGCGTTGTCGGGAAGATTGTTAAAAAACGTAACAACCTTCGGCTAACTCGAGGATACGTTTGTCTATCTGAGGTGTGTTAGTTTCCCAGTAGATGACTGTGTGATGACATACCACGGGGCTTGGAGAATGTGTATTTTGTTCCTGAAAGATTATTAATTTTTTGTGTGTTTTGCTGTGACACAGATGAGACTGGCGTATGTTGATGAGGAATTTATAAATAAGGAGTTTAGTGTTGGTTTGTAGTAAGATGTGTTGGTAGTTGAGACTGTCTCTTGTTTTGTGTATGTTTTTAATGCGAGATCCCCAGTTTAAGCATCTGTCTAAAGTAATCATCAGTATTAGCACTAATGGCGTACCTGCCCAGCGGTAGCGGCCGTGCGCCGGCACGAAGGAGTCCCGAAAGTACACGAGCAGCCAGGCGAGGGGCAAGGAGGAGGAGGCGGCCGTGAGAGCCAGCGCCAGCAGCAGCGCGGCGCCCAGCCCGCGCAGGAGGGGCGCCACCCGCCACGCGCCCAGCGGCCCGGCCCGCAGCGCGGCGCCCAGCGCGGCCCCCAGCGCCAGCAGCGGGGCGCCCAGCAGCGCGGACAGCAGCACCCACTGCAGCACGAAGTTGGCCCCGAAGTGCAGCGTCAGCAGCGCGAAGCGGCACAGCCCCTGCGGGCCCAGGCAACAGCTCAGCATGGCCAGCGCCTCCCCGCCTCGCACGGGCCAACCCTCACCGCCACTCTCCCCGCCATCACTCGAACTGCTGGAAACGGAAAAATGACATTTATTTTATTTTGATACAACTTAAAGAAACAATAACACGATAGTGTAATATAATAAGATAACTCTTGTAACTGCCCGTTTCTTCTAAGCTATGCGATCTTGAGTTGGGGTGGAGTTTGGAAAACAATTTACAATTACCCAAAAATCCATTCCCAGGATCATTTACTGAAACCCATGTATAAGTTTCCCTCTGACTCACTGTTTGAGGAATGCCAGCGTCTTAATATATCACATTATTTTCACCGTGACATGAAGCTTCATCAATATCTATCGCATAAGTAGTGTGACAGCAAAAGATAATAGGTTTACCTTACCTTGAAGCTTAAATTGAGAACAGACATCGGTCAATCCTTCCAAAGCCAATTGTGCCAAATAATGTGAAACATTTGTCGATGGATAAACTTAAATATTATCTTAAAAACTGGTTATTGGCTGTTGACAGAAAAAAAACTGAACAAAGTTTTATAGAAACTATTTAAAAATTTAATTATAATAATTAGATTAAATATATATTTTTTTTTTTAAAAACCAACTACTTCATTATAAATATTCATTTGAAGTAGAAAGACATCCCACATTATATTACACCAAAAATGTTGCGTCCGCGTATGGTGTAGATACACTTTAATCATAAACACGGTAATGTTATAACTTGAGGCGCATCCATGTGGAGGCGCAGGTTCAAATCATACCGGTTGCGACTTTATTTTTATTCTCACTCTGTTTGTCCTTAGCCATGACAGAAACTGTTTTTTTGTGGCCGTATTACCGGTGAGACCCTGAATATAATTTTCGATTAATTGAAATATTTTATTGATTCGAAATTATACCAATACAAAAAATAAATATCATCGAACTTCGATCGGCCAGATTATTTTTTGTTAGATGAGTCGGGGCCTGAAGCGAATATGTAGAATAATAATGGGTGAATTTCGCAAATATTTGTACGTACGTTGACTTAAAGCTTAACACGAGTTTTTTTAAATCTCATACTATAATATTTTCTTTAATGGTACAGAATTTGTATTTGTGTATTATCTTTGCCTATTACCCATAAAATATTGTGGCTTGTTACACCCTGTATATTGAGTTAAAAATAACAAAATACGCTTAACACAATATGCCTACACTTACAAAAAAAATACTGGCAAATGTGTATTATATTAAATGAAGATACTAGTTGCAATCTCTGCAACCTCCATATTTTATTATTTGGTGAAATAACATGAAAACCTGATAGGAACTCAAAGAATCCTGATGAAGATAAGAAAAAGACTTTTTCGAATCTGGTTAGTGTATATATATATAAAATTGTAGTTAAATATTATCTATTTATTAATGGACTTATTTTATGATTGACAATCCCTATAATCTACGAGTAGTTTAAAATACAAAATAAGGCAACACCTTCTTCTAAAAACAAGCTATTTCCCACACTCGGGGCCATTTAAATTTCAGAGTAAGGTCTGCTACGAACGAAGTTTGCTATTGGTCAAAAACTAATATAAATGGCGGCGGGCAAAAACAACTAATTTTGAACGACCAATTTACATCAAAAGGAGATAAGTTCGATTGTTAATAGATTAACACAATAACTACATTAAAAGATAGAAAAAATGATAATTAAGGTTGCTAACTTTGTAACTAGTACCCTCAAATAAGCGAAATGCTAAAACAACCAAAAAATATTTATTATTTTTAAGAACACATTTTTGTTGTGAAGTTGCAATTTCAAAACATAGTTCTGTGGTATTTCTGATACAAATTAAATTAATCAACTAGAACACAGAAAAAAAAACTATTTACCGAAAAAATATTTCAATACGCGTCTCCCGGCGTGTAATCGGGTTTCATCGCAATATATAATATTATATAAAGTTGATTGCTTTTAAAATGGAATAATAGATGTATCAATATTAAAAAGCTGCAGAATATAAGTTCAAAAATTTGTCGCAAATGTAATCGGTCGATGTAGCTGAATTAATTAACTATCCTGGATAGGATAAGGTCCAGGTTCGAATCCCGGTAGCGACAAAAATATTTTTTACATAAATAAATTGTTCTAGTTGATTAATTTAATTTTTATTTAAAATATTTATTTTTTGTTAGTTTCGATACTTTACGCACGAGGGGTCAAAATGTTGTAGAAAATTCCCAGAATCGTTTTATTGCGCTAGTTCTAAATGTTGTAGAAAATTCCTAGAATCATTTTATTGCGCCAGTTCTAAATGTTGTAGAAAATTCCTAGAATCATTTTATTGCGCTAGTTCTAAATGTTGTAGAAAATTCCTAGAATCATTTTATTGCGCCAGTTCTAAATGTTGTAGAAAATTCCTAGAATCATTTTATTGCGCTAGTTCTAAATGTTGTAGAAAATTCCTAGAATCATTTTATTACGCTAGTTCTAAATGACGCGTGACCGCTGCAGCAACGCGGATGCGCAGCGGAGACACGAAGCACGGCGAGGAGCCGCCGCGACCGAGAGGCCCAGGGTCGACCTGGCGGAGATATCTCACGGCAGGCCAGCTCGGGCCGCGTCCGCGCTGTCCGCTTTGTCCGCGAGTCTCCGCTCTGCCCTCCTTCGCCGCGCGGGCAGTGTTGGTGTCCGCCGTCTCCCTGGCGACCGCCGAGCGCCGAGCCGGCGGTAGGGGGAGGACAACTAACGATAGAGCCGCTCACTGCTCACTTACCTACCGATAAAAAACGACAACAGATGCGGAAACACGAAGGGGACTGAAATAATTCAACCGACTCGCAGGCAAAAACAACTGACACTTGTTAATGTCATTTATCACGAAAAATATAAAGCGCTATGACGAATAATATTTAGATATAATCGATCACCCCTACGTAAATTATCACCCGCTTCATGACAACTTTCACCCTTTCAAACTCCCCGACACTAATCCGCCTGAGATTTATTATTGTTTTTTAAACCGCACAAAATATTAAAAATTGTAAGACGGTAAAAACTTGGAATTCGCTGGCAAAAAAAATACGTAGAATCAAATTGATTTGATTCACCTTTTAAATGCCACGAGCGCGTTAACACGCGCTTTTGGATCTTGCAAACTTACAGGGATTAAAGTTATATTTTAAAATCATTTTGCCATCTGTGAACAACAGGTCCCGGCTTTCGGTAGATAAGTCAAGACCCTTAAAGCCCAGTCTTACCCTATGTGGTGTCTTCCATTTCAAATAGCGTTGGCAGTTAAAAGGTTAAGGGCCGGCTGTGTGATCAGTGGTAACTTTATACATTAGTAAAAAAAGTTACGAAAGTTTTTTTTTTTTTTGTGAAAACGGGTTTTTTGATCCTCGGTAAAAAAATATTTACTTCTCGAAAGTACATCCGTAGTTAACTCATTTTACTCCCCGATATCCGATAATAAAAATGAGAATCGATAATTAAATATGGTGGACTCTTCACAGTTCCAAAAGTCGACAATTAATCATTCAATATCCCGCTGTTTTAGTGATGACAATTCGTCCGGTGATGATCTCATTGTTTAATATACATTAGCACATAATCCGAAAAAAATTCACCACCGAAGTGATAGATTTCGAACGCAGAGGCGAAAACATTCATAGATAAACCATAATTCTTGATTATTTGTCACGCCTATAGACATTTCATATATGCTTTGACAATAGTAAATTTGACGTTCGAACAGCCCGCAAACGATTTTAACCGCGGGCGTCACACAACCGTCCTTAAGAGAATTTATTTATTCTAATGACCCGTCTCCACAGGAATTATGTTCCCATGAGATACTTTTGAGACAAGTCTCGGAGTTTCCGATCAGAGTCTCACTTCGCGCTCGTTGTAGGTATAACAAACGTCAATTGTAAGTCAATTGACCGTTTATGTTCCGTTCATCCATTAAATAAATCCTCATGTTGAACGTTGTAAAATAAAAAAAATATTTTTAATTTTTCTGTTTAAAATAAAACTGTCATAAAAAATAATTATAGGTAAGAATCAATGATTCCAAGTGATGTTCGCATGCACGTGTCGAGTCTCACTATCAAATCGAACGCCGCGTACACGGGTCAGTCCTACCAAACAGTGATCTCCGATCGATCAAAATTTCAAAGCGTGTGCGTGGTATTGAGATTTATCTCTGAAACTTGTTTCATCGCGTCTCATCCTGTAGTCACAGGCAATAAAATTGTGTTTATTTAAATTTGAGATTAAAATCAGCCATTATTTTTGTGAGAACAACCCAAGAAGGGGTTGTATTTTAATAATATTTTTATAAAGCTCACCCCGTGTGTCGATTACAATTAATGTTAGTGTATTATTTATTAATTGCATATTACCACAGTAAGTAAAAAAACAACAATAAATAAACAGAAATTGTATTACGCGAAAAATCAATCCTGTGGATTGTAGCCGCTCGGTGTAATTCACAAAAATAAAATTGAACAAAAAGTTTCTCGCCCGAGAGCATTAAAATGCTTTTAATCGTTCATTGCCACACGCCACGGAGTCAACAATCTGTCAGGATTGATAGGTCGCTGCATAGAATGGCGTTTATTCGAAAAATGCTTTATATTTCACGTTTTGTGGACATTTTATCTAGATTTATATTTTAAAAGTTCTAATACAAAATTACCGCGGAAAATAATACATTTCAAATTGCATACAGTACAGTGTACACAAAGATAAGGCATCTGTTGTATTTTGGAAGTCGCATTAAAACAGAACGAACACATACTAAAGGTGAAAATTCGGCTCAATTGAACAAGAAACAATCGTAAGATTCTGTACGTCCCGATTACCGCGATAGGCTGGCTGTGTCGGAAGAATGCCAGGTAACAGGACATCGAAGATCACGACCGAGTTGATATTCCAGTGGAAGCGACCAAGGAAGAGGTGGGCCGATTGTGTGTAAAAGGATTGGAACAGGATGGAAGGGTCTGAGAACTGGAGAAGAATGACCAGGGATAGGAGTCGGTGGAGGAGGCCAAATCCCATCCTAGGAAGAAGAAGAAGAAGCGTAACATACTCATACTCTCGGCAATTAAAAGTATTTTCGGGATAAAACAGTTTGTGACATGGTTAAAAATACAGAGTGAAAAAACTGGCCAACCTGCGCTTCCAGACAGTGGCGGGTTTATAGTTTATAGTATAATTGCGAATCACTGAGAAAGGGAAAGTAAATGTGTAGTCGTTAATGTGTGCAGTTATATATCCCATAACCCTCGCCATTACGACGTAGGTGTACACTGACTCTAATCATTGATAGTCTAACCTAAAACATCGTCTCTGTATGTGTGCTGCAGTCGTATCCAGGCCCCTGCTCCATAAATCTGTCCGCTAGAGGAAAAGACGCCTTAATCCGATCAGCCACGACCAGTAATGCGAGACGTGTCGATATAACCGTATTTGGTTAAATATACAGAGCCAATTTTCACACTACTTGATCTATAAGTCTACGTTTCACGAGTGTGTCGCCTCGTAGAATGACAATTAACAAATTCCAGCTCGCTTAGATGTGATCATTCCACTTATAAAGTGGTCATTTATCCGGAATAATAGATAATTCTACTCGTCGCTTTCAAACATCCATCATAATTATCATTTTCGTCCACTTATACTAGGAGGGTCAGGAGCCCAAAGTCTCGGAAAGAGGCTTTTCCATCTTCTCTTGTCTTGTGCCGCTACAATATTTAGGGCCGGTTGTGTGATCAGTGGTAAGTTTCTATTAAAGCGATATCCGATGGTAAAATCGTCAATCGTTAGTTAAAAAATGGCGGACTCTTCACAACTGCTTCAAAAGTCATTCGTCACATTAATACTTTGAAAGTTTGAGTAGGTACAGGACAATTAATTATTCAATATCCCGCTACTTTAGTGATGAGAGTTTAATTTATATAACCGAAGATTTATCGCCAGCAAAGTGACAAATTCAATAGTAAACTAATTTAACCCTCTAATATCGGGTGGTAAACCCGTAAATCGTTAATTAAAAATGGCAGACTCTTCACAGCTGTTTCAAAAGCCATATAATGAATCATTCAATATCTCGTTATTTTAGAGGCGAAAGTTCGTCCGATGAAGATGTTGCTGTTGAATTTATATTAGCACATAGACCGAATATTTTCCGCCAGCAAAGTGACAGATTTCGAAATCAGGGGTGAATAAAACCATTGATAAAGCATAAATTTGTATGTATTGTCACAGTATTAAAGACGTATCAACAATCCGCAAACGTTTTATACCATGGGCAATGGTAAAAAGTTACTATAGTAAAAGTTTACCATGTTCAAAATTTACTACTGATCACACAACCGGCATTTAACCTTCATGACACATAAACTCTTTACATTCACACAATAATACTCTCATGTCATAACACAAGGCAACGAATGAACATCTACATACCAGTTCCGAGACCAACGACATACTATCAACGTTTCTATACGTTTTAGTTCCAAAACTCAAATATGAACTCAATATATGATCCACTCAGTCGGAAGCAACGTTGTACAACATCCCTACTTAAACTCGTCACAATACATTAATAATTCATTTTAGATTTGCAACGCACTAATAATATTTTTTATTGTATCTCCCAATTTACTCGATATAATAAAATGACATCTCAACACCACGAAAAAAATTGCCTACTCTAACAAAGATGGCGGTCTAGCAAAGTAGCCGGTACAAGGCTGTTTGTACTGCATCCCAATCAATAAATTAGTAAACTTAATAGCAATGTAATTGTAATAAATGTTTTTATATTATTGTATGAATTATATGTATCTTATCTTATCTTTATTCTAGCGATTCGTAAATGAAGTAATATTAAAATTTTCAAAAACAAAAAAATATATTTACAGCAGTATAAATGCAAACGTGAAAAATTGCAACCATAGTCTTGCATATTTTTCAAGAAAAGTGCAGTTTAGGCTCCACGAAATGGGGAGAAATTACGCCCAAGAACCTTTAAAAGACCAGGCCTGTTACGTTAGTATGTTTCTATCTGAACTTTTTCACTCTTTTTACATTAAACTTTACGATTTTACTTAAGTTTACTTCGTATGTGTATATTATTTACTTATTTTACATACTCTTTTTAGTACATAGTACAGTACAGTTTATTTTCTACTATATTGGAAAAGCACTGTCTGCTATAATACAGTAAAATACTAGAGCAGCATTTAGTACTACCTCATTCAAATAAATTCAAACCAAAAGATATCATTAATAAAATCAGAGCCGGATTTATAGTCCCCCCTCCCCCCGCATGAAAAAGGAAATAATTAAGAAAATAAGGCCTGGAAACACTTAATTAGCGCCAAAAATACTGATCCGATTGTGCTCAGTTGTCGACAGGTATTTATGACATTGTGTAGGTTCAATTTTTGTCGGGTCGAATCGGGAGCTCTAGTCCAGATCTATTATTATCGATAATTTAACCTAAAACATCATCTCGGTCGATATTATACCTGTGATGCTATTCGTATTTTACGTTATTTTCTGATTTAATCAATTTTGGGGCACCTATGTCTCGAGGCAGACAGGCCCTGGCTCCGTAAATCCGGCCCTGGGTAAAATCGTATTCTGAATATATATATTCGCCCGACGTAATATTAATTTGACGATACCGATAACGGAGGGATACATAATTAATTATAATATGGATCGGACGACATACCTGCGTGGATCCGGCTGTGCAGGGACCTCGGCATCGGCGGGGCTCCTGGCGGGGGAAGGCGGCACGGACGGCCCCCGCGGAGACACGTGCAGCGAACCGCAGCGCCGCGCGGGAGCGGAGCGCCGGCCGCGCGCGCGGGGAGCGGCGCCCGCGCTGTGGGGGCGCAGGCCCCCGTAGCGGCCCGGCTCCTGGCTCTCCAGGAACAGTTGGGCCGACAGAGACAACTCCGGCGAGGGGGGCGCGGACGACGGCGGGGCGCTGGCCCCCTCCAGAGGCTGCAGCCGCCGCATGGAGGCCCTCCTGCCCGCCTGACCGTCTCTCGCGACCAGAACACTATCGACATCGTCCGTTCGTTGATGCTCCTGATCGCAAATCGACGGCCCGATAACAGTCGTAGGTGTAAATTTGAGAACATCGGATTGAATTACTAATTCCTGATTACCTTCTTCTCTCGGTAAGTCATCAACTTCTGCCACTTCCACAGACGCGGTCTCGATCGATGTCAAAGTATTTTCAGCAGAAACACTCTCGTTACTGTCACCCGAAGAGTATAAGCTCACTAGGTCTAGGCCATTCTCGGATACTTCGAGATCATATTGATCAGCGTTGCAGTCCGAGTTATCTGCATCCATCACTTCACACCTTAACCCTGTCAAATCATCTTTAATATCAGTCAATTTTTGCTTTACATCAGTCAAATTTTGTTTCACATCTTGCAAAGTTATGGCTTCGACCGACACGCAGTCGTCTTCTCTCGGGTCGAGTGCTCCCGCTGCATCGCTGGAGCTGCCGGGAGAACAGTCCACCGGGCTGCACGACGGCGTCACCCCGGACTCTTCTATCAAGGACAAGTCCAGCACGCTGTCCAAGTCGGTCAAAATCTCCATTATTTCAGTATTGAGAGAGACGAAGGATCGATTAGTGTCCTTAGAATTTCTGGAATCGCTAGATTTTCCAGGCACATCTTCACATTCTAACAAGTCTGCATATTTTTTGGTGTTTAGATTGTCATAATTAACTTGTATAATATCGAATGGTTCGTCACTGACTCCGTTAAATCTAACTTCACAAATGCCTATAGTATCTCTAAATTCGTTGATGCTGACGTTGTTTCTATTTTGGAACTCGTAAGTGTCGACACAACTATTGGTTTGGAACTCCGGTTTAGGGACAACGAAGTTCTCGAGACTCGATATTCGATTCACTGTCGACGCCTCGGGGCTCTCGCGATGCACCGGTCCACCACCAGATCTGTCGCAGAAAGAGCACTCGGCTTCGGAAGGTTTGAACAAATACGTCGTCATCATTTGCTCACTAGTAGAAGCGCGGGAACAATTGCAGGATTCCTCCTCGCCCATCACCAGCGTGACTCTACCGCGGTCCGAGGACAGAAGTGCAGCCTCAGCTCCGCACTCGAGGGTGTCCACTGGGGTCAGGGTCTGGTCTGGATCGCCATGATGCGGGAGGAAGGGCGGATCACCTCGGAGGATCACCTCCCCCATGATCAGACCCTCAGACTGTGGCCGCATTTCTCTGGAACCACTGGACCACATTCCATCTGAAAAAACGAGAAATTAATGAATTATTTTAGTATTAAGGAAAACACATTCTTATTGTGAAGTTGTAATTATTCAGAACAGGCGCTCTGTGATATTTTAAATACTAAATTAATGTATTAATTATAAATATATACATATAAAATCAATTTTGTCGAAAAATATTGTTTTTGCGTCACCGGGATAAATCGGTTTACTCAAAGGTATTTGAGATTCTGTAAAAATAATGTAGATGGCTTTCAAATAATGGAACGACAGGTGTATTAATTTGAAAAATGTAACATATAGTTTCGAAAATTTGTCAAGAAAAATACTGGCGTTATAGCACAAAGGTAGTGCACTTCCCCGGATTGGAAATGAAGATCCATGTTCGTATCCCGGTGACGCTAAAACAATATTTTTCGACAAAATTGATTTTATATGTATATATTTATAATTAATACATTAATTTAGTATTTAAAATTATTTTAATATTTAATTAGTCTGTCTCTAATGGCAAGTATTCACGGAAGAGACTTTTAGATTTTCGACTCGAGACAATGACTCTGAGATACGAATTTTGTTCCCATAAGATGCTTTGGAGACAACAGAGATCAGCCGTCTCGTCCCTTACTTCACGCTCGTACGTTAAACGTCAAATGTCATTGTCGTCATGTCCATCATTTGGGTGATTTTGAATGTCCCCAGTAGCTGTTAAAATTCAATAAATGTTTGTAATTTAACGCCTTATGTTAATATTTAATGACTTATATCTAGCTTCCAGAATAGATAGTTGTAGTGGTGGATATATGGTAGTTTTAAGTGATGTTTATATGCGCTATCAAATCTCGCTGACAAAACGTACGCCACGTACGCTGTCAAACCAAAACAATTTCAAGTTGATATCTGAGTTTATCTCCAGAACAAAACCTACACGGAATTGAGATGTATCTCAACTAAATCTCTGAAATTGTCTCTTTCTATGGACGCCGACCTTCCGACCAACCGGTTTTATCTTACTACGTACAGTTCATTTTCAATAAATTTTCACGTAGACAGCTCGCTCCGTAGTAAACTTTACACAAATTTCTCGGCACAAATGTCATCTTAGTCCAGTACCTTGCACTTTTAAAAAGGACAGCTGGAAGGGGGGGGGGACCACCTGTTTCCGGGACCGGTTTAGAAGCTAGAGCTTCCTTGTCGTTCCCACTCATCAAAACTAATCAAAATACGCGACTTTATTTTATTTAAATTCAATGTGGTTATTAGCAATTAAGATTTAAAATTTAGGCTCTCCAGCGTTCCTTAAACGCTGTCATTCATAAAAAATCATATAACATACAGATGGAAAATTAAGGTGCAGTAGTTCAAGGCAGATACTCAGGGATCCATTCATCAAAAACACTTCCAAAAAAGGGACAGTGGACGAGACACAAAATGGATTGAGTCTCACTTACACTAACGGAGTTGCAAAACACGAGGTATGGAGAGTGAGAGGTAGGTGCATAGGTGGAGTCTCACCCACGCAGGCCGACCTAACTACCCACCTATGGAGCTCCAACGCGTCACCCGTACCTGAATAAATTCCTTATATAAAGCAAAATTCGTCCCATTACTAAGTAGGTCTGCATTCCTGGGCGGGCGGTGTCTAGTCAAGTCACCAATCATACATTCACGTACATCTCTAAGTATCTCACAATTCCACAAAATATGGTCAGGCGTCTGTTCCACTCTACCGCATGTACATCACGGAGCATCCACAAGTCTAAACTCAAACAGTTCACTTCAAAATTGTCCATGCCCCGTAATGATTTAGGTCTGGAGGTTTCAACCCGCCTTTCAACTTGACGGCGACGTTAGGAAGAAAGGAAGTCCATCTTCCCAGCGTTGCCGTATTCCACCTCTCTTCCCACTTTCCAAGCGCTAAAGCCTCATTCTTAGAACCTTGCACTATAGAATACGTTCACTACCGTAACAACAAACAACCGGCGATAGCCGCTTTTAAAACATTCCGCGCTTTCCTAATTGGATCAGACCTACCGGAACTGCGGAACTTCCTGCGCAGAGTCGTCTTGATTCTGTCTACGAGCGCCATGAGCTCCGACTGTGATGGGACGCGCGATGGACCCGACGAAGCCCAGGAAGTGCGGCGGGGCTGGCCAACCGGCGCACAGTCGGAGCCGGAAGCGGCCTCACTTGCGGCCTCTAACCAATTCATTAAATTAAAACTGTATACAGACTCTTACCAACAAGCCTGCGACGTGTCCTGCAATTCTTTGGAAATGTCGCTAGAAGAGAGAGCTACAATATGGAGACAAATAGGCTCGACAGTTCGAGGAAAAGGACGGACCAAGGAAAAAGTACCACCGGTCTGCATCTGACAGTTGCGTTCGTTCAGTGGGATGCCGAGTGTGGTGGAGGAAAATCGTCGATATATCCTCTCGATTCTCAATTACAAGGAAGCAATGAAGAAGTAGAACGAAACCATTCCATCAAATTTATGGATCATTTAATGTTATAACAAATTGACCCCGATTTTTCTGAAACGCATCCTCCAATTTTTCGCATTCACAAAAGTAGATGACTAGAATGGAGGAGATACCCCTTCACACCTCTCTTCTTTGCCAGGGTGCTACTTATTCAGTCAATCCCGGGTAACCCCTGTTAACTATACTGTCGTCGCTCCGAATGCTTCTGTAGTTACGCTCTTGACGAAAGTTGTACCTTCATTAAAATGCTAACTTTGGAAAATTGGCGCCTTCGCCAGCATGCCCGCAGGGAGAATGATGAACTGGAAAACTTGCGGTGACAGCGAAGATGAAAGGGGGCGAGCTCCAACTCAATAGGCCGACCAGATCCGACGTACTGCTGACTGAGCTATTGTAACAGCTATCCGAACCGCGGGGTGCAAAGAAAAACAGAGAACAGGTCACAATCCAGAGTTCACGATCATCAATAACGAGGAAACCGACTGGAGAAGAAGCTATAATTTAGATGCTAGGGGAGAAATGAAGAAAAACTTGCGCGCGCTGTGTTGGTAAATCAGAGGCCCGCGAGCCGAAAGTTGGACGGATCTGTCTACAGTTAGCGGGAGAGTGTTACGGAATATTTCTCGCGGAGTTCCAGACAATATTAATTAACATTACAGGTAACCACCGTTCAACGCGACCCCGGCGAGTGCGGATTCGTTATATCGCGATCTATTTAAAAAAAAATTGTTCTCGGCACTTGACCGGCATTGAAACAGGCCAGGAATCGTCATAATGAGTGGTTACACGTGCGTGCTATCTTTCTTTCTCGCTCACTCGCATGTACATACATATTGGTAAAGATAAAGATACGGGCGTGAGTGAGACAAAAGAACGTCGGTACGCCGGTGCCTTGTACGGTTGAGCCAGTGCATCATTTGTTTGTCAAACGCACGATAATTCTTCTTCTTTTAAATAGGCAATCCACTCTTCAAGAGTGATTTGTATCATTAATCAGGTTAAAACTTCATTTTATAGAGAAAAACTACAATAATATTATAGAATAAGAAATATTATATTACAAGTCAAATGTCGTTGTCGTTCAAAAAATGTGCTATTATATAGATTAAATGTGGCGAGTTACGGGAAAGAAGATGACACAAGTTAACCGGGAGTTGAAAATTACCATTGACGAGATTACTGTAAAAAAACATAATGCATAAGGCAAAATAGATATAGTCGAGGGTTTCTTCCTCGGCACCGCTCACACATTGGGGAATCTATTCAGTTCAATCTGGATAAATATGAGACAATTCTCATTCTAGAGATATTTGATATTGTTCTTTTGGAGACTTTCCTTTTGGAGAACCAGGGGGTGCGAGGAATACATCTTTGAATTATTTTGACCCGATTACCCTTATGATTATTTGGATCCATCCATTGTGCAGTCCAGATAGAATTTGTACGTTTTTTTACCATATTCAATCTGTCACACATCGGGATTTGGAAAAATTGAGGGAAAACTCCGGAAAGAGTGGCCTCCTTGACCAGTGCACATAATTAAATTGACCGCATATTTTTTATCCCTTTGTAATCTTTAAAATGTGAATGTGAATAATCGGTCGGCTGCAGGAAATGAACTGCCATACTGTGTCCCGAGAAAATGTTTCCGTGTGAAAGTGAAGTGTCAAAATCACCGCGCAGGCCGTTTCTCTTCACAATCAATGCGTGGAGTTGTTAGAAGAAAACGAGGAAGACTATGAGGTGGTGAGTGGTGTGAAGCGCGGTTGTAACGGATTATTTAACAGTTATCGGCTAATTTTGCACAATAAACGTTGAGAGGCCAAACAGGGGAATCTAGATTCTTTTTTGCAACGCGGAACAAAATAAATTAATCATGTTATGTACGACATTTTTTTTTATATTAATGTTTCTTTTATTAATAAGTGTTTTTCGGATTTTAAAATGATTTTTTTTAAATCCCCCGATGATCGCGAATTCGCTTATCGCGACCGTGTCCATAACGTGTCCTCCGCGATCTGTGATAATTCCTCGCGCAATTAGACCGCCCGTTGGCGTCTCCTCTCCATTCAGATACCGACTCACTGAAGGCTTCGAAGGAATCAAAATAGAATAGTTTTTAAACCGTCTGTTCATTGCTGTATGTTGAAATTCCTCTTATCGCTGCCATCGAAATTGTATTTTCATTTCAATTCAAATTGTATTTCAACCATCGATTGATATTGATACAAAACTACCAAAAACGGCTGTCGCATATACTTTTTTTAGATCCTACGAGCCAATGGAATCCGCTGCGCGGACACGGCCAATTAAACCGATTTTTCATTGTGGTGTACCACAGTGCAACCAAAATTCTTAAAATGATTGCAATACATAAATAAATGCATAATGTACCATTCCGGCGGTTTTCGTTTCACTTGTCCGCCATTTTTCATATCCAAAGAGTCATTTTCATGTCAAAAGAGTAATACCTAAGGTGACCATACGTCCCGTTTTGAACGGAACCATCCCGTTTTTAGGCAGCCTATACCGTTGTCCCCAAGAACAGCTGCGGAATGCTGAAATGTCACGTTTTCAGAAAAAGAGTAAAAAATTTTTTAAAAAAGACACTAGAAATTTAAAAAATCTGACGGTAGCGCCTAGAGGCACGGCGATGACGGCATGCGCAATACGTCTCACACATATGTGACTTTTGCTCGTTAAAGGTTTGGCATTCTCCATAGCTCCGTGTGGAATTGAAATACTCTGACTGACCTTGAGATAGAAAGAAAGGAGTGGTGTTGGCGTTGTACACTGCGTGTGGACAGCAAAACGGACGAATGTCTCTATAATATGCAAGAAAACAATTCATACCTACTTTGAACATGTTGAAATTAGCAGAAGCAGACTGCAGCACCACGGTGCTCAATCGTGAGGACATCGGCGGTCTTATTTTATTTTTCATATTTATTTATTTTTGTAGCATAAAATAAAGGTAATTACTTTACTAGACGTGGTCTGTTCTAAAGCAATTACCTATACAGTTTTTATAAGTTGTAATTGTTGAGGTACAATCGGAAGTTATAAAATGTTATTGTTAAAAAAGTTATAAATGTGTAGGTGGTTAGGTTAGCACAAATGACAAATTAGTTTCATTTTGCTTTCTACGCACATCAAGCAACCGCTTAGTTATTTTTGGTTTGAAATATTCGCGGTGCACAAAATAAAAAAGTTCGTTGACCAAATTTGGTATTCATTTTTGGCACTAAAAAGTATCCTAAGGTTTTGCTCGGATTGTGGATATAAAACTTTTTTTAAAATAGTTTACGATTGATCTGGTAAACAGTTGTCTTATATCCAAAATTTGAAAGGATTTAAAGAGTTCTTCAGAGTTATATCTTAAATGGCCTCTTGTTTATCTCTCTGATGACCCATTTCTGAGCCTTAATTAAAGAATCCATTGAAGTGAGAGCCTCATCGTTTCAAGCAGATATTGCGTAACTGATGCGACTCTGACAGTGAGAACTACACGACGTTGATCCCACCGAGTTCTCCTAACTTAATCGATCTCTTCCGCGGACCGGACGAACGGTGACACTCGCTTCCGGAAGTTCCCACGACCCAGTTTCTGGCTGCCTGGACCTTCGTGACGACGCGCGACATATAATTAGTTAACCGTTCTACAGGCAGAGTGGCGCGCGACCTTCTTCTAACATTAGTATAAAGATGTGCGTCTCTACCATATTTTACTCTCGACTTATTTTGATTATATACTCGTATTTTAGAATGTATATACATCTGTCTATGTATATAGACAAATTCACGCATTGCCTGACAAAATAAAAAATTCTAACAGTACAGTAAGGGGCCCATTAGGGGTCTGAGTAGGGATTCTGTGTCGAGACAACTCGGGAATAAGTTCTCAGGAATTCCATGATTTTTTTCTGCCTCGAGTCACGGGAATTTAAAAAAATAATCATTTACCTGAATAAACCAGATATCGAATATATACATATATACAATCAGAAGTATCATACAATGTAGGATACAATGTGTTGGTAAGTAACTACTGGAATATCTCACATATCAGTCACTGATCTAAATTCAAATTTCGTATACCTCGTGTATGAGTTATGGAGGGGGTGAAAATTAGAGAAATATTATTTACGCGCGCAGAAAAGGAACCTTGTTAAAAATGGCGAAATATGCGTCTGATTCAAGTAGAAGTAAATCTAAAAGAAATGAAAAATACTTTTATTTATTCTGTTCATGTTCTTAATATACGTTCATATTATACATTATAAACATTCTTATAAATACACAAAAAAGGCGAACAAGCTTCATAATGTAAGAGATGTTCTAAAGTCTGTACTAAAGGAGACAGGTTCATCCGTTGTCTATCATACAAATATGAAAACTATTATTATTATTATCAATATATATACTTTTTTCTTTAAACCAAAAATATTATATAATAAACAGGGTTATAAAAAAAATCTAATAATATAAATAAGTAAAATAGTCTCGTTATCCCATGATTGAAACTCTATGCAAAACAGAAAATGAATATAAAGAAATGATGTTCTTAAATATCAGATATCTCATAGAGACGAAGCTATTTTATTATATTTTAAAGGAATTATGGGGGTAATCACAGGGCTTACGACCTGTCGTCTTCAGCTGGCTTAAGTGTTCACGTTCACCAGTTCTCACCCCTCAATCTCTATATTTATCAAAGTTTTTTGAAAATTCTATATATGCTATTACACGGACTCGCTTCGAGTACCACTACAACATCGCCATCTATCGACCAAATTTGATAATTCATTTTTCTTGAAACAGCATATTATATGTCATGCATATATGAGAATATTTCTATATATCATTCCTTTAAAATATAATAGAATAGCTTCGTCTCTATGAAATATCTGATATTTATTTAATAACAGTGCCTTTGTAGGTAAAAATCCAGTAATTCTGTGTTCTTGGATATATTCAAATAATCGTTAAAATGATGTTCTGTCCATGTGATCATTTCTATGAATCTTTGCTCAGTTTCCTTTCTGCCGACACCACCAATAACCAGCTCCCGAGATGGTGTTTCAGTTCGTCCATCGAGAATTGTCTCATACTGCTCGGCAACTATACTATATTGAGATATCATATATATATAATATTCATCTTTCTTAAGCTGCGTTGGTCAGTTTAACAAAACCTGATTACACACTACTTACTCAAACCAAGCAAAACGATCCGGTATTTTCTTGGGAACGTTATACTTAGTCACATGTGCACATGAACGTGAATTTCATGTCATCCGACCATATTTCAATCAAGATCGCTTCTATTGTCCATTGTGTGATGGTAATACTTTTAGTCGGGCGAGAAAGTTTTGATTGTTTTTCCGACTACTTTTGTACACGATGCAGTGTTTTTACGTAATTAGCAAATATACATTATATTTTCCACATCAACAAATATATATTAGCTAATATACCGCTTTCTGCCAGTTGATATACTTCTTCTATCACGACACTACAAACCAGGGTGGGATTTGGTCTCCTTCGCAACTATTCCAGGCCTACTGGCTCTACAGCACAAATCAGCCCACCTCTTCCTTGGCCTGGCCCCAGATCTCTTCCACCGGGGTATCCATTTGGTTATGTTCTGTCAACTGGCATTCTTTTAACATGATCAGCCCTCTGCAGGCTTTGGGACGTACAGACTTAATTAAATTTTCGATCTCATGGTTCATTTTTATTCTGTAAGTTCCATTTTCTTAGTATTTAGCGTTATTATAAACTGATAATTTATTTGATTCGGGTTAGGCACCACGTTCACAACCGTGCTTGACCACCGGTCTTATTATTGTTTTATATATTAGCAGTTTGCTTCGTTGACTCAGTATTTTTGACCCCAGCAGTCACTTAGAGGTATAAGCGCTTGTATTTCCAGCTAGAAGACAAATTTTCAATTCATCCGTTGTCTTATTTAACTAGTTAATTATATATATATTTTTAAATATGGACTAAAGTCGCGCCTGGGGATTACGGGACCTGAAACTTGAGCTTGATTAATTTCATAGGAGATCCGCCCCTGCCCGTGATCACAGACTGCGAGCTGTCGGAACGGAGTCTGCCGACCGCCGACTCCAGCCGGTCTGCGACGAGCTGACGCTCCACAGCGGGGTACACGCGGGCGGAAGTATGTCACGCGTGATACTGATAACATATATCTCGCAGTTCAGAACTATCAGTACAATTCTGGCGGTACAATTCAGCCCTCTATTCGGGAGTTTTATTTTCCTTTTCTAACGCGTAATGCATCCATAACCTTCTCTCAATCTTCGGATTAGGTGCCAAGCTCCGTCTTTTCTCCAGAAATGTTCACTTTACAAGATGCTGATTAAGTCTGTACTCATGTACGATTCTAAAACTTGAATTCTGACAGAACAAGGTCGTTAATATAATTTTTTAAGGTTCCCTTCCGAGGATAAGGGGCCCCCAAAATGATTAATATCACAACAAAACGTGAACCGCAACCGCGCACAATCGGATCTGCCTGATTTAAACCTTATTTTTTAAAATTATTCTTTTTTTATTAGTTTTCTCTGTTCCTCCTGCTTTTACTTCCCCTTTCTCGCCCTCGCAATGAGGTAGTGAAATAATTTTTTTTGTATTTTAAAAAATTCTCCGAAATATCTCATTTACAAAACTGAAAGAATTTTTTCGATATCTTGAAATATGGCAGAGTTACAGATGTTCAAAGTTGCGTGTTTAAAAACGATCGGTTTATACCGTTTTATAGTGTGACGTCACATCTTCCGAGTCAACAACAAAAGCGAACAAGCTTCGTAATGTAAGAGATGTTCACTGTCTCATTAACTATACCGAAGTCTGTACTGAAGGAGACAGGTTCATCCACACAAATATGAAAACCATTATTATTATTAATATATATATATTTTTTATCTAACCCAAAAATATTAGGAATGAGGTAAACAGGGTTTTAAAAGATTTCTAATAACATAATAAATAAGTAAAATAGTCTCGCTATCCCACCATTGAAACACTATGCAAAACAGAAAAATGAATATGAAGAAATGATGTTCTGTTCATGTGATCATTTTCATAAATCTGCTCAGTTTCCTTTCTGCCATACTAATATTGTTAGTATTGACCGGTACGTACGAGAGATGTAACGTCACACGGTGGATATGATAATCGAAAACAAGTCTAACTTTGAACACCAATATCTCCGAAAGTATTTAATATTTTGAAAAAATTCAAAAAGCATGATAATCTGGATTTTTTCATGTGTTTTTAACATACTACATAATATATAACAGATAATTTCTGACATGCTCCACAACCTTATTGTGCTACTCTGTAAATCTGCCATGTATTAACGATACTAATTGTTGGCGTTAGGGCGTTATGACGCAGAGAGCGCTGAACGGTGATATCAGCATAGTCCAATCATTCCAAGTTTGTGTTCATTCACCTTCGCCATTAGAACTCCTCGAAAAATAATATGTACAAATGCGTCAATTTTGGTACAAATGAGGATCCAAGATAGATTGTCCACCTCCTGTCTGAGATGCATCCTCCAATTATTCGAGTACATCGTCTGCAGAGAGGACCATAATCTGAAGAAGGCAGGTGGAAGTTCAGAGAGAAAGAGGGACATCTCCAACTCGTTAGATCGACCGTATCAAATACGCTACTGTCATTTAACTTCCAGTGATTATCACCGCCGAACGCACCTCCCATTTACCAGTGCGTAGAACCAGAACAGCCGTAAAAACATAACCGGTTCCGATGTCACAATAACCATGCGACTCTTCTCGCCCCCGCCTTGCAGATAACATCACCAGGAAACGCCCCTGCGTGTAGTCATTTCATTGTACGGTGATTGTATTTCTCTAATTCTGTAAACCAGCTCAACAATAAACTTGTGTGAACCGTAAGTAGTTTTCCTTCTCCGACCTATTCTGGCCGCACACACTTATCCAATATACTCCGCAATCTTCAAACGAACACGCGAGTGGAGGGACAACTCACACATCGGCTTACCCTTCTGATTTACAGTAACCTCATAATCTTTACACGCATATCTCGTAATGTTATTTCCCCATGGCTGGTGACCCCGAAGAACACCGACAGCTCACGGCCCTCGGCAATCGACCTAAACATAACGACAAATAAATTACCGAACGGACTTCATGAAGGGAAAAATAATTAATAATTTGAAAAAACTAACGAACTTTGTATAAACCACTTTGATTAATTTAACTTCAACTAGTTTCGATACTACTGCATCATCATCTTGACGTCTTGACGGGCGCACACTAAGTGATTCATAAATAAAATACGCAATGAAAATTACTGCGAGGTTTAGAGAGTCAAACTTGTCGCTATTTTACAACAATCCAAAGTACATCAGTGTCAACTTTGGTCTAAGTAATGTAAAAATGAAGTCAAACGAAACACTTTTATTTTAGTTTAAAAAAAAAAGGATGTACTCGATAGAACTGAATAAATAAAGACGCAATTACTGTGCGACGATTATCACCTCAATGTATAATTTCCTTTGTCCCACTTTGAATAATGGCCCGCGAACGTAAGCCGTGTGCGCGTACATTTCGAATATAATTATTCTACAATAGTCTGGCAAATAATAGTCGCTTGGGTGAATGTAATAAAATATTGTATTTATTTTCAACTTTTATCGAAGTCGATGTAATAAAACCTAGTTTCCACGCGTTGGCGAATATTTACTGACCGGCAAAAATTGAAGAAATTGAAAAGGAATGGATATTTGTAATCAATTAAAATGGCGTCGAGTGAAGTTTTTGATATTCGGAAGGATGTACAATAATACACGCTATACACAAGCATAAACATGATGGATATAGTGAACTTGAAGAAATTAAATAATGTGGACAGGTAATTTTTCTTTTTTACTTAATTAAAATCTCAAGTGAATGCGAAATTTTTTTGTAAAACCGTTTTGAACTGTAATGCTAAAATGATTGAATAATCGTATCCGAGAATTATTCACGCCAGTTTTTGTCAAATATTAGACATTCGTGACATCTATTGGTCCATTGTGCAAGATTCTAAATGAATATTAATATTCATTATGTTTTGCTAATGTGCACTGCCATCTAACGGATTTGTAAAGAAAATGGATGACTCAATTAGGACGCCACGGATACGAAGCGCAATCATAATATAGATTGAAGACCATGGCAATAAATTAACGATTTTCGGACGACAGTAAAAAGTTGAAAGATTTTAATTTTAAATAATGGATGTCTCACTTAAGGATTTAGATATCAATTCTAAATTCATCGTAAAATTAAACGTCACATAGTATCTAAAATGGCGACGCATTCTTCCGGTCAGCGAATGTTCCGGATTCGAGTCCAATTTTTCAGATAGATAATTTCTTTCTGTATATCGTTCTAAATGATTCATACGAGTGTTATGAACATATTTTTGAGTATTACAAAAAAAATTCAGTTCGAATTATGTGGAAGACGGTTGATAGACCAATGGTAAAGACCTAACAAATTCATGATCTGTTAAAACAACTTTTCACAATATAAAATTGCTTATATTGTGCAGTTTCACAAGTGACAGAGAAGATGAAGTCCGTGAAACTCCTAGAATAGGTCAGGAAATTAGAGATATGGGTCTCCAAAATATTTAAAAAATTTGTTATCATTAGGTACCTATAGCTAAACAAATAATCGAAAAAGGTATTGATATATCGCAGCTAACGAAGCAAAGGCGCCTAAAAGAATTTAGGTTAGAATTACGCGACCGGCTCGATGTAACAAGCTGACGATGATTTCAAAATGCTTAGAATGAGAAAAAAATACAAAAACTTCACTTAACATTAATGGAATAAAGTATTTGAAATATATTATCAGAATTAAAAATGATTTTAAATAAGAACCTAATTTGGCATTTTAGGCGTGCTTCTCGGATGAATCTGTCTTTCAAGTTACGTCAGACAAGTCCAATTTCGTTCTGAGAATAAGACGGGTTCGGATAAAATTGTATCGACAAATTTTACAGTCTTTCACATGAGAGATACTAAGAATATTTTATGCCAAAAATTTAAAGTGTGTGAGCTTAAGGTACGCTACAACCAGGGGCGTGCACTCTATACAATCAAGAAGCTGTGCATAACTATAATCTTTGCGAAATAAATGTATATTAAATATTTATTTGAGGTATGTATTAGGTATATAGATCTACACGAAAATAATTCAGTTCTCATGTTTACTAGAACTATATGTCTATTGGAAGAATTTAAAATAGACAAATGAAGCTGCGCATGTGTTTTTTCTAAAAACTGTCCCAGACGTGTACGAACTAAACGCAACTCTCGCACCGCGTGGTGTTCTGAATACACGCCTTCGCTTTAACACACGTGTTGCAAAATACCGCAAGTGTCTTTGAAGCGGACTTGACTGTATGCATTTCAATATACTTTAAACGTGGTATTATTTAGTTAATAACTTGAAAAACTTCCCAAGAATAATACTAATAATACACACTCGCACTGGTATACTTATACAAACACATGCATCTGAAGAAGTGAATGATGAATATAACCTCTAATGATAATACCCATAAATTTTATACCATCGATATTAGCAGCATAACCTAAGTTCATGCCTAGTGCACGCCATTGGCTACAACCACGAATTAGACGCAGAATTTAGTGAACCCGATATTGTCCAAGTTAACAAAATAGACTGAGGTGGATTAGTCACGTTCAGCGAATGAACGACCAGCGAAGAGAGTGCTTGATACAAAACTATTGGTCTCGGGAGTGTTGGAAGAGCCAAGCTGCGATGGTCGGGTGGCGTGACCCAGGACGCTCGTGCAGGCGGTATCGAGAGCTGAAAAGGGACAGCGGATGACAGATCGGTGTGGTGAAACTTACTCGAGGGGGCCACGGCACACACGTCATTATTATTGTGTCATAAATTATGATCTTGAAATTATGAACTTGAAAGATGCCTATAACAATAATAATCCTATCAAATAAATTGCTATCGTGTCTGACCGATTTAGTCATGTTCTAGCTACTTTACTACTTTTTTGTCTGTGTTAAAGTAGCCAGTTTTTCATTGCATCTCATTCATATAATTTTTTTAAGGAAATGGTTTATTTTCAATTTTATTTTATTGAGGGATTTTGACATTGTGAACTTATTATAACTAACATAATAAATATTTAACATGTGATACTATTTATGAAAGTCCACAGAAATTTTTGGGTGCATAAGTATGTTTAGGTGCAGAAGATAAATAAAAAGAAACAAAGAGGGAGAAAGGGTGGGGAGGTTGGAACTATTGTTGCAGTAAAGAGAGAACAACATGTGTTTATAGGTAGAATTATTGGCCAAAATTGAAAGTGTGGTGGTTCATAAAAATAACCCTTTAAGCGTAGTAAGGGTAATGTTGAAAAAGCCAATTTCTGTAAATTTATCATTATGGTATTTGCATTACCGGTGAATGAAAGAAGTATGTAAGATGTTCTACTTCTAGGAATGTGGAAGAGTGCGGACTGCCGGGTCGATCTAGATGGTATGTGGAGAGATATTAATTCTAATTGGCTGGGACAGTCAACGTGGCCTTGCAGTAGTTTAATGAGAAGTATTTGGTCATCACGTGTTCTTCGATGTTCTAGGGTTTTTATATTGTGGAAGTTTGCTGCATCTAAATAGGAGTTGAATGATAGATTAGATCTTACATTCAGATATCGAATAAATCTATTTTGTATTCGTTCTAATCTAATGTAATCTGGCATGGGTTCCAGATTTGAGAAGCGTACTCTAAGTGACTACGGACGAATGCGTAGTACAGTATTTTGAGGCAATATGGATTTTAGAAGTGTTTGCAGGTTCGAACTATGAATCCTAGCATTCAGAGGCCTTGGAGGTAATTTGATCAATATGATTTTTGAAAAGAAGTTTGCTATCGAGGATTATTCCTAGGTCTAAAGACCGTTATGTTATGTAAAGATGTTAAAACATCGCTTTTATTTTCTAGCAGAATACTGTCTATTGCGTAAGTAAAATGAATGTTGTTAAATTTTTTTGAGAATGTTATTTGAAAACATTGTTTAGCTTTCAGGAGGAGTTTGTTCACCTTACAGTAGGCTGCAACGCGGGTGATATCAATTTGCATTTTATGGCAGTCGTCTAGGTTTATAAATACGTTATATCTAAAAGTGGACTATTTATATGTTTTAGTTTTGTCTTGAATTTCACTAGGAATTTCCATCCGACTGATTTGAATCATGATATCATATTTATTTTCGAATTATTTCCAATTAGCGTTAATTCTGAATAGTTCGGAATAGTATCGAGTTAACAGTACACAGGCACTGTATTGAGTCGGAAACCTGTGCACGGCCCAGTGTGTATGCAATGCACCGCACACACAATGCCCGCTGCTGCACTTCAAGTATCAATCCCCACTCGCGGTGCCCGTCTAGAAGGGTTATCGACCCGCTCGATTCATAGACTCGATCGGGTCAGCCGTGTCCGGGACCCGAGCCCGGGGCGGGGGGTCCGTGACGCCGCTGAGATGATGACTCGAGCGAGCCGGAAGCGCCGCCACCGCTGGCACACGCGAGCGCGACCCGATGACTAATAAATTACCGAAAACAACCAAATTTAATTAATTAGTGTCACGAAAAAATTAACCTAAAAACGCTAATATTTATTTAAAGCTAGATATCAACCAAATTTTGTACACACACCTAATTCTCTATTTACAAGATAGATGTATCCCCGAAAAAGCCGTGCGATTGAAAACCGCGTAAAGAAAAAAACAGTTCATTTAAAATAATATAATAATTATTTCTGAACGTAAATACAAGCGAATATTATTTCTAATCAAATTCCTTTTTAATATTTATAGATTACAATTAATGTCGGTACATATGACGTAAAATATCTTATTTAACCCTCGGCATGCCTGGTAGGGTCTGTCAGACCCACCACTTTGAAGAACTGTCGATTCTTTTTTAAATTTGAAACTTGCCGCGTCGTGCTCCTGAGTAGCTTCGCGTCATAGACTAGCGGTCACTTGTCGCTTCTACCTAAAGTAACAAGTATTTTCATTTAAATAATATATCAATAGTTTTATATTTATTTATTTCCTATAAATATAATATTTAAAATAATAAAAAATGTGATATCTAACATTCCAAGCACATTACTTCATATAAACACACAAAATTCATTAATTCATTCACCGGTCATGCAAATACCATAATGAGAAATTTACCATAATTTAAATTTAAAAATCTACCTATAAACACATCTTGCTCTCCCTTTACCGCAACAATAGCTGCAGCCTCCCCACCCTTTCTCCCTCTTTTTCTCTTTTCATTTATTTTCTGCATCTAAACACACCTATGTATCTAAATATTTTTGTGAATTTTCATAATTAGTATCACATGTTAAATAGTTATTATGTTTGTTATAGTATGTTTACACGGGTCCATCAGGCCCACCAGGAATATGGTGTGATTTAAATCCACCACGCATGCCAAGGGTTAAATAAAATAACACGTCAAATTAAAAAGAAAAAAAAAACAATTCAAAAATTTGAAAGGGTTAAAAAACTTCTTAGTATCTTCTCCAGTTTCTAGACAATCTAAAATTTGTATCCTCAGTTATAGAGATAACTTTTCTTTTCTCCTTCTATGCAACCGAATTCTCTGACATAGTGAATTAAGAGTATTACGAGAATATCCGAATAATAATCGATAATCGCTCAAAACTTCAAAATGTAATATTTGTACTTTACTTGTATATTGCTCACATAAAACAAAAAAAATTAGACTTTCTTACATAACAATTTTTTCAACTCTAAATAAATAATATACAACATACTAAATGTACTATGTACCAGTGGCGGTCGGTGACTTTTTTCAGAAGGGATGCTGGATAATAAATTTATACCTACCATCACATATACAAATCTATAGACTAGTCCATGAACAAGACGCAACTACTGACAAAAATAAACTGTCAGATTAGCTGTATAAATATTTATAAATCTTTTACGTTCCACAACATCAATTAGCGATTCAAATTTTTAAATTTAAATGATGAATTAAATAAATAATCGAAGGATATTCAATATTTCAAGCATTTAAGCCAAAGTGTCAAAAATGAGTCACACAAATAAATTCCTCAAAACAATCCGCTCGCTTCGTAATAAGTACGCTATTCTGTGCACTATGCCCATAAGCATTAAAGTCGTTTGTTGTACGTTGGATGCTGTTAACGAATGCGTATACAGTATTCGAAGACCTTGACAGGCGGAACCGAATACGCCAAACTTTGTGGATACGCAACGAATGATAAAATCCAACGTTGCTGGTACGCTGTGTTTACGCGATTCATAGAATGCATATGTATTTGGACTCACTACCGTGCGCGCGCCGTGTCGTAGTATGTGTTATGACCGGTCTCTAAAGGACAGGATGAATTTATTTGCAGTAGCAATCTTTTTGACTCTAGAACACAAGGGATACAGAGCAGCCAAAGCGTGTACTTTGGCAGGTACAATTTTAAATCCCGAAAATTTTAATTATCACAAGTGTTTCCCAGAATTCGCAGTTGTTAAATATTCCCTGCAATATGGGTTTTTTCAATTTTACCTGTAACACGTACAGAAAATACACATTTTACAAAATTGAATTCAAATGGAGATTTTATAATCGCGTTATTTCAAATAATATCGTTTAAAAATAGAAACTTTATTCTTCAAATGTGTTCAACGTTGAAAAATAGGTTTTACAAAAACACTGGCCGCGGCTGCGTAATCGTGAATATAATTAAATATTGTAAAGTGAAGAATGAACAAATTTTGAACTAACGTAGATCTATTTGTGACCGCGAAAGGCCTGGCAAGACTTATCACTGTGATACCTGTCGTTTATATGAATTAACCAGATATTAGAAGCTGTAATAAGAGCCGACACTGATGTATGGAAGTGAGGCCTGGAGCTGGCAGAAAAGGAACGAAAGTAGAAATGAGATCACTTAGACGTATTTGTGGCAAATCTATTTATGACAGAGTAAAGAACGAAGAATTAAGGAAAGAATGTAAAGCTGATGTTAGTATAGTAAGTAAGATTAAAAAAGGATCACTTAGGTGGTTCGGTCATATGGAACGGATGAATGAGGAGAGAATGGTAAGAAAGATATATGACGCAAGTGTTGATGGCACCAGAAATAGAGGACGTCCGCGGAAGACTTGGCACGACCAGGTAAACCAGATAATGGAAGATGGTTCCGTTAGAAGCCTCAACAATCGGCAATCTTGTATGAGAAGATGTATGAATGTGGATGAGGCGAGAATTGTGTGTCAGGACAGAAGAGTGTGGCGCTCTATCCTCTCTGCTTACCCCCAAGGGGCAACGGCGTGATGGTAAGTAAGTAATAAGAGAAGATATATGAAATTGAATGAGACAAGAGTGATACGATATTACAGAAGAATGCGGAGATCTATCTTCTTTGCCTACAACATAGGAGGAGCAACGTGATGGAAAGTTGGTTAGTTAAAATATGATCTATCATCCTTTATTACATAATTCTTTATCTGGGAGATAAATCCGATTACAAAGAGAATCCATACCCTGTTCTACATTTTGAATCTTGTGGAACAGCACGCAGACCTGTTCCTGACTGGCCACCTTCACTTGCCGCGGTCCCTGACGTGATCCCTGGCGCAACATCGAAGAACCGGTACTGACTGGACTTAAAAATACGTACCTACATATTTTGCGGGCAATATTTACCCAGGTGATAAAACGTATAGTATTTCGCCCACGCACGCGATCAAAAAGAGATTCGTGTTACTAGCAACGTTGTTATCAATAGCGTAATTACGTCAATGCAACCAGTGCGGTGCATTAGGTAGGGACCCAAATAATTAACGCGCCTTGCAAGAGACGAATTTAGTTCCTAATATAATGGATAAAACCGCGTAAAAATAATATACACGTATTGCCGGAGAAGGATGTTACGCACCCCGTGGACAGAATGCCAAATCCAACCACAGCTTTATCTACAACAGTGATCAAAAGTTCTCCCAATTCTTTGGCTATATTAGTCAAAGTGCAGCCTAGAAAATGAGATTATAATTATCCTCGGAAGAGTGCTACAACAGTGAGAGACGTGTCGCATCTGGCTGTGGCGACCCTGGAGTCAGCCGATTGAGGCCGCTGTATGTAAATACTAACATGAATAATGAAATAAGAAGTCTTATACGTATTACGTATTCAGAGGCCCTTCTATTTTGTATTTGGGTCCAATTTTATAATTACGTCACTGATTTTTATTAACTAAAATAGCGTCCAATATGTGATGAATTAGTTGATGGGCTAAATTGGAAGCACAGCACAAGAAACAGAGCTTTGATCTTCTGATGATCAGAGAACCGGGTCCCGAGACTCCTTCCTTGCTCTTCTGTAATGCTGTAGCAATGTATTATACTTACTGATTTATTATATGGTGAATGAATGAACTGAAACCTGCGAAATGTGGCAGTGAGTCACTCTCTGAGGACTGTTTTAGGGGTAGTTGGCGAGAATAGTTATCGACGGGTCGGTGTGTGCAGGGATCCCAGTACAAAAACGGTCGGACAGTGTCATCGTGAAGTTGTGCGATTCTGATCCATCTAGGCCAGGAGCCAGGGGCCAGGGGTCGGCAGACTTCATGGTGAGTAAGCCAAATATTAAGTTAACAGAATCTTCATAGAGCCGCAACATCAATTTTAACTGCAGCTATATAGATTTTAATGATGAAAAAAAAACAAAATAAAATCAAGATTTTTAATTAAAACTCAAATTTACAACACAATCGTAGCCGACTTGGAAGAATTTATAGGAGTTATTAACGTCTGTAGTTCAGTGCACTACTTATAATACAAGAAAATCTAAATAATTAAACACTTATTAGGATTTGTAAATTTGACTAGTTAGAACGGGGACCTGGTATCATTTTCGAAAGCTTTGCCGTCTGGCAACTAAGTACTTTTTCAATATTAGACATGAGTTTTTAAATTTATTTATTTACACCCTATCCCGAATCATTTTAAGAGTTGTTTACTCTCGTTTCGATTCGTCAATATTACATTTTTATTTTATTACATTCAGTTATTAGCATATTAATACTATCATATCACACTTGTACAATTTGACGTGAGACTCGTTATCACATTAAATTCAGAGGGCAGCCAGAGAGAAGCTATAGAAATCATGCACCCCCAAAAAGGGAGGGTAGACGTCACATTTATATGTTGCAGTCGCAGAACTCGGTCACGGGCCGGCAGAAATTCACCCTGTCCAAGTCGCAAGAGGTGCGAAGGTACCCTGTAGAATGCTCCGTTAGGTCTCTCTAGCCACTGCTCTTTCCGGCATCGTCCATCCCAGCAACCCCCAACGGGAGACCCACATCTTAATAAATTCCCGGAAACCGATGACCTATTCCGTTTAATCCCGCAATCGTGATCTCACGTGCACCATTCATAATTCGAGCGTTAATTTGCTTCTTAACTTATTTCTTATTTGATTCGTTTATGATAATATTTTTTCGCAGAAATAGTAGAGAAGTAATAGGTAGAGCCGAAGATTGTGCGAATGGCAAATGATTGCGTCATGTGTTGCAGGCAAACCATTCCATGTATCAAATATGATGTTTTTGAAAATATGAGTTGATGTTGAAGAGCCGCAAATGCCTGTGACAAGAGCCGCATGCGGCTCGCGAGCCGGCGTTCTGCCGACCTCTGCACTGGACCAACAAGCTACTCGCTTATTTTATAAATATTTTGATTATTCTTTTTGGAAATAAAGACAAAGTACACTACATGGTGCAAAAGCCGATTGCTTTCCTGCTAATACCTTTGATTCTTGGACATCATGTTCGACTTCAGCTGTATTTGTAGGCCGAATTAGCAACGGTTCAGCACTCACTACGCGAGTGTCTCTTCGTCAGTTCTGTCTATAGGAATCCGAGATGCATGTAAATGTTTTAACTACCTCGAAGGAGTAACTTCCGGCAGTAAGTGTAAGCAAGGTCATTTGGCTAATGTGCGGGCTGCGAGCTGTCACGCTGCTCTCGGTTTACTGCATGACCCATATTCATCGCTGCAATCGAAACAGTATTGTTAAAAAATATATCTAACAGTATAAATGAAGTGGATTGTTTTTCTATTTGAAAAGTGCACCTTCACAACAGAACGGTCACATATTAATGTAATTTGTATTTCAAAGAAAAGTGACGCATCACTTCCGTGTATGAGTGTATCGGTTGTATCCGTTTCCTTTCGAATTTGCCTACAAAAAGAAAACTAATGCATTCTTTTGTATTGTAACACAAAGCTTTTGTATTATATGCGAAAGGAAATACCTACAGTAAATGCAGCGAGAAACTTGGCTTACGAAATATTCTCATCCGGTTTCGTGGCAGGAAGATGCGACGAACGCGTGCCCGGCATTCATAATCAATATATTTCCATATTCAACAAAAAAATAAAATATGTCATAATAATGTCGCATGGCAATAGATACATTGCTTAAACTCTCGCTTTTCAGAAGCCTTTTATTTAATCCATTTTTTTTTGTAAGTCGGGATAACGAAAGGTTGCTAAAGAAAATATACGAGGCGAGTGATGAAGGCAACAGGAACAGAGGACGTCCGCAAAAGACCTGGTGTTAAAAGATTCACCTATCAAAGAGCGTGTATGAAAGAATGTGGCGTTCTATCCTCACTGCTTACCCCTACAGAGAAACATGTAGGCGTGACGATAAGTTAGTCAGTTAGATATAACCCGAGGGACCTCACAATCCCTACACTCTTAGGCTATGATTCTGAGGGAATAACGACGTATGTCCTGAGATTTTGCAAATGGCGATCTTTCATGTCTCCCATTGGAAGGGCGCAAATCAGGGTTTAACCCATTTAAAGACCTACTTTCAATACTGATTCATAATTTTGCCAGTATTACGAAAACTTGGGTTCATTTGTATAAGAAAACACGTATTAGATTTAATTTTTTGCAGAGGTCAAGCCAGATTTTTGACTAATAAAAATACTCATTCATAGAAAAGATAAAAAATCTAATTAGTAGAGTTTGTATTATTGCGGTTACTTGTAAACATCGCCTGTATGCGTTATGTATCGTATAATGTATAAAGTTCATCGGGAGGAATGAAGGAATTAAATTATTTTAAAATTTAATTTGTTAGAAAAAGGTCGCTAGGCAGTGCGCTTGGTATAGGTAGGTACTTACTAGAAGTGTATTATTTTTTAGATAGGAATTAAATTTACAAAAATAACAAAACACAGATGTGAAAGGACACCGTGCTTTAGAAACAAGATTGACAAAATAAGAATAATGTGTAGACGTTATGCACCTTAAACAGCACGCAATTAATAGCGTGGGATGAAGGAACCACGCCTGAACGAACAGTGCGGCGTTGTTCCGATGAATTAAAAGTTTTAGTGGAAGAACAGCCACAAGAAACATCCATATTAGCGCAAAAAATACTACAAGTTTGTTTTAATTAACTAACTTACCATCGTGCCGTTTACCGAGGGCATAGGCAGTAAGGATAGACTGCCACACTCTTCCGTCTCTTGACACACAATTCTCGCTTCATCCACATTCACACATCTTCTCATATTAATCATTAATTTTAGCAATAAGTTAACGCTATTATAAACATTTAAAATATTATAATTCTTTGTCAAAATGCGTAAACTCAAGTGACTCAATGAAAGGTTAAAATCAACCATTATTTTCGGAACGACCTAATATTTGTGCTTCCAAAATATTAATTATCTAAACTGAATAACGCAAAGTTACGAATTATTTATAAGAACGACAGAGGGGCTTTTAATCAAATTACACGTTAACTAAAAATATACATAATAAATAAGAGAAAGACTAAAAAATTAAAAGTTTTTCGTTCAAAAACATGTCCTTTAAAAAAAGTATGACCGGTCACTCTGAATACCGACGATGACAGGTGTCGAGAGACCCTGGAGTCTAGGAGAGGAAGACTCTACTTTCGGTGGTGAGTCACACCTTCCGAGAAATTTAAAGACGTTATTAACTGCAGGCGGATGTCATCTCTCAATAATCACGGCCTTCGCCGAGATTACGAGTAATAACTGTCGGCAGTCGGGCTCGGCTCTCTGCACTTCAGTCAGAAGGCCACTGAACTGGCTGAACCGCCACCGAGTTTCGTAACACCGGGAGCCGACTCCGCGCGGGCAGCGCGGCTTTCCTTTACCTCTCATTTGAAGATATTACGCAGACCGGCGATGCGGGTCGGCTCGCCTCCAGGCTGAGGCGTCGTGGACCGGGACAGGTAACATATTCACGTTCACCACTTTCAATAGAGCACCTTCACAACAACACAACGATGCACCCGTTATCTGCGATCTCTGGACGCGTCAGGTCGGCGAGGTGTGACGTATCGCGGACCGAGCGAAGAAAGCCAGAAGCCGGAAGCCAGGCCTGGAGAAGTCTCAGCAGACGCCGCGAGTTCGCACTTCACACGGCGCGGACGGGGACGGTCACCACCATCATCGCGGGGGCGGGGCGCCGATCGAGACGAGGATCACCGGACCTGACCGCGGCCAGACTGGGGATTGGGGAACGAGGCGCTGTTGTGTCGGTCGCTGGTGTTGTGGCAACCAGTTCTGAGAGAGGTCCCGTGGTAATGCAGGGGCGCCCTCCGCGCAGCCCGCGGCCCATTTCATTTTGCGAGAAACTATTTTTCATTTCTATTTGTTATACAGAATGTAACAGACCTAGTCCGCAATATCTTATGGGACTAAATTAAGAGTCGAAAATGTTCGAGGAATGTATGCAAATTCTGCACTGTTACGAAAAATGTTTGAAATTTTTACAAAATCGTGTTAAGCTTAAAGTCTACGTATTTTAAAATAAATGTATGCGAAATTTATTCATTATTAATCTATATCTTTGCTTCAAGTCCTAAACCATTTAATAAAAAAATAGTCTAACTGCTAGAAATTCGATATCTGTATTTTTTGTATTCAATTATATTTTGGAATCAATACAATATTTCGCTTAATCGAAATTTTTTTTTGAAATGCTTATAGGCACGTATTCCTTAAACATTTTTGACCTAAAATATAGTCAGGTATCCACCCATAAAGTATTGCGGGCTAGGTCTGTTAGGTTGGGCCTGGCTTGACCACATTACTAATAAAGATGTTATAAGATTAAAAAAATAAGTCAAATAAAACTATCACAGAAATCTGTATACTTCGGACACATTCTATGCAATGAAAAGCAAGAGAAGATAGAAGGCAGCAGAACTAGTAGTGTAGGTAAAAAGAGATAATCTTGGCTGTGTAACCTCAGAAAGTGGTTCAATATCCAAAATGTTATATAAGATAGATCAACATGGTCGCTAACCTTCGATAGATGGCGGTACATGAATGAGAAGGCTGATAAAAATTGTGTGCGCACCTTAGATTGTGTATGCACCTTAGAGGTAATATTAACGATGATAGGTGTATTATTTCTTCACTAACTTATATAAATTATTGTTGTTTTTCACGCTATTATATTGAATTAATAATGAATCGATTTCTTGCCGAGGGACGGTGAGGTGTGTATTTTGTTTGGTAGCTGTGTAGCACGATTGGCATTTTAGCATATAAATAACGTTAACCTGACGACGAATGAGAAGGACCGGTAGCCCAAAAAAAAAAAGAACATCTCGTAACACATGAGTTATTTCAAAACATAATATAATTAATTATAATTCTTAATATAATTTTTTTTCACAATATTTATCTAATCAGAAATCATCAAAATACCCCATATTGCATAATCTACTGGGTTTAAGTCTGGGCTTTTCGGTGGCCACATGCCTGGCTCGATGAAATTAACATTCTCACAACGAAGAAAGTTGATTGTATTTCTGACCGTGTGAGATGGAACTTCGTCCTGCTGTAATGTCCAGTTTTTCTGTAACGTCTAGATTTACTCCAGGCTTTGTTTTGAAACTCTTTGATTATTTTCCTAGCAGCCCAACGTTTTTCAATTCGCAAATTTTTAATCAGAATACGGTCTTCTGCAGTAATTTTTGTTATTCTGCGCAACAATTTAACAAAAACAAATAAAAACAATGGTAAAATTAATAATCAAAGATGGCGACCGTAAATTGTCGAAATAAAACGTAATATAGTAAGTAAGCAAATTAGTAAACCATTGAAGCTATTGTTGACATAGTTTAACTAATTTTGTTGTAATTTTATCACATTTTACGAAATGTTCTCTCGGGTACGTGGTGTCACATCTCACTGTAAGACACATTCTATTTGGCATTGTTTTCGGATAGTGAATGGCATTCATGTTATTAACCATGCCTAATGTAATGAAAAATGGCCTAATGTAGAGAAAAAAATGCCAACCTGGCGGCGAATAAGTTGGATCGCTGTGGGAACTTTGCTTATAAAACGATCCTGGGTCACCATTTACTGCAAGACATATTCCTTATGAGGGATTGATATAAATAAAACAATGTTATAACTCTACTAGAGTTTATTTGCACTACTCGAGCTTCGAGAGAGACAGTAATTCTCATCGACAGATGAAGTATTAAACTACCGATGAGAGTTAGTGTTTCTCTCGAAACTCGAGTAGTGCTAATGAAATTTTACAAAGTTAACGTCGATTCTATCAATAATATTCTTAAATACTAATTAAATGTATTAATTACAAAAATATACATATAAAATCAATTTTATCGAAAAATATTGTTGTTGCGCTACCGAGATTTGAACCTGGATCTCTTTTTCCAATCCGGAGAAGGCGCATTACCAACTATGCTACAGCGTCAGGATTTTTGACATATAACGGAATGACAGATGCATTGATTTGAAAAAGTGTAATGTAATGGCATAGTTTGTAATGCACCTTTCCCAGGTTGGAAAAAAAGATCCAGGTTTGAATCCCGATAGCGCAACAATAAATTTTTCTAAAAAATTGATTTTATATGTATGTATTTGTAATAAATACATTAAATTAATATTTAAAACATCACAGACCTGTTCTGAATAATTACAACTTCATAATAAGAATGTGTTCTTAATAATAATGTTTTCTATGAGAGTCACAGTTTAACATCTCACACGAGAATTTGCTTTTAATATGTATATTAATAAGTGATTTATTATACTAGTGATGGATGCTTCTCCACGGGTTCTCACCGGTTGTTAAATTCTCGCCGCACGGCTTGTTAAAAGTTACAGTTGCACGGGAAGAAGAATTATAATAAAATTAAGTATTGGAATACTTTTCTTCTGCATGAAGACAGTATTGTGAAGACATGACCTAAATTTAAATTTGTGAATAAGAACGACACGATGCTACGGTTTGCAGATAGAGAGTATATAAACGGTTATTAAATTAGTAAAGTTAGTTGATACATTTATTGATGGAAACAACTGACCGCCTGACGGCCGTGAAACCATGTACGTGTCTAGTTAAGCACCCGGTTCTGTCCTCGTTCGAACTGAAAACGACTATAGCAAAATCTCTAAAATCTAATTATTATTGAAAATAATTTAGATCCTTCTGATTCCTAATAACAACACACGTCGCATTATTTTAACTTTTGTTAATATAATGAGGGGTGCGTTGTAATAATTATTTTATAACAGTTTAAAAAATTTAAAAAATAAATAATCGCATTCTCAGGCATGCGTACTATACCGCCCCTGCATAGAATATATTTTTCTACTTCGCCCCGTCCCATTTCGTAAAAAAAAAAATATTTTGGTATCTTCAAACATCGTTTGAATTTTATTTCAAGTTTAGATAGCATTCATTTGTTTTGCGGAAATATTTCTTATTTATTAATGTCTACTATATTAAATATCCATAACAGCGTTCTTATAAATACCGTTGAAACATCCTCACAATTTTACAGGAATATATAAATTCCATGTTAAAAAATAACCTCTGAAACGGTTCATGACACTATTAAAATAATGTTTGTAGTAAAATTTTTGTAAAGCGGCCGCCGTGGGCAGCCCCTGGCCGGCCAATCGCCGCCGCCTCGCTCCCTCCCGCGCCGCGCCTCGTAAGCCTGTCCCGCTCGCGCGCGGCGCTACAAGGTAATTATGCACAATCAAAAAGCCGACTTTCTCTCTGTTAAATTTGAATGCAGCCCACTCTCGGTCCGCCCCGCTGTCGAGGTCTCGACTGCTCGCTTCGTCTCTTAGCTGCCCCCTCCGGCGTGTACAGTGCCAGACGAGGACACGGCATTTTTCTCCTAATTTTGCGCAAAAGTGTTGCAGCGGACGGCCAGCGCGGTCCGTGGGCCGCATTCACTATTGCATACTGCACGTAGCGATCCGACTATCAAACACCGCGGAAGGTTAGGCTTGCAAAATCAGTCTCGGATTTAAATTAACTACCGGACTCGGAATGGACCTTACACGCAAAGACAGTTACGGCTCGTGGGATTCTCGCAAAAGTGGCTCATGATATTCTATCAATTTTAATTATATCAAATGTTCAGTATTTTGGATTCCAACAAGCTAATTTACCATCACACGGTTTCCCCGAGAGGATAGAGTGTCACACTCTTCTCTCCTCATCCACATTTATTCTCATCTATTTTTTAAGCCTATACATTCCAGTTTTTGTTCTCGCCAAGTCTTCCGGACGTAATTGGTTCTACATGAACATCCACCTAAGCAATCCTTTATTGATCCTATTCGCTATGCTTTACATTCTCTTCTAATTTGATAATTCTGTCATAAATCTGCCGCATTTGGTCAGTGACAGATTTATAGTCGTGCAAGTGAATAATGTGAAAAGGAAAGTGAAATCATAAACAACAGAGAGAGCGAAAATAATAAAAAATAATGTCTAGAAATATTTTTTGCTCCAAAAATACCATCCGATCCAATTGTACTCAGCTCCCATCAAGTATTCAGAAGTCCGGGTTGGCCCTAGGTCTGTTATTATTAATAACTGAACATAAAACATCTACATTTGTGTTCGTTTCCATGAACGCCTTCAACAGCTGTGGTTCCCGGATTTCCTACTGATAATGAGTGCACTGATTCTCTGGCAGTTTGCTGGTCCGATGTTGTTGTTCTTCCTTCCTTTGAAAAGCACACTCATGTCGCTCGGATTATTAAGACTTCCTTACTGGATGCAATTGACCGCTTGTCGTTTACTGCGCTTTTCAATCTCCGAAAAGGCGGCAATATTCACACATACAAGGACCAATATTAATAACAAAAAATCCTAGGGGTGCCAATCGAAGTATCAAAAGCACATAAACATTGTTGCTTCATAGTTTACATTGTGTTGTGATATTATTATTTTGTTTCAAGAAAAGGGGTCCCTGCATCATAATTCCGCCCCATCCTGTACCCCTAAATGATCTAATTTTCACTGCATTCACATTTGTTTCTCCTCTGCCAGCTTCAAACTTGTCTTAATTTCTCCGCCAGCACACAAATTGTGAAACAAAACATTTTTTTTACACATATAATTCTTAAAAAATTAAACTAATTAATTAAATTAACTATCTCTCACTTGTTTCAAGTTTTGCAACACGACCAGCACAAAAAAAAATGTTATTGACAATGTCGATAACATTTTTTTTTGTCTTATCTTATTGTTTTATGAAATATAAAAAAGGCTGTATTGTATTGTAAAGTAGTCACTCCAGTTTGGATACCATGACATCATTGAAAGCATTTTTGGCAGCAAAATATCATAGTTCATCATCTTGGCATCTTACCCAACTCCTTGGCCTAAGACTCAAAAGTTCATCCGCCACCATTCTGCCACATAACACCCTGCCCAGCGCCACTTCTCCCAAAAGACCCTTACATTGATAATATCAAAGAGAATCTGCTGAGGTTTTGTCTGTTGTTCTGCAGGAGATATTTTATTTCCCGGATACTCTTCGGAAATGAGCGGAGGTCATGCGTCAACAGAATTGGTCATCGCAACAGGACCGCTTAATACATGATGACTGTGGGAGGAAGTTTGCCTCTCAAATTGGATTATTCTTCCACCAAAGAGTAAGTGAGAGGTGGATAAACTGAGACCCAGAAACACAACTAAGTGGGAATGGTGAAGGGTTCCTCGAATACGAGTCCCAGCACTAATCAACAATTAACCAGCTACATTGGCTCCTGTTCCCTGAAAGAGTTGAATTTAAATTGTGCTGGTTGAAGTACAAAGTGACACATACGAGGGCCAAGTAAAAAATAAGGTTCCCTACGCTGTACACTCGCCACGCGAGATGCTAGGCGAAATCCGGCAACACTGCCTTGATTGTTGGTCCCTTAACTACATCCCCACTACCGGGAGCAAACGCTGCGACGCTCAGTAAAGGCCTGACAGCCATCCGCTATGGAACCCGCCATCGCCGTTACCGCCAGTTGTGAAATCCGTTCGGTGATTCGATTTTTAAACGCGAAGAAGCTTAAACCTGTTGAAATTCATCGACAGTTGGAAGAAGTTTATGGCACAGCTTGCATCAGCGTCCAACACGTCCGCAAATGGTGCAGGGAGTTCTCCGAAGGACGCACAGACGTCCACGACGAGCAAAGGAGTGGGAGGCCATCGGTGTCGGACGAAGTCGTGGCGAAGATTGAGCGCATTCTCCTCGAAGATCGGAGAGTAACGCTTCGGGAGCTTGCTGTCCAGGTTCCTGAGGTTTGTGAAAAAACCATCGACAACATTTTGACCGATAAACTTGGTTATCGCAAGGTGTGCGCGCGGTGGGTCCCACACATGCTTTCAGAAACCCACAAAGACAATCGTGTCAAGTGTGCCGAGGGGTTTCTTCGAGAATGCGCCGAGAATACCGAAGAATTCTTGGACTCCATTATTACGGGAGATGAAACGTGGTGTCACTACGTCACTCCAGAAACAAAAGAACAGTCCAAACAATGGCGCCATCCTGAATCGCCTAGGCCAAAAAAGTTTAAGCAGACGCTTTCCTCAGGGAAAGTGATGGCTACGGTGTTTTGGGACCGAAAAGGCGTCTTGCTGACCGAGTTTATGCCTAAAGGGACCACCATCAATTCGGACAGGTACTGCGAGACATTGACAAAACTCAAAAGAGCCATCCAAAATCGCCGGAGAGGAAGGCTGACCAAGGGCGTTAGGCTTCACCACGACAACGCTCGCCCGCATGTCTTTCGACAGACCACCGCCCTACTGGACAAATTAGGCTGGAAATTGCTTGACCATGCCCCCTACAGCCCTGATCTTGCTCCCAGCGACTTCCACTTGTTTCCGAAATTGAAGCAACACTTGGGTGGATAACGCTTCAATACAGATGAAGAGGTGAAAGAAGCGGTCACCAAGTTCATCGGCGACCTAGCGGCGGAATTCTTCGAAGCGGGTTTTCAGAAGTGGATAACTCGTCAGGAAAAATGCATAGAAAAATCAGGAGACTATGTAGAAAAATAGAATAAAGTACAAGCTTTCAGATGGTTTACTTATTTATTGCAATAAAAAATACCTTATACCTGAAAAAAATGTAGGAACCTTATTTTTTACTTGCCCCTCGTAACTTGGCGCCTCTGTATCTTCAAGAGCTTTGTATCCTACACAATTTGAATGGTAAAACTCTCAGGTCAGCCTCTACTTCAGCTGCAGTAAGAGTTGTAGAACCGACCAGTCATTGCCAGAAATCTAAGTTTAGTAAACGGGCATTTGCGGTGGCAGGCCCAAAAACGTCCGTTGGGCTCTTTGCCCTCCGTCATAAGAAACAGTGCATCAGAGACTTTATTTAAAGAGAGACTAAAAATGCACCTTTTCAAAAAATCATTTTCATAAGTTCAAATAACAATTTAAATACAAAGATAATGTAGAACTATAAACAGTTTGTGTGTAAAGCGCCCTTGAGGTGAAATTTTTTACAAAAATGACACTATAAAAATTATCCAATATTATTATTATTATCCCTAGGGACACACCCTATAGTGGTTAGCAGACACCCCCCAGAGATCATATTTATTGTTAGACTATTATTTCATTTTACAATATTTGATAATCCTCTTTAAATTAATTAGTCAAACTGAATCTAGGAGCTCGGGACACCGAGACTCGCAGACTGCACCTTAAGCAGACTGATAAAATAGAATTTGAGTGAAATTAAAAACTATACAAATGATGAAAATAAATCCAACACACAATAAACATCAAAATAATTTATTTAAATAACAGAATAAATATAATTTCTATAATAGTTACATCTTTTTAACACTCTTCTCAAACTCTTCCAGCCTCGTCCGCAGCAACCTCGTGTCCAGCCGATGTTTGCACAAGTATCTTCCGTTGAAAAATAATACTGGTACTTCATATTTGTAGAGACGAAACAGACGAATGCTATCGGTTTGCGTAATGTCTACAGTCCGGAGCACCAGTCTCTCTGAGAAAGGAATAAGCTCTTCCTTAAGCTCTTCGCACAGCGAGCATGAGGCATGCGTGTACAGCGTCAGTACTGCCTTCCCATCCTCCCCCGGCCCGTCACTCCTGCAACATAAAATATTAGCCTTCATGAAAAACTAAGCTATGCAACCTTGTACACACAATACTTTCTGTAATTAAGTCCATGGCTAAATTTAAGGAAATACTCTCCACGGTGAGTCTGATAAGTTTCTGACCTCATTAATGCACCCATTTTCAGAGCAGAATACTACAGACTAATAAATGAGATCAATTTTATCAATAAGAGTAAATTGACTTATTTTTAATACTATTTTGATGCAAAATCATCTTAAAATTAAAAGAATCATAAATAAACATTTGTCAATAGCTCTTTGGGACCATAATACATTAGAAGTTAGAACAATAAAAATCTGGAAATTTCAATATCTTGGAAGAGTAATGATATATTCAGAGAAGTATCAATGTATCATATATATATTGCATAGTTGCTGGAAATTGGGACCCTGGAAGAAGAATATTGTGGCTGAAGAACCTGAAGCAATAGTTTAGCCAGACTACTGTAGAGTTTTTCTGAACCACAGTAAACAAGGTTTTGATAGCCAACATCGGCTGAACAGATAAGGCACAAGAAAAAAAATACAGTAATAATATTATTAAAAAATTGCATTTCAACAAAAATATGCAAATTGTACATATTGTATAGCGTGATATAGAATTGCAGTCAAAACTGAAACAATGAAGACATACAATTCTAATGATCACATCTTTTCAAAAGAACAATGCCTAGGAAAGGTTTAAAGGAGATTAATATTGTATATTTATAACAAAAATGCGGGAATTACAGGATTTTCTCAAAATGTTCAATTCCGCTGTTATTTAAATTATTATTCTTTTTATAAATAGAATATCATATTTATTAATGCCTAAATTAATAGACTTGTATAAAATGTTATAGTAATTTTTTTTCCTGTTTAATTGAGATAAGCCAAGTTACTGACTTTTAGATGCTTAATTAGTCAAAATAGAATCAATATTACTTGACACAGCTGCTTAAGTTTTGGAACTAAGTTGTGAGAGTTGCCCAACATTGTTCCAAAAATTCAACAGTTTATTTTTCAAAGAAAAAGAAGTTTGCAACTAATGTTGGGCAGGATCTCACCTCATTACTTATTAAAAAATACTTGCATTTTTAGTTGAATATCCTTTTCCAAAAAACAAATAAGATTAGCTCTATTATGTTAAAGATAATGTAGAAAAATGTAAGTTTTTATCTTTAAATTATAATAAAGTATAATTCGTCTGTATAATAACGGTGCCAGTTTTATAAATAACAATTGCGACCACCCCTGCAACAACACGGAATATCGGTTTTGGTCAGATCTGAGTTATGAATGCCACAACATTGTATATCTTCTTGGGCATCCATATAAAATAAATACCATTACACGCTATTTCTAAGAGATAATCTGCAACAACACTGCGGATTATCCAAGACAGCTGCCGCTTAGTTTATTTATTAACAGTTGTAAAAACCGTGCTGTGTTACTGCAGGGGGGGGGGGGGCAATTGTGGCATGATTTGTTCATTTAGTAATTAAAGCAATTTAAATAAAATGTGAGAATTTGAAACAAAGTTGTGTGATTTTACGGTATCAAATTAATGTTTATCTTTGACATTTGGTAATCGACATGACATTTATATCATTGCGTTCACCAACCTAGATAAGGAGGAGGAATACTTTTTCTAGATGTTCCCGGTGGCACATTACTTACAAACCTTTTATTTGCAAAAATACATCGAGAATAGTTGTCCCTTCTTGGGGCATTGCTGCTATGTTATGCTAAGATCATCTCTGTTCTTCAGTTCATAATGCTAAAGGGTTACAAATTTCACAAGTTCTCGGTAGAATGGCAAAGATAACTCTGAGACTCGTTGCTGTGAGCGATATGCTCTAATAAGTCAGAACAATACATAAACTGTCCGTGCCTAATTACAGGCGGTATGGAAATGGTCGACGATCAATCACTTATTAATTTCTTTGGAAAAGGCCAAAGTGCTATATTTTGCAAATAGATTTATGATGGGTTAAATTTTCAGATTCTTAATAAAGTATTTTAAAAAATAAATGCATTTATCTTTTACAATTCTAAATTGATTAATGCTATCATTATTGATCTTTGTTTTTTGAAAACTCCATTACTAAGTAAGTACATAATTTTGAAGTAGGAACCTATTTAATATCTTCGTTTGAAAAATTCACGTTACCGGAGACAGGGAGTGATCTTTTATGTTAACACCTAACCCCACTTGTGTTCCCCAAGACCAAAACCTCAGAAACACTGAATAGTTATTGTTGAAATATTCAAACTGTTTTAAAGGGTCACCTTATGTATTGAGGCTCACATGGTAATATGATCTGTCAATGTTTTGGTGGTGACTGAAGATATTCACAGTAACTATTCTCAAGATACTATCAATGCTACAAAACTATGAGATCTATAGAATATGTTAACTATCCTAACAATATAATTTCCTCAATCTCAACGTTTGGAACATTTAAAAGATTCATGCGAGTGCAAGCCACACAAACGCATACATATTTAAAATAAAATAATTACATATACGTACAAATAATACTTTGTTACTGGTAAGGAAAAACATTACACTTGTACATTTGTTAACGTTTATCGAATTTTATCAAATTCTGATAATAAAACCTGGTTCCCTAGCGCGCGGTGTTGATGAATATTATTTATAGAAGAAAAATATTCCCTTATTTCTTTAAATTAAAAATTAAATCTCTAATCAAACAAGATAGCATCAAGAGAAGTTTTTTTAATATTTTGTGGGATGTAGAAACTAAAACATTATATGACTAAATATTTATACTTGTAAAGGTATAACAAATGGATATGTTTGGGTGTTGGATTTTAAGACAAAATTTTGAAGATAATTAGAAAACATTGACAGATGTGGAAATGATGCACAAATTTCAGAAAATTAATTTGAAGAACTTTTATTCAAAATACAAGAAAAGATTTTTTTAAAGTTGCTCAGCTTTGTTCCGTGAATAAAATTCTTTCATAATAGTGGCGCCATCTGAGCTAAGCTTTTGTATTAAACTTTTTTTAAATGCCTACATGGGTTGGATAGTTTTGTAAAGGGTATTTACTGAGTAATGATTATAAGGTGAACCAAAAAAGAACATTGGTTTTAAAATAAAAGATTTGAATGTTTATACATTTTAATTTCCACCGTTAAATGATCTAATTGTTCACAATACAATTGTGCATTTATTGTTTATCCATATTTGAGAGCTTTAAAGTGAATAATGCCCTTGCAGTCCCACCAAACAGACAAAGGGATTTTTTCATTGTGAGGTCAGGTTTAGCGGTAGGTTTTGCTACCTGATCTTTCAAAACCCATTGCTTTTTGCGTCTTCGGTATATATATGTATATAACAAATGGAATATACCACGTAGTACTCATTTCATGTAGTTCGAGTACCCATTCCTTGTCTCCAGTTATCAGATGTTGTAAAAGTTGTATTTTTGATTCCATTTCCAAAAGATATTCGCATGCGTCTATTCTTTATCGCCTAGGTGTTCTTCGCTTAGTTTGTGCAGTATCCATTTCCCTGGTCTCCACACCTTGCCGATTTTTTTAAGATGCAGTTGAACGTATGACCATGAGTATCCGAGCTTGTCTGCGATTTTTTCAATAGATTATTGAATTGTTTCCGATTTCAGCAACCGGTATGGCGTCATCCACTTCCGAGGCTATTTTTTAAATCAAATCAAATTTCTTAAACCATCTTTGACACTCGCGAACATCCAAAACATCTCCCAGTACATCACAAATATTTTTAGTGGCACTTGTTACTGTCTCATTCATCAAGAAATGATATAACATCAAATTTTTAATAAATTCTTTGTTTGGTACTAATCGGTCCATTGTAAATAGGATTGTTAAATTTCAGTTTTATAAATTAAAATTTACTATTGGTGTGTAGTCACCAGAATAACACAAAACACACTGTGTAAGGGCGGCAGTCAAAGCGCAACTAACCGTTGAAAACGGTAAATGAAAACACAATATTATTTTTTGATACCCTGATTAATTTTAATACATAGCATCAGGCGTACACAGCAGTAGTAGATATGTGGTCAGCGTGTTTAACTAACTAAATAACTTACCATCATGTCGTTTCTCCACGGGGGTAGGCAGAGAGAACAGATCGCCAAATTCTTCTATCTTGACATACAATTCTTGCCTCATCCACATTCATACATCTTATACAAGCTCGTCTATTATTGAGGATTCTAATAGGACCATCTTCCAGTATCTAGTTAACCCGGTCGGACCAAGTCCTCCGCAAATGTCCTCTATTCCTGGTGTCATCAACACTTGCGTCACATATCTTTTTTACCATTCTCTCCTCATTCATATGTCCCATATGTGATCCTTTCTTTAACTTAGTTACTATACTATGATCAATTTTACATTCTTTCCTTATTTCTTTATTCTTTACTCTGTCATAAATGGATCTGCCACATATACGCCTAAGTGATCTCATTTCCACTACATTCAATCTACTTTCGTTCCTCTTCTTCCCAGCTCCAGGCCTCACTTCCATACATCAGTGATCATACCAGGACTACATGTGTACTAGTCTTGCGTTGATTGACAAGTTCCCATTAAATATTATTCCATTCAAAGCGCCGTTCACTTTATTCCCTGCAGTCACTGTCATTTTGATATCAGCATGTTTATTAAAGGATTAATAAGATTTGTGATAGCAAAGTCATTAAATAATTACTCCTGTAACTCAATATTTGAGTACATTTTTGGTGGTTACATTGCTTTATTGATCTACCATCTGCTATCGTTTCTAAAAATGGTTTATGTCATACGATCTCGCACCGAGCTGGATAAATCAAAATTTGACCGATTAATAAAATATCAAACTTCAGTCTTATAACATTATTTATATATTTTTAGTGATATAAAAAATCTAAAAATAACAAATTGCGTACAATGGCGTAAAAAAATATCTCTAAATAATCTCTGAAAAAATTAACAGAAAATCTGTTATCTTTGTTATCATTAAAAATTGTTTACAAATGTTGGCTTGTGTGTGTAGAGTATTTACATGTGATTACAGCTCGGCCTCGTGCTGCGAAGTAACGAGGATCTCGGCCAATCCAAGGACAAATATCTGTATAAACATTAGGTGCAGCTCCTATGTACCTTGGACATCGCATATTTTTTCCAGGGGGTCGACTTACAGCTTCTCTATGAGGACAGAAGATGCTCCCCCACCACCGTTACAAATGGCCGCCACACCCAGCTGGCCGGGGCGTAGAGCGTGCACAAGGTGCACTATCAAGCGCGCCCCGGACATGCCGATAGGATGTCCCAGACTCACAGCGCCACCGTGCACATTCACCAAGGCCGGATCCAGATCCAACAGGCGCTGATTGGCCAGCACTACTGCGCTGAAAGCTTCGTTGATCTCCCACAGGGCCACATCCTGCACACGTATGCCCGCTCGTTTCAGCAGAGGTGGGATAGCCACAGCTGGCGCCACGGGAAAGTCAATTGGCAGGCAGGCACCATCTTGCGATCCCACTAAGCGGGCCAGCGGGGTGCAGCCGTGCCTAGCCGCCGCCTCGGCTGTCATTAGAACGAGTGCCGCTGCGCCATCGTTCAAAGTTGAAGAATTTCCCGCAGTCACGGTGCCGCCCTCCCTCTGGAAGACAGTGGCCAGCTTAGAAAACTTTTCAAAATCCACTCGCTTGTACTCTTCATCCTCGGATACGACCAATGGTTGCTTGCCCTTCTTCTGAGGCACGCTCACGGGAACAATTTCTGATGCGTAGACATTATTTTTATAGGCTTCCGCACTCCGCTTATAGCTGGAGATGGCGTAATCATCCTGTTGCTGACGAGAGATGCCGAGATTCTTAGCAGTATGCTCGGTGCAATTTCCCATATGAAATTTATTGTACACATCTGTGAGCCCATCTGCTACGATCCCATCTGTCAGCTGCACACCTCCATATGCAGGCGGGGCTCGGCGCAAATAGAAAGGCACATTTGACATGGACTCCGCGCCCCCGGCTAGCGCCACCGCGTGACTGCCCAACTGCAAGCTTTGCGCCGCCAGCATGATGGCCTTAAGGCCCGAGGCGCACACTTTATTAACGGTAGTGCAAATTGTGGCGGGTGGTAGTCCCCCCCAGAGCGCCGCTTGCCGCGCCGGCGCCTGTCCAGCTCCAGCCCCGAGAACATTGCCCAGGAACACCTGCCACATATGCCCGAGTCAGTATACAGCAGAAAGTTAGGAAACCGATTTATTGCTCAGTTTAGCTAAAATTCTAATTCTAAGGACTAAAATGTTATGAATCGTTTCATAATTAAATAATGTTCACAATTTTTTTTTCAAATTGTTATAATTTGAGGTCAGACTTCAAACTACATATTGACATAACATTTCAGAATTAACTCGCCTGACAAAGTCATTCAATTGTGAGGAATATCTACAAATCTCCGATCAAGATCAATAAAATCCACATTGTGCCTCGGGTCAAAGAGACGTACCTCGGTGACAGCGTCTGGTGGTAGCGCAGCCCTCTCCACGGCGGCCTTTACGGCGACGGCCCCCAGTTGCGTGCTGGACATGGGAGCCAGCGCGCCCCCGAAGGAGCCCATGGGCGTGCGCACGGCCGACACGATAACCACCTCGGGTAGCTGCAGCCCGGAGCTGTACGGCCGCCTGCACCCGCTGATTACCTGCTCACACAACATTATCACATACATGTTATATACTTTATGAACAAAGAATATTTATATTCAGCGGGTCCCCCAATAAAGTTTGTCATGAAAACTGCTTTAGAAAATTTTGTAATAATTTTATATACCTTCACGTTAACCTTGTATTCACCTTTCACTTTTGCCGGTACTGGTATAGATACGAGGCACCCTCAAAGCCTTTTTTTGAAATCAAAAAGGTTTAGCCTTTATTTCATTTTAGCTCTCACAAGCTTAACAAACTTGCTGTTCCCCCAATAGACTGTGGATTCAAATTTAAAAAAAAACACGTATATAATTTTGATTTTTTAATGTAGAAATTTAATGTGATACGGCGTCGGGCTTTCCTCACTGCCCGATCATCGTATCTCAATGCAACGTTGGTCACTGAGAAGGAGGCGGGGATGAAAATTAACTAGTCAATGATTAATCTATATTTACAACTTTATTAATTTGGTTAGGCGAGAGGAGAAAAAATAATTCTAGGCTAAATTATCTTAATTTATCTTACGGTCTACTTAATTCTAATCTTAAATTAATCTTAAATCTACCTTAATTAAGTTCGGTCGGTCCGTGCTTCGAGGATCGATGTCCGCCGCGCGGATGGCGACCGAAGACGCGGTCTGGGCAGGACCGTGGCTGCGAGTCCGCTCCGCAACACATCCTTCTGGTGGGCGGTCTGGTTTACCAGCTCCTCTGCACTGCTTTCTTCCACCTCCGCTCGAGTTACACTATTTTAAGTCTTCTTTCACCTGTTGTTCCAAGTGTTTCCTTCACGCTGGCCGACCTCGAGCGCTGGTCGCCAGCCGTCCGATGGCTGACGGTGGAGTAGAATATTAATTCGAGAGTTTTAACTTTTCCATTCTCCAAGTGTCTAAGTTAACTGTCTGTGTTAGCTTTAACTGTCTTCAAGTAACCAACTGGCTAGTGCCTTACTGCAACTGTTCGAGTCTCACTGACCGAGTCTAACTTTCCAACTGTAACTGCGACTGCTAACTATAAGTCTATGACTAACTGTGACTGCTAACTGCAAGTGTTTTCTTCACCGCCGCACCCGGCCTTTTTAAACCCTCAGGGGCTTAGGGTGTGCGCGGATCGTAAGGACAGGTCGGTCGTACATGCTATACCATTAAAATTACCCTAGTCTATTATTACACTAAAATCGGAAAATACTAAAACGTTGGAAGGTCTTGTCGGCATTCTGAGAATGCATCTAATTTGGCGGGCTTGCGAAAATTTCCGACCGGGTATTATCCTTGGAAAGGTACGTCCTCGACAATATACAATCAGGATTAGATGCATTTCTTGGGGTTGGACCGTCATAAAATGTCCCTTAATTCCCCCAAGAAAGCAAACGCTTTCACCTAATCCTAATTGGTTACACGGCCCTGTTACCCATGCTGATAATCCCTTAAGGAATGCACCGCGTTAAGTGCTTTTTTCTCCATATTATGGGGAAATTCGCGTCACCCTAATCGCCGGGCACATCAAATGCATTGATTTACATTTAGATCTTGTTTATTAGTTATATACATTCCTAACACAAAATTTTTATACTAATATTTGAATTAATTAATTAAACTAGTTACCCCTGTTAAACTTTGTAATAAGCTAGTATTAATAAAGAGCTTGAGATATTTGCAAACTGCTATTTTCTATATATATATATATATCTTATTAATTTCTCGACAGCGTAATAGTTAGTATCTCTGTCTGTTACGCGGTAGACCGATATTTTTCCGAAACATTATACACCGGGGTGGTATGATACATGTGACCAAAGCATATAGCGAGTTTTATCATTACCGTGTGGCAATAATATAAAATCTTACCTTTGAAAATTTCCTTGCTGAAGCCATTCTTGGTTTTCTTTTCCCTTAAATATTAAATTGTGAATCTTAAATGACGATCGTGATATCGGATTGTTGAGACAATGCCAATTCTAAACTGACGAAATGAAATACCGGCGCCGCATATAAAATAAAAAATAGATATAAAAAGATTGCACGGTGAACTTTAACCCTATTTACATTTTTTACCAAAAACGTCACGTATAATTGTCAATAAGCGGTGAGGCCCATTCTTTCTTTTATCTATGGCCGACCTGCTCGAACATTCATCAGCAAAATCATTTATTTAATTGAAACGCGACACTAATGTATTTTTCGCGCCTTTTCTAGTACGCCAACTTCAAGCCATGAAGCTGTGAAGTAATAAAGGTAAAAAACAATTGACTATAACCGATCGTGGCAATCTAAAATGACAGTAATATCTATTTTTCATATTAATAGCATAATTTATCACCAAAAAAACGAAGCGGTCTACTATTATAAAATCGATGTGAACAAATCTGACAAGTTTTGAAAATTATTAAAATGTATAATATAATATAATATTACGCGGTAACACGACATACATCCTCCTGACGAAAGTACAATTATATGGACCATCGTGCGTCGTACGCTTAAGTCCAGGGATAGTTATAAAAATTACGGACTATCACAAATTTGTATCTGAAGAAAAAAATATATACACAGACTAACTGAAACATAAATTAACTCGTTTATACTCCTTCTCTATATACGAGTCTTATTCTCATAGAGAAGAAACAAATGTTAAAATATATATATCCACAGATTATTCAAAATTGTATTATATTTTCGAATATTAAAATAAAAAAATATATATTACATATATTGAGAAAAGCATTACATAATAACCATTGAATCAGCGTGGTTTCAAAAGAACTGAACACTTTTTAAACATAATGGATCAAATATTTTTATCCTTAATCGGTCTACGAGTTATCTGAATGGAATTTTTACTTATATCAATTTTTATGTATCTTTTAAATTTTATCTTCATATTATTTTTGATTTTCATAGTTTCATATGTAAATCATAATCAACACGTTTTAATAATTTAACTGACATGTAATTTAGTACCTATCTATATGGGCACCTATTTAGTCTGTTAGCAATCAATCAATTAATTTATTGTAATGTGTACCTTGAGTTTATTTAAATAATTAACAAATTTGTTACATGGTGTAGAGAAACATCAATATGAAAAAGATAGACTCATTAAAAAATTTATAAAATGTATTATTGTGTACATATTTTTTAGTGTGCACAAAAAAAAACTTTTTTAATGCTTGACTAATCGGAAATAAGTAAAGTTACAATGCAAAAAAAAATTCAGACGTTGTTTCACGAATAATAATGATTTTTTCGGCTTTTAATGCTAAGTAAACTTATCTCAATTGTATAATTTTCACTAGGTATCTGAGACTGTTAAAACTGCTTAAAAAATATTACATTTAATAAATTAGCAAATTTAATTTAAATCAATTATAAAACAATTTATCCTTTTTATAATCACATTATCATTTCAAGTATGACGACAGGCAAAATTAAAACACTGGGTACAGATATATTAAATACTAGGTGCCACATAAAAAAATAATACTACCTCTAGTAATGTTACTTTTCTCGTCCCATGACATTGCGACTTTCTGGTTTGAATGTGGACTAAAAATTAAAATGAAGAAAAATAAACTGAACGTATCGTGTGGAAAATCTATGCAAGAAAGAGTGAAAATTAAACAAATTAGGAATGAAAGAAAATGTAATTATTGCATTGTCGACATAATTAAAAAGAGTCACAACTATGGTTTAGATATGTGAAAAGTTTGAATAAAGAGATGATGGTAAAATAAATAAGATGTATTACATCCTTTTTGAAATCTTCTATATTTCTATATAGAACATGTGCGACGGTATATCAGTTAATAATTTACTTAATATTTTTGTAAGCCCTGTGATGGTTGCCAACAAACACACCGATTTATTTGAGTTCTGTTTGTGTGGTACATACCTAACTACCTATTCATTTACATTCACTTCCTTCAGTTTTGACAGTTGTTTTTTTTTTGTGTTTATAAAATTATAACTTATTGAATCATTATATTAAACATTGCACAATTTTAAATATCATTCAATATCACAAAATTGATAAGAATGAAGCTTGGCCTTACGCGCACCATCAAGAATAGACATCAGTAATAGAATACAGAATGGACGATGAAGAAAGAAGATTGCGCACTTTCGGCTCCTGGCCCACCTCGGCCGCGGTGGACCCGGTGCGGGTGGCGCGCTCCGGCTTCTTTTCCACGGGCCGCGGGCTCGAGGTGGAGTGCTTCTCGTGCGGGGGCCGCATCAGCGACTGGGCCTTCGGGGACCAGGTTATGGCCCGCCACCGCCGGCTCGCTCCGCGCTGTCCCTTCGTCCTGGACCCCCTGGGCTCGGGCAATCGGCCCGCGGTAGCCGCCGCGACGGCAGCCTCTCCGGCGGCCACTCTGGCTCCCGCGCCGGCGGCCACTCCGGCCCCCGTTCCGGCGACCACTCCGGCCCCCGCGCCGACTAGTGTGACCTACGAAGACCCCTGCAAGGACACGATCTACAAGGAGGATATGCTGAGGCTCATGTCGTTTACCAACTGGCCTGTAAGCACACAGTAAATTAATTATTATAGAATTTTAAAAATTTGAATTTTATCCAATAATTTTAAAAATTATGTTTCAATGTAAAAGAAAGTATCCCGTATATATGTCGTCGCCAAATAACAAAAATCGAATAAGTGACAAATGATAAATTATACAGGAGGCTGTTGTTTAAACATCTGCTTTAGAATTATTATAAAAATTAAACATAGTAAAAATTGTTTGATATATCATCAAATTGATCATATTTGGAATAATAAAATTAATTTTGATCCAGTAAAAATTGTTTAATTATTGATTTTTTAGAGTTACAAAATACCTAACTTTAGTCAGCTGATATCACATTATTTTTGGCAGACTATCTGGAACTATGTTATATAAAAAGCATTAAATGTTGGTTGTACGGTGACGGTATATTGTGTATGAGATATTAGAATATTAAGTGCTCTGAGATTTTATTCTTAAATAGTAAGAACAAGATTGGTTTCTTGTTTTTTATAATATTCACACTATAGTAAAACAAAACAAGTATTTATACGCAATCGCAACTGAAAAATATTCTTATTACGTTTTATGGCGATTTTCGCTTTGCGGCGATGGTATACTTACTCCTTAACCCTTCGTATTAGCAGGGTTCTACTGTATACAACGATAGTATTTTCACATATTTTTGTAATACATTCATGTGAAAAATGATTTTTTAAATTTGTTAATACTTTTTCTTTAGTGTGGTAGATTTTAGAAATTAGTAGTCTACAGTAGTGCTGGAAAAAGTATTGTAGAGCACCTTTTGGGCCCGAATCTATCGTGTTGGCTTTGCTGCTGATTCTACCAAAAGGAACTAACTAATGTTTGAGAACTCATCATCATAGCTGATGTCATTAGCGACACTCACTAAGCAACAAACAATATTTATTCTATACCTATAGTACTTCTAAAATCCTAATACCTGCCATTCTCATTTTGTAAAATTTCACATTACTTTTTAGATTAGTCGATGATTCAGTTGGTATTTAATAACGTTTTTATAAGATCATACGTTTTCCTAGGTAAGCTACATATCCCCTGAGTCGCTGGCCCTGGCAGGATTCTACTATGTGCGGGGGGAAGGTGGGGGAGACCAGGTGCGCTGCGCATGGTGTGCCGGTGAGTTACAGAACTGGGTACCCGAAGACCGGCCTCTGGCGGAGCATCTGCGTCACTTCCCCAACTGTTCATACGCCAAAAACAAGGCACGAGGTCTCAGGTAAGATGGAGAAAATACAGAACCAGCAGTCAAGTCCAACTGTTTAATTAGCCTTCTGGACACAATATTCTCATGAATTTTCACATCTGCATCAATTTGTGATTAGAACTTAATATTTTATGCAAAAACAACAATATCCATTGTCATAGTCTACTTCCATTATATATGTTGTAAAATATTATAGCATATGACGTTATGTGCGCAATTTCAGGCTCTCGCCCCAAGAAAATGATGCGCTGGTACGAAGCGGTTCCTCCGAGGAGCTGGGTATCGTGCGGCCGGAGGCGAACGAGGCGGGACAGCAATCTCTAGAGGCGCGTCTGCAGTCCTTCCCGTCATCCTGGTCGCGGCCCCAAACTCCCGCCGAGCTGGCGGCCGCCGGCTTCTCCTATGCCGGCTCCGAGGACCTCGTGCGATGTTTCCACTGCGCGGGAGGCCTGGCCCGTTGGCAGCCTGAGGATGATCCTTGGAAGGAGCATGCCAAGTGGTTCCCGCACTGCGGTTTCCTTTTACTGGCCAAGGGCAGGGAGTTCATAGAGAAGCACAAACTGACTGCAGTGAGTAAAGATCTTTCAATCACCTTTTCTTGTAGACAATACCTTATTAGACAAAATATTACCACGCAGGGGAGGTGGACTTACACCTTTCTCCCCTCCGTGGCGGTGGGGATGGTCCTCCAGCGCTGGATCACTATGAGATGCAGATGCAGAAACTCTTCGACTTAGGACTTGTCCGTGAACCATGGTGTGTTTGCGCTCGGGTGAAGCAGACGCCGGAGCACATCCTCTGGAACTGTGTGATTATGAATGCGGGATTAGATCACATGCACATGAGCACAGAGCACATAAGATCATGATTGGCGGATTAGAAGGAATAGGTCATCAGATCTCCCGGAACGATAACCTATTAAGAAATTAGAGGAATCTTGAATTTTTTTGGAAATTTATTAGGGTGTGGGTCTCTCGCTGGGGGTTGCTGGGATGGACGATGTCGGGAAGAGCGGTGGCTAGGGAGACCTAACGGAGCATTCCACTGGCTCTCCCTCACACCTCTTGTGACCTGGACAAGGTGAATTTCTGTCAAACTGTGACCAAGTTCTGTGAATTCAACACATAAATCTCTCTGGCTGCCTTCTGAATTTAATATGATAATGAGTCTCACGTAAAATTGCAGGTATGGTTCTAGTACAATGATACTGGAGCCAAACTATGATAGCATTATGATGATAATATTAATAAATATATAATGTAATAATGACCATCTGTAATAATTGTGCCATAAAATAAAGAAAAAGTGAATATAAAGGTGTCAAGGTTTTAGTAACTAACTACCGGAACTTAACTAACTGCTCTAATTTTTTAAATTTAATCCAAGATTTTGTAAAATATTGCACGGGTTGCTTTGTTAAATGGAATTTAAACAAGAGTGAATAACTCTCAAAACGATTCCGGGAAGGGAGGGGCCCTTAAGATTTTCCTTCAAATCTATTAGACAAATAACTATTATATATAATGTGTGGGCGGTGGCATAACTATGTCAGTGCAGTTCATTGGAACCTACGTTAGATAGAGGCCCAAAAACTTGGCGCCCTGCAATTCATTGGACAATGATATTTTAGCGAGTATCGATTCCTTTCCCAGGGTTGGCAGTGGTACACAACGATAAATGAAATTATTAAATTTAAAAAATCGTTACTCAGTCGAATCAAGAAAACGTTATTGATGTATATATTAGCAGTACCCCGCTAATATGTCTGGCTTAGGCTAGATCATAGCCGTAAAGTGGAAAGTCAGAGAAGCCATGCAGAAGCCGTGTTCCATAATATATCACGGTTGTGTATTAGTGATGAAATAAATGGTTATTTTAACTGTGATTGTGACTGATTGGAAATGATGATTAGTAACTTTTTATTCGTAATTTGTTAAATAATTAATGGAACACTAGAAACTAAACCTTCAACAATTAAATCTTATTATCAGTTGTTGTTACAATTGAATACCCATTATACAATAATGGTTTAGCTATTGTGTATGTGCAGGGGGCCGTGTCCGAGGAGGCCGTAGAGCGCTGTATGGATAGCGAGGTGGCGGTGGCCGCCCTGGGCTGCGGGCTGCAGCCGCACACCATCCGGGGAGCTTTCCGCAGGCGCCTGCAGCAGACAGGTACACTTGACCAAACCAAACTACTACACACACAACTAAGTATTATTTTCATCGACCATATAATGGATGTAGTCCCTCTCTTGAACAGGTGTAAATAAGAATTTAATTAAAAATAGTCAGGTAACATTGGATTCAGGCGGAGTTGTCTTCATTGAGAACTAAAAATAAGGGTTTAGTTTTCATATCGGCCGATATTCCTTCTTTATGGTCTGCTTGATCTTATTTTATAATTATAATTTCTTGAGGCAGACAAACCGCTAATTAGAATTTGAATGTCTAGGAAACCTGTTCCCGAGTACAGAGGCGCTGATCGATGCAGCCTTGAACGAACAGATCAATGAGACTCCCTTCTCTGTGCCAGAATCGCCGAGCCTCTCAGCTCTGTGAGTTTTATTTTTCTTCTGTCTCCTTTATTATTATTTCTTTACTTTTAGGTTAAGGTTATTATTGTTTTCATACATCGTTTTTAATGGTACATAAAGTTTCGACATTTGTAGTTATATAGTTCAAATAGTACAAAATCTTTTTTTTATATTTAAAGTATGCAAAGTTACCATACATTATAAATTGAAGACAAGATTGTTAATTACATTATGTATATTATTAATTTTCATATCTTGTTTATTTTCTTATTATTGATATATAATTTGATTTGTTTGCAATGTTCATCTGATTTCATCTTATTATCATAGGTACTAAAAAGTTATGTATGTATTATGTATTTGTACCGTAAATACATAAATAATTTTTTTTCCCCCTGAAGATGGCACTATTATCATTACTGGGGCAATTTCTTTGGGGGACTAATCTGGCTCCATAGTTAGTTTATCATTCTGTCACATCTATCACAATGTTTATTTGAGTAGGTTGTAGCAAGATGGAAAAAAGAAAAATGCTTCATATGTAGTTAAATTACAAAGGTTGAAATATATTGATTTATTGTAGGTTCCAAAAGCTGCTGACAATGCTTAAGCCAGGGAGAAAGTGAAGAAACAAAACTGGGGAGATCGCGGTGGCCGTCATTCGCTTATGGTGCGTGCACCCAGCGCTTTGTGGTTCTTTGTGGTCGCTTTGTTTAATGATCCATAGATGGTAGGCGTCTGCCACCTAGTAATCACTCGGTGTACAAACAGTTTCATACCTCAAAAAATAACATTCAGAGGATAGTATAAGTTATACTCCTGAGGCTAAGAATATTTCACAGTATTATAATTTTTAATTTTATAGGTCTACTAGAATGAAAAACATGCACGAGAATTGTACCGAGAGCCAAATCAAAAACAGTACTACTAAAAGCGATGCAGGGGCCGCGGCCGAGGAGGAGGGAGAGGTGACATTGCAGGAGGAGAACCGCCGGCTCAAGGAAGCTCGTCTGTGCAAGGTGTGCATGGATGCTGAGGTAAGTGCGAGCCTAATTCGACTGCAGAAATGCAGAGATTATACTACATATATAATGTAACCAGAACCTGAAAAAACAGAATAGAAATTACAGTCATTATTATGTATGTAACAGTTAGACTCTGTATAAACAAATTATGCAAAGATTTTGCTCCCCTTATTGCAATTATATTCACTGTTTCCATAGAACTCCTTAACCGTATATGAAAATTAACTTTAAACAATTTAACTCAACATCTTGTATTTATATTAATGTTAATCTATAGTAAAGGACAGCTATATATGTATTATAATTTTATTTATATGAGATGAAAATAAAGGTATGAAAATAGTAAAACGTTTATCTGTTAAAAAATCCAACAATGTGAGTAATTTATTTGGAGATAAATAAAATGGTAGTCGAACTACCATAGCCAAAAAATTATATTTAAAGAAGAAATTAAAATATGAATACAGTAAAACTCCATTAATTCGTGTCATTTCATACTAATTTCTATTGATAATTTGCAAAATTTGATTATTCGCAATTTGTATGCGTTTTTGACACCTGAAGTTTTTATGCAGTATGCGTTTTTGACACTGAATTTGTTCACGTAATTCGCATATATATTTGCAAATATTTTTAAATCCCTACTCGTGCGACTACGCATTTGACCTTCATCTTTTTGTGAATATCTGCAACTAGCCCTGCCTACTAGCCAATCATGACGCCATTCCTTATCGTAAAAACGGTGCACTGGCATGACGGGTGCCAAACCGAGTTTTGCCATATGTACATAAATTCCATAGTGCATTTTATAAGATATGTTATTAAAATAATATTTTCACAGAATCTCTCTATGTTTATGAAATGTTGTAATTTGCGTATGTAGGTACTAAAGAAACTAAATCTTTCATATTTAAATACGTTGACATATTTTATTCATTTTTTTTTTTCATGTTTCGTTCTCTAAAATGGCACCAACACCTTGTAATTCACATAAATCCTTGGCCATTTGGAAAAATGGAGCTTATTTTGAAAACCGACAAAAAATTGATATCAAAGATAAAATTGGCGGAAAAATTCAAATCCCAAATACCTCTCTGGGTTCAAACTTGAAAAATCGCCGGAAAATAATAAGTTTCAACCATCGAAACATGAAGATTTAATAGTTTTTAATTATTTTTTACACACCTTTTAAATATTCAAATTCTGATAGAAAAGGTGAGTTCGATCGCCAATCAAATTAATGTGTGTGATTTTGTTGCGTTAAGTGACTGGTCAGTGGTGAATCGCCACGTCACCACACACCTTTCTTATTAAGGAGAAACACGTTATGTGATAAACATTTCAACACATAAGAAGCTGAAATAATGAAGAGTCATTGTTTCAGTATGCAAATTGCGTTTTCAACAGCGGCATGCACAAAATCGCGGTTGCAGTAAACTAACGCATTTAAAAAAAAAATTTAATGTTTCTTTTAAAAAACTTTGTTCTCGTTATTCGTAATTTGGATTTTTTTTTGATTTCGGTTCCGTGAGTTATGAATTAACAGAGATGATAATAAAACTGTAATCATAATTTACGTATACATATTACTGAAGCTTATTTTAAAAACTTCTACACATGTGCATATTATTGTTTATCAATTTCTCTATAAATTGCATATTTTTCTTCCATCTATGAAATTTAATAATTAACAATTATATTTTACTTGTATACGCAAGTACTTCTAACCTAGTATGACTTTGATCAATGATGTTTCACATTCAATAGAATTCTAATAGATTCGAAAACCGCCTTTTTTAAAAATGATTGATTAAAATATTATTAAGGAAAACACATTCTTATTGTGAAGTTGTAATTATTCAGAACATAGGTCTGTGATATTTTAAATACTAAATTAATGTATTAATTATAAATATATACATAAAAAGTCAATTTTGTCGAAAAATATTGTTTTTGCGTCTGCAGTCGGTTTACTCAGAGGTATTTGAGATTCTGTAAAAATAATGTAGATGGCTTTCAAATAATGGAACGACAGGTGTATTAATTTGAAAAATGTAACATATAGCTTTGAAAATTTATCAAGAAAAATACTGGCGTTATAGCACAATGGTAGTGCACTTCCCCGGATTGGAAATAGAGATCCAGGTTCGAATCCCGGTGACACAAAAACAATATTTTTTGACAACATTGATTTTATATGTATATATTTATAATTAATACATTAATTTAGTGATTAAAATATTTTATATAGTACGATGGCTGCATGATAAGTACCCGTTTTAGGGAAGGAAACAATTTTTTAAATTTATTTTTAGCTCAACATAGTCTCTTTTCAGCTCGATACACTTGGTCCAACGATAGTCCAACTCTTTTAAGCTATTGAAAAAATATGATTTGTCGAATTCAGCAAAATAGGCCTCTGTTTCGGCGATGAGAAACGCTTTCGTTCTACGAGAAACGCTATAGTTCGACGAGAAACGCTTTCGGCCAAGTCATTTTGACATGTTTGAAAACAAAAAAAAAATCACATGGGGCCATATCTGGAGAAAAGGGTAGATGAGGCAGCAATTCGTAGTGTAATGTGCTGTTATGATGAAGGAGCACTTTTTTCTTTGCCAAGTGGGGCTGTGTTCTCATCAATTCAGCTTTGAATCGGCCTAATAAATCAACATTATGTCCTTCATAAATTGTCCTTCCTTTCTCTAAATAGTCGGTGAAGATGGTGGCTCGCAAATCCCAAAAAAAAAATAGCCATGACCTTACTGGCCAATGGAACCGTTTTCGTCTTTGGAGCAAGTTTGTCAGGTGCAGTCCACTGTTTTGACAGTTATTTCATTTCTGGCTTGTAGCGATGGACAAAACATGGTTTTCTCAATAGTCACGAAAGGCTGCGAAACTTTTTCAGATTGCGCTTGAACATGTCCAAACAGTGCTTCGAAGTTGTCATGCAATTCTGTTTTTGTTCCACTGTGAGCAAACGCAGCACACATCTCGTCGATAGCTTTTTCCCAACCATTTTTTTGTGTAGGATATTTTGTACGCATTCAATTAAGATGTTTACAATGTTATCAAATCTCTCTGGCCTTCATAAGGCGGTCTGCTAACACAATATTATCATATCATCCATAGTCACCTCAATCGGACGGCCTGGGCGTTCTTGAAGTTATTAAACCAATCTGTGATGGTAGTCATCGAAGGCATGGTCCTTATAAAAGGTCCTTATAAAGGCATACAACTTCACTTTGATTTCCTCACACATCTTTCCATCCAAAAAAGGAATCAAATCAATTTGCAAACAAACAAAAAACTTGCCCACTTTCAACAGCTATCAAAACAAAACTACTCAATAAATCTGATTCAAATTTTGACAGGCGTCGTTCAGAAGATAGCGTTAAACAAAGGTATACAGATTTTGCGTCAGTGGCTCCATCAGTCGTTAAACACAGGTACTTATCAAACAGCCCTCATATTTTGCTTATTTGTTTTATATTGTTATTCGACATGGACAGTCAGCAGACAGACAAACAAATAAAATAAAATAAAATAAAAACTGTTTTCAGGTGGGAGTTGTGTTCCTGCCTTGTGGTCACCTGCTGAGCTGTGTTCAGTGCGCTCCCTGTCTCCCCGCATGTCCACTCTGCCGCTCCAAGGTCAAGGGCATTGTTCGCACATATCTCTCCTAGCTTCCGTCCTGCTGAGCCCCTTCTGCCTCTCTGCCGAGTGTCCAGTGCACCTTCTGCCATTCTTCCGTCTCTCTGAGATTAAAGGCATCGTCTACACGCGTCTCTCCTACCTACTGCTCTGTTCTGCCGAGCTGCATGAACTTTTCCCTTTCCGTGGTCAAGGGTGTATGTACTGTGACATGCATGGATATGGTTATTTAGTATTATTCTAGTTACCCTTCCATGTTATTAAAATACTGTGATTTTCCTTCCCTTACAAGTTATAAATTAATTTATTATTGGATTCAATTATATTTTGCCAGTTAAATTGACCATCATTGTGACTTCTTCTGATGTTATCCAGTCTCGAGTATCTCTCGTTTCTACAATAGCGATGTGTCACTGGTTATGAAAGAGAGATGTGTAAATAAAATTTTAACCCATAAAGTAATTTGACTGATTGCTCGCTCGTTAGTACTACAATATCTCATGCAATAGAGGTGCTCCAATTGAAAATCACGTCATGTGTACAAGCATAGGTTCCACACTTTTTCAGTTGTTGGGCATTACTTACACAGTATTTAAAAGGCTGAGTATATCGTACAAACCACCGGACAGTGAATAACTAATGTACATTATATACATATTGTAAATATATATTAAAAACAGTCTGCGTTTACTGTGACTAACCTCACGCACCTTCGAGGGAACAATCACCTCAAGTAGAAATAAAATACTTATTTTGACTAGCATATTATTGTACTACTAATATAATATTAATTTAAATCAAAGATTTTTTATTATGACTTCCTACTGCCTATTTATTACCTATTATTAGGTCCGAGCCCTGCAATACATTGAATTATTTTCAATAACATAAGTATTATATACATATATATATATTTTTTTTATTATTTAGAAATTTTTTACAATTTTTATGAGTTAATTGAGTATTGTACATTACTAAAACTACATATTTTTTAATCGCTTACCCCTCCAAAAAAAGAGACTAGCTCTTGTGCTTGGAGAGGGAGTTACACTGTAATAATTTATATAGAGTTAGAAGTTATACATTTGTAATCTATAATATTATTTATTATCTAATTGTGTGCTTCTGAAATGTTCATTTAATTTCTTTTTTAGTTTTTTTATCTCTTTAATTTGTGTAGGGAGGCTATCAAAGTTTTTTTTATCCCTAAGCATATAAAATTTTGCTGATAGTGTTTGGTGTTACATTTAGGGATTTAAGAATTATTTTTAAATCTTAATGATGTGTTTGTTTCAAATTTTAGTGTTATTTTCCTTAAGTAATTAATTAATTAAGATTTTTTTGTAAATGTTTTCAATTTTGGGAATTGGGAATTTTGCAAAAAGTGTTTGTGTTGAAAAAGTTGATATTTTTTAAATATTACTTTAATGATTGTTCTCTGTATTATTTTTACCGAGGTCATTATGTTATTGTATGCTCCTCCCCACCCAATTATTCCATACTGGAGTAGCGAGTAAACAATAGCAAAATATACCTTTTTGAAGTTATTTATACTTAAAATGTTTCTTAATCTTATTAATATATAAGTACATTTTCTTATTCACTAATTCACTAATGTGACTGTGCCATTTTAGATATTGACCAATAATTACGCCGAGATATTTCATTTCTTTTTTAGGGTTTAAGATTGTACACGAGTCGTTACAGGTAATTTTGTCGCAGTTGTCGTCATGGATTTAATATGGGGCGGTGTTTTAAGACTTTTGATTGAAAAGGGAATGTAATAGGTTTTCGGAGTTTAAAGTAAATAAATTACTATCGAACCAGGACTTGAGTGTGTTCATGACGTTATTTGCATGTTCATTTGTAGTGTTCCAGTCTTGTCCACTTACGAGCATAATTCGTTCCGTAAATGTGTTTGTATTTCCCCATATTAAATAAAGGAAACTTAATTATTTTTTTCCAAGATCCAAAAATATTAATATCATAATAATTAATTTGAAATACGTATACATACATTTTTTATACTATGTATTTAAATTTATAATAAAAGATGTAATCGAATATATTATTTATTTACATCGGAATCACTTGATGGCTCAATAAAATCTTTTTCTTTTTGTGGATCTATCCATTGACACTTGCCTCTTTTTATGAAAATGTGACATCGCATTGGCTCGTATATTTATCTTTCCTCGCGCTGCGAGAGAAAACCATCAGCTCAAGTTGTGAACACATCGTAAGCATGTAACGAGAATTGTCATGTTTATGCATCCTATGCGTAGACTGTGGCTTATGACAGAAGTCGTAATAAAATATATTTTATTAGTGACTTCTCTGGTGCAGAATATAAGCTACATAATTATAATGACAAAGTTTTTGTTAAGTTATGCAATACAGTTTTTTACTCATATATCAAGACATTGGTCATATGTCGAGAAAATTTTTTTTTCAAAAATTTACTTGTATCTCAAAATACTAGTCGAGGTTTTACTGTATATATTTTCTGGGGGAACCCACGTCAAATAGTCCCGAGAAGGACTTTTACACTCCTGACGTTTCGTGTAAATAACATTACTCATTCTCAAGAGCCTTTTATTCTGAATCCTGCCCTAAACTAGCGATTAAACTTGGCTGTTGAAGCAAGAGCCAAAATGAAAGGGGGTTCCACCAGAAAATAATTTGTTATCTTTTACCCATGAAAACCTTAAATATAACATACAGAGTCAAATCTCTTTGTAACAAATATCGAAGTAACGAAATTCCCAGTATAACGTATCTTCAATTTGTCCCTGAAAAAATTCCATCTCCTTCCTTGCATTTAATATAATGAATTTTCAGTATAACGAAACATTTTCTTTGGTCCCATGAACTTCACTATACTGAGATTTCACTGTATACCTATAATACATGGTCTAATATAAACTAAATTAAATTTTTCTTTTTTACTACAACTTATATTTACTTAGCTTCATTTAGAATCTATGTAGTTTCTCCTCCTTTCTTATATCATCTGGCATTTCATTGAAAATCTTCATTGCACTGTACATCACCGATTTATGAAATTTAGCCTTCTTTCTGAATGGCGGTCTCAGTCTATCTCTTCCTCTTGTATGATATTTGTTCTCATAGATTTGCATAAATTTTTCTTATAAATTCTGCTGATATTTTTTTATTGAGGAAAATAAAAAGCATAATATTGAAATATATTTTCTGTTTAAAGGTCATCATATTAAGATCTAGAGAGTATTATTCTAAAAATTTTATTTTGCGGTACTGATAATTGTTGCATTACTTCTTTATTAGCCAAAAATAAAATTCTGCTGCAGTAGTTGGTGGGAGGTGTGGTGAGAAATGTGGATATATACATATATATATATATATATATATATATATATATATATATATATATATATATATATATATATATATATATATATATATATATATATATATATCCACATTTTGGCACTGTTAAAATGAATCAGTACCAAATAAATTCCTCACACCAACTACTGCAGCAGCATTATATATGTGGATTAATGTGGATATATATATATCGGTAGATTGTATCGTAGTTTTTTTAAGTTTTTTTTTACCTGTCTATTATTTAATTTCTTTAAATTCATTATATCCTTTGTGTTTATGCTTTTAATAACATTCTAATGATAATTATATCAATTTAAAATAGTTTTTTCTTACTGGAAATAAAGACTATGTACACTATGTGGTGCATTGTTAAAGCGGTATAATAAAGGATTTCTGCATTCAAATATAGATTCTACAGAAACTCTTGCCGCGCAGAGTCCACAATAGCATCCCGCAGGTCCTAGCAGCAAGCAATCGGCGATAGCCTCTATACATTGCGCTACGTATTCATTGTATCCCATGTTGCATCCTATGTTAACGTGTTTTCTTAAGAAATCCGCTAGATGGCAGTACAGATTAGTAAAACATAATAATTAATGTTAAAATATTTCCGCATTGTGCAATAGATATCAATGGAAAGTTTTTTTGAGACGCTTTTCACATTGTGCAATAGATGTCACTGAAAAGTTTTTTACGATGGATATATCAGGCGCTGGGCTATAGAGGGATTATTTTCTTTTTTTATATATTCAATGAAATTACATTGCACTTTGAAAATGTCTTTCTGCACTCTAATATTATTTTAGCATTACAGTTCTAAATGGTTTTACATAAAATATTGTATACATTAGAGATTTTAAGTTAACTTTTTTTACATTTCCGTATGTGTATTATTGAATAATATAAATTAATTATTACGGAGAACATATTCTTATTGTGAAGTTGTAATTATTCAGAACAGACGGTCTGTTATGTTTTAAATACTAATTTAATGTATTAATTATAAATATATACATATAAAATCAATTTTGTCAAAAAATATTGTTTTTGCACTACCGGGATTCGAACCTGGATCTCTATTTCCAATACGGGGAAGTACACTACCGATTGTGTTATAGCGCCAGTTTTTTTCATGACAGATTTTTGAACCTATGTTACACTTTTTCAAATTAATGCATCTGTCATTCCATTATTTGAAAGCCATCTACATTATTTTTACGGTATCTCAAATACCTTTGAGTAAACCGACTGCATTGCGGTAGTGCAAAAACAATATTTTTTTACAAAATTGATTTTATATGTATATATTTATAATTAATACATTAAATTAGTATTTTAATATAAATTAAGATGGAACCTGTGCTGGCCCCGCTTGCATCTTACAGATCTGCATAAACAAACACTCAACAGCCATACAGTCCGCCTGGTACCTGCCAAATTGAAAACGTTCATGCAACCTTTGTCCGCATGAAAAAGATGTTCAGCGGTTATGATCTCAACCTGATTGTATATTATATAGTTTATATATGAAATATATAGAATATATAATAATATTGTTAGGTTTAAGTCCCCACTGTTATGCAGACGACACGCAAAATTATTTTTTCTGTAAGCCGGGTGAGACAGATATTAAAAGAAAAAATTGCAAGATGCGTAGAAAAAATAGACGAGTGGATGGCACAAAATAGATTAATGTTAAATCCGTCCAAACAGAATTACTATGGACAGCGACACCTAGAAGGCAAAACTTAATACACGAATCAATGTCTGCGAATGCTAAATCTGCAGTTAAGTTGTTGGGCGTGCACATTGATTCAGATCTTTCAATGAATACATAAATCAGCAAAACTGTCGGTGCGTGCTTTTATCAACTGAGACAGATTAAAAGTATTCAGAGATATCTTCCTCTTGAGGCAGCCCATCTACTCATTGTGGTGTCACGTGTGGATTATTGTAACAGCATCTATGCTGGCCTGCCAATGTTTCAGCAGGATAAATTATAATCCATTCTAAATGCGGCTGCATGAATAATATATGGAGTTTCCAAATTCTCTCATATAACATCCCTTTTACGTCAGCTCCATTGGCTCCAATTCCCTGAAAGAGTTGAATTTAAATTGTGCTGGTCGACGTACAAGGCGACACACAATATGTATCTTCAAAAACTTTGTATCCCAGACAATTTGAATGGCAGACGTCAAGCTGCAGGAAGGGTTGTAGAACCGACAAACCGTTGCCAGAAGTGAACGGGCATTTGCGGTGGCAGGCCCAAGAGCGTGGAACTCTCTGCCCTCCGTCATAAGAAACAGTGAATCAGAGATTTTATTTAAGAAGAATCTAAAAATGCACCTTTTCAAAAAATCATTTGCATAAGTGAAAATAACAATTTTTAATTTAAAAAAACAAAGATTATGTAACTATAAACAGTTTATGTGTAAAGCGCCCTCGAGGTGAAAGTTTTTACAAAAATGGCGCTAATCAAATTATCCAATATTATTATTATTATTAGATTACAAATGCGAATGGTTAGATGCTATGTGTCCTCGATACTCTTTTATGATAATACACTTACCGAAGAAATGATAAGGTGACTTAAAGCATTTGAGATGTGGATCTACAGAAGAATATTCTAAATAAGCTAGGTGGATAGAGTTACGAATGAAGGTGTTATGGTTCGGATGAATAAAGGAAAATAACTATTTAAAATAATAAAAATCCGAAGGCATAAATATCTCGGGACATATGATGAGACATCCGGAGAAGTAAGAGATCTCGCACTTCGTAATGTAGGGAAGATTGCTGGAATTCGGGGCCCTGGAAGAAGAACAACATTACGGCTGTACCTGAGTCTACTATAGAGATGCACCGGGCCGCAGTGAACAAAGTGATGACAGCTAACGTCCGTTGAACAGTTAAGGCACAAGAAGAAGAAGAAGAAGAAGTATGTATTATTTTTTTCTTACTGGAAATAAAGATAATGTACACTACATAGTGTATTGTTAAATATGTTGTTAAAGCAATGTAATAAGGGATTTTCAGATTGAAATATAGATTTTACGAAAACCCTAGCCGCGCAGCAATGGCCGCTCGCAGGGCCTAGCAGCTTATCGATAAAACATTCCCTTCATTATGGCCTTCCAATTTCTCATTGAGGCTCCAATTTTTGTTTGTAATTACTGTTTCACATATCGCACACCTGGAAAAAACAAGAGTTATTATTGTATTCGGATTCTCTGTCATATACGCAACCAACTTAGCCCCAGTTCTCGAATAGTATCATTTTAGGATACATTTTTGACCTAGAATGTTATTTAGTTTCATAGCATTAGTGACAAAAAATGGAGAAAAATATTTTAATTTTTTTGTCTACTGAAAAATTACTTTTTGAGCCATCTTAGTTTTGATCTAGGTATGCGATATATAAAAATATAATACTTGTTTTTTAATCTACTCGTTTCATTTTCTTGAAGGGCACCTTGTGAGGGCATTATCAATCTCTAAAATTTAATTTTAATTAATAATTTATATTTTAACAACATTCCAACAGATACACTAAACATTTAATTAATTACCAATCTCTGAAGATTCACAAGGCGAAAAGCGTCCCCATTAAATTAAACGAGTAGAATAAAAGGACAAGTTTTTTTCATATTATAAACATATTATGTTTGAATTAAAATAATTCAAAACGTTAAATTCAAGTTTTTCTTAAAATATTCTTGATATTAGATGAGCTCCTTCTATTCCTATAGGTATTTAATTTTAAAAAAATAATTATTGCTATTATTTATAAGTTCAGAACCAAAAGTTCAATACGTGCGTATCAATTTAATTCATTTTTCGTCTAATGACAAAGAAATAGCTTTTTACAAAGTCAAACTAAGATTTGATGATAGAGGAAAGAAATTATTCAAAATTTCGAAATCAAAATAATATATTTTTAACAAACATATTGCTGGTTCAATATTACAACGTCGTGTAGCATACAACACTTCAAAAATATAGATTAGATTGTTATTATCACTAAATCTAATATCATAACTATACTATCATATCAGTCAGAAATATAAATTTTCCACTGTCCTATCACTATCTGTATATAATAAAAATGAAATGATATGATGTTAGGTATCCAGTGTAGATTCGTGCGGCGATCCCAAAAATAGTATAAAAGTTTTGTATAAATATTAGACAACGAAACGTTGGACCACCTCGAACAATATTGAACGGTATTCCAAAAATACTACATGTATTTTTAATTCATTGAGAATCTACTTTTATTATACTGGATGTTTTCTTTAGAGGTTTGTTTTTCGAATTGGCATCACTTTTTCCAGCGACAGCCAATTTCACAGCTGACAGCTGATTTGTGCTCAGTTTTGTTTTCCATTTCACGATGAATAGGCTTACGCCAGAATAATGCTTGCAAATTGTGCAAATTTATTTCGTAAATCGTGATTCAGTTCGCGAAACTTACAGTGCTTTACGTCCATTTTACAATCGACATAATCGTCCATCCGAGCGAGTAATTCGAATAACCGTGGATCGTTTTCGCACCACGCGTACTCTAATTGATAATACGCATCCGCAGAAACTGTGTACAGTGCGCACCTAACGAACTGCCGCTGCAGTGGAGCGTAGTATTGAGGAGAACCTGAATAAGTCTATTCGCCATCGTGCACAGCAATCGAAGCTGTGTCCATTCACTTTATGGAAGAATTTGCGGAAAGATCTTGGTTTACTAACTGTGCGTCGTTCGTTCGGTGAATGGCCCGAAAGCGAGATTTCACTTAATCTTCATTCTCAACACAAAAATTTGCTCAGCAATGAGGCTCATTTTTGGTTGAATGGTCAACAAGCAAAACTGCCGCATTTGGAATGAACAAAACCCACAAACCATTACTGAGACGCCGTTAAATCCACAAAAAGTCACTGTATGGTGTACTTTATGGGCTGGTGGATTCATTGGTCCATATTTATTCAAAAATTATGCCGGCTAGAATGTTACAGTCAGCGGAGGACGCTATAGATCCAGATTGAAGAGCTGCGGTTTAAACAAGACGGCACAACATGTCACAGAGCGCGCGCCATGATCAATTTATTGAAGGAAACGTTCGATGAGCGCATAATTGACCTGCGATTTGGCCTCCAAGATTATATAATTTAACACCTTTGGATTACTTTCTGTGGGGATATGTGAAGTCGCTAGTCTACACCGATAGACGATAGACTACTTGGAAGCCAACATTCGTCGCGTTATTGCCGATATACCCCCAGCTGCTCAAAAATTGGTCGAAAATTGATCTTCCACATTGCGCTATATGCACGAAATTATATTTAAACATTAATGGCATAAAATTATCTTTCCAATAAAGCCAATACCATGGCCATTACCACGATTTTTATGTGTTTTATTTAATTTTAAAGTTCTATACCTCTAAAAAAAACACTCGTTATCTACCGCAACCGGGCACCCATAATGTACGCACTATCAGCATAACATTTACAGTTATTAACACCACATTTACAGTTATCTACCGCAACCGGGTAAGCGTAATGTACGCACCATCAGCAATCATGATGTCCGCGTCACAAGACTTTAGTGATGAAAATTTTCTTTCAGTTCTGTGAACTGTCGTACATAGTTTCAACTAGAACTCAACGAATGACACTTCACAAAACTACAAATCCTACTTGCGATTCCACAAATACTAATTCTGCAAAATAAAGCAATCGGACAGCTCTGAGATCGCCAAAGTGGATCAGAATTATACAACTTCATCACGACTCTACCATTCCTACCGTAAAGGTTTTCATCAAACACTTATCCGAGCGTTTTTATGCTGGACAAAGGACCCCCAAAATGATATCACAGTACTACAGGGGAACAGGCCGATTTTGTTTGGCCGCCATTTTGGTTTGGCAGACATTTGGTAGTCGTGGAGAGTAGTCGATTACAATTTATTATGGAGCATCTAACGCTTCAATAACGTGTAGAAGTCATTAAAACATTGTATCTAAATAATAATGGCAATGCTGCAACCATTGATGGTGATCGTTATCGTCACATGTTGAAAAACTTCTCGGTGGCCGAATTGTGTCGATCGGGCTTGCTACGCGTGCGGTTTCAACAGGACGGTGCACCTCACACATAGCCCGAGGTACGCTTGAAATTTTGCGAGAAATTTTTCCCGGCTGCATCATGAGTGGTGATATCGACTGACCTCCTCGATCATCTGATTTGACGGCTCCCGACTATTTTCTGTAGGGGTATTCGAAATGAAAGGTCTACGTCAATAAGCCAACAATTCCGATGCTACAGGATAATATTATAACACTGAAATAACACGCGAAGTGTGCGAAATGTTACGAAAAATATGGCTAAAAGAGCACGCATTTGTGCCGCCGCTACCAGAGGCGGCCACTTGGCCGATGTCATATTCCATACATAATTGTAATAAACCAAATTAAAAATTGTGTTTCAATTCCTAGTTATTCAAAAACAATATCGGCCTGGAACATAATATTCACGGTGTACCTGAACTATGAGCCTGTACGAAATTAATTTGAGTATGTTATATAATGCTGATTCTAATTCTAAACAAAAATCTTTTTTTTTTTTTTTGTATTTTACTTGGGACTCTTGCAGTCTGTAAGGAATTCAAAATAAACATTTAAACAGGAAGTATACGAGGCGCTAACCCGGAGAGACTCCTTGTTAATTGTTTTTTTATTCTTTCCGTAATCATATATAGGGTGTAGGGTGTAAATTGTAATTGCTCGTAAACTATCAGGGTGAGGTAAGTGGGAGGGATATTGTTCGACGCGCGTGATTTGCGAATTTGCCAGTCGCAATGAGTCACCGGTCGGGTGCGCACCGCGCGTTCGCGGTTGAGCAATATTTAAAGTGCTGTGATTCATTGGTTCGTGTGCGTCGCGCTTTTTGTACTCACTTTAATATTCGACGAGTAAGTGATGGGCCGAGCACGCAACTTATCTGGTGGTTCAAAAGTTCAGACAAAAAGGGAGAATGGTTAACCAAACTCCTCCGGGACCATCAACGTCAGCAGTGACGCCAGAACATGTGGCTTAAGTTCGATGTGAAATTATGTGGAATTCGCAGATTGCAGTCTTTACTAGAATAAAAAAAATCAACAGTGGACGTTATTTTGAAAAAGAAATTTTCATATCGATGGCTATGTTAATAAACAGAACATGAGATACTAGTGCCTCGACAACCCAAGAGAACGCCATAAAAAACGTTTGCATTGTCCAAAAATAACAGTGTGGTGTGCAATTTCTGCCCGAGGGATAATTAACCCTTATTTTTTTTGACCAGCGAGAGACAGTCACTGCTGACGTGTATTGCCGAATTATTGACGAGTTTTTGGTACCGAAACTGCAGCTATTTCCCAGGTTCAATAACAGAACAATTTCAGCAAGACGGGGCCACTCCACACACAGTCAGAGTTTCAATAGAAAGGCTGAGAGGAATTTTTCCCAATAAATTAATCAGCAAGTATACGGAGACATACCTTGGGCACCTCGGTCACCGGACATTATTACACCGTGTGACTATTTTTGTGGGGATCCTTAAGTCGAGAGTTTACAGCAACAATCCTCGAACAATTCAGGCCCTACAAGAAAATATCCGTCGTGAAGTTGTTGCCATTGAACCGACGCTTTGCTCTCGCGTGTTTGCAAATTTAAGAGCCCGATTGCAAGAGTGTCTTGAGAGAAACGGACGGCATTTAGACGATATTGTTTATAAAACGTAAAATCTCCGTCGTTTAACTCCATTTTGTATAAATAAAACATGAGAATAACATTGTAGTTTTTTTAAAATTTAATATTTTACTTTAAAATTTTCCGCTGGACACCTTTACAATATACAAGTGAATCAGTAAACAGTTGGCCATTTTCTCAATTCGCTTGTTACTTCTGTGAAATTAAAAGCAACGTTTTGCGATAAAATGGGTGAGTTACTAACACGGAGAGACTTGTTTTTGATTGAATCAGCATTTTTAATTCAGTGAACCGGTGAATGGTCGATGGTGATCATTTATGAACGATCCACCTCTGCTAGATACTAGTCCACACTAGTCATACCTATGACTTGCCTAAGCAGAAAAAAACGTCAAACATTTATGCCCCTGGATACATCCTTCTTCATATCCGCATCCGGGTAATTGTTATAAAATGTAATACGGTAGTAAAAAATAAATACAAAAGAAAATGATTTGCTTATGTGAAAATTGTGATGTTGCGGCTGAAGTTATGTATTTAGTAGATATAATCGACTATAGATTAATCTTTTCGTAAAATACATGACACGTGACTGAAAAGATTGCTGAAACAATATCAATTTTGCGAAGATTAGAAGATTCATTAGTTCCGAATCTTGTAAAATAGTAAATATAAGTATGTATACATAACCCTATTATTGTTCCTCATATACCTAAACTTCGGCAGCGGCATCTTATTTTTCGCAAGTGAAAAAGAAATGAAGCAATTATGTACTGCAAAATATATCTACTCGATATTTCACTGTTTTCAATAACAACAACAACCAAATATTTTGACGTGACGTGAACTATCGCAACGGATTTGATAAAGAGTAATTTATCACCAAAACTATTTTATTTGTGAGATTCTTCTTTTTCTGGTGCGGTGTCTGTATTCAGAAGTAAAAGTTTGTCTTGTCGGTATTTTAAATAGACGCCAACAACTCTAAAAAGGCAATAATTATAATGACAGTTTGTCTCGAACGTGAGAAAAGCCTGCACTTTATTCATTTACTTAAATAATAACTTTGCAAATCTAATTTGACCTAATTTTGTTTATTGAGAGTTGTGAGCTGTTTTGAAATGAAATATATTCAGAGAATAGTTATTTTCAAAGGATGTCACATTGACAAACATTGCAGAATATTTTTCCATGTCCATTGATGAACAAAACAAAACAAAACACCTGTGCTTGACGCGCAAATAAATAATGAGATTCGTCTCGAAAGCGGTAGAATGCCAGTTCTATGAATCATCACCGCATGTGTTTCACTCTCGAATTAGAATGACGCATCCAGTACATATATATCTTTACCGACTCTCGGAGGTCAAAGTCTCGTTGAGAGTCACCGTGGACACGAGCCATTAGTCGTAACCTCACTGCTGAGGAGCTGGTAGCTGGAAAAAAATGGTTTCTACCATGGTTTGGTGTTTAGGGGAAGTCTGAGTCGTCAGTCCAAGTTTGGTCTCAAACAATCTCAAACGAGTTAATGCGTATTTTTCTGTGGCAGTATTTGTAAATGATTTTTTTTTGTGAGTTCGAAATGGAGCGAGATGTTTTAACAGAGCCAAGAATCAACAGAAAATTTCTTGCGAAATTTAGTAAAAACATGTGAGAAATTCTTTAAATGTTAGAAACTGTGTAGAGTGGAGTCTGCTACGAATCGTAGAACCGTATATAAATGGGTGAACCGGTTTAAGGAAGGGCGGGAGAGCGTGGATGACGACGCGCGAGAAGGACGCCCTTCAACGATGAAAACGTTCAACGTGTTAACGATTTGGTGCTGTCAGACCTTCGCATTACCGCTAGAATGATTGCTGCTGAGCTTGTAATTAATGAAGGCAGTATTCAAACAATTTTGAAATAATATTTAATCACGCCCAAGCTATGTTCAAAAATCTTTTCCAAAGTTTTGTCGCAGTTGGCCGCAGTCAATAGAGAATGAAGAGGGTTCGAATTTATCGCTATGGGTGATAATTGAAGATGAGTCTTGGATCTACGAGTTTGATCCGGAAACAAAAATTATGCTGGGTAAACTTTTTGAGGATGTAGAATATATATATATATATATATATATATATATATATATATATATATATATATAATACATTATTGGAAGATTGCATCGGATTGTAATATTAGTTTTTAATATTTTGCGGGGTACCGTGTTTTATGTAAGCCTCGCAATTCTTCTCCAACATTCTCGGCGAGAGGCAATTTATTACTTGATCTACTTATCTACTGATTTTCAGTTTTTCTCTCTGCTCTTTTGTCTCCCCATCAATGTTTCCAGTTACCACAAACGTCTCCATATTAGCTTCCCTCTGAGCAATACGGACGAATAACTGTAGGATGCGCTGAAGGCACATCGATGGCAGCAACAAAAAAGGGCATTTATTCTTTATTTAATTTTAGCAAGGGCGCCACTGATTTTGATATCATACATTTCTTGTTTATTGAATGCCTTGTAAGTATGCCGCATTTATAATAAGTCTTTACTCGGCAAAATACATTTTAAATTAGTGTCTCAATTATACAAATTTTACACAATAAGGGTAAATAAAAATAATACTTAAGTTAAAATAAGTTTATCGACAAGGTGCATCGTGTTCTATTTTCTAAAACATTGCCTACATGGATACTAATACTAACGGACCATGGTAATATTTATTATTGAATCTTAACATTTAATTATCTTAATGGTGGAGGTGTTAACTTAAATGTAAATTAATCTATCTCTTGAAAATATGTATTAGTAAAAAAAAATCAATGATAAGGTGACCACATAGGTATTTTGTTTTTAAAACGTTCTCCAAATAATGTACTCCTTTTAGTTAACACCAGATTCAATTTTAGTCTGGAATAAAGTAAACAGAATTACATTAAACTGCACCCTAGTGGTTTCTAATGTCAAAAACCTGTTATTATTCTCCTTCTTTTACGACTTTCCAGAGAATATGTGTACTAGACGGGTCAGAAAAGACACGTATTTCACGTCTTTCTAAATTATTCGAATTCCCAGACTCTCTGGAGTTCCAAACAAATTTATTCTTTTATCATCCAAAATTGTTTGTCACCCTAATAATTATCACTAATATTTTAATTGGAATTGCTGGTTAATTACATTATTTTCTAAGAGTGTTATTAAAATAAAATAATTTTAAAATTCATTAATAAAATCCAGACCGACAGGAAAAGAAGAAAGTATAAAATAAGAATACACGGAAAAAAAAATATATAGATCGACGTGAAATTAATTTTGTCAATTATATATATATTTATTATTATAAATAATACAGAAAAATATATTATAAATGACAAAGTAAGTAAATACGCAAGTTTAATAGATGTAAGTATACTACATTTTAAATAATGAATATATATTAAATAAATAAAGATTCTACATGTTCCTAGCTCCGAAACTATACAATCCACTCAGTACCAACTGGAAATCGTACAATTCCTATAAAATTACACAAATATGGACCCAATATATGATTCAATCAGGTAGAGATGAATCAGAAGCACGGATATTCAACAATTTAATATAATGTATACAATTCTTTTACTAATAACTCACTAGTCCTACAAGACTCCCACTCCATATATTTTTATTTTATTTTAACTTTTTTATTCATATTTGATTTATCTTTTTATTCCAAATAACACCACAACAGCACGAAAAAAAAACTGGCCACTTTAACACAGACTTTAGTCTAGCAAAGTAGCCAGGACAACGCTGTATATATCAGAGGTGAAGTCTACTCCATCCCACACAATAAACTATGTATTATGTATGTTTATTATGTATCCACCTCTGTTAGTACAAAAATATGGATGTCAAAATATATATAAATAAATAAATTATAAATAATCGAACTAGTATCCACAACAGTCCGATATTTAAGAATTTCTAATATTTTGGTCACAATCTACTCCGAGTTTCTCACACGTTCATGCTCCGTTTTCTTTGTAGTCTATGGTTTTACGCACACAATTTGTTGAATTGTCTATAGGTTCGTTAAGTTTATCAATGAGCTTCGCGTGCGACAGTACTGAGTGTGTGATGATAGTGTTTATTTAACTTTAAATTTGTACATAATATGATATTTGGAGTGTTAAATATCTAAGAATCCATCACCATACAATACGTGAGTTTTTATGAAAACGAATTATTTCTGAATAAGTATCAAATCTGTTGTGAACATGAGCAGCTGTCGTTGGAATGCAGTCATTTGGCCGTAATGGCGACTATTTTTTTTTTAAATCAAATTCCGATCGCGCCAATACCAATAGCCGTAATCTTTAGCGCTCATATTGATAGCGATTGTTTTAAGACGCCACGTTTGATAATTAAAAAATAAAGTTCGGGCGTTGCTCGATCGATTCAGTGTTTATCATCACGCCCGCGGGGTGAGGCGGTGAGGAGAGCGGAGAGCCCGTGGAATGCGATAATGACGCGGCAGAGGCGTAGTTGCTTCCAGGAAATAGTATGCATAATCATTATTTTTATTCGTCCTGTTTGCGAGTGAAACATACATGTTGTGCTGTAGTGGTATCGTAGCTTTGTTGCATGTAGCGTTGTTTTGGCGGTCACAAGGCGCAGGCGGTCGGCAATTCAAAGTCCGAAAAACAGTTTCAGAACAAACAAAGCGTGTGATGAGATAAGCATTACGAATAAAATTACAAAGGATAGCTTAAGCTCCAAAAAAATAAGACACATACAAGATTAATTTTCAACTGACCTTTGAGAAAAAAAATTACATTTGTGCAAAGTAAGTAAAAGAAAATCTAATTAGCTTTTGTCAAAGCAAATATGCTTAAGAAAAATGCTGATTTTTTTTAACTCCATGATGTGAATTTTTGTTTAAATAAGATTTAAATGTGAAGAAGAGGCATGTTAAGCGATGTTTCCATTAAAAGCTCTGGTTTTCATTTAAAATGTGTTTTAAGCGGGAGTAATTTTTTTTACATTAACACAATGTATAAAAAACTTATGTGTGAAACACCAGAACAACAAGTCAACTTATTTGTCAGTAGTGATACTTTGCGTAGGAGGGGTCGATATGATGCCATTATCTTATTTACCATAAACAAGTATATACACAGCCCAATAACGTCATTTCATGAAAATAGAAATAATAATGCCGTAACAATGCCACATTTTTCTGATTGTCAATTATCTGATACAATTGTACAAAATATGGCATATCAATGTATAACACTAGCACAGTAAAAGTAAATATAATTGCTGAAATCGTGTTTACTATTGGTGTAGTCTAATTAAGGATCAGAACAAGCGCAAAAGCAGAAAATCAGTTGTAATGTATGATTAAATTATTATACATTTAGTTAGAGAATGAAATGTCAAAAGAAATTAAGTATTATTGTACGAAAGATTTGAAATATTTTATTTCACATTCATTGGCATAATGTTTATAAAATATGCTGGGTATGTTATAAAAATTATTCCCACCTTAAACTGATATAATTGTTGTGGCCGTTTTTTAAACAATTAGCTCGTTGACCGCCCAGCTGTAATGCATCAATATTCTTTTCTTAGCCCGCTTTATATTTGTTTTATATTTATTTTAGGGGGTAGTTAATTTTTTTTAAAGGCTGGCCCTTACGGCAATTTAAAGATTTAAGTGACTAGTTAATTTTAGCTAGTTAAAACACTAGACATTCTAAAGTGTATTAAAAAGAGACAAATATTGACACCATATGTGATGATGGATTGTTGCAGATTGTGTCAATTATGAGTGGCTCAGTTATAAGTGGTGCATTTTAATCAATACAGCCTTATCATTTAGCACTTTTGAGATTCAACTATAATATAAAAAACATTCCATGTGCCTGGCCTGTTTTTTTGATGAAATTGAGTTTTGTTGAAGGTTCATAAAAAGTGTAATATCTCATTTAAAATGAGAATGTTGAAATAATATATGGTTATTGTGGTAATTTTACACATCCATTATGGTGGAGAAACTTCTATTTATTCTGATTTAAAATTTAAAATATTTTGTTCTGTTAAATGACAGCAGTTAAAGGTATATTTAAGTACGGCTGTAAGTATAACACCAATGTCTTGCAATAAAATGACATACATTTGCATTTTATTGGTGATGATGCGATTCTTCATAATGTGATATTCTTTAATAATTAAACCGATCTAAATATGTCGCTGAAAATGGAGTTGCTCGCTACCTATACTTAAAGATTAGGTCTCAACGTACAGTTGTAATTGTTTTAAGAAATAAATATATGACAGAAACAGACCTTATAAGGAAAATATGTTTAATAGAAAGAACTATTAAACTTGAGAGAGGGAAAACATTCCATTCTTCTAATGAAAGGTAATATCAAGTATATCAATACATAATTATTATCTCATCAAATCATGACGCACTGTGGTGCCAGAGAAGTTTAAACCTTGCAAAGTAGTTTTAGATTGGTGGGGAATTCTGGATTTGTTCTAGAAGCATGCTAGTTACTTGGAGTCGTAGCCGACCAATCGTTGTGCCGTGAATTAAAATGAACAATCAATGTTAAACAATCAAAATAATAAACAATGTTTCTTATTTTATCTGTAGACATACTTGTTTATTTAATTCTTTGAAAACATAGGTCTTTTTACATGTTGTAATTGTTTTCCATTACAGAATATTTTGTTTTTGTAACTTTATATTTCAGATTTGACTTTAAATAACAAATAAGTGTAATAATTAATTTAAAAAAGATATATGAATGGAGAATAATAATTCTGAAAGGCAAAGTCATCACACTTGGCTGATTTCACACTCATCTTGAAACACCACCCACAGATAGAGGCAACCTTGTAATAAGTGCTTCGTAATGATTCTAGGAATTGGTTGGCAACCTTGTAATAAGTGCTTTATAATAATTCTAGGAATTCATTGGCAATAATCTTCTGTCAATCTGATGAATTGTGCTATTGTTTCGAGTATCAGTGATGAACCTTAAGAATAAAAAAGCTTCAAGAATGAGCAGTATCAACAGTTTTGTAGACAAAGAACAGAAGTCATCATGACCTAGAACTGAAATAAAATATGCGTGTCCAGTGATTCTCCGGTCACCCTGCTGTTTCAGCCAGCATGGAGTTGGTAATGAAATGATGCATGCGGTGAGCGCAGATAACCACAAGTGAAAATGATAAAAATAAAGCTACATGGCTTGGCTGTAAACCGCACGCTCGACTTTAAACATAAATTTAAATGTAATATGATAATATTTAAAATGTGTTGAATGAATTCAGCACGGATTCAATACACGTAACGGACAACACATTTCATTACAAATTACATGGAATAAGAATTGAGACATAGTCTTCATCTATTTTCATCACAGAAAATTTTAAAAAGAGTAATGATACTATAAATTTCCATTTGTCTTTCAGCTGAGCGCTGGCGATCTACCATTAGACATGAACAGGTCTGATGGTGATGATCGACTGGTGACATGCCATGTCAGTCACTCCATGGTGATCATCCACACTGTTGACGATGGACACTGACACGGCCCAGGAACGACAGAGAAGGGGGATACTTTTGAATAAAAAGATAAAATTTATGTGACAGTTGCATATTTTATATATTTTGTCTTTCAGTTAGGAAGTGGTTCAAAACTAAAGCCAGATAAGGCTAAAGTTGACTCTAGATAACACGAAACAATGGAAATTATTGTCATGGAAAAGCCCAACAGTCATTTCTGTAATCTACAGTTTTAAAATTGTTAATAGTTTTATCTAATCTGTGTCTTGAAAGCAATACTGATTACTGAAATTTATATTTGATGATCGCATCATCATGAAACGTGCTCAGATGGAAAATTTAATTAGTTTTCTTAAAGAAATTATAATGAAAATCTAGTTATGATAGAAATCCAAGTGTACGATAGAATCGACACCGAGTTAACTCATTGCTGCCAGAATTACCTGCTTATAAAACATCATTCTCAGATTTCACTTTGAAGTCGGATCATTTTACAATTGGAGAACTGTAAAGATAGATTACATAACACGCACATAATTATGAATTAAAAGACAAGTGAAAATTTAAATTATTTTATGCAAGTTAAAGTACATAAATTAAATTATAATCATGACAATATAAATTATAATAATGAAACGCGGTACTGAGCTGCTTAACCGGATGCTGCTCGGTTATTTTGATTGCCCCTGATAAGTTTCAATATGCAATGTTGACCATCCTGAATTCAACTATTTTAATGGTGAGGAAATGATGCCCTACAATATTAATATTCCTGAGAATACCAGTAAACGAATTGGGCGGAGAGACAAATTGGTCCTTCACCTTCTGAAACTTTCACTGTTCAGAGATTGCTATGAAGTGGATTAAGAAACAGGAAGAATGTGATTGGAGTTTGAATACATAGTATTTTGTATTTACAAAGTGTTCTTTTGATCAAAAGTTCATGTGTAATTAATGGACTTTATCAAAAATAATCTTTATTTATATTCTAGGGTAGGTTGAAAATTCACATCCTCGAAATATGTTTATTAAAATAAAATGATATTTTTCTTTCTTTGTTTATTATTTGGATTATTTGTCATATAGGTTACTCACATCCCTAGTTTGTCGGGATAATCTGTCGTGTATAAATAATTGTATTTGTGATAAATAATACCAAAAAATTTAACAATCAAACAAATTGATTTCTCTTCCTACTTACAGATCATACTAACAAATGGGCCATTTTTAGTAATTTACTTATTCAAGTGTCATTATGTGTAAAGTCCTAGCACCGGTTTGTTATGGCTGCAAAGGATGTCTTCTTGTACTTCTTGTGTGCGGGAATTCAGGCAGTCAAGATAACTCGATGTAACAATACACTTTATTTACAGATCTCACAATTATAAGTACAAATATATTAGATGTGCTCTGATCTACATTTCCGGTGCGAGAGAGTGCGCACCCAGGTGCGACTCTTATCGCTTTCATTCTTGCCTATATGCGCACGTTACACATTCTCTACATCATGATACATTTCATTATGTTTATAAACATTAAAAACATGCAAAATTGCCTATTTGTTAGGTACAATGCTATGTTTACGTAGGAGGAGAAAAATAATGATTTGAACCACGTATGAAAATGTCCAATTCAATTCAAATATGTATTTTCACAGAGCACTAGCACCTCTGGTTGTATTTGTCAAAGTCAAAATTTCAACACAGCAAAATTATGTAAAACTAAAGTGACATGATGAATTACTATATTTGATTATTGTGAGACATTGTTTGTCAAGGTATTATGTGGTAATATTATTTAAAAAATATACATAGTACAATATTTCAGTACGACAGCATGTATCGGCATATTTAACAATACACATGGTGTTTGAAATGATATGCGTCACAAGTGAAGCTACCATAAATTATGTCATTTAAAACAAAAATTATAATGAACAAAGAATGAATTCAGAGCATTTTTTATTATTACAAATTTCTTTAACCATAAATGAAAAATTCTACAAAAACAAATTATTGTTTATAACGTATTGGAATTAGATAAAACTATTTATTTTAAAAAATTGTCAGCCCCGTATTTATTTTAAAAAGTCGAAATCCAGAAATACTGAGAACAGAGTGTCAGAACTCCCCGCTCCTCGAGTTTGTCAATATACATTATTTTAACCTGACAGTCAAAAATAAATAAATTTATAAAGAAAAATAAAATCTTTATCTTGTGCCTTGATTCTGTTTACATACATTTTCTTGTAAATAGAAAGCTCTAGAATACTGTGGAATTCTCTCGAAAATTCTATAATGTAACAAGAATCTGAAATATCATCGAACACCATATGAAATGTTTGTCAAAATGAATTAAACTCATCCAAAAGTTTTACATTCATAAATGTTGTGATAAAAAAAACTATGTAATGTATTTGGTTAATTATTAAATGCCACATTCCTTTATTTCACACCAGTTTGAAGAGTAGAAGTGTGATAGAAAAGTGTGTTTTTATCACTTCATTGCATAAAGTTTTATTAAATTGTGTCAAAGCAATTGGAATGTGTCGTCTAGTAGTCAGAATAACAATCATTCATTGACTTATTCCGGGAAGAGATAATGGTTATCAGATAGTACATTGAATACACTATATGTTTAGTTGGGAATATAATGCATTAGTTAGTTTCTATCTTAGCATACGCAAACATTTTAGAAATACTTCTGTTTCCTGTTGCAGCTCCCTCCACACGCAAACTCCAATGGCCATGAGTCCCCAGCTTGATTGCAGTATACAGCAGCTCACTTATGAGACGCCCCAGTATACAGTGTTCCGAGGAAAGGAGGTATTGATACCCCTACTCTCCGGGCAGCAGCCCGATGAACTGCCTTTGGACAAGCCCGGCACACCCAAGCTGGCGGTGCCCGACCCCCAACCGTCCAGCGGGGACACCCCCGATGGCCACCTGGAGCACGACGGGCAGGGTTCGGACAATGTGGATCTGCGGCGCGAGGACCATCGCCTGCGCACCATGCGCGATTGGCCGGCTAAGTTTTTGAATGCTGAGCGTGCCGCCCGCAACGGCCTGTACTACTTTGGGGTAGGTGATGCGTTACGTTGTCACTTCTGCAATGTGGAGTTATGTCAGTGGAAAGAAGGAGACGATGTGGAAGCGGACCACGGTCGCTGGTCTCCTGGCTGCCCCTTTCTGCTGCGCAAGCCGGTGGGCAATGTGCCGTCGGGCCGTGATGAATGCGGCACGCTAGCGGGTGCTGGGCGACCTGCGCACCCCGCATACATGACGGAACCGGCACGACTAGACTCCTTCCGTAGCTGGCCAGTCCGCATGCGCCAGACACCTGCAGCCCTGGCTGATGCCGGCTTCTATTACACCGGCAATGGGGACCAGACCGTGTGCTACCACTGCGGAGGTGGTCTTAAAGACTGGGAGGATGACGATGAGCCCTGGGAACAGCACGCACTGTGGTTCAATCGCTGCCCGTACCTGCGTATCATGAAGGGGGAAGATTACATTTGCAAAGTTAACTCTGGAGAGGCCTCTTCTGCTCCCGAACCTGTACCCGCACCTGCGCCCGTACCAGCTCCACCCTCCTTGGAACCGCCTACGCAACAAGACGCCAGCAAGGCGGAGACTGACTCTAAGCTCTGCAAGATCTGTTATGGAAATGAATGCAATGTGTGCTTTGTGCCATGCGGGCACGTGGTGGCTTGCATGAAGTGCGCCATGTCTCTGACCAACTGTCCCGTCTGCCGCCAGCCATATAAAAGCCTGGTGAAGCTTTTCTACTCATAACTGTTTCAAAAAAGTTAGAGACTAACTTGTGGACTGAAACTCCACTGAGTTGGGTCGGGATACGGGGTTGACGAGACCTTCAACAGCCACTGTGAGTGCCGTTTGTGGTTCATACTCCAGAATACCTCGTATCCCAGTAGCCGAGACTAACAGCTTCCATTCAAGAGTCCGTCTCGCTGAACATTTACTTCCACACTTTCCGACAAAAGGGTGGATATTAACGGAAACTTTAAGTGTGTGATATATTATTATTTTACTTTGGTGGGCCTGTCTTCAAGATGTGTCTATTCCGGTTGAGTCGGGCGGCCCTCTCTGCAGTGGGAGGTCCAGAGAGGGCTGCACAATTGAAATAACAAAACCGCGCTTGCGTGAATCCACAGTCGGCACAGGTTTAGGACCATTGATAACTAGAGTAGAACAATGTCACCTCTATGAAAGCTGTAGCGCAGCGCTACCTAGACCAAACACTCGTATCAGCTCGGTGACTTTAATCTAAAACATTTATTTATCTCTTATATCCTAAAGACATGCAGGACAATTCATTTTGGGCACTTGCACCGCCGTAAAAATCGAGCTTAACTAACTGGAATACATCAAGCTGCGATACGGCCTTCATAGATTGGGGAACATTGATACTAATGCTTAAGTCTTGTTTGTCATCGTACTCTGTGTATATGATGAAAAGTGTAATTAGTTCTAATCTGTACATAGTGTTAATATTTGAAGAGCGAGTTATCCATCGAGTTATGTAATTCCAAATATTTAGATTGTTGAGTAAAATCAAAAGACATAACAAAATTTTGTATTTAACCAACAGGGTTTATATATTTTGATGGCGATCAGTTTCCTAACGACCACTCCTGATCATTATCAAAAAATAAAATCTGCCAAAAATTATTAATACTTCTATTACAAAAGGCTGTCAACTTGTGAAAATCTGATCACATACATTTGACTTAAATACTAATAAAACTGAACTAACAAATGTTGGAATGACATGACTTTTCTCTCTTGCAATTTTGTCAATATGAACTTGATAAAAATTAAAACATTTGAATCAAATGTTTTGTGTCGCTTTAATACCTTTATTGAAAAAAGCAATTTTGAGAACAGAGAAAAAAATGTGTTTTGTCAATATTATTACAAATTACATTGCATAGAGAGAGGAGACTTGCTAGAAATTAAAATATATTATTTAAATATGTTTTCATTTTTTCTGCCTGTTAGGAGACCATTTATTTTTATGTTTATATTTTCGTGGTCATTTTTAATTAGGCGTATTTTCACTTTATTTGCATGTACAGTTCTAAACGAAACATATATATATATATATATATATATATATATATATATATATATATATATATATATATATGTAAAATTGTGAACAAAAAATGTTCTATAAAAATTTGTTCTAAAATGTCGAGATAATAGGAAAAAAAATATATAATGATCAATGTGGTTTTACCTAAGTGCAATTCATTAATGAAACATTTTCTATGTAGAAAATTATTATTGTTGCATTAATAAAATGCTCTAAATAGGTACATTAATCAGTAGTAGATCTGACAGTAATTTTATTTTTTATTATCTCAATATTTTTGACCAAATTTGTATGTAACATTTTTTGTTCACAATTTTATATTATATCTATTTTCCAAGTTATTTGTGTTTCGTTAAGAACGCCTGTATAATAAAAATGTTTATATGTATTATTTATTTATTCATTCTTATAAATGTACAATATGTTTATTATACTTTGTAACCGCTGAGTAACGTAAGCCAATAATCATTTGTCTACGTCATTTCCTCGCTAACTCATTATCTCATTATCGGATTGGCCCACACGTGTCAGTTTCCAAGTTATATTCTCTGCTTCAATCTGGAAATTCCAAACTGACTGGCTAGAACCGCACTTTATAAATTCACAATAATATTGCTAAAAAATAAAATAAATATTGCTTTTAACATTTCAGAGTGCTGTACCGTGTCGTGTTGTCCATTCGTATTAATTTGTTGTGTAATGTCTGATATTATGTGTTATAGACGCGATGATATGACGCTGGCACTGTACCTCGCCGGGTAAAATCCCGCTGCAAGCGGGTGGACACACGCGGTTTAATTAGCGAGGAATAGCGCAGAATGGTGTTACGTGTAACATTTGTCCGGGGTAAGAATACTAGCGGGGCATGCTGTATATTTACTGTTATTCTTAATATTAATTAATATAATTGTAGATTAGTTTCGTGCACTGCCTGTTAAAACAGTTATTTCTGCAGTCGTCTTAATTGGGTCAATACATTGTAATCGAAAATCAAATTTCAGCATATTAATGTAAATGGCGCTTGCATCTGTTTGTGGCTTCGTGCATCACCAATAAATTCCCCGGATATTAAAAATAAATATAAAATGTGTGATGTGTTTGAATTGATTTATTTATAACTACAAATTTGAAATTATTGTATTCCTGGCATGTCACTCGGTGGATATTCAGCACGGTATCGGTGAATGCACACGACGAAGCCGAGTGAACTCCGGAGTTTATTTGTAAATACTGTGATCTTTGTTTACTACTCTTGTTTGGTTGTTTTTCCTCCTGTCAATTAAAGTATTGAAATCACAAATAAATTGAAATTCAAACCATATGTATTTTTAATATATTTCTCTTTTCCTGGTCTTCCCATGAGTACCGTTCCTTTGAGTCCGACTGGTTTATCTTATATCTGGAAACTGTTCAGTGAACCCGACCCCGGTCCCCCTTCTTTATTTGACATGCTATTACTGATGTCGGACACTGGCTGCATCAACATTATATTGTTTTTTGAAATGACATATTAATCAAGACGATTTATTTGAGTGACTGTAATGAAATGATGGCTCCAGATAGCGTCTTACACGCATCCCTTTGTGTTCTTAACCATCAAACGATTGAAAAGATAATTTAGATGTATGTGCATTTTCTGCTGGGGAGTGAAAACTTTGCTTACAAACCTAGAAGTCTTCTAGAGGGTTTTTTGAAATTTATCAGGGTGTGGCTTTTCTCTAGCGGAGGAATTCCGGGAGGTATGCTTCTCGTGAAGAAGATGCTTCACCACTCTAAGAATAAAGATTTGGCACGTGGGACGCAGAACCAGGATATTTCGGTTTTGTGTGGAATAAAATGATAGTCATTTTTTTACTATACTGGGTGTAACATATCTAAGTGCACAATATTTTACGAGTAGATACATATTGAAAATGTTACAGCTGCATCTGCCTAATCTCAACTATGTCAGAGATATAAGATTTTTAAAATAGTCGTAGTTATGCCATTATTTATATTAATTTAAATATTTTAATGATTTCAAATTATATATTAAATACAAAAAGCTAAAATGTCGATCATCTTTTTGCGGCCAGACTATCTTTTGTTAGATTTAGAGCCTGAACAATAATGGGTTAATTTTGCAAATATTTATTTCGAAGTACTTAGACTTAAGTCTAACATGATTTTGTAAAAATCTCGTACAATAATATTTTCCGTTAACAGTACAGAATTTATACATACTCCTTGAACATTTTCAATTCATAATTTAGTTTGGTATCTGCCCATAGAATATTGTAGACTAGATCTCTTGTAAATTTGTGCGTTTGAACACAATATATGAATAAAAAATACTGCATCATATAAATAACATTTGTTTGTTATTATCTTTTATGTAGGAGGGAATTGGTCAATATTTATATATAAGCTTAAACAAAATATTTCCACCGCAATTACATCAATAATTTTACGATACAGGAAATAAGCTACCGGCAAGTTTTCTTGACTCATCTGAAGTTTCAGGTCCCATTGCATGGCTCATCATCAGGGCTGATGTCAGACGTACAGTGGAATAGCTCAGAAAACTTATTCAAATTAACAAAGATTTGATAGGTTATGAAAACCTGAGGGTCTTGTAACGTGTTTAGTGTGCGACTATGCCAGGGACCTTCCTTTTGAAAAGCCTTTGGTGGCTTGATCCTATTAATTTTTAGAATTGTTAGGAGAGTGCAGTGGTAATTTTGAAAAGTTTCGCGATACCAAGGTGCTGCCGCCCTCCTGCAATGGAGCCCGCAGACTGCGCTAGACTACACCCTTTTTTATAACTTAAAGGCGCCTGCTCATTAGACTTTGACACCTCTGTCTGTAAAAACCTCTGACATATTTTTTGAGGCTAATATCTACTGATAAAAGTATTAAGCAATAATTGTTTTGCAATTTGGGTTGGGTTAGAATTATAAGACCTAATTATAGTGTTTGATTTCAATATAACCACCATTTTCCATTGTTTTTACAACACATTGAAAATTTCTGAGCATTACAATATTTATTCACGTCTGAAGATTGCGAAAAGAAATGTCATTAATCTCCAATTGATTGATTACGCCATACATAAATAATATATCTTATTAGGAGAACACATTTTTATTGTGAAGTTGTAATTATTCAGAACATATAACATAATGAATTAAATGTATTAATTAAAAAAATATATATATATATAAAATCAATTTAATCGAAAAATATTGTTGTTGCGCCACCGGGATTCGAATCTGGAACTCTTTCCAAACTGGGGAAGGTGCGTTATCCAACTACGCTACAGTGACATTATTTTTAACGAGAAATTTTCGAACCTATATGTTACCTTTTTTCATATTAAGGCGCGACTTGCAATAATAATTCATATTTTCGCGTTTTTTACAAAAATGTGGGTTTTTATTATTCATTTATATCAGAAGTTATTCAATAGATTTGACTTCTTGAAAAAAAATCGCAACGTAAGTTGTTAATTTTTACCATTTCTATAACAATTATCTATTTGATTTAACAATATAAATTACATAGTTCAATATACATATATTATGTAGTGCAGATAAATTATTTTTTGTTGGAAATACATATCCTTAAAGATAAATAATTTTATCAAAAGAATTATACATGACAGACCTGTCTGATTGATACAAATGTATTTGGTATAGTCATATAAATGAATAAACACGTATTTTAATATTTTAGACATAAAAATACTGATAACTAAATAACAATAATAATAATATTATAAATTATTTTCAGGATGTTCCCGAACTGAGCATTGAATGTGTGGACTCGTGTGAACATCCTAAATTGGATGGCAACATACACCAATTCTTTTCTCAAATTAATCAAATTTACTCCCACAAATCGATGTTTGGGTGCACATGAACAAAGTTTTATTTCTAAATTCAGTTTAAAGTGTAATATGTGTGGATCAAATTTTGTTTTGAATACGTGTAAAGAAAAAAACATCGAAATTCTGAAGAACGATAATATGCTCGATGAACAACTAATTATTTAACAGTGAATAATAATACTTTTGTCATATTTTCATTTATATTTTAAATATATATGTAATTTATTAAAACAATGTTCCGCGCGGCCGCGGAGAGCGTGGCGCCCCGGCCCGAGCAAGCGCCGGGCCGAGACCTGAACTTGGCCGCTTCACGCGAAAATCGCGTCCGCCACCCCACGCCTTTGGGAAATCGCCGCCACTGAACCGACCGCGCGGCCGAGGATAGGGGGAAGCCGGCCCGCGGACGAGGCCACGCCCCGGCGCCGCACGGAAATCTGATTTAGTTTTTAGAGAATAACTGTTTGTAAAAAAATGCTAGGATTAAAATAAAAGTACGAATAAATAGAGTTTTGAGAGGGCGATCGCCCGGAGATAGTTTAACGCACCTCAAAAATCGTTGTACTAATAAAAAATGGATTTTAAGGTTTGAGGTGCGTTAATCGATTCCCTGAGCTGTCGCCCGCATTATAGTATGCCAGGCATCGCGAGGCAGGTTAATGTTTGTAATAAAAAGTACTCGCGATGCCTGGGAAATGTAAAATAAAAATGTGATGATACAAAATGTAGGACAAATGTCAGTTCTGCCGACCCATACTGGACGGCGGAAAAAATTACCAAAGTTTCCGGATTTGGCCGCCAGGTGGTGTCGGCACGGGACCGAATCGGGGTGGCGCGGGGACGTTTTGAGCCCCCTGATTGGTCCCTGAGTTTTGCTGGAGCCTTGCGCTCCAGATGTAATATGTTAAGTATAAACAAACGGTCCAGCGGTTGCAAAATCACTTGCCTCTACTACAAGACTTTTATTTCTGACCCTGCTACACCTTGGATTTGCTTCTTCTGGAATTTTGACCTGGCTTTCACCTTTGGATTGATCCCGTATAATTCCACGACTTAGCTGTTACACTGGACGGAGATTTGGACTTGGGACCACGGCACGCCACTGCCGACATCACCTTCCGAGCTGCAGAGCGAATCGGCGAACCACCCCTACGTGATTTACTACAGTTCTTGTTCCTGTACTGAACAAACAATAAATATTTAAAAAAAAACTTTTTTTTTATTACAACCGGAGTATGATTATTATATAATATAAGCATAAATAGTTTTCTCTTCACAAATACAGCTGCTTCAAAACTTATCAATATTATTTATCAGTATGAATTTACGTCAATTTTTTCCTTATAAATCGACACAAACAATGGTTTTTATCATAAACATAACAATTCTTAGATGAGAACTTTAACAAATTATTTAATTTTCGTTTGATAATTTCAAATGGCAACACATATGTATTTGGGGGTTAGGTTTGTATGGTTAGGATGGTGGTTAAATTAAATAAATGTGATTGGCGTGTAGAGGTTTATTATGACAGTATGATAAAAACAATGAAGACAGATAGAATTAAGGAATGAATGAATGAAGATGTAGAAGGTGCGTATTGATTGTGAAATGAAATGAAGCAAATTGGCGGTTTTGCTCGGCGCGTGAGCCGGCAAGACCGCCGTTGCGAAATGATGAAACTGGGGAGATTCCATAGATAAGAGATATAATAGATAGGGAATTCTGACGATAAAATAGGACCAGAGCAAAATAGGACCGGAAGTTCCGGTTCATTAGTGCACTCTATAGATCGTGGTGAAACTAACAGCCTATTTGCCGCTCTTTTTTTGAATGTTTCATTTTCATTATATATATATATATATATATATATATATATATATATATATATATATATATATATAGATATAATTTTTTCTGCTGAAAATCGTAAAATAATTTCTATTGATTGAAAATCATTACTTTCGATAGAAAAATAGTATTTCTATCGAAAATAATGATTTTCAATCAATAGAAATTATTTTACGATTTTCAGCAGAAAAAAACATAAAATTATATCTATCGTGGAAAATGAGAATTTGGTAAAACAATAAAAGATGTCACGCTGGTTTTAAAATATTTATTATGTCAAATCTGCTAATTAGAGAATACAAAAAATTGTGGAAAAAACTGACAATGGAATACAAACATATTTACAACATTATTAACAGAACACAAAATATAAAACAGGATAAATATGTGGTAATACTAACACATTGCTTCTGAATTTGGAACAAATTTTTCCCATACCATAGTACGTATATGATTTATTTTAGACAGATATTTGTGTTAGTAAAAAATACCTAACAAATTCAATATAATAACGCCACAAGGCTCATGATAAGAAATAATATTATTTATTAAATAGGAGTACTAAACAAAACAATGTGTCATCGCTAAATCAGAAAATAATATGTATTTGATAAATTCAAGACAAATAGTTTTGTTAGTAAAAAATAATTTAAAAATCTAATATAATAAGGCAACAAAGCTCTTGGTGAGAAAAATCAATAATTTATTTAATAAATACAAAACAATGTGGTATCACAAAATCAGAAAAATGGTATCACCTTTATATTACACATATTACTAATATATGAAAGAAAAAACTTAAAAAAGAAATTGCACTATAGAATATATGTTAGAATGCTTTTCTTATTTTCATTTTTTACATACACACTATCATTAAGTGAAAATAAAATTAAAGATTTAAAAAGAACGTACATACTTTTATATACACGTGTACCTTCGGAAAGTTTATTTTAAATATGTAAATAATGATTTTCAATCATTAGAAATTATTTTAATATTTTCAATGCAGACTTTTACATAAAAATTTTTTATTAAACTATTACTATTGTTAAAAAATGATGTAAGCTTGTTTTTAAATATTATTATTTCAAATCCACTAATTTTCGAATAATAGAAATAGTGGAGAAAGAAAACTGAAAACGGAATACAAAATATAAATTATAAAACAGAACATAAATGTGATAAAACAAATACATTGGTTATGAGCTTGAATAAGAGCTCGCTTTGAAAATTGGAATAAAATTTTCCCATATCATAGTATGTACGAAGTAAAAAAATATTAAACTATTCAATATCAACCACAAATCTCGTGGTGAAAAAAATTAATGATTTATATATTAAATAACACACAAAACAATGTGCCGTCACTAAATCATAAAAATGGTATCATCTTTATATTTATACATATTACTAATACATAGAAGAAACATTGAAAAGAAATTGCACGCATGTTTAAATTAAATTGGTAATAAAAAGGTAATACTTAAGTGATTATAAGAAATTAAAGAATTTATATTAGAATGCTCTTATTATTTTCATTGCACGCATACTAACATTATTCAAGTAAAAAAAGAAAATGAAAGCTTTAAAAATAACATACATACTTTTATATTCATAATGTGTACCTTCGGAAAGTTTATTCTAAATATGTCAATAAAAATATTCAATTATTAGAAATTATTTTCAATGCAAAAAGACTTTTATATCAAAGTAATTATGAATCTATCACTATTGTTGAAAATGATGGTAAGCTCGCTTTTAATGATTTAAAATCAGCTAATTTTAGAATAACAGAAAAATGGGAAAAAAACTGACAACGGAATACAAATTATAAAACAGGATAAAAATTAGGTAATACAAACACAATGGTTCTGAACTTGGTTGTGGGCGTGAACGGAACTTGCAATAGTTTGACAAATCATATATGTAATATATGTATTTGATAAATTTAAAACAAATGGTTTTGTTAGTACAAATATTTAACAAATTCTATAGCGACTATCATAACTACTAGACCACAAGCACGTAAATATTTACACACTAACATTATTTAAGTGATAAATTAAAGATTTAAAAATAATGCACTTAAACATAACATGTTTATTTTAAATATGTATTTCCGTAAGGAAAGAATTAAAAATATCACTTCTTCAAATTAGAAAAATTATAATATAATTGAATTTTGCAAAATAATCAAGGTATGACAGTTGCTTCTTTAGTAATAGAATCAAAAAAAATTCACTGAATTCAAAATTATGATGGCTCAGCCAAATCCACTGCCTGTAGTCTCGTATCGATATAGCCTGCATAACAAGACTGGTTTAACATCTAGGTGGCAATGCAGACTTTCATCTTCTTGATATAATCTATAAAATAAAATATGAATATCTGTTATAGATAATAGGTATAGAAAAGAGATATCTTAAGAAATATCTTTGGATGTAACAATATGCTTCAATGGCATTTTCATATGGCATTTTTGTACAGAAATAATTTTTTCATATGGCATTTTTGAAATAAATTTTTGTACAGAAATAATTTTTTTTTTTAATTGTTAGAATATTGTTTATACTCTTAAAGCTATGTCGACTGCTTATCTGTAAGACATTTTTCGACATACACACACAATTAGTTGACTGATTGGAATCCGTGGTCAATTCATAATCACCGAGAACTCTGTATGCATGGCGAGCGGATTACAGACTTTAAGAGAACACATTTTTAAAAGTTTTTTGACAGTAAAGCTGATAAAAGATACTATTGTTACGGGATTTATAGAAATTTGTTGCCGTCGGACAGAAGATTAAAGGAAAAACTTGGTATTCAAGATTATAAATTTTTTATAAAACAATCGACCCATAAATAACTAGATACAGTGAAGAAAAAATTAACAATTTGAGAAGCTCTTTTAGAAAAAATTGATAGAGATAAATAATGTAGTAACTTAAGTTTCTAAGGTGCATTAGACGACGTAGCAATGTATGAATTGAACAGAAATACAGAGACTGTAGAAACTCTCCTCTGACTCCAAGGATGACTTCCTCAAAGCCCTCAGACAGTTCGGCCATATTGCAAGTCTACATTCAAATGTTGTCTTAGATGGAGATGACTGTGGCTGGTGAGGGCGCTAGTAGCTTCAAGGTTATGAGTGAATCGGCAAAGTGGATACACAGCGGAATGCCTGCAGATACATTAACGAGGTACTGCAGCTATGCTGACAACCCCTTGAGGGACACCAACTTTGTCATCCTGACCTGCAGGCACAATAGTGTTTATAGAAATTTAATTAATCGATTAGAAAGATATACAGAGAAAATCCATTTTAATAAAAAAATATTTGGTTGCTACCGAGATTCGAACCTGAACCTGAACCTCTCCCTATCCAGAGAAACATGTTACCATTCCACTACAGCGAGCCATTATGATTACAACAAATTTAGAACTAATATCTGTATATTTTTATAATTGATACATTTATTATTCCATTTTTAAAAGCAATTGAAATTGCTACTTCACAATATAAATATGTTGTCATTTAAAAAAAAATGTAACAATAGTGTTGATACAGTTAGGTACTTACATTGACAAGATCAGTCAGGACACCACACCAGGGAAGCTAGATGACGAAGGCCACAATGTGAGTTGTGCCATTCGCTCTGGTAATGTGGAACTGCTCGAGACAGTCATTAACGAGTGGCCTGGTGGATACTGGTGGAACTGCTCCGAGCTCTCTTCGCAGTTTACGACGATCTGAAATTGAAGAATGTGCTTCTGTCAGATGAAATGGAGTTTTTTGTCCAAACCAAACTGTTAAACCTATGCAAAGAACATGAATAAGAAATACAAGAAAAAAGAGAAATAAAGTCTTTATTTTGTACCTAATAAATACGTTTCCTAGTAATATTGTTGAGCAGATCTAACTTGTTCTTGAAAAGATCAGAACACTGAGGGCCGAGTACTCCGGTGGTGGTGAATGGACAAATTTATTTATATCACTATCTTTGTGGTGCAAAATATCTGCATATTGAAGCAACAACTGAAGTCAACCTACGACGTATTGGCATGGGAGGAAATTGAATTCTACTTAGTGAGCTCATATCTGCCCACACAAAGCACCAAGAACTAAACATATAATTTTGGTCAGTTTTGAGTAAAGATAATAAACTGGAGAATTAATAGCATTTCTCAAATGACCTTGAAAATTTTACATAAAACATAAAAAGTGCCAATGTCTACTCACTTGGAAATTCATGTCTAACCTAATTGGGGCCGCTATATTTCAATATTTACATGAAGGGGTAAAGGATATGATCAATATCCATTTGAAAGCACTATTATAAGTTTTAATTACCTGGACTAGCGTCAGAAGTGCACAAAGTGGAATTTTCAAGTAAATGCACATGGATGTTCTCTTGTGCCAGATTGTGCAAGGCATGTATATTAATCTTCTTTCCTGAAAATCTAATATTAAGGTTATGTGGTCGAACACACACAAGTTTTTTGCAATACATAAATATTCAAGGCGATTATACAATATTTAATTTAATATTTCTAAAGTCATTTACCATTTCTGTTAAAATCAAATAAATTATATACACTAAAAATGAACTAAGCTCTTGTTTGCACTAAAACGTTGAAGCCAGGTCTTGTGATATGCGGGAATATCAATCGGGTTATTCGATAATAAACTAAAATTAAAAAATAAATATATAGAAATACTTACATATACAAGAAGTGTTTGCCATAGGCACCTGACTTCTAGAGCTGTTATTTATATTCAATGTTTCAGATTCTGAAATAAGACAATACAATCATTAGTTCACCATTTTTCCAGAATTCTCGACTACTCATGATTGTTGTTTAACAACAATTAACACTAAGGGTTCACGGAGGAAACATAATGAAATTGAATTCAATCATACACCCACATAGGAACTATGTATGCACATGTATGTGTAAATTGAGTGTTAACCTTTTTTAAAAATACAGAATACTTTACACAATGGTAAACTAAAATTATATATAGAAATACATACCTATACAAGAGTTTGCCATAGGCACCCGATTACTAGAACTGTTACATATATTCAATGTTTCAGATTCTGAAATAAGACAATACGATCATTAATACACCATCTTTCCAGAATTATCGACTACCCATTGCTTTTTTACAACAATTAACACTAAGGGTTCACGCAGGAAACATAATGAAATTTAATTCAAGTTTACACCCATATAGTATGCTCACGTATGTGCTATCTTCAATAATTTTAGAAACAATACCTCTAACAGTTAAATCTTGCGTACCAATCATTGTTACAATAGAACATTACTCAGTCACAAATAATGGTTTACCATGACTAATTTTGTACTAAACAAAATATAACAACAATTGAACAATAATACTTGGAATGAAAAGAAAATTAACAAGTATTTTATCTAACCTTTTAGAAGTTTGGTTTCAACTGAGCTTTGCGAATCATGTATTTTATTTGTATAATTATGAATGTTATGGAATGTGACAAGATTTGATGGCTGGATATGAGCAAAGCCATAACAAAAACTATTGTTTTGTTACTACTTCATTAAACCCTGTAAAACAATGCACATTAATTATTTTTATATAAATTTGATATTCTTGATATATCCAGAGGAATGTACACATAGAAATCTCCAGGTGATAACTACCGTAACTAAATACATTATGATCAAAAAGGTGGAGATAAACCATACAAAATGTGAAAATGTATCCAGGCGAAAACGATCTCGCCACCAATTGTTAGTTGCAGGTGCCAAATTAAAATTCAAGAGGATTGATTGTGACAAATATAGGAAGTCGGGACCACTTTTGACAAAATTGCAAACAATTTAGAATTTTAGGAGCAGATTCCAAATCAGCAACAGTCTTATAAAATTCTTCCAAAAACTATATTTTATTTATTGAAAATAAAACAAATATAAGAATAATGTTGGTATTTGACATAGAAAAAATAAATCGTGAAAAATAAGTTATATCCTAAAACATTTCTCATGGACAAGAAAACATGGAAATACAAATAAAGGCATAGTACTATCTTAAAAAAAAAAGATATTAACATAAAAACAATAACAAGGAAAAGTTATTTAGATATTGCATCGAAAAATATTGTTAATTTGGTTTTTAAATATATATATAACACATATTTATTTCGGTGAACCCATCATTGAAAGGTTTTCTGGGTACAGTTCTCTGGGCTAATCTATTGTGTATATCTGACCTTTCTTGCTGACGTTTCAGATCCCATTGCAGGGTACATCGTCATTGTAAGCTTGACGCATTCTCTACTCTGCACATTTTAACTACTGTAAAAGTTAATGATCTACAAACTAGGGATCTATATCAAATAAATTAAATACATGGATCTGAGGATACTTGGCAGCTAATAAAACAGCACCTTTGAGAAATAGTGTTGGCGTTGTTTGCTGCATACACACGAACTGGGGTCAAAACAAAATGTCTCTATTTTTCAGAAACTCAATACTTAAGAAAGGCTTTCCATAATATGGAGGAAAACTATTTATTTTCCAGCCATTCCAATAATTCTTATGAATACTTGAAGAAATTGAAATTCACATTGTTTGTAAGAGAGGCTAGTTCAGATTTTTTGAATGGAGTAATAATAGTGGTATATTAGGGAAAAGGCATGACAGAATATCGGTTATTACCTGGTACGTTTATCGTCGGCACGGAGTACATACGCAACCTTTTAGAACCAGGATCTCTGTTAAAATTAGAAAAATGCTTGTCACAGACATTTTTTTCATATATACTCAAATCTCTAGATGCATCTATTGGAGTAGTGAAGATTCTTCGAAACCACTTTTCGGAGACATATCCATCATAATGGGGAAATCTATACACTGTCTCATATCTTGATAAACATCCAGGCACACAGCATTTATGCTGCCCAGCCATAATCCTGAAATTTGAAAAAGAAATTCGAAACACACCGTAAAAAGTAATGACACTTGAAAACACTTTAAAACTATATACGTACTAGAAAAATAAAGATACAATAAGTTAAATAATATTATCAGTGGAAATTAGAAGAAATTTTAGTTGCATTTATGTAAAAGATAATAATAATTAAAAATAGATTAAAAATAATGTGGAAAGAATCAATATTATCAACAATTTTAGAGAATTGCTAATTAAAAAATGGCTTCTTAAACCGGATATCCTGTCCTGGTGGGACTTTTTAATCACATTTATACACTCAGTGCATTTTTTAATGAATGTAAGTGAATCTTTTTTATGCAATTTTCGAATTATGGGGTTCATATTTAATACAATTCAAACAAACAAACAAACTTTTAATGCATACTTGAAAGCAGAATGGCCTGGATGTGTTACAGTCAGTGAAATCATTGAAGCGTCGGCAATATCAGCTGAAATCATTACTTTAGTTCATGAAATTGGTGAAGAAAGTTATGATACCTTTAATCAAAATGATATCAACAAATTATTTATGAATAATCCTTCAAGTCACGATGATATGATTGATATAACTTTAATAAAATATCGCCAGAGAACCAGAAAACGACAGTAAAACGGAAGAAAATCCAGTCTCTTTCCTGCAAATATAATTCGAGGCCTTTAACTTTGCAGTAAATTGTAAAATTATTTTCTTCTTAATAACACTAATTCTGAACGAATCTTCAAATTACAACGTCAGCTTAAGAGTTGTATGCCTGTATATCACGAACTTTACAAAAAGTTAGTTATCGAATCAAGAAAGTCACCACTAAGTATTACTAATTACATTATTAAAAGAAAAAAAATCAACACAGAACGATGGTGAAATTGACTTTATCTTTAATATGTAGTAGATCTGATTCGCATACTATTTCTTGTGATGAAAGTGATTTCGAACCAAATCGCGAATCGTGCCGAGCAATGTCACATACCGACAACAATTTTAATTAAAAAATTGACTTTTAAATTAAATTACATTAATAAACATTTCGTATTTTTTATGCGATATTCTGTGGAATGCATCTACTGCATAAAAAGAGGATCAAATGTAATCCAAAAATTATTAAAGCCTTTTAGAAAAATTTGGGTAAAAGAACATTTAGTAGTCAAAATCAATTATTTAACTAAGTAGCGTAACTATACCAATGCGATGCATTAGGGTTCACGTTAGATGAGGGCCAAAATGTCCGTGCCGCACAATATTTCTGCACGTATCAATATTTTTCCCAGCGGTAATATGGACTAATAAATTTTGATCTTTTGTGTATTGTGATAATATTATCGATATATACAATAGGTTGAACACTATTAATATGTCGGGTTAAGGGCCAGACCATTGTCGTAAAACGAAGCAAGGTTTTTTATAATTTACTGCATGTAATTTCCTAAAAACATGTTTTTTCACGAAAATGTGAATATTAAGAGGCCTATTTTGTTATTTCTATTTATTGGATAAGACCGCGTAGTACTTATTTTTTTATGCGTTTATGTATATTTAAATCAGTACCCGACTTGTTAGGAATTTTTACAACAAAAACGCCACCGTTGTGGAATGAAATCGATGTGGTTAACAAGGTATACTGGGGTTAATAAACTGATTATATCCATGATGAAAATTAGTAATTTGTATTATTTCTGCATAAGCTATAGTTGTTTAGCTACTGAATTTCTACATTGTATGCGATATTATGTATTTTCTTTTTTATGACCATAAAGAATGAAAATATTAAATTCTCTTATATATTATTGAAATATATTTAGTGTCTATGGTTTAAAATAGTATACTGACTGTTCAGGGATACCAACATAGTAATGCTTAACATAGTGTGATATTTGTTTGTATGGTAGTTCGCACCCCCTGGGAGATTCCTTGGCGGTGAATTTCGAGCCAGGCTTGTAGCAACAACCGGCAGCGCTGTCGCTAGGGTCGATGACGGTGGATTTAAATTCCGATCGCTACATGTATTATGAATGTTGAAGAAATGGCTATTTTCTGATAGCTTTATTACCTAGGAATTTAAGAAAACCAACAATTGTATACTTGTCATTTTCTATTGTACCTTTCACTCTAGCAACATTTACGTCAAAAATAACGCACTTTTATGTTTACTTGATATTGTAAAAGAATTAACTATTAGTCTCATCTTGAAAGGGTATGCAAAATGCAAAAATATCTCGAAATTCAAACTGGAAAAATGAAAGTTGCCTCTTAATACATTTAATACATCATTACATTATTTGAAAGAGCCATCTACCTTATTTTTACGGAATCTCAAATACCTTTGGGTAATCCGATAGCAGATGCCAGAATTATCAATTCATTTTTATTAAATTTTGGATACATTGATACAACTTACATATTATTAGGATAACACATTCTTATTGTGAAGTTATTATTCAGAACATAGCTCTATGATATTTTAAATATGAATTAAATGTATTAATTAAAAAGATATACGTATAAAATCAATTTTTTCCAGGTTTGAATCCCGGTGGCGCGGCAAGAATATTTTTCGATAAAATTGATTTTATATGTATGTCTTTCTAATTTATACATTTAATTCATATTTTAATACATCCGATTGCCCCTAATTTCACGTCTGGTTTGAAGGTTAATTGTTGGACTTCTATTCTCTAGGTATTTTTATTGTCCCAAGTTTATCTACCCTTATCAAAAAATAATGATTATCGCGCGAAGTGCCCATTAAAAAAAACTACTCGATACAAACATGTACAGGATGCGTGCACACCAACACCAACCAGTGGTGGGGATAGTTAATATTTGTGTCCCGGTGATTTTTAACCAGTTACTACCAGTCAGGGGGAATCAAGTTACTCGATATTATAAGAACTACCTGGGTCCACAAGATCTGGCCGCAGATTCATTGATTAATAAGAAATATATCTGTATAGAGCTCGCGATACGAAATTCAATCCGATCCGAGCTTGACATTGAGGTGTAAAATATAGGCCCAAGCTCAAGGTGAGTTTTTCCATTCCATAAGAAAATATACCTTTTTTTATTTAGTTACGTCACTAAAAAATAATTTGCAATCAACATGTAGTATATTCTATTACTTGTATTAGTTCTCTACTGATGTATATGTATAGATTCTAGATGCGGTTTAGGCAAGATATAACTTTGTGTTTATTTAAATACCTACCTGATATTATCTTCCACCTTTTAAAGTAGGTATATTTTATAATTTAAATACATAAAATGTACTATTTATTAAGCTAAAGCTGATGTTTTATTAATCAGATTCTATGATATTAAAAATAATACATTTTTGTAAATATTAATGATTTGTGTGAAACTTTAATATTTATATACGTATATGTACGTACATAGTTTATCACCGTGTAATTGGGTTTTATCTGTGCGTGCCATTGTATTATGGCATTTGCCTTCTCTAGAAGTGGCGAGGCACGGTTCCTGATCAAATGAATAACGTATCATCGATCCAGTTATTTTAGGAACCAGTTAATATATATATATATATATATATATATATATCTACATATATATATTATAATTAATAAGAGATATTCTTAATTATTTTATTAGATCAGCCCCGCACTCTGGTAATATTTCGCTCCACGATTATTTCCAGGTATCACTTTTTTATTTGTACTATGGTTATAAAAGGAGACAGATGAATATTTAAATACAGATAACACATGGATCGATTGTTTATTTCCTATATATCTATAATGAGCAGGCAGAACTTTTTATAACTAACTTAATCTAATTATTAAGGAGAACACATTCTTATTGTGAAGTTGTAATTATTCAGAACAGACGGTCTGTGATGTTTTAAATACTAATTTAATGTATTAATTATAAATATATACATATAAAATCAATTTTGCCGAAAAATATTGTTTTTGCGCTACCGGGATACGAACCTGGATCTCTATTTTCAATCCGGGGAAGTACACTACCAATTGTGTTATAGCGCCAGTATTTTTCATGACAAATTTTCGAACCTATATGTTACACTTTTTCAAATTAATACATCTGTCGTTCTATTATTTGAAAGCCATCTACATTATTTTTACGGAATCTCAAATACTTTGAGTAAACCGACTGCAGACGCCAGAATTATCAATACATTTTTATTAAATTTTGGACACAGCGCAAAAACAATATTTTTCGACAGAATTGATTTTATATGTATATATTTATAATTAATACATTAAATTAGTATTTAATCTAATTATAATTACCTTATATTAATATTGCGTTGCTGGTGTCGTCCACATTTTTTCGTTTTCCTTTGCCGTCCTAATATCTGCTGGGCTGGACGCCTGCATTACACTGCCACCCTGGTATCCGCTTGGCTGGGTATCCACGTTGCCATCTAGGTCGAGGTTCACTTCCTGTCTCCTATGTCGTGGTGTCGGCTGCCCCTACTCGCCAGCCGTCTGCTTCTCCATTAGATCAGCATCCGTTGATCCGTTCGATTCGGTTTTGCTCATTCTATACTTCGTCCTTTCTCTCTGTTCGGCGACTTGCATTCGCGTTGTGCGCTTAATTGCATTCGACTTCTGAAATCATCCGGACGGTTTTTTTTTACGATTGGAGAATGCGGTCCGAGGCTGACTGATGGGCCTTCCTCTGAGGTGTATCCTTCACTGACCGTTTCGCGGTGGTCACTTCCAAGTTCTCAAGCGAACTGTTTTCGAGGCTAACTATTTCCAATTCGGGAACGGACTTGCAACTTTCTTGAACAATGATTGTTAGCCCCGTTTTGAACCTGTTTGTGCGGGAGTGGTGCTACGATTCGGCCCCACCTTCAGGATCAACGATCACTCCATTGGTTACCTTTATGATGAGAGGCCACGCCCCCTCTTATAATTAATTACGGTCCATTCTGTCTTATAAATAATCACTTCTGTTGTGCATTTTATTATATAATAACTTAACGTTATCTTTGTCCATCTTATCTAAGTAAAAACTTAACATTATTGTATCGCACAGAATTACTCGCCAAGGTGGCACCATATAATTGATATAAGACACGTGTCAATAGTTTAAAGGTGTAATTATCGGCGTGGTACCAAAAAACCCGTGGAATAGATTTCAGGAAAACAATGACGTTACAGCGGCAGCCTGTCGCCGTGTAGGTACTTGCAAATATCCTTAATCCGGTTGAAGACCGGATACGATAATTAGCACGCGTAATATAAGATAGATTAAATTAGCTTAAGTTAGAAATAATATTCTACATCTGCCCATTCACGCGTTGTGGCTAATCTATATCTGATGAGTGCGAGTTTTCTGTGTTTCTCTATTTTCACCTCCGAAATTCTTATAATCATAGTACAAATAAAAGTGTAATCCTAATAAACTTGAATCGCGAAGCGAAGCATTTTATCAGTGTGCGGGGGCCGTTCTAGCAAACGATCAAGAGCATAATAATTAATATAAACGGTACACGACGTTGTGCGCCGTGTGATTCGAGTCGGGGTTCGTTTAGGAGTCATGACTCGATTAATCGATGATTAATCGAACACGTATCAGTTCCTGATCGCTCTAATGGAATGTTCGCTTCGCAACCCATCCATCAGATATCACGCTTTCGTTAGTACCATGGTTAAAGGAAGAATACAGGTGAATATGAACACAAGAAGATGCACATTATACATTTATTAAATGCTCATTTACATTTATGGGCAGGTGGAAATACTTATAACTAACTTAATCTAAATTATGTCTACCTCGGGTTGCTCGGCGACGTTCCTCCGGAATCTTGTCTCCGGCCGGCGGAGTGATGCCGTTGGCACCCGGTGTGGGCGGCTACCCGCTGTCTGCTCCGTAGGACTGCGAACCAGTCTGGGCGGCTGCTCTTGGGTGGATTGCAATGAACCGTGGCTGCTTTCTCCGTCGATTTCGGTCCCAACTGTGGTTTTCTTGACGTCTCTTTCGGACCTCGTTTCAACTAATAGAACGCGCTCTCGCCTCTATCTCTTTCTTCCGTTTACAACTGCTCTCCGAATCTCGTTCAACTCGTTCTCCCGAACCTCGTCTCCGATTCACTCCTCCGGACCTCGTTTTACAACTGCGTACTTTCGACTGGCCTTCGACTTCCTTTCTACAACTCCCTTCCGGACCGCGTTCCACTCGTCCTCCCGGACCTCATGTCCGACTCACTACTCCGGGTTTACAACTGACTTTCAAAATGGCGTTCTGACTCTTTTAAAGTTACGGTGGCGAGGGCGTACTTCCCGCTCGAGGACGGTCCGTCCTCACGGAATTGGTGACGCCTCATTGGTCATTACAGTCCTGCCTTATTACATAAAAATTCAATGATGTCACTGTTCACTTAAATTGTCCATTAAAAAGCCCTACAATAATCCATTAACATATATAAACTATTAATAACTTATATTCTATACATCCTCACCATTTTTCACATTAAGTTTACTCCTTATCAGAATTATCACTATCTCTAATTAAATCTTGAGTTTTCCTCTATGTACGTCTTTAATCAGTATAAAAATATTTCACATAAAATCCTACTTAATCCTTGTTTTATATTATCTCTGAGACTTTTATAATTAGGTACATATGGGGTTTCTTTATTTCAGCTTTAAATTATATTGTTTCATGAGTGATTTTCGCATTACATAAACTTATACCTATTACACGTTTTTCTCACCTGCCCAGTTACAATTACATATTATTTATTTATATCGAAATCTCCTTGCCCGCCTTCATTCTCATTATTTATTTTAGTTGACTCGATTATTGCTAATATATTAGGAACGAATGCAGACTGAATACTGCGGAACTGCTACTGCGCCGGCACATTTTGATTAAATCGAATCGCCGTCGATTTGAGACTTGCTCAAACGGTTTGGCCGTACGGAATGAATGATTGACGACGGAATAGTCCGATTTACGCACCACATAAGGTGCATGAATGTGGAAGATGTGAATCCGCGTACACAGACTTATTTGTATGCGTCCTATTTTCTCTGCCTACCCCTACGGAGAAAAGACGCGATAGTCAGTCGTCGCTCACGGTGGCCCTTCTGCATGTGGGTATCGGCCCACATGCAACAAAAGCTGCTTTATTACCCCGGAGTCACTTATTCTCGGGCGGAAAAAATGGACCCGCATCTTAACGGTCCTTTTTTTCCTTGGGCGGTCATTGTCTTATTGTTGACCCCCTAATTTACTGAAGATACATTGTTATCAGACCGCTCCCGAGCGCGACGTTTCTCGGAACGATTTATTCTCGGACAAAAGGCAACCGATTAACTTCATAACGTATTGCGTAACACGTGTGGTCATAGAAAACAAAGGACAGCTTTCCAATGAGGGAAGAAAAGGTTCTTGTGTGACGTGGGTTCTTGCGAAATGCACACAAATAACGATAGGTCGGTCCGAATCAAAATCGGCTCACGACACAGATTACCGTTCAGGCATATCATAATAATATTCAAAGAATCGAGAAAGTAACCCACCCCCTTTTCAACTTCGAGTCATTCTAGTTCATAGATAAGAAATTATATTTTAGATTTTGATTATAACATCTATGATTACACCGAAAAAAGTCACGATGAGTGTGTGACGTTTACTGATCTATGGTTTTGCATTGAAAATATTTTTTGACACTTCAGATAGAGCAACAAAATATTATATGTTTGAAAGCGGGAATGGAAATAAATTGTGAAATCATTTTCGTTTAAAAGTAGGATCATAGAATTTTGCAAAAATGGCAGCGGTTATGATGGATTATGAGTTTAAAATCAAAACACAAAACGAGAGGACAAAAGTAGAGGACCTGTTTGATTATGAAGGGTGCAAGGTGGGCCGCGGCACTTACGGTCACGTCTACAAGGGCCGGAGAAAGGACGGCTCAGACACCAGGGACTACGCCCTCAAACAGATCGAAGGGACTGGTCTGTCCATGTCTGCTTGCCGGGAAATTGCTGTAAGATACCATCACTGTCTCCACGGCGAGCATACCTCATCAACAGACCGACAAGAATGTCGGGATATGATCTTGATAGACTTGTGTACCTGATAGAACTGTAATTGGGTTCTTTAATTAATTTTCATTGTTTTCACGCAAAACATTCATGGTTCAAATTAGATAGAATGCTTTTTTTTAATTTGGAAAAACTCAACTTACCGAAATTATGCTTATGTAAATGCGGACTGAATTTTTTAACTTACCTTCAATGTATCATTGGATGTTTGGCAGCATTGAAAGAATCATGTAAATGATTTCTGTTGAAGTTCCAGATCGAACTGCTGCTGCCCTCGTGTCCATTATCTACCAGCTAATTCTATTATATATAGTCAACTCAGATATTTACACACTAGGATTTAAAATCCGTCCGCAGGTTTTGAAAACTGGGTGCGAAAGCATAGATAGGACTTAAACCTAGATACTTCAATGGAATGTATCAATGTCCTTTCAAATTTCTACAGGGGACATTTCTGGGATATTATATAGGTCAGTATTTCTGACATTGTCCATAATCTATTTGTCTGAAAACAATGTATATTAATTAAAGTGTACCTAAACTGCAGTTTTACCAAAAAATCTATTATTTCACATCTTTACAACAATGTTACTAGCAAAATAATAATGAGCGAGTATAATTAGTACTCTTATGGTAAATTGTAAACAACACTTGTGTGTTTGTATGTTACTTGTACAGTTTACTGGGAAGGAAGGAATGAAATTTGATTATTTATTTTTGACATTTATAAATATCATTTAGAAAAAGTTTAAGCATTGATTGTATTTTGTGCAGGTAGGTATTAGGTATGTATAATTTTTTAATTCAAATTTTTAGATAGATACTGTATAGTCATACCGTTCTTACATTTCGGGATGTGAAAGGGCATATTTTAATTTTGTAGTGAGTTGTAATGGATATTTTCATCGTCAGTGATAATTGTACATTACTACGTAAAAAATATACCGAAAATGCAATTATTGCAATACGAATACTGTCGAGTTAGCGAGAGTTTCAATGATAAGTGAACATTACAGCTGCTGCGTGAACTCAAGCATTCCAATGTGATCAACCTGATACGAGTGTTCCTGTCACACGTAGATCGAAAGGTATGGCTGCTGTTTGACTATGCGGAGCACGACTTATGGCACATCATAAAGTTTCACCGCGCGGCCAAGGCCAACAAGAAGCCTGTCATGGTGCCCAAGGGGATGGTGAAGAGCCTGTTGTATCAGATCCTGGATGGGATCCATTACCTGCATTCGAACTGGGTGCTGCACAGGGACCTGGTGAGCATGTCACAATACAGTAGAACCGCGTTAATTCAAACCCTTTTTATTCAAAATTCAATATAATTCGAAATTTTCAAACACTTCAAGACCCAAATTGTCAGTTTCATACTTAATTGATCTCTTTAACACGAAAACCCTGTTAATATGTAGTACAAAATGATTTTTAGGCCCTCGCATCATAAATAAAAAATTAACAAAGTGCACGGTTTCTAGACTGTGCGCGGCTGTGTGAAGCGTTCTTTATGTATTTCGCGATACTTGCCGACACGATGCGCATCTTAGCCTACTTTGGGCCAGTTTCGTCATCTTCGGTAACTATAATCGAGATGTAATCGAGTTTGAAATGAAACTCGTTTACTTTTAAACAAAATTCAAATAATTTTATAGAAATCGCGTTGTGTGAACAGAGTTTGTAGTTATCCAGTGCAGCAATTACATAGGCCTCTTAAAATCTTATTTTCAAAGACAAATGTCCGTGCGAGTAATTTTTCTTATGGCAACACGTGTAGGACGCTTTATTTGACATTTGACGTTTACGTTAGTTTGATGTGTTTACTTTCCCGAAATGAGCAATTGACCGTTTTTGAACTATGAATGTCAATAGAAAGTAAGTATTCTTGTATTTTAACTATATTTAAAAGTTTATGTTGTAAATTACGTATTAATAAACATTATTTTTAATATTTATCCAGAGAATCCAAGACGAAGCAAGAAACAGCAGAATCGATGCGAGGTGCGATGCAGATGTCAATGTATAGCAGGTTTCGGAATTTGATGACAAATGTAATATATTTGTGTGTTCATAGGTGGAAGATGTTGAGCACAAACCTGAATCCTGAATCTTGGCGTTGCATTTAAATGCTAACTGATGGCATCACCTCTAAAAAGTGAGTGGAATATAATGAATTAATTTTCTGATGTATGCAGATTTACATAATGTAAAAAAATATAAATATTAGATATCGATAATGCTTTTATTTAGTTTAATTATTTCGTTTATAATATATACCCTTTCTTTGTTCGCAGATAAATCAAAACGCAAAATGAATTCATCCACCCCAAATGAACAAATAGACAATACACAAGAACTACATGCACTAGAAATAAGTCATCAGCGAGAACTGCATGTTGTAATTTTAGTCAAACGTCAAGCTGAGAGAGATTTGGCCCAACTAAATTTAAAACTAGCCAAAGAAAAAATTAATACGAGGGGCAAGTAAAAAATAAGGTTCCTACATTTTTTCAGGTATAAGGTATTTTTTATTGCAATAAATAAGTAAACCATCTGAAAGCTTGTACTTTATTCTATTTTTCTACATAGTCTCCTGATTTTTCTATGCATTTTTCCTGACGAGTTATCCACTTCTGAAAACCCGCTTCGAAGAATTCCGCCGCTAGGCCGCCGATGAACTTGGTGACCGCTTCTTTCACCTCTTCATCTGTATTGAAGCGTTGTCCACCCAAGTGTTGCTTCAATTTCGGAAACAAGTGGAAGTCGCTGGGAGCAAGATCAGGGCTGTAGGGGGCATGGTCAAGCAATTTCCAGCTGAATTTGTCCAGTAGGGCAGTGGTCTGTCGAGAGACATGCGGGCAAGCATTGTCGTGGTGCAGCCTAACGCCCTTGGTCAGCCTTCTTCTCCGGCGATTTTGGATGGCTCTTTTGAGTTTTGTCAATGTCTCGCAGTACCTGTCCGAATTGATGGTGGTCCCTTTAGGCATAAACTCGGTCAGAAAGACGCCTTTTCGGTCCCAAAACACCGTAGCCATCACTTTCCCTGCGGAAAGCGTCTGCTTAAACTTTTTCGGCCTAGGCGATTCAGGATGGCGCCATTGTTTGGACTGTTCTTTTGTTTCTGGAGTGACGTAGTGACACCACGTTTCATCTCCCGTAATAATGGAGTCCAAGAATTCTTCGGTATTCTCGGCGCATTCTCGAAGAAACCCCTCGGCACACTTGACACGATTGTCTTTGTGGGTTTCTGAAAGCATGTGTGGGACCCACCGCGCGCACACCTTGCGATAACCAAGTTTATCGGTCAAAATGTTGTCGATGGTTTTTTCACAAACCTCAGGAACCTGGACAGCAAGCTCCCGAAGCGTTACTCTCCGATCTTCGAGGAGAATGCGCTCAATCTTCGCCACGACTTCGTCAGACACCGATGGCCTCCCACTCCTTTGCTCGTCGTGGACGTCTGTGCGTCCTTCGGAGAACTCCCTGCACCATTTGCGGACGTGTTGGACGCTGATGCAAGCTGTGCCATAAACTTCTTCCAACTGTCGATGAATTTCAACAGGTTTAAGCTTCTTCGCATTTAAAAATCGAATCACCGAACGGATTTCACACCTGGCGGTAACGGCGATAGCGGATGGCTGTCAGGCCTTTACTGAGCGTTGCAGCGTTTGCTCCCGGTAGTGGGGATGTAGTTAAGGGACCAACAATCAAGGCAGTGTTGCCGGATTTCGCCTAGCATCTCGCGTGGCGAGTGTACAGCGTAGGGAACCTTATTTTTTACTTGGCCCTCGTATGTAATCAATTTAGTCATTTACTTCATTAATTTTATAAACATTAACAATTTCTCTATTTTTAAATGTTTACCGCTTCACTGTTTTTAGCTAATGTGGTTTCACCCCCTTTCATTTTACAGTATTAACTTAAACGTTTTCTATTTACTAAAATAATAATGTGTAGTTATGTCGTATGGCTTTACAGTTTCTAATTATTAACTTTAATTTTACTTACTTGACTTTACTCTACAAATAAATAGTGGTAATTACTGCATGTGATTTATGTTAAAAGGTATCTAATGTAATAAGTAATGTATGCATATAAATATAATAAAATGGTTTTTACAGAGGAAGAATTGTTTTATTATAGACCCAATATTATTGTAAAATAATTGTGACAACAATTTATGCTAAATCTCAGAATGAAATGAATGATGAATAGCGCGATGAAGATCTTTAATGAAATGCCAGATTATATAAGAAAGGAGATACTTCATAGATTCAAAATGAAACTAAGCCAATATCTGTAAGATAAGTTTGATCTTATTTATATTAGAACATATATATGTATATTCACATTTGTACAATATTAAGAATAAATAAATGAAATGCTGTGACTGGTTTAATAATTGGGAAAAATAGCCATTTATTAGATCTCATCTTATATTTCCATCTTGATCAATTCCATCAGAGTCAATTTCATGTAATATTGTCACAAAGTCTGGAGACTCGGTAACATTATGCAGTACTGCCGTGGCTATAATTACTGCTTCTACTCTTTCAATACTCAGCCTGAGTTTCATACCTATTGCGGGGAAATGCCTTTTCCACGCCTTAAATGTTCTTTCTACAACATTCCTAGTCCTGATTTGGCTCTCATTATATAGTTTTTCAGCCTCAGATATTGGATTAGTAAATGGAGTAAATAAGTGTGGTTTGAGTAAATAACCACTGTCACTAATGAGATGTTTCCCATTAAAAATACCGTCATCTAGTTGCCCTTTTAATCTAGGATGACTGAAAATACTACTGTCATGTGTTGAGCCTGGCCGCCTTGCAACAACATTTGTGTATTTCATTGTAGCATTTATTACTGCCTGAACATTAATGGAGAAGTAATCCTTCCTATTTTGATAATATTCTGCATTATTTCTTCCTGGAGATAGGATTCCCACATGAGTGCAATCTATTGCACCAATCGTGTTTGGAAATTATGAAATGTTGTAGAATTGATTCAGATATTGCTGAATTTCTTCAGTACGTTCAGGTAAACATAAATTGTGATCTGAGAGCGGCTATTGCTCTGCTCACTTTGTTCACAATTCGTGAAACAGTGCTCTTGTGTACACCAGGTATATTACCCATGCATCTTTGCATTGATCCAGTGGCATATAAATGCAAAGCTATCAAGACTTGGTTCACAGGACTGTGTGATTTCTAATCTTTATCAAAAATATTATTATATACCTATGAAGTAGATAACTTTAGATTATATTATATTGTCTGAAATAAGCAAGACCAGTTGCCTAATCATACTCTTGGACAGGCGGAATCTTGCAATAAAATTTATTTCTTCCCATATAAAATGATCGGTTTGTGACCTAAAAGTTTTGCTCTTCTTGTTAAAGATGTATTAAACAATTATTTGATCGTCAGAAGAATCGGTATCAGTGCTATCTGACATAATAATGTTAAATTCAATAACACGAAGTTGAAAAATTTAAAATAATGCTTTTAATAACAGATGTCAAGTGGATGTGCCTTAGATGACAAATCCAGTGGGTGCAATCAGTTAAAAGATTTTTTTAAACACATTTCTTCCCGTAAAAAATAATGTGTCGAGGTCCGAGTTTTACTTTTCCCGTTAAGAATATACTGTATAATTAGTTTATCATCAAAAAAGTTTGCGATATCACTGTTCTCCAACATAATATTGTACATTTTGTGTCAAAAATTGAAAAATACTCAGTTTCGGTGATATCTGTCAGGTGGCTCTTGCGCAGTGCGCATGTGCATTAGTGAAGTTTACATTTAAGTGGAGATTTTCGGTGGTTTATAGTTAAAGTTAAAAGTAAGCGACAAAAATGAGATGACCCAATGCGTTTTTGGATAAACTAAGTTTAAAAGTAAAGTTTATAGTTACCGACCATGACACAACCAGCCCTTTGTGTGCAACCTCTTTTATGTGTACATATATTATGCCGCAATAAAATTGGGGAATTCCGGGTACGCTTTCTTCAATTGGCTGCTTTGGCAGCCCTTTAGATTCTTTTTACTAATAACTGTTTTTAAAATGTTTTTTTTAAGATTGACTTTTCGTATTATTTCATGTATTTATGAACGATTCTATTTCTAATAATCGTATTTGTTTTGTTAATAATCTTCATTTTCCTTGAATGACATTATTGTTAACTTATTATTCCACATGAAATTTTTCGAGTGATCCCGAGACACATGAGCTCATTTGATGCGGTGGTAAAATTTGTTTTACGAAAATGTAAAAAAAATGAGACAAGGGATAATAGATAAAACCGAAAAAAAAAAGTTTAAATTTGTTCTTATTATTCTTAATTTAGTGTTATAGTTATTAGTTATTGTGTATTTTATTTAATGATTGTTTAATTTCCTGAGAACATTTTAAGTTTAGGATCTTTACTTATTGCGAGAAATAGATCTAATATTCACCTTAATTTTGTATTAGTATAATAAATATTGCATTTTCAAGATGATTTCGTGAAATATGTCAAAATATGTATGATTTTTCATGACTTTGCTGATTTTTTACACAATCTATTATGAAATTTGTAGAATAATTTTTTTTTTATTTCCTTGAACTTCAAATTAACGCGGTTCTACTGTACTAGTCTGGATATTAATATAATAGAATTCTCTTTCTCTTAATTAATGTGCTCATCTTCTTTAGATCCATGATATTTAAATATGATCTATAGCTTCTACAGCGCAAATTGCTTGCCTCTACTCTTCTCGATTCTGAGCCATGTGGTGAGGCTCCGCTCATTCTTCAAACTTGTCAGCCTCGTTAGAGATTCAAGTACTCTTGTTGAAGAATAGAGATATTTATTAATCTCGCAGTCCACAATACACAGTATACACAGTGTACAATGCCAGCATCTTCCCTCGAAGGCGTCTAATATTCTGATTTTGTGAAAACAACCATTAATTAAAGAACTAATCATTGAAAGATTCTTAAGAATAGAAAGAAGATTTTTTTTCATACCGACAGAAAAAAGACATGGTAGAAAAACCATTTTCATCAAACTTTTTAGATTCAGAAATTATGAATGATAAATTACATAATGAAAGCTGTGCCCGTGTGTTGACATAGTGCATGCAAAAAATATAACAAGAAACTAACTTCTTATTAATACTTTGTACGTATCATCATCATCATCATATATATTAAAGTTATAGGCCCTATTTCGCGATGTTTATATGTTTATATGTTTATATGTAACCGATTTTGTCACACACGTTTTGGTTAATATCTCGCTTATTAGGCGTTCTATCCGCATTCTGATATTTTTCCCAGACGTCCGAAGGTTGACTGAGTCTTTACATCTTTTTTTTTTCATTCTTCTTCTTCTCCTCTATTTGTTACAACTCTTTTAGTTTGGTGATTTTTGGAAAATTTAACTTTTTATTTAGCCTAACTTTTTTTTCATTCGCTTATAAGTCTGCGAGTTTAAGAGCTAAAATCATTTTAATATTTTTTAGCAATTGCCACCGATGAGTAGTATCGTTGCACACTTTAAAAAATAATCTTCTTCTTCTAATTTATTTGTGAAGCTTGATTAAGTAAAATTTCGTGTTTTTGAGCTTTTCGCTGCGAGTTTACGACTAAAATATAATTTTATTACATCTGTGCATACATCACAATGGAATATAATTTATTTTCGTATTTGTAAGCTTCTATCGTTTAAAATTCACCTTAAAAATCTAAAAAACGCGTATTTTTTTTTTTGAAAAACGTACGGACCTACCTAGATGCGCCGAAAATGCGAAAAAACTGATACAAATAACCCCGGAAAAGTGAAATCTCACGACCGCCGGAGAAAACAAATGAATGCGGTTTTTTCCATATTTGACAGGCGAAACAGTGACAAACTTTGCGATTTATGAAAAATGTCGATTTTCACATGGGAAAATGTACATTTTTTGATTTGAAAACGTTCTCTGTACACTATTCGGTATGAAGCAGTCTATTAAAAAGATCATATTCATGGAGGTATCTTCGCGTCCATGCACCCTGAAGGATAATATATACCCGATACGAATTAAAAATAGTATTTTTAATAAATAATGTTTAAATATTATATCATGTCCATGTAAAAATGTCCATTTTCACGTGAGAAATGAAACATTTGAAAATTATTTCTACACTCTATGTAACATTGAGCTTATTAAATAAATATTGTAATAATACAGGTAACGGTTCATTCGACCACCTTGAAGCGAAATATGTGACGAATCCGAATTAAAAAGAGTATTTTTATTTAAATATGTACATTGACATTTTTTGACATGTCCATTTTCTCTATCATTATTATTATCTTTACCGCCGAATAAAACGATTTTTTGGTAGAAATGTATTTATTTTATTTACAGACTACTTTTTTTAATTTATGGCATCTTATAGCCTTTTCAGAATATTAATAAATGTTATAGATAATAAACGAAATTTAATAATTAATTTGCCGCGTATCCATATGCATTTTTTACAAATTTGACAACAGATGTCACTAAACACGCCGGATCAGAAAAATAAATATATTAAATAATTTTGGTATGGAAAATATGTTTACAGATTATGAGATTTTCTACTATTAATATTTTTCTAATAAATATAATTTATTTTCCACAAAAGGGTGAGGAATATTTTAAATGTTTTTTTTTTATGTAAACAATTTTTTTAAGTATTAGATTTTTTTAGTACAACTTATTTTACAGAGATGTCACTAAACATCCCGTTTCAGAAAAAAAAATATATTAAATAATTTTGGTAAGGAAAATATGTTTACAGATTATGAGATTTTCTACTATTAATATTTTTCTAATAAATATAATTTATTTTCCACAAAAGGGTGAGGAATATTTTAAATGTTTTTTTTTTTATGTAAACAATTTTTTTTAAGTATAAGATTTTTTTAGTACAACTTATTTTACAGAGATGTCGCCATACATACCGTTTGAGCCAATAATCGATTAATATTTAAAATAAATAGTAAGGCAAACATGTTTTTACAATATACTGAACAAAAAACTTAATAAATATAATAGACCCTATTTCGCGATGTTTATATGTTTATATGTAACCGTTTTTGTCACACACGTTTTGGTTAATATCTCGCTTATTAGGCGTTCTATCCGCATTCTGATATTTTTCCCAGACGTCCGAAGGTTGACTGAGTCTTTACATCTTTTTTTTTTCATTCTTCTTCTTCTCCTCTATTTGTTACAACTCTTTTAGTTTGGTGATTTTTGGAAAATTTAACTTTTTATTTAGCCTAACTTTTTTTTCATTCGCTTATAAGTCTGCGAGTTTAAGAGCTAAAATCATTTTAATATTTTTTAGCAATTGCCACCGATGAGTAGTATCGTTGCACACTTTAAAAAATAATCTTCTTCTTCTAATTTATTTGTTAAGCTTGATTAAGTGAAATTTCGTGTTTTTGAGCTTTTCTCTGCGAGTTTACGACCAAAATATAATTTTATTACATCTGTGCATACATCACAATGGAATATAATTTATTTTCGTATTTGTAAGCTTCTATCGTTTAAAATTCGCCTTTAAAATCTAAAAAACGCGTAATTTTTATTTGAAAAATCGACGTACCTACCTACATACAAATGAATTGAAGAAAATGCTTGATATTTTTTCTTAATAAACGCAACACTTCATATTTTCAAGCAGCAACCGTGGGCTGTAATTGGTCAATACCCTCATTGGTTACATTTCATACATGGCTGCCTGAAAATTAAATAAACAGCTGTTTTACCTGTCATTATTGCAGTGCGTAATTTTCGCGCAATTTTTTTTTTGACGTTTCAAATGTATGACTTTATTTCGACTCGGCATTGTAATAAACAGCTGTTGATTTTCGCGCGTTTTTTATGTCATGTATCGAGATTCAGATTTCACAGCTTACAATAGTCATAGATATTTTATATTTTCCCGCACAAGATAAAATTGATGATTTCACTCCGGAATTTGGTTAATTAAGGTAAAATCATACATTATACTTAGAAAAATTTTCTGTACGTTTTTTTGGATTTTTATAGGTTTTGTCTAGAACGACACAATGATGATTTTTTAAAAGCGTAATTGAATTAATTATTATTTCGCAGTTGTACACGTGACTTAAATACGCCCGTCTTACTACAGACCGGTCGAAGGAGTTTGTTCTTTTACGCGTCTGTTATTCAATATTTAGATTGAACAGTTCTGGTGATAGATAAACCTGTAACTTACTTACCATCACGCCGTTTCCGGGGTAGACAGAGAGGATAGAGCGCCACACTCTTCTGTCCTGACACATAATTCTCGCCTCAACCACATTCATACATCTTCTCATACAAGCTCGATGAGTGATGGATTATTATTCTTTTCCTTTATTTTTCTTCTTCTTTTCCTGTCAAATCACTTTTCATGGTTTTATCAATGAGTATTAACAAAATGTTTGTTTTTATTAAAACCTGGAGAGATGGGTTGATGGTTGTATATGTCAGCTCTGTTTTTTACAATTTTAGGATGCCGAGAATAGTGGTGTTTTTTTTTACGTGGTTAGTAATCTAACCTAACGCTTCTCAAAGATCATCAGGCCTTTGACCCTTTTGGGTTGTTAGTTGTATACGTCGGGTCTATTTTTTACAATTCTGGGATACCGAGAAAAGTGGTATTTTTTTTAGGTGCGCGGGGTGAGTCTGTGTAGCTCCTGCACAATTTCTCCACCACACCTTAGGTTGTTGGCTATGTACGTCGGCTCTGTTTCTTCCAATTCTGAGATACCGAGAAAAGTGTTTTTTTTTTTTTGTTGGGTGAGATTGAAAACAGAGTACTGCGTCTCTGCAGGATACGTCTGCTACCGTGCGGTAGCTGTGCGGGCATGCTAGTCATATATATTAAAGTTATAAGCCCTATTTCGTGGTGTTTGCAAAAAATCACGCGGCCAACTCCGTCACACCGCGCGATCGCTTTTTAGGGGCTTTCCCGCCAGATATTTGGAAATTTTTTTTTTTTGCCAGACGGCCGAAGGCCGACGTAAACTTTTCGCCATAGACACTTTTCGTCTACCGCCACTCCTCGATTTACGGCGACCGTTTCCGTTCGGCCGATTTCTAGCTGTTTTTCATTTTTATTTAGCCTAAATCGCGCGTTTTCGCTCGCCGCTCCGCCATTTTGAGAGCCAAAATTATTTTTATACATTTCGGCGACGGCCCGCGGCCGACCGCATCGCCGGGCGTACTTTATAAATTTTTCCCGCTTTTAGTTTTTTCGCAAAACTCGAAAAAGTGAATTTCGTTTTTTTCACTTTTCCTCCGCCGCTCGGAGAGATATATTTTTTTTTTACCACTCAATTTGCGGGAAACGATCGCCCGGAATTTATTAGCGAGTATGCAGACTCCCATCTCTTCATTTGGATCTTTAAAATGTAAAAAAACATTTTTTTTTTTTTGAAAAACGCACGGACCTACCTAGATGCGCCGAAAATGCGAAAAAACTGACACTTTATGCCCCGTTAACTGAAATCTCCCGGCCGCGCAAAACAAATGAAACACGGTTTTTTCCAGAATGACAGCGAAACATTGACAAACTTTGCGATTTATAAAAAATGTCGATTTTCACATGAAAAAATGTACATTTTTTTATTAGAAAAGCGTCTCTATACACTATTCGGTACTAGCGGTACATAAGAAAACCCCTTATTTATGTAAAAATCTTTGCGTTTATGCTCCCTGAAGGATAATATATACCCGATACGAATTAAAAATAGTATTTTTAATAAATTATGTTTAAATATTATATCATGTCCATGTAAAAATGTCCATTTTCACGTGAGAAATGAAACATTTGAAAATTATTTCTACACTCTATGTAACATTGAGCTTATTAAATAAATATTGTAATAATACAGGTAACGGTTCATTCGACCACCTTGAGGCGAAATATGTGACGAATCCGAATTAAAAAGAGTATTTTTATTTAAATATGTACATTGACATTTTACGACTTTTTTCTCTAGGTTATCTTTACCGCCGAATAAAACGATTTTTCGGTAGAAATGTATTTATTTTATTAAAGAAAATTACTTTTTTAAATTTATGGCATCTTATAGCCTTTTCAGAATATTAATAAATGTTTTAAATGAAATTTAATAATTCATTTGTGCGCATTTTTTACAAATTTGACATACAGATGTCGCTATACATGCATTTTCAGAAAAATAAATATATTAAATAATTTTGGTATGGTAAATATGATTACAGATTATGAGATTTTCTACTATTAATATTTTTCTAATAAATATAATTTATTTTCCACAAAAGGGTGAGGAATATTTTAAATGTTTTTTATTTCATTTTAATCAAAAATGTCAATTTTCACGTGAGAAATGAAACATTTGAAAATTGTCTCTACACTCTATTGTACATTAGGCTTATTAAATAAATATTGAAATAATACAGGTAACGGTTCATTCGACCACCTTGAAGCGAAATATGTGACGAATCCGAATTAAAAAGAGTATTTTTATTTAAATATGTACATTGACATTTTGCTTTTTTCTCTAGGTTATCTTTACCGCCGAATAAAACGATTTTTCGGTAGAAATGTATTTATTTTATTAAAGAAAATTACTTTTTTAAATTTATGGCGTCTTATAGCCTTTTCAGAATATTAATAAATGTTATAGATAATAAACGAAATTTAATAATTAATTTGCCGCGTATCCATGTGCATTTTTTACAAATTTGACAACAGATGTCACTAACCATGCCTTTTCAGAAAAATAAATATATTAAATAATTTTGGTATGGAAAATATGTTTACAGATTATGAGATTTTCTACTATTAATATTTTTCTAATAAATATAATTTATTTTCCACAAAAGGGTGAGGAATATTTTAAATGTTTTTTTTTTTATGTAAACAATTTTTTTAAGTATAAGATTTTTTTAGTACAACTTATTTTACAGAGATGTCGCCATACATACCGTTTGAGCCAATATTTAAAATAAATAGTAAGGCAAACATGTTTTTACAATATACTGAACAAAAAACTTAATAAATATAATTTAGTTTCCTCAAAAAGGTGGAGAATATTTTTTAATGTTAAAAAATACACGATAAAATATTTACGAATTTTAAATGTTTTTTTTTATGTAAACAATTTTTTTTAAGTGAAGAGCGCGAGATGCGTTTTAAATATATAGAAATTTAATACGGATAAAAAATTTCATTTACAAATTGAAATTTTTCGCGATGTTTTTTTTGTTTTTTAAACTTTTATCGATAAGAGTGCCATTTAGTAACACCTTCTTCTTTGATTTTCACAAACGACGTAGAGGATAGTGCGCCGCACAGTGCAGATAATTGGAATGCTGCCTATTATTATTTTTAAATTCAAAATAGTATGAATATTCTGAAAAGAGTGTTTTGCGTCATTCAAGTCTTATTAAACATATCGTGTTGGATATAAATATAATATGCCTTTTGGTTGGCAAATGGTGTAACGCGCAGTTAATAATTTGAATTAAAGAGATATGTGTATATATTAAAGAGACGCCTGGTTGACTGCAATTGAAATAGCATTGGCGTTAGTTTTAGTATACAACAGGAATTTATATATTATTATCGCTCGATTAATGTATTTATATGAACACTGGTTTTTTTTTATTATATTGGTTAATTAAGGTGCAATTTTAATTTTTATTAATCTAATTTTCATAGTAAATTAATATAAACTGCTTACTTATTTACCATCACGCCGTTTCCCCGCGGAGGTAGGCAGAAGGATAGAGCGCCATACTCTTCTATCCTGACACAAAATTCTCGCTTCATTCACACTCATACATCTTCTTATACGAGCTAACCGATTGTCGAGGCTTCTAACAGAACCATCCTCCGTTAACTGGTTTACCTGATCGTGCCAAGTCTTCCACGGACGTCCTCTATTTCAGGTGTCATAAACACTCGATTAATCCAACAGTATCAACTGCTTACTTACTTACTTACCATCACGCCGTTTCCCCGCAAGGATAGGCAGAGAGAGGCAATAAACTTTGAAAAACACTATGAATTTGAGGATTACATTCAGGGATTAATATATTCAAACGACGAACAACAATTAATGAATTTTTACAATAAATTATATGTTTTTAAAAATAATGTTAAAAGAAATGTAGCTTTAGATAAATAGTTAATAGTCGTCTTATTCTTTAATAAATTAGGTTCAATAATTATATTTTTTATCTATTTACACGATAAAAATCAACATCATCATCATCATCATCATCATCGTTTAAATCGCCACCTTCTTTGATTTTCACAAACGACGTAGAGGATAGTACGCCGCATAGTGCAGATAATTGGAATGCTGCCTATTATTATTTTTAAATTCAAAATAGTATGAATATTCTGAAAAGAGTGTTTTGCGTCATTCAAGTCTTATTAAACATATCGTGTTGGATATAAATATAATATGCCTTTTGGTTGGCAAATGGTGTAACGCGCAGCTAATAATTTGAATTAAAGAGATATGTGTATATATTAAAGAGACGCCTGGTTGACTGCAATTGAAATAGCATTGGCGTTAGTTTTAGTATACAACAGGAATTTATGCTAGGACACCATGCAGTAAAATATAATTATAAGCATTAGTTTTGTTTAATTATGTATTAATATTATTTAACGACATGGAATTTTCAATCGATCTTTTTATGTTAAAAATATTTGGTAAGGCTTAATTTCAACTTCCAAAAAACAACGAAAGATGGCAATATGCGTCGTTTAAGAGGAAAGTATTCATTACTGTGGATACTAATACGAATAACATTAAAATATCTAAATAGAACAATAAGAGTTTGAAGATTAATTATTTAAATATACATTATTATATTACATACGTTATTATATTTTATTTTAAATAATCATTTATATTAGTTATCCAATTTGTAAGCCATCATCACTTTGCTTCTATCTCGGTATTTTACAAATACTATTTAATTACGGCGTCCAAGTATTTGTAAAACGATTTTTTTATGAAACTTAACGTAAACAAGTAACAATTTAAAACAATTACGAGTAAATTAATAAGTATATGTAGTAGGTACTTTACCATAACATTAATTTCGTTCGCATTGTAATTAATTATATATAATATTATTTTTAATATGATTATATATTTTTACTTAATTATAACAACATTGTTCGTTTGCATTTGCTTTTTATCAGTTTGATAGTGATTATCAGTTTCATTTAAATGAAATAAAACTTAAATTATTAATCGACAACCCGGTGTTTATGTAACTTTAAATAAGTACTATGGTCCAAAAGTATTATTTTTAACAAAAGTATAAATACAAACTGTGGCACCCCGGTTATTCCGAACCCGGTTAATCTGATTCTGGTTTATCCGATCCAGGTTAATCTGACCGTGGTTAATCCGACATCGGTTAATCAGACACCGGTTAATCCGTCACCGGTTAATTTGACAATGGTTAATCTGACACCGGTTAATTCACACCGGTTAATCTGACATCGGTTAATCCGACACCGGTTAATCCGCCATTATCATCATTTAAATTACCACCTTCTTCTTTGATTTTCACAAACGTCGTAGAGGATAGTACGCCGCACAGTGCAGATAATTGGAATGCTGCCTATTATTATTTTTAAATTCAAATTAGTATGAATATTTTGAAAAGAGTGTTTTGCGTCATTCAAGTCTTATTAAACATATCGTGTTGGATATAAGTATAATATGCCTGAGAGTTGGCAATTGGTGTAACGCACAGCTAATAATTTGAATTAAAGAGATATGTGTATATATTAAAGAGACGCCTGGTTGACTGCAATCGAAATAGCATTGGCGTTAGTTTTAGTATACAACAGGAATTTATATATTATTATAGCTCTATTATTGTATTTATATGAACACTTTTTTTTATTATATTGGTTAGTTTAAGTGCGATTTTTTTTTAATTTACTTAATTTTCTCTATTATTATTATGTATGAGTATGTCTATTATTATTTTTAAATTCAAAATAGTATGAATATTGTTTTTAAACGTTCGATACTTATTTATCTTATTATTAATTACCATAACGCCGTTTCTCCGCGGGGGTAGGCAGAGAGGATAGAGCGCCATACTCTTCTGTCTTGACACACAATTCTCGCCTCACTTACATTCATACATCTTCTCATACAAGCTCGCTGATTCTTGAGCCTTCGAACAGAACCATCCTCCGTTAACTGGTTTACCTGATCGTGCCAAGTCTTCCACGGACGTCTTCTATTTCTGGTGCCACAACACTTGATTATATTAGTTAGTTTTTGTACGATTTTAATTTTGAAAAATTCTACAAATAGGTGAATACGTAATGTATTTAAAAACATGAATTATTCCTTCTTATTCTTCTTATTTTCCTATCAAAACACTTTTTATAGTTTTATTAAGTGTGTTAAGATTTTTTTTTCCTTCTGAAAATTGACAACAGAGTACTGCGTCTCTGATACGTCTGCTGCCGGGCGGCAGCTGAGCGGGTAAGCTAGTATATATTAAAGTTATAAGCCCTATTTCGTGGTGTTTGCAAAAAATCACGCGGCCAACTCCGTCACACCGCGCGATCGCTTTTTAGGGGCTTTCCCGCCAGATATTTGGAAATTTTTTTTTTTTGCCAGACGGCCGAAGGCCGACGTAAACTTTTCGCCATAGACACTTTTCGTCTACCGCCACTCCTCGATTTACGGCGACCGTTTCCGTTCGGCCGATTTCTAGCTGTTTTTCATTTTTATTTAGCCTAAATCGCGCGTTTTCGCTCGCCGCTCCGCCATTTTGAGAGCCAAAATTATTTTTATACATTTCGGCGACGGCCCGCGGCCGACCGCATCGCCGGGCGTACTTTATAAATTTTTCCCGCTTTTAGTTTTTTCGCAAAACTCGAAAAAGTGAATTTCGTTTTTTTCACTTTTCCTCCGCCGCTCGGAGAGATATATTTTTTTTTTACCACTCAATTTGCGGGAAACGATCGCCCGGAATTTATTAGCGAGTATGCAGACTCCCATCTCTTCATTTGGATCTTTAAAATGTAAAAAAACATTTTTTTTTTTTTGAAAAACGCACGGACCTACCTAGATGCGCCGCAAATGCGAAAAAACTGACACTTTATGCCCCGTTAACTGAAATCTCGCGGCCGCGCAAAACAAATGAAACACGGTTTTTTCCATATTGACAGCGAACGAATGACAAACTCTGCGATTTATAAAAAATGTCGATTTTCACATGAAAAAATGTACATTTTTTATTTGAAATGCGTCTCTATACACTATTCGGTACTAGCGGTACATGAGAAAACCCCTTATTTATGTAAAAATCTTTGCGTTTATGCTCCCTGAAGGATAATATATACCCGATACGAATTAAAAATAGTATTTGTAATAAATTATGTTTAAATATTATATCATGTCCATGTAAAAATGTCCATTTTCACGTAAGAAATGAAACATTTGAAAATTATTTCTACACTCTATGTAACATTGAGCTTATTAAATAAATATTGTAATAATACAGGTAACGGTTCATTCGACCACCTTGAGGCGAAATATGTGACGAATCCGAATTAAAAAGAGTATTTTTATTTAAATATGTACATTGACATTTTACGACTTTTTTCTCTAGGTTATCTTTACCGCCGAATAAAACGATTTTTCGGTAAAAATTCAATTATTTTATTTACAAAGACTACTTTTTTTAATTTATGGCATCTTATAGCCTTTTCAGAATATTAATAAATGTTTTAAATGAAAATCTAATTTAATAATTAATTTGCCGCGTATCCATGTGCATTTTTTACAAATTTGACAACAGATGTCACTAACCATGCCTTTTCAGAAAAATAAATATATTAAATAATTTTGGTATGGAAAATATGTTTACAGATTATGAGATTTTCTACTATTAATATTTTTCTAATAAATATAATTTATTTTCCACAAAAGGGTGAGGAATATTTTAAATGTTTTTATTTCATTTTTATCAAAAATGTCAATTTTCACGTGAGAAATGAAACATTTGAAAATTGTCTCTACACTCTATTGTACATTAGGCTTATTAAATAAATATTGAAATAATACAGGTAACGGTTCATTCGACCACCTTGAAGCGAAATATGTGACGAATCCGAATTAAAAAGAGTATTTTTATTTAAATATGTACATTGACATTTTTTGATATGTTGCATTTTTTTCTAGGTTATCTTTACCGCCGAATAAAACGATTTTTCGGTAGAAATGTATTTAGTTTATTAAAGAAAACTACTTTTTTAAATTTACGGCGTCTTATAGCCTTTTCAGAATATTAATAAATGTTATAGATAATAAACGAAATTTAATAATTAATTTGCCGCGTATCCATGTGCATTTTTTACAAATTTGACAACAGATGTCACTAACCATGCCTTTTTTCAGAAAAAAAAATATATTAAATAATTTTGGTATGGAAAATATGTTTACAGATTATGAGATTTTCTACTATTAATATTTTTCTAATAAATATAATTTATTTTCCACAAAAGGGTGAGGAATATTTTAAATGTTTTTTTTTATGTAAACAATTTTTTTTAAGTATTAGATTTTTTAGTAAAACTTATTTTACATAGATGTCGCCATACATACCGTTTGTTTGCAGATTCTCTACCGTTAATATTTCTTAATAAATATAATTTAGTTTCCAATCCAACAGTATCAACTGCTTACTTACTTACTTACCATCACGCTGTTTCACCGCAAGGATAGGCAGAGAGAGGCAATAAACTTTGAAAAACACTATGAATTTGAGGATTACATTCAGGGATTAATATATTCAAACGACGAACAACAATTAATGAATTTTTACAATAAATTATATGTTTTTAAAAATAATGTTAAAAGAAATGTAGCTTTAGATAAATAGTTAATAGTCGTCTTATTCTTTAATAAATTAGGTTCAATAATTATATTTTTTATCTATTTACACGATAAAAATCAACATCATCATCATCATCATCATCGTTTAAATCGCCACCTTCTTTGATTTTCACAAACGACGTAGAGGATAGTACGCCTCACAATGCAGATAATTGGAATGCTGCCTATTATTATTTTTAAATTCAAAATAGTATGAATATTTTGAAAAGAGTGTTTTGCGTCTTTCAAGTCTTAATAAACATATCGTGTTTGTAATATTTTTTAAGTAATGTCGATTTTAAGATTATTATTTATTTAAATGGGTATAAATATAATACGCCAGTGAGTCGGCAATAGGTGTAACGCACAGCTAATAATTTGAATTAAAGAGATACCCCGTGGACACATAATGATTTTGTCTGTGAGTTTTAGTTGAGTACTCATGTTTTTAAACCTTCTGGAGAATAACAAAAGTGTACTGTTTCTATCTCACGTGTGTTTGTCATATCGTTTTTATATAGAAATTACGGTTTTAATAATAAAATTTTCGAGTATAAATGAGTAACGCCTGGTTGACTGCAATTGAAATAGCATTGGCGTTAGTTTTAGTATACAACAGGAATTTATGCTAGGACACCATGCAGTAAAATATAATTATAAGCATTAGTTTTGTTTAATTATGTATTAATATTATTTAACGACATGGAATGAATAAAAATTTTATGTCAATTTTAGAATAGACATAAAAATACATTATTTCTTTATAACAAACTATGTTAGAGCATAATCCGGACTGTGAATTTCTGTAAAATATTAAAACGAAATGAATTGGCAGAATTTTCATACATTAAAAAATTACTTTTTCAATCGATCTTTTTATGTTAAAAATATTTGGTAAGGCTTAATTTCAACTTCATAAAAACAACAATAGATGGCAATTACATTAGTTATCCAATTTGTAAGCCATCTTCACTTTGCCTCTATCTCGGTATTTTACAAATATTATTTAATTATGGCGTCCAATTATTGTAAAACGATTTTTTTTATGAAACTTAACGTAAACAAGTAACAATTTAAAACAATTACGAGTAAATTAATAAGTATATGTAGTAGGTACTTTACCATAACATTAGTTCCGTTCGCATTGTAATTCATTATAATGTTTGGAAATGTCCATCATGTTTGATTTTTCGTTATTATTTTTAATATGATTATATATTTTTACTTAATTTTAACAACATTGTTCGTATGCATTTGCTTTTTATTAGTTTGATAGTGATTATCATTTTCATTTAAATAAAATAAAACTTAGATTATTTATCGACAATCCGGTGTTTATGTAACTTTAAATAAGTACTATGGTCCATGTGTGTATATATTATTATACAGAGATATTAATAGTACTTTCTGAAAGGGGATGACGTCAGCGTCTCTAAATGTTCATTCTATATCATGTGTCTATTAATTTGAATATATACTCTTTCTATTTTGTTTTATTTGTATATAGGTATATTTACTACAGTGCAATCTGAATAATATTGTCAATCGGTTATCGTTATTTTAATCAGTCGGTCCCAAAACACTGTATATAAAATTTATTAAAAATAATCTGCTTATTATAATCAAACTTCAGTTATTGATGTAAAAGATGAAGGAAATTCCTACAAAATGACCCTTACTGATGATGACAAAAGAGAGTGAATGCAACACGCACACAGAAGATATTTCAGAAGCTTCTCCAACGTATGTCCAGATGCAAGATTCGCAACAAATTCTTTGACGTGGTGTTTATACAGAGCAATAAACTTTGAAAAACACTATGAATTTGAGGATTACATTCAGGGATTAATATATTCAAACGACGAACAACAATTAATGAATTTTTACAATAAATTATATGTTTTTAAAAATAATGTTAAAAGAAATGTAGCTTTAGATAAATAGTTAATAGTCGTCTTATTCTTTAATAAATTAGGTTCAATAATTATATTTTTTATCTATTTACACGATAAAAATCAACATCATCATCATCATCATCATTGTTTAAATCGCCACCTTCTTTGATTTTCACAAACGACGTAGAGGATAGTACGCCGCATAGTGCAGATAATTGGAATGCTGCCTATTATTATTTTTAAATTCAAAATAGTATGAATATTCTGAAAAGAGTGTTTTGCGTCATTCAAGTCTTATTAAACATATCGTGTTGGATATAAATATAATATGCCTTTTGGTTGGCAAATGGTGTAACGCGCAGCTAATAATTTGAATTAAAGAGATATGTGTATATATTAAAGAGACGCCTGGTTGACTGCAATTGAAATAGCGTTGGCGTTAGTTTTAGTATACAACAGGAATTTATGCTAGGACACCATGCAGTAAAATATAATTATAAGCATTAGTTTTGTTTAATTATGTATTAATATTATTTAACGACATGGAATGAATAAAAATTTTATGTCAATTTTAGAATAGACATAAAAATACATTTTTTCTTTATAACAAACTATGTTAGAGCATAATCCGGACTGTGAATTTCTGTCAAATATTAAAACGAAATGGATTGGCAAAATTTTCATACATTAAAAAAATCTTTTTCAATCGATCTTTTTATGTTAAAAATATTTGGTAAGGCTTAATTTCAACTTCCAAAAAACAACGAAAGATGGCAATATGCGCTGTTTAAGAGGAAAGTATTCATTACTGTGGATACTAATACGAATAACATTAAAATATCTAAATAGAACAATAAGAGTTTGAAGATTAATTATTTAAATATACATTATTATATTACATACGTTATTATATTTTATTTTAAATAATCATTTATATTAGTTATCCAATTTGTAAGCCATCATCACTTTGCTTCTATCTCGGTATTTTACAAATACTATTTAATTATGGCGTCCAAGTATTGTAAAACGATTTTTTTATGAAACTAAACGTAAACAAGTAACAATTTAAAACAATTACGAGTAAATTAATAAGTATATGTAGTAGGTACTTTACCATAACATTAGTTCCGTTCGCATTGTAATTAATTATATATAATATTATTTTTAATATGATTATATATTTTTACTTAATTATAACAACATTGTTCGTTTGCATTTGCTTTTTATCAGTTTGATAGTGATTATCAGTTTCATTTAAATGAAATAAAACTTAAATTATTAATCGACAACCCGGTGTTTATGTAACTTTAAATAAGTACTATGGTCCAAAAGTATTATTTTTAACAAAAGTATAAATACAAACTGTGGCACCCCAGTTATTCCGAACCCGGTTAATCTGATTCTGGTTTATCCGATCCAGGTTAATCTGACCGTGGTTAATCCGACATCGGTTAATCCGACACCGGTTAATCCGTCACCGGTTAATTCGACAACGTTTAATCCGACACCGGTTAATCTGACACCGGTTAATTCACACCGGTTAATCTGACATCGGTTAATCCGACACCGGTTAATCCGACACCGGTTAATCCGTCATTATCATCGTTTAAATTACCACCTTCTTCTTTGATTTTCACAAACGTCGTAGAGGATAGTACGCCGCACAGTGCAGATAATTGGAATGCTGCCTATTATTATTTTTAAATTCAAATTAGTATGAATATTTTGAAAAGAGTGTTTTGCGTCATTCAAGTCTTATTAAACATATCGTGTTGGATATAAGTATAATATGCCTGAGAGTTGGCAATTGGTGTAACGCACAGCTAATAATTTGAATTAAAGAGATATGTGTATATATTAAAGAGACGCCTGGTTGACTGCAATCGAAATAGCATTGGCGTTAGTTTAAGTATACAACAGGAGTTTATATATTATTATAGCTCTATTAATGTATTTATATGAACACTTTTTTTTATTATATTGGTTAGTTTAAGTGCAATTATATTATAATTTACTTAATTTTCTCTATTATTATTATGTATGAGTATGTCTATTATTATTTTTAAATTCAAAATAGTATGAATATTGTTTTTAGACGTTCAATACTTAGTTATCTTATTATTAATTACCATCACGCCGTTTCTCCGCGGGGGTAGGCAGAGAGGATAGAGCGCCATACTCTTCTGCCTTGACACACAATTCTCGCCTCACTCACATTCATACATCTTCTCATACAAGCTCGCTGATTGTTGAGCCTTCGAACAGAACCATTCTCCGTTAACTGGTTTACCTGATCGTGCCAAGTCTTCCACTGACGTCTTCTATTTCTGGTGCCACAACCCTTGATTATATTGGTTAGTTTTTGTGCGATTTTAATTTTGAAAAATTCTACAAGTAGGTGAAAACGTAATGTATTTAAAAACATGAATTATTCCTTCTTATTCTTCTTATTTTCCTATCAAAACACTTTTTATAGTTTTATTAAGTGTGTTAAGATTTTTTTTTTCTTCTGAAAATTGACAACAGAGTACTGCGTCTCTGATACGTCTGCTGCCGGGCGGCAGCTGTGCGGGTAAGCTAGTCATATATATTAAAGTTATAAGCCCTATTTCGTGGTGTTTGCAAAAAATCACGCGGCCAACTCCGTCACACCGCGCGATCGCTTTTTAGGGGCTTTCCCGCCAGATATCTGGGTATTTTTTATTTTTGCCAGACGGCCGAAGGCCGACGTAAACTTTTCGCCATAGACACTTTTTCTCCACCGCCGCTCCTCGATTTATCGCGACCGTTTCGGTTTGGCCAAATTCTAGCTATTTTATATTTTTATTTAGCCTAAATCGCGCGTTTTCGCTCGCCGCTCCGCCATTTTGAGAGCCAAAATTATTTTTATACATTTCGGCGACGGCCCGCGGCCGACCGCATCGCCGGGCGTACTTTATAAATTTTTCCCGCTTTTAGTTTTTTCGCAAAACTCGAAAAAGTGAATTTCGTTTTTTTCACTTTTCCTCCGCCGCTCGGAGAGATATATTTTTTTTTTACCACTCAATTTGCGGGAAACGATCGCCCGGAATTTATTAGCGAGTATGCAGACTCCCATCTCTTCATTTGGATCTTTAAAATGTAAAAAAACATTTTTTTTTTTTTGAAAAACGCACGGACCTACCTAGATGCGCCGAAAATGCGAAAAAACTGACACTTTATGCCCCGTTAACTGAAATCTCCCGGCCGCGCAAAACAAATGAAACACGGTTTTTTCCAGAATGACAGCGAAACATTGACAAACTTTGCGATTTATAAAAAATGTCGATTTTCACATGAAAAAATGTACATTTTTTTATTAGAAAAGCGTCTCTATACACTATTCGGTACTAGCGGTACATAAGAAAACCCCTTATTTATGTAAAAATCTTTGCGTTTATGCTCCCTGAAGGATAATATATACCCGATACGAATTAAAAATAGTATTTTTAATAAATTATGTTTAAATATTATATCATGTCCATGTAAAAATGTCCATTTTCACGTGAGAAATGAAACATTTGAAAATTATTTCTACACTCTATGTAACATTGAGCTTATTAAATAAATATTGTAATAATACAGGTAACGGTTCATTCGACCACCTTGAGGCGAAATATGTGACGAATCCGAATTAAAAAGAGTATTTTTATTTAAATATGTACATTGACATTTTACGACTTTTTTCTCTAGGTTATCTTTACCGCCGAATAAAACGATTTTTCGGTAGAAATGTATTTATTTTATTAAAGAAAATTACTTTTTTAAATTTATGGCATCTTATAGCCTTTTCAGAATATTAATAAATGTTTTAAATGAAATTTAATAATTAATTTGTGCGCATTTTTTACAAATTTGACATACAGATGTCGCTATACATGCATTTTCAGAAAAATAAATATATTAAATAATTTTGGTATGGTAAATATGATTACAGATTATGAGATTTTCTACTATTAATATTTTTCTAATAAATATAATTTATTTTCCACAAAAGGGTGAGGAATATTTTAAATGTTTTTTATTTCATTTTTATCAAAAATGTCCATTTTCACGTGAGAAATGAAACATTTGAAAATTGTCTCTACACTCTATTGTACATTAGGCTTATTAAATAAATATTGAAATAATACAGGTAACGGTTCATTCGACCACCTTGAAGCGAAATATGTGACGAATCCGAATTAAAAAGAGTATTTTTATTTAAATATGTACATTGACATTTTGCTTTTTTCTCTAGGTTATCTTTACCGCCGAATAAAACGATTTTTCGGTAGAAATGTATTTATTTTATTAAAGAAAATTACTTTTTTAAATTTATGGCGTCTTATAGCCTTTTCAGAATATTAATAAATGTTATAGATAATAAACGAAATTTAATAATTAATTTGCCGCGTATCCATGTGCATTTTTTACAAATTTGACAACAGATGTCACTAACCATGCCTTTTCAGAAAAATAAATATATTAAATAATTTTGGTATGGAAAATATGTTTACAGATTATGAGATTTTCTACTATTAATATTTTTCTAATAAATATAATTTATTTTCCACAAAAGGGTGAGGAATATTTTAAATGTTTTTTTTTTAAGTATTAGATTTTTTTAGTAAAACTTATTTTACATAGATGTCGCCATACATACCGTTTGTTTGCAGATTCTCTACCGTTAATATTTCTTAATAAATATAATTTAGTTTCCTCAAAAAGGTGGAGAATATTTTTTAATGTTAAAAAATACACGATAAAATATTTATGAATTTTAAATGTTTTTTTTTTTATGTAAACAATTTTTTTAAGTGAAGAGCGCGAGATGCGTTTTAAATATATAGAAATTTAATACGGATAAAAAATTTCATTTACAAATTGAAATTTTTCGCGATGTTTTTTTTGTTTTTTAAACTTTTATCGATAAGAGTGTCATTTAGTAAAACGAAGTAAGAATCTCATCGTTTAAATCACCACCTTCTTCTTTGATTTTCACAAACGACGTAGAGGATAGTGCGCCGCACAGTGCAGATAATTGGAATGCTGCCTATTATTATTTTTAAATTCAAAATAGTATGAATATTCTGAAAAGAGTGTTTTGCGTCATTCAAGTCTTATTAAACATATCGTGTTGGATATAAATATAATATGCCTTTTGGTTGGCAAATGGTGTAACGCGCAGCTAATAATTTGAATTAAAGAGATATGTGTATATATTAAAGAGACGCCTGGTTGACTGCAATTGAAATAGCATTGGCGTTAGTTTTAGTATACAACAGGAATTTATATATTATTATAGCTCTATTAATATATTTATATGAACACTGTTTTTTTTTTATTATATTGGTTAATTAAGGTGCAATTTTAATTTTTATTAATCTAATTTTCATAGTAAATTAATATAAACTGCTTACTTATTTACCATCACGCCGTTTCTCCGCGGAGGTAGGCAGAAGGATAGAGCGCCATACTCTTCTATCCTGACACAAAATTCTCGCTTCATTCACACTCATACATCTTCTTATACGAGCTAACCGATTGTCGAGGCTTCTAACAGAACCATCCTCCGTTAACTGGTTTACCTGATCGTGCCAAGTCTTCCACGGACGTCCTCTATTTCAGGTGTCATAAACACTCGATTAATCCAACAGTATCAACTGCTTACTTACTTACTTACCATCACGCCGTTTCCCCGCAAGGATAGGCAGAGAGAGGCAATAAACTTTGAAAAACACTATGAATTTGAGGATTACATTCAGGGATTAATATATTCAAACGACGAACAACAATTAATGAATTTTTACAATAAATTATATGTTTTTAAAAATAATGTTAAAAGAAATGTAGCTTTAGATAAATAGTTAATAGTCGTCTTATTCTTTAATAAATTAGGTTCAATAATTATATTTTTTATCTATTTACACGATAAAAATCAACATCATCATCATCATCATCATCATCGTTTAAATCGCCACCTTCTTTGATTTTCACAAACGACGTAGAGGATAGTACGCCGCATAGTGCAGATAATTGGAATGCTGCCTATTATTATTTTTAAATTCAAAATAGTATGAATATTCTGAAAAGAGTGTTTTGCGTCATTCAAGTCTTATTAAACATATCGTGTTGGATATAAATATAATATGCCTTTTGGTTGGCAAATGGTGTAACGCGCAGCTAATAATTTGAATTAAAGAGATATGTGTATATATTAAAGAGACGCCTGGTTGACTGCAATTGAAATAGCATTGGCGTTAGTTTTAGTATACAACAGGAATTTATGCTAGGACACCATGCAGTAAAATATAATTATAAGCATTAGTTTTGTTTAATTATGTATTAATATTATTTAACGACATGGAATGAATAAAAATTTTATGTCAATTTTAGAATAGACATAAAAATACATTTTTTCTTTATAACAAACTATGTTAGAGCATAATCCGGACTGTGAATTTCTGTCAAATATTAAAACGAAATGGATTGGCAGAATTTTCATACATTAAAAAAATACTTTTTCAATCGATCTTTTTATGTTAAAAATATTTGGTAAGGCTTAATTTCAACTTCCAAAAAACAACGAAAGATGGCAATATGCGTCGTTTAAGAGGAAAGTATTCATTACTGTGGATACTAATACGAATAACATTAAAATATCTAAATAGAACAATAAGAGTTTGAAGATTAATTATTTAAATATACATTATTATATTACATACGTTATTATATTTTATTTTAAATAATCATTTATATTAGTTATCCAATTTGTAAGCCATCATCACTTTGCTTCTATCTCGGTATTTTACAAATACTATTTAATTACGGCGTCCAAGTATTTGTAAAACGATTTTTTTATGAAACTTAACGTAAACAAGTAACAATTTAAAACAATTACGAGTAAATTAATAAGTATATGTAGTAGGTACTTTACTATAACATTAATTTCGTTCGCATTGTAATTAATTATATATAATATTATTTTTAATATGATTATATATTTTTACTTAATTATAACAACATTGTTCGTTTGCATTTGCTTTTTATCAGTTTGATAGTGATTATCAGTTTCATTTAAATGAAATAAAACTTAAATTATTAATCGACAACCCGGTGTTTATGTAACTTTAAATAAGTACTATGGTCCAAAAGTATTATTTTTAACAAAAGTATAAATACAAACTGTGGCACCCCGGTTATTCCGAACCCGGTTAATCTGATTCTGGTTTATCCGATCCAGGTTAATCTGACCGTGGTTAATCCGACATCGGTTAATCAGACACCGGTTAATCCGTCACCGGTTAATTCGACAATGGTTAATCCGACACCGGTTAATCTGACACCGGTTAATTCACACCGGTTAATCTGACATCGGTTAATCCGACACCGGTTAATCCGTCATTATCATCATTTAAATTACCACCTTCTTCTTTGATTTTCACAAACGTCGTAGAGGATAGTACGCCGCACAGTGCAGATAATTGGAATGCTGCCTATTATTATTTTTAAATTCAAATTAGTATGAATATTTTGAAAAGAGTGTTTTGCGTCATTCAAGTCTTATTAAACATATCATGTTGGATATAAGTATAATATGCCTGAGAGTTGGCAATTGGTGTAACGCACAGCTAATAATTTGAATTAAAGAGATATTTGTATATATTAAAGAGACGCCTGGTTGACTGCAATCGAAATAGCATTGGCGTTAGTTTTAGTATACAACAGGAGTTTATATATTATTATAGCTCTATTAATGTATTTATATGAACACTTTTTTTTATTATATTGGTTAGTTTAAGTGCAATTTTTTTTTAATTTACTTAATTTTCTCTATTATTATTATGTATGAGTATGTCTATTATTATTTTTAAATTCAAAATAGTATGAATATTGTTTTTAGACGTTCGATACTTATTTATCTTATTATTAATTACCATAACGCCGTTTCTCCGCGGGGGTAGGCAGAGAGGATAGAGCGCCATACTCTTCTGTCTTGACACACAATTCTCGCCTCACTTACATTCATACATCTTCTCATACAAGCTCGCTGATTGTTGAGCCTTCGAACAGAACCATCCTCCGTTAACTGGTTTACCTGATCGTGCCAAGTCTTCCACGGACGTCTTCTATTTCTGGTGCCACAACACTTGATTATATTAGTTAGTTTTTGTACGATTTTAATTTTGAAAAATTCTACAAGTAGGTGAATACGTAATGTATTTAAAAACATGAATTATTCCTTCTTATTCTTCTTATTTTCCTATCAAAACACTTTTTATAGTTTTATTAAGTGTGTTAAGATTTTTTTTTTCTTCTGAAAATTGACAACAGAGTACTGCGTCTCTGATACGTCTGCTGCCGGGCGGCAGCTGAGCGGGTAAGCTAGTCATATATATTAAAATAATAGACCCTATTTCGCGATGTTTATATGTTTATATGTAACCGTTTTTGTCACACACGTTTTGGTTAATATCTCGCTTATTAGGCGTTCTATCCGCATTCTGATATTTTTCCCAGACGTCCGAAGGTTGACTGAGTCTTTACATTTTTTTCTTTTCATTCTTCTTCTTCTCCTCTATTTGTTACAACTCTTTTAGTTTGGTGATTTTTGGAAAATTTAACTTTTTAATTAGCCTAACTTTTTTTTCATTCGCTTATAACTCTGCGAGTTTAAGAGCTAAAATCATTTTAATATTTTTCGGCAATTGCCACCGATGAGTAGTATCGTTGCACACTTTAAAAAAAAAACTTCTTCTTCTAATTTATTTGTGAAGCTTGATTAAGTGAAATTTCGTGTTTTTGAGCTTTTCTCTGCGAGTTTACGACCAAAATATAATTTTATTACATCTGTGCATACATCACAATGGAATATAATTTATTTTCGTATTTGTAAGCTTCTATCGTTTAAAATTCGCCTTTAAAATCTAAAAAACGCGTAATTTTTATTTGAAAAATCGACGTACCTACCTACATACAAATGAATTGAAGAAAATGCTTGATATTTTTTCTTAATAAACGCAACACTTCATATTTTCAAGCAGCAACCGTGGGCTGTAATTGGTCAATACCCTCATTGGTTACATTTCATACATGGCTGCCTGAAAATTAAATAAACAGCTGTTTTACCTGTCATTATTGCAGTGCGTAATTTTCGCGCAATTTTTTTTTTGACGTTTCAAATGTATGACTTTATTTCGACTCGGCATTGTAATAAACAGCTGTTGATTTTCGCGCGTTTTTTATGTCATGTATCGAGATTCAGATTTCACAGCTTACAATAGTCATAGATATTTTATATTTTCCCGCACAAGATAAAATTGATGATTTCACTCCGGAATTTGGTTAATTAAGGTGAAATCATACATTATACTTAGAAAAATTTTCTGTACGTTTTTTTGGATTTTTATAGGTTATGTCTAGAACGACACAATGATGATTTTTTAAAAGCGTAATTGAATTAATTATTATTTCGCAGTTGTACACGTGACTTAAATACGCCCGTCTTACTACAGACCGGTCGAAGGAGTTTGTTCTTTTACGCGTCTGTTATTCAATATTTAGATTGAACAGTTCTGGTGATAGATAAACCTGTAACTTACTTACCATCACGCCGTTTCCGGGGTAGACAGAGAGGATAGAGCGCCACACTCTTCTGTCCTGACACATAATTCTCGCCTCAACCACATTCATACATCTTCTCATACAAGCTCGATGAGTGATGGATTATTATTCTTTTCCTTTATTTTTCTTCTTCTTTTCCTGTCAAATCACTTTTCATGGTTTTATCAATGAGTATTAACAAAATGTTTGTTTTTATTAAAACCTGGAGAGATGGGTTGATGGTTGTATATGTCAGCTCTGTTTTTTACAATTTTAGGATGCCGAGAATAGTGGTGTTTTTTTTTACGTGGTTAGTAATCTAACCTAACGCTTCTCAAAGATCATCAGGCCTTTGACCCTTTTGGGTTGTTAGTTGTATACGTCGGGTCTATTTTTTACAATTCTGGGATACCGAGAAAAGTGGTATTTTTTTTAGGTGCGCGGGGTGAGTCTGTGTAGCTCCTGCACAATTTCTCCACCACCCCTTAGGTTGTTGGCTATGTACGTCGGCTCTGTTTCTTCCAATTCTGGGATACCGAGAAAAGTGGTTTTTTTTTTTTGTTGGGTGAGATTGAAAACAGAGTACTGCGTCTCTGCAGGATACGTCTGCTACCGTGCGGTAGCTGTGCGGGCATGCTAGTCATATATATTAAAGTTATAGGCCCTATTTCGCGATGTTTATATGTTTATATGTTTATATGTAACCGATTTTGTCACACACGTTTTGGTTAATATCTCGCTTATTAGGCGTTCTATCCGCATTCTGATATTTTTCCCAGACGTCCGAAGGTTGACTGAGTCTTTACATTTTTTTCTTTACATTCTTCTTCTTCTCCTCTATTTGTTACAACTCTTTTAGTTTGGTGATTTTTGGAAAATTTAACTTTTTATTTAGCCTAACTTTTTTTTCATTCGCTTATAAGTCTGCGAGTTTAAGAGCTAAAATCATTTTAATATTTTTTGGCAATTGCCACCGATGGGCAGTATCGTTACACACTTTTTTTTAAATTCTTCGTCTTCTAATTTTCTTATGAAACCTGATTTAGTGAAATTTCGTATTTTTGAGATTTTCTCTGCGAGTTTACGACCAAAATATAATTTTATTACATCTGTGCATACATCACAATGGAATATAATTTATTTTCGTATTTGTTAGCTTCTATCGTTTAAAATTCACCTTAAAAATCTAAAAAACGCGTATTTTTTTTTTTGAAAAACGTACGGACCTACCTAGATGCGCCGAAAATGCGAAAAAACTGATACAAATAACCCCGGAAAAGTGAAATCTCACGACCGCCGGAGAAAACAAATGAATGCGGTTTTTTTCATATTTGACAGGCGAAACAATGACAATCTTTGCGATTTATGAAAAATGTCGATTTTCACATGAAAAAATGTACATTTTTTATTTGAAATACGTCTCTATACACTATTCAGTACGAGCGGTACGTGAGAAAACCCCTTATTTATGTAAAAATCTATGCGTTTATGCTCCCTGAAGGATAATATATACCCGATACGAATTAAAAATAGTATTTTTAATAAATTATGTTTAAATATTATATCATGTCCATGTAAAAATGTCCATTTTCACGTGAGAAATGAAACATTTGAAAATTATTTCTACACTCTATGTAACATTGAGCTTATTAAATAAATATTGTAATAATACAGGTAACGGTTCATTCGACCACCTTGAAGCGAAATATGTGACGAATCCGAATTAAAAAGAGTATTTTTATTTAAATATGTACATTGACATTTTTTGACATGTCCATTTTCTCTATCTTTATTATTATCTTTACCGCCGAATAAAACGATTTTTTGGTAGAAATGTATTTATTTTATTTACAGACTACTTTTTTTAATTTATGGCATCTTATAGCCTTTTCAGAATATTAATAAATGTTATAGATAATAAACGAAATTTAATAATTAATTTGCCGCGTATCCATATGCATTTTTTACAAATTTGACAACAGATGTCACTAAACACGCCGGATCAGAAAAATAAATATATTAAATAATTTTGGTATGGAAAATATGTTTACAGATTATGAGATTTTCTACTATTAATATTTTTCTAATAAATATAATTTATTTTCCACAAAAGGGTGAGGAATATTTTAAATGTTTTTTTTTTATGTAAACAATTTTTTTAAGTATTAGATTTTTTTAGTACAACTTATTTTACAGAGATGTCACTAAACATCCCATTTCAGAAAAAAAAATATATTAAATAATTTTGGTAAGGAAAATATGTTTACAGATTATGAGATTTTCTACTATTAATATTTTTCTAATAAATATAATTTATTTTCCACAAAAGGGTGAGGAATATTTTAAATGTTTTTTTTTTATGTAAACAATTTTTTTTAAGTATAAGATTTTTTTAGTACAACTTATTTTACAGAGATGTCGCCATACATACCGTTTGAGCCAATAATCGATTAATATTTAAAATAAATAGTAAGGCAAACATGTTTTTACAATATACTGAACAAAAAACTTAATAAATATAATAGACCCTATTTCGCGATGTTTATATGTTTATATGTAACCGTTTTTGTCACACACGTTTTGGTTAATATCTCGCTTATTAGGCGTTCTATCCGCATTCTGATATTTTTCCCAGACGTCCGAAGGTTGACTGAGTCTTTACATTTTTTTCTTTTCATTCTTCTTCTTCTCCTCTATTTGTTACAACTCTTTTAGTTTGGTGATTTTTGGAAAATTTAACTTTTTAATTAGCCTAACTTTTTTTTCATTCGCTTATAACTCTGCGAGTTTAAGAGCTAAAATCATTTTAATATTTTTCGGCAATTGCCACCGATGAGTAGTATCGTTGCACACTTTAAAAAAAAAACTTCTTCTTCTAATTTATTTGTGAAGCTTGATTAAGTGAAATTTCGTGTTTTTGAGCTTTTCTCTGCGAGTTTACGACCAAAATATAATTTTATTACATCTGTGCATACATCACAATGGAATATAATTTATTTTCGTATTTGTAAGCTTCTATCGTTTAAAATTCGCCTTTAAAATCTAAAAAACGCGTAATTTTTATTTGAAAAATCGACGTACCTACCTACATACAAATGAATTGAAGAAAATGCTTGATATTTTTTCTTAATAAACGCAACACTTCATATTTTCAAGCAGCAACCGTGGGCTGTAATTGGTCAATACCCTCATTGGTTACATTTCATACATGGCTGCCTGAAAATTAAATAAACAGCTGTTTTACCTGTCATTATTGCAGTGCGTAATTTTCGCGCAATTTTTTTTTTGACGTTTCAAATGTATGACTTTATTTCGACTCGGCATTGTAATAAACAGCTGTTGATTTTCGCGCGTTTTTTATGTCATGTATCGAGATTCAGATTTCACAGCTTACAATAGTCATAGATATTTTATATTTTCCCGCACAAGATAAAATTGATGATTTCACTCCGGAATTTGGTTAATTAAGGTAAAATCATACATTATACTTAGAAAAATTTTCTGTACGTTTTTTTGGATTTTTATAGGTTTTGTCTAGAACGACACAATGATGATTTTTTAAAAGCGTAATTGAATTAATTATTATTTCGCAGTTGTACACGTGACTTAAATACGCCCGTCTTACTACAGACCGGTCGAAGGAGTTTGTTCTTTTACGCGTCTGTTATTCAATATTTAGATTGAACAGTTCTGGTGATAGATAAACCTGTAACTTACTTACCATCACGCCGTTTCCGGGGTAGACAGAGAGGATAGAGCGCCACACTCTTCTGTCCTGACACATAATTCTCGCCTCAACCACATTCATACATCTTCTCATACAAGCTCGATGAGTGATGGATTATTATTCTTTTCCTTTATTTTTCTTCTTCTTTTCCTGTCAAATCACTTTTCATGGTTTTATCAATGAGTATTAACAAAATGTTTGTTTTTATTAAAACCTGGAGAGATGGGTTGATGGTTGTATATGTCAGCTCTGTTTTTTACAATTTTAGGATGCCGAGAATAGTGGTGTTTTTTTTTACGTGGTTAGTAATCTAACCTAACGCTTCTCAAAGATCATCAGGCCTTTGACCCTTTTGGGTTGTTAGTTGTATACGTCGGGTCTATTTTTTACAATTCTGGGATACCGAGAAAAGTGGTATTTTTTTTAGGTGCGCGGGGTGAGTCTGTGTAGCTCCTGCACAATTTCTCCACCACACCTTAGGTTGTTGGCTATGTACGTCGGCTCTGTTTCTTCCAATTCTGAGATACCGAGAAAAGTGTTTTTTTTTTTGTTGGGTGAGATTGAAAACAGAGTACTGCGTCTCTGCAGGATACGTCTGCTACCGTGCGGTAGCTGTGCGGGCATGCTAGTATAAACTTAATTAAATAGCCTTATACTGATGAGGTAATGTTTTTCTTAATTTCTCCTCCATCGCACAAAGTATAGCATTGGACCTTAAAATTGCAACATCAAACAGACGTTCTTCCTGCAGATATTTATATGTGAGGTTTGTTTTTCCCCAGAAACCAGCCAACATCCTGGTGATGGGGGAAGGGATAGAGCGCGGCCGGGTGAAGATAGCGGACATGGGCTTCGCTCGTCTCTTCAATGCTCCTCTCAAACCCTTGGCTGACCTGGACCCCGTGGTGGTCACCTTCTGGTACCGGGCCCCGGAGCTGCTGTTGGGCGCTCGCCATTATACTAAGGCTATAGGTACTGACTGTTCTGTCCCTTAAAATTGTTTACTTTTCGGTCTACATACTCATCCTGTCTCTTGATGACATCAATTATTCAGTATGTATTCTTATCATATGTTTTCCGTATTGCACAGACATCTGGGCTATAGGTTGTATCTTTGCGGAGCTGCTGACTTCAGAGCCCATCTTTCACTGCCGACAGGAGGACATCAAAACGAGTAACCCATATCACCATGACCAACTGGACCGCATCTTCAATGTCATGGGTTTCCCGCAGGACAAAGACTGGGAGGACATCCGTAAGATGCCCGAGCATCCCACGCTCGTCAAGGATTTCAAGAGATCCAAGTATTGTACCTTCTTATTAGTCCTAAGCATTTGTTTAACGGTTTATTTACCGTCCTGGCCAAACAAGTTAAATAATGCAGTTTTCGTGACAAATTTTACTGAAGTGTCCATCGAATAAACATTTTCCATGTTCAAGAAATGCACTAAAAGAAAACCCCAAATGAATAAGCGATTTTGTCAAATTTCTCTCTCAAATGATAGTACATACTTACATTCATCAATAGACTAATTATCTGAGAATGTTGACTTCTGTCAAAAATTTTAGTTTTTTTGTGTGGACAGTTACCAGAACTGTTCGCTAGGCAAGTACATGGACCGGCACAAAATTAAGCCAGACAGCCGAGCTTTTCACCTGCTGCAGAAGCTGCTGCTCATGGACCCAGCGCACCGGATCACTTCGGAGCAGGCCATGCACGATGCATACTTTACCGAGGACCCGCTCCCCACGCAGGTACGCTATTTACGTCAATAATCAGGGTGTGTTTATTTAAAAAGAATCCCGCATTGTACCGAGTGATTGATTGTCTCCAACATAAAAATCTAATTAGGTAAATTTACAATTTTGTTTCAAAATGGCGGATCGGACTAGCCTAATGAACACAGTCAAATATTTATTTTGTCAATTTTTCAGAAAAGTTTGGTTGAAATTTGATAAGAACTACAGGAGTGTTCACAAAATCCGTTATATCATGATCAATTTATTGATATAATTGCTTTGAAATTTTCCAGATGTTGCGTCATGAAACTCTGCAATATGCGGTATTTTTATGGAAATCTACTTAATACAACCAGAAATATTCTTCTGTGTCACGTGTAGATAAATTTGAAAGGAAATTGATACATTACATTGGATTGAAGTATCAATTTTCTGTGAATTACGAATTAGGTGTATAAAGTCAGTTTTGAATAGACATTTTTCAAATAGAAAATAGGCAATTCTGTCAGAAATTTGAAAAACTGTAATGTGATAGATAATTATGTATTTAAATTACGAACTTACAAAATCGTTACAGAGTAGGTTTTAAATACAGTAATGTATATTAATTGCCTTCTACATGTAAACAGTTTCATATTCCTAGTGCTGTCATTTTTACTGTTATCTCTTTTATATTCTAGCTGTTTTTTTGCGTACACTGTTTTTGTATACTGCGTTATGGTTTCAGGATGTGTTTGCGGGTTGCCCTATCCCCTACCCCAAGAGGGAGTTCTTAACGGATGACGACCAGGAGGACAAGTCTGAATCCAAAGCTCGCCAGCAGCAACAGCAACAACAACAGCAGCAACAACAACAACAGCAGCAACAACAAAACGTTAATAATCTTCTTTCTGTTTATTCCATCTCTCCAATTGCGCCGGTGCACCTAACCTAACCTAACCTAACCTAACCCAGTGTAGTTAGTGGCTAAAGATTTAAAAAAAATTTCACCTCTTCCTGTCTTTCTTCTTTAGTTCACAGCCTTCCACTGCTACTAAAGTGCACATTCATAAAATACATCTTTTAATGTTCCCCTGATGACCTACACCTTGGCTTCCGGTACAGGGCTATCCTACTCTAGTATTTTTTACCCTAACATTATTCCTTCAGTTAAGGTGCCCGACTAATTTCCATTTCAGTTTCGTTCTTCAGCAGACTATATATATTAATTTCTACTGTGAACGTCTTAATTTCTAATTTGGTTCTACTATGAACTACTTAATTTTTTACTTAAACTGGCGAAGACATCCTGAGCTTAGTCCAAGGATTTCAGAATTATATATTCCAATTACAACATCTTATTACGGCAATGTTTATTGAGCGACACATTTCAAATGTATATATTACAGTGAATGTGTATTTTCAGTGAAGTTATATTTTCACTAACTCGACCAGTTAACAATTGATTTTCAATTTCATTGTGAAACTGTATTTGTTCACAATCGTATTATACGGTACACGAACATATATATAAGCTGCATATGCCTTATGTGTTTGTGTCACTGATGTCATTTGACGTTGGAACATTTTACACTTAGTTGGTGCCCCACAATTGTGTTTTGAAAGTTATTTATTATTGTTTATGGTAGTGTTAGAACTTTATTTTAAAGCATATCGGTAAAATTGTATTATCCTTGTGTATTGGTTCGAAACAACAAAAATACAATTTTTATATAAAATAAGCACTACGTATTATAACTAGACGACAAAATAACTTTAATTAAAAACTTTTTTCATGTTTTAATCGACATAGACACATTAAAATATGCCAAAAGGACATTTCACAACTGTCAAATTTACAGTTTAGAGCAGCATATAATTTCACTAGCGCCGATAAGTTAAATTATATTTACTTTTAAAATTAGCAATATTAACTTGGTGGTTAAGATTCATATTTTTTTTATTTATTATCTTAGTTTAATAACCACAATTGAGTTTAAAAAAACATCTACCGGTTTCGGAAAACACCTTTTCCTTCTTCAGGATATGTCAAAACTAACTAAAAATATAGCATTGTTTTTCTATTTATCCAGAATCTATTTTTAAATTTTTTTTAAAAAATTTTTTAAAAAAACAACAATTATTTAAAAAGTAAATTGAGTTAGGTACTAAATTGTTGTTTTTTTAAAAAAATTTTTAAAAAAAATTTAAAAATAGATTCTGGATAAATAGAAAAACAACGTATAAATTATTTAAAAAGTAAATTGAGTTAGGTACTAAATTGTTGTTTTTTTAAAAAATTTTTTAAAAAAAATTTAAAAATAGATTCTGGATAAATAGAAAAACAATGCTATATTTTTAGTTAGTTTTGACATATCCTGAAGAAGGAAAAGGTGTTTTCCGAAACCGGTAGATGTTTTTTAAACTCAATTGTGGTTATTAAACTAAGATAATAAATAAAAAAAATATAAATTATATTTCCCTAGTAGAAATATATATCTTCCGGTGAAAATTTTTTCGGATATGATTTCACTGAAACTAAAACTTCACTGGTGTTAATATGCACATATACAAAATATTTTTTATATAATACTAACTATAATGCTCCTGGAATACTGTTCACTATTATATATGATATGTTATTTTAGCTTTACCAAGGTCCAAAAGTTCCATTCGATTGATCGAGAAATTGTGATGGCCTATCCGAAGAAAGCTTCTAAAAGAGTCTCGCCTGTTTCAGGCGAGTTCCCAGCAGCAGCAGCAACTGGAGATGCAGGCGGGCGGCGGCTCGGCCAAGCGGGCACGCACCGCCGGACCCGGCGGCCAGGGCGGCGGTCAGGGGGGCAGCGGAGGTGGCACCCAGCCCACGCAAGATTTCCACTCGCAGCAACAGATAATGTACGGGTCGCAACAGAACAACAACTCGGGTCAGCAGAACTCCTTCCAGCAGAGGTTCTGAGAATCTCCACTCTGCGCCGTACCGTACTCTGGACCGGCCACGATCGGCGGTGAATGCGCCACAATGTATTCCGGCAGTGAATAAAGCCGATTGAAGGGGGTGCATGCATTATTTTTAATGTTACCCTACAGGCATTCTGGTGCATATCAAAATGAGTTGAATTAGTATAACAGTTGTTGTGTGAACATATTACTGTTTCGAGTAAACTCATAATTAGATATGCATCAAGCATTTACATATTAAGATGCAGATCTGGAGCAGTTGCTGAGACAACGTTTGGAAAAATCTTTTCCATAATCCATATATCCGATTCTTGTAGCTGGAAGAATTAGATACATAAATTGGAGGCTGATGTAGAATTCCAACTGTGGCAGAAAGTGAAGACCTCTGTGATACGTGATTGGATCTTTGTAAACTGTAAACTGAAAGATGTATTTTAATAAAATAATGTTGTTTATGTCACTGGATAATCATTTATTGTAATGTAGTTGTTCCCGTCCATCTCATCTTGGAAGGATAAGTGAAGAAAGAGGCGGATAAATTACAGGCTTTGGATTGGAATGATTTGACTCAAGGTGGGGATGCCTAGATAATGATATAATACTCGTAGCTATAATTGATTCTAATTTTAATTTACTGTTTGCCAAATTACTTTGCTATTTTTATTGTTGCGACTTGATATAATCCTATTCTTCCTACCAGTATGCGCGCATAAGCCATGTCTGTACGAGTTTATTGTATTCATTTTATGATAAACTAGTGTGAATCGAAAGATATAATTCATATTGTATCAAATAATAGCTGTCTGTTCCTGGGATTGCTTTTTTTATCTGGTGAGATGTCTGGAGGGAATGGGGTGACCTATGTTTTCTTCAGGGTCTTATAACTATGCAAAATTTGGAGTAGATGGCATTCAATATAAAATACACAGGTTTCTAAAGAGTATTACGCAAATTTTGATTTAGACAAAATGTTGACACGGCGCCTCCATCTTCCCCTGCCTTGTGCCGCTTCGTTGACGAATCGAGAGCCAATCTGTTTTCATAGTTTTTGTTGTTGTTTATACATATAACTTAGCCTGGAGTGACCCACTGGCTGACTTCCTTCCGATGTTGCTAAGAAGATATATCTCTGGCATTCGCCCAAGCCACCTTATTGGGATCTTTTATATGTAGAAGCAGTGGCTCCATCCCTTATATGTGTATATTTCACATGGTTCAATAATATTAGTTAACTACTTCGAGAGAACTCAATTGGGCAGCCTGGATGCATCTTAATTTCTCTCCATATGGATCCACATTTGATGGCCATGTGTTAGGTGTATCCGAAATGAATGTTGTTTTTTTATGAAACAAAAAAAAAATATTTTGAGATTTTTATTTTAAAGATCCAAAATATAATTTCTATCTAAGGATATAACCTTTTCCCACCTCTGTGTCAATTTTTTAATCCAATTATTATAAAATGTTATAGGCTTTGATTCAAAATGTTTGGATAGTTCTTTTTCGTATAGTCTGCATTTTGAAACTTTTATCCAAAAATGGTAGTCAGAAGGAGCAAGGTCTGGAGAATAAGGTGGTTGAGATAAAACCTTCCAACCAAGTTCCTTAATTTTATTCAGAGTCAATTTCGCTACGTGGGGATTTGTTTTCTTCGCTCAATTTGTGTGGAATCTTGTCTCTATGTCTTTTTAATGTGTCTTTGCACCACTGTGTAGTTTAGTGTTTCTACTAGCTGATGAATAGTTCTGGTAGGATTTGCTTCCATTTCAGCAGCCAGGACATCATCGTCTACCTTTGTCTTCCATATCCAGGACTATTCTTAATGTCATAATTTCCAATTCAAAATTTTTTGAACCATCTTTGACATTTACGGATGTCTAATATATCACCTACCACTTCACAAATGTCTTAAGTGGCTGTATTTACCGATTTTTTTATTTTATTGTTCGAATTGTTGACTCTGTAAATTCTGTCATGATAAATATGGGACAAAATATGTTTTTTTAAATATGGGAATGTAGCAGTTATGCACCAAAGAAATTTAACAAAATACATTATCAGATAGACTTCTTAGAATAACATGGTTCCAACTAACATTTTGGGGTAATTTGAGTTATTGCATGAAAAGGGTTCCAAATGCATTATTCTTTATTTTTTCCATACACAACAACTCTATTTAACGGATATTAAAGGAAATAGCAAGAGCTCAAAGCTCCGACTGCATCAGTTATTTATTTCAGTTTATGGATCATTATTGTTAATTTCCCTCATCTCACAGTGGTCACTGATAATACTGAAAATAAGTTAAGACCTTAAAACTGATCATATTTGCATACTCAAAACAAAATATATAGTGTCAGTGTCAGATGGAACCTCCTTATTCTGAGGGGTCGAGGTGTCAACGAGCAAGCACTGACCATCGACACTTATTAAAAAACGACATTCATTTAGGATATACCTATTATTAAAGTGGGTTTGGTCTTAATACTTAACTTGGCTTTCGTTATTACCGCTCTATAAAGGGAATTTAAAACAAACTTTTCTTTAAATATTCTAAATGATATATCATTATCAAACGTAAACAATTATATTGTATTTTAAAAATATTTTTTATATTGCCAGGAGATGGAGAGAAGAAAATAAAATAAAACATTTGTTAACAATTTTTATTAATAACAATAACAAAAATATATTTAAGTATCAAAAATATTTTTAATTTCTACAATTATTACAAATCAGCAGAAGAATAATGGAGGCTCTGACTTGGTCCAAAGCCTGGGATTAATTGGTAAATAAAACTGGTTTATTTTACTTTCAAAATATCTATGATTTCACAAATATTGAGATGAGAGAGAAATATCTCAACATATAATGTAAACATTACTCACCTTTAAGGATTTTTGAAGAAATTATTTAAAATTGTAAATGTGTATTGAATTTTTTACTGAATATTAAATTACCCAAGTAATCTTGATGCTAGGTTATCTTCAGGGGAAATAGCAGTTTAAAAAAATCGATGCATTTTTTACTTGCGCAAAGAGATTACTATATTTTTAAAAATAATAGATCACATGACTTTACAATCGATATGAACTGTAGAAAAAGATAGCATACTGTTTAAGTGAAGTTAATTTTCGTATCAGTGGCTAATATACATACATACGTTAGTGGTTATGCTATTTATTTGATTTTCAGAAGTTATTCCTGACTAATCTAATGGAACATGAGTAAGAAAGGATTATAAAAAAAAATGTCAATGAGAATGTGGATAGAATTGAATAGCAGAGGCAAATTTCAATAAGATTAAAATTACATATCCAATCAAATAATATAACATTATTACCAAACTGTTGACTAATCTATTATACATTATTGCGATATTCCTTCACAGTTGATGACAGAAAAACAATAACAAGTCTGTCATCAGTGAAAAACAAAACAAAATAATGGCTGACAGATGTTATACAAATTTCACCCTTAAAACAAAAGATGTAATATTATGTACATACTAAAAATTGTTAATAAAAAGGACGGATCAAGCATGTATGTACATACTTACATTTATACATTTACTCAATATACTACTTAAAGATAAGATTGAATTGAGCCTTACAAGGTATATATTTGATAATTACTTTCACATTAAATAAATACTGCATGACTGGCCTTAAATACATAAGTGAAATTTACACACACTCAAGTACTTCATGATGACCTCATTAATTTCTAAGACTGACTGCCACAAATATTCAAATTACGACAATAGTTTTGAGATTTAATTTTATATTATGCATAAATTTATAAAACTATTCACTGGTGGCGTAAGCAAGAGAGAGAGGCAAAGCTCTGTAGAGAGGTGAAATAAATAATGTAGAAAACCTCAAGAGAGAGAAAGTTTATTGTCCAATAATTTATTTCACAGTTTAATTTTTTTGGCGCTTGGACTTACAAATGCTAGGCATTATAGCATCGAAGAAATACAATAAACATGTATTGAAATAGATTCATGTGCAAACACACATTAAATAATGAATAATAAAATGAGATTACTCGGACGACGAAAGAGCACAATCTTTAAACCCGAAGCATAAATATTTAATTATTATACTGAGGTGGTGATTTAATACATTGGTTTAAGTTTTTGAAATAAATATATACAAAGTTGCAATGATATTTGTATCCCATGAAAGTAAAGAATTGCTGAGAATAAAGTATTGTTATAAGATTTAAAAAAAAAAAAAAAATAGAGATGCATACACAAAATACATGTCGCATCAATATTTTAAATATTTCATAGCTTGTGCTATCTACTAGGACTATCTTGCTAGTTTCCTGAAATGAGGTGTGAACCCCCAACACTAGATCAGCATCTTAACCATTAGACCAACAAGCTACTCAAATATTAAATTATTTCATAAATGAATGTTAGTACAGTTAATAATATACTTCCCAAAACCTATATAAGAAAATATTATTCGATGACATAAAAAGCAACATTGCAGCAAAAAATAATATCAAGTAGATCCTGTGAGTTTCATTTAATTAGCGAGATGTCACAACGGGGCACTACATCATTTAACTTCTCGCAAAGGATATATAGAGGTAATGAACACATAACTGCGTGACAAAACGTTAAATTTAAAGCTTTAAAAATTTGTACATAGTAAGAAATATGAACAAAATTACCATTTCTAAAGTACTTTGCGTTTCTTACCCATTATGACTATGCAATTCTATTTTATATTTATTTTATAACATAATTTGTGTTAAAAAAATTATGCTCAGATAATTAAGACACATGGCTAGTAGATCAGTTAGTGGATCCCTTACTCGCAATCCCCTCCTCTCTAAAGGAAATTTGTAAAAAGAAGAATTTACTTACCATCACGCCATCTCTCATGGGGGTAGGCAGAGAGGATAGAGTGTCATACTCTTCCGTTCTGACCGGTTTTTGTGGCTTTTAGCAGGATCATCTTCCAGTATCTGATTTATCTGGTCGTGCCAAGTCTTCTACGGACGTCCTCTATTTCTGGTGCCATCAACACTTGCGTCATATATCTTTCTTACCATTTTCTCCTCATTCATCTGTTCCATATGACCAAACCACTTAAGTGATCTTTTCTTAATTTTACTCACTATACTACATTTTTTCTTTATTTCTTCATTCTTTACTCAAATAGATTCGCCACATACAGGGTGGCCCAAAAAAAGTGAGAACATCTCGTAACACATGAGTTATTTCAAAACATAATATAATTAATTATAATTCTTAATGTAATTTTTTTTGCACAATATTTAGCTAATCAGAAATCGTCAAACACCCCATATTGCATAATCTACTGGGTTTAAATCTGGGCTGTTTGGTGGCCACATGCCTGACTCGAAGAAATTAACAATCTCACAACGAAGAAAGAATTGTATTGTATTTTTGGCTGTGTGAGATGGAGCTTCGTCCTGCTGTAATATCTAGCTATACTCCAGGCTTTGTTTTGAAACTCTTTAATCATTTTCGTAGCACCCAACGTTTTTCAATTCGCAAATTTTTGATCAGAATACGGTCTTCTGCAGTGATTTTTGTTATTCTGGGCAACAATTTGAAAAAACCAAATATAAACAATGGGAAAATTAATAATCAAAGATGGCGACCGGAAATTGTCGAAATAAAACGTAATATAGTAAGTAAGTAAATTAGTAAACTATTTAAGCTATTGTTGATATAGTTAAACTAATTTTGATGTAATTATATCACATTTTACGAAATGTTCTCACTTTTTTTGGGCCACCTGTATAAGCTTTTGCTAATAGAATGGTCTTGGGTACGTATATGGTAACATTCTATTTGGCATTGTTTTCGGACAATGAATGGCATTAATGTTACTAACCAGGCCTGCTGTATTACTTCTAATGTTGAGAAAAAAATGCCAACCTGGTGGCGAACGATCGCTGTGGGAACTTTGCTCATAAAACGGTCCTGGGTCGCCATTCACTGCAAGACATATTCCTTATGAGAGATAGATATAAATAAAACAATGTTATAACTCTACTTGAGTATTGAGTACTTGAAATAAAATGTAATATAGGTAAATAGGTAAGTAAGTAAATTAGTAAACTATTTAAGCTATTGTTGATATAGTTACACTAATTTTGATGTAATTATATCACATTTTATAAAATATTCTCACTTTTTTTAGGGCTATCTGTATATACCTAAATGAAAGAAGAAACATCATGATAATAATTGAAATAACAGAGTTCCCGTGTGGCTATGCCCTGTAAATGACAAAAAACCAGCTTTTTCTGTGCAACTGAAGTGGAGACCAGAAAGAACATAGCTATCATTCATTATCAATAGCTATCCAAAGTATAGGTAAAAGAACAAGGAAATTTAATAAAATCCTTATTTTGACCGTATTTTAAGATGGACATTTATATCGCTATTTATATTATCATTTTAATTCAGTCAAATGAATCAGAGTAAAAATCTAAATTTGACTTCAGTCATAATTTGATAGATGTAATACCACAGGAGCGTGGAGAACCTCTCTATCCTGATAGATAGCCGCTGCAGTAGTGAGGTGGCCTGGCGGTAGCGCTCACTGTTGACGGACATGAGGCAACAGCGTGCCATGACGGTGAAGCCGCACATGCGCTGCTGTGTTCCGAGCGCCACTTCAATGCTGCGGATGAGGTCATTGGTCTTGAGCACCAGGAGAGTCTGGCGGTCCATGGTCTCCAGACATGAAGATATATCATTAATGAGTTTTGGTAACTCGGACTGGAATTGATTTTTCTGAAAATATATTAATAATTAAAATGTGTACTCCTAGTTCTCATTTTACACAGTTTTTTTTTTTACACAATTTCGAAGTTGAAAAAAAAACAATTCTCATTTACGTAGCTTAATTTGAAATAACATGATTCAAATAGGGATCGTTTATAAAAAATCTACATTTGAATACAGTTAAAATGTGTATTTTCTCTACGTTTGTACAGATTACAGGTCAAATTGGAAAAACCCAATTTTATTCTGGGAAACATCTTAATTATGATTCATCTCAACATCTTCATTCACTTTCATCTCTAATAAACATCTCAATTCGATTGCATAGATTTTGATCTATATATCTGACTTTTTTCATGAAACATCTATTTTCTCCATTGGCTAAGACGTAATTGTAGAAAGTTCCGTGTTTGAGATTATATTATTTCGATAGACAGTATTTACAGAACTACGTTCACAATAAAATGTGATTTAAAAATTAAAAACTATTTATATCATTCTGATACAATACTTTTGTTATATTTAAAGACAAGATTTGATTAGCCAGGATGTCGCATTACCTACATTTTTATCGGGTAGTCTATTTCTATATGGCACCTGCGGGCACCAAGGTGTTTGGATTGAATCTTGGCCTGTAAGCAGTGTCTTTCAATGTAAACAATTCAATATATAGGGTAGTTAGGTTACCTCGCTTTCGTTAGGTTTGGTGCGATCTATGCCTTTGAGGATAGTATCCCAGGGTCGGCCCGTGACCATGCAAGCGAACAACCCATAGAGTTCCCCACGGATGCCGAGTTGCTCGGCGTACTGTCGCATGGCCTTACGATCTCGCTTTATGATGCTTAGCCAGAATTGAGAGTAATCGTAGCGGAACTTGTCCGTGAGGTTCTGGAAGAAAAATGCAACGGTCAGGAGGCTACTAGGGGATGGGACGAAGTTTGTATTGTATATTATATTATAGACACAGAAAAGTATGGGTTTAATTCATCTAAATGTTTTACGAGAAAAGAAAAAATATGTTTTATTTCTAAGATCTACAAGGTTTAAAAGGGTTTATTATTTCAGCAGAGTTCTGGGCTGTTTCTGTGAAAGAACGCTGAAGATTTTGGAATTCAAAGGGATTAAAATGAACTATCTGATTTTTTCCTAATTTCAAAATTGTTTAAAATATTTATAAATACCAGACAATCAATGTGTAATGAAATATTTACAAGCAAAAGGATTAATAATAGATCTTGAATATCTCACAGCGTACAGTCCGTGGTCCAGCAAGTACACGGTGACCGTCTTATCCTTTGGATCCTTCCGGACCAGGATGTTTCCTGGGTGCGGATCGCTGTGAACAAAGCCGTTCACGAAAATCATGTGAGAGTACAGGTCTCCCAGCTTCCTCGAAAGGTCATAGGGGTCTATGTTGTGTTCCTGAAAAGTGACTGGTCAATCAGTTTTTAAAATTTAATTTACTTTGTATTAAGTATGGACACTTTTATCAGGTTGCCTTACAGGGCTCATTATTTTTCACTCTGCATCTCTTGCACGACATTGTTCAGATTCTTCATCATGTTTTATGCGAGGAGTCACCGAGCGCTTCAGCATTTTCATATTATTTTAAGCTTGTGATTGAATATAAATTTATTTTCTATTGTATTTTACATTGTTTGGTGTGATAATTGCACACTCACATAATAGAATTACAGCTAAACTTGATGTACATAAGGGAATTACGTAGGTAAAGGGAAATTGTAAAAAATTAACATGAATTATTGTAACTAACAAATAGGTTCTATTATATTCTACTGTGTTCAACAGAACATAATAGAATACAATACAACATATATTAAAAATTTACTGCCACTTATAAATGTACCAATTACATGTGATACTTAGCAAATAGATAATTAATTTCATATCATGTTGTGTGTACATTTAGTATTTTGATATCTGCCTCACCGGGCTCCGCCCGTGCTGAGGCAAACATTTTACAATGTTAATCAGTAATCATATTATACATAATAACAATTTGGGTGCTACAAAAACATAGCTTTTTGCGCGAATGTGGTGCACATACTAGGAATTGCTAAATTGTTCTCTTCCGAAGTTCTGGTATTTTTGGCATTTCCTTAGGAACCCCAGGTGTCCTTATTGATGAATATGTAATTTATAATGTTTTAGCGTAGATCTGGACAATGTCCAGTATCCCCAGGCCGTTGAAAAGAATATTCAAGCTTGTTTTCACTGCTAGTTTGAATATTACCTTTAGTAATATTTTTTTGTGCTGAAACCAGAGGTTTTAAGGCAGTTTTTGTAGTGCATCCTCATCCTACTATTCCATATTCAATGATAGATTAGGGTGTAGTATACCATCATTAGAAGTTGGTTTTTATGATGTTCCTTATTTTTTGAACATCCATATCAGTTTATATCCTTTTGATCATCATTCCCTAATGTCGGTTTCATTTAATCAATAATCACTCCCAGGCATTTTATTTCCTCTGTACGAGCTAGTTCCACTAATAACAATATTTAGTCAATTTTGTGCTTAAAAATGTATTATTTAGAGAAGAATTTGTGCGACATATGTTTTTATTCTTAATTGCCTTGTGTGGAAATGATACGTTTTTGTGCTTTTGTCTTCCTCCCATTTAAGGAGTGTGTGATATATCTCCATCCTCATGGCCACCTATAAGTAATATGTCAGCCTTTACAATAATATGTTATTGTTCGGATGTGAGAAAGACGGATATGAATAATAAATATTTGGTTTGATGTAACCTGCTGATATAGTTTGATATGCGCACAGCGGATGTGCAGTGAGTTCCATCATAATGTCCATCTCTTTCACACCACCGAACCTTATACTTTGAATATGTCGTATCCTTGCCTACTTTATAAACTTATATGTACTTTGAATGAGTGTGAGAGAGACGGATGCCTGTACCCTCTCTCTCACTCACTGTTTATAAGTAAAACTGGTTTTATATCATGTTGTGTACTTTTTATATTATATTAACTTTTGTTTGTTTACAAAATAAGTGAAATTTTTTTATGTCATATGTATTTTTATTATATTAACTAACTGTTTGTGTATGTGAATATGTATGCTTATATTACAATAAAGAAATACACTTAAAGAGTGCAGGAAGTATTAGTCATAATTTCAAAATTGCTAAACTTGTCATAAATATTGAATTAAACTTCATTACGCTAATTCATAGCAAACCTTAAAGGCATGATTAATAAGCAATAATGAGTGGAGCCAATAAGCGAGTGCAAACTTCTGTACCGGCTCCGGATTAGGGTGGGTCCTTCCTACTTAATTTGGACATACACATGCTAAGTTTGGATATTTTTCTTCGCAGTCGTGTAGTTTGAGGATAAAATTGTTTGGTGGCTGACCTCGATGCATACTGCTGAAGACCATGTGTTCCGTTTTTTCCACATTAAGTGTAAGAGAGTTTGCATCTAGCTACATTTTGATTTTCCTCATAGAAATTTCAGTTTTTATGTAGGCATTTGATAGAATATATTGGATGAGAAGGGCTATGCGTATGGGATATATTATGATATATTATAACGTAAGCTTTACAGATTGAAAAAAAAATTTGTGTAAGATAGAATGGTTAAATCTATTTAGGACAAGTGATGCACCTACTCTAGGGTAGAATCTGAAAGTCACTCATCTTAGTATGTACTCACTAACTGTAGGCATGTTGGGTCAAACAATTAGTATTCAGACCATGTGCAACATGTTTCACACTGACCCAGAATAAGTTCAAGATTTAACAATTCACTGTCCAAGGACTAAAATATATGAACATGTAAAAAAATTACATTCCTAGAATATATACATTTATTATGTTTATTGGCTGGAAAACTGCGGAAATCTGTTATGTAATGCGTAAATCAAGAAAGAAGAGTATGGCACTCTATATTCTCTGAGTGGTAGTATGTTAGTTAGTTATTTGTCTCAAATATTTTACAAAACCTTTAATCAAATGATTTGACTCACCTTGATGTATTGATAATCATTGACCTGTCCTCCGTCTACATACTCCATGGTGAGCACCCGCTGGGAAGTGAGCCCCCAGTGCACCGTGGGTACGTGTAGCCAGGAGTACGAGTGGAACATGGAGGCCAGGCGCTCCGCATTTTGTCCCTCTTGCTGGAAGTCGAGTTCCCGTACAATATTTCGTCGTGTCTCATCCACCAGCCATTGCATCTGGAAGTCGGGGAAGAGCCAGGACATGACCTTGACGAGGGTCTCCATGGTGCGCAGGTCTACGCGGACATTTCCGCGCACAAAGTGGTGTTGTACCTTCACGGCCACCACTGTGCCATCTTTGAGGCGCGCCCGATGCACCTGTGCGAGGGATGCTGTCCCTAGTGGGGTCGGATCAAACTCCTCAAACAGCTCCGATGGCTAATAAAGATAATATATTACAAATGAATACCCTAATTTAGATGTTCTCACAGAAAAGTTTAGCTGTAGCTAAGAATGTAAGGTTTGAATAAAATTAATTTGAGAAGACAAAGAAAATAATTTAAATTCTGATAAAATATTTGCCTATAAATAATCTGACTTTTATAGTATTAAATAAAAAATAAAAAAAAACTTTCATTAAAAAACGAATCGGGTACCAATGATCATATTTTGAATGGCACTTAAAGGCCAGAATAAGCTAGGGGGGATAAAACAGAGAATGTAAAGCTATTGCCAACTTCCTTGGGGCAATAGTTTAAGCATTTGTACATATTAAAGAATGATCTCAATGTAGATAGAACTCATGATTTAAGAGATAAAAAATCGGATAACTTACTTCACATTTCAAATCTTCTTTTATGACTTTGTAAATCATATCCACAGCGTTAGATGGAGCATCTTTATGCAGGATTCTCATGGTGTGCACATACTCGGTGGGCAGTAGATAATCCAGCGCACCGATATGTTGTCCCACTTTAATATACACTCCTTTGTTTGTTTTGCAAAGTTCCAATAGTTTTTCTGCAGCGATCTTGTGCGCCCGACTCTTCGAGTTATTGTACTCGTCAGAGTTTTTATCGAGGTTCTTGGCGTACAGCTCTGTCCTGTAAATACGTGCGATGCTGTAGGCCGTCAAGGCGGACCTGCCGAGGCGGACCACCCCAATGGAGTCCAGCTGGTAATCATTGTTGTTCAGGCTGACTATCGTTCCGATAGAAGCTCCAGCCAATAAACCTAATTTTAAATAACGTCGAAACATTTTTCTAATCACTAGGCATTAACCAATGTACACCACTATATATTATATTATTAATTCTTGCATTCACTAACTGTAACTACTACGAATTCAAATCTATTTGAAAAACCATAGTTAAATTTTAAAACTTAAGACGAACTGTAGTTGAATAAAATAAAATTAATGTAATAATGTGGGTCATAAGAAAAGAAATCTTGAGTCACACAAATCCCAGATAATTTATCCATTATTTTTCTATGTCCGAATTTCTAAACATTCTTCCGAGTTTGCACTTTACACCCTACCGTCAAATGTCAAAATTTTCTAGTGATGAACAGAAAGTTACGAACTGTGAATCAATCACCAATACCCAAATCACAGTGACTAACGGTGATTGAGTTTCTTTATTTTTTCAAATCCTTATTCTTAGAATCTAATCTTTGAGTACTTTACATAAAGAAATACCGCCTAATCTACCACTACAAGAACATCAGCTCTACCGCTTTCACATTTGTACACACTACTTTAAAACCCTCTAAGTATTTTACTGCTACTTTAGTAAATAAATTAATATTAGACGCGGACTCTTAAAATAAATTACACTTATAATAATACATTTTCATATATAATATAACGAAATTCAGGTCGATGCTGTTCGCTAGTCTACATACGAGTCCGGGAGGATCGAGCACATTATTCTGCTTCAAGTAAATATTATTCAGGATAACATTGAATAATTATAATAAACTTACATAGCAATTTATTTTTAATATGTTAATTAATTTATCATTGTACGTTCACCTCTTACGAAAAACAATGTTAATAAATCTTTATCTATCTAAACATTTTCCCTGTTCATGAAAAATTTTTTTTTTTAATCAATGAGATGTAATAATGAAGTATTCATTAGGTTATTAAAATTTGTTTTACACGAGAGCAATACATGATGTACTGTTAATTTACCGCTCTGAATTATTTAAATCATTAGCAAGTTTGGAGTGACGATGTTGGAATTTGATGTTTTTAAATGAATCAACAAATTACCAGCGTCATATACTTCAAGAAATTTTGAAAAAAAAAATTTTTAATTGACTTTTTCAGTCAATGACTTTGTATAATAATAGAGTAAATTGTAATATTGTATAATTATTAATAAATAATTTTTACAGATATTAAGTGCATTTCAGAACCTGTAGACAAGAATTTAAACACAGCATTTACGATATTATAAACATATTATATTTTAAAACTGATAATTATTTTAATCATTGCTTCGATCACAGACAAATTTCACCGTTTTATAAGTCGTTGTTTTGTATTTGTGCCATTCACACCTTACATCAGTACACGATACTTGATCACCGATATTGATTATGACTGCAACGTCAGTGATAATTCATCAAATCACGAATGTGTTTCAGTTACTCGAGCTTGCAAACACCGATTGCCCAGGTAATGATTAACTATGCTTGATTTTCATATGTTAGTTTAGTTTAACAGTAACTGGAGCTTGCAAGATGTGATTAAAAAAATACATAATTGTAAGAATTAGTGATGAATTAAACCGTTATTTTAACTGTGATTTTCGTTCGATTGTAACACTGATTATTCGTTATTCGGTGAGCAAACACTAACATTCGAAAGATTAGAAACTAAATTTTCAACAGTAAAATCTCAGTTACCAATCATGGTTATAACAAAATACCGATTACATAATCAAAATAACTATTTAGCTCACGATTATAAGATAACATTTGTGTGTTGAATTTTTAAACTTTGAATATTAGAAGCATTGTTTCCGACTGATGTCTGCCCAATTGTATCATATGTTAATTACAATATTATTGTTTATGATTTTTTTGCAATTTATTGCTGTCTGAAGATTTTGAATTTGGTTTATATATGAGATGCATGAATGACCATACCATACCTCGGTACAGATTTAATTAAGAAAAAACAATTTTTCTGTAATGCGAACTTTGGACTTATGTATGGAATTTTTTTTAAATCTACCTACCTAACTAATTAACAATATTATTATGAATTCAGGTAAATGGGAATGCACGTGCTACAATATTAGGGATGATATTAGTTATTCAATTAAGACTAAGGAAGATGTGGGCTGACCGTGTGGAAGAATACTGGAGCATAATGGGTGAGTCCGGGAACTGAAGAAGAATGGATAGGGACAGGAGTCGTTGGAGAGTACTTGTGGAATAGGTCAAATTCTATCTTGGGATGTAGTACCATGGAAGAGAAAGAAGGAGAATTAAATTCACTACAGCTTTTCAGTTCCTGTCATAAAAAATATTTTTTATCGTTAATTGTTAAACGATCTAATTTAACTAATTAATCTATCACAGTTGCAGTTACCAATCGCGTTCACGTCAGTGATTAAGTAGTAGCAGTTATCTCATCACTAGAAAACAATGTTTTCTGTATTGCTACTTGCCACAATTTGGTAGAAAGAGAAATGATGATATAAGTTGTCATACGACCCATACGACCACATACGACATACGAGAGAGATGGCTTCTGGCCTATGTTGCCTCTTTCTGGTGTGCAATCAATTCTACGGGTGGCGATGGTCACTGAGGAGGGACAGGTTGAATGATAGAAACACTTAACTAATTCTCTACATACTACATTTATTACATTATTTTATTTATTGCTAAGTAAAACATACTTAATCTAAAACATCTCTGCTATGACGATAACCTGCCCATTCATTTATATATATTATTAATACTTGATCCGTATCACGATTCCTACTGTCTATTTCAATTGAGTTATACTGATTTGCATTTAAGAGACGCTGACTGGCTATATTGGTGTATTATTTTTAGTTTGGAACTGACAATAAAGAAAAGAACGTAGACGGAATGCGGTGAAAATGGGATTGCCTAGGCCTATTTGTGGCAGATCCATTTATGATCGAGTAAAGGTAAAGAGTTTAAGTGAACACTTTTTCATATGGAACGAATGAATAGAGAATAGTAAGAAGGATATATGACGTAAGATGCATGAATGTGAGAAAGGCGAAAATATCGTACCAGGATTAACAAGTGTGACGCTATTCTCTCTGCCTGATTCCGCGGAGAAACGGCACGATGATAGATTAATAACTTCACTAGTCTTAAGGACAATTCTCGGAACGGGATTTTTTTCTTCCTTTTATTTTCACGGTCTCTGCCTGAATTTACTTTTTAACAATAAAAGCCGTAGCCATTGTTTTGTTATTGCGCGGGCTATTATCCCATCCCATTTGATAGATGTTCAAGTGGTGGGATCGTATCAGATCTGTAGCGATCAGAATTCATATCCACCGCCATCTTAGCCGACATCGACGCTAGCAACAGCGCGGCCGGCTGCTGCTACAAGTCTGGCACGTTCATTCACCGCCAAGCAGTCTCTCCAGTTTCATCGTTTCACAACGGCGGTTTTGCCGGCTTACGCACGCCAAGCGAGACCGCCGACTTGCTTCACTTCGAAATCCATGCGCACCTTCTACATCTTCACTCATCTATTATATTCATTTCCATCTACCTTCATTGTCATATCCATCACAATAAACACATCAACAAGCAAACAACATTTCTTTAATTTAACCACCATCCTAACCCCCATTCTCGGACGAGCTTCCTCATTTCACAATGCTATCTTCAGAAACGATTCACTCTGAAACAATTACTCTTAGGTCACCTATTGTTTTTTTAATGGTTATTCCCTGCTACCCGGGCTAATTATTACATATGTCACTTCCGGACGTGGGTTATAGATGTTATGGGTGGTTGGGCGATCTACTTCCACGATCGATTTCACACGTAAACGAGATAAATCTTAGGAACAAGGAAACTCTATTTTATTTTAAGCTATGCTGGTTTTGTCAATATTTAGGGTTTTCGCCATCTAGAGCACCGCGGCTCGTAATAAAAGAGTGGCCCTTGCGCGTTTCCGATATTATTACGTAATTAATAGTATCAAATCTGGTGCACTCGCGTCACAACCGATATTGAGAAATAACAAGAGATCGGAAAAGCATGTGAAAACACAGCCGTCGCTAATACTTAACAATCTGCCGAATAAATGAATTAATTAAATGAAGGGCTGCAAAGTATAATAGACCAAATAGAGGCGGGTCGCTCATGAATAAACTGTTCAAAGATTAACAATTCAATGTGTTCTGTATTCATCGAACACATTTTTGGCGCATATTGAGAATCGGTCGCGACCTATATTATTGACACCTTTCCACGTTTAAATTCCCACCCATCCTTTTCCCTACTGCTTGTTTTTAGTGTGAATGCTGACCTTGACGTCAGCAGATGTTAAAGCGACGCGATACTTGTTCGGTTGCGACACCGCGATTGCATTAGTGGTATGGATTTGTTCAATTCCGGCGCGTCAGTACTGTATTGTGATCCTGTGATTTGTGCACAGAGATTATTGTGTGAGCCGCGGGTGACGTGATTGATATCGCCGTCTTCATTTGGAAGCGGAGATCTGCCCACCCACGTGCTGTTTGTGTGATCTCGGCTGCGACTGCGGGAGTAACGGAGGCGTCATATACGAGCAGTCCTTCAGATTCCCGATTCCCCGAGATCCACCGGTCCTTCGACTATATTCCCTCCCATCATTAATCTTTATTCCGTTAATCCAAGTCCCTTATTTCCTTCCTTTCTTTACCGCCCCCTTCGGCGATCCGGATTTACTACCGGAATCGTCGTAATTCAATCCGCGGGACGCGCGACTCGAAGATCGCGCAATTTCGTTACGGTAGATCCTGTCAGTGCGGGATCTAGGTTTTCTTTACACAATGAGTACATATTTTATTCAGATAAGTTATACGTTTTAATTAAATCATGCGCATCTGTAAATGATCTGTAACTTGTAACCTTTTACAGTTATTGCCATGATTTAAAAATCAGATTTCCATCTTCTGTATATAGTTTTCTGCCTTGTATATCTGACTTTTCTGACCAACGTTTCGGATCCCATTGCAGGGTCCATCGTCAGGGCTGATATACACGGCTATATATTTGGCCAAAAAGGTCAGATATCCAAGGTAGATTAGCCTAGAAAACTATACACAGAGATTTTGAACGGCCGTGAAAACTTAAGAACAAATTTCCATGTTGGAGGAAAAGTTGCAGCTATGTTTCAGTCCCTATTTAATATCAGCGATACTATGTCTCAAAAATGGCTTTCAGTAAGTATTCTGACGATTGTTTGTTTAACTATATGTTAATTACATGCAAAACATTTAAAAAAAAATATAACTATGTGAGAACATTTTTGTAATACTTTTAAAATAAAATAAAAACCAAGTTAGTACTAATAAGATACCGCGCTACAAATATCCAATTGTGGACAGCATCCCATCGGTACAAACGAAACAAATTTTTGACGGCCATATTTGATCAGCAGTTTCCGTCAGGGGGTGCGAACTCTCATACCAACAAATGTAACACTATTATTTTTGTTTGTTATGTTGGTAGGCCAGCCCAGAAGTGATGACGTATTTACCATAAACAAAAAAATTTTAACTGAATATTTTCATTTTTATGATCATAGACAAGAAAGTATCATGATTCATGAAATGTAGAAATTCAGTAGCTGAATAATTGTAAGTAGCTAAATAACTTACAGAAATAATACAAATTAATTAAAATATTTACGCATAATTAGTTTAATGTATAATATAATAATAGTTAGTGTAAGGCGTTTTTAATTTTCCTAAAATTGTTAAAAAATTAACATTTTTATTTAAATTAATCAGACACTTGACTAATCAACAGCCAGGGAGAATCTAAAAAGAATTTAGGGAGAATTCAGGAAATTCAGTTTAGATACCTACAGCAAGGAAAATGATATTTATATGTGTTATAAGCATATACATTTATCAATAACTCAAATTTTATTAATTTCTTGACTTAAAAAAAAATCACAAAAAAGGTTCGTAATGACAAGATATCCGGATGTCCGGTAAACAAAGCCGTTTTTATCTGTTTACAAACAATTTTTTGTATCTATGTAAACAATGGTCTGTAATTGGAGCATGTTGACAATTGCGATTTTCTCTACTTTTTTTGAATTTATAATCAATTTTTATAATCTTTTCCATATTTTCGATTAAAATTTGTTATACTTTCTACTGATCATATTGTTTAATATATTATAACTTTCGTTATGTACTTTTTTGAATATAGTTTATGTGTCATAATTTTTTAGTGCACGTGTTTCGTAAATATATTTTCTAGTTTCAGAATGTCTGGATGGCGTAAATGCTGTGTTCCAGGTTGCATTCCAAGTAATGCTATATTGCACAAATTTCCCAGTTATGATGAATATGTTTTCGAGGAGTGGTGTCGAAGAATCTTCACTACACAGATGGCTGCATCAAGAGATTCGAGTATATACAGAAAGCAAGTTTGTGACAAGCATTTTTCAAATTTTAATAAAGATGCGGGTTATAAAAAGTTGCGTATATACTCCGTGCCGACAATAGGAGTACCAGGTAACAAGTAACTCTTGTCACAGTTTCCCTTTCTTTTGCCACCCCATTCAAAATAATGTGAACTCTCTCCTTCACTTACAAATTTGTCTGTATTATATTCAGTTTACAGGGTATTATGAGTTTATGGAGATATAGAAAGTATTATTCTTGGTTGTTGTATGGTGTCTTCGTTTTTCCAGTGCATCTCTGATAGACCATGGGTATCAAGTTTATACAAAAATAATTAATGTACATTGTTTTACAGGGTTTAATGAAAGAATAACAAAAGATAACAGTTTTTGTTACCGCTTCAGTCATATCCAGCCAACAGATCTTGTCACATTCATCCATAACGTTCATAATTATACAAAAAAAATATGTGGTACGCAAGATTCAGTTGAAACCCAACTTCTAAAAGGTTAGTTTATAAAATATTAGTTAATTTTACTTTTCATTCCAGGAAATATCATTCTATTGTTATATTTTATTAAGTACAAAAACTAGTGATGATGAAATTGTTATTGTGACTGTGTTTGATTGTAACAATGATTGGTAATCAAGATTAAACTGTTGGAGGTTTCGTTTCTAGTGTATCAAGTGATTGCTAAAAAATCACAAATATTCAGTTACCAATCATTGTTACAATCCGACACAATCACTGTCACAACGGTTAAACATCACCAACAAAATGTAGTATATCTGTAAAACTCAATTGGTTTCAAAATTATATTATATGTTATTTTATTTAAATCCTTCAATATTTTGTTGATACATATCTAAGAAGGGTGACTAAATAGGAGTCCCTAATTGTACTGTAATATCTGTATTTCACTGTAACACTTTATAAATTGTTTTGAGAGCTTCTATTTTAAACATATTTATTCAGGGTAAAACTGTTATAATACCTTTCAGCATGGTGTTGTCTCCGGTAGATGAATTCTGACTATTGATTATTTATCAAAATTATTAAATCAACACTCTTGATAATATATTGCTAAATTATTGGAGCTAATTTTTATACATACATGTAGTGCATACATAATTCCTATATGGGTGCATCCTTGAATTCAATTTCAATATGATTCCTTTGTGTACCCTTAGAGTTTACTCTTTGTAAAATAGTAACCATGGGTAGTTAAGAATTGTGGAAAGATGGTGTATTAAAGATTGTGTTGTAATATTCCAGATCATGAAACATTGAATTTAAGCAACAGTTCAAATGTTCACATGCATACGGAGGGCACATCTTATAAAGGTATGTATTTTTACACATTTATTTTTAAATTTTAGATTGCCGTCTAGTTTACGAATATATAGAAAGTATTATTCTCAGATGTTGTAAGGCATCATCGTTTTTCCAGTGTATATCTGATAGACCATGAGTATCAAGTTTATACAAAAATAATTAATGTACATTGTTTTACAGGGTTTAATGACAAAATAACAAAAGATAACAGTTTTTGTTACCCATCCGGTCATATCCAGCCAACAGATCTTGTCACATTCATTCATAACATTCATAATTATACAAAAAAAATAAATGGTTCGCAAGATCCAGTTGAAACCCAACTTCTAAAAGGTTAGTTTATAAAATATTAGTTAATTTTATTTTCATTCCAGGAAATATTCTATTGTTATATTTTGTTAAGTACAAAAACTATTGATGATGAAACTGTTATTGTGACTGTGTTTGATTGTAACAATGATTGATAACCAAGATTAAACTGTTGGAGGTTTCGTTTCCAGTGTATCAAGTAATTGGTCAAAAAATTACAAATATTCATTTACCAATCATTGTTACAACCCCATACAATCACTGTCACAACGGTTTAAACATCACTAACAAATAGTAGTACATCTGTAAAACACAATTGGTTTCAAAATTATATTATATGTTATTTTATTTAAATCCTTCAATATTTTGTTGATACATATCCAAGATGAGTGACTAAATAGGAGTCCCTAATTGTACTGTAATATCTGTATTTCAGCAATTAACATTTTTTAAGTTGTTTTGAGAGCTTCTATTTCAAAAATATTTATTCAGGATAAAACTGTTACAATACCTTTCAGCATGGTGTTGTCTCCGGTAGATGAATTCTGGCTATTGATTATTTATCAAAATTATTAAATCAACACTCTTGATAATATATTGCTAAATTATTGGAGCTAATTTTTATACATACATGTAGTGCATACATAATTCCTATATGGGTGCATCCTTGAATTCAATTTCAATATGATTCCTTTGTGTACCCTTAGAGTTTACTCTTTGTAAAATAGTAACCATGGGTAGTTAAGAATTGTGGAAAGATGGTGTATTAAAGATTGTGTTGTAATATTCCAGATCATGAAACATTGAATTTAAGCAACAGTTCTAATGTTCACATGCATACGGAGGGCACATCTTACAAAGGTATGTATTTGTACACATTTATTTTTAAATTTTAGATTGCCATTGTGTAAAGTAAAAAACTTTATAACAAGTCTCTAATTAATTCATTACCAAAGCACAGCCAATAAAATATAATATGTAATGTTAAAATTGTTTTATGAAAACTGACTCATCCTGTTTTTTATTTTTCATAAACTGTCTTATTAGTGACTCTTTAATACTGTTAACTATTCTGCATAATCTAATTAATTATTCACCATATTGTGTCAATATGTATTTGTGGAATTGCTCTCCACTTCTATTTTAATTTTTCCAGTTCCAGGTTTCATATTACATGTATTGATATTGACACAAAGACATTCTCATTAATAATAATTTACTGTATTCAGAGCATCCTTCACTATTTTCTCGTGGTCACAGGCCATTTGATATCTTTCTCAACTTACCTTTCCTAGAGAATATATTATGATTTCCAAAATCACCATTAAGTATGATATCCAAAAAGTTCCTTAGATTACTTTAAACAGAAATAATCCCGGTGACGCAAAAACAATATTTTTCGACAAAATTGATTTTATATGTATATATTTATAATTAATACATTAATTTAGTATTTAAAATATCACAGACCTATGTTTTGAATAATTACAACTTCACAATAAGAATGTGTTTTCCTTAATAAGAAATAAAAGAATTCACAAACTATTATAACTTACAAATATTATTATTGGATCTGTGTGTTTTGAAATGCTTGAATATCTTTTTATTTCCCATTAATATAAACATTTCAGCAAAGAAGACTTATAGACATATATTAAAAGGAATTAATATCACCCGTCAAGAATATCTGACTCCTAATGAGAAGCACATGTATGACAAATGTGTCCAATACAAAAAGATGGCTGACAGAGGACAACGGAATACGAGGATTTTGGCAGCAAGGATAAAATCAGCTCAGGCTGATGGGTTTGCCTTCGGAAAATTTCTAAATATGCCTTCTGCTATTTTTATGCAATGCCAAATGCGGGAACAAAAAAAAAAAAAAAATGGTCGTAGATATTCAGAAGCCGATAAAGTGTTTGCTTTAGCATTGTCGAAATATGGGAACAGGTGTTATAGATTTTTGTCAAAAATGTTTGTTCTGCCAACCCGTAAAACTTTAAGTAGATTGTTAAGAAAAGTTCATTTTAACCCGGGTTTAAATATGCATATTTTTAGAAATATTGAAACTTGCACAAAGACAATGCCAATACAAGATAAAGTTTGTGTTTTACTTTTTGACGAAATTTCTATAGCACCTGGTTTACTTTATAAAAGTAGTGGAGATTTAATAGAAGGTTTTGAAGATCTCGGAGACGGCTTAAGGAAACCTGTATTTGCAAATCATGCTTGTGTTTTCATGCTGAGAGGCCTCAACACGAAGTGGAAGCAACCTATAGCTTTTTTCTTTTGTCAAAGTACTATCAAATCACACGATTTAGTTGTGGCTTTAAAAAAAATAATTGAACAGGTTGTAGCAAGCGGTCTAGAGTTAGTAGCTACAGTGTGTGATCAGGGTTCTACAAATGTTGCCGCTCTTAATATACTTCGTAAAGAAACACAAGAAAAATATTCCCGCTTAAATGTAGAAAATAAAATTATAGGTTTTGAATTGTTTGATAGGGAAATTGTCACTCTTTTTGATGCTCCACACTTACTTAAGGGTATAAGAAACAATATGCTGACTAAGCATGTTATTTTTGAACAAGACTGTATTGTAAAATCTGCAAAGTGGGAGCACATTATCCAAACCTACCTTTATAACCGCTCAAAAATCCAAGTTTATAGTCAGTTACATAAATTAACAGATTTTCATATCTTTAAAGAAAAAATCAAGAAGATGAAAGTCAGCATTGCCGCCCAGGTGTTGAGCCAGACTATGGGAGGGTGCCTGAAGACCTTTGCAGATGCGGGCTTTATTGACAAGGAGGCTACGGAGACAGCAGATTTTGTTTTATTTATAAATAATTTATTTGATAGCGTCAATGGAAATTGTATTCAGGCTCAGTTTAAAAGTCCATATCGCTGCGCCGTTACCGTGGAATCTAATCATGTGCCCTTTTGGAATGAAGCCATTAAAATTTTGAATTCTGTTAAGTTTCTTGATCCTATTACTAAAAAAACATCCGTCCCACCTTCTGTGCGTAATTGGATCAGTACAATTAAGGGAGTAAAATATTTGTCTAACAAAATTTTTAATAAATATGAGTTTAAGTTTGTCCTACTGCGGAATATTAATCAAGACCCCCTTGAAAATTTCTTTTGCACGATTAGGAGTCACGGTATACGCAATGTGAACCCAACATGTACGTCATTTGTAAATTCATTTAAATCTCTTATAGTTACAAATTTCACATCTGCCCATTCCATTGGAGCCAATTGTAAAGATGATGAAAATGAAGGATTAATTCGGTCACTAAGGATATTCTTATCTGGTCCGACTGACGAAAATCAACAACACTTGGTTGCTGATTATCATTACCCTAAATTTTCGAAATCATCCACCTTAATTAATTCACAGTCGGACAGAGTATATAAGTATATTACTGGATATGTAATTGCAAAAACTTTAAAAAAAATTGGAAAATGTGAAGAATGTGTAAAGAATGTTAAATCCCAAATCCCATTAGCAGGTCACGAGTTAATTTCTGCAAGGGCATGTGGTCCAAATACTTTAACTTTTCCATCTTTTGATGCATATAATTATTTCACTAAAATTACTATTTTATCAGATCACCACATGCCTAATATATGTTATAAATTTAATGTTGCTGCTCAACTTAAATCATTAGTTTTAAATGAAATTGATTCCTCATTTTTGAAATGTGCTGAACATAGAGATTCAGTAAATAATTTGATTTTAGATTTAACATTAAAAATGTACATTTATACATGGTGCAAAGACGTTAATAATATTTTAAATGGTCGGTTAGACTTATATAATTGTTCCGACCCAGTCAAAAAAATGGCACGTAAATTACTACTTAAAAATAATAAAAATAAAACTCGAGCAAGTTCATTCTTTCAGAGAAATAATTTATAATAAATTTTATGTATTGTAATGTAGAATATATTATTTTTATGGTGCAATTAAATTATCCAATCACTATGGTACCACTCAACAAAATCTCGCTTATTGTGCAGATGTACTTGCTATGGAATTTGGCCATTTTTTTATACATTTATGTAAAGTCATCAGTAATATACTTCACATTAATGTAATTATTATGTTTTCAATAGGTTTGTTGACAATTATGTATAGTATAAGTTAATCTAATGTTTTCAGTATGGTCAGTGACATGAATATATTATGAATAATGTTGAATTTCAAATCTATGCTTAAAGCGATAACCATTTTGTATTATTTTAATGTTAGTGGATATATAATTGCAAAAACTTTTTAAAAAATTGGTAAATGTGAAGAATGTATAAAGAATGTTAAATCCCAAATCCAACTAGCAGGTCACCAGATAATTTCTGCTAGGGGGCATGTGGTCCAAATACTTTAACTTTTCCATCTTTTGATGCATATAATTATTTCACTAAAATTACTATTTTATCAGATCACCACATGCCTAATATATGTTATAAATTTAATGTTGCTGCTCAACTTAAATCATTAGTTTTAAATGAAATTGATTCCTCATTTTTGAAATGTGCTGAACATAGAGATTCAGTAAATAATTTGATTTTAGATTTAACATTAAAAATGTACATTTATACATGGTGCAAAGACGTTAATAATATTTTAAATGGTCGGTTAGACTTATATAATTGTTCCGACCCAGTCAAAAAAATGGCACGTAAATTACTACTTAAAAATAATAAAAATAAAACTCGAGCAAGTTCATTCTTTCAGAGAAATAATTTATAATAAATTTTATGTATTGTAATGTAGAATATATTATTTTTATGGTGCAATTAAATTATCCAATCACTATGGTACCACTCAACAAAATCTCGCTTATTGTGCAGATGTACTTGCTATGGAATTTGGCCATTTTTTTATACATTTATGTAAAGTCATCAGTAATATACTTCACATTAATGTAATTATTATGTTTTCAATAGGTTTGTTGACAATTATGTATAGTATAAGTTAATCTAATGTTTTCAGTATGGTCAGTGACATGAATATATTATGAATAATGTTGAATTTCAAATCTATGCTTAAAGCGATAACCATTTTGTATTATTTTAATGTTAGTGGATATATAATTGCAAAAACTTTTTAAAAAATTGGTAAATGTGAAGAATGTATAAAGAATGTTAAATCCCAAATCCAACTAGCAGGTCACCAGATAATTTCTGCTAGGGGGCATGTGGTCCAAATACTTTAACTTTTCCATCTTTTGATGCATATAATTATTTCACTAAAATTACTATTTTATCAGATCACCACATGCCTAATATATGTTATAAATTTAATGTTGCTGCTCAACTTAAATCATTAGTTTTAAATGAAATTGATTCCTCATTTTTGAAATGTGCTGAACATAGAGATTCAGTAAATAATTTGATTTTAGATTTAACATTAAAAATGTACATTTATACATGGTGCAAAGACGTTAATAATATTTTAAATGGTCGGTTAGACTTAAATAATTTTTCCGACCCAGTCAAAAAAATGGCACGTAAATTACTACTTAAAAATAATAAAAATATAACTCGAGCAAGTTCATTCTTTCAGAATAATAATTTATAATAAATTTTATGTATTGTAATGTAGAATATATAATTTTTATAGTGCAATTAAATTATCCAATCACTTTGGTACCACTCAACAAAATCTCGCTTATTGTGCAAATATACTTGCTATGGAATTTGGCCATTTTTTATACATTTATGTAATGTCATCAGTAATATACTTCACATTAATGTAATTATTATGTTTTCAATAGGTTTGTTGACAATTATGTATAGTATAAGTTAATCTAATGTTTTCAGTATGGTCAGTGACATGAATATATTATGAATAATGTTGAATTTCAAATCTATGCTTAAAGCGATAACCATTTTGTATTATTTTAATGTTAGTGGATATATAATTGCAAAAACTTTTTAAAAAATTGGTAAATGTGAAGAATGTATAAAGAATGTTAAATCCCAAATCCAACTAGCAGGTCACCAGATAATTTCTGCTAGGGGGCATGTGGTCCAAATACTTTAACTTTTCCATCTTTTGATGCATATAATTATTTCACTAAAATTACTATTTTATCAGATCACCACATGCCTAATATATGTTATAAATTTAATGTTGCTGCTCAACTTAAATCATTAGTTTTAAATGAAATTGATTCCTCATTTTTGAAATGTGCTGAACATAGAGATTCAGTAAATAATTTGATTTTAGATTTAACATTAAAAATGTACATTTATACATGGTGCAAAGACGTTAATAATATTTTAAATGGTCGGTTAGACTTAAATAATTTTTCCGACCCAGTCAAAAAAATGGCACGTAAATTACTACTTAAAAATAATAAAAATATAACTCGAGCAAGTTCATTCTTTCAGAATAATAATTTATAATAAATTTTATGTATTGTAATGTAGAATATATTATTTTTATAGTGCAATTAAATTATCCAATCACTTTGGTACCACTCAACAAAATCTCGCTTATTGTGCAAATATACTTGCTATGGAATTTGGCCATTTTTTATACATTTATGTAATGTCATCAGTAATATACTTCACATTAATGTAATTATTATGTTTTCAATAGGTTTGTTGACAATTATGTATAGTATAAGTTAATCTAATGTTTTCAGTATGGTTAGTGACATGAATATATGATGAATAACATTGAATTTCAAATCTATGCATAAAGTGATAACCATTTTGTATTATATTAATAATTTTATACAATTAATACGCAAAGACAATGAACTATCTTACTAAAAGCATTAATTATCATACATATCCTATATAGTGTTGCAGGGATGGTCCCATAAAATGTATTATTATGAATAATCATTAAGTAAATCAATATTTTTCATTACCAAATTAATTTAACAATATGTGCAGTACAAATTCTTTAGTAAATTATTTGACTTTCGAATTTAGAATACAAATAAAATAAAAATGTTGGGTTTTCACGACTGTTTAGAATCTTATGTGTATAATTTTCAGGGCTAATCTGCCGTGTATATCTAACTAGAAAACTAAACACATAACAAATAAAATAATTATTGCAAAATAACTACCGTATTGGCCTGAAAGTAACAATGTTTTTTACATAATTTTTTTGAAAATAATTACGTTTGCGTTATATTCGAGATCTAAAGCCTAGACATAATAAAAAAAATTTTTAATGTACTGGATAACAAATTTCAGGATCACATTATATTCGGGCCAATACAGTACATAAATTAAAATGTATTAATTTAGTTAATTTGTAAATTCCACAATTTTACAAATATGTAGCACATTTTTTTATATTGTATATATGTATACTGTGTGTCGTCAGTTTTCTTTGCCATTCTTTCTGACTTAAATTGACATAGAATTGGCGGATTTAATTAAATAAATATTTTTAAACAAGCTTGACATCTTTATTGTTTAACCAAATTCCCATTTTCAACAATAGATGTAATTTTATATATTTTTGTTACGAAAATTTAAAATTATTTCTATTGCTTGAAAAACATTATTTTCGATAGAAAATTATTTTTCTATCGAAAATAAAAATAAACGATTTTTAGATTTTTTGGAAAATTAAACATTCAAAAAAAGAGCGGCAAAAGCTGATAGTTAGTACCCACATTTGCGTTAGATTGCGCCACTGTACCTCGCTCTGGTACCGTTTTTTTGCTTAGAGTTGCCAATCTAAGTATATCTCTTATCTATGGTTTCCGTTTCCTTTTGAATTTGCTCTCCTCAAGATGAAGGCTAGCGGCCAGGTATGCACGAATTTTGATGTTAAATTCGTTTACTTACACGCTATTTTACCACCAACACATTACAATGTGGTATCCAATAATATATATTTGATTGTTAAATCAGTATCCATCCGAGTTGTGATAGTTTCGCAGTATCTCGTTGTTATTTACACCTCAGGTTTGACAGTTCTAGGTTATGTCCCGTTGATTGGATAGCGCGACTAATTTCATGTTATTTTTTAGTTGAAAGAGTTCGAGGTAATCGGGCGTAAGCTGCCCACAGAGAAGGAGTTGGTTACTCCGCTCTACAAGATGAGGATATTCGCCCCGGAGCCCATTGTGGCCAAGTCCAGATTTTGGTACTTCTTGCGTCAACTGAAGAAGTTCAAGAAGTCTACCGGAGAGATCGTATCAGTGAAGGTAAACACACCGCTAATGTTTAAATGCGGAAAGTATTCTATTTTTGAAACGTTCGCAACTGCAGAATATCACAGTGATCACAACCCTTCATAAAATTGTGTAAAGAATTAAGACAATTATATATTACTGTCCAAGAGTCGATTATTTCAAGTGTATCACAAAATATCTGAATTGCAATGACAGTTTTCTACACACATTCAAGTTTTACCATTGTTGATGTTTTCGAGTAGTATTTTTTTTCCTCAATTTAAGGTAACTTATTTATATTCCAGTTGTACATTTTTAAAAATGGGTGCTGACACTATTTTCAGAAGTTATAAAAATTTTCAATGGTAATGTGACTCATACAATTTCATCTTAAGATTGGTCAACTCCACTAACTGAAAATATTTGCTCTGATGCAAGCTTTAGCTTTTTTCAATATGTTTTTAACTATGAGTTAAAAGTACTGAATGTTGAAGTGTCTCGGCTTCCATTGTAGAACATACAACATATGTAATAGTAACATTTCTGTGGAATCCAACATTAGTTAAAGCGTGATTATTTTAGAATACAGTCGGTGCACGCATCGCCATAGAGATCTGAAGATTATTAATCTTCAAATTTCCTAAGGCATCAATATTCAATTCTATTACACAGCGCACAATTTTTATTTTAGTAATTCATGAAATCTATCAAAATGTGTATATGTACTCCCAAATAATCGGAAGTGTTTAAAAAAGATGGTGGAGTGCTGTCCCATCACTACAAGCCGGGTGTCTCTATAGAACTTATTTTTCAATGTTGAAAATAATTTATAATAAAAAAGGAGAAGTGGTCAGTCTCTTTACAGTTAATGCGAACAAATATTTTTTAAATGATTTAAATACGTAATTCACCATTCAAGTATTTTGTGACAGATTATATTCAAGGCTACTCAACCATTCATAAAGCGGTTTGTATCTTGGTTAAATAAAATACAGAAAATTAAAATAGAAGTTAAACAATAAAGTCCACCCGAATATTCAGCATACCTATAGAGAAACGCTTCAGTCTAGTCATTCACACAAGATTGGATCAATTATTATGAATCACATCTTATAATACGCGTTCAAATCATCTTCAGTGTGCAGTGTCTGGCGGTGCGCAAAGAAATGTGTAACTAATGGGTGGATGATTTTTAGGAAATCCCAGAGAAGTCCCCGCTCAAGATCAAAAACTTTGGAGTGTGGCTGCGCTACGAATCCCGCTCCGGAACTCACAATATGTACAGGGAATACCGTGACCTGTCGGTGGGAGGTGCTGTGACCCAATGCTACCGCGACATGGGGGCCCGCCATCGTGCGCGCGCTCACTCTATCCAGATCATCAAAGTGGAAGTGCTCAAGGCTTCTAGTTGTCGCCGGCCACAGATTAAGCAGTTCCACGACTCCACCATCAAGTTCCCGTTGCCCAAGCGCATCCAGAACCGCAAGCGCCTCATCACCTTCTCCATGCGTCGCCCCAACACTTACTTCCAATAGTGTTATAATATTTATATATATATCTTATAATAAATGTTGACTGACAGCTGACTTTCTTTCATTATATATTATATTGAGGCATGAGGAGAGCATGGTAAGAAACATATGATGCAAGTGTTGATGGCACCAGAATAGAGGACATCCACGGAGACTTGGCAGTGACCAGATAACAGTCTTGGTAGAAGCCTCACAATCAAAGAGCTAGCATGAGACGTTTGAATGCGGAAGAGGTGAGAGTTGTGGCAGTGTGGCGCTCTATCTTCTCTGCCTACCCCCGTACGAAACGATGTGAGGGTAAGTTAGTTATATGGAGGCATTAAAATATGTTTTCATTCAGTTCGTCAACATGATAAACAATATTAGAAAATATGAAGGTACTCTTACTATCTTCACTTTGTATTTCAGATATAACAATTTATCCCGCAAATAGAGTGCTGATCATGCTTTTGGGCGTCACTATGCTCATCTTGCTGAACACCACCAATACACGAGGACGGACCATTTCTGTACATGTTTTATTTGCATCAGTATATCGCTAGCATCCCCAGTCACCTTTTGTTTTTGTGGCGGATGTGCCTGGGCAATATAATCGGCATTTGTTAATGTTCCAGAAAAGAGTCTTCAAGTCGGGCAGTCAATGGGTTAAAATAAAAAGTTTCACGGTTCACTGGGACAGATCACAGGGATTATTTTTTCATCTTAAGTTATGTAAGAAAATAATGAAATGCTAATGCTAAAATATATTGAAGATTAATATTTATTTAACAGTTAAAAATATAAAAATATGAAAAGCATTTATAAAATAATACTTATAACATTAATAATTACTATATTTCAACAGCTCCGACATTCTTGAAACAGGCAGAAGAGCAACGTATTGAAGTTTGCTCGGCCACAGTTAAGATATGTCCTAAACCCAAGATGCAATAACTTGAGATGTTCCCAGTTTCTATTAATGTTAATATATATGTCGTTTATCTAATTATAAAATTGAATTAAAATTATTTTGGAAATAATAATAGTAATGTAATTATTTAAATCATTGCTTAACGATCATGATTAACTGGGTCTTATTGTTATAGACGCAATTAGTGCAATGTCGGACAAGGTTCACGCTGTGCGGTAAGCAATAAGTTAAATAAGTTTTAGATTTAGGAATAGAAATATTAAAATGATTCAATTTTGACTACAATATCACAAAGAAACGACGAGATAATAATTAAAATATATTTGAATAAGAATAATTCAACATAAAATTAACAATGATTAAAATTATAAAATATGACAAACGATGGACAAAACTTATTGCTTTTACAGAAATTCCTCTGCCGACCTTACGTCATGTAATGCGGATTTCAACAGTTGTCCAAAAAATCACAGCATAATATAATTGGGGTCAGTAAGGAATTATTACATTTGATTTGAATGAAATATGTACATAAATATTATTTTTGAACCTTTGAAATCCTGGGCCAACCAATTTCTAGATCTAGACAAGATGATTTCATAATACAAATAGATTGTATTATGACGCGTGCACACCGATGAGGATTGCCTCGGATACATGTCTCAATAGCTCGGACAATACAGTCAGTACGGAGCGAATTATGACTCACTCAGTTGTATTTTGTACGCAGAGTAAAATGACAACAATTAATACTCCATTACCACCAACCATTATAATAAATTTTTTTCAAAATAATAAACTTTCTGGTTTGGCACAACTTTCAATGCCATTTTTTTCATCCACAGCCAATTTTCAGACCCATCCTTTCAAATTAAGTCTCGCAATTCTTAATTATTACACATTAAAGACACAAAATACAGGCACACAAAACATGAGAGCGGGGCCTCAAACCGGACCAATGTGAACCTTGAACTCTGGTATTCCAGTTAGTTCTGACCGGAAAACCATTTGCTTTATTGCATGGTTCCCAAAGGACCATGTTTGTGGCATTACATATAATTTGTTAAACATTATATACAGTAAAACTCCGTTAGTAGTAACTCACGGGACCCAAATTTAAAAAAAAAACGAATTACAAATAAAGAGAACAATTTTTTTAAGGTTTTTTGAATAGAAAGAAATTTTTAAAAATGCGTTGTCAGTTTACGCTTTCACACTTTTGCGCGTGCCGCCGCCGCTGTCAACATCATGATTTTCATACTGAAAACATGACGACTCTCTATTACTGCTTTTTATGTGTCAAAATGTTTATCAAATAATTAATTTCTCCTGAATAATAAGGAAGTCCAATATTAAAAACAGGCTTCTTCAAAACGATTCACCAGTGCTTACACGCAACAAAATTATGGACATTTGAATTTGATTAGCAGTCAAACTCACGTTTTCCATCAAAATTGGAATATTAAAAAGCCCATGAAAAATAATGAAAAACTTTTAAATCTTCGTACTTCATTGAAGTTTATTATTTTTGTGATTTTTCAAGTTTGAACTAGAAAAGTATTCAGGATTGAAATTTTCTTGCTGATTTTATCGTTAACATCAATTTTTGTCAGTTTTTAAAATAAGTTACATTTTTCAAATGGTTAAGTATTTACATGAATTACGAGATGTTCGTGTCATTTTAGAAAACAAAATTTAATTATAAAATAGGTTGTGTATTTAAATACAAAGGTTTCAGTTTCTTTATTACATTAACAAATCGCAACATTTCATAATCAAAAAAACCAGATATAGAACTGTTGCACGCAATTCATTTATAAATTATGAGATTCAATGAAAATTTTTCAAATTATTTTAATTGCGGGTTACAAGGGTGAGTAGAAATATATAATTCGCAACGAGCTGACAATTATTGTCAAAATAACAACAAATCTTTTAAAATGCACTGCAGAATTTGACTGCTAATTTTGTGGCTAAAATTTTTGAAAAAAGTGCGAAATATGTGAAAATACGAAATATGGGTACACAAATTAACGGAGTTCTACTGTATCTGGAACTTAAAAAAAGGACATTTATCTTATTTTATGTTAACATGAAATTGTGGGGACTGAAAAATTTCTCACGTTAAACAAATGCAAGAGACAAGTTACCATTATTATTTTATTTATATAACGCTATGCAAGGCAAATTTTATAAAACTAATTAAATTTAGACCCTTAATATGTATTTAAAACAACAAAACACATAACAATATGTAAAAATTCTAAATAAAATAAAAATGTATTTTAAATAACAGAAAGTAGGCGACGACACGGCTAATGGTATTCCATTTATTTAAATTAGTTAATTCAATGAATGCGGCAAGCGGCATCCTTGTGTCTATTGTTTATTATCAAGAATCAATAGAAAGTTATACGTATGTAGTTTTAATAATGTGTATTGTCAATAAATTTCTTGTTATTAACAGATTTTGTGTTATTTAATTTGAACAAATTTGAAAAGCAAATATTTCTTAGCTATATATGGTGAGCATTATTAATAATTTGAATATATTGAGTTGTCTAATAAGGCTTTGCAGTTTTATTTTCCTGCTATTTTGTGACAAAAATTGACACTATTCGACAGCATTTTTTCTGCTCTAAAACGTCAGTGTCTCCATTTTCCTGTATTTTCGACATATACTTCTTTTCACCTTTTAATTGAGGTTCCGATGCTTTCAAAATTAAATTTTCAGCATCCACCCTACAGTCCCGATCTTGCTCCGTTAAATTATCATCTTTTTCGGTCGCTCCTCAATCAAATGTTTGGCGTTACGTTCAACAACGACGATGACCTCAGAAATTGGCTCGATAACTATTTTGATACCAGACCAGCCGATTTTTATAGAAAAGGCATAGACAAATTAATTGAAAGATGGGATGAAGTCCTGAACGATAATGGAGAATTTTGTAATTTGTTTAAAAATTTGATTTTATAAAAATAAATAATTAAACAAAACTGCAAATACTTATTAGACAATCCAATATGTAGAGTTTCATTGTGTTTATTTTGCCAGTTTTTATTTTAACTGTCAATTCAGGCCATATTTCAATTGTTATATTGTTGATGTGTTATAAAAAAATCAAATCATGACAATAAAATAATCTCAATTTATTAAACGTATGTAATAATATTATATATGTCATTTTTATCAAATAGTTTGTGAAAATGTTCAATGTACTGAAAATATTGCCGTAGAACAATCAACAAATCTTAGCAAAGGTGGGTATTATTACAAATGTAAAAATAATGATTTTATGAGGAATAAATTGTAAATATTATAATAATGTCAAAATTCTCTCAGCAGTTCACGTGCAAACGACAAAAGAACTCCGAAAGGAAAGTTGTATCAATGACTCCGAAATCCAAACTAGATTGTGGCCTTATAAGTGGTTCATCAAAATATCCCTGTTTTCCTGGCACTCGACAGCGTTCATATATTGACTATTAATAGAGTAGAATAATTTCAGTCTTACATTTCTTTAAAAGTATGAAATGTGACTCTGATACACAACATCACTTAAGCTAAGACTACATCTAAATTGTCGAGGAGAATCTCAACGATAGCTGTTATAATTATTTGTAAACTCTTAAAACAAAAGAGTTATGCGCATTGTCCATCTTTCAAAGAGGGCGTATCTCGAATTTGTTGATTTTACAGGAGACAATATATTAAAAAATTGTGCGGAATTTTTCACTGCTGAAAAATAATTTTAAAAAAATTACTGATTTTTACAAATAGTTTTTGATTTAAAGACAGTGTTATTCCATATTACAGTCATTTATATGATTGTAATATTACTTCGTTGGAATAAAATTCAGATATGCCTGTTTGAATATATTATGGGCACATATTTGCGCAATGTAACTCCGGTTGTAACTCAATTTTAACAAAAACTAGATAAGCTTTTTGAAAGATGGATGACGATAGATTTGTTGAAAACATATATTTTTTTTTAATTAACCAAATTTTGCGCTTACACTTGTGTCACAACAATAGTTTTGAAAGTATAATTGTGATAAAATCAAAACTCAGTCGTGCACGCAGTACAAAGTTTGGTTAATTAGAAAACTTAAAATAATCATGTTGCATTACAAAATAACTGCTATTTGTTTAATATATTTTTTTAAAAGAAATAGAGATGTGTGCACTAAATATGTATCACATCAATATTTTACTCTTTTCAAAGTAAGCTAAATGCTTGCGCTATAAAAATAGGACTAACTTGCTGGTCTCCTGGGACGAGGCTCGAACCCCCAACTGATTATTATAAGTGTCTTAACCACTAGATTAACAATCACATTTAGTGGTTATTATATTTGCTTTACAATTAGGCCTATTTACTGAATCACTATTCGGTATGAATTTATAGTAAAGGTGAGCCAAAAGTTTGTGTAGTTTGTTTTGAAAATGTTTTTAGCATTTCTGAGACAGGTTGAGATAATAAGTTTTGTACAAAATTGATGATTTGTGTGGTGTGATATTTTAACAATTTGGTGTAAAAGGTTTCCAAGTAACGAGGTTCTAATGTATCGCGTAAATTTTTAAATTTATTTGGAAAAACAATATTTCTTAACAGTTGGCGACATCTAACATTCGGAGTGCGATTTTGGAGGCAGCCCGGCGTGCCTGGGCCTTGTTTTGTCCGAAGCCGTGCACGACTATGGCCTTCCCCGCCACACGTAATTGCAACGGGATCATCACCGTTCCGTTGGATAGTGTCTCGGATGACCTGCATACATACATACGTGCAATTAGTATTTTATATTGAATGCATAGTACTGAAAAGCGTAGTGTATTGTACTTACAAGAAATGAGGAGTGGCGTGGATGTTTTCGTGCAGCAACCTGATGGGGTTCTTGGGCACCTTTTCGCTGAAGAGGGCGATCTCCCGGTGCATAATGCGGTAGAACACTTTCCACACGTTAGCTAGGTCGCCTCCGCAATCTAGGAAGATGGCACCCACCATGGCCTCAAAGATGTCTCCCAGAGCCTGCGTCACACAATATCAATAGTACAATGCAAGTATAGTGAAACCCTCTTAATACGTTTTCCAAGGGACCATAAAAAAATTTTCTTAAGCAGGAAAAAGTATTAACAGTGATTTCAATTTTGCCATGATTTATTTGAACATAACATCTAATATTGTATTTTAACTAACATTACACTTATATTATGATAACTAAGAAATTAAAATATTTTATTTATAAAAGAAATATTAAAACAACAATTTATTCTTAAAAAGTCCATATGAATATATATTTGAAAATCACCCGAGAGAAATTAGGCCATAGGTAGATAAATTTAAAAAAAAAGAATAATATAGCTATTTATTTATTTTTAAAATAGTCCTTCATATTAGATTGTTTTATTTAAAAAAAATATAATAACAATTTTACATCAGTAAAATTGTCTATTTCCAATACATTATCAATATTTTTTTCCGGTACATTTGAAACATAAAAGTACCTACCTGAAAAGTAAAATACCTAAACTGCAAAAAAAAAATTATAAAATGAAATTAAAATTAACTGCCATTAAATATCTAACTACCTAAATAGAATAAATTGACGTAGCAAAAAGTAAAAGTAGAACCACTGACAAGATCAAAATTCAAATTATTCGGCGTTTTTATAGTAGAATGAGGGTAGGTCAAAGGTATTAGGAGATAAAATACATATGATAAAAGATGTCACCTCTAAATGCCGGTTGCGTCAGCCTGACGAAAGTTCGTTCTTTTAACAAAATGTAAATAAATTTGCATGATAAGATGTATCGTATCTCTTCCTGTATACCTAAAATTTGTCCCTTTTGATGATTTTTACTTAATTTATTTGAACATTCAACATATCGAGACATCACTGCAATGTCAAGAACCGCGATAGAATTACGTTTAAACATGGAATATTCGCCCTTACTGAATCTCAGTTCAGTGAAATCATTGTCGGCATTGACATTGACGATGGCAGGCCCGAATTTACAAAAATACGTTAATAGTATTTTTGTCCTTTTTATTATTTATTTTATTATATTATATTGTCCTAAATTTTTAATCACAAATATGATGACATTATTTTTTCTTTGTTTATTTATTTTGTGCCGATGTAAAAAGTCAAACAAACAAAAAGATCAGCCGGTTATGTTAATTCAGTTGTCAGTGCCCTGTGGTTTGCTATATTTTGTTTATTTGTTAATAAATTTTCAAATACGTATCGATCGATCGCGAAAATAAATAATTTTCTAATTTTATTTGTCAAAAAATATTAATCAAAGCTGAACCAGAAGTAGTTAAAATGAAGCAGCTCCCAATGAAAGCAGTTCCCTGTACTTTCTCCGAAAATTGATGCTATCAGATTTCGAACATTATAATAAATTTTTTTTTTTACGAGTTAAATTAATACAACTGGTTTTGAAAAATACCTTTTCTTTTATGCAAAAAAACATTCTTTTAGTTAGATTTATTTGACATTCTGATGAAGGAAAAGATATTTTCTGAAACCAGTTGGTGTATTAAATTTAACTCATAAAAGTGGTTAAAAACAAAGTTATAAATAATGTATATTTAAATAATTTCGTGAACTACAAGTGAGGGTACTAGTTGCAAAGTCAACAACCTCCATTATTATTTGTTCTAACTTTTAATGCAGTTGTCTTTTCATACAATTTTTAAGTGTTAATTTATGAGCAGTCAAACTTAACTCATTTTTATATTAATTTGTCATTCAAAATCGGTGTTAGTTGCAAAATCAGTTGCTTTTGCCGTTTTTTCACTACTCAGAAATTTAAAAGGCCGCCAGTATGGAAACTAGATTATTTTCGGAAGAATATGTTGTATTTATTTAGTATTTTAAACCAGATTATGGGGATTATCATTTATAATAAGAAATACATAGTTCTTCGTGTTCCTAACAGATTTTCACGTTTTCTCCAAATAAAAATTATGGAGGTAGCTGAGATTACGACTAAGTAATAACTACAAAAAGAAATATAAGCAATTTGCATTAAAATTATTAGCTAGTTTGTTGAGTACTGTTATACAGGTCCACAATATTTTGTGGGTACCTGCCAAAATACGAATCAAAAATGTTCACGGAGTATGTACAAATTCTGTACTGTTACAAAAATACTATCGTGAGATTTCTACAAAATCATGTTAAGCTTTAAATAAATTTACTTCAAAATAAATATTTGCGAAATTGATCCATTATTATTATTCTATATCATTGCTTCAGGCCGTAAATCGTATAATAAAATATAGTCTAAAATAACTCAAAGCTCAATGACCATTATTTTTTGTAACTAACATACCATTACGCCGTTTCGCCGTAGGAGTAGGCAGAGAGGATAGAACGTCATATTCTTCTGTCCTGAAACACAATTCTCGCCTCATCCACATGCATACATCTTCTTATACAAGCTCGTCGATTATTGAAGCTTCTAATAGAACTAACTTCCAGCATCTGATTTACCTGGTCGTACCAAGTTTTCCGCGGACATTCTCTATTTCTGATCTTATCAATACTTGCGTAATATATCTTTCAAACCATTCTCTCCTCATTTATCCGTTCCATATGTGATTCCGTTCACCTAAGTGATCCTTTCTTAATCTTACTCACTAAGGTCAGATTTAAATTATTTCCTTTCCTTTTTCTTCATTCTTTACTCTGTCATAAATGGATCTGCCACATATAAGCTTAAGTAACCTCATTTCCACTACTTCTACTTTAGTTTCTCTTCTGTCAGATATAGACATCACTTCCGTGACATTACATCGGTGTCGGTACCAGAACTTCATTGTGTGCCTCTAGTTTTGCCTCGGTTGACAAGTTCCCATTAGTTATTTTTTGTATTCAATATATAATTTGGAATCAATAAAATATTTCAATTAATCAAAATAATCGCATAACTATGATTTTTTTTGAAGACATATCTCCGACATGATTGAAATTAGGCACATGAAGTTTGAAAATTTTCAACTCTTATTTTTGACACATATGTATCTACCCCTAAAATATGATGTTACACTCAGTATACATAATAAGATTACACACAATGTATTCAGACAATTATAAATTCAAAATTTGACGAAGGAATTCAATATTCGGGATTCCCGAGTATAATTAGGGTAATACAAGCAAAGAGATGAAAATAAAAATTTCGATGTACTACATATTTTGTTATTTTATCTATATGGTATCTGAAAAGACAAGCTTGTCATAACATGAGTGCTAATTCAATGCGGGTCATCGTAAGAGTTAAGTAAATTGTTGTGTCTTCTAAGAATTTATTTTAAGGGTTTTTCCGCCTCCTAAGCAATTAAGAATATTTAAAGGCAGATATTAGTGGAAATAAAACAAAATTACCAATGCTATTGTACAATGGTATTGTACATGTATTGAATGTATTGTTTATGACGCCTGGGGTTCTGTTTTGTTGATTTTTGGGATTTATTTTGCTTGGGCACTATGTTTTATTGACCTATTCAAATATTATCCTTTTTGTAAATGGATAAACTTTTATGATACATGGAAAAACCCATTTAAAGGGAGTTAATTTTATTGCACCCATTGAAAGAATACCACATTCATTTTTAGAAATGTTAAACAAAATTACTTCTGCGAAGAAAAACACATATTACATGGATTTTTTTGTACAGATAAATTGAGTTCTGTCATAAATATTTTTATTTCTTAGGCATGAAACTTATTATTTGAAACTTATTATTAAGCATAAAAAAAAGATATAATTTGTATAGGACTTTTTCGAGACCGAAGAATGTAATCCTATTAGGCGGAAAAACGTATTAGAGGGGAACTTATTAAGCGGTTTTCATTGTATAAGGGCATTGGACAAAAAAATGGAGACAATTTACTTTCATCCTAACATATTTCACATGGACAAGAAAACAACACGAAAAAAGCATTGTACGAAGAATATTGTTTATTAGGTTTTTAAATATTGGTAATGAAACAGAAAATACATCAATGTCTGTAGGAGAGCGAATTCCAGAATTGGTCTGACATGTAGGAATGTTGAAAATGTGCTACTCACGATGAGACATGGAAATTTATGATTGATAAAAGGGGTGGACAATTAAACTGGTTTTGACAGATTTTATACCAGTTTATTGAGGGCTACTCATCTTATTTGTAAACTTAAAATATTAAATTTATTCAGTGAATCTACACAGTGCTGTCAGGGTAATTGCAGTCTATTGACAACCTTCTAAAAATGTCTCAATGGAGCATATCAAAATATTAACTCCTACTACTCCCTGCACACTAAAACAACAAACTTTGCATATTAACTTTTCCTCTCCGATGATGTAAACTGAGATGACATTGTCTCTAATCATGCGAATATACTAAATACAGAGTTCATATTTTAGGTATTCCTTCGAAATATATTTATGTATTGGATAAAATAAATACAATATATGCGTATTTACCATACGCAATAGTAAAAAAAGTTTTCTCCAAGAACCTGATGTGAATTTGCCAAAAAGTGTATTTGTACATACGGAGGTGCATATGGCATAGTGCGTGGGGTTCCACCAGATCATCACTTCAGTGGCAGAACGTGCACTGACTGAGTTAGGCGTATCTTATGTGTCTTTATGCTGATCAATGTTTTTTCTCATTTTTAGCACCTTTATCTCGATCCCCGCTATGCGCATCAGGATCGGGGATCGAGATAATCAAAACATCATATGATGCGCGTAGTGCTGAGAGATGCGATTGCTTCTCGCATATCTCAGCACTACGCGCATCATATGATGTTTTCGACTTATTTCGTCCTGTACTACGTGATAGCGCGGCAAATCGAGCAGGAAAATATACCAAAAATTAGTTCAATCCGTACTGTTGCTGACATCTTGCGTTAGACAAGTGAAATATTGTTATTTATTTATATAAATCAGTTTAAAAACGAAGACATCTTGAAACGCCGTCCAGTTATTTGAATTTCGCGGCGTTGAATTATCGTCCTCTCGTCACGTGTTCGAGGTCGCTAGTATTTGTCGGAACTATGCGTTGATACAAAATATTGACATCGCGATCTGTATTTTGTGGACAATTGAAACAATATATTGTATCGGAAAATACATTTATTACTACGTGATCTTATTTAAAATGGTGTTTACATTTGAAATGTTGATATTGTTTTGACTGGATTTGTGTTTTGAGGGTGAACAGTTATATTTTCTGACAATATTCCTTTACTTTTTTTTAGAAAACTAAAGCTTGTATTGTGTTACATATATTTACCAAAATTATTTAAATTTAATCATTGTATACCTTTTAAAATGGCGGGCCGTAGACTTGCGGAGAAAGAAATATTAAAAACATTTTAAGATGTGGACTCCGATTTAGAAATATGTAAGTGAAGATGAGCAAGATGAAATAATTAATGAAGATGTCAGTTAAAGTGAATCTACTCTTTTCGTCAATTGGGATAGTAGCCCTCACTTATTTGATTTTATGCACAAGAAAAATACTAATGCGTGTGGTACAGTGCGTAAAACACGGAAAGGTAGGGCCACATTTTGTAAATTAAAAAAATGTGAAATGGATACCAACGGCTTTTTCGGAGATCGATTATTTTGTTCAGTCAATATTTACATTATCTTAAGGATTTGAACATCTCAAGTGATTGTTTGTATTAACAACATTATCTGTGAAGCCCTATCAAGTAATAAATCATAGACAGGATGCCTTTATGGATGTCTAAATGTCGTTTTAGAAGTGGTGTTCAACCGAATACACGGCTTTCGAAAAGAAGCCCGCGTAGGGAGGTATACTTTGAGTACATTTGTTTAGCGGCTGAGAGGTTATATAATAATTGATATGTATATTATTCACTTATGTACATCTATGTCAAGTATTATTTGAATGATTGATATAAGTATAAATGTAAAATATTAATATTTATCCAACTTAAAGATCGCACAAGTCGACATGTACACTGAGTTTACAGCACAAGAACGTGCATTTTTATTTTAACACCAAAACAATAATACTCGATTTGTAGTACTTGGTCATAATTTTACCAAAAATCAATGTCTCATATCCTGGTTTGCTGCTAATTATGTGGGGAAAGTCCAAGTTGTATAATAATTATATCACTATTTAAAGAGGGTCAGCAACATGAGTAAAATACTGAACTGACAATATGCACGGCACACAAAACCCGACTCACCTTTGGCACCTCGATGTACTCTGCAAGGTTGCAGTCATCTTCCTGTAACAGGAACAGTACCCCGTCGTCGATGAGGTGATCCCTCTGCGTTTGGTAGTTCACGAATTTGGCAATAGCAGCGTCCAGGCTTACGTTGGAGGACTGTATGAACTTGTGCAGGCCGAGTCGAACAGTGAGGCAGGCCAGCGTGTTGTTGTTGACCAGAGCCGAGCGCAGGTCGGTGAGATCGCCCGGGCTGAGCGTGCCGCAGCGCTCGTATAAGTGGCACGTCACCAGGAAGTCCAGCACCGCGTCGCCCAGGAATTCCAAACGCTGATAGCTGTCCGTAATGCGGTTCCGCAGGTTGGACGAATGAGATAATGCCTGCGTGTCGGGTAGAGACAGTTTAGTTGTTTGATATAAAACATATTATTGAAAATCAACGAAAGGTTGTCATTATTTTAAACATTTTACCAGTGTTAAATGGATTTAGAAGCCGTTCCTCAGACTCTCGGTCATAATATTACATTTCTAAAAACATGGAAGCACGGTAAAGAGCGTAAATACAAATAAAATATTTATAAAAGAGTTGTGTAATTTTTAACAGTGATACTTTAATTTTTCACTTTTCTGGGAAGCTGAAATGTTGTAAAATAAAGGATAATGTAAATCGAGTAGTTTTGTGATTTGAATAAACATACATGGCATGGTACTTTCTTACTGCATCTACTTGATACTTGAGTTTTCATTTTTCTAGTTTGAAATTCGAGAAATTATACATGAATTAGATATGCTTTCAAGATAAGGCTAAAAGTATTAGATAAAGTTACATAAATCATGCGAGAGGAAGGTTTGAATAGAAAGAGACGACAATAAAATTGTTGATTTTCTCGCATTCGATACAAGTGTCAAACATAAATTCGTGTCTAGAGCCTCATCATGGCCTTGTCCAAGTTTTTCATATTAAATAATATATGAATAGAAGTAAAGATGTATGTTTTCATTTGAATTAATCAATTGAAAATTAAATAATTTATTAAAGTACCTACATATATTAAGTTAGTCGCTTAAATCAATATTCCAAATTTAAAAAATTTATGACAGCCTCAATTTATTATTATCGATTTAAAACGACCTGTTGCCGTTTTGGTGATAGTCTGTTTCATAATAATATACTATTTATAAATCAGACAGCTTGTGTTTAAAATGCAACAGTGCTATATATAAACAAAATATTTAATTCTGACTTATATAAAAATAACGTACATAAAATGCTTACTTTGTTCAAGAAAATGTTGTTTTCCCTTAAAATCAGTAAAAAGACATCTAATTGATAAAAATTGCTACTAATGTTGTGAATAAGTTCAATATTAATTCATATTGTGGATAAAATATGCGTCAAAACATATATTTTCGACATTTCTTAACGAAAATAATGACAGCATAGATTCGACGAACTTCATGGCTGGATCGAACGGCATATTGAAGTTCGATGGACAATTAAAATTATCGTATTTTATGAGACTAAAAACATATTATTCAAAACTGATTATCGTATTTTTGATATAAAACTTGGTTGTCTGAAATCTCAAAGCATTTGAGTTAATACAATATGTTATTTAAAATCATTTGCTTTCACTAAAACAAAATATTTTAGAAATGTCAAAAATTGATAATGTATCCTGCAAATTTAACAGTTTATATAACTGTATTAATTTTTAATATTTTGTTAATTTGTCTCAGTGTAGATTTGTCTCCATAATCTTGGCTTCGAGATTATAAGAAAATATATTTTGTTTATGGAATAATTTACCATATTAACACAATTTTGTAGCACGCGCAAAATGCATCTAATGGTCGTGGTCTTTCTTATAATGCTTGTATTGTTTAATTATGGCGAATAACATTCAGTTTATTAGTTTTAAATGAGTATAAAGGTCCTATTTAAGTAATAGTTAAAAAAAAAGTCAAATCTAGTGTATAACTTCTGATATAAATGAATAATAAAAGCCCACATTTTCGTAAAAAAATGCCAAACATTGAATTATTATTGAAGGTGCCGCGCCGCTTTAACAAGATAAAAAAAAACCCCACACGCAACATGTGACCTCTGCATAGAATATGTTCTTCTGGTTTAAATAAAAACAGAAATCTTCCTGACAAAGCGCCGAACTCTAGTCTCCCGGGTGATGGCAGGGATGTTAACCATTATACTGCCTGGGAATCAGACAACACATAGCAGTATACACATATTTTAAATTTGTTTTATTTGACAAATAAAAATATTTATTAGCATTAATTAAAAACACAAAAAAAAAATCAGCATTACATACTTATATGATAATTTGACACCATAGTTTTATCAGGAGAGTACCTAAAATGGGAGTGCATTGGCTTAGCATGTGCGTTAGGTACCGGGATTGAAACCAGGGGTCGTTGGTATTGTGGGAAAATGTGAAAATCTTTTAGTGACATGATGCATGCCTGTAAATGGAAAATATTGCAATTTGACCTTAGGTGAATCTAATCGCCTCTTTCCCGCTTTCAGTATACATTTTTTTACATCCATAATCAAAGATCACAAAAATATCTATTATAATTATTTGACTTATAATTTTTATACCTTGTAATTTTTCAGCACCATTTTCTCTTAACTTTTGTTTGTGGAACATTGTACATCGCGGTGATTGTTCGAGAACAACAAATGGTAACGTGAATTGTGGGTTTCACTGTGGGAATATGAATGTGAGATGTCAATCATAAATGAAATAACCTGAAGTAAGAAGCAGGGATCCTTAAACTTGTATTCCATCATGGCTTCGATCTGCGGTACAGTGTAGTCCAGGTTATAGTGCACTTGATCCTTGGTGGTCTTCCCCTCCGACAGCGAGGTGGTCAAGCGCTTGTTTAGCATCTCACACACGCCCGCCTGAAACAGCAGTTACTCCATCACATAAGCAATCTGCTTTTAATCACTTCAAAAAATGTATTTTAAAAGATATATAAAACCATCACCTCTGTTGACAAGCGTTCTGTAATGGCTAAAATGAAATAATGTGTTTTACAACCTGCTGGTTAACACCGTCCTATAGTGAAGTTGTGCTGAACAGGATCTGATTTGAATTCCTACATGATGATTACTTTTTGTAATGTTTGGCAACCACAAAAGAGTCATGTGCAGTCAGGTCGCTGAAGCAACGCCAATTAATATACACTATTAAGGGTGAACTATTGCAATATGTTAATGATGGAATTGCCATTTAGTCTGTAGAGTTTCATCATCAAAATGGATGGATATAAATAAAAACAATGTTATAACTCTACTTGAGTTTATTTGCACTACTTGAGTTTTGAGAGAAACAGTAGCTCTCATCGACAGATGAAGTATTAAACTAACTGCACACAAATACAGTAAAACTCTGTTAATTTGTAACTCACGGGACCGAAATTTAAAAAAAAAATTAAAAAAGAATTACGAATAATGAGAACAAAGTTTTTTAAGGCAGCATTAGAAATAATTTTTTATGAAAACGTGTCAGTTTACTGCGTCTGCGATTTAGTGCGCGCCGCCGCTGTTGACATCAAGATTTTCATACTGAAACATGATGACTCCATTATTTCAACTTGTCGAAATGTTTATAAAATAACATATTTCTCCTGAATAAGAAAGGTGTGTGGTGAATGGTGACGCGGCAGTACAGAACAGTATCACGCACATTAATTTGATTGGGGGTCGAACTCACCTTTTCTATCCGAACTGGAATATTTAAAATGCGCGTGAAAAATAATTAAAAACTTTAAAATCTTTATGTCTCACTGGCCTTGTTGGTTGAAGCTTATTATTTTCCAACAATTTTTCAAGTTTGAACCCAGAAAAGTATTCGGGATTAAATTTTTTTCCGCCAATTTTATCTTTGATTAAATTTTTTGTCGGTTTTCAAAATAAGCTCCATTTATCCAAATGGTCAATACGATTATAAATGGTCAATACGATTACAAATGGTCAATACGATTACAAATGGTTAATACGAATTACAAGTTGTTGGTGCCATTTTAGAGAAAGAAATGTGAAAATAAAAAAGAATAAAATATGTCAACGTATTTAAATATGAAAGATTTAATTTCTTTAGTACCTACATACGCAAATCGCAATGTTTTATAAACAAAAAAACTAGTTCAAGTGATTCAATGGAAACATTATTTTAACAACAAATCTTATAAAATGCAAAATGAATTTGATGTACATATCATATTATGTATCTAAATGAGTTGTACAATATGTCATATGGCAAAACTCAGTTCGGCACCTGTCATGCCAGTTCATTGTTTTTACAATAAGGAAAGGCGTCGTGATTGGCTGGTAGGCAGGACTAGTTGCAGATGAACATCAAATGCGTAGGCGCGAGTTTAGAGATTTAAAAACATTTGCAAATATGCGAATTACGTGAACAAATTATTTACTTAGGGTGTCAAAAACGCATACGAACTGCGAATAATCAGATTTTACAAATTATCGATAGAAATTAGTATGAAGTGTTATTTTTGGGGCTTTTTTTTTTTAAAAAAGTGCAAATTCCATGAAAATGCGAAATATAGGGTTACGAATTAACGGAGTTTTACTGTATAGGAAAACAAGGCTAAGGTGGTAGACATACAAATAATTAGGTACTGACAGAAGGAGAGGGAGGGGCCGGAGTTACTGGTGGAAGGTGGAAGGGTGGTTGTAACGAAAATATTGAGAGGAGACGAGTTGGAGAATGTAATATTGTTTAACAAATTAATACCTGAGTTCAAATTCCTTTATATTTGAAATTTAAAAAAATGATTCATTTTATTACCTTTACACATGATAGAATGGAGAAGTTTAATGCTAGACAAATGAAAATAATAAAATTATTATCCATGATGCGGTTCGCAAATTTAGAAAACTTTTCCGAATGAATTCATTATTCATGACTAAATAAAAGGAGGTAAACCAGTTAGGAGGGGAACTCGCAGTTTGCCTACAGTGAACATCCTTGGGTGTTTTATTTCTTCTCCTCGTCATCATCATCATCATCGAGAGAAGCGGAGATAAGTAAACCAGCCATGTTTCATTTTGTTTATACTCCTATACGCAATAGAAGTGATGATAATAAACAATAAAATATTGCCAATTAAATACATTCAATAGTTTATAAAAGAACATAGTAATGTGAAACTGTATCTAGTAATAACATATCTAATTCTTTTCATATTGCTTATAAGATAATACAGGAATATATAAATTAAAGTGACGCAGACAAATGTGCATGTATGCATTCCATAGAAAAATACGCAAACCAAACAGTGGAAATGACTAACCTCTGTGGGAAGTACTTTGAGCCACTGCAGCAGGCGGAGCGCCGCCTGGATGCCTCCGTCCAGCAGGTACACTCCAATGAGCGCCTCCACACTGTCTGACACCACCTGAAGCATGTTTACGGTAATACTGAATATATATACATACTAGCAGAAAGGCGTAGCATTGTAGGGAAGAGAAGCGTGGACAATTAATCAGAGAGCGAAGAACAGGTTGGCAGCATTCGAGATGTGGTGCCGGAGAAGGATGGAAAGAATAAGCTGGACTGAGAGGAATTACAACTGAGGAGAGTGAGGTCCGTAATAGATACAACCAAAAGGATAGGACACATTCTTAGACACAATGTATACCCCGGAAATGTAATAGAGGGAAGAAGACAGAGAATTATGCTGTGAAAATCCGCCGTGAAAATATACCTTCAGTAAGCCTTTATTGTGCCCCTAGAACCTTTAATATTGTCAGGCATTGTGGGATGTACATATATAATATACAATGGAAATCTTGAAAAACTACATAAGTATATGATAATGATAATTTATCTTTCAAGCACACTAGGGTCTCCATTTGCATCGACTCAGTATACCTTGTAACTTTTGACAAATGACTTTTTTGTATTTGGCAACATTGCTAGTCCAACATTCAATTCAAGTACAATAGTTTTAATAATGATATTTTAAATTTACATTAATTTCTTGTATCTCCAAATAAGAATGATCTCGAATTATGGGGAATTATAAGATTGCAGCCCTCGTTATTGAAAGTCAAATCGTGTGGTTTGATTGATTATAATTTTTTGTAATACATAGCGCAGCGGGTATTGAAACTATGACTTCAGATATATGATGATGGACCCCATCCCCTACAACCTTTGATAGGCTTATACCCTTAAAACCTTTCCTCTTGCCAAGTATTGAGTGCATACATATGTCGAAGATTTCAGCTTCAACTGTCCATCGATACTATTATTAATGGAAATGAACAGATTGTTCTGAGGATAGACTATATATAGAAACCTTGTCTTGCACGGCCTGCCGCCCCAGGAACATGTCCATCGCTTCGATCCGGCCTGTGGTTTCGGCTTCCGCCCAGCTGCTGATGGCTTCGCTCAGCTGCTCCCAGCTGTCGCTGGACGGCAGTCCGCTGAGTATCTCCGAGCGAGGAAGATTGAGAGAATGGAGGACTGAGGGACACACCTGATCAGAAATGGTAATACTAATATAAACATATTGTCAATATTGTGTAATGTTGGTTGTTATGACATATACTCGCCAGTAGGAAAATTTAATGTTGAGTTTTTTTCTCATAAAATGGCTATTGGATGAACATCAACAACAATAATATTATGCTACATTTAGCAGAATACTTCATATAAATCTATCATTTTATGGATTTTCTCTTTGCAGAGTTGTAACCTATTTAATTATTTCACCGCCACTACAGAGTTAATTATTAGTGAAGAGCAAAATTTCATTTCATAATGAACGCTTAACGAAATGCACATTCACCAACATGACCCGTTCAAAACGAGTGCTTCATTCGAAGTATGTTGGCACCACTCCCAATGCAGGTCAAAATTGTTTGGCACTTCATATAGTTCAATGAAGTGGGGTTAAATCGTTATTTAACTATACTTCAACGAAGTGTCTGAAGTGTGAAGCATGTAGTGTGACATTTCGCAAAATACAAACTTCAATTAACTATATGAAGTGAGCAGCAAACTCGTGTAGTACTTCGCGAAGTTTCGTTCTCTATGCATACACAGTTCGCAGTTAATTGTGTGCGTTGCTGAGTGAGAGCTTCGTTGCAGGCAACTAGTTTACTCGTTTGCTAGTGTGTGTGTACATATGGTGTGAACTGCGAAGCGTGAGTATAAGGCGGACTGACAGTGCCACCTGACGACGGTTAGCCGAGGTGTGGTAACACGCCTCATACCGGGTCACAGCGACTTAGAGGTAGCCACCGCCAGAGGGCCGCGTAGCTTCGCATGATGGTCCGGAGAGTTTGGGTCCTAATGGTGACAAGGAGCGGAATATAAGAGATTCTTCTTACGCGACTGCTCCAGCTAACTGCTAGTTTTGCAGTGTGAAATTACTATATACCTTGTAATAACTCTTAAAGTCTACCGTCTTATTGTATTGTTGTGCTCGTTCAATCACAGCAAATAAAACATCTCAACAAGACAATAGGTATGTCTCTTATTGTCATACTCCTGATAATTCACTCCCAGTAAATTAAACCTTTTGTGTAAGAGTCAATTAACGAATTGGGATTGATCCTGCCGAAGCCGACTGGGATGCACAAACCATTGTGAGTACCCACTACATATCATTCCAAAAGTATAACGAAGTAGTTAATTGAAGTACTTCATACAATGTGGACCCATCGCTATTAATTATGCTACAACTTTATATCACTATGTATCTGCTAGGATTAATACGTACTGACACCATTGTCCTTGATATTGTTTTGAACAAATCTCACACGTGTTCTCGCAATTGACCAGTAAGCGATGCCAAACAATTAAAATAATTTTTGAAAGTATTGTATTTTACAGATTAATGTATTGAAAAATACAAAAGCGAATAGATTTTTTAAAATTCAGTTAAATGATTGTTCAATGTTTTATAAAAGATGGAAATTGAAAAAATAAAATGCAAATTTTGAAGCCGTTTAGCTCCTTAACTGGTGATGTATTTATCAAAGATTTAAACATTTTCTACTTAAAATTGAATAAAGAAAACTCCTCTAAGCTTGGACAACTAAGTATGTGACACATTGTATAAGCTATTTGATAGAAACGCTACTTCGGTGTTTTCTCTCGCTGGCAATACAGAATGTATAACATTACTTGCAATTGTAGTTAGGCAATAAGGATTCAATAGTTTTGTGCAAATTGTAAATATTATACTACACCACGAGAAATTCTTCAATTCTTTCAATTCATTAAATTTATTAAGAATTAACCACAATGAGCTTACTTCTGCCTCCTTGAGCAGTTCTTGCAGTGGCCGAGGCACGCAGAAAGCTGGCACCAGCCAGTCCGTCTTGGGGGTGAAACATTCCACCTTCATGCGACCCGGTATGTCTTTCTCCAGCCCACAGTAATATAGATTCCTGGAAGAAGATCATAACATAAAAGTTATAAAGCGTCTCATCAAAACATTTCACAGATATTACCACGATACTCTATTTTGTCCTGATCCACATTGTTGAGATATTATAAGCGATAATTTGGCAGGAATTACTTGTTGCTGACAACTTTCCCCTTGAGGTTGGTGAGCTGGCCCTCGTGATAGCGGGGGTAGCGGTGCACGAGGAAGAGACTGACGCTGAATTTCAGGAAGCAGTCTCCCAAGGTCTCCAAGCGCTCCAAGTTGAAGATGTCGTTGCTCTTGGCCACAATCAGAGCTTCCAGCACCTGGGACTGTTGCGGGCCGAGCGCTGTGGGCTTATTGGTCAAGATGTCGATGGTGTCAATATACCTATCAGGCAAACAAAAGAAAGAATTAATGAGAATGTTTGATCAATTTTATATTCAATAAGTATTCTGCAATTAGGGCCGGTTATGTTCATAGTAGTCAATTTTACTAAAGTAACTTTTCACTGTTTGTACGTTCAATTTACTACAGTCAAAGATAATCTCACCTAATAGTGTAGCAAAGCGAATGATGATCAAATATTTGAAAATTTAATTTATTTTAAATATTCACCATTGGCAATACACACAATTTTATGCTTTATTAACACCTTCGTTCGAAATCTGTCACTTTGTTGGTGAAAAAATTTCAGTATATGTGGCAACGTAAAATAAACAAACTATTCATCGGACGAACTCTCATCACTAGAATAGCAGTATATTGAATGATTTATTGTCGTATACTGCAACTTTCAAAGTATCAATGTGACAAATGACTTTTGAAACAGCTGTGAAGGGTCCGCCATTTTTAATTAATGCTTGACATTTTTTACCATCCAATATTGGAAGGTAAAATTAGTTAACTATTTTTTACCAACGATTGAACAATCTATTTTTGTAAATTTTTTACTTTAGTAACTTTTTTACTATAGTAAAAATTTACCACTGATCAAACAACCAGGCCTTAAGGCGAGTTGAATCAACTCTGATTATAGTTAGGAGTGTGGCAATTACATGGGCCTCAAAAAATATCAATTTCATAGACTAATGCCCGCACAAGTAATTTTGTTTATGGAAACACATGTAGAACGCTTCGTTTGACAATAGATCTGAGATTGTGTTTTCGTTCCTGACATTAGCAATTCACCGTTTGAAATGATGAATGGCGATATAAAGTAAGTATTCTTGTATTTTAACTATATTTAAAAGTTCATGTTGTAAATTTAGTATTAATAAATACTATTACCAATGTTTTTTTCAGAGAACGCTCTTCAAATTTTTCTCCATTGTCGAACATTGCTGAACAAAAAATTAGTTCTGTCTATGTCAAAGAAAAATAAGACTTTAATCACGCCCATAAAATAAATTTAGAACATTAAAGCAAGTGTGAAAATATTAAAAAAATATGCCAAAAATTAAGTAATTTACTATTTGCGTTTTTAGGAATCAGATTATAATCCTTTGTTTGTTCGCAGGTAATTTAAAACTGAAACAGTCCACGAAAGTCTGAAAAATATCTACTTCCACGGGTACAGAAATATTGTAGAGAAAAAATATAAAAACAATTTCAGAGAGACAAGAAAAAATATTTTTATTACAATTCGATCACCAGCGATCAATAAATAGACAGCAAAAAAAAATATCTTTCTATTTCTCAATTTTCTACGGCTTTAATATTCACTTAACAATTTGAAGTTAAAGGGACCAAAAGAAATTGAATTCGTATTATGCGATACCTCGTAAGAAATTCAAGATTGAAAAAAATTTTAATCTTACAAATTTCGCGAGTCATGAAAAAAGCCATTAATTTCGTGAAAGGCATATATTTTTTGACATATTTCACAAAATCATATTAAAAACACAATATTTATTATACTAATACAAAATCTCAATGTAATTTATTATATGTACTACTGAAACTAATTTGTCAGAATATTAGATCTATTTCTCGTAATAAGTAAAGATCCTACCTTAAAATATTTAAGGAATTTTTTTTATTAATGTAAAGGTATGTGAAAAATAAAACAGGAGTTTTATAGTGGATGGACTGTTTATTAAATATACAATTACATAATTTGTCCTGATGCATATGTTATATAATACGGTATGCTGCATGCAGTCTCCCATAAAATATCAATTAATTGGTAACTGGTACTCTTCAATCTGGTTTGTATACAGCTTTGGTTAAAAATATTGTTGTTTATTACTCCCACGATGGCATTGACAAATGAAAAAATGTATTTTCGTTTTTTATATAACTCTCCCCCTAAAACAAAATGTGATCTAAGACAAGCTATTGCTCTCTTCATTATTTGCCCTGTCCACAATCCACTCTTTTGTACTCCAGGTGCATCTTTTCATTGATTCTATGGCATATAAATGTAAGATAATGTAAGGTTATGTAATGTAATATAAGGTTATGTAATGTAATATAAGGTTATGTAAGGTAATGTAAGGTAAACATTACATTTATGTGCCATGAAAAGATGCACCCACGATGTAATATTATTGACAAGGATCAATACCCAATGTGACATGTGAAATCTAGTGGCGAACCCGTTTCTGATGATGTTTCGAGGTCAGAGTTTTACTTTTCTTGTTGAGGATATACTGTACAATTAGTTAATCGTCAGAAAAGTCTGTGATATCTGACATAATATTAAACATTCGTACACGTTTCGATTTTGATTTTGATGACAGATGTCAAGTGGCAGTGTGCACGTGCACTAGAAAAGAATATGTTTGAGTGGAGAATTATAGTGGATTTAAAATTATGTCACGAAATGTACGAGAGACGGACAATATCGAACCGCGTAGGTATCAGGTGCTACTAACTTGTATGGTGGAGCGCAGATGGCTCGAGCTGCCTTGATGCTCTCCTCCCATTTTGAAATGGTAGGTTTAAAAGCCGTAGTTGATTGCGGCACCCTGAGCTGCATGAACCGTTCGAAGCATTCAATATCCATCACCGATACAGTGTCGAAGTTGCGGTCTATATCGATAGGCTCCATGTTTACCTGATGAGAAAAACTTGTCAAATTAGTGTACATATTTTACAAACAACAAAAAATTGTATGCAGGGGTGGTACGGTACATGTGTTTGAGACATTTGACACATTATTTTTTAGTAGATTATATTCATTGCATTGGATAAATGCATTGCTCTTCTGCCTTAAGGTAAATATGTTTATAATAAAATCCTGTTAATTCAAAATGAAACAGGCCAAAAAGATTTCATTGCGTGAAACTAATCGGAAGGTATGAAACTCGTAAACTCATAAACAAAGGCGCTAATTTTACAAAAAAAATTCGCATATTCATTTCTCAAAAACCCTACAGTATTAATAAATTTTTTATAACCTAGTTTTTAAAAATTTTCAAATTGTGTGATGAAAAATGATTGATTGAGTGAGAGTGTGAAAATTATTTCAAATGAAATAATTTTCACACTCTCACTCAATCACTCAAAAAAAAGTGAAAAGTGAGAGTTGAAAATTATTTCAAATTAACAGGGTTAAACAACTACATTATTAGCAATTTAGGCCTTGAAGGGTTTAAAATCTTTAAAATTATGTCAAATTTGGAATTAACAAGGTTAAACAACTACATTATTAGCAATTTAGGCCTTGAAGGGTTTAAAATCTTTAAAATTACATCAAATTTGGAATTAACAGAGTTAAACAACTACATTATTAGCAATTTAGGCCTTGAAGGGTTTGAAATCTTTAAAATTATGTCAAATTTGGAATTAACAGGGTTTTACTGCACCAAGTTTTCATAATGCAATTTTTTAATGAAGAAATATGCACTCTCCTTTCTCTGGTGTTTTATAAATCTTCCCACACCTACCTCCCACGGGAACTCCTGCTCCAGCTTCTTGAGCCCCAGGCGGTAGTTGTCTTCGCGCATTATCGTCTCCGGTACAGCCAGCTCCGCATCCACATCTGAAGTGAAGGGTATTGCGGATGGAGGGAGAGCTAGCTCGTTCTGCTGGCTGCGGCTGACAGCGTGCGCATCCACTTTCAGATGCTGCCACGCCGTACCTGGTGAACACAGTCTGTCATTAAATCTATGTGATTATGTCACTCGATATATAATATGTTTGTACAATATTGTCCAGACGATCACCAAACTAAAGTGCGGCTATGTTGTATAATTAGTGGGCTGATAAGAGAGAAATGCCATGCATGGATGAGAACTGCACAAAACGAGGACCAGTGAAGAGTGTTTGAGGGAGGCCTATATATTGATAGATGGGTGCAAAACATCTGATGATGAAGAAGATAATACATTTATGAGTGGTGATTAGGGATTGGTGATTTTATTTGATACCATAATCCCCAAAACTCAAGTCAATATAATTTATTTATTACACAAGGGGTTTAGAATTATTATTAACCCCAAGAAATCCTGCGACAATTATTGCTGACAGAGAAAGGGACAGCAATAAACGTCAGAATATTTAGCGCTACACCACAGATAAGAAAGACGCTGCACCACGTGACAGCGCCGATGCAGCAGATGCCGGTAATATTGTGTTTCAGATTTCTTCTATATACAAATGAGAGGATTTTCAGCAATATATAGTAATATATCGACGACAAACGCATTGTACGTACTTTTACTACATTACACACTTATAAATAAAACTTTCCAGAAGGAAAGTACTTGTCAGTTACATTTTGATTCCAGCTAGTACGGGGTGTTATCAAGAGTTATCCTGCATTACATATATATTTACAATTGTTCCCTTATTTCGCGATACTTATTTGTTGGCAAGTAAGTAATTAAAGTGAATAAGATTAGTTATTAAGCGCGTTTTACTATAAAAATACAGTGAGTGCTGCATTTCATGCGTGTTAGTGCTATATCATAAATCCGATATGTAATATAACACGCTAATATATATTTTTCGGTTATAGTTGTTGAATTTTTGAAAACTTGATGAAAATAACGGAGGGTGATTTTTTCGCCATATTGCTGACTTTTTAGACATTCCCGATATGCTCGTTACTACTGTAGAGCCCGATTATGAGGACGACGCAATAAGTTGGAAAGCATCTAGAATGTTCCAATTTGAATAAATTGTCAGTTAGATTTTGATGTACGTTTGTGATATTTCTCGTTTTTGTTGCTAAGTAATTCAGGTGAATAAGATATTATTTTTTAGTTATGAATTAAAATACAGTGAGCACGTCTTTAGGCATCATTGGCAATTGCCGCGGCCAGCAACATCATTTTATGCGTATTGTTAGTGCGATGTATAGTGTGTACGTAGTTGTGATGTGAAGTGCTAATATTTTTTTCATTTTAAGCATCACATTAAACACAATAATATTAATGAAATCTGATGTCGTCCTTCTAAAAAATGAACATAAAATAAATAATAATTTCCTAAATGTTATGGCTTGACAGCACTTATAAACATTTATTTTTTCCTTTTTCTCAACTTTTTTTCATCTCAAAACTGTCGCAGTCAATAGATGCTTATGGTAAAATAGAAGCTCCATATTTTTTTTAGATATACCTACTTCTTCATGGTTTTTTTGTAAAAATATAATTTGAAAAAAGCTAGCCTGTGAATTAAGAATTTTGGTGCTAATTGGTGGTATGATGCTGTTTCACCTAGGACTTTGTTGGGCAGCTAATAGGTTAATCATGCATGTTACTGTACTATACAAATATGTACTAATTTGGGTTGTCAAATATTTATATTAAATATCGAGAGCACGAGACACACCTGGCGGCAGTCGGGGCGCTCCCAGTCCGGCCTCTACAGCAATGGAATGCCGCAATTCCTCGGCTTGGAGAATCATCGTCAACCTGTCGACAGATTAAAAAAGTAAACATATTCAACCAATAATATAAATGAACATTGTATATAACCAGGACATCAATCATGGACAAAACTTCATTTACATCTTGATTTAGACTTTGAAAATGGACTTGATAACAAAGCATTAAATACACTGTTACGTACTTTCGTAATTAGTACATCCCAAGTTGTATACCTCACCAAAGATTGTCGGTAGTCCAATAAGAAACTCGTTATGTGCCAATTATAATCTTCATTACAATAATAATACTGTTTATGGTACAATGATCTACTACTATTCACGGAGACAAAGGGCCGAGTAAGAAGACGCGCTTGGCACGTATCATCCTATTAAGCCCACCACACACACATCCACATACATGGACAACCGGCGGTACTGGTGCGCTGAAATACACATCATTAAATTATTTTTTAATACAGAAATGTTTCTGGTGATTTCCCTCTCCCAACATTGAGAGAACCAGCATGGCATACCTTGCTCAGTCAACAATGCCACACTGACTAGACTGAATATTAGTGGTACCTGTGCAGTATAGAGGGCAGCAGCGTGGCCTTCAGCCAGAGTAGCCCGGGGAAGTTGTAGCGAATGCAAAACTCGGGCACCAAGAATTCATCTGTCTTGGGCTCGTTCCTGTCACTGCGCTTGTTACGGCCACCCAGAGTGATGGACCGTGGCAGCAGCGCGTTCATCTTTCCGCTTAAATACCGGACCTAATAAAATGTGAAGATTTTTTTATTTGTACATTCTTGAATACCGAGTTTTCTGGGCTATTCGACCCGGTATCTCTAACATCTCTGGCCGATGTCTCGGATTCCATTATGTGGTCCTTCATTCTCACTCCGCTGAAGCCGTGAGAAATGAGAGGTTGGAGACATGGCAGAGTAGCCTAGAGCTGTTATGAAACCTAGGATCACGATTTTAAACTGCTCGCAGGGACACAGATTTATGATTTCTTTTTAAAAATGTATATGAAAGATAGAAGGTTAGAAGAGAGTCTGAAAGATTTTAGAGGATGGGATTTGAACAGGAAATCTGAAGGACCAGAGGCAAAGGAGATTGTTTGTGAGAAACGCTCCGCCCCAATAGGCTCCACCAAACATTGTGTCAGTTTCTTCCTAATTGTTTAGGGGTTATACATGGTTAGGTTGCTAGCCCTGATTTTCAAAAATATATGAGTAAATACAGTCCAATTATGCGAGTAATACTGCAAATTTGCGGCGGATCAGAGTCAATTAGTCAACACCTTCGGTTAAGCATTTATTATGGTGGTGAGCGCGAGATCCAGATTGCGTATTGTTATCGGATCGGATGAAGTGTCGGAGGCTAGCCAGCCGTAAGTGCATTACCGTAAGACCATTAGGAGTTTGCAGACAGCGGTTTGCTGCCCAGGTGAAGCAGGTTACTGGTTATTATCTGCATAAATTGGAATAGCATACTCTGAACATAACCACTAGATAACCAGGACCTAACTAGCTATCAAAGAAATTCACTGATACGCTAACTTTTGCACTCATGTGAATCTTAAGAGCTCTTGGCCCTGCTCATAGAACAGCTGTGAGCTGGTCCATAAGTTCTTTACAAAAACGCAATGCATAATACACAAATAAAACATTGCCGGATATATTTAAAAATAAATAAATAATATTGTAAGTAATTGTATATACTGTTTGATTCACCTTTAAAATAAAAATATAGCTTGAACTTCATTGGTTCTCTAGTGTTGGATGAAGTGTATTAACACTTTTTGTGCGATCCCGGGATACAAGTACGTGCAGCGGGCAAAAACCATCGGAATGTGATTAAAAATCAAACTATAGAAAAAACACTAATCCAAACCGTTATTTTATTTTTTAATGAAATTAGGAATACTCACACTTACTTACAAATAATGGGCAGATAAATTATCTGTCAATATTTACCCATCACTTTGGTAATTTTCCGAAGTCATTTTGTCCATTTTAAAAAGAAGCAAAATAAATATATTCTTAAAAACTAAAATTCGAGTAATTGATTTTGAGAAATACAAAAAAAAAATCATTTCCATAAGTGAAAATAACGATTTTTAACTTAAAAAAAAAACAAAGATAATTGTAGAACTATAAACAGTTAATGTGTAAAGCGCCCTTGAGGTGAAAGTTTTTACGAAAATGGCGCTATACAAATTATCCATTGTTCAAGCCAAAATCACCTGAGGAGCACACCTGGCCGCAGGTGAAAATGTAATTTTAAATATTTTATAGTTTTGACATGTGCGGATTAATAAATCACGCATTTTAGTGAAAACCGGACGAAAATGCTGCCAATATCGACGAAGTTACAAAGTATTAAAAATAATTGTATTTTTTACGTCGCGCGCTCGCCCCAGTCCCAAATTCACGCGCGAACGTAATTTTAGCAAATATACGCATAAATATTACCCATCCTCTTTATTTGCTAATCACGTAGATATGATAAAATAATTGATATGTACGAAGACCGGAACAAAATATATCGCATAACTTTCAAATTAGAGCAATTTAAGATACAATTACTATTTTTTATCAGTTTTGGACGTAATAATATTTTCACAGGCCGCATTTAAATGATAAACCTGCGCGCGCGCTCCCCGCTCCAGTGAATGGACCAATAAGAAGCCATGTTTAACACCATATGAATAAAGGCACTCGCCGATGAGATAGTTTCTTTTACAAATAAAGGATTAAATAATTAATAAAAATTAAGTTAAGTTAGGTGTAATAAAATGGCCTGTCGAAATATCTAGGAAATGACTTATTGGTGTAAAATAAAATAAGTTATGTGTGGAATCATGTCCAGTTATGTAATAATTTGAGCCATAAAAATCATGTCTAGAGTATAAAATAGATTTATAAGGATCTTTTATATGTATATTTTTAATCGCACGATTTATGTGGCGCTATCAGAAGATCACAGGAAACCAGCGCTTGCAGGAGATCTTTTCAGTTACCACAAATATTTATCTATTATAATTACAAATTTGATTAATAAAATAAATATGAAAATGAGGCGTCTGGAGGGCCACGCCCCCCGCAAATTATCGTGGCATATATATAGAGGCGCGCTTAGCTCAGCGGGCAGATTTTTAGAAATATCAAGATTCTTCAAAATACGCCTCTACCTTTGCCGTCTTCTTCTTCTTCTATTCTTCTACCAATATAAACAAGTGCTGAGTTCCTGGGCTTCCGTTACCTATAGGTGTACCTGTAAAGCAAAATAAAAATTGACCAGTCGAGTTGACGACCAAATTGACGAGTTCCCGTACCACAGGAAGAAATATTAAACATCCATTATTATTATTGAGATCCACTTATGATTATTTATTATGGTGGAAGGTCGGCAACACTTTACTTCGACAACATGTGTTCAATAAATTCATTTTGGAAATCGTGCATTCTTACTCATTTATGAATTAATAATCAAGTATAAAATAGAGACAGATATAATTTTACCATAATATACCTACAGAGACTTTGTGCACCCACTAATTTATTCAGTAATTGGGTGATTTCTCTAAATTTCTGTATCAATTTTTTATTCTGTAAAACTAAAAAGCATGTATTAACATCCCTTTTTATAAAATCATTGAATTTATTGCCTTTTTCTTTAAATATTCATGTACACACAAGCTCTCGATAACAGAGGTGTGTGATTATTTAAGTAATAGACACAAAAAAAAGGGTACATTGGATGTATATTGGGAATTTTTATTGATGTAGATGTAGTTTGGACCTTTACCAAGATATTGGTATTCAACACTCATATAAACAAATCGGGAAGTTCTACTTTCCCCCCCTTTAAAGTAGTCAGCTGAAAAGGTAGAACTACCCGTCCCGCGTGTCGTGAGTCTATTTTAATATTCGAGTAAATGACGCGCGATACGTCTAATCCCTCACTCCCTTGCACATTTTTGAATATCCGCTTCCGACGGACCAACGCATCCCGATGGTCACATTCTCTCCCCAGTGAGTTTAGAGTATTGAGATCTTCCCGCATGGATTTTGAATTTCACTGATATAACTCAGCTCAATTTTAAAGAGCTGTAGTTCGAAACTGATCCATCATGATTCATCATCTAATTTACCCATTTGTTGTGTAGTTAGTTATCATCATATCCGCGAGTGTTCCAAGATATTTATACATATCTTATTTATTATTGCGTAGTGCATTGATCACCCTTACGCGTTCCACACGGTCTCGCTTACATCATCGTGTTGAATCTATTACAATATAAATTCTGATCTCGCAAAGGAACTCTCGGAGCTCGCTTTATCCATCAACTCGTTGTGCTAAACGGATTGTGAACTTCGTGAGCACTCCCGACTACCATTGCAAAAATCCTTGTGTTGATTGCATCATCCGATTCCATTGCTGTTTCTGTTGACGCCAGCCTTATCGTTCCTGTATTCCGGTCGGCATTGTTTGACCCGGAATCCTTCCACCACCACCTGTACCCTGCAGCCTCTGTGCAGGCATTCCCCAATTCCCCATTGATCTTCAGGTTTACCAAATAGTCTTCGAGATATTTATTTAAAATTTAATATAAAGTAAAATCAGTGAGTGATACGGCCTATGAGGCGTCCATATCTGTTACCGCCACTCTGGCACGGTGATCAATAATCACGTTAATTATTTGGTGTCAAGAAATATAAGCTAGCCCACTTCCTATAAGGCGTAAATCTGTTGTGTACTATTCTACTATTCATCTTTACATAATCATTGTACCATACTGTAAATTTCATATCCGTCATATTCTGTTGATAATATTTTGCACCTCATATTTGAATAAACTGTCTATTAAACTGTACCAATTTTTTTTATTGAAATGTCCCTCATTTAAATGACATTGACTCACAGTCCGTTTTGAGCATAGGATATCTCACTTCTACACACTGAGCTTACCGGAAGGGATATACCTTGTAACACCAAGCCTCACCACGAGAACCACACTTTTTACCACCACGAGAAATACACTTCTACACGCTGTTGAGCACCAGTCAGGCCCGCAGGTAAAACTATCCGTCCCGCATAAAATGTGTTAAGCGGAGGAAATAAGGAAATAACTCACCTGCAACATGGGCTGCTCAGGGGAACCCAACAAGCTGAGCTTGTACTTCATTTGAAAGTACGCTGCAAATGAATCTATTGATGGATCACAGAATGGAGAGTATGGAGTCATGTACTCGCACGCTTTGGTCACTATGTACCTGGAAAAATAATTATCATTATCATCATCACTGCTGGATGTAGGCCTTCTTCCTCTGTCAATTGTCGTTTGATGCAGAATAATGATTTTGTAGATCTGGCAAAATTTAAGGTGGACTCGCCTCTTATATCTCCTCGTCCACTGATTTGTGCGATTGATATTTGAATTAACGGATACTTTAAGTATGTATATTTGAGTGAGTCTTCGACATATGTATACTAGTCACCGCACCCACCTTGTTCGCATTCCTGCTCTGTACCAAGGTTCCACCACGCTGCAGTAGTAGTGGGCGGCATCCACGGGCGTCGCTCGCCGCTCATCCACCGAGGGCTCCCGCTGCGGTTCCAGGGTCTTGTAGGTGGCCACGGTGTCCCAGCTGACCGACAGCGATTTCCCACTTCCCACCGAGGGCACCACAAAGTAGTGATTGTCCCCCAAAGTGTGGTCATAGGCCATGAAAGACTTTTGGACACCCAGGATATCGACAAACACCAGAGCGTGGAATCTTAAATAAAATTAATTTAAAAAATATGAAACAATGTATTAATAATCTCTAAAATAATTCCAAAATTATTCAGGTCATCTTGAGGGCTAAATGCCATTCACATGTTTGGAAATGTTCAAGAATTGACAGATTGCATCTCCTCAACATAATAACAAATATTGCACTCGGTATCCATTGTATCTAATGGATACCTTGGATTCATCGCGTCCTATTTTAGTGTCATCCATTTTCTTTAGAAATTCGCTAAATGGCAGTACAGCAAAAAACAGTAATGAATACTAATATTAATTCACAATATTTCTGTACTGTACTGTCACTGAATATCTAATATTTGTTAACCTTTTCCCTGCCGGACATGTAAAACTTAGATATTACCCATACGCCGGGCATTTTACCATTAATAATTTTTAATAAAAATAAACAGTTTTAATTTAAAAATGTAAAAACTCACCAAATCACAATGTTTTTCGAAAAAATAACAACGTTTTCTTCACTGAAATCACTAAAATTGTTTGTACAAAATTTATAAACAGGGTTGTCACAAGTTCACAGAATAACACATAATGTATTTATTTTTAATTCATATTGCAAATGTAAAACTTTTTTTTTACTTATTATAATTTTCCAGAGAATGGTATTGTTCAAAACATGGTTCAACACATAGAGCTACGTTACATTGTTTACACATATACCGCGATTCTCGCCTTTTCTTTTTTGCTAAGCACACAACACATCTTTTGGTTGCTGTTTGTTTCTGAGCAGTCGCCGAAAATTTCCTTAATGAAGTGTCTGTCTACTAATCTTGACGGTAAATCAGATTTCCTTTTCCTCGAAGACCCTGCTTTCGGCTCTGAGGATTGTTGGTGTCTATAAAAAAGTTGGTGTATCACTTCTAACTGAAATTCTGCTAAAGGTTTGTATTTACCGGTCTTTTCGCAGTATAAGGCATATGCATTTAAAAGACAAAGGTCTTAAAGATTAAAAAAATCTTCTTGTATCATCTCGTTATTTTTCTTGATGAATGAACCGATGATATGACCATGTCACACTTATCGACTGCTCCCATATTTTTGTTGTAATCATTTATGCTCTCGGGTTTCAAAATTGGTTAATTTGTGGCGTAGTGTAATTTACCGATTTCTGCAAGCGTGCTTGGGTGAAGAGTCGTAAGTATCGCAACATTTCTCTTATCCTTCCATACTTGCACGGCCAGACTGTGTGGTAAGCTTCTATTTCACCCTTTTTTTAAACTTTGTCATGTGTTTCCTATTTTTCCGGACAGTCCCGCATGCATTTGTTTTTTTATCAAAAAGTGATTGAAATAATAATGGGCTTGTATACCAGTTGTCTACGAACAAAGTATGGCCACGATTTAGGTATGGATCCATCATAGTCATAACGATACTTCCAGATATTCCCAATTCCTTATGTTGTGTATAAATAGTGGTAGCTCCCATATAAACAATAAAATCCAAAACATATCCCGTAGCACAATCGCAAATTACAAATAACTTTATCCCAAAACGACTTGCTTTTGTGAGAATAAATTGTTTGAACATAAACCTTTGAATAATATGAAACTTTTATCTATGCACACATTCATATATGGATACATTTGTTCTTGAAAATTGATAGTGATCATGTCGACTATTGCTTTTATTTTAAAAAGCCTATCTCCAGGCGGCTGTTCCTCATTATTGCAGAAATGGAGCATTCCTAATGTTCAGCAAGGTCGAGAGATGAATAAAAAACAGTTTTTTTCAGAGAAGTCCAGCAGTGCAGGTGAAAACGAGGCAAGTGATTTTGCAACCGCTGGAACGTTTATTTATCTTGGAGATTCATCTCCTGGGAGCTTACGGCTCCCTCAGGATGCTGGGACCAATCAGGGGGCGAAGACATTCCCCGCGCCACCCCGATTCGGTCCAGCGCCGACACCACCTGGCGGCCAAACTCCGCAACTTGTGCCATTTTTTCGGTCGTCCCGTACGGGACGGCAGATTTCGATTTTCGCTTCAATAATGCCTCTTACATTTTTATTTCGAATCTCTCAGGCATCGCGAGTACTTTTTTACATAGAGTTTAGCCTTCCTCGTGATGCCTGATACATTTTACCTTGGGCGATGGCCCGGGGAATTTTAATTAATGCACCTTAAACTTTAAAAATCCGTTTTAACTATCTAAATGATTTTTAAGGTGCATAATTTTATCTCCGGGCGATCGCCCTCCAAAAACTCTCTTTATTTATATACATTAGCAGCTACATATAATTTTTTGTACAAGTTATTTCACAAAATATAATGGTAAAATTTCGGCCGGCATCGGGGCGTGACCTCGTCCGTGGCCCGGCTTCCTCCTCTCCTCGGCGGCCCGCTGTGCGCAGAGGTGTCGGGATTCCAGCGGTGCGGGGTGCCGGGCGAAATATTGCCGTGAATTGGCCAAGATAGGTTTTTCGCCCGGCGCTTTTCTTGAGCCGCGATTAGCGCGCTCCGCGGCAGCGTAGCTGTGCGGAACACCTAATAAAATTTGGAATCGGTTTCTTGGCATTACATCGGGAAAAATCGGCAAATGTAATAAAATATCTGTCGACCAATTCTCTTCAATGGTGTTCCTAGAATTTCTTGCCATCAGTATGCAAAGACCAAGAAAAATGTAAATTTCATCGACAGTTGTATCGACCCATTGTTGCATACTGTAGCTTATTGAGGAACTTTTGTTTTTTTATACATTTATATTGCCGGTTAGTTTCAGTAATGATTAGCTCAAATAATTTTTGGTGTATAAAAATTTCAAAGAAATCTACCTCTTGCATACTTTCATCGGTGCACAATTTAGCGCCGGAAAAATAAGAATCGAAATTGTGCACTTATGGTAAAAATGGATCACTGTCCAAATGAAATACAGGACTTCTTTCAACACCACTAGTTGAACCAATATTATCTTCCTCAATATTTGCCGATTCAATATTATCTTCGTCGACATTTGCCGATTCAGTATTGTCTTCATTAGGCTCATAAATCTCTGCCAATTCAAATTCCACATCACTATTATCAGATTCGGCAGTTGGAATGAGTTCGTAGTCATTGTATGTAAAATCTGCCATTGTAATACACTAAAACTCAAAAAATCTTATAAAATCTGACAAAATGCAACAAACAAACGAAGCAAATCCGAGATAATAAAATCACTACACAATAATCGTTAAAAACTTCTCTATGAATCTTGAAAAGTTATTTATAATAGTATACTACACAAATATCTCAATACTATACGCGAAAATAAAACAAATGTGAGATAAAAAAAACCTCGCGATCTCCGAACAAAGGAAACGAACACTGACGCCTGTGGGAATCCCTGTAGAAACTGTCTAAAGTCATGACCCTAGCGCATTCTGCCGGCTGTCAAATTGAGTACCTTACAAAAATACAGATTTCGTCAATTTAGATACACAATGAGTTGATTATAAGGTCTTAAGGTTTATCCCCACAGATGGCAGTAGGAGATACAATATGCGACAGTTAAAATTCGTGTTTATTTACGCTCTCATGACGATGTAAAGATGTACGCGAATTTATTCGCTCACGGCGTGGCAGGACTGGCGAGCTAGCGCGCATATATTCGCTTACGGCAGGGAAAAAGTTAAAAAATGCTGTGATTAATTCTCAGAATCATATCAATTTAAAATGGCTCTGGGTGTAGATATATAGCATGTATTATTTTACTAATATTTTGTTTTTTCTTAATGGAAATAAAGACAAAGTACATTACATGACACATTGTTAAAGTAATATAATAAATATTGATTCCACGAAAACTCTGGCCACAATAGCCGCCTGTAGAGCTTACCAGCGAGCTTGCTTTTCTGCAAGTATTGCAAGTTATTTAAGTTCACTATTTTATCGTCAGATATTTCAGAGTTACTGAACAAACTCGCAATATGTGTTCTGTGTTCCTTAGAGAAAATAATTTTAAGGCTAAATTGAAAATATTAGGTGTACAAATCAACTCTCAGCTTTTTTATTAACAAATTTATTATTTATTTATAAAAATTACATCACATTTTAATCTGCAAAATAATCTCCATTTATACTCTGTTGCCATCGATTGGGCATCTGACCAAACCCATCTCGGTTAAAAAAGAGGCAGTTTTGAGATGATAAAGTCGGCAATGCTTTTACTGACATCTTTGGGCTATTTGAAATGCGAATCTACTAGGGGTGTTATAAAAGCTGGAACAAATGGTAATTACAAGAGTAAGTCTGGAGATTAAGAACTACCCAATCCAATAAACATACGTTTTCACACAGCAGTATTACTTGCCTAGTCCGGTTGCCGGTAAACAGTTTTTCTGCTCAATTGCATCACTCATACAATTAAGTTGCCGTTGATAACACTCAGCAGTGACGGTTTCACCTGGTTTAAGCGAAACTCAATAAATGTTCCTTCTTATGTTTGGATCGCAGTGTGAGCATAAAAAATCATTTTGAGTAATTTTAAGAACCATTGCTATTATTTGTGCGCTGGTATAAGGCTGCTGGTAGGGCCTGACCCTGGCTCCACCACATTACTAATGAAGATGTATTAAGATACATAAATAGGTCTAACTATCAAGGAAAGTTTCATATTTCAGACACATTCTCCACAATGAAAAACGTGATCTTTTACAACTCATCATGCAGGGGAAGATACAAGGTAGCAGAGGCGTAGGTAGAAAAGGTTGTCCGAAATATTGGTGATCTTAAGCAGGATAAATCAATATACTTCAACACGGTGGCCAACCATTGATAGAAGGTGGCACATGAAGAAATCTTGTTAAAAATTATGTATGCATGCACACCCACACACCTTAGACGGAACGTTGCTCATAATACAATACACCCATCATAACGCACAGTAAGACTTTTTCCATGAATTGATAACAAATAGCCGTGTCTCCTTGTTGTCAGGAGAGGAAGAATACAATGCCCGCCTTTTGAATTTTCCCTTTTGTAGGCGAATAGGCGTCAGAAATAAAAAATCAATTAAAAAAGCGCTGCAGTTGATTTTATTCAGGAGCTGAGAATAAATTTGTACATCTAAATACAATAAATAAAAACCTAACCTTTTTATAACTTCAAACTGTGGTTCGTTGACTTGGATGCATTTCTGATTGATCTTTATGTCCACGGTGACCTCTCCGGAACTCATAAACAGGGTGAAGGGGCACATCTCCACCAACGGGTGCTGGGTGAGCAGAGAAAAGCCCCGCTCCTCCTCCAGCAGACGATAAATAGTGGCTGAGTTCTCGTCTTTAGCCTCGTGCACAGCGCGGATGTTGATCTCGTGAAGGTAGTACGAACGGGGGAAGGCAGCTTTCGTTGCGTCTCCACTCAGGCATGCAGGTAACTATGGTATTTAAAAGGTTTCATTTATAACAAAATATGCACAATTCAATTCACCATAACTCTATTTCCCTTCAGGGATAGGGGGAGGATAAAACACAACACTCTTCCGGCATACCGCTCGTGCCTCGTCCACTTTTATACATCTTCTCATGGCCTCTCTTCAGTTGTTGAAGCTTTTATCATGGTTTCTTCAAAATCTGATTAATCTGATCATGCCAGGTCTTTTGCTGACGCCCCCTGTTCCTGTTTCCTTCAACGCTCGCTTCCTGAATTATCTTTACCATAATTTTCTTGCTCCCATATTGGAAACACAGCTGGACCTGACAAAATCATCCCAGCGACCTTTTTAATTATATTAATTAGGCTAGAAACATTAGCCCCCAATTTATTAATTTTTCACTCTGTCATACATACAGTGCAACAAACATATCCGCACCCTCTAATTAGGAACAAAAATTCTCATGAAACGTCAATAAAATTGAAAGTAGGTAACGGGAGTAAGCAGTCCGCTTCCAGGAAGGGCAATTCGTTTATCAGGTACCTGAAGAACCCTACATTTATTTACTTTTTTGCCCGTTTTTGCTGTGAGTGGTCGTTTTATTAGTGTGTTATTAATTTTACCGAATCGCAATGTCTACGAGACCTCAACTAAGTGAGCAAAAAAAAAAGCAATGATAGTTGAGTTATTAAAACAAAACTTTTCTAATTGTGTTATACCAAGGCAAATTCAGTATAATGAGTCACCGGTAAGAAGATTTCTCCAAAAATTATAGGAAAGTGGGAACTGGCTTAAAGCGTAGTACTTAGAATCAAGATGATCACATTTTGAAACGACAAACATGATTGTAAACGGCTGAAATATATTTTGAAATATTTTCATTGTAAAATTTTTTTTTTTTCGTTAAATATTTACGTAAATGATTGGTATTTTTTTATACGGGACAAAAATAATTTCATTATATAAATTCATTTTTGTATGATATATTGACTGCAGGGAATTAATTTTGAAAAAAATGTTGATATACGTCATTTTTCTGTATGGGTTCGTTTTAACGAGGTTTCACTGTATTATGCTATAAAATATATATTTATTAAAATTAAAGTATGTACGAATGTTGCCTTATTTACATAAAATATAACGGTTAGCATATTTTGCATTATGAGTTCCATAAAAGCAACACCGCAATGGCAACGAGGAATATTATGCACTATATGGGGATCGGACTATAAGTTAGTGTCAACGGTGGTTCCAGAAATTCCGAGCCAGAAACTACACCCTAAAAGACAAGCCTCGTCCTGGAAAACCTGTAAGGTTTGACGAGGACATCCTGCAAACCCTAGTGGAACAAAATCCTATTGTAACTAGCAGAGAAGCTTGGATTTGATAATTTAACCATCCATCGACACATGCGTGCCATCAGAAAAGTCAGCAAATTGGGTCAATGGCTTCCTCACAAATTTTCAATCTAATCGCGTGCAGAGTGAATGTGTGCTCTTCCTTGCGGTCACATATCAGTAATGAACCTTTTTTGGAAACAGTGGTCCACCCATCATATTCGCCAGACATTGCCCTATCTGATTATCATTTATCCCACAGTCTTCAAAACCATTTGGATGGAAAATATGAATTAGAGGCCAGGACAGTACTAGAGGAGTATTTTTCATCACAGACAAGTAAATTTTGGAAGAGGGGCCTTGCAAATCAGAAAGATGGAAGAGCATTGTAGAAAATGAACGAGAGCATATTTTAGATTGAAAAAGAACTTTGTATATCTTTATTTTGAAAAATAAAAATACTGCATTATTCATGGGATGACCTGATAAAATGCCATTTGTCAGCCGGTGACTCCATCCTATTGAGGAACACAGTGGTACCTCGGTATATGTCCTTAATCCGTGTTCCGTACAGGAACAAGACTGTAATCTTTGTAGGTGCTGGTGTATATTCGTCGCTGCTTCCGTAGCTCGGACGACGATGCTCTGCCGGTGCGCAGTTGTCCAATGAGGTCCAAAATCGTGTCCAGTAGTGTTGCCAAGTCGTAGGAGTTCTTCCGGGATCAGTCCAAATGTGCAGCCAAAGTCGAAATGTCCAGAGGGAAGGAAGTCCAAAGTGAAGGCAGGGGTCAAAGTAAAAAAGCAGGTGTAGTTCTTGTCCAGCGGTGCAGGTGTAGCGAAGTGCGAGAGAGAGTGCCCTTGCAACCGCCGGACCGTTTATTTATCCTTAAACTACTTGGTGCTGGAGCGTAAGGCTCCAGCACACTCAGGGACCAATCAGGGGGCTAGGACAGGCCCCGCGCCACCCCGATACGGTCCCGCGCCGCCAGCGCCGGGCGGCCAAAACTGGCAACAGCAGCCATTTTCCCTGCCGTCCCGTAGGGGGCGGCAGAACTCTACTTTGTCGTACATTTTATTTACTTAACCGTAAACATGACATTCCCCAGGCATCGCAAGTATTTTTTAATATAAACATTGACCTGCCTCGCGATGCCTGGTAGTTTTTATATCGGGCGATGGCCCGGATAATTTATAAATGCACCTCAAACCTTAAAACATCATTCTTTATTACCAAAAGATTTTTGAGGTGCATTAAATCATTCCCGGGCGATCGCCCTCTCAATTCTCTTTCTATTCATATGTTTATTTTATTCACAATAATTTTTCTACAAAAGTTATTTAGCTAAACATATTCTAAAAAATACTGGCGGCGGCCGGGGCGTGGCCTCGTCCGCGGCCCGTTCACCCCGCTCCCCCGGCGGCCGCTCGCTGTCCCCAGGGGCGGCGATTCTCCACGGGCGTAGTGTGGCGACCGCGAAGATGCTATGAAGCGGCCAAGTCCACGTCTTGGCCCGCGCTTGTTCGGATCGGGGCGCTGCGCCCCCCGCGACCACCCGGCGGTGCGAAACCGCGGCCGGGTTTGCGTCTCGGCTAAACGCTTGCGCGGGCCAGGGCGCCGCGTTCTCCGCGGCCGGGTTCGTGTCTTGGCTAAACATTGCCGCGGGTTTATCCGCGGCCGCCTTGCTGTGCGGAACAATCCGTTTCAGGCCTTTGGACTTGTACCGAACAAATTTTTCTCATAAGAAATAAAGGGAAAATGATTAACCCGTTCCCATGAAAAAAAATCCTATCCCCTCCAGATAAAAAAAAATAGCAAAAAAAACCCACAAAATCACGTGAAATTCACAGAGTTATAGCGCGTGTCATTTATCAAATTGTAGAAACAGTTGTACCGACGCTCATAGGCGGCCCGTGGCAGAGATGCCCCTTTTCCAAAAACCAAATTCAGCTGAACGAGACCGAGGATGTAAGCGCACTCCATTTGACGCACGCAATTCATTGCCAAACAAAAATGTTGTGAGAAGTTGGACCTAACACCAAAGCAGACGTACACCGAGGTACCACTGTACATATTTATTACTATTGTAAATAATCTCAGTTTCTCATCAGTTTAAGGTACCTTCTTGGTATAAATCCTCTTGTTTTTTTTTGTTCCCAGCTGTGCTGCATTCTTTTCAGCCAGCTTCTCTTCTTTCCGCCAATGGGAGAAAAAGGTCTCCTCCACGGTGGGGTCCAGATCCTCGTCGTACCTGATAGGGAAAGCACACTTTGCATGAATTAAATTGGACTATTTGGAACAGCGGTACCAAATGTGAATCAACACTAATGACATCTTATTGTCAGGGGTGCCACAATAATTATTTTATGTGCCATGTGCCAAAGCAAAATATTTCTATGGAGAATTTTAACGTGTCTTCTGGATGATTAAAATGGTTTAAATAAATGCAAGGCATTCAACAAATTACCATTCAAGGTGAAAAATTAATCCAGCTGTACGAGAATTCACCTCTAAATTTAAGGATTTATAAGCAAATTTAAATCCCTGATTGGATGTGATGAAGAATTTTTCAATTTTGAAGAAAATCATGAAGAATAGCGACAAATTTACACAATTCAGCAATCGGTACGTGCAATTTCGACCAAAATGTGATGTAGAGAAATATTAAAAATATATTATCAAAAACCAGTAAGGGGCAAAAAAAACAATCATTTTTACTTTTTTTGGAGACTTTTTTTAATGAGATTATTAAAATGAATTATCTAAAAAATATTTACGGTGAGTGATAACCTTACAACACCTCGATCGGCGTTTGCATAACCACACATGTGTGTGCGCATGATTTTTGACAGATTATCCAGCAATTTTTTCATTATCCATCTTGGATAATCAGTAGACTACTGTGTGGTATAAGCGGCCCTGCATCGGTTTAAAGAAAGTTTTAATTTGAGGTGAAAATAATGAACATAAATGTTTTGGGGCAGCATCTTCCTTGGACATGGACCTGTTTATGTGGATACTGCAGCAAAGGAACGTGGTCAGTGCTCACCTTTCTTTAGGTAGTAGCTTGTCATTGAGCTCCCCCATCCGGTGCAGCACTTCGCAGGCCTTGAGCGCCGCAGCCTTCTTAGCATTCTTCAGGTTCTTCATGGGGACTCCCTGTAAACATTCCATTCTGGTGATATTGTTGTTTTACATGTCCGATCAATACATTTTTTTTTATTTATCAGTTTGCGTTAATCTAGCCAGCAATTGAGGAGATTAAAGAACCTGGAACTTTGGGGATGGCGTGACGCACCTTGATGGCTTCTTTATGTGGACAGAAGGATGGCAGCAGTACTGTGACCTGGTATAGTTGATTGTCAACAATCTGCTGAAACCATTCGGGTTGGAGTGTGGTGAACTTGTCCTGCGGCAGGGAGTTGCAGTAGCGGTGCAGCACGCTCATAGACGTGTCCATTGTGATGGAGGCTGGTAGACAAACAGTTAGGTTAGGGGTGACATGGGTGATCTCGAAAAATTTACAGACTGTATGTAAAAATCTCAACTGTTTCAAATAACACGGATATTTTTTAAACCACAATTATAAACATATTTCAATTTAAAAAAGTAGTAAAAGAATGTAAGAATGAATGTGTCTTAGATTTAATTTAGGCTTTCCAGCAATTCTCAGATAGTGATTTATGTTTTGCAACAATTCTCATACAATGATTACGTTTTACAGCAATTCTCACACATATACTGGCATACATACATAATGACTAGCATTGTAGACTGCATAGTACGTGACTGCTCGTGGTACTGGTGACTGGGCAGTACGTGACTGTAGAATATGTGCGAGAATACGTACCATTCTTGAACACATAGGGTGGGCACAGGGATTTGTACTTCTCATCCATCTCAGCACTGGAGGGGATAGTCCGGTCCTCGGTGCTGTTCACCAGGACCTGCAAATATTGTACATCTCGACAATATGTTCACGTTGATGGAAATGTCTTTAAAATTATCTTTTCGATTTTGGGTTTCATTTCAGAATTATCAAATTATGTGACATTACATTATACGGTGTATCTTTATTATAATATGATTTGGGTATGTGAGCGAGGGGAGGATGGACATGTAAATACGTGAGGACAGTAACAGATAAAGAACTGGCAAAATTATGTGAATGAAATATCAGAGGCTCTGCTGGAAGCCTCACCAATTGATAAGATGTAATTAGTTAGGTTGTAGATCTATGCGTCAAGCTACAAGAACAACTAGCCAAGAAAGTGTTTGATGCAAAACCCACTGGCTGAAGGAATAAGACCCAAGCACCCAGGGCGCACATGCAGTCGGTATCGTGAACTGGAAAAGGATAGCGGAGGACAGATCGAAGCGGCAAAAGATGCTTAAGGAGGCCAGGGCACACACCGGATGTTGCACCATTAATGATGAGGTTAGGTTAGGTGTCATATATATAATTTCATTGCAATCAACATACTCGTCTTTCAAATTCATTCAACAAAAATTAATTAATCTTCATAAAATAAACATTTATTCTTTATACAGCATACCACCTTTACGAAATAAATAATAAAAAAAATAAAAGAAAATAATAATCATCATTTTGAATCATTTCCAAATTCACTCCGCCAAATATTAATATTATGTGCAAATTGCATCACTCATCTGACAAAAATCTCGCATAAACAGGATGTACCGTCTGTAAATAGACTATGGAAGAACCTATCCCCTATTTAAATAGGGAGAATCAAATTAAAATTATAACTATCTTTGCATAGATAGAAATATTCCATCCTTGCATTTGAAATAATCTAGCCAGAGAAAAAATGTATTTACTCACTCCCTGGCCTTGTTAAACGGTATATTCTGTTATTATATAAAAATATGCTATATATATATACAGTGAAACCCTCTTAATACGTTTTCCAAGGGACCGCCAAATAAAATCTTATTAAGCAGGAAAACTTATTAACAGCGATTTCAATATTTCCTTGCTTTATTTGACCATAACATCTAATATTGTATTTTAACTAACATTAGAATAATTAAAATATTTTATTTATAAAAAAATTATTAAAAAACAATTTTACTTATATACATGTGTATTTGAAAATCACGACCATAAATAGGGATACCTAAACGAGTAACAAAAATGCAACAAATTAATAAAAACGAAGAAGATTAAATGAATGATAATAAAATGTAACTATAAAAATGCTAATAAAAAACCTAGATGAAAATAAAATGATTAAAAACAAACTTATAAAATGGTGATGACTATCTAATAAAATACAACTAATCTCCTAATGTACTCTTAAAATATATTAAATACTACTTATATGAAACTAAATATTATAAGGAAACTATATGAAGTATAAAATTTGAATTATCTAAATAATTACCTATAAAAAAATTACTACTAAAAAGTGATTATAAAAAAAATACATAAAAAGAAATTTAAATTAAATTCACATAAAATATCTAACTACCTAAATAAAATAAATCGACATAACAAAAGAGAATATAAAACGAAATTAAAATTAAACCCGTAAAGTATCTACCTAAATAAAGTAAATCGACATAGCAAAGAGTAAAAGAACCACTGATAACAAGATCAAAATACGAAATGATTTCAAATTCAAATTATTCGGTGTTTTATAGTAAAATAAGGGTAGGTCAAAGTTATTCGGAGATAAAATATGCCACCTGTAAGTCCGACGAAAGTTCATACTTTTTACGAAATGTAAAATTGTTTGCACGACGAGACGTTCGTATCTTTTCCTGGCCAACTTGATGAATGCACATTTAAAAAAGTACTGTTTGTAAATGAAAACCTGTTGGACTGCATATCTAAAATTTGTCCCTTTTGATGAGTTTTACATAATTTACCTGTGCACTTGACATATTGCCTTGATCAGTGTAATTGAGACATGGAATACTCGCCCTTACTGAATCTCTTTTCAGGGAAATTATTGTCGGCATTGACATCGACGATGGCAGGCCCGAACTTACAAAAATATGTTAATAATATTTTTGTCCTTAACTTTACAATTTAAATTTTTTAATCACAAATATGATTACATTATTTATGCTTTGTTTATTTATTTCGTGCTGATGTAAAAAATCAAACAAACAAATAGATCAGCCGGTTATGTTAATTCAGTTGTCAGTGCCCTGTGATTTGCTCTGTTTTGTTTATTTGTTAATAAATTTTCAAATACGTATCGGTTGCGAAAATAAATAATTTGGTTATTTTAGTTGTCAAGAAATATTAATCAAAGCTGAACTAGAAGTAGTTAAAATGAAACAGCTCCCGATGAAAGCAGTTCCCTATGGTTTCTCCGAAAACAGATGTTATCAGATTTCGAACATAATAATAAAAATATATTTTTTTATGAGTTAAATTAATACATAAACCGCTATCGAAAAGTTCCTTTTCTTTCCTGCAAAAAACATGGTTTTAATTAGTTTATTTGACATTCTGAGAAAGGAAAAGATATTTTCCGAAACGGGTTGGCGTATTAAATTTAACTCATAAAAGTGGTTTAAAACAAAGTTATAAATAATATATGTTTAAATAATTTCGTGAACTACAAGTGAGGGTACTAGTTGCAAAGTCAGCAACCTCCATTATTATTTTTTCTAACTTTTAATGCAGTTGTCTTTTCAAACTTAACTCATTTTTATATTTATTGGTCATTCAAAATCGGTGTTAGTTGCAAAATCAGTCGCTTTTGCCGCTGCCATTTATATTAGAATTGAATCAATAGCAGTCTTCGTTACTCAGAAATTTAAAGGGCCGCTAGTATGGAAACTAGATTATTTTTGGAAAAATATGTAGTATTTATTATGTATTTCAAACCAGATTATGGGGATTATTATTTATAATAAGAAATACATTAATAAATATATTGTTCTTTATGCTTCTATCAGATTTCATGTTTTCTCCAAATAAAAAATATGGAGGTAGCTGAGATTGCGACTAAGTAACAATAATACAAAGAAATATAAGCAGTTGAATTAAAATTGTTGTAGTCGAACATGTTCAAGGAGTGTGTACAAATTCTGTACCGTTACAGAAAACATTATTAGGAGATTTTTACAAAATCATGTTAAGCTTCAAATAAATTTACTTCGAAATAAATATTTGCGAAATTGATCCATTATTATTATTCCATTATCATTGCTTCAGGCCATAAATCATGGCTACTCAAAGCTCAATGACCTTTATTGTTTTTATAACTAACTAATCTACCATCACGCCATTTCGCCGCGGGAGTAGACAGAGAGGATAGAGCGCCACATTCTTCTGCCCTGAAACACAATTATCGCCTCATCCACATACATACATATTCTCATACAAGCTCGTTGATTATTGAGGCTTCTATTTTCCAGTATCTAGTTTGCCTGGTCGTGCCAAGTTTTCCGCGGATGTCCTCTATTTTTGGTGCTATTGCATCATATATGTTTCTAACCATTATCTTCTCATTCATCCGTTCCATATGACCAAACCACCTAAATGATCCTTTCTTAATCTTACTTACTGTATTAAGATCTGCTTTACATTGTTTGAAGTGTTAGGAAGAGTATATTATCCAGAATAGTATTAATGGTTAATTTTATCGTATAATATTTTTACTTGATGTGTATATCCTTGAGCACACATTACATTTCGCATGTACTTCTCGGAAATTCAAAATACGCAGTTAATTTTTTTTTTCAAATTTGAATAATTAACTCCGTGAATTCCTACTTTCTTAGCATAACAAGAATGAGAAATTAAACGTGAATAAATGCTCCTTTCAAGATCAGCTTTACATTCTTTCCTTATTTCTTCATTCTTTAGTCTGTCATAAATAGATCTGCCGCATATACGCCTAAGCTATCTCATTTTAACTGCATTCAGTCTACTTTCGTTCCTCTTCTGCCAGCTACCGACCTCACTTCCGTACATCGGTGTCGGTACCGGGACTTCATTGTGCGCCTCGGTTGATAAGTTCCTATTAGTTATTTTTTGTATTCTATATATAATTTTGAATCAATAAAATATTTCAATTAATCGAAATAATCGCATAACTAGGATTTTTTTAAACACTCGTATCTCTGGCATGATTGAGATTAGACACAGCGTACGCAGCTTCAACATTTTCAACTTGTATTTTTAATCCATATGTATTTACCCCTAAAATATAGCGTTCCACTCATTATACGTAATAAGATTACACAAAATTTATTCATTCAATTATAAACTCAAAATTTGACGAAGCAATTCGATACTTGGAATTCCCAAAATAAATTGAAGGTTCAGGCCATAATTCAAACATAATTAGGGTAATACGGGCAAACAGATGAAAATAAAAATGTCAATGTATTACATATTTTGTCTATATGTTGTTTGAAAAGACAAGCTTGTAAGAGTAAAATAAATTATTGTGTATTCCAAGAATTTATTCTAAGGGTTTTTCTGCCTCCAAAGCAATTAAGAATATTTAAAGGTAGATATTAGTGGAAATAAAGCAAAATTACCAATGCGGCTCTGGTATTGTACGTGCAGAACGTATTGTTTATGACAGCTGGGGTAGTGATAGCATTGTGTAAATATTGTTTTTAAATTTTGTTTGTGGCTGTATCTACGATCGATATTGGTACAAAAATTAATTCAGATTAATGTTGCATGCCTTTATTTCACAACTAAAAATATTTATTTATACAAAAATGATATAAGATTAAAAACTTCATTTAAAAAGTAAAATAATTAAAATTAAATACGACAATATTTCGTGTCATACATTAATACGTATACGAGAATCGAAAAAAATTCTAAAATATATTTAGACCATATATGGTGTAAACCAGACAATAATCTACATCTGAAACCATATAAACTGGATACAAATAATACTGATCATTTCCCTGTAGGTTTATTAAATATAACATGCTATAAACAAGCATCATTTCCCCCATATATAAATCAAATAACCCTGAGGAAATTAATTAACAAACTTGCAGGATATTGAATGATTCATTGTCATATACTGCAACATTCAAAGTATTAATGTGAAGAGATGACTTTTGAAGGAGCTGTGAAGAGTCTGCCATTTTTAATTAACGATTTACGATTTTTACCATCCGATATTGGAGGGTAAAATTAGTTTTTTTTACTATAATAAAAATTTATCACTGATCAAACAACTGGTCTTAAGTGGTTAGATAAATAACCAGAAAGTTTTGGTTAAGGCAAATGGTTTGACATTGTAGAACCTACATTGTTGAGCAGATGCTCGATGTTTCTGTAATCCTTGTAGGTGTTCGTGAACTTAGCACACTCTTCGCGGGGCACCAGCATGGCATAAACGGCCTTCTTGTGGCGGCCGCGACCCTTGGCTTGTACGTAGGAGCGGAAGTTTACCACCGAGTCATAGCGCAGGACCATCGTGCACCGTGGCACGTCCATTCCTTCCTCCATCATTTCTGTGGTTACCAGGCAGTTTAGTTGTCTGTAAAACCGCACATATGAGAGTTATAATTTAAAATATGTATATACTAGGCACTGTATTAATGTAATCACATTGATCTGAGATATTGATCCTAAGATCTGGCAATTATATTATCTAAAGATTGGCATCTACACAAAGATAATATGTATGAATGTTTTTAATAACTGTATTTAAGTAAACTATTCATTTATTACAGGCGGCCCTCGACTTTCGCTCTTAATTGGTTCTTGAAATGTGCGAAAGTAGTCATGTAAAAAAAAGTACCAAAATGGGATGTATTTTCAGTTATGTATTTATTTATCAATAACACACATATACATAAAAAAATAACAATGCGTATTAGGAGTCAAGAATCTTTTTTATTAAATTGTCATGAGATTGTTGAATGCCACTTTTTATTTTCTTTTCCTGATAAACAGTTCTATAACACGCCGTGTCTCTATGGATTGCCCTACGTACTTGAGATACACGCTCTGTATTGGGATCACATTCATCCATGATAGCCAAAAAAATTATCAAGATGCATGAAGGCTTCATTCATATTTTTGATCGTCAAAGTCTTGACCATGTCAGCCTCTTCTTCGTCTTCACTTTCTATTTCATTTGTTTCTTGTTGTTCAATTACGTATTCATTCGACAAAGGCTCCGAATGAGATTTGATTATTTCATCAACATCTTCGTTGTTGACGTCCATGTTTTGTTCATTCATTATTAAAACTATTTCAGTTATGATAGTTTCCGGATTTTTCAGGGTTTAGATAATTGCCTATCATTTGTGGGCATAATTTTTTCCAAGATCCTTTGAAACCTGTTGAAGTTGTTTACATACATTTCAAGGACGGAGAGAAAGAGACAGGGGACGGCGGAGAGGAGAGCGACTACGTGTGAGAAAAAAGCGAACATTATCGGAAAAAAAACGACAGTCGAAAAATGTGCAAAATAGTGAATTGTGAATGAAGTCGAGGGCCGCCTGTATATACATATAAAACAAATACAATATCAAACACATTTTATAATAGTTAAATGACATTACATTATAAAATATTATTTAAAATAATCAATAATTAAAATGAGCTTATTAGTCTATCGTTGAGTTTTGAAACACTGATTAATGATTCATATAACCGGGCCCTGTTGTATTAGATAATTATATTTTCATATATAAAGGGTTTTTCATTAAGGGCGCTCAAACTTTTTTTTTAAATAAAACAAAAACGAATGAATATATCTAAAAAAAAAATTATTATGTTTTGAAGTACATTTAGTGGCAATTATGTATGAAATTCAATTTCCCTCGCATGACCACCGCGGGCACGTTTGCAGAAGTCCAATCGTTGAATCCACCACTTTTTCACATAATTCGGCCCGAATCGCACCAATTTCGCGTTCAATATTTTCTCTTAGCTCTTGTAACGTCGCCGGCTTGTTGGTATAGACCAAAGATTTAACATAGCCCCAAAGAAAATAGTCCAATGGTGTTAAATCGCATGATCTAGGCGGCCATTGAACTGGTCCATTTCGCGAAATAACACGTTCACCAAATTTGGTTTTCAATAAGTCAATTGTTGCGTGTGCCGTGTGACTGGTAGCGCCGTCTTGTTGAAACCACATATTGGCCAAGTCCATACCTTGCAATTGAGGCCAAAAATAATCAGTTATCATGGAGCGATAACGATTACCATTCACAGTAACATGACGATTAGCATCATCAACAAAAAAATATGGTCCAATGACACCTCCGGCATGTAATCCACACCAAACAGTGATTTTTCCAGGATGCAATTGTGTTTTGTGAAGCGCGTGTGGATTGGTGCCTGCCCAATAATGCATATTTTGCTTGTTTACATATCCATTGAGCCAAAAATGAGCTTCGTCGCTAAAGATGATTTTTCGATGGAATTCAGCATCATTTTCAAATTGTTGTGCAGCCCAATTGAGGAATTGGCGACGCTTCAAATGGTCAAGCGGCTTTAGTTCTTGTGTCAACTGGATCTTGTATGGATATAGGCCAAGATCTTTTCGCAAAATTCGCCACAATGACGTCACAGAAATGCCCAATTGTTGAGAACGTCGTGTTAGTGACTCATTTGGGTCATCAAGAACAGATGCTCTAGCGGCGGCAATAATTTCCTCACTTCGTGCATTTCTTTGTCTCACTGGCACTGGAACATTGTGTAGCGACAATGTGCTTTCAAATTTTTGCACCAAACGTTGAATTGTTGATGTGGCAGGTAAGTGATGACGACTGTTACGCACAATAGCGGTCGCCCAGTCACGCCGCCGCCAGGGAACGCCCAGACGTCGCCTAACGCATTGAAAAATGCGGGCTAGTCCGAGCGCTCCAATTTCACCGGCGGTATTACTCCGCTTTGCTATATTCGTACAAATGCGAGGCTCGCAGGAGGCGATGTGTGCAGGAGAGAAGTAAAAGGCAGAGAGATGTTACTCTGGAAGGCCGCGGACGAGAACTGGACTCTCGGCAGCGGTACCCCCCCTATTTATTTCATGTATCAAGCAGACATGGCAAGCAGTGGTGGGGGTGGCTCACAACCCCCACCACTTGACCGCTGCTACGCGACCGCCGCTATGCGGCGGTCCATCGAACTACAATATTAGGAGCCCGACAACGCACGGTTTTAATACCGTGCCAAAGTCGGGCTCCAGACATAGAACAAATAAAATACAAAATAGCTGTGGATTATCGCGAGCAATTAACAAATACCAATAATACATAGCTCGCGATATCCACAGCATAATCAAGTCATTTATTACACAATAAACAAGAAATAAACAGGGGGTGGAGGGTGATCACCCATAATTTACACAATTATTTTCAATCAGTGATCACCCCATACAAAACAATACAAGTGTGTGTGGATATCGCGAGCATTAAACATTAATTACCAAGCTAGCTCGCGATATCCACAACAAAGGTTACAAATGTGGGCGACCGTCCGAAATCTAAATTCACAAAACAATTACATTCGGTGGACGGTCGCCCTATACAAAATACAATGGGCGGCCCCACCATGTGCCCCCTGTGGGTCCATGGTGAGCGACAAACCGCTCCTGTACCACTCGCTGGTAGCTCCGCCACCGCGAGTTGGTACGTGGTGGCTGGCCCCTTGCGGAGCCCGCCACTGGCGCTCAGCGCCCATCGGCCCGCTTGGTGCCACTGGACCGAATAAGAAAAGGCCCTTTTCAGGGCCGCTGAATCGTAACGATTCGTCCAGTGGAATTCTTGAGCCTGTCGTGAGGCGAAATCCTGTGTGCAACAACGACGATAAAATGGTCGTAATGCTCTTAAAGTTGCTGTGAGCGAACGCGAATTTTGGTAGTAGATTTGAATAATTTGCAAGCGTTGCTCCGGTGTGTACTGCTCCATGATTATTTGCCAACTAAGTACGAGTGTTAACCTCAAAAAAAAATTGAAGAAATATGGCGTAGTTTCTTGTCCCTGTTGAAAGAAAGTTTGAGCGTCCCTATTGAAAAACCCTTTACATACAATGAATGCCACCGACTTATCCTGAAGTGGAATATTTACCTCTGCTAGTTACCTCTGATGACGCCAGATCTTCCCGAGATCCTCAACTCTTGTTGCTGCCTTAACCTTCTCTCCTCATTCGATTACAGGTAACGAGGAATGTGAGTGCTGGGGTGATTCACTAGTTTCCGCTCCTGATCATGAGTAGGTGCTTGGCGTTAGTTCCAGAGAGCAATTTATGATTGTATTTAGGTTGTAGCGAGAAGGTCAGCAAGGTCCAGTGTAGAGGGGAAGCAGGGTCAAATGTAGAAATAATAAAATGTTTCGATTTCGGGGACTGAAGCGAGAGAGCTAGCGATCAGTATTTATTTGGTATTACCGTGCCGTATTGAAACTCAACTCGACACGGTAACCATTCAATGCACTCATTCAATGCCGGCCAATCAAATTTAATTCTCCATGCGCCAGTGGTTCGAATACTTTATTAGTGGAAAAATACTTACTGCGAAGCATACTTCATGATGACGGCTTTGTTTTGTTTCTTCTCATACAGTCCCTCTCGCGTGTCAGAGAAGGGGTTGAGGTTGAAGCCCACGGCGAAGTCCACCTTCAGGAAAGCAAGGTCCTCACAATGTTGACTCGCATGCTTTAGGATGGTGCTCAGGACTTTGCAAGCGAACCTCTCTTGCACAAACACCATGGCCGAAAGTGTCTCCTTGTACTTGTTGTACTTCAATGCTGAAACAATACAGTAGTGACTTTACAATATCATTTAAAACATTTGTAATCCATGTTAACATACAAAAATGTCGAAAATAGGTTGCTTTAATCTGCAATAATTTAAAATATAAAAGTACATCAATTGCCATGGTATTTGTGTTAGGCTTGGCTAATATATCTTACGAATATCAAAATATTTCCTAGGTTAAATTTTGGGTGGCCCCAGACTAAGTTAACTAAGAATTTCTGATGCCGGATTGGGCCTCGATCGGTGCAAGTGTCAAGTGCAAGACATGGGAAAATGGAAGCGCCTGTTTTACCAACGAGTTTAAATGAAACTGGTTAAAATATGAGATATTCCAAGTGTTTTGTTTTCATAGGTAACGCACTTTGGCGGCTTAACAGCAAAAATGTTATTGTTACATGTCTGAGTCCATATTCCCGTCCTCGATCCATTCCTAATGCTCAACACCCCGGTATAGATTTGGCTATTGACCCTATTGTATGGTCACTGCTTCAAAATTGAGGTTTAACCCAGACAGCGGCGACAACCCGGAGATTGTACACCGAGAATCCCAAACAACTGGTAAATTTGTCATGTAAAATGTAATATATTTTGATAGCATATTTTTAGTGTTAGTATTCCTCAATAAACAGACGGTAATAACAGCCATCTGAGTTTTATTTTCAATCATTGACCTCACGCGTCCTGAATCTTGACACACATGTTATTTCTCTATTTTCTTTATTTTTTGTTTTATAATATTTTTTTTATAGTTATTAAAAATAATGTCCCCTCATTAGGATGATTTTGTGTTGAGGTGGTTTGTTCTATATTTTTATTCAAACCATTGCACCAATCAATTCATAAGATTGACGAAATCAGTCCTAAAGACATAATATACAAAAAATACAGTGTACACTGAGCCTAAGAGCCTGATTGAGAAATTAGGGCCTTCTCCACAAATAGGCACGCGGCAAGAAATTCACAGTAGCGCCTGTTTGTTGAAAACACTACAGAGAGGAGTGAGAACTTGTACAATGGTATATTATACATAGGTACTTACGGACACCTGAATCCATAATTCTGGGTGAATACTCCTTGAGCACTTCCATGACCTGCCGCACCTTGGGCGAAGAGTGGCGGTGGATCTTCTGGAAACCACTATCGGCGGCCATGGCCCGCTCCAGAATGGCTCGTGCCTTGTTCAGAGAAGTGATTGTCACCTGCAGAAGATTGTGCTTCGCAGACGTCTCAGTGGACAGCTTCAGTCGCTCGCACAGCACAATGTACGCCAGGATAGACAGCGAGCTTCCGTACATCCCGAAGTCGTCCAGGTACCTGAAGAGGCTCTTCACCATGTTGCTGATAAATTTTTTGATCTAAGAATGACAAGTAGAAAGCATTGACAGAAAATATAAAAAGTATATTCCGTAATATGTAATTACACTAATTGTTTTAAAATTTTCAAAAAAGTTAACAAAAAAGAATATGAGGTAAATAAGGTAAAAGGATTTTCTTTTAATCTTTGCTGGTTTTTGATGATTTTGACTTAGAATATTTCTCAACGTCGTTTTTTCTGCGAAGGGTGTTGTCATTCTGCTGTTTAAGATGGTCAAAAAATGATTACCCATCAATTAAACCGACAGCGAGGTTGATTTTTCCCAAAGAAATCAACATCCTATCATTTGTCGCATGTTGTAAAACATCCTCGTCTGTTTCATGATCGCACACTTTCGCCTAAATGAAACGGCTATCATTTAAACGGTCAGCATAATATTGAGGTTTTGGTCAGCTCTAAAATGTTTTCTGCCAGTAAATAGTCAGTTGAGCCGCCACTTGTGGTCAGCAATTGTACAAGATTGATCAGCAAATAATGTCAAATTTCTATAGATAATTAAATACATTTGCAGCAATATTAGTAATAAAGGGGCAAATTGTAAGTCAGATTTATTTTATTCTACTAAATCTAACCTAACCTTTTTGTTACTGATCAATTATATAATTCTGTTGACCAAATAATAACTCTGTTTCATGACTATTTATTTTGAATACTCATAAATATGAAGCTGACTAAAGATGTGTTTACTTGCTAATAAAATATAGTTTGTTTGCTGATCAAGTATTGAGCCCGATATGTTTTCACTGCCGACAAAAACATAGTATGTCTAAATAATTTAATAGTTGTTTCTTCTTCCGAACCCAATATTTAAATAGCGAATCATTTAATTACTTCTCTAATGAAACTGCTCACATAATGATTGTAATTTGTCGCAAATTTCGTAACACTACCTACTCTTCATGATTTCTTCAAATTCGGAAAATTCTTCATCGCTTACTATTTGGTTTATTAGACTTTTTAAATTTGTTCCGTCTTAAGATCTTCGGTTTCTATAAATGCTCGGAACTTAGAGGTGGGTTCTCATGCAGCTAACTCATCCAATACACGCAAGCAATAAATGCATACTGTGTAACGTGATTGATAAGGGTGTGATTTACTTCTCTTCACTTCCTTTACAAGATTTATTAATCAGTTTTCGGTGATTTACTCTACTGGGTGCACTCTAGGATGTTCACATTATAAAACAGTCTGATGGAATCAGCGGAAGTCAAAAAGCCAAATAAGAGTTATTTGTTTACTGATCATGATTACAATCGGACACCAATTACAACTACGGTTTATAATAGCTATTATTATCCTTAGATTGGTCAAATTGTAATCCACCACTGCACTAAGTCAAATTGCCCAAAATCGCACATTTTTGATTTTGGTTTCATGCAGACGATATGTGTGAAAAATTATAAAATAAAATTTTCTAAAAGCGCGACATGTTTTGGAAGTAACTCACTTTATCTTGGGGAGGTTTCATCTTTCGCGCATAAGGCACGACGTTGGGGGAAGCCACCTCGTCTATCTTGACGCATCCCGTCACGTCTTCCAGTCTGGTCAACACTTCCTGGACTAATTTTTCTGCATTTGTTACGCTGTACCTGTCGTAGGGGATGATAAACTCCTCAGGATTGGTGGAGTACCTGAAGAAACAGTAGAGGTCAACATCTGTGGAATTTAGACAGAATTCTGGTAGCCTGGCAAAGAATAAATGCTAGTCTGACTATTGGTTGAGTCTTAAAATGTTTCAGTAGCATCTCCACAATAATATTCTTACTATTTTTCAGACCAACCTGAATACTACAGTCTTACATGGTAGTTCGAGGATGACTATACGATAAAATCAACTAAATTATTTGTTACGAACATGAACAACAATATTATTTGAGAATCCATGTATGGTGTACGCAAATAAACAAATACATGATGTCCCATGTACATTTCCTGTGGGCCGCACTTAATGGGTAAAAAAGAACATCTGTAAGGCCTACTTGCTACTAATTCCCACATTATTCGAATGAAAAAATAAGTGTTATTATGTATAATATAACTGCCTATTTATGTCATGTCTGCCATATAAAATACACAAGTAAATAGTGCGTAGGCAGGAAATCTGCCTATATAAGACAAGTAAATATTTTATAACTAGTTAGTTCTCTTGAATAAATCCAACATAAAACATACATACATTTTTACATCCTTAAATCGTAACACACAACCTTCACGCATACATAGACGTTAAAATATCCAACAGATTGAAAAAACCAGCACCTGAGAAAGAACACGAAAATGAGGAAATACAATAATAATAATAACCTTAATTACATCATATTTCTACACGTGTTATAGTAGGTCCCATCTCTTGTGACAAATTGGTACTATTATTTTATGAAACGATGCTCAAAATTCATATTCAACGGTTGTAGAATGTAATGGTCCAACTTACGAGAACACTTCGCAGATGTTGTCAGGGTCCGCGGTGCATATGATAGAATTGAATGTTTTTTCCAGTTCGCGAATCTCCTTAAAAACTTGAGATGGTTTCAAATTTTTGTTCAAAAGCGTCGCCGTTAGGCCTACAAAAAAAATTGATTGATTATTGTAGTTATAGTTCAATTGATTTTATAATAATATACACATTTTGAATATTACTCTTTATCAACCGAGCCGAGATGCAGATGCGAACTGCCAAAGCGCCGCGCATCGGTACCACCGGTGCTCTGATCGTTTCCAGCCCAAACAACAACGTAACAACTTAACTTTACTGGGTCACACGAAGAATCCCCAAACAATTTGTATACCTTTTGCTCATACTTAACTTTTTTATTAATTATACAATATACTATAAGTCGAGGGTAAAACTTGGGGCGATGAAATTCTGTGATTTTTATAATTTTGTCAGATTTACCTACTGTATATTAAACTATGGCAGGTGTACGATTACTCCAGACATAGTTATCTAGTATCTAAATCTTCATAAGTTAACACTCTGCAGACTACATATTAACAACATGTTTATTTATGTCAGCTAAAACTGAATTAAAAAATGAGTAATCATGAACAGGAACATTTCCATTCATTAACCGTACAGAATCCCTTCAATTTATTACAGGGAATTCTCATTCATATCATTTTTGAAAGAAATATGATTTCTGATATAATTTAGTGCATAGAGAAGTGAATACAGTAATTCCATTGGTGTATTCAGATGAGTCATTAAGCCTACACTCTCTAGTAGTATGTGATATCAAGTGACATGCCCACCGTTTATATCAGTATCCTCCCTTCTCCCGATGACAGAGGCTCAACATACAACTACCGGTAAGTACACTAGCACTACCGGTAACTCGACATCGCCCCGCATTCAATGTACAAAATTCTGACCCATGGATAAGTCGACTCTGCGTTTTAAACTGAAGTTTACAACTAAAATTTCTCGACGTCTACACAAGTACATATGGTAATTTTGTATATCCAAGAATAAACAATCATCCAATTGTAAGTGACTGCTTTACTACTTGCTTCGCTACCTTTTGGCACCTTGTCAGTGGCGTAGCTATCACCTGGGCAACCGGACGGGGGTCCAGACCTTGGAGGGTCTGAAATTGCTGAATAAAATGAAAAAATATCCTAAATTTTAGCATAATTATATGTAATCAAGTATCAAAAAGTAACATTCAGACATCTTTGCCAAATGTCGACGTGTGCTATTTTACTAAAGGGAAAACACGATTCTCAGTTATGAGGGACCGACTCTGAAGAAGATGAAGAATTACCTGAAAAGAATTTCAAGCATGGAGAATTGTAGCTAATTCAAAAGGATACATACCGATCACTTTGGGCTGGTTCTCCTTCTGGATACCCTCAAAGTTCTTCATAAGCTGCCGCATGGGATGCTTGTCCACAGCGTGGTGGCACTCGTCGAACACCAACAGGTTTATCCTCTGTAGGGAGATAAAGTTGTGGTGCAGCATGTCCACTAGGATCTGGGCAGTCATCACCAGCACCTGGAGTTTGATGTGGTAGAATTATTAACATTATAAAGCGATATACTTTAAGAATTAAATAGTGAATAAATGTGTATTTGCAACTGAGCAGGTACTACTTTTGATTTATGTGTTGTCCATACTAACCTGTTGTACTGACAAGATAACCAGTTGAGCTAACATTAACGCACATATTTATTAGCAAATATTCATTTGACTTTTCTATTGCACTTCTCAAGAAGTCATCATGGGAGAATGGTCCCCGTACGATGCCTAACCAATACCGGTCTGTTTTGGCGGATTAACACAAGAAGATTCCCCGATTTATAAGGAAAAAATTGATCTAAATTCATACTGATAAATAATGTTGATAACTTTTGAAGCAGCTGTATTTGTGAAGAGAAAACTATTTATGCTAATATTATATTATTTGATAAAAAAACGTTTTTTTTTTAAATATTTATTTATTGTTTTAATACACATAATACATTACATATATATTCAATATTAAAATATAAATGAAAATATGACAAAAGCATTATTATTCACTGTTAAATAATTAGTTGTTCATTGAGCATATTATCATTCATAAGAATTTTGTTGTTTTTTTTTACACATATTCAAAACAAAATTTGATCCACACATTAACTTTAGAAATAAAACGAATCTTACATTCTTTCACATATTCAATATTCGTTCCTGTGCACCCAAACATCGACTTATGGGAGTAAAATTTGATTAATTTGAGAAAAGAATGTCGAGTCGAGAAAAGAATGTCGAATGAAAGAAGTATGTCGACCACTCTTGCCATCCAATTTAGGAAGTTCACACGAGTCCACACATTCAATGCTCAGTTCAGGAACATCCTGAAAATAATTTATAATATTATTATTATTAAATTATGTTGTGTACTTTAATAATCTAAAATTGAAATAAAGATTTGATTCATAATAATTAATTAATAATATAAGATGGCTACCACTGTTTAGATATGTAAACCATGTCTATTAACATAGCATACTCCACCATACAGTTGCAATGTTTTGTCCACAAACAAGAAAATATATTGAGTAATGTTGAATGGGAAGCGCCCACAACTAAATCCATTTAAATTAAACATATCCAATAATATTTTACAGCGCAAGATTTGTTATCATGGAAATATGTAAAGAGATAAAATCAACAGACTGTACAAAAGAATTATGTATTTACAATGCTGGTTGAGGGAAATGTCAATGGATACTTTTTGACCTTAGTTATCTTGAGTCACAGGAGGTAGTAATTTCAGAACAATAATGTGTATAATAATATATTATTGACTTTTAATGAGAACTGAACCCAACAAAATATCACAACTTTGCAAATGTCACGTCTTCGCATATTTCACGGAAACATTGTGTAAGTACAACGCTGTCATTTTAAAACATGACAGCGCATGCGCGGCTAGCACGCATGCGTTGCTAAAACATTAAAAATGGTGACATGAAGTTAAACTAGTTAGTTAAACATATTAAACTTATTTTTAAATAGTAGTTGAAGCCTCAAAGCACGTAAGTAAATATAATATATTATTTTAAAACGTATGTTTTTACTAGAACAAAGTGTTTTAAAAATGTCAAAAATTGATCAAATGTACTGCAAATTGAAAGGTTTATAACTCTATTCATTTTTAATATTTTGCTAATTTGGTTTCCTATAAATTTGTCTCTGTAATCTTGGCTTCAAGATTATAAGAAAATATATTTCGTTTATGCATTAATTTAGCGTATTAACTCAATTTCGTAGCACGCGGAAAATGCATCTAATGGTCGCGATCTTTCTTATGTCTGTATCATCTTAATTATGGCAAATAACATTCAGTTTATTAGTTTTATATTAATGTAAAGGTCCAATCTATGTAATAGTTGAAAATAAGTCAAATCTATTGAATAACTTTTGATATAAATGAATAATAAAAACTCACAATTTCATAAAAAATGTGAAAATTTTAATTATTATTGCAAATCGCGCCTTAAGAGGCTACTTTCATTTTTCCAGTTTGAATTTCGAGATATTTTTGCATTTTGCATACCCTTTCAAGACGAGACTAATAGTTAATTCATTTACAATATCAAGTAAACATAAAAGTGCGTTATTTTTTACGTAAATATTGCTAGAGTGAAAGGTATCAATAGAAAAGGACAAGTATACAATTGTTGATTTTTTTTAATTCCTAGGTAATAAAGCTATCAGAAAATAGGCATTTCTTCAACATTCATAATACATATGTGTTGCCATTTGAAATTATCAGGCGAAAATTAAATAATTTGTTAAAGTTCTCACCTAAGAATTGTTATGTTTATGATAAAAAACATTGTGTCGATAAACATGATTATTACAATCATGCCCCCGATTTATAAGGAAAAAATTGACGTAAATTCATACTAATAAATAATATTGACAACTTTTGAAGCAGCTGTATTTGTGAAGAGAAAACTATTTATGCTAATATTATATAATAATCATACTATGGTTGTAATAAAAAAAGTTTTTTTTTTTAATATTTATTTATTGTTTTAATAAATTACATATTTATTAATATTAAAATATAAATGAAAATATGACAAAAGTATTATTATTCACTGTTAAATAATTAGTTGTTCATCGAGCGCATTATCGTTATTCAGAATTTCGTTTTTTTTTTCTTCACACGTATTCAAAACAAAATTTGATTCACATTTATTACAATTTAAACTGAATTTAGAAATAAAATTTTATGTTCTTTCACATATTCAATATTCGTTCATGTGCACCCAAACATCGACTTGTGGGAGTAAATTTGATTAATTAGAGAAAAGAATTGGTGTATGTCGTCGACCACTCTTTTGCCATCCAATTTAGGAAGTTCACACGAGTCCGCACATTCAATACTCAGTTCGGGAACATCCTGAAAATAATTAATAATATTATTATTGTTATTTAGTTATCAGTATTTTTATGTCTAAAATATTAAAATACATCTTTATTCATTTATATGACTATAACAAATACATTTGTATCAGACAAGTCTGTCATGTATAATTCTTTTGATAAGATTATTTATCTTTAAGGACATGTATTTCCAATAAAAAATAATTTATCTGCACTACATAATATATGTATATTGAACTATGTAATTTGTTTTGTTAAATCAAATAGATAATTGTTATAGAAATGGTAAAAATTATCAACTTACGTTGCGATTTTTATTCCAAGAAGATAACCATTTAAAATTTTGTTGGAATATTTCGTAGAGCGTGTCAATGGATACTTTTTGACCTTAGGCATCTTGAGTCACAGGAGGCAGTAATTTCAGAACAATAATTTGTATAATAAAATATAATGAGAACCAAACCCAACAAAAAAAAACACAGGTTCACGAATGTCACGTTGAACCATGTGAATAAACGAATTTTATGCCCTTGAGGCGCATGCGTTAGATGCGCAATGCCATAGATAAGAGACGCAATGCGATGCAAGCCGCGCATGCGTTGTCAGATTCTTAGCGCTCAGATCCGTAACGTAGGTTTTGACACATGTATTATGTTCAGAAGTCAAAATTATAATCTGTTTTCGTATAAAAACAGCCCAAAACCATATAATTTACAAAAATAAGCAATTGGTATCAAGAATAAGTATAATATTCATTCATAGTGTAGTCAAAATTTGTAATAAAATGTGTTTTATAGGCAAATTTAATGAAAATCCAACGGAGTACAAAAGCCACGTCCGTCATCGCCGAATTGATCGGGGTTCTGAAGGTCCGATAGACGATTAAAATTATCGTGTTTCATAAGACTGGAAATATATTATTTAAAAAATGATTATTGTGTTTCTAATATTAAACTTAGTTTTAAATAGTAGTTGAAGCCTCAAAGCATGTGAGTAAATATAGTTTATTATTTAAAAACGTATGTTTTTACTAAAACAAAGTATTTTAAAAACGTCAAAAATTCATCAAATGTACTGCAAATTGAATGATTTATAACTCTATTAATTTTTAACATTTTGCTGATTTGGTTTCCTACAAATTTGTCTCCGTAATCTTGGCCTTAAGATTATAAGAAAATATATTTCGTCTACGCATTCGTTTAGCGCATTGACTCAATTTTGTACAATGCCTAAAATGCATCTAATGGTCACGGTCTTTCTTATAATATTTGTATTGTCTTAATTATGACAAATAACATTCAGTTTATTAGTTTTATATTAATGTAAAGATCCAATCCAAGTAATAGTTGAAAAAAAAGTCAAATCTATTGAATAATTTCTGATATAAATGAATAATAAAAACCCACATTTTCGTAAAAAACGCCAAAATATGAATTATTATTGCAAGTGGCGCCTTAAGCATTATTACTAGTTTTTGCGATGCACCTTTTTGAAATGAATATAACAGCAACAGCCTTGTTCCTGTAAAATGATTGAAATTGGTTGATTAACGGGATCTTTTGTGAAGGGAATGTAGTGCAAGCAATAAGTACTTAACAAAATTGTGTTCATATATGGTACTGAAATACAAATTAAACAATCCAGCCAAATCTAACCTGAGCCTTTTCTAGCTCCCTTAGCCAATCTGCCAAATTCCAAAGGTCCACCTTGTTCTGGCTGGTGTAGCCCTCAATGCTGAGGCTGGTGAGGTCCCGGAGGACCTTTACTTGCTGTTCCACCAGCACCACACTGTTGACCAAGAAGAATGTCCTCTTGCCACCGGCAGAATACTTCGGTAGGATGTCCTTTTGGAGACGCTTTATTAGCTGAAATAGTCCATTAAAATGTCATTTTCTAGAATTAAATATGGGATATAGGTATGTTTTGATGAATATGAAATTTATGTGTGCTGCACAGGACTACGCCACTGGAAAGAGTCAGCTACCAGTGGCCGCCGGTAGGGGTATCGCCGACAGAAAGCTCCGCTCTCAGGTGACCCTGGGTAGGACCCATTGCGCTGAGTCACATTATGACAACAAAATCTCAACTCGATCAAATCTCAAATCTCGGAGCCTCGTGCTCTTGAGCCAAGGATATTTTATTGGGAATAAGGGGTGATTGCCCGGAAGGGACTTACAATGTTACATATATGTTTTATGTGTGCATTATGATTTTGTACATTTGTATTTTTAAAAGTTAAATAAATAAATCCTTATAGTAAATAAGACATTTGGGCAAACATGGTAAAAATAATAAAAAGCCTGCCATGTCTCTAGGTATAATAATATTTATGTTATCAAATAAAAAGTAGAATAAATGTGGAGTTTGCCGACCAGGGCGCTGCGTCGCCCAAATTGTTGGTAGCTTTCCACTTTAACCGCTAGGCGGTAGAGGTGCCGGGTTGGTCGGGGACGGGGCTATGAGTGAAAGTCTCGCCCCATCGGTCTGACGTGTGATGGGGACTCCCGCCGGTGGTGAATAAAATCCTTGAGTATACATGTCTGCCGTGTTATTTTTAAAACTCAGTCAGTTTTAAATATGTCCTGATGAAGCTTGAGCTAAGCGAAACCGGTTGGCATGTAATAAAATTTGTGGTTTCATACAGTGATTGTATTTTGTTTAATCTAATATGTCAAACCACAAAGTGATTGTTTACGCTTAAAACACATTTATTAGTATATATATATATATATAAGATTCCCTAAGGGGGAAACAAAAGCAATCATTGGGCAGCAAGTACATAAACATACAAATTTATTGTTAAATGTTATTATTAGTTTTATGGCGCACCTTCTTGAGATGAATATAACAGCAACAGCTTTGTTCTTGTACGATGATTGAAATTTGTTGAATATTGCCATTCTTTTTCACCATAGGTATTTAATATAACCTGTACAATATGAAGTGAACCAACCTGAACCGCAATAAATGTCTTTCCGGAACCAGTGGGAAGAAATATAATGGTATTCTGGTCCCTGGAATGTCTCTCGATGTGCATCTGGTAGGACCTCGCCACCAGTTCCACCGCCATCTTCTTCAGATAATATCTCCACTCTGATTCAAGCGTAAAGAAATATATTAAAAAAAAAAAGAAATAAAATTCAAGCCTGATAAAAGTTTGTCTGTGCATAACTCTGGAAGTTGAGTATATAGACTCTATATATGTAGGTATCAAATCTGAGGAGATTTACAGAGTGAGGTATATTATATAAATAATTTTAAAAACAACGCTATTCGTAGTTGTTTTCATAGAAAAATGCATTTAAAAAGTGGGTTTGGAAATTGACTGCATAGGCCAGTGATGGCTAACCTATGACACGCTAGCGTTCACTAATATCAGAGTTATCAAATAACGTATTTTCCATATTTTTTTCCAGTTCACGCCAGCAAACTTAAGTCAGATTTTCCAAATTTTTTACACGCCGAGTCCAAAAGGTTCACCATCATTGGCAAAGGCAATTGGTCATCACCGATATGATTTCCAGGTGAATATCGGATTATTTGTCCGGTTACTCAGTTCCAAATGCATGATCGAATTTTATCAAAGACCTGGTACTTTTTTATGATCATAATTCTCAAAAAGAACCAGTATAATCAGGTATTTTAAAAGTTGGAAATTGTCATCATTAAGAACTATTAATGTTGCAAAGAACTTCTTCCACAGCACTCACTACATTTCAGGGATAGTCTATTCCAGTAGTCCTCTTCCACATAGTCAGCCCACTTCTTCCTTGGGCAGCTTATAGGTTGTTTCCACCGGGGTGCCCATTTGGTGATGATCTTAGGTGTCCTGTTATCTGACATTCTTTCAACGTGATCAGGTCCAGGTAACCAGTGTCCGGGTGACTTGATGGTAACTGGTTAAAAATCACCAGGACACAAATATCAACCGCCACCAGATCACGTATAATATGATGGACAGGAAACTCACATCTCACATGAATAATAATTAAACTCCTCTGGACTTAGTCTTCGAGCTAACATCTTGCTCCTTTTTATTTGTATTATTTATTAATTTCTTCATACGGTTTTGAAATTCTTGATTAATAAAATTTTTTTTTTCCACAAAATCTGTGTTAGAAAATTTTTCTTACTTCGTAATATTAACCTTGTGTTTAATTTTCACCTTTATTTCAAAATGTGGTGTCTTTGATATTGTAATATGTGTGTATCATTGCACTAGCGCCATCTGTTGTTGATGAGCGTATGTGTGTATGAAGAGCGGGCTTTCCATAAATAAGTGTATATCTTTGTATCATAACAGTATTATTGTAATAAAGATTGTAATTATCACCCTAAGTGTTTTACTATTGGACTACTACAATCTTACTTTGAGTACGCCATATTTGGGAAGCAGGGGTTTTTCCAAATACCTTCCACAAAAATATATTTCGCAATTCCAAGAATCAGATAAGACTCAATGGCCACCTTATACACTCTACATACTTATTATTATAAAAGTTTTAACTCTGGTTAAAATTTCTTCGAGAACAAACCCCTTATCAAGTTTCTCAGCTTTAGAATTTTTACAATGCACAAACAGTTCAAACCAGCGTTTCCCAAACTGTGTGCCTTTTAGTGGTTTGCAAACTGTGTGATTTTTAGTGGTTTGCAAAAAGTTTGTAAAATGCGATCTTTACATAAAAATTAAAAGTTTTGACTGAATGAAATGTGTCAGAATATGTACGGACATTGCCTGGCCTACGTGCAGCGCAGGCTATAACAGTAACTCGAATTCTTGAAGTTAGTCCAAATGCATTGTGGAGTGGCTTTTAAGAGGACCATATTTCGGTATTTCATTTACCCGGTCACACCAAGTCTTCCACGGACGTTCTCTATTTTTGGTTCATCTGTTCCATATGACCGAAACACCTAAGTGATTCTTTTTTAATCTTATTCTCTACGCTAAGATCAGCTTTAAATTCTCTTATAATTTCTTCATTCTTCACACTGGTAAAAATGGATCTATCACACATACGCCTAAGTGATCTCATTTCCACTGCATTCAATTAACTTTCGTTCCTCTTCTGCCAGTACCAGACTTTGTTTCTTTACATCAGCGTCGGTATCAGGACTCCATTGTGTACCGCTAGACTTGCTCAGGTTGTCAACTCCATTGTGTACCGCTAGACTTGCTCGGGTTGTCAACTCCATTGTGTACCGCTAGACTTGCTCTGGTTGTCAACTCCATTGTGTACCGCTAGACTCGCTCGGGTTGTCAAGTTCCCATTAGATATAATTCCATTCAGAGCGCCGTTCACTTTAATAAACGTGCTCCACTATATATTGAAAAGTAGTTTAAGACATATTTTCATTTTAATTAGAAAGTTTGATATGAGTTTTATGACAAAACGATTCTTATTTTAAAATCAGCCCTTGAATTTTAATGTAATTGTATTTGTTATTAATATATTTAAATAAAAATATTATTTCTTCTAGAACTCCGTTTTGTATGATAAATTTGCTTTGTGTGATTCTAAAATTTGGGTTGCAGTGTTAAAAAGTTTGAGTAGCATTATTTCAGAAAAAATATGTTCGGTTTATGAAGACAATGGCAGTTCTGTCTACTTGGGTATACACTGCGCTGACTCATGAAATCTATCTGGTGTGACCATTAAATGTAAGCAGTCAGCAGATAAACATTTCCAGTGAAATATGAGTCAGAGATTATTTTGAATGCTTGAGAGCCAATATTTATGTATGCGCTGAAGAATGACAGCTAAATATAAAATGATAACACAATGGCAGGTTGTAAATTGAAATAAGATAGTTACACTTAATAATAATATTGGATAATTTTTATAGCGCCATTTCTGTAAAAAAAAATCATGCAAGTCTTCCGCAGACATCTTCTATTTCTGGTGCCATCAACGCTTGCGTCATATTTCATATTGTAAAATTAATGTGTGATCTCTTTCTGTCTTATTACAAAAGGTATTTTTTATCGCAACTGACATCCAAAGCATCAATTTTACATCTGATTGATTCACTTTACATAATTAGTTTATCACTCGTCATTTATATGTACAAATGTTTTTTTAGGATTAACTAAAATGTTAAGTTTATATTGCATGTATTTACAGAGATATTACAGGTTTAATTGACTGTATAGACCTGTGTTATTGCTCGGCTAAAGATGGATTAAAATTGCGTTGGCGACCCGTATTATTGATCGCTTTGTTTTTGCCAAACCTTAAATTTATTTTGAAATGAAATGATTAATTTATTTTAAAGTGTAATGTATCGTGATGTAGCGAATGTGTGACACGTGCACACTGGCAAGATTGAGAGTGGAAGGGATAAAAGATCGCCACGCTCGGGTGTGCATTCTCTCGCACCAGAGTCGTGACTCGGAACATATTTGTACTCATAACTGTAAGCTCTGTTATTAGAATGCAAAATTACCCAAAACAATATTTTGTTTTTCAAGGATACAAAAGCACTTAGTTGAAGTAAGGGACAGGGTAATAAACGTCGGTATTGTTAGATGGATGACGCGGCATAGGAACGGCAATAAAATTTTTGGCATACATGACTTTAGTCACGTAGGCAAATGTACCATAAGGCATGCATCACCCTCATGCGTGAGTCTTTCTCCCAATCCTAGCCGGGAGAGATCGCTCCATAAACACGATCTAGTTTTCAATTAGAAAACAAAATTAGTATCCGTCTCTAATATTAAGCGAGCGTTTGTAATCTGTGATTCCGGGGAAAATGTAAACTGTGCACCTCGAGTTTAAGTTTAGACTGTGATGTTCTCTGTGTTTAATCGTTGATGTAGTGAGAATAACTTGTCACTATCAAAAGAGACAATATCATATACGGCATGCGCAAATTGTAATTAAGAACATCGCGTCCAGAGTCCCGGTTTACCTGGATAATTGGACATCATCTGGTGGTCAATCCTGAACTCTGTCAACCTACCCTGCCACCAGGAACTATTGGCCACATTTCACGCGCCGGTTCCAGGACCATCATCTACACGTGGAAAGCGTCTCCTAAAAGGTAATCCCTTACGTGAGGGACCTGAATAATCAACATCAGACAAGCATCGACACAGAAAATTTGGTAGTTAACTTTATGTTGGCATGATGGGCACATATATAATGTTAAAATAATTGTAATTATTTTTAAATTGTCTTTTTAATAAGTAATTAGGTAAAATGCTTTTTTTCAACTTTTGATACATGCAAGTCACAAAATAGATAATAAACTTAATTGTAAACAACGGCATTCTGTTATTTCATTTCATAACCATTTGACTTGATGATAATTTAAAAAAGAACCAGTTAGGCTATATGCCTCCCCCCTGAACATGAAGCCGAGGCAGAAAGAGAAAAAACGTAACATTGTAATAAACTGTATTGTTGTCATCTCGAGTTATATTGTGCTACCTCAATCCCGCACACAATAATCACCAGTCCAAAAAGACGTCATCCTATTGCAGCCGTAATAAACCGGTGCTAGGACTTTACGCAAAGTAAAATTATTTTCAGTTAAAAACAAACCCTCATGTCAGAAACATATATAAGAAATGCTTTTCAATTTATTATAAGGTCGAAATTATTCATCCTCGATACAAGCGAGTTCGACCATATGATTACCCGCATACAAGATGGGGCAGAGTGAATCAGAAAAACCTATTATATATAGGGACTTTTATTTATATGTTTTATTTTTCATAATTTAGAAATAAAAATTATATCAAAACTCGAGATATGAGAATATACAAATTGTCTGTATGATGCCTATCATATGCTGTAGATATTCAAAGTATTTATGGTCTATACTCTACACCGTACACTATTTTAGCAAATTTACTGTAAAAATACTTTATTCATGTCATTTTTTTTCTGGTGGAATTTAAACAATCATAATTTAAAGTTTTACTCTTTCGGAGTGTTACACTACAGCATTATACTAATTACCAAGCTTTTAAAACAAAAGGATTCTGTGTGCTGGTGCCAGCTCCTAGTATGTTTGTTTTCAAAGTTTCAGATAAATATTTTTAAGGCCATTGTTTCAGTGTTATATCAGCTCTATTCTTCTACCAGCGTGGGTAGGATTTCTAAAACAATGTATTCAAATGTTGAATAAACAAATGGTTCTGTGCAGTTTCAGTAAACACAACAAATTATTATTGCTTAAGAAATAAATCATTTTCTTCACATTACACAATTATAAATTTTATTTTTATGATACAATATTAGTGGGTGATTGTGTATAATTTGGTGTTCCATTGTGACAATGATTGATAATGGTAATTATTTGTAACTGGCAGTAGGAGAGGATATAAAAATGTATCAAAATTTTCTAAAGCAGTTTTCATGACAAATTTTATTGGAAGCACCCACTGAATATACATATTCCATCCATATCAAAAAAGATGTTAACTAATTAAAAAAAAAAAAAACTTTTGTTTTGATTTTACATAAGCTTTGGATTGAATGAATACCTTACAATAGTGATGGTAAAATAGTCATTTTGACAGTGATTGTGTTCGATTGTAACAATTATTGATAACTGATTAATGTAATTCTTTGAGCAATGACTGGTACACTAAAAAGTAAGACTCCAACAGTTAATCTTAATTACCAATCATCGACCCAATCACAGTCACTTAACGGTTTACCATAATTACTGGAAGGTTTTAGACAATGGAAATAATTGAATTATTTTGTATAGATTGTCATATTGATGATGGTTCTCTGAATTGTGTAAATCTTACACCAAAACCATAGGCCACATATTTGAACAACTCTCAAGTTCGAAATAGAGTGTGTGGTTCCGAGGGGAGATTATCAAATATTAAGAATGGCATCCTAAATATTTTTAAGCGTATCTGGACATAAAACTATCTTACGGAACGCATTTAAGAAAGAATGCATAAAGCAGATGGAGCATTGTCAACCTGGAATTACCAAGGTTCAGTACTTAGTCTTACCCTGTCAAGGAACACCGAAGCCAAGAGAGGCTCCTTACACCGCACCACGTAAAATAATAGATTTTTGTGCTTTTTTAGATTATGTAATAATAATGTGTTTGTAGTAAAGAAAGCGCCCGTATGGTTGAAAACAAAGTAATATTTAATTTTAGTTTCTCCTAGTAGCATTATTGCTTCACTGTTGCAGGGATGGAGAAAACATTTTTAGGTCCTTTTATTAGTCACCTTATACATGTTATTCTACAATAACATATCTAGGAGAGGCCCAAAATCACCAGAGTACCAGGTCTCAACATTTCTTTCGCCGGGCCTGAGTTTGAAAGTGAATGAGGCGAAAGTGTTACACGGAAGTTTCGTCTTTCTGACTCTTCTAATATGGTGATCTATATTTATATTATATATATTATACTCTTGGCATTCAATGGCTTTATCTTATTTATTATAAATAATTATTCAAAATAAATTCAAATACCTTACTTCTTTTTGTAAACAACTCGAGGTAATGCGAGAATAATCACTTTCAGGGGTGTAACAAATGTATTCAAATGATGCAATCTCCTTACAGATATTTCGACATTTCACAACAGAGCTATTTTATTGCGGAGCCAACAAAATCGCTTAGACAAAAACACACTTTGAATCGTGAAACGACCGTGATTCCAATATAGCTAATAATGAAACCAACAAAACAATTAGCTGAAGAGATAAGAAAGTTTAAAAATATAATAAAACTAACCTCACATATGACGGACCGTCACTCAACTGTCACCGTTACCTGGCCAATGAACTGACCACTTCGAAACTAACGAATACTTGTGAGAGAGCAACCAGACTCTAATGTCGGAAGAAGCGTGTGTACATTCGCAATCGTAGCGACGAAATATAACTCATATAACCGAGCTGGGCGACAGGACTCCTCACAGAGCAAGCACCGACGTGCAAATCAGGATTCCCCATTTACCAACTCGCTTTGTTGCGCTTCAGTTCTTGAAACGTCAAGTATCAGCGAAAAACATTTTTATTATCTTGTTTTAGACCGATTAAACAAATATGTCACGACTTGGCAGGTACTTACCTAGCGGTGACAAGAAACAAAAGATGGCACCCAAGATATTTTCACGTTTACATCTTAAAATGTTATGTTGAGAATGGATAAATTATAAATTTACCTACCTCAGAACAGATACTTTATATATATCGAGCGTGGTAGGTAGCGGCTAATAGGTTTGCATACAAATAGTACTTATTGTATTTGGAGATTATGTATCAGTATTAATTATGCTAAAAATATGTATGTTGATGCAAGCTGTAACATATAGTTATTTTGCTAATAAGCATTAATATATAGGCTCTGTAAAAGAAAACAACGTGTACCAAAAATATAAACTAACCATTAGAACATTTTTATTTTTTTAAATTATTAATAGTATTAAAAATGAGTGTTAAAAATATATAAATAACAATATCAAAAATATAAATGAATGCATTCAATTTTATTTAAAAAAAATCAATATCAATAATATAAATCAATGCATTCAATTTTATTTAAAAAAAAACTGCATTAAATACATTTATAACAACATGTCCCCACAGTTGATAAGACCGTATAGTATTAGCATGCCAGTGATATCCGGATCGATATTCGGTGTCTCAAAAATATTTTCGATTACAAAAAATATTTGGAGACGCCTGGTATCGATCCCGGCACTAGTAAATATGAAAACAAAACACAAGGTGAAAGTGAGAGTATATAAAAGTGTAACAAAATTTTCTAACGTACTAGTTTTAACTAAAATCAGTTTTCGTGACCAATTATTTTACTGATGGACCTGCCAAACACCATGTTAAAATTTAATTTAACTCTTTAAACAAAATATGAAAATTACTTTCTGTCTGCGCTCAATCGTAAATAATATACGTGATCCAAAAATATTTAAACTATTATTTTGTGACTCAACCGTGAGAAAAGATTTTAGTGGAAAATATTCTTCCTAAGAGAAAGCGAATATGTATGTTTAATTCAGCAATTTGAGAACATTTCATTATATTGAATTATATAATATTGATTTCTTTGCCGGTACCTAATTAAAATTTCACAAGATTAAAACTTTTTCATGGAGAAGAATATGCGATACGGAAATTATAATATCCTCAAAATTCATCATTGGCTTTGTTCCCATTTTTGAAATCACTAGGTACCTGTATTGGAGGGTAACAACTACAATGCGAGTCGCGTTTTTTATTCATTCCTGAATCCTTAGGCTCTAGTTAACTATTTTTAAGAAATCAAATTCGGATCAATTTTTGTTAAAACGGATGAAAAAACATAAATACCAAGACAATCTTAAATGAAATATAAATTAAAGATTTTAATTCAAAAATATTTATAATGGAGATAAAAATCAAAAATAAAGTGAGAAAACGCTAAGAAGTTTTATCTACAAGGCAAGGCACTCAGTGCATTCCGTTTTTATGTTTTATGCTTGAGAACGTGTATATTACACTATATATAAAGAAAAAAAACGCATGGAAAAAATATGTATCACACTACTTTTACATATAAAAAATTTTTTCTTACATATTTATTACTACTTCTTCTTTTTCTTCGTGTACTCAATGATGTGATCCCCTGACTTGTGATTTTAGTGCATAATACGTCACCATTCTTCCCGATTCTGAACCATATTGATCGCAACGTTTACAGAGTACCCTATTAACTCCTTTACTTGATCTATCAGGAGATCGTTCTCAATTGCCTCTGTGATCATGACTTTCTCGAGACTCATCATTTCTTTTGACAACTTGTCTAAAGTATGCGAGAATCCTTTTCTTGTATGTTGTCGAGAGTCTTTATGTAATTCTTAACTCCCGGATAGACATTTTTACACCTCGCGGTCTATAGAATACGTAGCATTCACCTCCAGCACCACATTTCGAAGGGATCTAACATGTTTTTGTAAATATCCTAAATACCCGTAACAAAATTTTGTTTACTTAATACACGTTCTTGTATATTGCAGTCTGTCCGTGAACCTCGAATAAAATGTTATGATAATTTCTAACGCGCTATTTAAAAAAATCTATTTTTAAAATTCTGAAGATATCTTCGAAAAAACATACATCTACAAAATATTGGCTATATATAATTTTTTCTAAACATTGCAATTTAAAAATAAAATAAATATACATTTATTTTAAATTTTGGAACCCAACCATTCCATCTTTAGTGTTTTTTATTATGTAACCGAAATTAAGTATTCACAATTATTACATTTTTTCCAGAAGAAGAATCTAGAATCTTCTTTATGGTTAGGATTATCTATGGTTAGAATTTTCGACCGATGACATATGACGTCTGTCAAATTATTAGATATTAATATTATTTGATATATTCTCAATAAAAAATTTTCACAAATGTTCCAATTTGGAGAAATTAAAGAAAACTATGTACTTTATGTGCTTGCCTTGGTGTTGTTGCAGGTTCCACACACTATAAGCGGTGGTCAGTAGAACTCGTGTTGAGTTTGTCAAATGTTTATAATATTTTACTGAAACGTTTTTGCTTATTGTTTTCGTTAGTGATTAAATCTCCATCTCTTTTTTATTGCTAGATTTTTCATGTTTACTTGACTTGTTTACTTGGAAGCGAAAATATTTCGCGGCGTTTAGGTTATTTGTACTCTGTCTAACAGATTTTCTTTCTTTTTCAGCCAATAATCTGAATATGTACGACGGAGTGACGAATCCATACATTATAGGTGGCGATATATTCTTCGAAATTGTAGAACCTTCGGAACTCAGCTACACATACAGAATAAGGCCAGCCAAAAATTTTGGTGCAGAATTTGTAAGCTATCTCTTAATATTTTAGTTGTTAGTTATTCATCTGGTATTAAAAAGACTTTCAAAATCATAGATTATCGTATTCATAAATGCATTTTCATTTCTTTTAATGTTTTTTGATAAGTAGCTGATATTATACTATGTATTATATGCTTATAAAAATTCATCAATCAAAATAGTATAACTTTATATCATCCTTACTTAAAGAGATGTCACTAAATGCCAAAATGGTAATTTTTGGTTGTATAAAAATTAATTATAATTATTTATTGATTAAAATCTCAGCAGGCAGAAATCTGTCAAGGAATAAAGATATGATGAATTAAAACATTAAAAGAGTCAAACACATTACATCATGTCTCAGATATATATATCATACTATCCCTGCGTAGAATTTTATTTTCTTACTTCTTTTGCTCTATATGTTCAACGGACGTTGGCTATCATTACTTTGTTTATTGCGGCCCGGTGCAGCTCTATAGTGGACTGGCCAAACCATTGCTTCAAGTTCTTCGGCCATTATGTTCTCCTTCTTTCAGCAATCATTCCCTGCATTGTGAGGTGTAATATCTCCCACTTCTCCGAATGTCTCATCAAATGTTGGAGATATCAAAATTTTTGGATTTTTATTGTTTTAAATACATATTTTTCTTTATTCATCCGAATCATAATATCTTAATTCGTAAATCTATCCATTCAGCTTATTTTGAGCATTATTTTTTAGATTCGCATCTAAATGCTTCAAGTTGCCTTTTCATTTCTTCGGTAAGTGTCCATGCTTCGATTTCCTAAAAATATTCTTACATATTTATTTATGATGATGAATATAACTAAAAAACTTAATTAAGTTACCATCACACCTTTCCTTCAGGGGTAGGCAGAACGCCACACACCACTATTGCCTCATACATCTTCTCATGCACGCTCTTTGGTAGTTGAATCTTTTAACAGGACTGTTGTTTATCTAATGGTGTCAGGTATGTCGCCCTCTGTTCCTGTTGCTTTCAACACTTACCATTTTCTTTATCAACTTATCCTTGCTCATATTTGTGATATCTTTGAGTCATGTTTTTGTATTTATTGACTTCTGTTTGAATGGCGATATACCTCTAGTGGAAGTAGTGAAGCATCGTAGAATGGATAAAAAAAAAAATCTTATAAACAGGAGCGGATGCATCCTAGTATACTTAATACTTGGCTTTGATTAATGCATCTGGAAGTACAGTTTGCACCGTTTATTCTGGTCACATTGGTCCTCATAGTTTAGAATCTAATATACTGCAATTCTATTATCTGAAAACTTTGAATCATACAAAAGTAACATATATGTATGTTTTTAACACTTATATTAAGTATATAAACTATTAATTTATTGTGCGTACATAAACCAAATAAAACATCAAATACATTTTATAATCTTTTTAATTAAAATAATTACAGTTTTCTTCTAGTATCTGTAAATAATCCATTAACTGGATTTTTAATACAGTACAGCATCTTGATTATCAAACATTGACGCACAGATTTAAACTGTTTGTGTTTAAGAAGAACTTGCCATATAATTAATTACTGGCTACATACTGCCGGGAATAATTACACAAGGAATTAAGTTCCTCAAAGATTGAGTGACTACACTTACACTATTTCACTTCAAAATATGAGTTATTTATATATTTTATAAAATGACAAAAAATTTACATTTTTGATATTTGATTCTGTCCATTGAAAATTAAGCATAATATACAACTGATTCTAATAACCATTGAATATAATAACTGGCACTTATTCAAGTTTGCAGTGGTTTTGTGAAATCTTGGGGTTAGATTATATCTGTTATTATTGTACTAAAATTAAGAGAATTAATAAATTGTATATATATATAGGGTGAATACATGAAGAAACTTACACAGCTGTTATTTCAGAATGAGAGTTTCTCCTTGATGAATACTAAGCTGGTTATAATGGATCCTGAGGATGGTTGTACACCCCCAGATAATCAGGAGCTGCTGGAGGGCCACGTGGCTCTCGCTGTTCGAGGGTGAGTGTCCCCCGAAAAAAGAGCCCACTTCAAACATTTGTTCATCTTTTCAGTTATAATATTCAAAGATTCCAGACAAAGATGGTAATGTAATGTTACAAAAATAGGAACATTTGATGATCTGAAAGATATGCTTTAATATTTTGTTTGCTTGATGTTTTCTTGTCTAAATATACTTTTAATGAATTTAAATAAGTCAATATATAAATCTCCAAGGAAGTCATCATCACCATGGCAGGTCTTGGACACCTCAAGGAGATCCCTACATTCCTTTCTGTTCTACGCGTCAGTTCACCAGTCGTCTATTTTGAAAACATACCGAAAGTATATCCTTCTGAATGCCATCTAACCACCAGAGTTTAAAGCCTCCATTTTCCTCTGGTTTATGAAATGTTAGGTTAGATTTTCAAAATGTAATTAGAAGGTTTGAGAAATGTTACATGGTGAAGACTCTTCCATCCTAGCCAGATGTCCAGCCATTGAAGATATTGGATTTTAATCAATTAATTGACATCAAACATCACGCTCCCAGTAGAGTTCAATGGTTGTAAATTATTTTCTTTTCAAATTGAAAGGAGAATTTTTTTGAAGATTTCTCGAAATTGAAAAATTCTTGAGAATTTGCGCTGTTATTTCGGAGAGTCTATAGAGTAATTGAAAGAACTTTGTTTATTTAATAGATGTATATATTATTTATAAGATTTTCAGTGGAAAAAACACTCCAAAACTTCTGTGTTCTGTCTCACCATTGACTGTGTGAATAATGCTGCAATGTATTTGTAAATAAAATGTTTAAGCCACTACTTTCAATGATAATTCAAATTTTCGCATTTTTTACGAAAATGTGGGTTTATATTATTCATTTATATCAGAAGTTATAAAATAGATTTGACTTTTTTTAATAATAAAACTATTACTTAAATATGAATTTTATACTCATTTAAAACTAATAAACTGAATGTTATTTGCCATAATTAAGACAATAGAAGCATTATAAGAAAGACCACGACCATTAGACGTATTTACCGGGTGCTACAAAATTGTGTGAATGTGCTTAATTATTGCAGAAATGAAATATATTTTATTATAAACTTGAAGCCAAGATCATGAAGACAAATCTGTTGGAAACCAAATTAGCAAAATGTTAAAATTAACGGAGTTATAAATCATTCAATTTGCAGTACAGTAAAACCGCGATATAACGAAATCCAAGGGACCAAAAAATAAAAATTCGTAATAACGAATTCCCACATATAACGAAAAAAATAAAAAACCTACTATATGTTACGCGCCGTCGCAAAAAATGTTGCGCGGCTTCAAAAAAGATCGCAAATTCTGCAAACAAAGGAGGAAAAAGGCCATAGGGAACTGAATATCTACATATTTTTAGTAGTTTTGTTATTAAAACAGATAAGCAAATGGATAATCAAAGGAATTAAATTAAGAACAGAATCTATTCAACACCAATTGGAAGATATTTTTGTAAATTCCAGAATATTGCAAACACAAAACAATATTTTAATTGTGTTTAAATGTAGAGCCGCTTCAAACATAGTTTTGGGCATGAAACATACAAAATAATTCAAAAATAACAATCTTACAGTTGAATCGCGACATTTTTATAAAATGAGTCGTATATAAATTACGAAGGTATTTACCGGTAACGGCGGCAACCACTTCAAAATATATTTATAATCGTTAAAATTGTTCACTTAAAAATTATCGTTAACATTGTTCACTTAAAATACACGAAAACAATAGTTAATAGAAATACAAAATACCGTACAAAAATAGTTCATAAAATATTTTAACGAATTATTTATATTATTGACGAGTTCACACGAAAACAATTGTCAAACGAAAATGAATTTATGTAAATATTCAGTTCGGTCATGCAATAATCGCGTAAAAAGCTGAACAAACTTAACTCTACAGACGTTACACTGAGACTGACATTTCCAATAAGTACATTCTGCAACTTTCAGGGGGTTCCTGTTAATTTTTGTATTTTACAGCTGTTTGGGTCTGGGTTGCAATCATATTAGAGCCGTATTCGTACGTAAAACGTGTCAGAGAACGCCGCAAGAATTATGTCAAATGGTTTTATGGGCCTGCTATGAACCCAAGAAGAAGTTTGAATTGTTTTACTACCTTGTCGGCCGACCGCCGCGCACCGCCGAAAAGGCCATAAAACCGTTCGTATACGGCAGATGCATCGGCGCGGCTTTGTAAGTGCGAAATAATATTTTCATCTTTTAACATTTTTTTATTTCGTTATAAATTTACGTAAATGTATTGGCATTTTTTCGTACGGGACAAAAATGATTTTGTTATACATATTAACGGGATTTCGTTATATAAATGCATTTTTGTATGAAAAATTGGTTTTAGGGACTAAATTTCGATTTTTTTTTCGATATACGTCATTTTTCGCTATATCGGGTTTCATTATATCGCGATTCTACTGTATATATTATCAATTTTTGACGTTTTTAAAATACTTTTTTTTAGTGAAAACATACATTATAAAATAATATATTGTATTTACGTACATGCTTTGAGGCTTCAGCTACTATTTAAAATCAAGTTTGATATCCAAAACACAATAATTTCTTACTAAATAATATTTATGTTGATTCTAATAATGTGTATTTTTTATATTCATTATTAGCTTCAGATCGCCGATCGAAAGCGACCGTAATGAAGTCTAGTCCATGCTCTCTTAAAAAATGTCGAAAATATATGTTTTCACGCATATTTTACCCACGGTATGAATTAATATTGAACTTATTCACAACGTTAGTAGCAAATTTCACAAATTAGACGTCTTTTAACTGATTTTAAGGGAAAACAATGTTTTCTTGAACAAAGTAAACATTTTATGTATGTTATTTTTTATGTAAGTCGGAATTTAATATTTCGTTTATATATAACACTGTTGCATTTTAAACAAAGCTATATGTTTCATAAATAGTATATAATTATGAAACAGACATATCACCAAAACGGCAACGAGGCGTTTTAAATCGATAATATTAAACAAAATAATAAATTGAAGCTGTCATAAAAATTTTAAATTTAGTACATTGATTTAAGCAACCATCAAATACATGTAGGTACTTTGGCTGATTTCAAAACATATTCATACATATGAATTAGGTACCTAAAACATGATTTAATTTTCGAATGATTAATTCAACTGACAACACACATTTTTGTTTCATTCCATATGATTTCAATATAACAATACGAAAAAAGGTGGAAAATACTCCCGACACAAGTTATGTTTAAAATTTGTATCGAATGCAAGAAAATCAACAATTTTATTGCCGTCTCTTTCTATTCAAACCTTCCTCTCTCGCATGATTTACGTAACAATTAACGCCATTAATTATTTATCTGATACATAAAATAATTTAACTATTAGTGTCATCTTGAAAGCATAAAAAAAAGTGTAAAATTTCTCAAATTTCAAACTGGAAAAATGAAAGTATACCCTTAATGATCAAATTAATGTTTTCAGCCAAACAGTTTACTTTTTGAAACTTTGCAAGAAATAGTAACATTTCTGTAACTAAAATAAATTCAAGTCAAACTAAAAACAAATGCTTGTATTAAAATGGTATTGATTTATGAAGATTAATCATTTATTATAGGGAGTGTTCATTCCTCCACAAGACAATGGTGGCAGAGGGAGCCGGGGCGCGTGCCCTCATCATTACAGAGCAGGATGACAATCCCTTTGACCCCTCGGCAGACCTTTTCATCGAGATGATAGATGACAGGTGATTCATAATACCAACCGTAGCTTATTCAAAACATCATTGATTATTTCAGCATCTTTATATGTCATCGTGATCACTATTACTATTGGCTCTGCACAACCTTTGGTGGGTCTCAGACTTCTCGAGAGTTTTGTTCATTGTTTTGTGGCGCTTTTTTCCAGTTTTGAATCTCTGAGGCAGATACTTCTTTGAAGACATTGTCATTGCATCCTAACTTAGGCCCTCCGAGCTTCTGCGTCCTGTCGGTGCGGTGTTCAGCAGATTTTTATTGTTAGGTCATTCTCTACACGTGGGTCAACTATCAAAGTCTTACTATTTTTATAAACTTTGAAACTCATCATTGTAACGTCCACACCAAAATTTATTTTCTAAAATCGACACAAAGATTTAGTATGTCAGACATATATTTTTGTCGTACGTATTTTAGGTTCATTTGAAAAAATACAAGTAGGAGCGTATTTTTGAATAACTCTGAAATGTCCACTGACAAAATGTGAGTGTCGAAGTAGGTCTCGTTTGGAATGGACTTGTGACAAACCTCATTTGAGTAATTATTATTTTAGATCTGGGCTTATTATATGTTAACAGGTCAGACAGGGACGCCAGCATACCCGCAGCCTTTCTACTGGGGCGAAATGGGGTGCAAATCCAGAACACTTTGGAGAGCCTGGATTTACCGTACGCCATCATCAATATCCCCATTAACATGACCTACGTCTCTATCGACAAAATGAATCAGCCCCCGTGGATTAGTTGGTAATGTACCGACAGCCTCTCTGGTGAACATTTCTGGGCTGGGGAGATATAGTTATTCCAACTATTACAACAATCTGGCACGCCTAAACGACAGTGGTGTTTCTCCGAGCTCTTCGTTTCTTGTGAAACCTGCACCTCTGTAATCAGGGAACCTGTCAGGAACGCATCGTATTCACTTAACAAAATTTTAAATGTAGAGAATTATATTTGTATTGTTATTTTTCTCATCAATCACGGTATTTATTTCATAAAAATTTACACACCACTACACACATTAACACCACAATTTGTGCAGAGTTTTCCGAACCCGTATATCCTATTTTCTTGAACAAACTGATTATTCCATAATCAGAGAGAAAATATTATCGAAGCTTCGCATATTTTGCCAACAATGACCACATTATTGTTGCCGGCAGCTGTGATTGCAATCAAATATGTACCGTACAAAAACTCTACGTACTGTTTTGAATTGAACTGGTCCTTTTGACTTTATCGAGGTGTGCTGCTTTAATTTATGTCGCAATTCTTGACATTAATATTTTTATGCTATTCATTTTCGGACTCTTCTCTAGTCAAGAAACGAAAGGATTCTTGTCAGTTAGCCACCAGATTTCGCTAGGCGAATATTGATAATATTTACGGTATCCTATTCTCATGGCACCTACCTAATATATAATCACCCGATCAAACCTAACAAATTGATAACTAGTAAACGACAGGTTGGATTGGATTTTTACATTCTTATTTTTAGATTTTGGGTCACAAAAATCTGAACAAATTTTAAATATTTATAAACATTACAAAACAATTTTTTGGTAATTATTTATTAACAGATATTGTAATACTGGTGTTTAAAACCCAGGCGTGAAAGATGTTCAATGGTCGGTTATGTAATAATTTATTTAAAAAAAGTTCAAATATTAAAATCCTTTGAAACTAAATGATTTGTGGATATAATACCTAAATGGTTCCATAAAACAATATTTACATAAACCATTTCTTTGATACGAGCAGCAAATTATTTGTTTTGAAAATCAAATCATCTTGCCTCTAAATCCAGTTTCAAAAGAAACGTCCAAAAACAGTTATAGTTTGATATTTTAATTTTGAACAGAACATGAAAAAAATGATATTTCTAAAAAGAAGCTTAAAATCATGTAATATTGATATTAATAGTCTAAATGGAGTCAACAATTAGGGGTCTAATCGTGACCAATTGAGTTCAAATAGGGTTGTCCAAAATCAAACAGTTTAGAAGTTATTTGACTTTAATTGCAACTTGTCTTTACAAAAATGAGTGCGGTACCATAAATTCTCAACCTATTGAGATAAAAGACAATGTAGCTCCCATATAAGCTACCAGATTTTTGTTTACTGCTAATTAATTAAAAAAATCTTAACTTTTTTGCTGAAAATCACAAAATTTAAAATAAATTCTAAACTGTTGAATTTCGGATAATACTACAGTAAAATCCCGTTTATTTGAAGTTGAGGGGACCGAAAATCAAGAAAAAAGTTTGAATAACGAATTAGGATAATGAATATAAAAATTTCAAAAATTTGATTCTTTTTTATTTTTTTCATAGCAACTCGAAGCAATTATATGCACCTATATCCACACATTTAAAATTAACAGACAAGTTGTCAAAATACAGTGTAAACAAATCACAATATTATTTTTTTTAAAAATCACTATTATAATGGACTATCTTTTCGCACCATTTTTAATAACGACATAATAGTCGGACTTGTCAACTCGCCATTTTTCTGCTGAAGTTAGCGACAAAAGTTTCCAGCGCTTTTAAAACATTTGTTTTGTGGTGGTCGCGGCGACATTTGGCACTTGCCTCTCAACATTAAAGTTCTTTCTATCATCATGTTTAATATTGTCGACAACCTCATTAATGGGGTTGCGTATTTTTCTGTTAATTTTATTTTGGATAATATTTTTTGTCAATCTCTTGTATCAATTCGATTTTTAGCAACTATCGGCATTTTGTACGAGTTTCGCATTAATGCTATTATCGAGAATATAAAATTATTAGTCAAAATTATAAAAATGTTTTAATTTAAATTTAATGAAATACGGAAAGTTGGAGGAACGCAAACCACGCATTCGCGAATTTCAAAATGTCTAACATATAAATATTAGAGAAAAACAAATAATGTTCATTACATATAAAACAATGGCAATAAAATAATTAACAAGATACGAGAAAATCTGAGAAACGCTAACTACACATTCTTTAAAATGCCTTGACACTAAACTTAAATAGAAAAATAAATGTCTGTATTAAAATTAATACAAATTAAATAATTTATAAAACACGAAAAAATCTGAGGAACTCAACCGCGTACTAACGTTAGTACAATAAAATATACAAACGCTACGTAAACTAAAATAATAATGGTAATAATACGGAACAGAAGATTGGCAAGCACTGACATTCGCAGCTAGCAGCTGGGAGATCTAGAGAACTGCGTTACCTATAAGGGCGCAAAGATAATATTTGGTATCTTTTTCTAATGTAAAGAAAACATGTGAGAGAAAAAAGCACGCGACCTTAAGTTAAAGCGTTGCGATAAAAAAAAAAAAAAATTTCAAATCGAGGATGCACAAAATATATTTGTCATCTTTTCTAGTATACTGAGAGTGAGTGAGAAAATAAACAATGAGAATTAACTTTATGCGTCGTGAATCGGTATAGGGGCGGTACTACCCATTTTGATGGTCTTGGACTTTGGACAGGCACATTGCGTAGCGCATGTGTATTTTCCAGATTACTGACATCTGACAAAAAAATCGAACTAGGCGAAAAATAGATTGACAAATTCATCTGATAGGGTCCAAAAATATCTTTGAATAATGATATTCGATTTATAAGTACAATTTAGTATGAAAAGTTTTCAGAGAGACCACATTCTGCTCTAAAACTTCGACTTGTGCCGAATTTTGAATAAATGTTCTTCGAATAAACGGGGTTTTACTGTATTTATTTCCTGTATTAATTACATGTCTCGGACACATGTATCAAATATATTTTTCTGGTTCACCTTGTCTCACCTCATATATAGATGATTGTGTTTTGTTTTGGTCTTTTTAAACATCAAATTTTATTCAAGTTCAGGTGATGGCTTTTTGTTTTGTGGAAATGATTCTCCTTATTTGCGACTACAAAGATACTAAATACATGTAACAACATTTTTATTTGTTACACCATCATCTCTGAACCTATAAAGTACAGTTTCATGATGCATACCATACCATACCATACCATACCCAGAAAGCCTCTGTATAAACATGTTAAATAATAATTTTCTTTCCGTTTTTGAAGTCCTCGTGGATTACACTATATACCATTTATAGAGGTATTTGAAACTCAACACGCATATTTTAGGTGTTTGTCGTTTACATTTTCTTTGGTGCAAGCCAGCAGAATACCACTAAAAACTAATGGTCAGTTTCATTATTGAGGTGTTTGGAAGTTAAGTACTCAGTTATAGAGGGTTTTGACACAAAACTTAAACTGGTTTTTGGTTGTTTTATTACTTAAATTATTATTTGTGGTCAGTATTTGAATCAATCGTAAGTATATATATTTTTTCTAGTAAAACTGCATTAAAATATACATATTTATCATTTTTGATTATAGAGGGGTTTGGAAGTAAACGATTCAATTGTAGGACGACAATTGATAGGAGTCTCGACAGCGATGCGTAGCACGCCAGCTTGGTATTACATACGTTATAAATATAAAGTAGAAGATGTTTCTTATGATAAGTTTATAAAAAATACAATATTCTTATTATATGTAATACATCTAACTTTTAATATATGTAAAATGCTAATAACAAAATTATTTTATGTAGGTACTTTCAGTGCTCGCCCTAAAATCTTAACTTACATCACTATAGTGTTTAATTTGAATGAATACATTACTTAGTTAGGTTGTACATATGTAGTAATATCAACATCTTCATTATCACTTCATGAATTTTTGAATGCGTCCGTTTTTACTGCTGGAACTCTTACAGCCCCTAATGGTCATGATTTGTATCGTAGTCTTGCATATTACTGATTCATTTATTCTGTAAAAAAGCAATAAATATGTGAACACCTTTATAGACCTTGACTCGATTTCGGATTAAAAATATTCAATATATATATATATATAAAAGTACTGTAAATAAGAATCTGGATCCTCCCTTATGCTAGTATTATGGTGTGACACTGCTGTACTGTTTCTGCTTAATAATATATGCTACAATAATAATTAACTTAAAAATAAAAAATAAATCCATAAAGCAATAAAAACCTGGGAATCGCAATATTTTAGCCATGTCATAAGACAACATATACATTATAGACAGTGATTGGTTACATACTTTGGAGACAGATCAACTCATATAGGAAATGAAAGTAATGATTTATTCGCAAGTAGACAGAGCTCAAGCTCCTAGCTTTATTTAGCACATAATACTGATCATGGTGGCTCAGTTGATAAATATATGTTCTTCTGCATATTGTCATTTATGTACATAAATTTTGTAATAAATTAGGTTATAATTTTTTTCAATGAATTCTAACTTATTTTCGCAATTCTTTTGTACATAATTTTACTGTATTATTTATTTGTAGGTACTTATACTATTAAACTTTTTGGGATTAACATATTTGTTGATTGTTTTTATTCATTTCCCTATTGTAGTGAATGGTGCACCGAACAGAAATTTGTCATCCTCAAACCTTTGGAAGTGAGTCTCATCTAATAACCTAATGGCGATTAATGGTAAACAGATGGTCGCAAAATGGACTTTGCATATGAAATACAGTAGACAACGAATCACAGATCGCCTTGTGTGGTAACAATCGCCTGATTTAATTTGTCCCCTATTCTCTCGCACCCATCTCGTAAATATTACGTAGTTCATTCAAATTATCTTTGAAATTGTCCCAGTTACATCTCCGTAGTGAGAATTCCACTGTAATCGTGGTGGCAAGGTGATTTGTTAGCTTATTTCGAAGGTTATGAAAAGGGTGAGATCAATGCGACTCTCACCTGCGTGACCAGAGAAGGTAAGCGGTCGTCCTACACTGTTATGATGTGCGGCAATGGTCTTGCTGGCAGTAAAGTTTTCAACCGGTCGTCTTCTAGGATATCCTCGTGAGCCTGGATCTCTGTCATGCCAGAGTGAAGAGTGCGCATTGAAGTCACCCTCTATAAAAACCTACATTTAACTATATCTAATACATTTTGTAGGCCGTAAATATGGCTTTTGATCGGATCTGCATATACCAATTGCCGAACAAACTCTGAATTTATCTGATAGGTTTTCTAGAAGTAATAGTTCTATGCGCCCTGTGTCCGTTAGGATACCAATACCAGCGCCGGGCGAATTACCACATTCCAGTAGTGGTGAATTAATGCTTGCAGATTTGCCGCGGTATCTATATTGCTCTTGGACCATAATTATAAGTAACTATAAATCTTCAGTAATACGCTGAAGCGAGAGTGAGGTGGCAAACCATCGTGAGTTGGTGATTTTTTAAGAATGTACTTTTGTTTGTGTTACTTGAACTATGGGGCTCGCTCAGATAAGTAATATATATATGACAAGTTTGTTTTTTAATTAAAGTGTACTAGTATAAATACTAATTTAATGTATTAATTATAAATATATACATATAAAATCAATTTTGTCAAAAAATATTGTTTTTGCGCTGCTGGGATTCGAACCTGGATCTCTATTTCCAATCCGGAGAAGTACGCTACCGATTGTGTTATAGCGCCAGTATTTATCATGACATATTTTCGGACCTATATGATATATTTTTTTCAAATTAATACATCTGTCGTGCCATTATTTGAAAGCCATCTACATTATTTTTATGATTGGATTGGAATTAGAGATCCAGGTTCGAATCCCGGTAGCGCAAAAACAATATTTTTCGACAAAATTGATTTTATATGTATATATTTAAAATGAATACATTAAATTAGTATTTAAAACATCACAGACCTATGAATAATTACAACTTCACCTATGTTCTCCTTAATAATGTACTAGTATAATTTAGAAGAGGGTAATGACTATTAAAGGCGATGATGGGTTTATTCCGTATATTGGTTATATGATTTGTCCAGTGTAATCTTTTGTCGAATGTAACTCCAAGATACTTGATAGTATTGATCTATGAAATTGGAACCCCATGCATAAATACTCTATGGTATTGAAAAAAACAGTGTTCTTAGGCATTTATATGCACTTGCAATTTAAAAAATAGATGATTCGCTTTAAAGCGATTTTCACTTTACGGCGAAGGTCTACATTATAGGGGTACTGCTAATGTATACATCAATAAAGTTTTTGTTATTCTTCTGAGTAACGATTTTAAAAATATTATAATTTCATTTATCACTGTTAATGCCGGGAATTTAATTAAATACCAGAATCGTATTTCAAATATTTGCGATTGTTGACGATTTACCATTCTATCAAATTTCCACCGCGTGTCGTTGCCATGTCGAACTCTCTATTTTTGCTGTCTTTCAAATCTAAATCATTTTAGATATATTTGAAACACCGCATTTTAAAAACTAATGTATAATAAAACGTCAAAAAAATAGAATTCAATTTCAATTTTGAAAAACGATGAACATTATACAACCATATATAATATATGTAATACAATATATGTACTTTCGTTTAACCAAAGTCTTTAGACAAAATAATGTTCGGTTATATGACCCTACCATGTATTTATTTGTAATTTTAGAGTACTATTAATAGTATTTTTAAAGTTTAAATTTTAACGTAAAATAATACCTTATCCATATAAAAAATAATATAACAAATATATGGACATTTTTATGAACACTTTTTATGACTGAACATGATTCTTTTATTGTTTGAAAATCCTTCACGTAATAACTAAAGGAAATAATTATTTTTATTAAAGGTTAACGTAGGAAATAGTTCCGCTAGTTGTTTTTTGTTTTTTCCAAATCAAAAACAAATTCATACACCAAATGCACCTCGAACGCTAAGAACGGCCATAAAATCAACATGTTAAAAACAGTAAGATAGTAAAATTCGCGAATTCAATGATTTTATAATGTTATTCTGTTAAAAAACAGCACTGGTAACAACTTCATATAAAACGGATCAACCGAAAGGAATTTTCAATTCAGTAAATAGCCAATTATATGACTTGAGTAATTCACTAGCTTAGAAATAGAACAGAGTAATATGAATAGTTTAATGCGGCGAATGCACAAGAGCGCAATGAGTTGTCGAGGTAGTTTTTAGAAGTAAGCAATTAAAGTATCTACTAATTGTAAAATAATGTTTTCGTTTATGTTAATCCGATTATTTAATTATATTATAGTATGTATATAACATTTATTTTGTCATTGTATTTCGCTAATTAAATAAATAAAAAATTTAAGAAAAAAGGTGCCGGAACTCACTTGTTTAACTTTATTGTTTTTAACTTTATTATAGTTTTATCCAATTCTTGTTCGACAAATATTTTCGACTCTTTTCCTTGCTGTTAGTTTTTAAAACTTAAATGCGTCGACAAAATGTACCGGAACGCCGTTCCGGTGCGTTCTATGTGACAAAAAGCACTTCATATAACTATCAGAAATATTGAAATTTCCGAAACTAGAAATGCACTTTTCAAAACGTATCCACGCAATTCACAGGAAATCTTCAAAGTTTACATTTTCAATAAAAAATAATAAAAGTTTAAAAAGATTATTTTTACTTTCCGAAATTATGCCAGATTAAGTGTGTTTATTTTGTCGGCCCAGGCTGTATTACTTCAGAGCTAAGTTAACTAAAGTTCAGAACTAAATGTTTAATTTATCATTCTTTCAGCATTTTCCGATGTCCCGGTGATTGCTACGGCATAAAGCGCGCGAGTGTAAATTTGCAAATGATTTATCGAGTACTCGGCGAGTCGCGAATAACGCGCTGCGCGCATTTCGGAAGATTTGGCAATTATGAAATTGGCGAGAAAATTGTTTGTCCGCCGCTGGCCTTCGCGCTGTAAATCTCCTCCTCGCGGGAGCTGCTCCCCGGATCACACACTCATGTACAATAGGCAGTGTGTACCCCCAAAATATTACCAAGCGGTTCGTTAAACCGGAAGGGCTGCAGGCGGTAAAGGTATTTTTTGTTATTCGGCCCCTCATGACTGGGGATCGTGATCTTCACAAACTCCCGTCCTCTTGACCTGTCATGTGTTCATCTTCTCATTTCTGTCCATTCTTCGCGTGGCCCACCACAAGAAGCATCTCCAAACCGTGGAATCACTCGTACGTCACCCTATCTAGGATGTGCTTTATAAAATTTTAAATAGCTCGGTTGACTCGCCCTATTTATTAGATCAAATAAGTTTAAGCTGTCCCACACACCCGACGCATTCAAATAATTGAAGGGTCCACTGCAAGACCGTTGAATGTCCACGTTAAGTGATTTTAAGATATCTGCATTTAGATGTTTAAAAAGGTTGCAAAAATACGGGTGTTAAGAAGTAAATGAAAGTAAAGGATATTTTTTTCGAGGTTTGTTTTTCGAATTGACAACGCTTTTTCCAGCGACAGCCAATTTGACAGCTGATAGCTGATTTGTACTCTGTTTGGTATGGCATTTCACCATGAATAGACTTATGCCAGAACAACGTTTGCACATGGTGCAAATTTATTTCGAAAATCGTGGCTCAGTTCGCGGAACTTACCGTGCGCCACGTCCATTTTACGATCGACATAATCGTCCATCCGAGCAACTGATTCGAATGACCGTGGATCGTTTTTGCACCACGCATACTCTAATTGATAATACGCGTCCGCAGAGACTGTACAGTGCGCACCGAAGAAGCTGTTGCTGCAGTGGAGCGTAGTGTAGAGGAGGACCCAAATGAGTCCGTCATCATGCATAGCAATAGATCCATGATTACTGATTTATTCGTTCCCCAATTAAATAGCATTAATGTGGAAAAGCTGGAATTTCAAGACGGCGCAACATGCCACACAGCGCACACCACAATCAAACATTGAGGGAAACATTCAATGAGCGCATAATTTCGCGTAATGGACCTGTGATGGCGTAATGGCCTCCAAGATCGTGTGATTTGACACCTTTGGATTATTTTCTGCGAGGATATGTGAATAAACCAAAGACGATAGACGACTCGGAAGCCAAAATTCGTCGCGTTATTGTCGATATATGGTCCCAGCTGCTCCAAAAAGTGGTCGAAAATTGGACTTCCAGATTGCGCTTTATTCGAGCCAGCCCGACGTCCATATGCGCGAAATCATATTTAAACACTAATGGTATAAAATTATTTTCCCAATAAAGCTAATACCATGTCCAGTATCACTATTTTCATGTGTTTTATTTTATTTAAAAATTTTATACCTCTAAAAAAACACCCTTTATATTATTTTTATAAAGAATACATATAGTAGTAAAATGTTATATTACATAGTGAATTAAAATAATATTGTCATGCATTCTAGCTCTGTGTCGCTTTTAGAAAAGATCATTTTTCTCGGGACTGTGAGCGATATTGAATATTTTAGAAAGACCAAGTTGCTCTACAAACTGAGCCATCGAAAAAATATTTTGTGACATTCAACGGTCGCGCAGCGGACCCTTCAATTTATTTCAACCGAATTTTGGCAGAACTAATTATAAAAAAATATGTTTTGTAATCCGTTCTGTGTCAAAGTATAATATCGTAAATTTCTCTAATAATTTAGACAATAATTATCGACATAAATTGTACGCGCATGCGGGTATGTATGCATAGAGTATGGCCACTGTAAGAATGCGGCTGGGATTTCTGTCACGCGCATTCGGTTGATTGGGTTGAATATATTAAAAAGTGATCTGATACAATTAAATAGTCTGGCGATAATTTAAATGGACTAGGCGACACACCTTCATCAAATGCGTTTCTGCCTAGATCATTTCAGCCGTACTCTTACACTGGCTATAGTCTACGTATCTGAGTGTATACTTTTTTAATTGTTCAAGCAATTTATATTTTTGTCGCATCCGATTTCCCTCCCCTCCCCTCCCCGCCTTTATACAGTGTAAAAACACTTTTTGTTGTCAGTTTGTTAATACGTACTATTTTTTTTAGTTTATTATGTTTATTTTTCTGTACTATTTCTTAGTTTGTTTGATACTCTTCTTTGTTTAGTTCCGAAGAAACTTCCCCGTCATTATTTTTATATGCCGCGTATCATTATCGAAGTGTTTGTTTTTCAAAAAAAAAGTAACGTACGTCTTCAACACCACCTCTAGTACAACACACCATACGTTGATTGCACAAGAGACTGCACTCATCCTATTTTTTAAAATATCACTACTTCAGAAGCTAAGATCTCTAATATTTTGAATTGTACGAATAGTTTGGTGCTGAAAGTATAAAAATAAATAGCAATCTTCAATTTTATGAAAAAAAACCAGCGGTCCAGCGTTGGAACGGTACACTCATCAGTTGTCATGGTAAGGTTGTACTGTGGTACATCACGTTAAATTATGTTTTCAATATTGTAAAATAAGAAATGAACAATATTGAACTAGACCACCATAGCCACCATTGTACGCAGTTCTGTAGTGTTGGTGCAAACATATTTCAGCCTGCTCATTTTCTGAGCTAATTTTCTTCTAAGTACAAAAAGAGCCAATAGGAGCCAACGATCACGCAAAGCGTATTCAGTATATTTTTCATATTTATTATTAAACTTTTAAATATGAATTAAATATATTAATTAGAAAGATATACGTATAAAATCAATTTTATCGAAAAATATTGTTGTTGCGCCACCGGAATTCGAACCTGGATCTCTTTCCAAACCGGGGAAGGTGGATTACCTAACTATGCTACAGCGACGATATTTATAGGGACAAATTTTCGAACCTATATGTTAGGTTTTTGATATTAATACGTTTAATCGTTCCATTATTTGAAAGAGCCATCTACCTTATTTTTGCAGAATCTCAAACACCTTTAAGTAATCTGATAGCAGACGCCAGAATCATCAATTCATTTTATTAAATTTTGGACACATTGATACAATTTTGAAATTTGTCGCTATAAATATCGTCGCTGTAGCATAGTTGGATAATGCACCCTCCTTGGTGGCGCAATAACAATATTTTTCGATAAAATTAATATGTGTATCTTTCTAATTAATATATTCAATTAATATTTAAAATATCACAGACCCATGTACTGAATAATTACAACTTCACAATAAGAATGTGTTCTCCTAATAATAAACTTAATTAACAGAGGTGAATATATTATAATATAACATGATAAACATAAAATACAATGACATATATTGCTATTTAATATATACTCGTAGTTTATTGTGTGGGATGGAGTAGACTTCACCTCTGATAAATTCAGCATTGTCCTGGCCACTTTGCTAGACTGCCGTCTGTGTTAAAGTATCCAGTTTTTTTCGTGCTGTTGTGGTATTATTTAATTCAAGAAAGATAAAGATTCGACCACAGATAATGATTATGTTAGAATATTGGATGGCTTCTGATTGATCTCTACTTAATTGGATCATATATTGGGTTCATATTTGTGTAATCTTATTGGAAGTGAACGATTTCCAGTTGGTACTGAGTGTGTTGTACAGTTTCGGAGCTAAGAACACGTAGAACCTTTGATAAAATGTTGTTGTTGCTCTCGGAACTGGCGTGTAGATATTCGTTGTTTGTCTTGTGTTGTGTCCATGATTTATTGCTTGGGGTGAGTTATTAGCATGGAAATATTCGACGAGTCTCAACATACAAATTTGTCTTATGTTATTTAAATATAAGATCTGATGGACGACCATTTATTACTCTAAGAATTGTCTTTTGTATTCTTTTAGCCTACATTTTTTTAGTCTCTCTCTCAGAGATCAAAGTCTCATTGGAAGATTCCCGTGGACACGGGTCATTTATATAGCTGGCCTTCTATAGAAAATATATAGATAATGCCTTTCGCAGAAATATGTGGATTAGAAGATTGTAGATCGACACTACCTGAATGCAACGGTATTGCTACTATTTAAATACAATTTAAGACTGTTCAAATTGTCAAAACTAATAACTAGTAACCGATTGTGAGTCTTCTGATAATCCAAACATTCAATTTGTAATTCAAACCTTCAGTGTATTTACGAATACTGATTCATTTCTAATTGGATTAATTGCAGGTCGGTAATGCAATCGTTGCAAATCGAATTATTCAGCGTGTCGTGGCGCCGCCATTTGCACATTTGTTGTTCTCCAAATGAAATTTTTAATATCACATCATTTTGAAGGTTTTTTATTAGATTCAATTGTTTTCGTCTGACAGATAGGAATTTGCCCTGTTAATTAGCATTACGTTAATCCTACAGAAATGAGATTGAAAAGTGAAGAATAAGCGTAATATTTTTGCATGAATTTAAACTTGGGCATTGTGCATCTCATTGCGTACTGTTACGCAATGTTAATGAGCACGTGGTGAAGGACCACTTCTGAACGAACAGTGCGGTGTTGGTTCGGAAAATTTAGGAACGGAGAACAAAGATGAAGAGAAAAACCAAGTTTGAAAAGACCAGATTTAGTGAATTCTCAATTTCAATTTGAACCCCCTATTCTCAATTTTTCAATAATATAATTTTCATGTTAGATTATGTGTTTTATGCTTTTATGTGTTTTTGCTTAGCCTTTTCGTTAATATATTATATTTATTTAAAACTTCAATATATTAATATATCATGTGTTCCCTGCCCACCTCACTAGATCAGATGAAAAGTATTGTCTCTGTATCATTTGAAATAGGTTGGTTATATTAGCTCAAGCAATATGGATATATATACACTATTTAACGTGGTAGAAAATTAGAAAAATAGAGTAAATTCATGGATACATACATTAGTTACAAAAACTCACAGGTCAAGAGCAGCTCATTTGAGCAGTGGCGTGACTATGCCAATGCAGCCAATGCAGTATATTGGGGCCCAAGTTAGATAGAGGCCCAAAAAATCTACAATCCATTCGGCATTGATATGTTTACCTTCCTTTCGCGTTAATAGTAATCCACAGTAAGAAATGAAATTATAAAACGAATTATCGTCGTGTAACGCTAACAGTAATCCGCTAATAAAAAGCCTTAAAGCAAAGAAAATATTTTTTCAATTGCAAGTACCTAAGAATACTTACGTTATTTTATGAAAGTGTGAATGTTATTCGAGACAAAAGACAAGTTATATTCTTACAAAAGACAAGTTATATGGATAAATAATGCACTATTAAAATTCGTATATTTTATATAAAATAATTATTTAGGGATTCCTTTTTACCATTCTGTATTGGGGACCAATTTTTGTGGTTACGCCACTGATCTTGAGTTTAAGATTAATAACTGATTTCAGTATCTAAAGTTCTTGAGTTTTCGAGTGGTACAAAAGACGTTCTGTATTCTCTTAATGGAAGCTAAAAATTGTCGACTTTGAAACTTGATACCCTACGTATTTTTTTTCTAGGCGCGCGCGCCTCTGCGAGAGGTTCCACCACATTTTTGTAGATTTGTTTCTGATGGAACTGCTAACTAACCTAGCTAACCTCGTTATCATTTTTCACTACCTCTACAGCCCTTCGCCCTGCGCGCTGCACCACCCCAGCTCTCGAGGCTGAGTGAATATTTGACGGCTTCGTCGCTCCTCGCGGCGGATGGTAAGCTTAGAAATTAATTTCCCTCGCATGTCATCAGGTCCGCTTGTTGTGCGCCGCTGCCGGCGGGGATTGCCGAGGAATGCTAATTTAACCCTTAATGCGCGGAGAATATGAATACAAGGTAATTAATGAAAGACGCGATCTCCGGTTTTTAAAAACTCCGTTTTTTATTATATTGTTGAATGAATACCGCGTCATTAGTAGAATACGAGGCATGTTTTTAATGTAAAACTCGTTTGAATATTTTTGCAACGCAAGTAGGCTCTTTGGATCGGAACGTTTTCAGGAACTTGTTTGACGTCACGTCAGACGTAGTTTCGCGGCGGTGCTTTATTGGACATGTCTATCCAATCGCTGCACGACCTCGCGTTGCTCAGAATACGGCAAAAGAGCTGCACAATTATAATTTTACATTTTATATGACCAATTAAAATGTAACAATATAAAAACGTACCTACAATCTGTAGAATATTTTTTTTCATGGTGTTTTCCAAGCTCATAATAGTTTGCATTTTTTGGGTCAATTGTTGATAGTAAT